>OX336886.1:20615046-21865046 GCA_946959425.1 Argyrosomus regius
AGAGGATTTTCCGTAATTTTACTTTCATGGAAAAAGCTCGCTTTTGGTGCACAGAACATTGAATAATACATCCCCATTGGGTGTTCTAAAAACAATTAAAGATTTATAGGCATGGGTGATAAATTATAAATCTATGATGGGGATGACTGGGAAGGGCAGACTAGAGGTATGTAGAGGAACACCTTCTGAATAATGAATATGTGCTGGCGAGGTCTGACACAGTGCACACAGAAGAAGTGTTATTAGCTGTGTTTCCAGAGGTGGATACACTCCTCTGATGTCTTGTTGTTTTCTTCACTGAAGGCTCCTCAGGTTTCACTCTATGTGACTTTATGTCTGAGTTGTTGCTGCAGCTGAGACGTGTTTGTCTGTACTATGCTGCCCCTAAATGTCACCAAACAAATCCTAAAAAAATAATGTTACATTTTCTGTATTTTATATACAGCCCTGCACATGAGGGCTGTTCATAGAAACCCAAGATCATTACATTTTTATCAGGGTTCATGTTGCTCATCCTAATGGGGAGTGTTTTTCTAAAGGTTTTACTCAATTTCTTTTGAAATAAATAAATAAATAAGCCAGCTATTTTGAAAAATTTCTGCATACTGATTTTAGAGAAAACATTACTGATTAGATCTTTGTTGTTGTTTGTTTCATGTTTTTTTTTTTTTTGAAAACTTCACAGAATTCAGCAAGTTACTGATGCAATAACTCCGAAATACACTTTAACTCCATGTCTTTGAAGAAAACCTATTTGAGTTGTTTGACAGCCAGCTTCTTCTCTCTACTTATTAGTCGAACAGCTTTGTCTCTGCAAACTACTTGTGTTTTAGCCACGCTAAACACACAATATTACAATGGTTAACATGCTAATCACTAAACCCTATAACATCAGCATGTTAGCATTGCAATTGTGAGCATATAACATTTAGCTCAACGCACTACTGTGCCCAACTACAGCCTCACGTAGCTCCTAGCATAGCTGTATGTTCTTACTTGTCAGTAGCTGATTATGTTAAAAGTGCTTCACCTCCTTATATGGTCAAATGGGGTTTTAAAATGGCACTTTGGTTGACCAATGAAAGAGAATCGAAATAAATGGCTTTCATACACAACAAATTTCCACCCAATTGGAGAAACACTGGCCTTTAGTTACAAATGGAGTGTCAAAAACTGTTGATTTTTTGTTGTAACCAGTGGAAAACAACACCAGTGAGACACAAGACAGAACTTCTATGAATACTGATGCTCGGTCCCGAATGTGCCCAACAGCCTCTCAAACATGCACCACAGTAATTGCCATAAAAGCTAACAAGCCAGTTCAAGTGTGTATGATGCAATCAGACATGTGCATGATGAGCCAAGGTCATTGTGAAAGAACAATGTTGTGGTAATCACACAGGGAGGCATCAACTGGCCGGCTCACAGCCTGGACTTCATTCCCGCTCTCTGATTAGTGGTGGAGCAAAAAATTCTGGCAAATCACTGTTTATTACTTCTCATCTCTGTGCATTTGTCTGCGATAAAAGTCTTATCGCAGATCCTGCTGGAGGTTTGCCACACACAAACACATCAAGGCTTTCAATCGTAGTAATTCAAATCAGTTTGTTGCTTCGTTTTTTTTAATCAGGTTGGAAATGAGTACACACTTATAGAGTAGCTATTCAGAAACAGTAAGAAATGTATTTCTGAAGCCATGATACATATTCATATAGGCAAGAATGACAGAGCTTGATTGGTCTCTGATGATTTCATTAGAACTGTGAGGTTGTAAACTCTGCACAGCTGGTCTCTGAGCTGAGGAACTTTAAAGATGTTTTTTTCTGAGCTAATTTTCAAGCTAGTCAGGTTCTGTAAAACTGGCCCTCGGCACCTCCCCCCCCCTCTGTCTTCTCTAAAAAACGGCTTAGTCAATGATCATTTAAGATTCAGTCCTACTTAAAAGGCATATCATGTAAGTACCAACGCCCCCACGCGCACACACTGCTCCTCCTAATGCTGTAGCACTCACATCTGCACACCCCTATAGCCTGTAGATATCCTTTCATCCATCTCCACACTTTTCTCTGCCCCCGAGAATGTTCGGCGGTCGGTTTTGTTTTTAGCTGAGTGTGAATTATTCTGGTGAATGAATAGGAGAGTGGAACAGAGGGGTGTGGAACAGTCTGACAGCCTTGTCAGAAATTCTGCAGACACGCTCAAACTCAGCCAACACTTGGTGCAAGCCCGAAGGGAAATAGATTTGACCTTTTCAATGTAGATAACCATTAATCCATGGATCAGCTCGTAATGTGCCCAAGTGGCGTGGGAACAGGTGAGTCAGTAACCCTTCCTGCTCTTTTCCCCAGGTACTGTTGTAGGAATGACACCAACGAAATGCATTAATGTCTGACATCAGCATCCCCTGTAATAAGCACATTTTTCCTACATAAGCCACTTATCCAACAGAATTAAATGTGCTGTTCAAGTGTGGAGGAATTTGATCTACTCTGGGTTAGCACAGTACATCTCTCTCGCCCTCGAAATACTTAGTTAGCTCCCAACTGAAGCATTTGCAGTAGTGACTTTGGTGAACTAAGAGATAAACTGAAGCGCAGTCTTTCCTTGCATGACCCCCCTACATCCTGTCTCTTCCCCTCCACCTCTGTTTTCCGAGCTTCAGCCTTTGCTTGCCTTCCTGTGGCACACTCCCAGAAAGCACAGGTGTGTGTGGGCTTACCCAGATGGTGTTGTTGTTGATGCTGAGGGGAGGCAGCCAACTAGCCGATTGCACACGGGTCACCCACCGGCCATGCAAAACCTTCTCTAACACTAGCTATAGCAAGAACTTTAATCAGTGATGTTTCCATGAACGTGTGGGCTGGTAAACAAGTCTTTACTGATGAGGATTGGAAACCAACATATTTGAAAAGCTGAGGTATCTCACAGACAATAATCATATCAGGAACAAAAGAGTTGCCATGAAATGTCATATCTATATGTTAAACAGGAGTTGGGGGGGGGCTTCTTGTCCAAGCACTTCCTGCAGTCTCTGATGCTTGCCCAAAATGTCAAACTATTCCTTTAAAGTTTTTTTTTGTCTGTAGAGATCTCCTTTGCTCGGTCGTCTACATCAATAGTTAAAAAAAAAAAAATCTGCAGCTCCTGATATTGCTGGATGTCTGATGCCCTTGTTAGACACTGACAGACAAAATATTGGTTCCAGATCAATGGCTGCCAAATTGAGATGTAGCCCTGCTTGGTCCTCCAGCAAAAATGAGTAGCACTAGTCAGATCATTACAGCCTCGCCTTGCCCAGAACCAAGTTTTACTTGGGATGAAATATGAACACAGAATTATGGACATTTGTATTTTGTGTGCATGGGAAAATAGTGTAAAACATACAGTATTCACAGCATAAGAATATGTGAATGGTTTATCTCACCTGCTGATGTTGAGCTCTGGTCTCCAGGTGAAAGGTGTGTGGAGTCAGGAGGATGTTTCCAGGAAATGGAAAGGTGTTTACAGGTAGACACAGGAGGGAGGAAGAGCTTGGGTTTAATGAGCGGGATCAGCTGCTGTTAGAGTGCTTTCACATGGGAATAACTCCCCTGGGTTTGTTCGCATCCCCCCTTCCTGAATTGTTAAACAAAGATAGTTTTGGGAAACAGAAACAGCAGTATGCTATCTAATGGGTTTCACCTCAATTTTAATATAACAATTTAAAGATGCTGGTGTAAATTGATAGCAAGCCCAGCGTGTTTGTCTTTGTCAGTATATTCAACTGTACAGCATCAATTTGCTGAGATTAAGGAATATATGATACGTTAAAAAGGGAGGAAATCAAAAATCAACAGAAAGTCTAATTGTATTTGAGGTCACCAGACTATGAGCTGTTTGTACCACAGGTGTTTTGGGTCACTAGTAAGAGGATGTTTTCAGGCCCTCAGCACGGGCGAATGAAGACATGGTGCCAAGCCGGTGTCATGCCAGAACTGGAGCCAGGTGAGCAGACATCGTAACTAGGCTCAGCAGCCTCTGTGGAGCAGCCCATCACCACAAACAATAACAAGACTAAGAGTACAGCCATGCCAGCAGCTCTAGCATGGCAACATGCTCACAATGCTAACATTTGCTGGTTGGTACTAAATACAAAGTACAGCAGTGTTATAATGAACAGTAGTGGACCCAAAATGCAAACATCACATCTGTTTAAAGAGTTTATTGAAACCACAGGAAAATCAACTCAGGAGCAGGGTGACTGGATTATGTTTTGAAGGGAGGCGATCCAGAATGGGAGCAAGGCTGGTGGTGAGATTTAGAACAATGCAGGGTTGGTTGGGACAAAGTACTTCAGGAGCAGGTGCTAGGATGAGACTTAGCTGGGTGTGACAGGGGAATGATGGACAAGAGCTATACAGCATGGTATACATTGGATGATCAAGCAGGTGGTGAGGCGATAATCAGGTGTGAGGGAGACCAGAGGCCACACCCAGCAGCACACACAATTGAGAGAGACAGGCAGACAGACAGACACAGAATGGAAGCAACAGGCAAGAAGGAAGCAAAACACCTCCACAATAACAAGCAGAGACTGATGGAAATGCAGATATTATCATATAAATCAAACTTTTGACTGATATGTGTGCCAATGTCATGACAATCCATCTTGCACATTTTGAGATATTTAAAGGATATACATGAAAACCTTAACCTACTAACCAAGTATGGTTATTGTGATTCATCCCCTGGTCACCATAAATGTCTGTAGCAAATGTCATAACAATGCGCCCAATAGTCCTTGTAATATTTTATAATAAGGCCACAGCAGGAGACACACAGTGATGAAAATTTTAACCAAACTGAGTAAATTAAAGTGCCAAATAAGGTTTATTAAGATGTGTGGTGTGGACCTCAGTAGTCAGTGGTGTAAATATGCATGAGTGAAAGATGTGTGTATGGTGGTGACAGCACACTAAACCAAACCAAGCGGTGCCTGTAGGGAGAAGGTAGAGACAGCTGCAACAGCATAAAGGCAGACAGAGAGGGAGAACTGCACTGCAGCCGTGCAGGCTTAAACAACCTGGTAAAACACCGTGGCTCTCAGGTGTTCCCGTTTACTCTAATGATCCACCTGCAGTGTGAGCAGAGAGACAGGTGTATCACACAACACACCAGATGACACAACAGGGGTCATTACACTCAATTAGAAGAGAATATACATATATAATTTATATATAAACAAATTTGAGCCTGGTAACCTGAGGAGGAGGTGCTAGGCTGTTGTGGCTGTGTATGGATCTTCCACACGTTACTGAGGCTCTTGATTGTTAAATGAATAAATTGTTTCATCAGACTTCAATCATCCAATCCATCAAACACCAAAAAAAGAGTCAACAGCAAAGAAAAACTGTTTGGCAGAGAAGATTTGGCATATTTTTAATGGGCGCAACCCAAATACTCAGCTCTGCTGCTCATCCCACAAATGCATGTTCCTTACAAATGTATTGTAAGGAACATGGCTTTCCAATGGTGAAAAATTTATTGCCAAGAAGCGTTGTTACAGCAAAGAATAACCTACCAAACACATGTATGTATGTATTTTCTTCAGATAATAGAGCCTTTGAGATCAGAGCTGTCCAAAGTGGCCAATGTCAAAGTTTGACTTTAATCTAAGGAAAAGTACATCTTAATGTAAATTTTCAAATCCTAATAATCCACCAGAGATTATTTGAACCATCTAATCAGATGATGGAGTGAAACAAATATGGACAATTGGGCAACATGACCAATCAAATGTGCAACGATACATGACAAAACATTGTTAGTTTTTACCATTATATTTCAACCACCCTCGACCATTTACACAATATAATTTGCATCTCCCTTGCTTCTACCTGTGTTATTCTCCCACTGAGGTACTCATTTGTTAGTCATCATTTACAAGTGAAGCAATCCTTGTATAGTATGGCTCTGGAATAGTTATTCAGTATGAACAACTGAAGAAGGACTTTTGTTTTCATAACAGGTTTCATAGCTGCTGCTTGACCTGTCCTCCTGTGGGGCGTTAGATCATTTCTGGTAGTTCCTGCAAGTCTGTATGTGTCTTGGGTGCTAATATAATATAGTTTTAAAGGTTATTTTAAGGAGGGTTGGTCATCAGGCTTTATTCTGAGTCTGAGCACATACTTCAGCTCATTATGAAGCTGAATATTGTGTTCTCTGCTTCAGATAAGAGGCAGATAAAGAGACTCTCTTTCTCTGTCCGCCCCCTTTCTCTCTTTGATATCTTACCACTTGCTGTCTTTCTGTCTCTCGTCATTTCTGTCACCCAAAAAAGGTGTTCTGTCTTCCAGTAGTTTGAAATTCATATAAACCCCCACACTCTTCTGATTTCCCCGCTGCTTTCTGCTAAACCAACTTGCACATTTCATATCAGAAAGAAATCCCCCAAAACAACTTTTTCTTCCCTTTTCATTGACATACACATTATTCAATAAATTTGTACCAATGTCCCTACAGTGAGGTGGTGTTGGCACATTTCAGTACAGATTTTCTTCACTTTTCTATTTCATTCCTCTAAATTAGAGGGAGTAGACACTCCAGGACTCCTTGAAGACTCGTTTGGCTGATTAAATTATACATTTGCAGTCTGAGCCATGGTCGGTGCTCGATCTAGATGGTGGGATCCAGCCTCTATAGGGGTTTCTGTCCTGATTTTAATTGGATCCATGTCTTATCAGAAATCTTGTGGCGTGCATCCCCGTGGTTGCAAACAGCAGGAAGCAAACAGAGACTGATCAACGTCTCAAGACAAATAAGGTGCTCAAAAAGACACGCAAGGCAACAAAGGAGAACAATGTTGACACTTCAACACAAGACATACACTAATAGAACAGAGGTCAGTAAGAGCATAATCTCACATGACTGTAAAATTAAATGTATTGGAAGATCAGTGACATCCACTGCAACATGGTCTGACTCGTGATGACACTGCCATGTAAGGGATAATGAACAGCCCTGTTGCAAAATAAACCCTGACAGGGTGATGCAGTACATTATTGTTGTACATTATTCCGCTTATTACACAGCTATTTACAAAAGAAATCCATAATTTGATGTAAAATATTGATTTAAAAATTACTTTATTGATTTAAGAAGGATTTTATCCACTGTGGTCCTCCAGTCTAGAGCTACGTCGATGGCAATGCATTGTTTTAATAGCAGCGGTTTGCTAAACAGAAATAACAGACCGAAGAATGTCGTAACTGACCAATCAGAACTGAGTATTCGACAAAGCTGTGTAATAATTCAACATACAATCTGGCAAATATGCAGTAACCTGTGTCATAAATACAAATACTCTTTTACTTTTATCGCTGTTCTTGAAAATATATTTCAGTACAAAGTTGATTATGTTGCAGTTCTTCTTAAGATAACCTTTTTTTGAACTCAGTCATTTTTTTTTTTACTTTTTGGCAAGACTTTTTTAATTATATTGCTACTTTGAATGGTGGCAAAAAGCTAGAATTTAATTGTGATCCATTTTCTTTTGTTAACCAGAAGTGAAGGACTCAGCATTTGACATGAAAAGAGACTGCAATTTTCTATCAGACAGAGGTAACATTCAGCTCAATGTGCTTCTACATGGACAACTCCTACAGTGCCCATAATTGTAGTAAAGGCCATATTATTTGATATGTAATAACACCTCAATGTCACTCTATGATCTTTTGAGACAGAATCACTTCTTGGTTGGTACTAGGTATGTAAACGTACTATATAGGACAACATACATATGTCTCTACCACAAAGTTAACGTGTACATCACAGATCTGTTATCCAGCATTACAACATACAGGAACTGTTACTGATGTTGACTAATGAAAATGTAATTTATTTGTCAATGAACATAAGGTCCAATTGATTTATCAGCACAAGAATTGCTTAAATAATTATACCACCTCACTGAGTTATTGAAACACCACAATGCAAGAAAAAACAAGAAAATGGAGGAAACACTCACCAGAGAGTGCACAGCATTTTGAATCAATCTGCAAATACAGAAAAGCAGCTGCATTTGATTTTACCTGGGGATGGTCGGGGAGCTTATTTTTGTGTTCTTTCCAAAAGCTGCAGTACAATTATGTATCCTGGTAAAAAGGGACCTACTCAAATGGCTGCACACAGGCAGACACACACATCATCAATTAATGGTTGAAGAACATTGAAAGTCAAGTTGTAGCTTTGCTATAAAAATAAGAAACAACTCAGCTCAGCTCAGAGCCCTTCAGCACTTGACTGTAGCTGCTGATCTCTCATCAGTATATAAATATAGGATGAAAGTAAAGCTGGCTATGAATTTTAAATAACCTTCCTACCATTACTTCCTTCAAGCTGGAAGCAGGTTTGGATTGTTTGGACTGGTGGATTATCACATTGTAAAACCAAACCTGGCTGAATAATCCATATTCACTACCTGAGTTCACTTGAACTCTCTCTGGATGCAAATGCGCGCTACCATATACAGTAGACACAAGGGAATAGTTTGACATTTGGTGGAGATGTGCTCATTTGCCTTCTTGCTGAGACTCACAGGAGAAGACCACTCTCAGTATTGTATGGTATAAATGAAGCTAGAGCTAGCAGGTTAGCTTAGTTAAGCACCTCTAAAGCTCACTAAATAACATGTTTAATCTTTTGTCTTGGTAGACAGAACATTTCACAGAACATTTACGATATTTTCTCAAACCTTCTGTTTTAACATTGCTGCTTATCCTAAGGAATAGGCTACATAAACTATAATATTACAGTCTCTGACTGAAATCCTACTCACTATGTCTGTGGCCCCAGGAATCCTCAAAGTCGGCTATTTCATATTTAAATTATTTTAAAAAAGTGAGACTAGAGAACTGAGTCACTCCTGAAAACCTTCCCTGAAGCTGGAACATTTACAGTGTCAGAGAGGCGTAATGGTGAGAGGGAATAATAATTTGAAAAAAATACCATTAAAGGGGACATATTATGAAAAAAATCACTTCTTCTTCTATACTGATATTTTTGAATTCGGGGGTGCATATAAAACCCCCCCCAGTGTTAAAAACAACTGCCTTCATTTTGCGTGAGCTGCTGCAGCCACACTGTGTCTTGCAGCTTGTCTCTCAAACAAGAAAAAGACCCACTGGTTTTATTGCTGGCTCCAGTGGTAGTTGCAGGAGGACAGAGCTGGCTGAACAGAAATGATCACACCACTAGAGACAATTTCTGAAAACTGGATCCATAGGTGTGATTGCATGTCCTCCCCATGTTTGCGTGGGTTTCCTCCGGGGGCTCCAGTTTCCCCTACCATCAGAAACATGTATGTTATGCATATACGTACATAAAATAAAATGTTTAAGTGTTTTTGTTACATGTACCTGTATATGTAATAGTTTCAGCTTTATAAGAGACATTCTACTGTTTTCCAAATCAACAAATGAAACACTTTTCTTTTTTCTGTATCTATATTTGTATAACAATGACAAAAAGTTTTTCTGGCAGGGATTGTCACCAGTGTCGTTTTTGATACGGTGCACGGCAGCAAACTGCACAGAAAGGTAGAAACTAGCGGGTGAATAAAGTGGAACATTTAGTATTAAACACTACAACTCGCTGTGTTTTGAGTCAAATACTGATGCTGTCTGTTCTCTCTAAAAAGATTAATTTGTTTAAGAGAACGCTGTTTTTATCAAGCCTGTTCTTAACTGTCGCCCACTCTAAAAAAAGTTCGACCTCCCTTTTTTAAACTTTTCCTTGCCGTTCCCCTCTTTTTCCCCTCCAATTGTTAATACTTGGCCATGATTTCTTTAATGTCATGGTGCTAAGAGGGAGGCAGATGACAGTTGATCCATCTGGTGTGTCTGCTGTAGTCTCCATCATACTCCATGAAAACACCTTACACTCCATCGCTCTGCACCTCCATCCTTACCAGCAGCAAGAGACACACATTTGCAAGTTTATTTGCACAGCCTTCTTAATCACAGTTACAGTCTCAAAGGGCTTCCCGACGCCCACATCATGGGAACAATGAATGCATGTGGTGACCCCTTAAACCTTTAGACTCTCAATGAGCAAGAAAACCTCCTACTAAAACCTTAGTCTCCAATGTGAGTAGGTGTGTGTAAGAGAGCAGAGAGAGCGATGCCAGACATGCCTCCATAAACTTTTGAGGGATTTGTTTACATGTTTTAACTTTTTGAATAAATTATATCTATTCATATGTAGTGTGGTATTTGACTTGATGGTTTGCAAGTACTGTTTCAGCTGAGCTGAGCTGATTTAAGAGAGAAGACAAAGAGAAGAAAATGATTTTTTAAAGCAATTTAAACAAAACGAAATACTGTGCTGATTCCACAAAAGCATCGAGCCTTATTCTGGTCACGGAGTGAAACTGTTCAATTTGTGTTCAGCAGGAGAGTAATGTAGATATCTTTGACAGCAACCACAGTGTATGTGATGAGCCTGCAGACAGGTTCCTAAGAGAGGGCTGAAAGAGAGGGACTACACAGGAGATCCATCCCAATGAGATTTAAAGCATCAGTCTCTGCACTACCTGCCATTTTGTAAAAAAGACTGAGAAGAGAGTCAGTACGAGTACCAGAGAAAAATAATGAGATTGTATGCCTGTGCAGAAGCTTTCTTTTTTCTAAGCTCATAAATCGTCGTTAAAATAAACAGGAATGATCTTATTTTCATTCAAAAGTGCAAAACATTTACCGGTTCTTCCTGGTAGTCTTTTTGTAAACTGGGACAATTGCACAATTTGGCTTAATAGCCTCATCACTGATATAATCCCCATTTGAGAGAAATCAGAGACTGAACAAGGGCCTTAAAACACTCAGTTTACTTCCGGTGGCTGCAGTTTGGAGCTTAGCTAATTAACAGAAATAATGTGAGTCATTTATCAAGTATAAGTATAATTAGAGGTTTGTGTGGAAACGATTAAATCGCAAAAGTTATCATTCACTCACACTTTGACTTACATTGCGAAGAGTCAATTGTCCTTTAAAGCACTAAATGGAGGAAAATGGCATGTAAAACTTTTAAAGTCATTTTCCATTTTAGGGTGCACATGTTTGATCATGGCTGTCTGTAGTTTCACAGTTGCTTGATGCACGTTGTCAACCTTTAAAGGGCCAGTGTGTGATATTTAGCAGTATTTCTTTGCAGGAATGGAATATAATATTCATTAGTATGTTTC
This sequence comes from Argyrosomus regius, assembly GCA_946959425.1. Taxonomy (NCBI): domain Eukaryota; kingdom Metazoa; phylum Chordata; class Actinopteri; family Sciaenidae; genus Argyrosomus; species Argyrosomus regius. Next base: position 20,626,265 of record OX336886.1, read on the forward strand.
CGGGGGTTAAAGCACATATGATGTGCTGTTCACATACAGAGGTTGTGGTCTACTTTGGAAAAACAATATATATAAAGGGCTGTATCAAGTAATTCTGTATGTTTGTCTATACTGTTGGACCATAACCAAATCTGTGACTATAAATATATATATATATATATATATATATATATATATATTTTTTAATTTTAAAAGATGTCAAAAGCACTATGAAAAGTATGCCTGTGCCTCTTTGTTCTTGTTTATGTCTACGTTTTTTCTATCTGTTTGTACAAAGAGAGCAAAGTGAAACCGGAGTCAAATTCCTCGTGTGTGTTCACATACCTGGCGAATAAAAGTGATTCTGATTCTGATTCTGAATGGAGTTTGTGTTTGGACACTAAATCCTTTTGACTTCTGACTTTATAATACATTATCAGTTTGTAACTAAGCTAACAGTCGCTGCTGAACTGACTACTGTCAACTCCTGGTAATATTACCAGTACTTGTTGTTCATACATTTATCTTTGTGTATGAATTAAACACGAGTTACAAGGTCATCATCTGTGAGCTAGTACGGATATTTTTGAACGATCAACAGACAGAGAGGCTGATTCCCCCTGCTTTCATTCTTTATGCTAACCAAATAACATGATGTTGATCCTCTCATCTAATTATCAGCAAGCAGGTAAACAAGCTTCTTTCTCAAAATGTTGAACTATTGCCTCAGTAGCTTTGCCATTAAAAAGCAAATGTCCTTGAAAGAGTGTCAAAAAAGAATGTCAAAAAAGCAGTTTGTGCCAATTCAGTGAGTAACATTAAAATTGTGTTTTTTAGTTCCTATTTCATCAGCATGAGCATTGACTTTTGATTGACCTTTTTTTTCATGTGGAGAACCATCAATAAACCTACTGAGCCTGATCCAACCGCTAAAAGCATATTTATTACCTAATGTGCATCTTTATTGCTCTTATGAGGACGCATTATCCCAGTAACTGTTTTTAAAATATGATCCATGTGAGTTATGATCTGTCCTGTGAGATATTATGCATACTGTTGCTTATGATATCGATGTCCCTTAAGATACTGAGTATACAGACGGATAATAGCCTTAATCTGTGTAGTCCATCATATCTCATCATGCTAAGTTGGATTGCTTCGTCCAGACTGATATCCTCATGGCCATATGCTCGGATATAGCACAGATTACAAATTCCACTTTACCTATTAATCTCACGAAAGCTATAGCTAGCGAAATTGGACACCATATGGGCAATAGACGCCACACTACACCAAAAGCGATTGCGCTGGAATCACTGGGATTCTGGGGAGAAAAAAAAACGAAATCAAATTTAGAACGACTGAATGAAGTTGAGTTTGAGGCAGTAACCCGTTTGCTTCTAATCCCAACTTTAATCTAGATTACATCCACATCTGGCATGTCCCTGTGTGCCTCCACATCCTTCTTGAACCCCATGGTGTGGCTGATCACTCATGTCTAAGAAAAATGTGGATGACCCCAACCGTTTAGGTTGGGATGAAAGGATTTTTGTATCACATACCTAAATATATAAAGTTGAGCAGTGCTTCCATTAAAAGAGATCCCTGTCTACAAACCACAGATTTGTAGAGAGACATGGCACCCTTCCAGAGTGGTGTAATTGCGTACACAAAAACAAGGAGGTAATGTAAGACGGGGATTGTTGTTCACAGAATACTTATCTCTCTGTCTGGCTTGGACAGATATTTCTATTTCTTCTTCTCTCAGAAACGTTCAGTGACAGGACACTGATTGAGCATCCCAGACTGGCAAAGAAGATTAGACTGTCATACCCAGAACAAACCAAAAAACTACAGCCCAGAAAATGGATTTCTCTCAGATTACTAGGAGAGCTTTTATTTGGAGCGTTGCAAAGTACACGTCATGGTTGTTAGCGCTCATTCTCTCTCACTCACACACCCTCTCTCTCTAAGACAAACATTCCTTGTTTCTTTCCATACTTTCATTTCCTGATCAACTAAAAAAACAATATGCATCATAACTTCTGCAATATCCTCACACAGTTTACCTGGAGTTTAAGGTAAGGAACAGAGAAACCATTGAGTCCAAGCATACAACATACATGAGAGAGAGAGAGAGATGGATATATATCATATATGGGCCAAACTATCAGCTTGTTTATATTTTCTTCTCAGGACATGGCTTCAAGCTTCTCAAAAAAATAAATTAAGATGAGCACTTCTTTAGAATTCATGACAGAAAAGTAGAGTATGCAGTATGAGACAGGTCATACTGTAGGCAACATATTAAAAAGTAATAAGAATAAAACTAAAAGTTGCAGTTGGGCTTATAAGTATGATCACAGTGGAAGGAAAAGCAACTTTGGATTGAATATTGCATGTTTATGGAAGCAGCCGGTTACTAATATTGGCTTTCTGGTCAGACAAACTGGACCGTCCATTTTAAAGGGTTTTCAGTCTTTTCTTAGTGTCTGTGCAGTCTACAGTGGGCGCACTCCTTAACCAACGGGAATACCTTTCGGCGAAGTTCCTCACAACCTTATGGTAAGTTAAGCCTTTGGAGTAATAGTCATTTACAGTCCTTTCATTGTGTGCAACACAGAGATTTGTGGATTCATAACTTCTTGGAAGTTTAGGATTCAGTCAGTCAGTGTGAGTACTGTTCAGAAAGCTGCTGCCGGCAGGCTGTGATTGTTATTTCCTGCAGATTCATCGCCTTTCCCCAGCAGAGCGAGAGACTCCAGTGAGTGCACACTATCCTTGTCTAGACGTAATCCCAGCCCAGGTGGAGCTGATTCCCTCCCTACTCCTTCACCTCCTACCTCCTGCAGCTCCCCTGCAGCAGCAGCAGCAGCCGCAGCGGCTGCACACTCCTCTTTAAATAATCGGTCATGCTCCATCTTGAGCTCTTGGTAGGAGCGGGAGAACATGTGGAAGATGGAGGTAGCGGGGAAGGCCATGATGAGGATCCCGCTGAGGATGCTGCTCAGCGCTACAACTTGTCCTGGAATGGACCTAGGTACCATGTCGCCATAGCCCACGGTTGTCATGGAGATAATGGCCCACCAGTAGGAGGCGGGGATGCTGCTGAAGTCATGGGCGCCTGTGAGCTCACTCTCAGCCAAGTGGACCAGCGGGGAGAAGAGGGTGACGGCCACGCACAGAAAAAGCAGGAGGAGGCCAAACTCTCGGGTGCTGCGCCTGACAGTCAGCCCCAGTGTCTGCAGGCCAAGAGAGTGGCGAGCCAGCCGCATCACATAGAGAATCCTCAGAGCCCGAAGAATCCTCAGTACCAGGCCCAGCTTGTCCAAATAGCCCTTACCTCCTCCTGGTCTCTCGTGATCATGGGCTGGGTCCTCCTCTTTCACCACCAGAGAGACATAGTAGGGAAGAATGGCCATGGCGTCTATGATGTTGAGTGGCCCGCGGAGGAAGTCCAGCTTGCTGCGGGCCTGAATGAACCGCAGGATGAACTCCAGGGAGAACCAGGCTACACACACCGTCTCTATGATGAACATGTTGTAGCACTTGGAGGAACACTTACCCTGAGGTAGAGAAGGAAGGTGAGGGGTGGGGGAGCAAGAGAGAGTCAGAGACAGAGAGATTAAGGATGAGAGGAGCAGGAGTTTGACAGAGAGCAAGACAGATGGAGTGGAGGGATGGTGAAATGGGGAGAAGACAAAAATCCTGAGGTCAGATAATCATCCTTGGTAATCATTAATAAATCATGAGCTACATTCACTCAGCATGCTAAAGCTACTGCAGGAGCACTGATAGTGACACAATCAATCAATTATTTTATGAGGGCAGGTTTCATAGATTAATTTAACACTCAGTGGGAGCGGTGACAGAAAGCAATCAGGTTTGCATGCCCTCTAACTACGGTATCAAGGAAGACCAATGCAATAATAAAAAAACCCCATTGGAGTACAGAACCCTGCTGTTAACTTCTTCAGAGCTTTGTCCCACCCCATCATCAAATTAGCCTTTATTCCACCTCCTCACATCTTCAAGTCCCACTGCAGCAAATAACTTGAATCACTTAATGAATTGTTGAGTCCTTTTTATATTGATTAAGCTACCACATCTAAAGACTGGAACTAGTGCTCATACAAAGTGCTGTAAGATACATTTAATAATTATCCGCTGGCTCCAAAAAACAAGTGTGTTATCACAATTAAATAAATCCTTATAATATATGTGTTATCAGTCTTTTCAGTTAGAATTGCTAAGGCTTGAAAGAAGTAAGTGAAGAAGAAAACTATAGCTTTCTGCAGAAGTTCAAATCAGAATTTCTCATCTCCTCATAACTGGTTAATTGGATTAAACGTTGGATAGACAAACAGATTTTAGCAGGTGCCCAATTTCAATGTTTGAAATGCTGGAGGGTGGCTACTTCATTGTTCTGCCTCGGGACACAACCTCAACAAGTCCTCCAAAGTAAGCGACAAAGTTCGTCATTTGTAATTACATCCAGAACAACACATAAGTGCTCTTATAACCTGATGTACTAATCAGCAGTTTGGCTTGAACACTGCAATAAAACCATGTACAAATCAGACACCAGTAGGGTTAGGGTTGTGATTCGGGTCAAATTTACTACGTCAGAAAGGGGACTTTCATTGTTATGGTTAAAATAACAACTACTTGGATAAATTTAAATGTGAACTCAACACTGTGTTGATCAGAACAACATCCGAATGATATCAGAACAAAAACGGTGATTTTCATTAAAATTGTGTTGACTCATCCATCCACACTGACCACCTTTCTGTGGACTCACTTGAAGAGAAACGTACTTCATTATTGACCATTCTCTAACACCCGATGCTGTCATTTTTCTTGGGAGGACAATGTCCTGAGGTGACTCCTGGTTGTCCATCTTTGGGTTTTCTGTCTAGTCAATAACACTTGTATATTTGTACAATATGCATGCTTCTCAGACAGATCAAGAAAGCTCTCTATATTTTTGTCAGTGATTTACATTCTTCTACCTTGTACAGCATCTGAATTCTTTACAGGTTATGACAAAATAATGATAATACTGGATATAAGCCCACATTAAAATGGACATTATTTGTCTCAGCCTCTCCTTTCATCAGCTTCCCCCTATTTTCTCCACTTCCCTCATTGTTCACTTTCTGCATTTATCTCTCTGCTTCTGTGTGTCTCATCTATTTTCCTTCCCCCTCATCCTTCTTTTCTCTCTCTGGTACCCTCTCTTTCTCCTTCTGCCTCTGTCTCCACCTTCTCATCACTCATTCTCTTTCCTCCTCCATCACCCTCTCCGGACTGCCTCCCTCTCATCCTTCATCCTCTTTTTGCCCCTCACACCACTGTCTCTCAGCTAGAAATCCTCTATTCATTCAGTGTTTCTTCAAGTGAAACACAACTCCCTCCACTGTTTCTCTATGCATGATGCATCCTTCACACACGTGTCCCATTCCTCCAGCTCTCATTTATCACCCGTGTCCTCTCTGCCTTTCTTTTCGCACTGATTCCCATCCCAGAGTGACTCTTAGCCTTTCACTTTGTTTCTACAGAGTGACGTGTATCTGCGTAATTTGTAGTGTTGTACAGAATGCAGTGTTATTATTGAGTTGGGATTGGCCTAAGAACATTTCCCTTCATGCCTTATTTCTGAAACCATTGCTTTTTTTCACACTGTGCTGAGTCCTGGGCTGTTTCTGTTCTCATATATTCTGCATGCATCTTTTATTAGAACTGCTGTGACCATGACACCCTATCATTTTAACCCATTAACAGCTAACAGTTTCCCCTTCAAATGGGTTGCACATTATATTTCCTGAATATTCAGTTTGACATTGGTATCTTAGGAAACTATGTATTTTAAATTACAGTTCTTCAAGGTTAAAGTTTGTAATGAATTTGAGTTGGCACACAAGTTAGCTGCCGCTTGTTAAAACTTCAATATCTGTGTCATTACTGCAAATGAGCAAAAGTGTCATGTCTCCAAAGCGGCTAAATGTTTGTCAGAAAAGTGCAATTTTATGACTTAAAGCAGTAAAACAAGCTTTCTGGTAATACTGGAGATCAATTAACATTTATGAGAGTTGTGTTTTCCAACCTAAGTATGTTGTAAATCAATTTTTAAAGACTTAAAAATAAGAAGCAGACTTCTGCGAGTGCTTCATTTAAGCTTTCCCATCATCCTAATTGCACCAAATGGCTTTCTAAATTTTAGGAATTTCTTTGGTGCTTTAAATAAGGGACTACAAAATGCTGCATGAATGAGCAACAATTCAAACAATTTCTCAACATAATTGCTACATATTCATTTAAAAGATTAAGACTTTCAAATAGCCTTACAGTACTGTATGAATGAGAATGATAAGCAGCTTCATGTAAAATTAAAACTTTATGTTAAATAATCCTGGCCTGTGTGCTTCGCTACATACAGTTCCACTTCAGGGAAGCAGAACAAGCCAAAAGCAAAACATTTTACATATTATTATAACTATTATGTAATTTCCATCCAAATGACATATGAATGAAAGTCCAGTATGCACTTATTAGTGCATAACTTAGTTTTGTCTTAGTTTTTAGTCTCTATATATACCTGTAGAGCTGCTAAATGCTTCCCTATATTCACCATCTAGTCACTGACTTTTTTTTTCCACTTGAAATAACAAGGCTGGAAACAAGGCTGAGGGACACTGCAGATAATAATCATCACAATGAGTGACACCTTTAACATTACACATAACCGTTTGATCCATTTGTAATATAAAAATAATGATTAGTGCTGCTTTAAAACATATTTAACAAAAGACAAATTTCTAAAGATATCCCACATATCAATAAAATATTAAATATCCTTTTTAATGAATTAATTACTCACTCTTTGTTTATTAAGGCACATGAAACTTTAATTATTGCACGTAGGTCCAGAGCAGCGGGGCAGCAGTTGTCAGTGCCCACACAGTAAAAAGTGAAACCACAATCGCTCCAACAGTCCATGATTTCTCCAGAGGTCTGAGGGACTGACTGGGGGATATTTGTTCCTCAAGCAGTGGACATTAACAAAGGAAAAAGACACATTCGATAGTTTAAAGGGTCACTTCCTGAGAATTGCCACTTCAATAAATCTTTAACTAAATATTAACCTTTACACTTCTCCTCCTCCTCCTCCTTAATCTTGCCTGCATTCCTCACGTTTTCTGTCTGATGTCCAGTCCTGCTGCGATTTCTAGTTGGCTGTCCTGTATCAATCTGTCAGTTGCTTTCTCCCCACAGCTCACATGTAATGTCTCTCACGTGCACTCTCATTTATTCCATTCCTCACTGCTATTTCTCTCTCTCGTGCTGACATTAGGCCCATCAGGGCTTTTGCGACATCGTTCTCACCCCCTGCATGATAGGCCATTTGTTACAGCTAGAAGCTTTCCACTTCTGTCTCTCTTACAAACACACACACAAACATACACACAGATACACACACAATGCCTTCCACAATACCCACTATCTCCCTGACCTTATCTCCTCTGTGCGACTCTCTCTGGAACTAATGTCAGTGACAGCTCATTTCAACACAGACACTGCTCACCCCAGCAGCTGTCTCACACTGTGTTTCACATTAACATCCGTATTAACACATCTCAATGTCAAATTAAGACAAAGACCACAGTGAGGGTGGAGTCATTGTAAAATGCACTCTGGGGACAGATGAAGTGACCACGTGACAAACCACTTCATCATTATTACAGCTTTTCCTTTTTTGTTTCCAAATGTTGCCACACTACAGGATCCCACAAAAAAGGTGGTCAGCTGAGGCACCTGCAAGCTCACCTGGTAGAATCTGTGCTTGTATACTAATTTCTTACTGCAACAACCTAGGTTGAATCAGCCATCCTTCGGCCCTTTATTGCATGTCAACCCACCATCTTGACCCCCATTTTGTCTTAATCTGTTGTATCTAAAAAAAGTTCCCCAAAATAGTATTCAGGAAAAATTCAAGGTGACTAGTCTGCAATAAACTGAAGCACAAGCCTCTCTGTACATGAAACCTCTAGCCCAAATAATTAAACAGGCTGCCACACACACACACACACTTCTTTGATATGGTTAGCTTATTATCTTTGAAGAGGCTACATTAATGAAGAAGGCTGTTTTTGTATGCTATCAGAGCATGTGCTGTGTTTCATTGCACATCCCCCTTTCTCCAAATTAATCCGCAAAATCTCCTTCGTCCATAAAGGAATTTGTGTGAAGGAGATTATCACTTTGTTATGACTGAACTAGTAAATTGTACAGTATATAAGGGAGACATTTGAAAATGTCTTCCTAGTAGGTCATGAGGGATGTAAGAGAACATCTTGATAGGCTTTCTGTAGACTGATGGATTATTTTGCACAAAAACTTGCCTGGTTCAGATAGGAATATTACCCATGTCCTATATGATGGTAATTTCAAAAAGAAACAGACCGAAGTTACTGTATGCCCTTCAAGCTGAGGCTGGCTAAGAGATTTCAACAAACCTTAGCCAACCTTAACTGCCCTGAATAGTATAAATTGCTCCACAAAGGAGGCACAGATATATATATATATATATATATATATATATATATATATATATATATATATATATATATATATATATATATATATATATATAATAGATACACTGTATATATATATATATATATATATATATATATATATATATATATATATATATATATATATATATATATATATACAGTTACAAGACTTCCCTAACAATCAAGAACCTTGCAAATGTTAGCTGTTGTGACTAACTATGTCTTCACAGCTCGCCACGTACAGTAGTTCACCTACACTACGTACTGCAGTCATACCTGCTGTGTTTGTGTCTACATTTTGACTGCAGCTACACATTGTGATTCTGTGATTTTTTGTGATGTTATGTCTTAACTTGTAGGTTTCTAAAGTGGCAATGTCTCAGATTGTGGCACTTTTCTATCTGCTGAAACGTGGTGAAAACATTGTCAATTCTCCTGTTTTGTGACACCTACATTTAGATTTGAGGCAGGATTCTTGGGAGGAGAAAAAAAAATGACATTCTTCATATGTCTAAGACTATATCAATAGTATGTCATATTGCAACCTATATTGAAAGATCGTTGTACTGACACACTAATGTTTGGCTCTGACTCTGTTTGCATTCATTTGGTTCATTGCAATTGGTTGATTTTCAGTCATCTCTCTGATTAAACATCTGGCATGTATTGCATAATTATGATCATTTTCAGGAAGTTTCATTATTGTCAGTGTTTGTGTTAATGGCTGGGCAGATGGTTGATGAAATTGGTTCAATACAGTACACACACTGACAACTGACTTTCACTGTGGGAGTTTATTATAAATACGTTAGTTATTCTTAATTTGGGTTGAAGGTGAACACACAGTTTGTAAAAAAAGGCATTATCATTCAAGAATACCAGGACTACTAATGCCTGCAGCGTACTATTTTGCCACCCAGCGTCCCATCTACCCTCACCAGTGACCGGTCACTGAACAGTGAAACAGCTGCTGGATGTTTCAACAGCAGGCCACTCTGTGTACCACGGGTTTGAAGTGTAAATGTATCTCTTCATTGTTGGACAAGAGAAAGCTTCTAAAGCTCTGAATTATGAATGTGTTGTTTTTTCCACTTGTGGATCAGATGAAGCCCCATATTTCACTCTCTTCAGTTCAGTAATTAGGACAACTCCTATATGCAAATGGTGTGTTTAAAATTTGATTATCGTTCTTCGTAATGCTCCCTGGTGTTCTGTTCTTCTAATTTCATTCTCTGACTCTTTCACAGTATGTGAGAGAAGAATATAGCTTTCTCTTCATCTCTCTTTCTCTCGGGGCCCGTCTCCCAATAAGGTAAAAAAGCTCCTAATGATGACCCTACCGAAAGTCTATGGGTTTGGACAGAAAGGGGAACAGAACAGAATATTCTACCCATCAATCAACTTTACCTTGCAGCAGACCTTGAACATACCTTGCACCACTGAATTTCTCTATGCTGCTGTACTGACCTTGCACTCACTTTTAAAAGAATTAGAGAAAGGAGGAGAGAAGGGACGGACGAGACATAAAGACAAGGAGAGAGAATTATGGGGTGTGGTTGAATGCCACACCTCTGGCTTCAGCCTGAAATACTGCACATCAAGCACCGTGTTCACTCGTCATGGGTTATTAAAGGGCTTGTATTATGTGACACCTGCATCCGTTATCAGGTTGTTCTCCTGTGACCTGATAGCAGACAAAATGTACTCAGGGTAACACATGTAATAAATTGCATTTGCACAAATTCATTTGCAAGAATCCTGGATATATATTATGAAAAAGGAGAAGCAAGCCAAATCAGCCAAGCAGACTCAAAAGACACTGTCCACTGACTCTAATAACACACCATACAGTATGCTGAGCACAATAAAGCGAGTGTGAGAGCAGATCCGAACAGTTTTCTCTGAAGCTGCTGTAGAGGCTGTCAAGTGTCCCATCTCTGACAAAGACCAACAGCTTGTTCACGCACAAACACCCTAATGGAGAAAAATGAAAGAGGGAAAGTGGTAAGGATTGATAGATAGAACAAAGGGAAGATGAGAATGGATGGAGGAAGAGTAGGTGGCTGAGCAGTGTGGAGGGATGGAGGAGAAAGGTATTACAAGATCAGTTGATGAGGAAAAAGATGAGGTGACATCTGAAGCATGGGGTTCTCTTCATACGCCATATGTCTCTATTGTCTGTCTGTCAGGACACTGCGTGCACACACACACACACACACACACACACACACACACACACACACACAGTCAGAATGAGACACACATAAACAGCAAATTAGGTTTTCGCTTTCCAGTTTGTTAGATATCTCTTCCATGATTGTTTCAGCGAGTATAGGATGAAGATGGGTGCACATTGTTAAAAACTGAAAAACGAAACTAAGCAATAGATACACAAGAACCACACATGCACACACAAACTACACACTCACACACAAACACACACAGTACAATTTAAAAATGCTGTAAAAGCAATTGAGTGTTGTTAGTTTCTCGTCCAATATTCTAAAGTGTTTAGTGTCTCATCAAATTCAAGATGTTATACATGCATCAGCAATGTACTTATAAAGTGGCTCTGACACACACAGGCACACACACACACCTTCACAGCCACACACACACCAAAGGACCATTGCACTTTTTTTTTTTTATCACTGCTCTGTGCAAGATATAAACCACACACACCACCAACACTGGAAGCGTCCCATCAATTTATTGCATCAATAAGCATATCAGAAAATTAGATTAAAGAAGAAACACACACACACATGCTGGTGGCTCTGCAGGCTGCATGTAGGAATGCAGAGGCACAGCGCAAATGGTGCGCTTGACTTCAGTTATGCGGGGGTGGAGTTGCAGTATGAAGAGGGATGTTTGATATTGTGGGTAGCTCTGGGCGGAATGAGATTCTAATGTGCTGCAGTGGCCAGAGAAGGCAACGTTGTAGGGGTGGGCACCTGCTGCTCAGTGTATAACCTCAGGGGGAAAAGAATGCTGCTGTGTTTCTTTGCATGCGTGTGTTTTATGTACTGTTGTGGCCACAGCTGTTTATTCCTCTCCATCCTCCTTTGCCCTGAGTTCTTTTCTTTCCATTATGTTTCTAGTTCCCCTGCCTGCCTCATTCCTCACCTGTCCAGTAGGTGTCCTCGGTGTGCTCTCCTGCCCTGCACACCTGTGGTTCATCGTTAATCAGTCCCGATTTGCTGCGGCTGCCTCCACAGCTGCGTCTAATCACCAATTAGTGGCTGAGTGTGTTGGTTGCCAGATTGTCTGTTGCCTTGCTGCAGGATTTCCGTCTGCTCTTCTGAAGCAGTTTTTAGATGAAAGCAACTCCTTTCAAAGGCACTGCTATGATTCGTGTATTCACTCTATTAAAGCTGCACAAACTTTGGTCAACTTTGACACACAAAGAGGCCAAAAGAGATTCATAAGAGAAAGCCCTTTGGCTGTGTTCCATAATCCACTTTTATGTAACAGTCTTCTGCTTCACATAAGAGGAATGGTTTAAATACAGTCATGAGACAATGTAACAAACACCGTGTTTGAACTCACTGTCGACCAAGCTAGCTAGCTTGCTAACTGTCACATATTACAACTGACATGTTCCTGGGCAGAGTGTTAGTGGGCAGCTACAGTAGTTCACCAGCTAGACCTGTGAGTAGTCGCTACAAGCTTCTAGCACCACGCACATAAAATACTGATAAATGTGGTACCTGCTTGTTTTATAACCTTTCCCGCTAACCTAGCCCACACATCCTTCCAAATAAACAACAAATTTGCTGTATTTGTATCTACCTTTTGAGCCCAACTACCTATTGCCAGCAATTCTGAATTGAGATAATGTATCAGGCCATTAAGAAGAAAAGAGTTTCATTATTTCAGTTTTGTCTCAATCAAATTGTTGTTGTTTAAAAGAATGCAGGAGATAGTATACCTCTTTGTTTGGAGAGGTCGTCTTCCAACGACTTAGATGAAACATAAACATTCGGGTATAGACTTTTTCTTTTTGTATTCAGGCAAAATGAGCTTTGAATTATGAGGTTCAAAGTCAAATTGGCGATTTGTAGCATCAAATATTTAACAACTGAACCAGAGTTGCATGTACAAATGCTTTTACACTTTCTAAATGGAAACTCTCTCTAAAAATAATCCCTCATATTATTTGTTAATTCTTGAGTCATTTTTAAATGTGTGAAGAAGCAAACATGTCATCACATGTATTAAACTTGCTTGTTATGTGTTCCCAGTCAGATGATACCTTTTTTTTTTTTCTGAAATTCAAGAGAAAATCTGAAAACTGCAGCCTTCTTTTGCAGAACATCTGTAGGACACTTCTGTATGCTTTCTCACAGTCCAGCTGTCTTATGGTGCATTCAGTTGTCTAGTAAATCAGGAAATGAGGTTATATTTACAAGGCTACTGACTGCTAATCATACGTTTAAACTTTCCCAACTTTCCCATTAGTATTTATCACTTTGGTGGCTGCTTGATGGCCATGTCCTGATGGAAGACTTTGAAGACGGACAAACACACCATTAGTTTCGGTCCAATGAGTCTTATATGGGGTGGATTCAACTGAGTGGCCTTCAGTCCTTTGAAGGATACCGTTTTCATTGGCCATGTCCATGAACATCTTGTTCTCCTTTTTTTTTTTTGGCAGTACTGCAGAACTGTATTTGACATTTATGACTTGTTTAATATCTATTTTTAAAAAGATCATGATAACTTTGAAAAAAAAAAAAACAAATTGTGAATATCTGGATAAGTTAATTTTGTTTAAAAATCCCTAACTTGAATTTGTCTAGCACATAAAATAGCATCTTGTAAACTACCAAAGGTTTCCAACTGTGAAATCACAATTTTACTGTACATTAACAGTCAGAAACAATCTCCAGCACTAACACATTCAGATCTAAGAGGTTCCTCTCCACTCACTGCATGGTGCTGTATTCATCTATGCTGTGCTGTGCTACAATCCCATCTTGGCACGGACAGGATAAACACCTCATACTTTGCTGTTCTCTCCCATAAGCCCACTTGGCAGCCATGCAGCACATCAGACAGAAGGAATACAGCTCATAAGCAGATAGGCAGCAAGAGGCACGGAATCTGCTCTACACTGATACGGTCAAACAGAATATATACATGCCCACAGACATAGGAACGTAGAAAATGCATGTGCATGCTAATTATTACTGCACGCACATTCACACACATGGTGACAACACTTTAATGGAGTTTAGTACTTAGCATACAGATATTTACAAATCCTCCTGTGGCTTGAGGGTGTGTTGGATTGAGAAAGACGGTATCTCTGTTAGACAGTAACTAGCAACCTGTTATAGCAAGAACTGAGGAGAATTTTAAAGTTTGAGGATACACACACACACACACTGCTTTTTTGTTGTTCTTAATTCAAGGTGTTGAATCATATATTTCACACTATCATAAGGCTTATAAGGTCATCTGCAGCTGAGTGTGTGTGTGAGAGACACTATGAATACTCCAGTTGCACCCAGTGGATTTACTACCCCTCTTTTCTTTTCTGCATCTACTTTATTTTTCTTTCTACCTCTCTTTTTCCCCTCCTCTTTATGCTCTTTCCATCCACCAGCTTGCCTAAAGTCTTATTTACTTTCCTTGACTTATAGTCGCTCTGACTGACTGCCAGCCTTAGACTTGCCCTGCTGAGCCAACAAAGTTTACAGACCCGGACACCTATTTATGCTCTGTTCGCGTTCATTTAATGGAGGTTGAAATTGAGTGGAAGGGAAGAAAAAAATGTGGCACGTGAAGAATGCATTCTTAATTTTGTTTCGCTGTTGCTCAAACGAGGCTCATGATTGATGATGGTGCTTTGTCTTCTTGGCTCGGCAGATGTAGCAAGCCGACTCTGTGCATAGAAAGACAAACATAGTAGACACACACAAGCTGAGTCATTTAAAGCCTTTACTCTTTAGTCTTTACTCTCTAGTTCTTTGTATCTCCTGTTACCGTATGTGTTTCACATCTCAGGTGTGGAATTGAATTACCTTAAAATAAAATTATACGCTTGAAAGGCCTACAATTGTATTATGCTAAAACTGAATTCACTTTTCAGACTGTTGGCCGTGTTGCTTTGAGCTGCAGGGGAAATTCATTCATACTTCCAAGTCCAGGCAGTTAAAAATGTTGGATACCAAATCATAACTCCCCCTCAGAGGCAATAAATGTGGCTTTGTTGATTCACATAATTCAATTCTGCACAGTTCAGAAGCAGGACACATAACCAGAAAATTTTCTGGGACTTTATCACAGCCAACACTTTGATCTTTTCTAAATGATTCTCAATGGAGGCGGACATCGGTACAAAATGACAGATAAGAGAACAAACTCTCAAACTCTGTTTTTAGTTTCTGGCTGTTGGCGATATGACAAGTCGATCTATCAATGCAAAAGATAAGGTCCTTCCTGGTCATTCAATTTTCTTATTTATGCATTTGTATTGTGTTCAATCAGATTACTACGTACAGTATTATATACAGCCCTGACTACAAATCAGAAAACTGCCTGGGGCCAGCAGTAATCATTAAACGGCTATACAGCCAACTGACCTAATATGATGCTAACAAGTTCAGGCTACAAGGTTAGAAATTATCCTGTTTACCAGTCAAAATTGAGGTTACCATTCTTAAAGGAAGCTCTGTGATCATGTTATTAATGAATAACCTTTTGTGATGCATTACAAATTACCACAAAAAGGATTCCTGACAGTGATTGGTTACAGGTTATTATTCCATGCTGTAACATATCATATTCCATCACCGCAGCGCTGTTGAACATGACGAGAATGTATGGTCTTTTAACAGACTCAATGTGATTACACACTATTACATAAACCGACTTTATCTTAATGACATTAGTGCTTGTAATGTAAAATATAGGATCCTACCATAAAGCTCTCTGAAAATCCCCTTTAGCCTTTGCGGCAAAATGCACTGTCACAAATTACTTCCAACTTTCCTGACGTAGTAAAGCGAGCCGCAGATGACATGCATGCAGTTTCTCAATCTTTATTTGATCCTGACACAACAAACCTTGTTTTCCAGTGTTCATGAAAAGGTTGTTTTTATGCAGCTTGTCAAGATTGCAGAATTAGACTAGCTTTTGTCTTCACGATGAAGCGAGAACCTTTGCTAAGCATTCCTTCATTTATTCAGGTCAGAATTTCTTACCTATGGTCTCTCTGGCATTCTGGGACACAAGAGAAATGTTATTAATCTATATTTTCCCATGCTCACCCAACAGTCTTTGGACTATTTCATGTGTTGAGAAGTCCTATAATCATTCAAGAATTATTCTTTTCATTGATAATCTTCAAATATGTACTAAAATAAGCCATGAATGTATGTGCATGTCTTGGGAGTGTGTGTGTGTGTGTGTGTGTGTGCTCTGCTTATGTGCGTTTCCTCTTCCTCATGTGCCCAGGTAATATCGCTATGTCTCAGACAGTCTTTAAACATTGAACAGCTCCTCTTGTTGGATATATGGGGGAGAGAAAGGAGGCTTCATGGCTGGTTTAGTGTTTACATCCTCTCCACTTACTCTGTTCTCTTATCTTCCACTCTGTCTCCACGACCCAGAATCCTATTTCTTCCCTCCTGTATAATATAAAGAATTGTCTGGCCTTCAAACATCACACCACGTATTATCTGTCTCACTCTGTCTTTCTTTCTAATATTGTCTTTTAATAGAATATGAAATCACACACCCACCTGCCCTCTCTATAATCACTCAGACAGGTTTGATGGTTCAATAAGATTATTGACACGACTCTGCTTGAGAACAGTGGATAGTCAAGAAGAAAACGTGTCACAACCCAGAGTCAGAAGCTTAAGTCGAGCAGTCTGTTACTCTGCTGTCTTCTCTCTCTGTCCCTCTCTCTCCAGATACTTGTGATTGATGCCCTGGGACGTAATTATTGAACAGCAAATCCCACTCCAATTTATAGCATTAAGGACATAAAACGGCCACTTCAATTACTCCCCAGGCCAGAGCACGACTGAATTAGTAAAAAAGAGAGCAAATCTGATGAGGCTGTCTGAAAATACTCCATCACCCGGCGAGAATATTAAAAACGTGAATCTGAGTGACATTCGCTGAGTGTAAAACCTTTAGATGTATATGCAGCAAATGAATGCTGAGAAAGTTGCTGCTTCGCTGTAAAGCGAGAAATGTATGCACAAAAAAAGTCAGCGTCTTTGGTGGATGTTTGACATTTGAACAGTAACAAGGTGTAAACTCAGGCAGGTTATCAGTGTGTGCTAAGACCTGCTGCTTTCCATACGCCCTGTTGTTTCTAATGTAAACGCTGTTGGTATCTTGCCATAGAGATTACAGGGGTCAGTGCTGGGTTATAGAAATTCATCTCATGAACTACTGAATATGCCAACTGCAATGTGTGATGTTGATGGAAAAAAATACATATACATGACCAGAGAGAGTTATTTACTCTAGCTTGACATTGGAATAGTAAAAGAAAGGTCATTGTCATCACAGCCAAATGCTCACCCTCATATTGTGTCCTCAATCTATGCCTGAGCTTGAATTAAAACCTAAAATCTTACTGTAGCTGCCAACCTATCCTGAGTTGTGAACTTATAACAACCTGTACTGCTGTGTTAATGTTATCCATGCTTGTTGCTATTTTTATGTCACTATTTTTCTTAAATATAGACAGATAGCTAACTTGCTATCTAAGAAAACCACATCTTCTTTCTTATTACATTCTCCAATCGAGGAAAACAATTAATTCCACTGCAATTAACACTGCATTAGAGATATTTGATCTGGTTATCGCATCTGAGCTGTGGGCATGGATTTAGAGGTCTGGAATAAGGCAAAAACTTTATTAAAAAAATCAGAATGTGTATAAATTCCACTTGCAGGTTTACCTTTCCATCAGCTGGGTCTAAAAATCCACTATCCTTTTGACTCCCTGATCTTATATCAATATTTTATACATCCATTTGCATTTTAGAAAAACATCCGGGGGGGGGGGGCTGTACTTCCCATAAAAAATGGTGTAGCTACACATCCTGGAGGACGGATGGAATAATAGTGGCTCCAGAATTATATGGAAAGTTTTTGCATAAATAGCAGAACACTTACATACAGTGGGGAGATAAACACTGACAGCAGGGGATAAAGTGGTTATCAGTGAGCTTGAAACTGAGCCGTATGATAAAGGGCCCTCTCAAAGCATTTAGTTCATAGTGATATACTATTGGATAGAGGGGATCAAATGAGGACATGCAGAAAAACACATTACATACTGTAGAGATAAACGAGTAGAGCAGGTGGAGGGGGAAATTATGTTTGGTTATCTCTTGCTTTTCCCCCACCAGGATCTCACTCTTATCCATTTCCCCTTTTTAATTCTCTCTCCAAAGTATATTCTTTCACTCCATTTTTCATTCCCTCCATCTCTCAGACATATCCTCTACTTGTCCTCTTCCCCCATCTTTCACTAGATCTCTCCTTTCACACTACTATGCCAAACCGAGGAAGACAGTGAAACAGGATGAATAACGAGTGGACGAGGGAATTTTGGCCCACTCCAGCACAAAGCAGAACCGAGTCAAACAGCAGGGCCACGTGAATTAAAGATGACAGGAGTCCTGTCAGCTCCTCCTGCCTGAGCAAGCTAGCCGGACACAGTGGATGGAGTTCAGTCGCTGAACACAGGCGAACGGTTTGAAACTCTGAAGCTTGTAGAGAGAAAAACATGAAAGCAGCAGATGGATTTGTTTACTTTTGAAGGGAGCTCCCACCCTCTTTCCAAGAATGAGCATTGACATGCAAAGAGATGCTTGGATGAACACACACACACCTAAGATATCCTTACAACCCACAATGTCCTCACAATGCATGGAAATGTCTGACACAACCATATGAACATCCACACACGTACACACAGTTCCCAAAACTCTGCTTTCTCTCATGCCAGGAATCAATACAGTATAACGATGAAAACTCTGTATGTGTGTGTGTGTGGGTTAAGTGTGCAAGGAGTTTGGGGAAGTGAGCTGGCCCCTGAGGAGTGTACTGACCCCGAAGGACGGCTTGATTTCTCCCATGGAGCTTCTCTGTCTCTGCTACTGTTTACCTGAGGGATTAACTTTTTTTTTTACTATATGTTAGGAAATACAATCAGCAACACTTGTACTATGTCTCTGCTTCTGTTGCCTGAATATCTGCTTGCTTGTGAATCCTGCTGTATATCTGACTCTTTTGTTGTGAATCTTATTACCCACACAAAATACATCAATAGTAGAATCTGACTCCACTGTGCTCATTGTTACAGATTTGTCCTATCATAAGCTATAAAAGGTCCATATCAAAGACATCACCCAGTCATGCAGACTTACAGCAGTCAGTGAATCAGACCCAGGGACTCTGTCCAATTCTGTGCCCAAGCTCTTTTATCTGTCTTCCCATGACTGTCACCAACTACTGGACTCCTCCTGGCAGGGCTCTTTTAAATCCTCTCTTCAGCCTTCACAACTCATCAAGCATTCTGCAACTGGCGCTCCCCTCCACCTCCTTAATTCTCCAGTATCACATCCTTCTGGCACTTGATCCTTTGGGCCTGTGACTGCTCATATCAAAATCAATCCAGAGGCACTGCTGTTGATAACTTCTTAACAGCTATTGAACAGGTATGTAGAGTTTACCTGCAGCAACCAGTCTTACACACATTGGATGCATACTATATCTTATTTAAAATGCTCACAACTGAACGGTGGATACGCTGCAGTAAAATTTTTGTTTAAAGGGAACAGAAGGCTTGAGAGCAAATGTGTGCAAAATTCAGAGAGAGCCATATCAGTTACAGTGGTTGAGTTCATTACTATTGTGTGTGTGTGTGTGTGTGTGTGTGTGTAGGCATGTGACTGCCAGAGCACATACGTGTGTGTTTTAACTTGTGCAAATTTGTGCGACTATAAGTGCATGTACTGGTGTGTGCATGTGTCTTTTGTGTGTGATACAGTAAGCCCATTTCATTATTCCCCAGTGTTTACTGACAGATACTGGACAGGCCTCAGTGAGCAGCTCTGGCTTCATTATCTCATGCTGCTATGGGTAGACACAGATCACAGGATGTGCATAGCCAACACACACAAACAGCAGCATCTCACTGGGATATTTAAGAGTGTGTGACGAAAGGGAGTTTTTATGTTCGAGAATTTTGAAGTCCAGATTTTGCAGCATCACAATGTCTGCCTCGATCTGAAATGAATAAAACAAGACTCACACACTTACACATGCCGCTGATAAAATTCAATGTTACTTTTTAGGAAACAAAGTTAGTATTGAAACCTAAATGAGCATCCAGTTTGTCATGTTAAGGTGTGAGCAGCTCTGCTACTTCGTGATCACTGTTCCTTCGAGCAGCAGAGAGCTGTTAGAATTGATTAATTTGTTTAGTTTGACTTGAGTTAGCAACCTGTGCTGCTGACAGTTACACAACATGCAAACACCCTGGTTCACTCACCATGTCCTCTTCCTCTCTGAGGTCTGGCATGGTGCTGATACACAAGCTGACGACAGTCACCGCAACCATGATCACTGACAAGCAGGCAAAGATCTTCCCTGGTATGCCCGACTGCGGATTCTCCACCATATCTCTCAGCCAGTTCATCACCTTTCGGTACCTTGTCTCCTCCACTGGCACACGTTGCATGGCGTTTCTCTGCCTGCACTCCTCCTCACGACGCTCCATCTCGTGCACCTCCTCGATGCGTGTATACATCTTCCTCTTACAACAGCGCTCCATGTACGCCATCTCCACACCCCAATAGGTTAGCTCATCGTGCAGGGATAGGACGCACATCTCCCTCAGCAGGCGCAGTTTCCCCGCAGCCAGGAAGTTGAGGATGACCCTAAAGGCAGATGGTGAGCGGTCAAAGAAGAACTCCTTGCGGGCTTCATCATAGTCATCGCAAACACTGGCGATGTCCTCAGGTGACCGGCAGCCACAGAGACGACCAAGTCGCGTGAGAGGGAATTGCTCCAGGGTGCTCCAGGGGAAGGTGTAGCGATTTCCCCCAACGTTGATCACTGCCAGCAGGGCATGGTCGACGGACACCAGGTCCTCTGGCCGACGGATAAACTGAGCCCTCTGGTAGTGCACACCCTGAAGAGTGAACAATGAAAAGCTTTAATGAATGGGCAGCTAAAATGTGTGTACGAGTACAAATTGATAACTTGTTTTTGATTGTCACTGAAGTAAAATCAACTCAATCTTATTCATACCTTGATGGTCTCAGTCTCGGGGATCTCTGTAAAGATGCGGTCGAAACTGCTGTCATCACTGAGGGACAGATTGCTGAAGTCATGGTTGGCGTTGCTGATGATGGGCATGGCAGCATCTGGAAAGCACGCTGCTCCTGACTGGGCAGCTCAGACCAGGTTATAAAGACAGAAAAAGTCTACAGGTTGCAGCAGACTCAACTTTTCAGTCTCTGGACACGGTAGTCTATTCTGTATTGCAGTGTACAACAACTTATGTTAAAACTTGCACATGAGAAAAGCTTTCCGTCCACATCCCAGGTCTATTGTAGACAAGCTGAGCATAAAAACAGCTGTAGCTTTCAGTCTTTTTGGTCTAAGAACCCCTCGTAACAAGGAGTATCTTTTCAGCAACAGTCAAGCTATGGCTCTGGCTTCCAACCAATGGAGAAAAACCCCAGAAATGAGAGGAATGAGGAGTGTCAACCTGTTGTCACGTCTGAATGTCAGTGAGTTGACATTGCCAAGGTCCACAATAGGCTGAAGTTGCTATCAGGATTCAGCATCAGTGGGTAATCCCAGTCTGAATCGAGAGTCCGGAAAAAGAAAGCCTGAATAGAAACTGATAGCTGCAGGATGAGCTGGCTGAGTCAAGGAGCCAAATGTGTAGCACTGAGGTGTCCAGGGACTGAGGGGGATCCTCTGTGTCGCTGCAGCAGGATTAGGGAGGGCCTAGACATGTGGTGGCATCATGCAGGCACTGACAGAGAGGGAGAGAAATACATCAGAATGGGATGAGATTAGGATGGTGTCACAATATAGAGCAAGAATGGGCAAAGAATAGGAAAGAGATTGGTCTGAAGGCTGAAAACGGTGAGAGGGAGAGGCAGAGAGAGCACACCTCAATGAGACTGCAGTGCTGTAGGCTCCACCCCCCTCTTTCACTTCCTTTTAGTGAGAAGCAAGACAGACAGACAATCAGCTCTGCTGCTATAAATGGCCGGTCACTGTGGTCCACGCAGGACTTGAGCGAACAGCAAAGGAATTTACACTCAAATCAACATCCAATAAGGACAGCCTCGCTGGTTTACTTAGCATGGGTGTTATAAAATGAAAAGAACAACAGAGAAAAGAACATTCAGGTCTGTGCTGTTATTCTCACTTAGTCAGTTATTGGCAGTTGTAGTTGGGCAGCAATCCTAGCAACAGACACTGAAACACAGGGTCCAAAATGTTTTTCTTGGCCGTGCAATTACCCTGAAACTTACTGGCATAGTCAGTTGTTACAGTTGCCCAGAATGGTTCGCTGTGTATCAAAGACTTAAATAGTTGTGATTAATTTCAAACTTGGTCTTGTTTTATTTGTCATTTGTTTACTGCGATAACTTGCAGTTAATCTTTTTTCCTATTGCAATTAATTAATGACACTCCATGCATGAAGACCAGCTACCAGCAAACAATGTGAACATCACAAAGACTGGCAGCGCAATCCTTTTTTTTAATGATGACCTTCTTTGGTTGTCATAGCAAGATAAAGCACAGGTTTAATTAATTACCTCAATAAAGGCTGCATTGTGGTGAGCCATTGTTAATGCTATTAATTACACCACCTACACCGCTTTTGCTGTTGTCACATATAAAATGTGTGCAGTGAAAAAATATCTATTAGATCTGTTTACATATATTCGTATTAATAACTGCATATTTTATTATTCAGGTGTGTTTGAATATATTGATTTTAAACATTCAACAAACTCAACAACCTTTAGAGATAAAAGCTACTTTGTTAGGGCATTGGGCGAGAATGGTTTTAGTTTTTTTATGGTGGCAGATGATGAAAGAATAAGGCCCAGGTTGAAACAGCTGGATTTATCCTTTGAGACTCATTGTTCTGTTACTTCTTGTATCCAGCTACTAACAGTAAAACTGACTTGCATTTGGCTGCCTTGCAATTTTCTCCTGCCAGCTTTTGTTATGATTATAAAGCTGTATTAGATTTTCTACTCATGCCACAGCAATTTAGGAAAAGTCTGAGTCTCCAAGGGCAATTCAAGACTTTTTTTTTTTTTTTTTAACTCATTTTCTAAACACACGTGTATGTGCAAATGTCTCTGCACACATACATCACTGATCTGTCACTGACTCAGCCCTGATGGTGAGCTCAGTGTGGTGTCCTGTAAGACTAAAACAGACCTACGGTCTAACAGAGCTGTGAGTTTGTCAGAGGTACAGTAACACTACATACTTTGCTCACTTCACCTTTTATAAGATATAAATGTTATCATTCATTTTGTGAGTATTTTGCCCATTCCTCCCTACAGTAATCGCAGATTTCGTGAATGTGTGACTGGACGGACAGTTTGAGGCAATGGACCGCACCAACATGCGTCACTAATTCAGATCCAGGAGGACAGGATCCTGTACTCGAGGAACTAATAAATCACTTCTGTCACAATGCTGGTGTTTCATTTCCACCTCACAGGGGGAGGTGAGCATGATAAACTATTTATTAATCGATCTGTATTCCCTGTGGATGTGACTGGTGTTTCTTAGCGGAAAGTTAATTGAAGGAGTGTTTTTAGCAGCACACTGGTGTTATCAGCTCTGCTCGACCTCCTTTGCTTCTCCACTGGACACAAATGACAGATGGGGAGAGGAATACCTGAAGAAGTGTAAAGTACACTTTGGAGTTTAATTACATATGAAGGTTGACATTTTGGCAGGGTGGATTCACTGTAAAGGTTGATCTATACAGAGTACTGTTGAACTAAATCACCTAAATTAAAAGAAAATGTGAGTATGTACCAAAGATCTAATCAAATTGATACTTTTATTGATTTATTTTTGTTTCTATTGACTTTTTCTATGATGGGGGTTATACAGTATTCAGCATTCAGTCAGAGAGCTTATATTATATTCATGGGCAAGTCAACAGTGACTGCATTTGCCAGGAGCTGGTAGAGGGACCTGCGTCTCGAGTTGCTCTCTCTCTCTCTCTCTCTCTGTCTTTCTGTCAGCCCTCCTGTCCCCTCTTTCTATCTGTCCTTTTCCCAACTTGCGAAACACACACACACACACACACACACACACACACACACACACACACACACACACAGGGCGCCGAACTATTTTGCGTCCTTATCAAGCACAAACCATTAATTAAGCTTGGTTAAATTGAGCGATTAATTTAAATGACCAAATCGTGTTCAGATTATCTCGTGCATGGAAATGTTGTTTACAGTTCTATGTTATATATATATATATATATATATATATATATATATATATATATATATATATATATATATATATATATTCTATTTCCAATTAATTTCAAAAGAGCGATCATTTTGTTTTCAAATATTAAAAACGCAGTGCTATTTGATTTAATAAGCTCACAAAGTCAAATATTTTTTCTTCCACGTATCTTCCACAATTTGTCTTTTCCTTGTTGCAGTGTTGGTGACATTAAAGGACACCAGCATTCCTCATTTGAAGTATTGTGACAGCAATACAACTTCAGATAAATATTCAGCCACAAAGACATCAGGATAACTTGTGAAGTGCAGCTTACCATCCTGAGCCCCGCACTCATCTCCAGACGGTCAAACAAGCTCGGTATGAAATCCTTTTGTCCCCCCCGCAATCCCTCCGATCATTCAACACCAAATCAGGGTGTCAACGAGCATTCTCAACAACTGCATGTTACAAGAACAGGTGTACCTCTCCGGCGTCCGCATCATTCAAGCCGGTGGACGGCGCGCAGAGAGTCTGAACATACCAGACATGGAAACGGGTAAAGGTTTGGTGCGCTGAAAGTGTCCCGTTACAGCTCGGTTAGTGGTGGTGCAGGAGGAGGAGGAGGAGAAGGAGGAGGAGGAGGAGGAGCAGTGGAGGGGGGGAGTTGGAGCTGTTGTGCGCAACACAGGAGACTCCCGGCACCCAAGTTCGAGTTTAAGCGTAAAGGTAAAGACAAGCGCAATAGTGTCCGGGAATATCTGAGCTCCGGATAAGAGAAATAAGACATTTTAACAGAACTGTAGGGGGAGTGTGACTCTCAGTATTAGCTCACATCTCTCCCTTCCATCTTAGATAATATAACATTCAAGGACACTGAGGAGATGTTCTCATCCATGTTTCCTATCCTGATCGTTTCATGCGCAACAGGGGGCGCGGTTACCACTCAAATTACCTCCATTAAAGGTTGAGCTGGTGCTTCAGCAGATAGGTCTGATATCATTACACTAATAAGTGCAAAGAGAAATTATTTAATAAAAGACCATAAAGTATGATTTTATCACATATTGTAAATTCAATCTAATTGAAGACCAGTGAAGGCACATCTTATCTTGCAGTCTGGTATTAATTGGAGGTATGACTATCTGGAATAAGACAGGCACAATAAGTATAGAGGATAACTTGAATTTTGTTTTCTGTCATACTTTTTACTGGGGCTGTGCTTGTGGTGGTGGCAAATAAAATGTAGTAAATTCCCCTCTCAGATGCCCTTACGGTGGACAAAATGTGATGGCATACTGTACCCTAACTAAGCTGTTTCACCATAAATGCATCATGACTTTGTGCATGCTGGAGCCCTTTTCATTTTTTTGCCCCTGTTCCTCTAACAGCCCGAGTCCGCCACTGATCTAGGTGATACTAAGATTAAAAAAAGGAAACGTTTTTTTGTGAATATGGATGACGCACAAAGGCTATGAAACATTTAAATCAGCCGGTTTCTTGGAGAAAGCCCTGGAAATGAGGAAAAGGCTCTTTATAAGGATAAACTTCAGCCTTGCAGCAGTTATCACATAAATATGTTATTTGAAAGCATATACAATCACTTATAGCGTTGGAACTGATGTTTTTATATATGTATTCCTGAAAGATGCATGTTATACTATATTACAGTTTAAACTGAACCTGGCCAAACCTTGAGCTGTGTCACAAGTAAATAGACCTCAGTGTACTGACTTTGAAAACCCTGACTGTTCCAGATCAACACATGCTGTGTCATCCCTAGCTACCTCTGCAACGCTGGAACCAAACTTGCACAAGGTGAAAGTTCAGAGAAAAAAAAAATCATCGTGCTTGCAGATTTGTCTGCGTCGCTGGCCTCACACACCCACTTTGTCCTTCAGAGGCAGCTCATTAGGTTGCATGTGCCTGAGGGATCTACTAAAACAAGCAAACACTTTGTCCAGGCCCTTATGGCTGCTAACAGAGCAGACAACACATTAGCAAGGGTAGAGATGGAAACTGAAGAGGTGGGGGTCTGTGTGTTTGTGTGTGTGTGTGTGTGTGTGTGTGTGTGTGTGTGTGTGTGTGTTCAGAACAGAGACGTACAGCTTATTGAATCCCTCCATCACTATTCATTAACCTGCAGTGCAGCATATGCCCAGGGCTGGTTAGTGTATGCAACATGAGACTGATCACACACGCTAGGCTATTAGTTCTCAGTCAGGTTTTTTTTTTTTTCTCACAAAAGAGACGACGTTTCAGTCACAGCTGAATGCATTAGATGCTTTGCAATCTGCTTCACTGAGACAGTAATGCAATATGCCTTTTTAGTTCTGTCTGTCATATTCTTATGCAGAAAGAAACACTCACACGCCCACAGCAAGTCTGGATTTTGCACAGGTGGTAGATAGGGAACACCCAAGTCCTCCAACATTAAACCAGCTAACTTAGTTATGTGTTGCACCACTCCCAGCACACTGTCTGTGTTCCTACCTCATTTTTTTTTTTATTAATCTCACACACACACCCATAGAATATACCTGCAGCTGCCCACTATCCATCCATCACACACACACACACACACACACACACACACACGCACACACACACACACACACACATACACCCCTGCGCTAGTGCAATACACTAGAAGCCAGCACAACATATACGCACATGCAGCAAAAAACACCAAGATAGCCACAGCCCTGTCGGTACTAATAGCAAGCCTCCGTCTGGCGGATTAAGAGTTTAATCCCTCACAGGCAAGAGAGGCTGAGATGAGATCGCAGCAGCCGGCGTGCTGCGGTCTGATGAGCAGTGGTGTGAGGTGCGTGCAGGAGAAGAGAAATGAGTCACTCAGCTATTTAAAAACTGTTTGAACAAACACTTTCACACCGATGGCCACCTGAAGGTCCCACCAGATGCTCCTGTCCAATCTTCCCTCTCTTTCACCTCCCTCGTCTGCCTCTCCTCTGATTTCCCCGTGTCTCCCCTCTCTATGATTCTCTCACTGCCCTCCCCTTTGGAAATTTGTTTGATCTCAGCACCGGGAAGTTTTGATCAGGTTAATTGCTCTCTCAGCGGACGGTGTGAATAGACAGATTAACACCCGGCACCCAGGACGGAATAAAAAGCAATGTTGCTTTTTAGAAAAGAGAGCAGGAAAGGGACAGAATCAACGCAATGCAATAGAGGAGGTGTGGGAAGGCATTTTATGGCAAAAAGAGTGGGAAAAGGTGGATGAAGGGTAACATCTTTTAGAGGGCAGGAAAAAAGGTGGTGAAGTGGGAACACAGAAGTGGAATTAAAAGGAGAGGACAGGTTGATGAAACACCAGGCTGATACGGGAAGACAGCATCTACATCAGGTCTGTTTAAATTAGTGTCTCTGACAGCAAGGTGGTCTTAAACAGGGGCGTAAGTACAGGCAGTGCAGGTGGCGTGGTTACACTGGGGAATGTGGGCTCCTCCAGCAAGGTGCTCGGTGGAGAACAGGTTCTTGTCAGTAAATTTGATTCACAACTCATGTCTTATTTTATTGGAATTGTACAGGTATGCAATGATGGGTAATATTTCTGTTAATGTTGTCCGATGTCAAGTCTCTATTCGATCATGTGATCATACAATATGATATACAGTACCTAAAGCCCATAATAATTTGCACTGGGTGTCATTCTAGCTACTTTATGCTATGGATCTCAAGATAATACTGTTGTTTTCTTGTAATATGAATTAAACATCCAAATGCTTTTGTGTTTTGCCTGAAACTCACCAAAAATTTGAGGACATAAACAAATCCTTTAGTATACAGGATGAGACCCATCTTGTATACTAAAACCAAAAGCATAAACACACACACTCAGTATTTACGGCAGGACAAATGAGGATTCAGAGCAACACCATCATACACTATGCATACACACCTTTTAACACAGTTTAGCCCTGATGTTACTTACATTTTTTGCTTACATTTTCACGCAGTTATCTGTACTTTCTACTCCTTACATTTTCAAAACAGTCTCGTTACTCGTATTTCATTTTGGCCTGGGTTTGAGTGAATTTGATTGTATACCATTCCGACACAGTATTGGTTTGTACGCAATCCATCGCCCCTGCAGTGCACATTACAAATCACGTCACACGAAAGCAAGGAGCTGACTGACTGTAGACTGACTTTATGTAGCCCAGTGCGAAAATGTCCGTGGCAGAGACTCAAGAGAACTGTCCCAAGAGCGAAATGTCCCAACCAAGCACCAGCGAGGAGTATCAGTCAGGATTAATCTGAGTTTTTTTTTTTAATTTTTTAATCAGAATTATTATTTTTTTGATTAATCACTTGCAGGGTGTCCGCGGGGTATTAAAGTATTAAATGTCTGATTGCGAGGTATTATTTTTTTTAAAGAATAGCACGTGATTTGTTGTAAGTTTGTTTGTTAAAAGTTCGCCAGAATTTATTACGTAGACTGTCGTAGCGACTTCTCCGTCACTATTTCCGTCATTTAGAGTTCACAGAGGCCATTTATGAGATCAATGCATATCCGAGGAGGGGGGTGATGTTTTTATTGGCAGATTGTCACACAGCCAGTGGTATTGTTTAAAGCGTGCGTGTGACCCACACCAGGTTAGAATCTAAACACGGAGCATCGGCGCTAAAGTTCAGCTGCCAGCATGGACTCTTTAGCATGGACTCGTCACGGAGATATGACGTCATTTTGAGACTCGGTTTGTAAAGTTTAGTCAACATGTGAGAACTTGTCTGACACAGAGAGTCTCCTGTTGTTGCTTCATGTGTGAAACAACGACTCTACTCTGGACTTTGTCCGGACATTATCTGTGTAAAAACGTTCATTCAGCGTCGCTCCCTCTCCTCCGGCACCGTGAGTTACCATGGTGACGGTACAAAATCACTGAATACTGAAAAGTTCTGTACACGGTTGATTGCTGCAGTAAAACTTGAAACAAGCTTTGCACAAAAGCTGATTTCATAGACTGAAAATGACATTGAAAAGACAAAAAAAGAAAAGTATGAATAGAACAGCTGTTCACAAGCATCCTCCTGTAAAACACTGTTGGTCAAGTATACTTGATGTCTTCATTAGAGAACATGGTTATGTGTGGAGTGGTGCTGAAATCTTATGCACTGTGTCATTTCTTTAGCAGATGTCAAGTAGCGTAGTAGCTTGGATGTACATTTACATTACAATAAAGGTTATTGAAAACATGCCTCTGAAGTAGACTTTTTGCACCATTACAATACTTATAGGCATATAACTAGTCATCATATCTTCCGCTCCATGAAACACATGTTAATGCTCAGTAGCACACATATATGGTTCTTTAATGTATTTGCATTATACTAAAATGCATTCATTTTCATTGGGCATATATGAGGCTGAAACAGGTAGCCTAGTGCATCCCAAATGTTTCAAATGAACATTTTAATATAACATTATAGTCATTATGGCCTTTAGAAAAATTATGTTTTTTGGGGGGAGGTCGTGTAGTCCACTATAGGCCCCTGTGGCGCGGGGCCTATAACATTTGATGGCTTTTTTTTCTTTACATTACTTTTACTTTTATACTTTTAGTAGTTTTGAAACCAGTACTTTTACACTTCTACTTAAGTAAAACGCTTGAGTTGATACTTCAACTTCTACAGAAGTCTTTTTAAACCATAGTATCTATACTTCTACTTGGGTAATGAATGTGAATACTTTTGACACCTCTGCAAAAATGTAAAATTAAAAACTAAATCTCTCTCTCTCTCTCTCTCTCTCTCTCTCTCTCACCTTGATCACCTGGCTTCAAGGAAAACAACACAGTTCCAGAGATGTACTTTCTTTTTTTAAACAAATTAACTTTATAAAGTACTGGATTTGATTTGATGGAGGAACTTTCCTGTGTCCACACAGGTGTTTTCTCTATAACTGCAGACTGCAGAACGACTTGTTGAACCGTTTCTCAGCTGTTCCCACCATCACGTTTTATTCTCTGCAGTGGTGCGCCAACATCGCTCCGCTGGAAAGTGAAAGTGAAACTTAAGTTCTGCCTGAAGTTTAAAAATATTTTCGGCTCATTATTAAAGTGTGACAAATTAAATGTTATTAGGTGATTAATGGGAAACATTGGATTTTATTTCAAGACCACAGTCACAATCAGTGTCTTCTTGGTCCGAGACCGAGAAAAGACCGGGTAAAAATGTGACCAATCTGGTACTACAACATAGCATGGCTAAAATATAATAAACAAAGGAGATGATGTTTCAGATGATTCAGTTTACAGCATAACTACCGCACCCAACAAATTACCGCACCTAGACTGGTACACTTGCCAACAACACACTGATATATCTCTGATAGTGTAGGCTGATGATATAGGCCTGCTGATATATCGGTCGGGCCGAATCTTTTCAATGAGTCACTGACTGTTGTATAAAAAAGTTACGTCGCTTCCTTGTCATCAACTACATGAAGGAAAACTTTGACATTCAACCTCTCACTTATACTGATTAGAATACCTTGTTGTGTATTTGTTATTAAAAGTTATTATCATAATGGGTCCTAACATGGTCGTACATCATAGACAATCAGTCTTTAATCGTGAGCTCTTTATATGTTTAATTGTGAGCTCTGTCCTGGCCTATTTGTTTGAAGACACAGAGGCTCAAGAGGAAAGATTGAAGCAGAGGCATCTCTTTATGCAACAGGTAAGTTATGGACATTTGAAACAAATATTGTTTACAAATTTGTTCATATATATATATATATATATATATACAAACATCAATGCAATGCAATCACTGCAATAATACTTTGATGCCTGTTTGCTAAACTTTTACAATATAGGCAGCAAATGAAGAATTA
This sequence comes from Argyrosomus regius, assembly GCA_946959425.1. Lineage (NCBI taxonomy): Eukaryota > Metazoa > Chordata > Actinopteri > Sciaenidae > Argyrosomus > Argyrosomus regius. Next base: position 20,657,195 of record OX336886.1, read on the forward strand.
TACTATTACACTATGTGTACTGTACACAGCAAAATCAGCATACCCAAATTAACACTGCCGAGTTGATTTAAACACTTTTAAATTAACACTCGTGGCGTGGACCCATATAGACACTTTAACTCTTTTTGGAGTGTTGGTACCTTAACACTAATTTGGTGTCATTTTTCACTTCTTTTGGAGTTAAAATTTAACACTTATTAGCAACAACCAGTGTTAGTTTTTCTCAACACTTCTATGTAGTGTTGGACATTAACTCTCTCAGAGGATCATGTGTTAACTGCACAAGTGTTAGACCTATAACATTAAACAATAATAATAGTAATAAGCACTGTTAAAATAAAGGTGGTTAGGCTTGGTATTATTTTAACATTTGCAATGTAAAGACTTTGACGTTACTTTACAAAGAGTAATAGCACAGTGTCTCATAGAAGGCTGGAGGATGCAACAATTACTCAAGCAATGACATGAGTTCTGTTTAAATCACAGCTCCTGTGCCTCGGGACCTGCCATGGAATACATGAGACACTGCACTTCTGGGGGGGGGTTATTAACCGTGCACGTAACTTTAATCATGGTGCAAAATGCCTTGTTTCATAACAGCAACATTAAGCTACTAGAACAGTATAGAATTAGAACAGTTACACTCATAAACAAACAACATCTATAGTAATTTGGAACACAATTTACTTAAACTTTGTCCGTAACACAGTGTCTCATGGCATGCTGGGAAATCTTCACCTCAAGTGTAAAAGCGAGTATCAGAGTTACGGAGTAAGAACTTCAGAGTTAATATTTATACAATCACACTTACAGGTTTGATTTAGTGACACTTTGTTATTACACTCAATTTTGACACCAACTACTTTTAAAGATAGAGTAAAATATAATGCATTTGACTCTATGAGAGTGTAATTAACTCTACTCTTGCTCAAATTTCACTAACACCAAAAATTGAACTCTTCTGAATTTGCTGTGTATGTTGTATAAGTCTGGCTAAAGCCTCTGTTGTTGTTTCAGTGTAAATGGAAAGTTAAAAGGTGAAGTTACTTCCTGCTTCAGTTTCAGTGTAATTACGGCACAGTATGAACCAACTCCAATCAAGTTTTCATATCTGTGCATCTAACCCCAACAAATTGTCTTCAGGTTTTCTTTCAGGTTCTGAATATGGTGGCTGAAAATTTTGCCATTGGTCTGAATGCTTTCTTACAGTACACCCCACTCCAAGGTAAGAGAATTTATAATGTCATTCATTAGAAATGATTCCAATCAAAAAAGAATGTAATGCCATTTTAGTTTAGATTAAATAAATATTTAAATAAATATGCCTGAAATAAATCCTGAAATAAGTAAATGAGAAAAAATATACATAATATATAAATAAATATAGCCTAAATCTATAAATTTGTATAGTTCACACCATGTCATGTTAGCTTTTTGAGAAGGAAGATAACACTCCAAATTAAATTGTTGATGGAGAACATAAAACTGACATGGCCATTGTCAAAGGGGTTCCTTGACCTCTCAGCTGTGAGAAAAAGGAACTTGGCACACTGTGTCACATAATATTGACAATATGTAATATTGATATAGATCATAATTATGTAATATACACAGTATATGGACCTATATGGTAGTTATTGTTGCTGTTAACTCAGTCCCACTGTGTTCTACATAGACATGCCACAAGATTTGATGTTTGATGGGACTGAGATTACATCTCTTGTTATTGATTTGTCACAAATTTACATTGACAAAGAACAATCTCAACTAATTTCACCTAAACTAAACCTAATTGTTTCTTCATTATGAACCAAAACAATGAAAAACAACACTGTCCTAATGGTAAAATGGTAAAAATATAAAGTATTTTGATTCAGTCTTTTTAATCACCAAGTACATCTTCTGAAAATCCACACCCATTATAAACAATCTGCAAACTCTGCTAAGGTCACCTGAAGTCAGGAGCAAACACGGTCACTAAGTACATTGTTCATTTTATAAATATCCGTGAAACCTATATCTACCATTTGTTATTTGTTTCAATAATCTGAATTAAAAAATGTTTTACTCAAAAAAATAAAAAATAAATACCATGCGCTTTGGGAGCCACACTGTCTAGTGCTGAAAAGACCTGACCCAGTCGTCTTAGCCTCAGTTTCTCAGATTCAATTTCATTTAAATGTGTCTCTTGCAGCTTTGCCAAGTTGCAGGAAAGGGATTTCAAATAATCTTATACGGCACCTGTTACTTCAGTTAATGATGTGAACATCTCCCATGTCTCCACAGTTTGCCTTCCTGAGAACACAGTGACACGAGAAGGGGTCATCCTTGCTGCCCAGTGGATTGTTCTGCTCCTTATTTGCTACGGGGTGATGGCAATTGCCTTATGGTTGCTCACCTTCTTTCTGAGGTGGCTGTGGTTCCTGTTAAAAGTGGCAGTGGTTTTATCCTGTCTGGGACTAATCCTGAATGACCAAAATGTCGGCATTGAAATCAAGACACTTAGACTAGTGTGTCTAGGATGTGTCTGCATCCTGTTGCGCACCAGGTGGTGGAAGGACTGGACCAGAACTAGAATTGTTCAACTGTTGCAGCAATGCTCAGAAAATCAAGCGAGAGAGGTAGAGACATGGGAAATATGGGTCTTCTTGTCTTTTCTGATAGTATTACCCGTTATACTAGTTTGTTGCGTTTTATTTGTTTATACTGCCTTTCTATTCTAACCTTGCTAGCCATGGTGGCTACTGGCAAAATGTTAACACGGGTTGCCGTGGGCGTGTCTATACATGCTGAATGTAACCGCTGTGAAACAATCAGGGAATAAATTAAATAAGCTTTAGCGAGGCCGGTGCTTGCTCTATGTTATTGTCTGTTATATGTCTTTTGACCAAAGCTCTCTCTCTCTCTCTCTCTGTAATCATTGGACAGAAATCAAATTAAACTTCTTCGTGTCATTATATTTTGCGGCATAAATTGCGAGTCAGACTCAGATTTAGAAGCTGGTACATGAAGTCAGAACACACACACAGGTAGATTATCAGAGTTTAGTCCGTGAAAGACATTTCAGGCTGCCTGTGGAGGTTTGACCGATCTGAGTGTCTGATTGGCTTGCGGAACATGACGTGGGGCTCCGGTTTCCCATAGTTGGATCTGGCTCAACTTCTCTCCCGCACGCCGGTGCATTTTTTTGCGGCTACCCCTGTGTTGCGGACTGCCGGTGCAGAAATGCACGACCCCCACTGAAATGAATGAAAAGACCTCTGATTTTGCCGCGGCGCCTGATCCTGTCTGAACCCCCGCTAAGTCTGTGTATGCTAGCTGTAAGAAGATAATGACTTTTTAAAAGCCAAAGTGGAAAACCGTTCACACTGCAAGTATCAAGACATAATCGGGTCATAGAACTATCAATGAAACAAGGTCAGCTCCTGTAACGACACAACAAGGTTGTTATCTTTCTTGATTTATCGTCCTTCGCCATATTCAAGGGAATTAAATCCAAACTCCACGAGAGAAACATCAAGTTCACACTTCACTACCCAGCCGAGCTTCGAGTCTGGAGAAGGACAAATTCATCTTGGCAGCTGAAACCGTAGCTTTCTTCCTTCAACACGTAAAGTTAGCTGACTGTTTTTCTTTGAATACTGGTGCATTTACATGGTTTTAGGCAGATGGCAGACAGCAAATCGGCTATCATTTTGGTGGATGAGAGCAGGCCGAAAAATTAGGTGAGGGTGGCAGAGAATACCGTCCACACACACAACGGTAGGTGCCATTGCCGTCTAAAATTCCTCACACAAGGAGGAAACAGGTAATCTGGACCAAGAAGGTAATAATTAATTAACTGCATAAAATAATAGAAACAAAATATTTTTATGTAATATATTTTACTACATTCTTTGTAAACAACACGACATTGGCATAGCAACATATCATCATGTTTGTTTTGTTCTGCCACCCAACCATACTGGGATGTCTTGCAGGATATGCAATGAGATGTTGATTTATGTGAAGTACTCGTTGGGAGGGTTGGAGACTGAATGACTCTTATCATCTGTCCTCCAAGACTACAGACCATATGTTCTGGGTTCTCTTTCACATACTGATGTCAAGTCAAACGTTTGTTTTGTCAACTTTTGGGAGCAAGAAGTTACAGTTTGCACAATATTACACTGCTGGGAAGTTTTTTTTTGTACATTTAATCTAGCACCTACTGTTTGTATTGTCCAAAAATGTGTTTGTAATTTCCCTGTCATCATGTAATTATTAATTTTAGCAGCTTTGGAATATAAAGGCAATGCATGTAGAGTGTGTAAGAAAATAGGGCTCATCTTTTTGTATCTGTGAATGGCCAATATGAATGGCACCGAATAACAGTTTGCTGACGATAATTTTAAAACAGACTTGAAAAACTGTTAATGTATCCTTTACTCCTGTCATGATATTGTAATAAAAAGGAGATATCAGTTGTGTGTGAGATTAGCCTGGCTTACATTTGGAAGCAGGAGGGGACTGCTAAAAGTATGAAAGAATAAAAGAAATAAAAACTGTTTTATCATCTATTTTCCATAACCAGAGCCAATCTCAGCTGGCATTGGGCATGAAGCTGGGTACACCCTGTACAGGTCAGCAGTTGATCACACAGCTGACACATGGAGACAAACAACCATTCACACAGAGACCTATTAACTGCATGTCTTTGGACTGTGGGAGGGAGCCAGAGAACATGGAGGGAACCCACACAGAGAACATGCAAACTCCACACAGAAAGGTCCCAGCATGGGGTTCAAACCGTCTTGCTATGAAGCAACAGTGCTAACCACTGCTCCACTGTGCTACCCAAGGGTTTTTATAACACATGTAAATGTATTAACTAACTACATTTCTAACAGCCTAACCTCAAAATCACACACTTGAGTCATAATGTAAATGGTATAATGATGTTTTCTTCTGTAAATGTCAAGCTAAGCTGAAACCACATTTGAGGGAAGAAATCTGCTCGCTCAAGCAGTAGACTCATCACTCGTTCACCCCACACTCTCATTTACTAGATTTAAAGGTTAATGTTGGACATTTTTGTAATAGCATTGTCAGCAACCTGCAGTTGCTGTACTTCTACACAGAAGCAAGGAATCATATTTACCATTCACAATAATAAAAAGACTTAGGGGACTCTATTCACAGAATGACAAAAATGGAATATAAAATTTATCACCATGTTTTCATTAGTAAACAGAAAGGACAGGCCAAACAATGGCTCTAGATTAAGCTTTCTTTTGCATGTTTCACAGTCAACATAGTTTTTTCTTGAAACTTGGAACAAGAAGACAACTAGGCAGGGTTGAAATTTACTAACTACACCACTAGATGCCACTATATCCTACACACTGATTATTTAAAAGAGTCTTAATTTATGCACCTTTCCTCACTTATTTTTGTATATAACACTCCAGTGATTTACTATTGCAGTTTTTAGCTCATGCGAGACAGATTTTAAAATGAATGGTCAGAATAAAAGCTTATGAGTAAAAGATTTTCAGACTTTTTACTCCCAGTCTGGGTCAAGCTCCAAACACCTTTTCTGCCCAGTGTTGCCAACTTGACTCTGCTCGATTTAATGACTAAGTAACTTAATTTTCTAAAAAGCAACTAGCAACAACTTTAGCGCTTCATTCAGACCATCAGGGAAAAGGCAAGAAATATATGATATTGTAATTCATTCCCATGCCCGCTGCACATCTCCTCTGCCAACAGCACCAGGGTCTCTTCCTCTCCTGGTGCTGGAATAACACATTAAAAATGGCACTGGATGAAATCCTGGGTTTGCAAAATTATTCAATATTGATGTGTTGCTCTGTTCAAACTGGATAAAACTGGACTGGGTTCAGCTACAGTGGCAGCATTTTGATAAATAATCATTAGTAAACTCAGTCTTTATAATGATGAGTGATGGCTGACAGAATCTAAATGGGTAGTGTTCATGTAAAAATATTCAAAACTGCACATCTTTCAAAGAGCTGTATCAGTCCAAATGAGCCAGCATCATGTACGCTGCTCAGGGTGAAATAATTCATATTCAAAGCAGGTTCACGGCTTATCAACAAGGCTCCCCACTGACTTCAAAATCCCTTTCAGCATAAAAGGAATCCTATACAGCAGGCTGCAGGCTACCAGGTGGGCAGCACTGACTGCTCTCTCAGTCTTCTCAATTTGTCCATTTCTGTCATTAATTTGAATTGCTTCTTTTCATCCTAGTTCGATGCCATTTCAAGATTCAGGTTTTACACTCATCCTTTGGATAGTACAGCCAACCCATATCATGCGCTGATGAAAATAATTTGTTTTGTGAAAGGATTCAGATTCAAACCTCTACTGTTATGAACTGCTAGAGTGGTGCTGACTGAACTATAATGGAAATAAAATAAGCAACCCATCTTCCACGGCTCTCTCTTTTCCATCTCAGAGGCCAGGTATCTTGAAAAAGACTGGTCCAAAACTTTCAAGCAACCACTGGAAAAACACTCCAACACTCAATTTGTGTCTCAGCATTTGGGTGAAAGCTTTGCTGCTGCATTTTATACGGGCCTAAAGATGTGAGGAGCTTTTCACCGAGGCAGGGAGCTGCCATCACCCAAAAGAGGCGATATAAAAATATATAAATATAGAGAGTTTCTGTACTTCGCCAAGTGAGATAAATGATCTCATTCTGGAGAGACTTTTCAGCTGAAGAAGGCAAAGCTGAGAACATATTCTTGACCTGTCCATCTTTGATCAGTATTACATAGTGTTACTGCAAAATTCTACACTGCTGAGATCATAACAAAGCATATGAAAGGAGTTGGGAAGTCCATCTCTTATACAGCAGCACCCAAAAGTTTCCATCAGTGCGTTTATTCCAGGCACTTTTGGGTGGGACTGTCTGTCAGAGCCTGCAGATGATATACATTTGGTCAGATTTTTTTCCCCCCACTGCCTTGATTTGATCCTGGAAGTTTCTTGTCTATAAGGAGACAGAGGAAATAGAAGCCGGACAGCTGGAAAAACAATCCTCGCTGACTCTCATTACACTCTCAAGTTCTCACTCAGGTATGCTTCTCTCTTTCTCTATCTTGTTACAGGTAACAGAATACGCAGTATCGTGCCCTGGGATCAAAATAGAGCTCTTGATAGAGTGATAATATCACTGGCGAGAAGAAGAAGAACCTAATCTAGCCAGATGATCAGCAGTGGTCACTTATTCATCAGCACTACGTTAATTGGATAGTTATTGATTCTCTTGATTGAGTGGGCAGCATTAAGTTGGTTGCACAACTCTGCAGGGCGGTTCTTACTTAACATTCTCATCAGGCCATGAAGTGACTGAGAGGGTTGTTAAAAATTGCAAAGGGACAAAATCAACCATCCAATTGTTACAGAAAGGCTACATAAGAACAACATAAGTCTACCGTTTCAAAATCAAGGAATGCATTTATTAATCAGAGCACTCACATAAGAAGGGGAGGTGCAAAACAGTTTGAGGCTTGAAACCTTCTCTCTCTTATTGTCCTGTCACTTCCCTGTTGTTTCTCTTCTGTCTGCGGATTTCTACAAAGGAGGGGAAAAGGAATTATAGCCGAAGGTTTTACAGACAACTATGAAATTGAAGCAGGCAAAGAAACTGAATTAAGTGACGTGTTCTGTCTGTCTGTCTGTCTACTGATCTCATTAGCTGTGTTTCAGTACTACGGACAACACAACCCTGTAGTCACATGTATCTCAGCTGTTATTGTTTTTCTATAGACACATATAGCTTGAACTGAGTGGGGCAAAAACATGAGTGAGCACTAAGATGCTAAGACACCTTACAATATATTTGAGTTAATCAAACAGCTGAAAGCAAACAAATATGTTCACACACTTAAATTCTCTATTTTCCTCCAGTACTTCTCTTTTTTTTTTTAAATCAATAGCTAGCCTTGCTAACCACTATAGTGGTTTGGCAAATATAAAGGAAAAGGTGTCAGGTCAGGACATAACATATGATGCAAATATATATATATATATATATATATTTTTTTTTAAAAACTTATGAGCACTGGAATGGCTACATGTTTTTACAATTAAAGAATGTAAGAATCACTGTAATACTTCAACATTGATAGATGAATTTGAAAATTTAAAAGAAATAACTGTTATTCATTTCCATAGTTAAACCACAGGGAGCCACTAGAGAGGGCCTAAGTAGCCTGTGGTTTCAGAGCTGTTTCCTACCCAACAATCAATTCCCACATTTAAAGTCGCACCTCCTGTTGCTAGGTCTGAGAAACTTAACTAAAAGAAACATGACCATGCCGTACTCTGTTCAGTTTGAAGGAGAGAAGGAAGCACTATTAGCGTTACTTGCCTTGTGGTGACTGCTCCTGTTGGTAACTTTACTCATGTTGGATAGCTAGAAGCAGTTTAGGCGAACCTCCGCTTGTGACCTCACAAACACACATACACATTACTCTGAGCTTCACTCTCATTTAGTTCCCAACACAACAGTGAGCTGTTCATCCAGGGAAGATACATTTGAAGGACATCGAGGGCAGAGCTAGCTAGCAAAGGTTGTAGTATGTAATAACTAGCAAACATAACATACAGAGAACCACAGATGCTAATGTGCTGAAATATTTTATACTGTTGCAGTGTTACTAGGGGGGTGGGGGTATGCTCAAGGTGGCCTCAGTGCGTCATCGAGCCACCCTTTAGGACCGCCCAAAAAATCCTGGGCTGAAAACATTTGAAAAACTGTTTGACCTCCAGCTCCACATTTCATTATATGTTGTTTAAAGTCTTTTCACATGTTTTCAGCAAGAATTTTCCAAGATATTTATTGTGTTTTGATAGAAATCTCAGAATTGCCTTTACACAGACTTTAAGGAAAAGTCAAAAACTTTAGTTTCTTACCTGTTGCTGTTGGGTGCATTTGTATGTGTTTATGAGTGTTTTAGTGATCTCAGAAAACTTTCGGCCATGAAAGATAAAATAAAAAATAAAAAAAGAAGAAAATAATCGCAATACAATACATTATTATATGCATTTCACACACAGAGGCAACGAGAGACTTGGAAAGATCAGTTTTTGACAGCTACTACATCAGTATATTGTTTGCAGAATTTGGGTAGGTCGTTAATCAGTGTAATCAAACTATCAAATCAAATCTAAATATATCTTCACACTCCTGGTATTTTCTTTGGACTACAGTGTGAAATGTCTACACATAAACATTTCTCTGTCTGCACATTACGTTGCATTATGCTAATATGCCTCTTGGCTGGTGGCTGTGTTGCGTGCATTTGCAGTTTTTCCCTGTTTAATCTTGGCAGCCTCGTGTGTGAAAGTCAGCTGCCCTCATTGTTAATCAGAGCATCCCCTCTAAACATGTCAGCATGCTGTAATGCATGTCGAGTGGTAATTTTTCTACCCTAACTGCCCCTGGGTTTTTGGTTGGTGAGGGAATGTGGCAATGCTTGCAAAGCCAGAGGTATGCAGGTAATCAGTCTCTATGACAGAAAGAAAAACAGAGAAGAAGAAGGAGTGAGGGCAGTGAGAATGTCCTAACAGGATGTGAGGACAGAGACAGTTTCGCCTTATTGAATCCCTCCATCACTACTGGTGGAGCATATGCCCATGGCTAGTTAGTATGAGACTGATCACACACACCGGCCTGTTAGTTCTCGCTCATACGATGCTTCAGTCACAACTGAAATGGATTAGCTGGCTTGCAATGTGCATCACTGTGACTACGATTCGACCATTATGTTGTCGCCCATTTCTCTGACACAGTACATAAAAATGAAACCAGGTATTCTGCTAAAACCTCTGGTGTATTTTCACATGATTACACCTACATAATATCACAATATAACAAAGATAAAACAAGTGAGTGAGTCATCAGAAATACTAACGCCACCAGCATCACTGTAATCATCATCAGGATGAACATGACGACGCTGAGTTACAGTCACTGCTGCCTACCTATAACCATTGTTATGATTTCTGGGAGTGTTGTGCTAAATTGCTTTAAAAGGGAAAAAAAGAGGGAAAATATTTTCACAGAACCAATTTCAAGCTTGTTCCTCTCGTGTTTTGAAGGCTTGGCAGTGTTGTAGCTTGTACGCTCATTGCTCATTTGGACTCAACCTGGACTGCTTGCTGCTTGTTAGTCTGGAGCACAGGTGCTTGGGTGACAACAGACACAACTGGAGCCTCAGCAGGGTGACTAAAAGCCTCCAGAGAGTGTGTGAAGGAAATGAAAGGCAAAGAAACTTACAACTCTGGCTAAACTTCAGGTCTACTGTAAGAACTCTACAAAATACAAAGCTTGTAGATTGAACCTCATGGAACGTCACAGCTCAGTGTTGAGTATGATTATCAGACTGTAGCTGCTCTCAAAGGGCTGCAGCAATCAGTGAAGCAGTGAATACAAAATACCTTCAGAGAGCTCAGTGAGAAAGGAAAATGTCACAAAAGTGGCACAATTTATGTCTAACTGCTACATTCGTTGCTGCGCCCAATGAGGGAATGGAACTGTGCTTCATATCTAAATCAGGGGTTTTCAAAATATAACACTGTAGGCATCCCTCACACAGAATTGATACAACAGCATAATTACATTCAATTAAATTTAAATTATGGATTTTTTTTAAATATGTCAGCAGGTTTTTAACATGGGGTGAAATATGTGAATATGGAGAGTGTCTGTTTCCCTGAAGAATAATTAATAGGACATTCTGAGCCTTAGTAAAGACATTTGATAGCAACATGAAAAAGGCTATTGCTGGATCTAGTTCTGATTGTTATTCTTTGTCTGAAATGAGTTAGGGGCATTATCATGCTCTAAGTTATAGTCTATTCTAGTAACTATAATTTTAGGGCTTTGGGGGTTGTAAACAGGATATATAATATAATATATATATACCCCGCTTTTCTTGGCCAAGATTTTATATATACATATATAATATATATAATATATATATATATATATAGCAAGACAATAATTTCCTTAAACATCAAACTTTTTTTTTATTTTATTTTATTTTTTTAAAGTGACTATTTAGACTATTTAATGGTGAGTGTGATCCTGTCAGTGAGTATTGGACCCACACAAACAGAGTCCATAGCCGACTAAGTGGAGGTGTGTGTGCAGGGACACACATCCATCCACATCCATACATCCTCATCAAATCTCTCTCCACATCCCCAGCTCCCTCTCCATCCTCGCTCCTATCCCGAGCTCAAACAGCAGCACTACTTAATTCCCACCCTAGAACACAACATGAAGAGTGGAGTGAAGCGAGCGAGGGGAGTCGTGTCAGCCGCGAGCAGAATAATAAGAAATGGGAGAAGAGAGAGGCAGAAAAATGGGGGGAAAAAAACATGAAGTTGGCTTTCTCTCCATCATTCTTTCGTTTTGTTTGGGGTCCCAACAGCCTCTCACACAAACTCATCAGTCGGATCAGTTGCAGCTTCGACAGATACATGGACAACGATTAACCCTTTGCAGCAACACAAACAATGTTCATACAGTAGGTACAGCAGTGAGCTACATGTTATGGGGTCCCTCATGAACCGGCCATCAATAATGTATCATTCCTTGCATCTACAGGCCTCTTTCTCAATTGATTCAGATTAATGGAGCAAACAAAAAGCCATCAGAGGAAACTGGAGAGCGGAAACAATTGATCCCAGTGTTGCCTATATACAGAATCTGCCTGAGCAAGCAGGATATTCCTCTGATATCTTCTTCTACTGTATGTTTCACTATATATGTTTTCATGAGTGGCTTTGAAATTTGGACGGGGTGTCAAAAGTGTGGATTTGAAACCAGAAGTTTGGATTTTGACTTGTGATCAAAATGCAAAGCCATACAAATTTCTAATAATTTACTAAATCTATGTTAAAAGAATAGTTTGACACCTTGGAAAATACGCTTGTTCACTCTCTTGCAAAGAGTTATATTGAAAGATTGTCACCACTCTCATGGTAAATTTGAAGCTACCTCAGCAGCCAGTTCGTATGTTCTTGCATGAAGACTGGAAATGGAGAAACATCTAGTCTGACTCTGTTGAAAGGTAACAAAATCCAGTGTAATGATGTTGATCAGTGTATATTGTTACCTTTGGACAGAGCAGGGCTAGCAGTCTCCCCCTGTTTCCAGTCTTCATGCTAAGCTACGCTAACAATTACTGGATCTAGCTTCACATTTAGCACACAGACGTGAGAGTGGTATTGTTTTTCTCAACTAACTCTCGCAAGAAAGCGAATGAACATTTCATAAAATGTCCAACTATTCCTTAAAAAGTTCAGTGGTTATTTGTGATTTGTGTTTATTTTCCTGAACTGTAAAATGAATCAGTTGGGATACAGTTAAAACTTTTGGGGGTATTTTTCTTATATCTGTCTATCGGTGTATTTGTGTGTTTGTATGCATCACAGTAGCATGTTTAAGCGATGGGGTAGGATAATTTTTTTAAGTGTTTGAAGTGTGCTCTTTTGACCTCGGGCGGTTGAAGATGTTCAAAGCTAGCCAGAGCTGTTTGACAAAAAAAAAGTGTGTGTATGCATGCGTGTGTGTGTGTGTGTGTGTGTGTGTGTGTGTGTGTGTGCAAGAGAGAGAGTGATGAAACATGACTTGAATTCCTTAGGCTCCCAAAGGAAGCCTACAGAAAAATATACAGTGGTGAGATCACGCTCAATCCTTGCGTCAGTCTTTCTCTTCTTTCTTTATCATCATGTCATCAACACTCTCTTTCTTTTCTATCGCTTTCTAGGTTGTCCTTTGTCTCTTTAATCACATTTCACTCACTCCCCTCTTGTTCTCATTTGCTCAAATTATAGTGTGTGCATATTAAATTACAATTAACCCACAATCATTGTTCACTGTTGAATGGTACAGAGATGTGCGGGGCAACAACATATGGATGGGCAGAGCTGTTCTGGGAGGCAGAAAAGGCCAACTGTTCTCTGTAATTGTCACGCAACAAGAGGACACGGTGCTGCAGGCGAGCTAACTGACTCACGAGAGAAGGGGAGGACGTACTGTAACAGAGTGTAGAAAGATGGATCGAAAAGGATGTAATGTTTTTAATGAGTCATCTACTTTCACCAGATTTCCTGTGTTTTTTTCATTCATTTTCCATAATTTCTAATGCCTTCATTTTTATTCACAAAACTAATTAGCTCTTGTTCCTCTCCCAAGCACACAAAGTAAACAATATCTCAGAGTAAAACTCGCAGGCCACAGTAATTGGCTCATTTGTAACTTTCTGGTTTACATCTTTGTTCTTTGTGCTTTGTGTTTGTGAGGTTTGCAAGAATACAGTTATCGGCATCACACAAATTTATGTGTAATGTTGCTGTAGTCTAATCCGTGGACGTCCTCTTTTCATTTTTCTCAGCTGTTATTTTTGAGGATATTATATAAATGATAAACAAGCTGGCTGAAAGCCATATTTATGTGCCGGCGGAGTTCCCATCAATGTGCGATTCGCAACTTTTCACTTTGAGGAAGGAGGTATATTTAGTCCTGCCCTCCTCCCCCTCAGATGGTCAAGTTTCTGCCCCAGCGTTTGTCACTCATCGTGATGAGCTGTCTACCTTGAATAAGCATCTAGCCTGAGGCAGACGTAACCGGTGTCCATTGGGAACAAAGAGAGATATAAACCTCAAACACAGTTTCGTTCTGTTTCAGAGTACCAGTAAGTCATGATAGTGAGGCAGCATGCACAACCCTGAAACTGAAGGAATTCAGCCATCATTGATTTCTTTATTTACACCACAACAGAACCTCCAAACCAAGCAAAAAATGTTTGTAAAGTTCTCAAACTACATGTTACAACTTAAAATGACGAAGTTGGTGTTTTTATGCCCGGGTTTCAGAATTCAACACCGCTGTGGTAAGAATGGGCAGTTGTATGTTTATATTACTTATACGTTAGTTATATTAGTTATATGATACTTATTACCAAAAACAAGCAAGACGACAACTTATAACAACACAAAACATTTTTCACAAAGCTCTTGCCAAAAAAATCAGTCATAGATTTTCTATTGCAACCAGAGGACATCAGAGGGGAAACCATAAAGCATCTTCCACATAAAATATGATCCACCAAAATAAGTGAAATAGTTGATGGTGTGTGACTTAGCATCTCTTTCCAGAAACATCACTTTTTCTCTGGATTATCCACAGAACAAGTTTTCTTTGATGACATTTTTTTTTTAATTTAATTTAATTTCCAGTGTTATGGAGTCTGATAATGTCAAAACCTTGGCACAAAGAGTAAAACTGACCATAAAAAAAAAAAAGTAATAAAAAGTGACCATTCATAAGCAGACCCAGCCAACTTACCCATTCTTGTCTGTGAGTCATGTCTATATCCAGACCCTCTCTTTGATTATTCAACGCTATCAGTGAACAGGCAAAGAGTCACATATCACACGCTTGAAATGATACCTTGAAAGGAACTGGGGATCCATAATAATCAGATGATCAAATGATTTCCGCTCTCTGAATCAGAGGCACGCCGTCACATGCAGCAAATGCAGCGTTTGCACTTTGTGGCCTCGACGGTGGCTTGGGACACAGTACACCATCGAGACTGGTTGGAGCGGTAAATGTTGTCTCATCCCACACAGTCAGTTCTTTGCGTGTTGCGGTTCAACAGCTCCCTTGACAGGCTTGGTGGTGCATTTCAGGAATTCATAAAAAATATTTAACGTTCTATGTATGTAGAAGTAGATGACAACCTTTTTGTATCACCGTATGTGTACCTCCTTTTCTTGAAACTGGACTTTTAGTCACCTTCAAGACATTTTTGAGTATACACCATTTGCTATGGTCACCGTGAGCAATGAGCTGAGTTTTTGCTATCAAGCGCTGGGAGGTCGGGGCTAAAACAGCATGACAGAGGCTTTAAAAAAGATCACAAACCCATTCAACCTATTCGTCAGCATACTGAGAGTCTCTGGCTGGAGGAGCTTAAAGAAACCAGAGACCGATGCTTTAAAGCAGCGTAACAGTAACAGGATAATCCCTACTACTGCACTCATGCACGCAAGCACGCTCATGCACCTGCCATAATTCTCATTGATTTTTGTCTCTTCTATCACCTAGCATTGGGTTTCTCCTCACACAGTCATTATTGACATAAAAGTAGAGAAATTTGCACGAAAAACAATAATGGAGAAGACAGCATACTCGGCAGATTTTCCACAAGCTGGCTGAAAAGTGAGAGTGAAGCGCTGCTAAAAACAAAAATGAAGTTCTCTTCTTTTAAGCTGAGTGTTTGAGAGCTGCTCTCCTCTCCACTATAACCTGTCTGGGCCTGTGGAGCGATAGTTAATAATTCACACTGGGAACGAGAGGTCCATAAAGGCTTGCAATGATACAGCAGAGAAGAGGAGAGAAGCCTGTTTTAGAAAGCTAGGTGTGTGGGAGGACAAAAGTCTACTCTCTACAGCTCACTCATCCTCTCTTTCTTTCTCTGCCATGTATCTGTGTGTTTCATTGTGTGTGTGTGTGTGTGTGTGTGTGTGTGTGTGTGTGTTTGTGTGCCTGCACACATGATGCAACCATGCCAGCTCTCCATGTGGGCAGATAAGTCACACAGAGGATGTGAGAGTGGAAAAAGGTCGAGGAGTTGTTTACCAGCGGAGAGGAGATGCAGTGGGCATCCCCAGTGTGTGTGTGTGTGTGCGTGTGTGTGTAGGTTATGTACTTGGTGACTAAGTGTGCTTTTGTGTTTGTCTGTCTAACATTGTTTGCCATACATGTGATATGAATATAGTAGCTGTGAATTCACCAGTGTATAATATGCTTTGAAGATTTTACAGAACAGGTAAAATGTGACAAAAAACAATAATGTTTATCTCTGCATGTGAGGTGTACCCTGCTTCTCGCCCATTGCTGTCACACCGTGAGATCATGTCTTGGTTTGTGTTTTTGTCTCGTCATTTCCTGTTTTATTTTGAAAAGTAACTCTGCTCTCGTTTCAGGTCACTTCCCCTTCCGCGTGTGTCACCTGTCTGATTGTCTTCTCTAATCACCAATTGTGTGCACCTGGTGCTCCCTTCCCTCCATGTGTGTCCCTTGTCTTGTGCCAGTGTGTTTATCTCTATCGTCAGACCAGATCCTAGATCTTTGCCACAGCCACAGTTTTGCCCTGCTTCACCGCCTTGAGTTTTCTCCTCATAAGAGTGATTTTTCTTTGTAACTTTATAGCTTAGCTTTAGTATTTAGTTTGATAGTTTAGAGATTGCCGTTTTGTTTTCCTCCGTTTGGAGTGATTTTGTGTTTATTCAGATTATATCCTTCTTAGCATTTCCTCCAGTTAGTTCGGAGTGTTTCTTAGTTTTCTGTATTTTCCCAACCAGGTTTTGTTTTCTCCCTTTTGGAGCGCCTTTTGTTTGTTAGCGTTTTTATTTGTTATTCCCCCTTGATAGATTACCTCAATTCTTAGATTAGGACAGGTTAGTTTGTTTAGTCAGTGTAGTCAGACTCATAGTGTTTTTCCTCCTTTTGGAGCGACTTTTCTTTTGTAAGATTTCAGCCATATCAGGAGTTTTTTGTGGCACTTTTATTTTCATAAAATGATTACTCTTGCTGCCATTCCTGAATAAAGTTCACTATAATTACATTTGCTCTGCGTTTGAGTCCTGCCTTGAGCCCATCCTGACAATTGCCAGCTGGGATAGGCAACCCTATTGCCAGACAAGAACATCAATATTTTACAATTACGCAAAATCTCATGTCAATTTTTTTTTTTTTTTTTTTTTTACGTCCAGTTTAAAAAATTCTATCTCCCTGCCATATCTGCCAATATCTATCTTCATAAGCATACAGCCCCTCCCATACTCTACTATTTGCATTGTGCCCACTACAAGCAGGACACACTACATCTACATCCTGCATTGGCATTGTCCTTCGGCTTTAGCATGAATTGTGAGGTGCAGATCGGTCCTTTTTTGTATGAGACTAAGCTGTTTATAGACTATACTCATGACTCTACCTTTTCCCAGCAAAGGCACTGATGATAACGATGATCCCAGAGGAGACTCTTATTTTCTTCCCTACTGTTCTAACTCATTGCGAGCATCCTGGTTAGCACAAGTGGAAAGCCACTTTGCTGTGCTCATCACATCAATCAAGGTAATGGTATGGTCAATGGAGAACAAGGCCTTGCTGATAGCTTTTCAATTTAGTCATATTTTAGCTTCTTGGTGCTAGTTGCTGCTGGATATTAGACCGTGCTGTAGTGAGTTAAATTGTTGTAAAATGTAAAGTGACAATAAAATGTGAAATTCACTGTTCAATAGGCTGCAATATATCCTAAGTGTTGTAATCTTAATTTTGTTTTACGGCTTTATTAAATGCCAATGTTCAGTACACCAAAAGTGTTACAGAAACAAAACACAGGAACTAGAATGTGTTTTAGATCTCCTCTTATCAATTTATCTCAGTGTTTATCTGACTGCCTTTCATGTTTCCTCTTCCTTGCTCTTCTTTCTCTTATACTTATCATTTTTATCCATGCCATTCTCTCTACTCTCTTTCGTGCTTCTCCTCCAGCTTTGTTGTCTGTGTTCCAACTCTCATGTTGCTTTTGCAAATAGAAGCATTCTCAGCTTACCTTCCCATACCTTGTCATGACTCAGAGATGCAAGAATCTAATGGGGTGGAAAAATGCTATTAGATCTTGTGAAGATTAAATCCATTAAGGCAGCCCCACTCAAGTAACAGTGAGGTAGGAGACATCCTGTTCACTCAAAGTTGCAGAATGTGTGCATATTTCTGAAGATAAAAGGGATGGTGGGGAGACTTTTTTGTCTGAGGATCAGTAACAAAGATGAGATAATGGCAAATTGATGTAGTACTATTTATACTTTAGGAGTCATTTAAAAGAAAACTGGCTGTGTTTTGGACTTTTTACTCGCTTGAGTAATTTTCTTAAAACCTCTGAAAACTTGGTTTTAAATCCCAAACATTGATTAATTGATTTTTTGGCCACTTGGGGGCAGTGTAACAAGTTGGTAAGCAAGCAAATAGTTGTTTATTTACACATCAGCAGATACAGAGTAACATTAACATTCATTTGTGCTGTATTTCTGTCCACCTGATGTATGCAAGTTCAATATTATGTTCTCTTTAGCTGTTTTAATTCCCATCAACCCCTCAGGGAAACCGCTCTTTAACTGCTAAATGCCTCACTTTGTTCACCGGCTTGTCGTTAACTTTGCCTGGCTGCTGTTCAGTGCTGGGCAGGTATTGTATATTGGATTCTTAGAGCTTTATTGCTGATAAAATGAGATTTGATGAGAGCTTTGGGACAGGAACAAAACTTTAAAGTGACAGAGCGTACAAACAAAACAGTGAGCCAAAAAATACTAAATTGCTTTGGAGAGCTGAGGGGAACTCTAACAAAATGACATCCTTTCATTCTATTCTAAATGATCTGCTCAAAAAAATATATATATTTGCTTCATCAAGACACTGTAAATAAGTATAAGTGTAAGTGGTAAGTCTGGTAAGTTTGACCAGATAGTAACTGATTGTGACACCTTTGCATGGACGTATAATGAGAATGCTCTGATTGGTGCATGAAAGTATTGTACGTGACATCACCTTTTTACAGATGAGCCCATTTCAAACCGGTAAGAAGAGCAAAGACAAACACAACAAAACTGATAATCTTCTGCAGAATACTTTGCTTATAATACAAAGAAGCTGATTGAGAAAATAGCTTGTGAGAGCCTTTAAAATCCTTCACCCATCTGCATCTTTCTCCTCTTTCACAGTTCACACTACTCTGCTCACCCAAGGTCAGTCAGTGAACATCACAAACAAAACACATATGATGTGTCTGAATTTGGATACTTCCAGCGGTCCACATTTGACTTTTTACCTGTTATGAGTACACTATCCAGGTGCTCCCAGAACACTATATTTTGCCATAATTGACAGTGTTAACACACTCAATTACTCAAAATAGCATTTGTGAGTGAAGGACATAAAATTGAGACACAATCCACAGACACAAAGCAATAGTGGATTGGACGGCTCAGAAATGCAACAATCATCAATCAAATGTCAGCAGCATGAACGTAGACACTTACTTTTAATCACAAATAATTTGCACATTACATTTACTCTGTGATACACTGTTACATAAACTGTAACAGCCGCACATACTTCCATGTTAGCTGCTGTATAAAAGCAAGATTAGGCATCAAACCACAGTGTTAAAGGCTTCACAGACTGCACAGCTGCCATATACAAGGCATTTGTTATTCTATCCTCATATTGCCAGAATAAACATTTACTGTGATGGAGAGGCTGTTATCACCAACAGACTTTCATCCCCTTTTTTACATCGGAGCACACTCTGAGGAATAATGAGGAGACAGCAGCTGAAGCGTGCATGCTAAATAGCCTTACGCTCCCGTTCGTCGCCTTTAAACTTTCATTCTTTTCATCATCTTTTTGCATCTTTTGCGTCCTCTCATCCTCGTCACGTAGCTTCTCTGGGAAGTGTTTTTCTTCGCAGTCAGATTCAGCCATCCTCTCGCTCATCCCTCCTCCTCTTGACTCATCCTCCTCTTCCCTTCTCATCTCCTCCCCTGTCCTCTCACCCTCCAGCCATCAGTTATCTCCCTCAGGATGAGGGAGGGGGGTGACACTGCTGCCCTTGGATCTCAAGAGCAATGCCAACATCTGTGTCTGGATTTTTACTTTCCCACAGGAAGGTGACACACACACACACACACACACACACACACACACACACACACACACACACACACACAGCAAACTCACTGCACTGCCAAACTTTACAAATGCACTGAGCCCCTGGAAGGTCATGTTTTTTTTCTGAAATTCTTTTACATCATCTCTCATTAAGTTATGCATTCCCTTGTAATACTGCTGTGTTCCCACAGATTAGGTGTTGCATTTCTGCAGGTAAATTGGTTTCATGAATTTTCCAGTAAGTTATGAATGGTAGATTTTTTAGTTTATTCTGACATTTATTATATATAAATATATATATATATATATATATATATATATATATATTCAAAATGTGAAAAAATCTTCATACTCCAACTTTCAATTTCCGTATGTTCTTGAGGATTGTTAATATTCGTCTTTGCAAAGACAGATTACATTTTTAAGTTTTGCACCTGAATTTTACCTCTAGTATCAGTGTCAAAGTCTCCTTTCAATAGTGGTTCCAGAGATCACAGGTTGATGTTGAGGTTGAGGTCTAAGGTTGTTCAGCTTAAAGTAAAAAGAAATACAAACTTCATAGGAACTTAGAGACAATACGCTTCCTTTCAGTGCTAACATTAGTTACCTCGCTGTCTTACCTCAGTGATATCATGCTGTAATTATGTGTGTTAGAAGGTTTGTCACAATTATATTTTGTGTAACCTCATATATGATATAGCTTTTATATTTTGTTTAATATTTAGCTTTTATACTTGCTAACTGTTTTGGGGTGGCAGTAGCTCAGTTTGTTGTGACTTGGCTTGAGGAACCAGAGGGTGTCTGGCTCCAGTCCAGCACAAACCACAGTGTGGAGCTGGTAGCTGGAGAGGTGCCAGTTCACCTCCTGGGCACTGCCGAGGTGCCCTTGAGCAAGGCAAGGAATCCCTAGCTGTTCCCAGGTCTTTCAGCCGTTTGTGTGTGTGTGGTTGTATTTCAGGCCGATATGTGTAAAACCTGATGATAAAAGAATATCCCTCTTAAGGGATTTAGAAAGAAAATCTTCTTCTGTGTTCTAAACCTCTCACGGCTAACAACTTGTATACTTACTAATGCTACAAAAGGTTAGTTGTACAAATACAAAACCTATTTAAAATTAGTAAGTGTCATTGTGGCTATTGAGGTAGTCACCCTTCTGAACGTTCTATTAAATCTAATCTATTGAATTTAATTTCTGACATTCACTCCTGCCCTGAGGCTGACTAGATTCCTGCCCTAAGGTTGAGTACAGACTTTAGGGTTACAGGTTACAATGCATCACTTTGTGGTTACATCTCTCATCTTGACTTCTCACTTACTTCTTTTCGCAACCACTTATCACATTATTTTGTGCCATTTTTATCTGCCAACATGACACCACAGACGCGAACAATGGTTTCATATTCGGTGCTGATAATAACAAGTTTTCTTGCTCTCTCTCTGGAGAGAAATTTCTTTTATTGTTGGAGTAGATGAAAACTCACTATCCTGGCTACCAAATATGACCACAGTGCAACTTTATTTAATTTTTTTTAATGTTGAAAATGTAAATATTCTACCAAAACACTGAATAGCACCATTGGTGGTTTTAAACTACATGTGCAGCTTACACTATATTTGTTAATTTAGTTACCCTTTCAAATGGAGGTCAATAGCTGTCAGCAGCAAATAGAAGAACCAAACCAGATTGACTTTACAGGATTAAAGGCTTTGTCACTGTGTTGCCTCTTCTAAGACACTTCTCTGAGGATTTGATGCTTTGCATTTAGCACTTCATAAGCTCTGCATTAACATTTTTCAGCTGTGATATTTAGCATCCCCCCCCTCATTGTCCAGAGAGAATCTTAGAAATCCGAGATGAGTTTATTGAGCTTGTTTTGTATCTACTTTAATTTCCAGCTTGTCACTAATGATGATCAGAGACTTGATGGCAAGGAGCTCTGCAGAAGTTGATGTTATCTTGGCGTGCACAGAACACAGATGACCTTTGGTTAAATCCCCATCAGCCACAAGCTCTGAAATGTGTACTAAAGCCTGAGATCATCAATTCAGTGCAGTACCATAACATGCAAATGACCTCTGGTTCAACACCCATCAGTGGTAATCAGTAACGGTGCGTAAAACCTTTGGACTGAGAAAGACTGTGGGTGCACGTTCTGCCTTCTACTCCTCTAGTAATTGTGGGAGGAAATCGGTTTGCCACTGATGGCAATAAAGGCTATGACCCACATCATCATCTTCATCATGGTCGTGTTTATCATTGCCTGCATCATCATCATTATTAGCCCCTCCTGCTTACATCACCTGTCCAATAGATAGTGTGGGAAATGGTGATGGTGTTCAGTGGTACGTGCAGCCCCTTTGTGCCATAAACTTATTTCCATATAAAAAGACATTATAATTACCTCACCTGAGAGCAGGAAATAGCTTCCACCAGAAGATTAATAGTCCGAGAAGCTACAACAGAGTCCCAGTGTTCAGTTTAACTGCCAGATTAGAGGTAGTTTAATTTGAATCTAAATTGAGGTGTAAAAAAAAAAAAGCTGGAGGAAGGTGAAAAAGAAACTTGTTTTGCAGGAAAAGGAATTGGAATTGATTAAAATGTTACACAGAGGGGGAACGCAGTGGAGTTGAGGGATATTGACCTCAATCTAATCCTGGGCTAATTGCTGAGGGAATGAAGGAATTGGATGTGTGCGAGTGTGAAAAGGATAGTAAAAAAAAAAAAGAGCCTTTTGTCAGACTTCATCTAACCCTAACCAGCGGATGGCAGCGCAAGGGCAGAGGACTTCATGTTAAATATGCCACTGAGGTTTTCACTGAAGCTTTTCCCGTCTGCTGCTTTTGCTGCAGCAGTTTGTCTCAGTGCAGAGAAAACAGCTGGTGTGTGTGTGTATGTATGTGTGTGTGTGTGTGTGGGTGGATGAGTAGATGTGTTTATTTGAGTGTGCTGCGTGCGTGACCTTACATGCCAACGAGTGAACAGTGAGGAGAGAAAGCAGCAGAGTGCTGCTGAGGCAAATATGAGGCAAAAGGGGAAGAGGACTGCAAACACACACACACACACACACCTCTGAGCCAGGAAACATATGGACAAACAACACAAAATGCTGGCTATTCTGTTTCATATTGGGGAACAGCTGTGGCGCAGTGACAAGGTGGTTATTTCACTCTTGGATTGCACTCCCCTCTATTAAACTAAGTCATGGAGTCATTTAACATGGCTGAAGAGAGAGAGAGAGAGACAGAGAGAGAGACAGAGAGAGAGAGTTGAACCAAAAGGCAGTCGTAACAGTGTTTTGAGTGTATGAACATTGTGCTGCTCTTCGACTGAATGAAGTCATTCATAACTAATCCTACAAATAATGTATATTTTCATCATTGATTAATATTTTGATCATTTTTTTAATTCACTAACACGACCTTGCCAATACGGATAACGATTTTTCTTTTTTTTGCATTTTGTGGATGAAGGTGGACCAAGATGATGATGACTATAGAGGAATGAGGGATAAAGGGATGAAGGGTAGGTGGAAGGAGGGTAAGGGATGGGGTCGAGTGATGAAGGGGTGAGGGATGGGAGGAGAAATCAGGGTCGTAGATGCATGGCAAAGTACAGAGATGGACTGGTGGCGGGAAGACGGGAGGGAACCAGGAGGGAGCTGAGACTGAGTGAGGGAGCAGTCTCTTCATCTGGGATTTGGATTTGGGCTCCAGTGGCTCCTGTATTTGAACAAAAGTGAGAGACGAGAGAAGAAGGGGTTTGGGTGGGGGTGGGGGGAACAGATGAGGTGCGCTTAAGTACTTTAAGTGTAAATAGGATGGGATTATAACATTTCATTTAACTGACTAATCATTTGGTCTATAAAATGACAGAGGAAGGTGATGATGAAAAATGTCAAAAATATTTGACTTATAATGATATAAAACACACTTTAGACTGTAAATGAGCATGGCAACTATCATGTGGTTAAGTTCAGGCAAGGTTTATGTTCATGTAAAACCAAGTACCTATCATTCAAAATATCACTCAGCCTCAATAAGGAAATAAATAACCTTATAAATATCCACTCATAACTAACCCTGAGCTTTAGCACTTTCTCCTACCATTCACTCCCACTGATTGAGAATCACTCCCTCTCTAACTCAACCATTCACAGCAGGTGGCCACAGACCATAAACTGGGTTTCTGCCTCTTAGAAGGATAAAAGGATATTCTGTACAAGTTGAATTTTATCTACTAACTGGTATGCACTTCTTCTGTCATCTTCCCTTTTCCCAGAGTTCACTCTTTGTAAACGCTTATCTGTTTATTGGCCGACTGGCATGTCGTCTGGCTCCACTGTAACAACAGCGGCTAATGTCATCGTTCCACGTAACATGACACTTGCTGTGCGGCGTTCTCCGTCATGATAGACAGCATGTAAACACCCACACATATACAGTCAGTGTATGGCTCACAGTCACACAAACTTCAGGCAGAAAAAAAACAAGCGAAACTTCACAGAGAGAAGAACCTGTCCCCTTCACAGAACTAATGGTTCCAAAATAAACCTGAGCCAGAACTAGATGATGTTAAAAAGAGCTATTTGGCCATCTGTGGACTTCAGATGGAGAAATAAGTGAAAGCAAAGGAAAACATGCGCTCCACAGGGGAGCAGTTGGCAAAGTAAGGGCATCTTCAAGGAGACTTAGAAAATGTTCCTGTCTCTTCAGTTACAGTTGCTACGTGAGCCTCAAACAAACCCTTTCTATTGCAAAACTGCAGCAGCATCCCATCTGTGGAAAAGCTCATATGGTCGGTGCATATAGCTCCATTTATAGATGGTCTCAGCTGTCATGCATGTCCTTTACATTTAGTCTGTGATGTGATATGTGACCTGTGATCGTATGCTCTGATCTCTGTTGTGGTTCTGAGTCTGTGGTTGGAGTCGTAGGCCAGATGAGACCATCCATCAGAGGGGTTTGATCTTCAACCTGCTGAGTCGCTCCCTCCTCTTCATGCTGCGTGAAACTGCAATGAGCCTCTACACCATCTGCCTGCTTCAGGCCTGCTTTACTCTTCGACAGTCACTAAGCTCTGCTTAAGGAGGAAAACAAATACTGAAATAATGCTTTTATTTCTTTTTTCTTATTTCTTATTTGTATACCACAGAACACTGACGTTTTCACAAATGTCTTATGTTAGACCAACAGTCCAAAACGGAAAGATATCTAGTTTACTCTCAGAGAAGATAACAACGAAATATTAAGATTTGGATCCATTTTTTTTATTTTGATATTTTTTGAGAAACTACACTAATACTGTATATCAACACCTTGTTGTAGTGAATGTGTTAATCGTAGCCACAGAGCTGCATTAGCATTTTGAGTTGTGATGTCGGGTCTTCCTGAATTTTCTTTTATCTGTTTTTTTTTTCACTCCAAATGCTCCACTATGAGTCACTTACTTTGTCTGGCTCCTTTTTGGTGCCAGGCAGGTACAACAGTTTACAGTTAATTTATCACAGCTTTTTCAAACTGGCTACCTGCTGCGCCTGTAAACAAGGTTGATGAGGGCTGTGAGACCGAACAAAAACAGTAAGGTTGCCCAGTCTGTTCTCATTCTCAGGTCGTCAAATGCTGGCACTTTGTCATGCCTCCTCAGCATCTCATACAGACAACAACCCACAAGGTACCATTTAGCATCTGTATGAGATGTACCAGGGCCTTGGAGGTATTGGATTCCAGGTGGAAAAGAGGGACTGAGCATACAGGACCTTCACGGTTGGGCTGGCATGAGACTTGTTGCCACAGCAATGGCAACATCACATGGCTTGGGTAGCGTGCTTATTTGAACCCAAATCATCTTTTCCTAAGCCTAACCAAGCAGTTGTTTTGCCTAACCCTAACCAAACTGCAACCATTTGACAACTTTAATCACATGTCAAAAAGGCGTCTCATACGGACACGAAAGGATTTGTTGTGTGTCTTTATGAGATGCCAACGTCATGGCAAAGCAGCATCAGCATTTGACGACCAACTGAAGAACATGTTGGGTTGCCATGAAGCCAAAACAATGAGCTGAAAGGGGCTAAATAGCTCAGTACATCTTCAAACATATTTGCTGAAACTACAATCTGGATAGGTGAGTGGAAAGACCAGAAACATCACTGATGTTGACACATCACTCACATCACAGCCTTTGCCACTGCATCACTATAATATGTATAGAAGGCATGGTTATCCTGCTGAGGTGTGCAGAATGATTCTCTCTTTGATGGATTTGCCACATTCATTTGAACAGCTGATGTCCTTGTTCCATATAGCGATAAATCTGTTCCTTACTCCCTATACAACCCCTACATGATTGATGCACAGAAGCACCGGCACTGTAATATAAAGTCATGCAATGTAACACTGTGACTTCACAGTTATGTAACATGCTTTTAGTCAATTGGACATTTTGCGCATTCTTATGTTGGTTCTGTAACTAAATCCAATAAATCAATAAAGAGTTTTCAAAGTGCATTTTGGTCACGTATTTCTTTCACCCCTAACTTCTTCGAAATCTGAATTTTTAAAGAAATCCGAACTTCTTTACACTTTGTCCCTCTGGGTACTTTGTCCTTCTCCTCCTCCCTGCAACCCCTCTGTTCTCTGCGGTGTGTGACCTAGGAAAAAACTCATTCATCTAGAGAGCTTGATCCTGTCCCGCTCTGCCGGGCCTGCCATTATGCTGACTGTCCTGGACTGTGGGACCATGAGACTGCTTTAAGCCCAGAGCCATCTGGTTACGCTACATTTCCCAAAAGCATACAGTTTGAGTTGCACTTTGTCTTTCCCTCTAGTGCTATATGTTTGGTATTTTTGCCTTGTGCTTTCATTGTTAACCCTTTTGCATCCTCTTCAACATTTGCATCTACTGTAAAAAAAAAATATATATAACCTGCATAGTTCTGTACCTCATTTTCTACACTATATCTGAATGCGTCTTCACCTGCTTTCTCCCTCTTCATTTTAGTCCTCAAACTTATGTCTGCAGGGCTAAGGAACATCGCTGGACTGGAATACCATCTGGTTGTCAAATTCCCTTCATACTACTAATTTCTCCCTCTGTTTGTTCTGCCTTCTGTCATCAGAGCATGTCCTCTCCCCTCTGTGCCCCTTCATCTACTTTTCGACCATAGAGTGGGTGGGGGAGGCATGGGTCAATTTTAGAAGCAGTTCCTACTAGAAATGAGCATAAAATGTTTTTATTAGTTTTGATGACAAGATAAGAGATCTATTTCTCTCACATTCTCCAGCTGAAGGGTTTTAGAGTAGCTCTGCTGCTTACCTGGGCCCATTAATCTAAGACCATCTGCCTGCTTCGGGCTTTGATTCCCTCAAATAAAAATGAGTTTCATCTCTTTGACTAGCTCTCTCCCCTGCTCATTTTCTTTTTTATTAGTGGTGATTCTGCCTTCATTAAAGGAGGAAAATGGCCATATGTCTACTAACTGAGGTGCTGCAAAAACAAAACTGTGGCTATTGGCATCAATGTGAGTAGGTGGAATACTATAAGGATTAAGATGAATTGATGGATGTATTGACACTGGACACATCTCAAATATTAATCTGAAACATTAAATATTCATGATTAAATGGCATTTAATATCTTATTCACATCTTATTCAATATCTATCAAGAACTGAATGTGCTGATCGGTAAAAAGAAATATGTGACATCACCCTTTTCCAGCAGAGTCCTGCCACTTGAAAGCAGTGAGAAAACCGAGGACAAAAACACAAATCTCTCAAGTGAAATAACAAAAACTTCTGAAAAGATCTGACAAATCTATTGTTTATGAAAGAAATACAAGAGGAGATGCAAGAGGAACAATGTCTTATCAATGCCAAGAAAAATAAAGCAGACTTACAATAGGAAGTTAAAGTTTGGCACTCCTTTTTGAAGTTTAAAAAGAAAAAGCAATGGTGTAATGCCCATAGGGGTGGAGGAGACATCTAAACCCAAAAAAACATTTACAGTTCAGTTTGATTCTTTGAATTAAAGTACTCTTGCTGTCCGACTGCCACTATCCAGATGGAAGAAGAGTTGATCAGAATGTTAAAATACTCATCTAGTTGCCTCAAGTTATTTCACTGCATTAACAACACTCCTGTGACTCCCACCCAAAAGACACAAAACACAAAAAAGACACTTTTCTGATCTGCAAAGAACTTTCTTGGAGTACGTCCACAATTGTACACTGTGAGTCTGGCACTGACTAAAATTGGTTTGTGTATGTACTGAAGTCGAAGTGGAACACTCACTCGGGATGAAGTGTGCACATTACTGTCTGTCACAGAATGATGACATGCTATCATTAATAAATGGAGCAGGACGAGTCCGTGCTGCACATCACAGACGTAAAGTGCAGGTGGACTATTTTAGTCCACCTCATCTATCATTAAAACAAGCCACTGTATAGACAGACATGTCGGATGATCGGCTGATGGATAAGTGGACAGAAAGACAGACGATGGCAGGCAGCCAGACGGGTCCATTATGAAGATTTACTTTGGAATATCTTGAATATTTCACAGGCAAAGTCGTGTGTCTTTGTTGGCTGAACAGAACTGTGTGATACAGATACAGGTGTGACTGTTACCATCAGGTACACAAAGCAATCAAGCCTGAATTGTTGTCAACTTATAATTAATGGATGTACAAGCCACGTCAGGAGATGAGTACAGTAAAGAAGCCAACAGGTGCAACACGCAGTTTGTCCTTGTTCAGCTCATCTATAAACCATAGAGAGAGCCTCCCATTATCTACTGTATCCGTTTTAATATTTTACCATGCATACTGCAGTGCTGACTGTCTGTGGCCTCACTTTGAGATGGTGCATGCATCTGTGTGTGATGATGCATTAGCCAGAGGGCATTAAAGCCTTGAAGCAATTAACCCCCACTCATCAATCCCCCCCCTCATGTGTCCAGCAGCAGGCACCGTCTGGATTTATTTGCCGCACAGGACTCAATCTTCTCAAACAGAGGAATTCAAGGTTTTCTCAGGACAAATGTCACGCACTTTCTATATCATACTGTAGCTGCATCCCAGCTGGGGATTGCTGTATGGAAAGGATTTATATACAGGTCTATAAAAGCATATTTTTTTTATCCTTTTATGATTCTGGTCTGATATTCCTGGCTCAAACTCAAAGGGTTCACATGAGGTTTCAGATCAGATTTGGGGTTTAAAAATAAATAAATAAATAAATAAAAAGTTTCAGTCCAGCAGTAAGTCGCAGTAGCAGTCTGCTGGGTTCAGATCTGATTTTTTTTTTTCAATGTCAGTGTCAGACCTTTTCTTCTTAGCATGCTCCAAGACATTTAGTAACCAGTAACCAGTAACAAAACAAGACCACATGCTGAAATATAAATAGTTTATATTTGAGAAAATAACATGATAAATATTTCACAGACATACATACCTTGAGATATTACAAACTTTTTGGACAGTAACATTTTGGAGAATTTTTTTTGCAAAGGTGATCACAGACCTTGACATCAATCATAGTGTTCACATGAGCAGTTTGTTCTGGCACGCTTTAAAGTCCTTTAAAGGCCACAATTTCTTTTGGTTTCACTTCAGAAAGAAACATCAGTAACTAAAATTTACACAAATCATTTGAAGGTTTCTGTTTTTTGTCACAACTGATCATTAATAGACTGAACACATGAACTCTTGCGTCTGGTAGAAGTAACAATCTCACTTTCTCCATCCTTAGAAACAGCAAATCACTTATTCCTTATCAGTGTTGGAGTTAGTTCACCATAATGTGAACTTGAGGGATTCTTTATCTGTCCTATTGGCCTTTAGAAGTAAAGCCCAAATATTAAACTAAATCCAGTGAGGGTGGCGTTCTGAGCCTTTGCTGAGAGCAACAATATACAGATATACATCTGGTGATAAGAGCTTATAGAATACAGACAAAAATGCAATTGCAAAACAAGTGTGGGGTATAAAGAGATAAGACATATACAGCTTACGATATGTCTAACAGATGTAATGTACAATATCTGGAATTGAAGAACGCATATATACTCACATGGAGTGAAGGTCACAGAACAGCAAAGCTGACAGTCTGCAGTATTAACTGGACCTCAGAAAAGTCTAACAGCAACCTGGACACTTATATCATTAGTACAGATATCATTTTGACCAATCCCAAAAATATTTGACATGTATTACAGCACCAGCAGAAAAGCTTTTATGGATGCATAGACTCATACATAACATGGCACAGTGCTGCATCCATCACACACAACATTCCCTGTGAGTAAGGTTTGTTGTTATATGTACACATACATACACATATGGATGACATTAAATGATAAAACAGAAGGCAGTGCTTCTCCTTTGTCTTATTGACTTTATAATACCTGGAGTGATGAATAATATAACATTTGATTAAATTGTTAACCTTAAAGCAATAGTTTGACATTGTAGTAAATACTCATATTGGCTTTCTTGCTCAAAGTTAGATGAGAAGATTGATAGCACTCTATTGTTTGCGCGGCAAATATAAAACGACAGCTAGAAGTTAATTAGCTTAGCTTTGCATGACTGGAAACCTGGGACAACGGGTAGCTTGGCTCTGTTCATCAGTAACAAAACTCACCTTCCCGCATTATTGTGTCTTGTTTGTTTAATCCAGGGGGGGGTTATATGTTGTACTATTTATTGGCCAGGACTCTCCAGTGGAGGGATGTTGGCAGGTGGATTTTGTTACCTTCGGACAGACAGGCTAGCTATTTCCACATTTGCACCTGGTGATAAGCTAACTGCCTGCAAACGGTAGCTAAATATTTAGTGTACAGATATGGATCTTATCATCTAATTTTCTGTGTGAAATCAAAATGTCAAACTATTGTTTTAATACAATGAATGATAATCAAAAACTCAAATCAAAGCAGAGGCAACACTGGACATGATACCTGATTCAGTATTTTATCATAATTCTCTTTCATATTTTATATATTAACCCTGAGGATAATAAAGAAATGCACTGAGATGCAATTCTGCTATCTTTAATAATGTTATCTTATGGCTGAGGCTTACTGGCAGCTGCAGGACGAGGATGTCTGCATGATGTGAACCATAACCACTGCAATGTTTACTGAGGAGCTATGTATAACAGGCAGGACACAAACCGGCTACTAAATCAAAAACATGACTGAAAGACTAAATAAGCAGGTGCAGTAGCTTTATTACTTAATTAAATCATGCCTGGGGAGAAGAAAAAGAAACCTGTGTTGACTACTAATCAGCTGCTAGTACTGATTTGTTTTATCCTGCAGTGCTTTTGTCAGAGGAAACTATCAAGAAACAGCTTTAAAGAACTATATCTTTCCTCGAGGCTGTATTGTTTGATTATTTTTTCGATTATAAACAGAACTCCTGAATAAAATATTCGTGCTTTTTGGACGGCTGGAATAGATGAATAAGGTTTTAACATTTCTGTAATAGCATGCAATACATAAACTGTCCTCTGTTTAATGGAGCATATCTGCGTGAATGAAGATGCTTCAAAGTTGTTTACTACATTAGATCGCCGGTCTAGGAATCACTAAACATGCAATGAACGGGAGACTAAATATTCTAATCTAAGAGACTGTACAGAAATGATTTGTGGGTAAGGGGGGGGCAGAAAAGGGGGACGGACTAAAGGGAGGCTAGTTTGACTAGTCTTAGACATACAGCTGAAGTTATTGATATTACAGTATCATCTGATCTTTAATCTTTAATCTGGGGGAGGGTAAAAATATTATATCCGTCAGTACCCTCAGAGCTGCCTCCTGGCAGTAGTAACAAGATATATATATTTATCATAAGCACTTAAAAAAATAGAGAGTGATGGGAATATTCAATATTTTGTGACATTTGCCATAAAACTGCCAATTTACAGCTTCACTTCTAATGTGTGCATTGGTGTCAATAGCATAGTTTCATAAATAGGTTAATGTATACAATTTAACAAGTTGTACCAATTCGACCAGTGTTCAATGTTGGAGATGGTTTTAAATTTTAAATTTAGACCCCTCGACGTGCCAATAAATTTCATTTAATCCCCAAAAGTACAAGACATTTTAGGACTAAACCACCGGGTTAGTAAAAAGAGCCAGGTGGAGTTAACACTAAATGTGTTTGATAAAAGATAAAGGTAAAATATACTGTGATATTCCTGCTGAGCATGTTGATTTAATCAGCACTTATCCATGATGCTTACGACTGTTGTCATGTCGTCTTTCAATCTTAAAGAACTTTTTGAAAGAGCAAAAACACATCACGGAATCAGCAGATGATGAGATATTATAAAAACGTAGTAATGGGACGATATGTTATATGTGGAAGAAATGACAATGGCACAAATATTCAGTAATACTGTTAGATTAAGTTACATATTTTGACCTGAAGTCTGACGTGTTCTTTGGTGTCTTTTGTGACTGAGGTACAGTGCAAAGCGTTGCAGCATGGACACATTCTTTCATTGCTTTCCATATACATGTGGAGGACCTGCATTCCTTGTTAATTAAACCACAACGTAGAGTCATAACACACAGATTGATGTCCTGTGTAGTTACCATTAGTTAGTGTACGTTCTGTGGCCTTGGCTAGGCGCTGGATGCCAATGGCAAAAATCAATTTTAGCTGCACAGATACACCAGCAAGCATGTCACGCGCAAACACACACACTATGTATCAAGCGAACAGTCCAGGTAGTTGCGGAGTGTGAAGTGGGGGAAACTCATCAGTCAGGCAGTAGATTCCAGTGCAGGGCTACCGGTACAGGACTGGTTGTTACAGGTGCCATTACAGCAGCACAGATCTGCTGTTAGTGAGCTGCCAACGTGAGTAATGCTTCCCTCTTAAAGGTTCCATGTCCATTACACTGTAGGATCCAAATGATGTTCAACACAGAACAAATAAATAGTATAAAATGCTAAAAAAAAATGCACCAAAATGCTTCCTTATGTTACTAAAAATTAAAGGCAAAGGTGTTTTGTTATTAGTAATTTGTTCAAGGCTAAAATGGTTTGCTTAATTGCACTTGAAGGTACATTGACTGGGTCTGCATGATACCCATACAACAGAATACTTTGGCTCAAGGCTGAACACTTAAAAATACAAAAAAATCTATATTGACTTTGGTTTTCTTGTTCTTGATATTAAATGTCTCTCGTGATAATTCTATCAACTTTGCAGCTGTTTTGAAGAATTTATCAGACACACTTATAAATTAATCAATCAATCATCCGCTCTGTGTTTTATGTTGCTCAAAGGATCAGCCATGTTCAACCTAGCTTGGCCCGTGTGTCTTGGCTGAAGAAAAGGACCTGCAGCAGGATGGCCACGTCGATTAGGATCTGGACTAAACCGCAAACCCAGAACTGAGTCGGGCTTTCGTTCATCACAAAGTAGGTGGTCTTGAAGACATCGCCGGCCGTCCACAGCAGCACCATCTTCACACTGGAGCAACGGAGACACAGAGAGACACAGTGAAGGTGTGAGGACTGAGAATTAAGAGGTTTTCTCTTAAAGCAGTAGTTCAACATTTGGGAAATACACTCAGCATTAAGACTGGAAAGAAGGGAGCTAGCCCAGCTCTGTCCAAAGGTGAAAAATCTGGACCAGCTTTTTCTTTTACAATTCAAAGCAGCAAAACAAGTAAAAGAAGTGTAAGTTAAGTCAAATAACAGCACTTTGCTCCTTGTCCTCATTCATCCATGAACATTTAACAGTTTTGGAAGTGTTTTGGTCTTGATTTAGTTCCTGCTGTAGAAGAAGTGTGTAGTAAATACCGAATTCATCACACAAGAAAGAAAAAGAAAGAAAGAGAACAGAAGCTGAGGAGAAAGACCTTGAAGACGATACCAGCCATCCAACATGCCAAAGGCTTGATGCCAACACAATACCCCTTTTAACTGTTCCTTCTTACCACTTTTCCTTACTTTCTGTCGCTGTCTTGACTCATTTACTGTTTTTTTAACTCCTACCCTTCACAGCCTCTGCCCTCACTCCTCATTCCACCTAATCTCTGCTCCCCCCTCTATTCTCTGCTCTTGCACTTTGGACAGTGAAGTCCCATAGGTATGAATGTAATATAAGTTTATTCTTTTTATTAAGGATGAGTGGGCCTGGGGACGGAGCAGGACCATCAGTCATCAATGGGACATACTGTGAGGGTCAGAGGGGTGAGGGAGAAAGGAAAGGAGAGAGACGGAGACAGAGAGCCTGCAGAGGACAGCATTTATCTAGCATGCAGTAAGGGAGACAGGGCTAAGACAGAAAAACCACCAGAGAGTAAGAGAGAGGGACCTCTGTGAATGGGGAGGAGACCTCTGTGAGATAGATATGGATGATGAGTGTGTATGGGGGTAGAGGCAGTCTAATGAGTATGGGGACAGCTGTCCTGTACTATCCTTGAGCTCTCCTTGCAGAGTCATGTCAAACTCCTAACTCTCCCCTGGGCTCGCTTCAGGCCCAGACGAGGGACTGAAACATTGGTGGCAAACAAACCTGCCCTGGCATGGAAATGAGGACATTATTATTCAACATATCTGGAGATGTACTAAATCTAGACACTGCACGTGGTATTGAAATGTGATTAATAAGTGATGCAACCTGCAAACACAGGCTGTGCTGGAGAGCTGCAGGATGTGTAATGATCGAAGTTTAACTCACAGCTGTTACAATGCATGGGACAGTCAAGCTGCACATCTGGACACAGTGAAATGCACTGACTCAGACATTAAGTCATTAATTGTCACAAAACGAACTGTTATTTATTTTTCTGCTGGACAGTGTGGATTCTGGTGATATGATTGGTCCATTGTTTGTGTGGGCGGGTACTAAAAATAGTTTGTAATACTCTCTGACATCCCAATACAGACAGTTAATCTGTGATTTGAGCACTACATACATTATTATTCTGTGACTATGTACACTATTACTCATTGATGTGATTCAACAGGATAATGTACAGCGCGCTGAGATAGCAGGACTACCTGGTGCACACTTGCTGCCATCGCAATTGGACCATTTAAAGAAAGACAGCTAATGCTAGCTAGGACTTGGCTGTTCAATAAGAGGATTCAGTTATCTTAAATTTCACTGGGCACAGCTCTGTGAAGTTGCATCCATGAGGCTGTTAAGGCTCGTTCTCCATGTCACTTTATAACCCACCAGGAACATTTCAGAAGAGGAGCTTTCTGCCTGCCAGAATTTGATCATTTCTTGGTGTACGTGCATTTACAATGGGTAAGTAGTATTCTGAAAACTGAGCAGATTCTCTATGCCGTTTCTGTGTCTAACTTCTGGCCAGTTCGATCTGCTCTGTAGTACATGACAGATTTTTGAGGGATGCCGCGACCAGCCGGAAAGCAGAATGGAAAGCTGATCCTGGGATGCACTGTGACACTTCTGGTGGAATCACAATCATCAGTCATGTAAAAACATCAGATTTCCACACATTCGGATAAAATAAAAGTGTGCACCCTGCTCATAATTTAGTTTTAGCGCACCATGGAGCCGGGCTGGCTGACAGCACTGTCAGCCAAAGAGCAAATGACAGTGGATAGCAATAGGCTAAAGAAGAGTGTACCACTTTTTGGTTCATTAGCCGACTTTACTGACAGCCTCTAGAGCAGAGAGGGTCACAGCAACCTCTGCCCTGCCTAACAGCTGGGTGCCATGCTCCCCTCCATTACTATCATACTTCCAACACAGTTAGTTTTGTGCTATGTGGTCATTTGGTGACTTGGTTTGTAAAGTTTACAGTCTGCCGTGACGCATATAAACAACTAAAGTGCAAAGATTTGACTGATAACATGCAAGATGACTCGAGGGTCTTCTCGACTGATGACTCATTCATCGCTCTGTCATTTACCCATATCCTGTAATTCTCACTTGTGACTACGCTGGCCTTTGTTCATCAAAAGTTGTATACTCTCGTTTTAAATTGATTTATTTCCATCCAGATCTACCCTGAATGTGAGATGGAAAAAAAAAGCCAATCTGCTTTAGTCAACACACAGCTCCCTACTTCTTCCCTCTTTGGTCTCACTGATCCTCCCACTTCAAGTTTAACCGCCTCAGGCTTCGGTAGGAATCCAACTATTTCCACCTCTCCCAAAGGCTGACCAAGAAGCGCTTGTTAAGAGCACAGTATGAGTCTCAATGATGTGTTCTGCTCCCATAACAATTTGAACTTTTGGGGTAAACACTGTAGGGTTTGATTGAACTGCTCTAAAAATAAGGGCTAAGAAAATCATCATACTTTTACTTCAATCTCTCTGGACCAGTGGTTCTCAGGCTGGGTCATGAAGAAAAACTGCAATGGACGGGACAAAAATGCAGTGAAACTACACTGAATGATGATTTATATGAAATATGATTTCTGTAGAGTAAATAAAGAAACAATTGTTGGATCGTGCTGACATTTCATTAAAATTTAATGTGGATCCTTTTTTATTAGTTGCTTCCCCTATCTTTGTTAATGATTGATAATCGGCTTCTGAAGGGGGGCTTGTCAGAAAAAGTTTGAGAACCAGTACCTCTCAAGGGAAATTCTTGGTTTTTATTTCACTGAAGTTTTTTTTCCCCCTCGGAGTACCCTTCGTTGAACTTCAGATTTCTTGTTTCATCTCTCTCCTTATCTTTTCCTTTCACTGCGCCACTTTCTTCTTTTCTCCGTTGTCCCGCTCAACTGTCATCTTTACTCTTATTGCCCCTGTCATTGCCTTTACTCTGCTCCTCTCTCCTTTATAAAAGGGAATAAAGTTAGTGACTTTTATCAGCTTCAACCGCAAACCATGAAAAGTCGAGAGTAAAATTGTCACCATCATATCTTCAGACTTGCTTCAAGACAAAAATCTCATTGGATGGGCCTCGTGGACGTCAGTGCATTTGGGGTCAAAGTTAGATTTAGTTGAACTTTCAGTTAAAAATCAGCACACAGCACAGCCTGTCTCTCTATTGGAAATAATGGATTTATGGGAGAACACTGTTAGTTCGAATTTGAAATTTAGAAAGAGAGACAGCCCTAACACTTTTGGCTTTTTTAACGAAACAAACAAGTCGAGTCAATGTAGTCATATGCAGTCTGTTCAAACGCTATGAAAAATATATGTCTGGGACATAGCCAGAAATCTTGTTGCAGCTACAAATATTAGAGGAGATCTTGAATTCAGTGGAGATGATCTTATTTCTAGCATAACAATGCACCTTTACTTGACTTATGTTTTAACTTTGTCTCTTCTGTCCTTCTCTGCAACCCTCTGACCTTATTCTTTATCCTCCTCTCAGCCTCTATCTTTTGCTACACTCTGTCTAACCTTCCCTCCCTTCCTTCGCCCTAGCTCACCCTCACAAATTCTCTGCTCCCCCATTTGGCTAATTTCTTTGCTCAAGAGACGGCAAACATCATTAACGAGGATAAGTCATTAACAATGTAATTAAGGAGGGCGGGTCATCTGTACAAAAGCAGTCTCTACGGCAGCGCAGGGGAATGGAGACAAAACACCAATTTGAGGTTGTTCATCTCTGCCACACACACGCATGTGCACACACGCAGACTTAGATTGTCATGCTAGTCTCATGTAGCTCCATCTGGCAGTGATAGCATTAATCGTGAGACTTGTGGCTCAGTTGACAGGTGATGAAAGATACACAGTACAAACAATTGAACTTGGTCCTGAGTGAGGCTTTGAGTGTCCACAGGGAGAAGGAGTTATTATGGTATTGATTGAGAGTATTGACTGACTGACTACCACAGTCTTTTACACACTCACACACACACACACACACACACACACACACACACACACACACACACACACATCAATCAGCATGTGTCATTTTGCAGCTAACAGCTAATGCAAACCATAAAATAGTTAATCTACATTCTCGTGACAGCGGGCACGCACATGCACACGCACGCACGCACGCACACAAAGAAACAAACACAAAGAAACAAACACACAGATGCCCTCACGCTGACTCAATTCAGTCTCTCATTGATTATTACTGACCCGACACCTTCATCTGAGCCAAGAGGCACAAGGTGTGAGAGGAAAAGGTGAAATGGTGAACTGTGTACTTCAGGGATGGAAAGAAAAAGACAGGAGCTGAGAAATGGATGAGGGAGGTGGGAGGTAAAACGAAAATGATGAGAGATGGATGACAATGTAGCCGGGCAGGGGGATGATAAATCTAGAGAAGGGTCAGAAATGAAACCACCCTGATGGTGAGTTGGGTAGTGACAAGACAGGGGAGAGTGATGGAGAAAAAGAGTGGGGGGTCTGATTGCACGGTGTGATGGCTGTGCCGTATGTGGGCCATGCAGTAATTGTGCTACGTATTGAACGGGTGCTGTCAGGCCAGCTATTAGCTCCTCTAAACGGCTGGAGTGGACGAGTGGAACACTACTACAGGAAACAGGGCTGAGTGACATTTAGAAAGAGAGACAGAAAAATGGGAGAAGGAGGGAAAGAGAGAGAAAGAAAATTAAAAGGACATGAGTGTGGCATGTGTAATTTAGTGATTTCATGTCCCAAAATATTTGCAATCTCTAAAAGTCTTTTTATGAAACAGCAATTCATGGCAAGTCTAGAATCACTATGAAGCACATCCTCTTGTAAATCATTGCTTAGTCCTTTCTAAGTGTTAAAATGAAGCTGTATGTTACAATATATTGTAGAAAAAGACAGCAACATGTTCTTGGACAAGTTCTCAAAACTCCAGATTATATTCAATGATAATCATTTTGAATACTCTAGAGTTTGTAAAAAAAACTTATTTGTCTCTCCAAAATTTGCACATCATCTCCAATATGGTTTGAGAGACACCCTGAAGAGTTTCTGACCACAGGTAGTACAGTGAAGAATGTTTTTATGAGTTTATGAGAGGCGTCAAACGAATGGACAGTGTGGAACATCAGATCCATTTAATAATAGTGATTAAACAATTCAGTGATTAGTAAGAAATGAATACATGACCATTTTAATGATCAGTTACTCTGTGGAGTCATTTTTTCCAAGTAAAAATGCCACAAAACCAAACCAAGTGTTTACAGTTGGGCTACTTGTGTTCAATTTATTTCACTGTAATCTGAAATTCTCAGTCTCGGTTTTGAGACTGTGGGTCAAAGAAAAAATACATCAAGTTCATCACATGACTTTGGGCATTTTACAAACTGCATAAATAATGTAGTAATCCCTCCACAAAACTCTAAATTAATTGATAGTAAAAATGATCAGAAGTTGTATCCCTGCACAATGTGCTTCACAGGCAAGCACCGGTCACACCCATAGATCCTCATTTTCTTTTCTCTAGTCGAGATTCTAAAGTAAGCAGTGCATAAAACAACAAGCAGGTTCAATTTAATTTCTTTAAATTTTGTTATAGCCATGTAACATTTGTAACAAGAGGAATCTGACAGCTAACAGGATCTCTGTTACTGAAGCTGATTAATTTATTGCAACAGGTATACCTCATTAGAACAGGTACTTAATCAGATTTACTCTATTCTGTGTCCTCTTTGCAGCTTTTGACCTCCCTGCAAAGTACTCAGTGCCCTCACCTCCCCAACACCTCTCTGCTGGTTTATGTCTTTTTTTGTATTCACTCCTCACACCCAACCTGCTTCTAAATCTTCATCCTCAGCCCTCCTTCCCTTCTCTGCCTCTACTCCTGTCAACTGCTGTCTCGTTATCTTCTTGTCCCAGACGCCTGCCTTTCACCATGTCCACTGCCCAAGGGACCACTGGATGGATGCATGGACGAATGGATGGATGGATGGATGGATATTTGGTTGAAGGAGTGAAGAAATAGCTAACTGGAGAGAAAGATGGCTGAAAGTTCTTGCTGGCACAGACCAGACTGCTATCATGTTTCTGTCCCAATGCACGTTTGTGTCCATATATGTACATTTTACGACTGCAGTTATACAAAGCTGAATACACACTGCTGAGTAAAAATGTGAAGGTGACCATGTACTTGACAAAGCTGCCAACTTTTACAGCACCTTACCTTCCCCATTTATGGCTGAGACACTGCATTGGTTACACTAACACCGATTCTAAAATGGGTTTCAGGTAAGTACACAACAGTTTAAAAGTGTGAAATCACCTGTTACATTGACAAACCTCCAATTATAGTTATTTTAACATATAGAAACAGTATGATTCAGACACCAGGCACCCTATCTTACACCCAATTTATGGACAACTGTCACTGCTAGTTTCTGACTTGCTCTGACTGTCCATGTTGGGTAGGTAGCAAATGTTGGGTAGTTCGGCGCATTCGCTCATATGCAGTCAAATAGAGTTATGGATTGAATAGAGTACTGGGAGATGGTGGAGGCAGAGGGTCCATAGGCCAAATACCTGAACCACAACGATACCTTTGTACTACTTTGTCTACTCTGTGATTAAAATGATTCAGTCAGTCCAAAGTATTCTGTGATCCATTTCCAATAACCCTAGACTAATTTTCTATTTCTATTTTGTTATTGTGCACTTGACACTGAAAGAGGAACCTGCTCCTATAATTAGCACAAATTAGGTGCTAAGCTTCCAGTGTATTTTACCAATGACTGAGCAACAGTAAATATGAATTTAAGAATCCACCAGAGGTATCTTTCTGTCCTTTCAATTGTCCGTCTGGTTGAATCATCCTACAGCATTTTGTTCTGCATGTACAAAATATTACTTTTGTTTGTAAACCCCTCATACAAAAAAGCATCTAAGAGGGCTTTCTACAACCTAAAAGCATGGAAGATCATTCAAAAATATAAAGTAGTCCTCTCAGCCACCTGACTGACTGTACTCTGTGACAGCCAATATCAAATGTTTCAACAGTTGTGTAGATTTGTTGGTATTTTTTGGGTGAATTTCTCAGGTATCTCAGTGGACACACGGCACATTTGAGGAGGGGGGCAGCTGATCACAAATTCAACCTAGAGCAGGCTCTAATCTTTAAGTAGGCAATCACAATTTGTATGTGGGACTCAAAGAGTCTCAAGAGGGGGGTTAGACAGTCCTTGTAATTACTTGATAATAACAATACACAACTCTGTAGGAAGAAACACACTTGAGCAGCAGTGGCTGATGTTTAAAGCTTCAAAGAGCTTCAATCACTTCTTCTTCTATCTCTTTGCACACATGCATTGGCATGATGTGCGTGTCCACGCTTTGCGAATCTTTGTCTTCACACGTGTGCGCCCACACACGAGGGTGTGTGAGGTAATTTAGCAAGAGGGCTGTAGGTCTCCCCGTTGGGGGTAGATAGAGAGACGAAAAATCAAAGGGCCCAGCCAGAGAGAAGCTGAGCTGCTCTTAACCCACTAACTATGAATTATGCATGTTGATCGATTGCACACAGGCAAACAACGAAAAGTTCCCAACCTGCCAGAAAAAGATGGATTCTACTTCACCAAATGAAGTGGAGAGGAGGTGAAGAGAAGAAGGAGTATCACACACAGCTTGCCTGAGGATATTTCAGGATATTTTTTACAATTTCTTTTTTTGGAAAATGTAAACAAGGTGGAATAGATGAGATAGCCTGTTGGTAGTGGCTGAGTCAGTATATTTATTATATCTATAATCTCAAGTAACAGCACTCTATATATCATAATTTTTGTTTCTTCAATAAAAAATCAGTTGTGAACGCTTGTAGGAAAAAAAAAAAATCATATTATGCAAATAATACTTAAGGTATTTTAATTTAAAACAAATAGGAAATGAAATTTAGTCACCAGTGATACACTTTCAAATTCTGACAGGAATATTTCAAGCAGAGCTCTTTTTCAGTGTCATCTTTTTCAATTCTGTATCAGTGAGGTTCAGGACGAGACAACAGTTAATGTTCCTTTTATGCTCAGCTTATTTAAAAATAGTGAAAATGGTCATACGTTTTTATCTGCATCTCTATCTGGATTTACATTAAAATGCAAACAGTAAGAGACAATCGTGGGATAAAGGTTCATGAGAATATTGTGAAAATGTTCAGAAATACTCTTGCAATGTAAGAAAATACTTTAAAACAAAAGATCCACAACTGAGCTGAAAACATCAGTAACACTGCTGGTAGCAAACTACTCGACTGATGAATTTTTGGAAAATATATAAACACTACAACATAAGTTGGTAGAGTGTTATATTTTCCTCTCTTGTTTTTCTGCTGCCTTAAGTCCAACACCACCCCAGACACAACACAGAATAATATAAAGCATATGAAGTGAATCTGTAGTGCTGCCCTCAGTTCAGGTGTTTATGTGTGTTATTTGACTTGATTCCCCCCCTGAAGAGCCACCTTGTATGGCCATTTGAGCCCTATGAAAAGACTGGACTGTGGGTTATAGAGGTCCAGATAGTTTCTCACGCAACAACAAGTGTCTGAAAATGCTGCTTTCTACTGCTGCATTACAGTAATGGTTGCTTGTGTGCTTTGGGCTTTATAGCTCTACTTCATTTGTATCCTGAGCTGTAGGTACAACATAGCCTTGACATTTAACATAAGTTCACTGCCTTTGGGAGAATAATATGGTACAGGAAGGATTCTTTGTATGATTTGCTTCCAAATGCACTCATTGCACTATGTCTGACTTACTTTACTTATTTATTCTAAAATGAGAGGTACAACCTTCGACTACACAACCAATACCAAATTGCTTTTCTCCAAATCCAAATGTACTACAGAAACTGAGGAGGAAGTGTGAGGTCTCACAACACAGTCTCCTGTCTTGTCTTGCCCCAGGGCAAATAGGACTCTAATTTAGGAGTGAGAGCTACTGCACTGGCTTATACAATGGTTTTGATCATTTTAACTATACCCCGCCAAACACTGTTGCATGCTTTGCTTACACACTACACTATGTAAGCACGGAATGCATTCACACTCTTACACATGCACACATCTCACGCACAGAGACACAAATGCACTCAAAGTACACTGCTTGTTTTCTCACCGTGGGAAGAAAATGTCCTAATCATGATCCAGTGATCTTGTCAAACTGTATTTAAATGATAAAACTTTTTTTTTTGCTGTTTTTCCATCACACTTTGTGCTCTCAGCTTTTGTAAGGGCTTCGTTTATATGCACGGCAACATGTCAAGATGTCATGAGATGAATTAAATTAAATTTCTTCATCGTTCTCTTTCTTCTGATTTCCTTTTAATTGATAGTCAAGTCTAAAAAAGTTGGAAAATAGCCGCAAAAAAAAGTCAATCATACTTTCACAGAGCTCAAGGTGACATCTTCAGATTGCCTTGCCAGTTCAAAACCTCAAGATATTAATTGTATAATTTTACAAAACAGACAAAAGGAACAAATTCTCACATTGAAGGAAGATGAGGAGAAACTTAATTAAGTGGAGACGGAGTGAATGTTTGACATTTTTGACAAATAAAACATTAAACCATTATTAAATAAAACTTGAGTTGGCAGTTTTGGCAATAACCTAAAATGATTTTATATCAATGGATACTTTTTCATTTAAAGAGAGGTTACTTGACATTATTATTTCTGTTTTTTTTAAGCTTTGGTTTGATCAACTATTATCAAAACAAACATTCCCAGCATCCTCAGGAGTACTTTGTGTTTCTTGCTTAATTAGCAAATATTATGTGTGGTACCACAGAAAACTAGCATTGAACTTAACATTGTAATATACCATAATACCTGCTAAAGATCAGCACATTAGTGTTGCCACTGTGAGCATGTTAGCACTGCTGTCCCTAAGTACAAGCCCCACGGAGCCTCTAGCATAGCTGTAGACTCCTGTTGATCAATAAAGTCGTGTTTATAAATGTAGCCCATAAATATAAAATTATGAGACATTATATCATTTATATCCTCTGCCCAGTTACACTACATTGACTACAGTCTCACTGCCTCAAACCAAACTCTTATAATAGCGTACATAATATATTTTTAGTGCCTTTGAAAATGTGAAAACATCAAATCTGTACAATTTGTCTGTTCTGGGCATTGTTTCAGAAATAATTCCTCCAGCGTGGCTCCTGACAACACTGTCAGCCAACGTGGCAATAGAGGTTACAAGTATTTCACTGTGTACCATACGCAGCCACTGTACTCACACTTACTTCCCTTTTAAGACTCACAGCTCTGATTCACAGGTCACGGAGAGCCTGGAGGTCTTCAGGGTGTCTGCATGATATCCTCCAGTGCCAGAAAGGAAAGATCCAAAATGGCCTCAAGTTAATCTCAAGAGAAATGTGAAACTATCAATAGACTGCTATTGAATGGACATGGACATAGGACCACCATTCACACCTGAAAGGTGTCACTCAGAACTGAGAGCAAGAAACAACATGCTGACTGTGCAGGTGTGAGCAAGCCCTTTTCCATACACGTGCTAGCTTGGTTTGATCTGGTTTGACGTAGGTCCAACATGGCAGGGATTGGTATCTCCATTACAACAGGGCTACCCGCCTGAAGGTGTGTCTTGGGAGAATGCTGTTTGTAAAAAGTCTGTCTCTCCTCTGCGTTTTGCGAGTGAATGAGAGAGAGGGAGGGCAGCGATGTTAGACACATTATTTTCTAATTGGTTCATCACTGGCTATATTCTAAAGCACAAACAAACACAGAACTCCAAACACTTCAGACAAACACAGCAACCCTGAGGGCAGGTGCCTCATTGCCAGATTTTGTGTGAATGCAGCCTCTTTCTGTATGTGTGTGAATAGCTCAGGCCCGCCATCGGTCAAACAGACACACAGACCTGCAGCTGATGAAGTGCAACTGACATCACTGACGTCATCAGGTATGCTTTAACTCGACTCAAGAGGT
This sequence comes from Argyrosomus regius, assembly GCA_946959425.1. Taxonomy (NCBI): domain Eukaryota; kingdom Metazoa; phylum Chordata; class Actinopteri; family Sciaenidae; genus Argyrosomus; species Argyrosomus regius. Next base: position 20,701,797 of record OX336886.1, read on the forward strand.
CTTCCTTCTGGCGACCCGGCTCAGCTCAGTGTGTTTAAACTGGTAATACAAATCAACATGGCATTGTTTGACTTGGCACGGCCAAAAATGTGAATGGAAGTAACCCTAAAGCTGCCTTCAGATGATAAGAGGTTTGCTCTTACCTCATGCTGAGGTAGGGCACAGGCTGTAGTGCTTGCAGAGGCAGAGTGCAGTGATATGAGCAAAAATACATTCTTACAAACAAATAATGGAATTTACTTCTGAGCTATGCTATACGATGTGTATACCTGGCATAGTTACATACATGTAAGGATGCATTTGTGTTAAGATGTATGTGACATCAGTTTTATGTCCTCTGTAAAAAAAAATAGGCTTGAATTCATTCATCAGTTTGACATGCACACATCTGGTAGAAATGTTGGTGGAGGTCCAAGACAGATATATTTGTGTTGCTCCTGAAAACTTAAGTACCTGGTTCAGAAGAGGACCCTAAATGCTGATTAGAGACACAATGGAGGAGGTCCAGAGAAATGTGAAGGAGTTCCAGATGTGGAATTTGCCAAATGTATATTAAGGATGTATCTTTATTAGTGCTGTCAAAAATATCGCGTTATTAACGCGTTAACGCAAAACAATTTTAACGGCGTTAATTTTTTTATCGTGAGATTAACGCTCTTTGTGACCTAGTGAACTTGTAGTTTTTTCATAAGCTGTGGCCACTGCTAGTAACGTTAGAAAAACTACAGGATCCAGCTGTAAACCGGAAGCAAAACAATAAGCGCGCCCCACGCTACCGTATTGTGTGGATGTCGAGCACGAGATGCTGAAATGGACGCTGCTAACAAAATTATGAATGGAAAAGTTCGTTAGATAAAAGTTATCTGTGTGTATTGTCGGTGTGAACTGAGTTATCATCGTAGCACATCCAGTCTGAAATACGACTTGATGGCCAAACACACCGGCAATTCAAATTCTCCGCCTCCTCCGCGTCATAACCAGGCGACAATGGATGGATTTATTTTGTATCACCCTGTTTTGAAGGTTGTTGAGGGGGCTGTTTTTGTGACTAGGTATTTATTTTTTTGTCATCTGTTTATTGATAGTGTTGCTTTGTTTGAGATTTTGCTTCAGACGTGAATGGCTGTAACACTACATGTTGTTGTTGTGGTTTGCAATAAAAAAACATTTGCACAAAGCAAGCCTATCCACTTTTCCATGTTGATAAGAGTATTAAAATGATAATTCAAGGGACATTTAGAATAGATAAAAATGTGCGATTAATTTGCGATTAATCGCGAGTTAACTATGACATTCATGAGATTAATCGCGATTAAATATTTTAATCGATTGACAGCACTAATCTTTATATGTTAAACAAGACTGTCTGTGGCCTCCTCAGCTCTGATCGTCAACTAAAGATCAGTCTGTTGTCTGTTGTGTGTATTCGACTGCTTGTCTCTTGGTCAAGAAGATTCAACCTACTGGTACATGAAAAACACTAATCCATCTTTAGTGTTGGATATAGCAAGCTACGTTCATAAACTATGTGCTGAGTCAGAAAGTGGGGTAGTTGCTCCATCTGACTGCTGACATTTTGCCATGGATTACTTTTCCTCGTGAGATTGTGGTTTGCTTTTAATGCTGTGTTATAAAGTTGAGTTTGGAGGAGAGTTAAATTTCTTTCATCACTCTCTGCAAGTGTCATTGCTGTGTTATGTCACATACAGCTTTTATCTCATTGGTTGCGCTTTGAAAGGTCACCTGGGGTCAAATGATATAATGATTTCTGTGGCATGTATGGGTAGTGCTGTCCCTTGTTGGGCGTCAACACCCTCCCCATAGAAATATAGTGGCTCAGCCAGTGCAGAGCATTTTTTAGCGCTGTGTGGGGGCCTTACGAGAAACAAAAAGAGGGAATGGGAGCTTAATGTGCAGCACAGACGCGTTTATCTGTCGTTTTTGCTGACTCAATTGAGAAAGACAGAAAAGAAGAGTCAAGAAGAATTACAGCAGAGGAGCTGTCAAAGGAAAGGAAACTAACAGAGATAAATATCTGTTGAGAAGGGAAGCAGTACTGCATTTGTCCGCATACTTTTCAGTCAGTGCAACAGCCAGACTGCCACCGTCAGTGTCCCCTCCACTGCACCCACCACTGAGTGACATTGTGAAGGTTGGCTGCTTTGGTGCAGAGAACAGGAGAGGAGGCAAAATAGATAAAGTTTAATGAGAGGGAAGGGAAAAACAGGCGGGCTCCCCAGGCAGCCGAGCAGAGAGCGCTGAGCAATCACTCACACACACAAAAACACATTGTTGTTTATATAAACAAATCACAACTTTACTATTCAGTTGTAGCTTCCACCTGAGCAATGAGCACTTTCAAATGCCGGGCGGGTGACAGCATCACATTCATCAGCAACGACCAAACGCTGCCAGATGAAAACCTGGCGTCTTCATAAAGTCAGTGTTTAATAAATGGCTAGAAAGAGCTTTATTCTTTGACTGAACAGCGTGGGATAACTCTAAGCAGTGTAGTTACTGCTTGTTTTTGAAATAATGAGGTCATGGAAATAGGCTGGAGGGCTAAAGGTGCTAAATAGTAAATTCAGTGGGTAACACACCTGTAGTTTAGTTCACTTAGTCCACATCAAAAAAGCTTGTTATATATTGGTGTCCTGCTGCACATGAGTAATGCTGTCTTTTGCAGGAGGGCACTGTTCACACTCAATGTGAACACGCAATTAGACACATTCACACCTGGATGCTGCCCAGGACGACCACTGTGTGATCTGATGAGCAGCTCCAATGGAGCGGTTCGAGTTCAGAGCCTCTACCCAAGGGCACCTCAATTGTGGTAATGAGGACGGGAAAAGCGCTGCCGTTTCACTTTCTCCACCCAAATGTATTGGACCAGCGACGTCCCCGTCTGTATCTCTAAACGTATGTGCCATAATGACTGACAGGGAGGATAAAGAGTAGGCGTACCACTTGAAAGAGACAAGCTGTTTTAAGCCTTTTCCACTTGAAGTATCAGAGAAAATATTTTGGGACTGATACCCTCGTTGAATATTCATATGAATTATTATCTAGATTGTCTAGGAGTTTATTTCTTTGACAGTTCCATCAGTGGATGTATTAAATAAATCTAAATCTGCTTTTGATTTTTAGCTTTTGCTAAAATCACAATTCGAGTAGCTCCCTCTCTCTCACATTGGCTATTTTATTGTATCTTTCCAGCATCACTCTACCCCGTCCTCCGTTTCCCTGGAGTAGAGGTATGAGTGTGAACATGTGCGCACACACATCTTAAGTGTCGATAATGATCAGGGAGCATAATTAGACTGAGTGAGACTGAAAGTGCCCGTGTCTCTCTCTCTAACTCTCCCCCTGGTTTTCCACAACATGCGTCTATTTGAAGGCGATCATTTGGGCAACGTGGAAAAGGTGAGCAGTCCTTGATGAAATGGATCCATATGCTCATCATCACACCTCAGTAATAGGACTCAGGGGAAGCTCAGTGAACAACAACTGTTTCACATGGGATAACATGAGAGGAAGTGCAGGCTACGTGCTGCATCATCATATCTAAAAAACAGTTTGTTCAAGCTTAAGTGATCAGATGGGAGAATCTTTAAGTGCATGTGATGAAGGTCAGAAGATCTTCAACATGTTATACACACAGAGACAGAAGTGCTGAATGGGCCGTTTCAACGCAGCAGGGTCATTGGTCCAATTAGGCCACAGAGATCGATGGCGAGGTTGGAAAATATTCATGTTTAAATTACAGTATTTTCTGGAAGGAGAACAGCTGTGTTGCTGTTGGTGGCTCATATTATATTATCACATTACTGAGTATGCAGGGACTTTGCCATGGATCTGAGTTTAGCGAACTAACTCATTCATCATTCATCTCAGAGACCTAATGTAGTGTTATTGCGTCTTTAATCTTTGGCGTGATATTCACTCTGAGTTGAATGAGTGCTCCCAGGAAGAGCAAACCCAGATGTGCGCCCCGAGGACACTTTATGTGAAATGGGGCATATTACCGAGAAAGAACATCTTTCCCTTCCAACAGTAAATCAACTATACTGCAGCATCTTTAAGTACACTACTGCATTACTTGAACACTTAAAAACTAAAGTGTATTCAGGGCTTATTTCTCGTGTTTATGGATGCATTTGTGGCAAAATATGTGCAAGCTTGACTCAATATTCCTTTGTGTGTTTTCCAGTATAAATGTGGCCGTACTGAGTGACACAAAACATGGAGGGAGACTTAAAAGAAGTGTGGACATACAGTGAATACTGCACTATGTGGAGTATATATACAGTAGGCGACACCTTTGTCTCCCAAGGGAAAAACATACACACCATGAATCAAGGTCTTTCTCACCTCTGTCTTTTTTCCCCAAGTGTACAGAGTTTCTATGGTATTCTTATACTCTGGGGAATCAGCAGAAAATAGCACACTAGGACAGAACAATGGAAAAGAAAAATAACTCAGTAATAAATCTGCAAAGCCTCAAGTTCAACAGTGTCACAGTCTAAGCACCTAATCTCTCACAAAAATCTTGTCAATCAATAAAATGCGTGATTAACTTTTTAATAATGACTTAACTGACAGCCCTCGTGTTAGCTGTGTGGCTAGAGGGATCATAATGTCGGAGTATTTACTACTTTAGTCCAGACTGAAATATCTCAACAACTACTGAGTGGAAATAAAATCATTTATGTCAAGCTCAGGATGGATTTTGATAATTTAATGGTTATCTAATCCCTACAAATTTCAGTCAGCACCACCAATAGAAAATGTTAAATTTGTCTGAAACTTTATGACCTGCAAAACTAGTTGGCAAATGTTAGCAATCTAACACACTAGCCACAATTAGCATAGTGAACATTGTACCTGTTTTAGCATGTTAGCATTTGCACTGTGATTCTGTAAACACACATTTAGCTTCAAGTGCTGCTAGCAAGGCTGTAGAGTTGTAGTTTTATTTTAGCAAGTTCCAAGATTGCAAAAGTTTAACATCTTCTTGTGTGCTAATAAACTGAAATTATTTAGGTTTTGGACTGTTGGTTGAACAAAACAAGTGTCTTAAACCTGTATTCTTTCTGATGGACAGCTCCTTTGGCTCAGATCAAACCATTGAACTAGGCAGTGCAATATTTATAAATATATTCAAAAGGTTTGTATATTATATTACACGCCGCCATTTTTTCAAGTCAAAACCAAGCGATGCCCAAGTCACACTACGTCACACACCAGCTCTGCACTCTCATCAAATATTGTCATTTCTGCTTTAGAAAAACAAAGATGGCCACGGCCATTAATGCCAAACTCAAAGCTACAAAATAATTGTCCACAAACCGGTGGGTGACATCCTCGGGGGTTAACATTTGGTTCCAGCCACGAATTTCACATATTTTGTGATTGTGTATGAAGAAATCAATAATTGGAAAACAAAACCACTCACAGCAGGGAGGGTTTCTATCTGACGTCACTGCAGAATCCTTATTTTAGGATCTACATCAGACTTTGAGTGCATTATTTCTGATTTTTATACTTAATGAATATTTATTCAAAACACACACACACACACACACACACACACACTGTATGCATGATTTTGCACTGATGACAGACAAGAGACATAATGAGGAAATAATGATCATAATTAGTATGAGGTTCTGTGCCATTAGGGATGTAATCGATCTCATAGTCCTCTACCTGAGAGGCTAATCAGTATACTCACTGACCTTTGCTCACTCTGACATAATTCTACGACAAGAAAAACATTCATAATGCAAGCTAAGCCTTTTGTGCGTCACCCTCTTCACCCTCTTCTTCCTCTCTCGTATGTGGGCGTATGTTGATTTAAGAGGGCAGATAAGTTGTTATTTTACAGTATCATCATCATCACATTTTTCTATTGTTTTTTTCTACTTCTACTCTCCTGCTATTAGTCTGTGTAAACATGAGGTCTCAAAAATTAAATCAGTGTGTCAGTCTTCATCACTGGTAATGTATTTACCCTCGTCAATGAAACAGACTATTTAAGATTCAGTCTTTGAGTTTATCCAACCCTGTTTTTTTTTTCACGTAGCCTCTAATGATTATAAATTACCTTATTAGCATATTTTGTTCATGAGAATATAAATTACTTGCACTCCCTGAACATTTAGGTTAATGAGAGCTCTTTCAATGTGCTGTTAGCGAGCACTATTAAAGTCCTGTGGGAGTGTGCCACTGTATGCCAGTGTAAGTACAGTGAGTTATGAGCCTTCTGCAAAGCTCTGCCTGACCTCAAAATGTGGTATACCTCATGCCTTTGGTGGAGTGGTTTTGGAAGTTCTGCAGCAACTGCGGGAGGCCCAGCATGGCCTCAAACATCACGGCCAGAGAACCCAGCGTTTCCACAAACACAGCAGAGTCCAGCAGCAGCAAGGTGATGACTGCACACAGCACGGTGAAGCCAAAACAGAAGAGAAGGTAGTCCTCGAAAGCACTCCACTTCCAGAAGTAACGGAAGTCCAAGTCTGGAGGGGGGAGAGAATAAAGCAGATAGAGAGATACAATTTCACTTTCGCTCAATACTTGTTATAAGTGTTGTTTACAGGGTGGAAAAAACTAAATTGAACAGATGTGACAGAGCAGAGAGGAAACCTAAAGCAAAGTGAAGACTGGGGAACAGTGTGGGAGGATATAAAGGAAAGAAAGCAGACAGAAAAGTCTGAAGAGATGATTGAATGAAGAGGCAGAGTCATAGTGAGGAAGTGTGTGTGTGTGTGTGTGTGTGTGTGTGTATAGTGCTGGAAGGTGAGAAGGTGCTTACAGTATGTGAAAATGGAAACAGAAGAGAAATAGTGACAGGCAGAGATTGAAGAGGCGATATAACGGAAAATGTCGGGAAGAGGAATCAGAGTGTTTCATTAAAGGATGTATAAAAAATTCTGCAAAGACAGCACTCTCGAATCAATATTGTGCACATGCATAAGTGAATGGAACAAAGATAAATGAGATACTCCAAAGCTTTTACATTTCTATTACTTTGGAATAACCTGGCCTTTGGCGCGGCCAGGCTATACGTTTAGAAAGTTTATTACCTTTGGTATAAAGCCATCTGTCCACTGACACAACTCTATTTATCATGTGAGGCTTTTACAAGTGTGGGAGGCAGTAGCTCAGTCCGTAGGGACTTGGCTTGGGAACCCAAGGGTGGCTGGTCCAGCACAGACCTGGGTACGAAGTGTGGACTAGTTTCTCTGGGTCCTGTCCATGCATATCTGTGTATGTGTATAATAATAACAACGCAGTGAAATTGTATTTCAAAGTCTTCTTCTTCTGCACTTCTCTGAAAAATACCAAGACCACTGCTGCCTGAAGCTCACACTAGGGACTGAGAGTAGTTAGAGTGTGATTTTGAATTGGAATTGAATTTGAATAGCCGCATTGTTCCTGCAATCTAAAACAATGTCTCTCCTCTTGGCTTCAGAGGGACTGAATCCACAGCTCAGAGGCTGGTTCAGGAGCTGCCAAGCAAATCTTGTGGCTTGTGAGGGGAAACATTAGGCTGACTACATCTACATTCTTGTCACCATCGACCATCTCCTCGATGGACCATAATGTGAGATGATCAACGATCTCTCATTGCTTATGTATGACCAAGGAGCTGCTGGAAAACCAGCTGACATCAGCTAAAGAGGATTGATGGCTAAATAAGAGCACATTAGTTAGTGTGGGGACTCAAGCGTGACGCTGCATACTGCGCGGCACCTGACTGTAACATGTGCTGCTTTTACCTTTTACACTCACTGAATAGGCTGCACCAGATCCATATGAGCAAAAATATGTGTGTGTACTGTGCATTTGCATGTGTGTCCTTAAATTTCTATAGAAACAAGACAAATATTGACAGCAAAGACTGATAAGAAAAAGAAAGTTTCAGGACTGTTCAATCAACACACACGCTGTAATTGCAACATCCCCTGTTCGATTCTCGCCGAGGACCACTGTTGCTATTCCCCCCTCTCCTCACATTTCCTATCCTGTATCCACTGTCAACTAATGAAAAAAGCACAAAAACAAAATAAATTAGATCAATCAAAACTGTCGGTAATAATTCATCTCTTGTATATCGATGAATCACTTAAGCGAGTGACTGTTCCGGCAAGAGTTTGTTCTGGATTGTGGATCAGGAAATGTACTGTGTATAGTGCACAAGCAATTAAACACGTAATAGATTGGTTAATTGAAAATTAATGTATTAATTCATAGAAGTGTGGCTCTACTTCCTTTTCTAAATGTTTTATTGCTGTGAAATTACATTTTTTGACTGTTAATCAAATAGAAATGAATAGTGTTAAAAAAAATGACTTTCAGCTTTTGAAGGCTGTGACAGGTATTTGTGTATTTGTGCGATGAAGTAATTCATGACTGAATAAATAAATAAATAATTTAACCTATAACAAAATAACAGTTAATTACATCCCTACTGTTCACATACAGGTATAATGACTAACATGTCAAGGTTTACATCTGGTGAGATCTGGAAAATTTTTAATCATCTAAAGCTTGGAAGAGGTTCTGCGAAGGCTTGCCAGTGAGTGATGAGAAATACTGGAAACCCAGTGCTCACTCTTTCATCCATCACGTCTCTTACTGACTGAGTGTTCTCAGTTTGAAGTGTTTCTGTGTCTGGATGGGGTCTTATATATTCATATCATCTCACATGCTGTACATATGGTAACACAAAGTATTCAGTAAGCACACACACACATCCAACACCAGGCTGGGACGTCTCCCATTCCACTCCAGTGAGCTGCATCTGCTGTTGAATCCTGGGACAGACCGAGTGAGACATCTTGTAGTGAGTGCAGCATGGCATGTTTGTGGCAAACAGCGAAACGTGATTAATAGCTTCATCACCCGGAGACAGAAAAGACACATCGCCCACAGCTGACAACATACATGCGAGGTGGGAGAGGAGAGCGGTACAATACAAGCACACACACGCACACACACACACACACACACACACACACACACACACACACACACATTCTTCCTGACAAATATCAACTCTCAGGGTATGACTTATGTCTGTGCTCACCGACAGAAGCAAAAGAGCTGGAGACAGAAAGCCTGGCACACTTATTCACGAGTCCCTCTTCACTCCTGATGCCCCCTTTATACTTCAACACACCATCAAACCTGCAGCCACTGGCGGCTGGCGGAGGCAGACAGGAGAGGCAGGAGAGGCTGCCCTTTATCAGCAACATAAAAGCCTTTTCATTTCCGTTTGAATGAGGCCAAGGTGGTGAAGTATAAACATGCTGACAGCAGCAACAATGAGAGTAGAGGTATTTCAAAACTACTGTCAACTCTTCAATATATAAAGCCTCCCGCTGAGCCTCTCACATTTTCATCTCTCCGTTTTTAATTCCCCTCCTTCTCTTTTCCACTTATCGGCGGCACACATGCATACACACTCAGACACCAAAAACACTCTTCTCTTGTCCTCTTACCAGGCAATCCAATCTATTTCCATGCATATGGCAACACACCCACTTCCCGTCTCTCTCTCTCTCTATCCCATTTCCTCTCTCACAAATACAGCCTCGTATGTTTACCTGCATAATCAAATAGCCCGGAAGAGTATAATGAAAAGAGAAAGCGATGCATCATTCATGGAGTCATCTCTTTTATTTGTCCTCTAATATCATGCATCATCCCAGACTCCCCTTCCCTGACCTGCTCACTTCTTTCCTCTCACTGTTTCAGTTTTCTACCTATCTCACAGACTAAACAAATTCTCTTGGCTTCACAGACACACACACATACACACACCTCTTTGTAACTGCTGTCCTGTCACCCCAGGACAGGACAGGTGGCCTTGCCTTTTCCAAACAGCATCCTCCTGTCTGGTGTTTGTCTGAGGCCAGGGCCATACTTCAAAGGCCCCAGAGGACTCTGGAGTGCCAGGAGGAGGCGAGACGCTCTTTCTCCACACGGATTCTTTGTTTACACAAAGCCCATTCAAGATCAAACAATTCAATTACTAAATCGGGCGAGGAAGCAGCCCCGAGGAAGTCAATACCTGCGTATGAAGTTATTCTGGGAGGATGTGGAGTTGCTCAGGCGGGATAAGTCAATCAGTTTATGTACGTGTGTGTCAGTTCTGGTGTGAGAATCATGACAGCCTTAGCGGGTCTATCTGGGGTGTAGCGTTATCAAGACTTTGTTTTGGTGCTGTTCGACCTTAACTCACACAGGCTGCGCAGAGGAGGGAGAGGATGATTAGAGAACGGTGGAGAGGATGAGCAAGTCGGAAAGATGAGCCTTGAGGCAGTAAAGTAGATATATGGAGGCTAAACTCGCGAGGTTCCCATCAGGCCGAGCGGAGAATGCACTCTCTGACACTCTAAGACAGAGACAAGGATGGACACTGACAGCTAGAGAGCTTCGAGATGTGCTGACTCAGCACTGTCAGTCTGCAAGCAGAACGATTTAGCTCCGTGGAGTCCGCTCTGTGTATTTTAAGACGTGTGAAAGTTGCTGTTTGACATCTCTTGCTGCCTGTCGGGTGCTCGGCTCAGTGGTCAAATCTGCAGATCGGTGCGGCTTCTTGTAGGACATGCAGGATGTAATGGAAATTTTAGTTTATCATAATGGTTAAAAATAAATCTTTTTTTTTTTTTTTTTTTACAGATCAGGCTGACTATGTAAGGATCCAGAAATGGTTCATGGCTGACCAGTATCTATGAGCTGAACCTGCAGGCTGTATGTGCTGCTTCAGCTCACAGAGTATCGACAGCACAGACGCCAAGAGAAACCTCTAATACCCTTTTGTCAAGCTTTAATAGGGACCCTACAGGCGCTGTGCAGTCACTTGGACGTTCAGAAAGTCACCGAACCGTTCTGAACTCTCTCTCTCTCTCTGACAGACTAAAGACCAAGACTGTGCTTGTTTCTGCAGCAGGAACATAAAGGGGGTTCATCAGCAGAACAGGACTGAGGATCCACGGCTCTCTGTGCCTCCTTTCTCTGTCAGCTCTCTGAATAATACAGAAGCTCCTAAAATAATGTCCACTCATTAAGCTACTGTGGGAATGTAACACACAGAAGCACACACAAGAACAAATTGCCTTCCCATTGGATTTCCTCTCTTGCACTAGTGCATATTTAACTTGGCAGTGGAGGGACTTCATTACACAACTACCTTCTCTGCTAAAACTTGGTTAATTTATTAACACAAATATGAGCAACGCTGACTGAGCATTCGACTGCTTCTCCTTGCAATTTCTGAGAAACTTTACATAGACTTCTGATCACAAAATCATCACTCTCATTCAACAATTATTTATGAAAATTAAGCAGGACACAAAGCAATCCACACATTGGCAAGTCAGCACACACCTAATTAAAGTTAACCAATAAAAGGGACATTTAAAAAAAACAAACAAAAAAAACATCTCGTTATAATTCCAGAAATGTTTTGCAACCACACTGTTTCATTTCATTCTCCCTCCCTCCTGTTCCACTGTTCACCTGCTTCCCAGCAGAAAATAATTTTTTAGAGGGAATGCTGCACAATGTCAGACTGGACCGGCACTGTGTAGAGAACGGACGGCTGGGGTCCAGCCATGTGTTAGAGAGGTTATTTGTGGTAACAAGGACTGCTATTTCTGGCCAAATTCACACCTGCCTGGCTGTAAACCTTTGAGTCTTGAGTTCTTGAGAGCTTCCAAATTAGTTTATTCAGCTAAAAAAAGCACAGAGTAAACTTTCTCATTTAGAGCCAATGCACTAAAAACTTAGAAAAGTCTTAACAATGTAATTAATGACTCATTTGCCGAAATACCTAAAAACAAAATAGCTTGAAATGTGCGTGACGGTGATAAGAAATGAAAAAGTAAAAAAAAAGATAATGCAGTTCAGGTAACTTTCAGAGGAAAGCAGGATTAAGATAATACTTTGAGTTGCTGTATACTCAGGGCTCATCCTTTTGGTGCAATTTGCTACAAAATGAAAGTTTTTAATCTCATCTTGATGACATACACACACTACTGTGCAAAAATGTCTGCACACACACACAGTGGAATAACAATCTCCAGTGCAATTACTGTAATTCTATTATTTCGTATAGCTTCTGTGTATGTTGGCATGAGGAAAATGAGGCATATTGTAATAGGCTGCACTCCACATTATGTATTTGAGTTTTCAATTGTTTTTGTTGCATAATCTTTTCAGCTTACACATTTAATCCAGTTTTGGATTTGTTGCTTCACTGCTCAGTTTGTTGAAAGTACATCCTCTATTTTTTATCTTTTATGTGCAGTAAATTAACAAAATAAATTAAGTTGTAACAGAGAGCCACATGTTTCTTCAGTGCAGTGGTCTCTAAGCTCTGTTTGGTCACATCCACCAAAACAAAACAAAAAAAGCCTCTCTGCAACGTCTAATGCATATCTATTCATAGTGTCGACTGGCACATTCATTTGCATAGTATTTTGTGTATTACAAAAGTCATTCACCCAGAAACATCCAAGTAATACATTCACAAGTCAAGAGTTTCACAGTTGCCTGCTTGAATGCCTAATGGTGAGGCACTGTGTGCCTTTGAATAGAAGTTTCCCACTGGCAACTACAAAGAACGTGCTCTAAGCTGCAAGGTTGAAAGGTAAGATGAATTTGCTATTAGGGCAGTGCGCTTAGCACAATTATTTAAGAGGCCAGGAGCGGCTCCTCACAAAAAGAGAGAAATATACTTCCATCTCACTCACAAAAACACAAACAAAACCTAAAAACAACATCAACGATAGCATTTACATTAAATATATATCTCACTCCTCAGCCAATCACATAGGCTAGCCCCTGCCTCTAAGATTATTGCTGAATTGCCTTAGATTGGAAACCTGTGCTTTCATTTAGGTCGTCATGGCCGTAGATGCTACTGAGCTAACCAGCTAACCAGGTATGCTAGCTTTGTTGACAGACATTTTATTCGACTGAGTGTATTCAAGACTTAAATCTAAAATTAACTCGTAAAATATTCTATCAAAATGAGAACTAATAAAATCACAATTCATAATGTCTATGAAATACAGTTTTTACAACTGTATATGTGCTCTATATATTTTATGTTATTTATTTTATTTACTGTACAGATACTATATATCTTACTCATATTATTTTGATTATTTTATCTTATTTATTAAGTAATCTTTCCATTCATTACCTCTCATGTATGGCATGTTTTGACAGCCAATTAAAAATAACAATGAAGTAAGAGAAAAAGACAACAAACACAACATTATGATTTGAGAGAGAGAGATGTCTTCTGTTGCGAATAGTTTTTCGTCAAGAACACTGTTTTCTCTCACTTTCTGCTGCAGCAGCACTTCTGAAAGACAGCAGTTTTGACCTTGCAAGTGAACCACAACTGTGTTTCCACGACTGATTGCTTCCTCGACGAGTGTACACGTGTGCTCTTTCTAGCCTCTTGACCCAGATGACGCTTAACTAATGACCTCCACTGGCATTAACAACCCACAACAACAATTCTGTGGCCGCTTGACCTCTGTTATGGATTCAACATTCATACCACTTTCATAAAACAGCTCCATACACAAGTCAGAATATACACTCCTTCACTGACAGGGTCTGAACAACCTGTGCATTATATACGACAGGAGCCACGTCTGTGATATTGGATAGAGACAGACAGAAAAGGTCTATTCAAACATTTTTTGCAAACATGCTGGTGAAGATGTTCAGCCTCATGACTAGAAGACTGATGGTCCAATCCTGTGCTTGTTTCTGTGTATCCTGACAGAATGCCATATATCAATCAGTACAGTGGTTAGATGACATCTCCGCACCTAACAACATTTCTTTCAGCTTCAGGTCCGTTGACAGTTCTTGCATACCATCAAATGTACTCATCCAGCACCACCATCCAACCTTTTAACATTCATTCTCACTCTAGTGCCTCTGTCCACTTTCGTCCCTAAAAGTCAGTGGGCCGTGCCTGCAGCTCTGAGATAAATGAGAGTGAGTCACGGGCCAGCTTATGTGCATACAGTAAGCATTTTCCTTTGCGATGGAATTTGAATGTGTGTCCTTTTGTGGGCTTGTGTAAGACTGAGAAATAAATGAAAACTAATTGATTGAATTGAATTTTAGTGGAATCATGTCATGGTATTATGTTAAAGGACCAGTGTTTAGTGGCATCTAGTGGTGTAGTTGCTGATTGCAACCCCTCACCATCTTTTTTCTACCATGAAGGAGAAACTAAGGTGGCCACAAAACGCCTAAAAACGTGAAAGGCCCTATCTAGAGCCAGTGTTAAGGTAACAAACTTATTATTTTCGGATGATTATACACAAATGAAGACTTAGTTGTGCATATTATATTCAATTTCTGCCATATTCTGTTAATAGAGACCCCTACATCTTACACACTGGACCTTTAATTCTAATTAAAATAGTTTCTGAGTTTCTTAGGTTTTTGTTATTGTGTGAAGCACAATGCATTGCATTGGGTATCAGTTCATTATTTTTTAACAATGTTTAATATAATATCAACATACGCAGTATATAAAGTAGTAGATAAATAGCTATAGAAATGCAGCATTACAACCAAGACTCACAAAGAAGTAAAGAAAATAACACTATTAATAAATTCTTAATGAAAAAAATTAACTCATACTTTATATGGTGAGGTTCTTAACTGGAATTGAATATGGTATATTGATATTGATCTTAACATCGATAACATGATAATAATTTCATCTACGTACACTGTCCCTCTCTAGGCTAAAGTAAATGTTATTACAATTATTTTTAGTCTCTTCTCTTCATATGTTTTGTTAGAATGAAATAGACCTGAGGATATTTAGACTTCATCCAAAATGCAGACAACAAACAGAAGCACTGGAAGAGGCATGTTCCACCAACTGATGAGCAGCTGCTGTCTGAAAGAGTGGCAGTTAATGTAATTTATGCCTGCATGTCATATTTCACACTCACTATCTCACTTGTCACATGTTTTTTTCCCCTGTGGTTAAAATGCGCCACATGGTCAGAGCTTATGGAGTCTGCTTGGATCCACTCCAGGTGTTTGACATATTGACTCACAGACCTGGAACACTCCACAACACAATGGGACTGTGTTGAACCAGATTAGACTAAATATAATGTGGAAACTCAGATCCTGGTCCTAAAGAACAGAAAGGACAGGAGAAGACTCTCCACCTCTCTTTTTGAGTTCTCTCTTGCTGCCCTCCTTATAACCATCTTTCCCTCTCACTCTGTCAATCACAGCACCTCCCCTCTATCTCCTCCCTGTACTCTTCTTCTCTTGCATCTATCTAGTACTGTAACTTCCAGTAAGCAGAGAAAATCAGAGATAAAAAAAGCCCTTCGTTGGCATTGTCCTTCTCTTGTCCTGATAGCAGCTATATAAGCCTCTGTATCTCGCCTCGCATGCCAGCTAAATCCGTAAATGTCTCAAATGTTTTCAAGATCACACAAGACCCGGTATGTCCTCAGGTGGTTTGGCCTTAAGAAACTTCAGTATTCTGTTTTGCTAGCTTTGGATTGCTGTCAACAGTGAAATGAATGTTGATGTTGATTAAAAAAAAGTGCTGCTCTTCTTCCATCTCATGTGTTTTTCGAAAGTTATCTGGTTATCTGAGCCATAGTTTTCTTATTTTTGGGTGTTAGTTGTCTAACTCCAAACACTGAGGCTATTTTCATCTTCATCCATGACAGATCAGACACTTAATCATCGTGCTACAGCTTCCACAAATCATTTTTAATTCTGTCATGATTTTGTTAGGAAACTTTAAACACACTGACAGACTCATTTTCAACATCATGGCTGAAGAAACATCAGGAGGTTCAGACAAGGCAAAACATCCCCGACCTCACTTATATTTTTTCTTTTGCAAACTAGCTCTTTCAAAACAGTGTTGGCAGCTCATGCTGTCAGACTCGGGTTGTGAATGTCTGTTTGATAGCAAAACATCTGAGCAGCGCACTGACACTGACAGTGAGCAGGAAGACCATCTTTTTTTTGTAACTACATATAATGCAGCCCCTCATCAGTATGTGATCAGAGAGTCACATTTTTATTGTCCTGGCTCCACTCAAGCACGTTGGATTAGAAATGAAACTATGAGATTAAAGTGCTTGCTTATCAGCTTTAGGATAACCATGTTTAATACAGTTCTGCAATATAGGAGAATGCAGCAGGATGATGAGAAATGTTTGTGTCCTTGTACTTGCAAAAGCTTTTGCATGACATCAGTCAAAATATTGAGCCACTTCTACCTTATCTTATTGGTGAATGCGACAATTGAAGCACTTGGACTTGCAATGTGTTTGTGTGAGTCCTTTGCAGAGCTGGGCTGGCCTAGATCCTCACTAAGAAAATTGCAAGTGTCCCACCTTCCCCTCGTGTCAAAGCAGGTGCCTACGTTTACAACTTCGATGAGAGGATGAAGCAGAACTATCCTCCCTTAGCTGAGCTCCAGGGAGATAAGGAGCAGATCCTGCTCTGATAAAAAAAAAAACTTTTTTTTTTTAGTAGGATGTTTGGCTACTTTGATTGTAGCATACATAAAAGGATTCTAAAAAATTGTTGGTGTGGTGGACCATGGCGCTGAGAATGATAACTTGACAAATTGCTGAGATGCAGTGACCTTGATGATGAGAATGCGGTGCTGGAGTGGAGTGGATGGAATTGAAGAGGTGAAGCATCGCTCGAGCACTCATGCTGGGAGGGGATGATGAAAACAGAAGAGGAGACGATCAAATTAACTACACTTGGGCTCTCTTGTTCTTATTCTGTCTCCCTCATATATTCTCTCTGAGGCACACAAACATAATGCTGTGGTTGTAAATACACCTCATGATGTACCTACTGTATATTAAAAGTACATTGTTTCTCTTTCCCCGCCTGCTTCTTTCTTGTTTGAGACAGACAGACACAGACACAATGTTAAACCCAGCTGTGTGTGAAGGTGAGCTGGTCTGATAATAATCAGCTGTCGACCAGATGGAAGAGTCGGGCACTCCAGATAAGGACACAGCGGCACAGGGGACCAAAAGGGGTCCAAAGTATTTATTAGGGTCTACAAGGTCAGACATGTTATCAATGGAAGGCTTTCTTTCTATAGAGATAAGCAGGTGTAAATAAAGATAATGTGTCTGGAAAACAAAGCAGTAGAGAGGAGGCGGGGTGTTATTAGCACCCTCTTTGCCTTTTTTTCAGATCAAACAATGTGACCTTCATAGCAGAGATGATGGTTTGTAAGGTGGTCTGTGATGCTAACATTTACTTTTGCTTTGTATTTTACTGTTATTGTATCACGGTCTGAATACAGCCTGAGTAACTGAAACATTATAAAGCAATGACCGCCCAGAGTTTGTCAAAATAACACGTAATTATTGGGGACATTAGGGCACACGTTGACGTTCCCTAATACGATAAAAAGAAAGGAACAGTGTTCATAAAGCTTACTGCTGCCTTCAACAACATTGCAATACATCCATCTCACTAACCAGTGTAGTGTACCATGCACTCTGGTTGTGTGTGTTTGTAAACACAATCTGACATGCTTAGACTCAAGAGTGAAATTTATGAGACAAGATGAGATAATAGCTGCAGAAACATTTTTGGAAAACGTTTTGTTTGTCCAAGTTTAAATTTGCATGAATGACTAATCATGAGGTATCTTACTTAGGAATTTGATTCTGTGTGGTTGATGTTGTAAATCATTGAGCAGGCCTCCATGTCTCCTGTTTAGCCACAGTGATTGCAAAGAGCTCTGACTCTGAATGTATGACAGGGACTGTAAATACATATTTATCCTAGATAAAATTAATCTAAACTACTTAGATAAAAGTTGAGATGTGAGGGAATAGTCACAATCAGTAGCTGACAGCGATGATCTTTTGCAAAATAATCATCTTCTGATTTTGTAAGGCAATTTTCACAAAATAACTAATTTTGTATAATTTACACAACTGCCAACTGTGACATGCACTCTGCAGTGACAGCAGTAACAACAGAGAATGTGATGTAATAAATGGAATTGGTAAATGATCCCAAAAATCGAGGAATTCATTTTTTTCTGCACAAAACAGAGGATATCTGTATCTGTAAATGTGGTCTAGTCTCTCTCAGGATTTAACACCCCCCCCCAAACACTTCTTCATCTTCTTCCTCAGGGTACAATTACCTCATCACCCAGTCTGAGCTGGCAGTAATTAGCACAGCAGTGCCTCATTAAAAGTCATTATTTAGATAGAATGTCCATTGACCTTCCTCACTACACAACTGGCTACTTTGTTGGTTGTTACCACCCTAACATCCACTGCAGATTATTGGGGCGGTTTATACTAATATCTTTTTCTGCAACTACAACAGTGGGTGAGTGGCAATGGCAGGCAGGGGCTAACACATTAGCTAGCTAAATATTTTACCATCTATGGCAAACAGTAGAGAACAGGCAAAAGGATTCATAATGAAAAAACATTACCATCTTTACACAGTGGAGATAAAGGAATAAGGAGAAGCCATGGCAAACATGACTGCTAAAGGAAAATGCAAATTAGCTGCTCAGATTGTTTTTTTTGTTTGTTTGTTTTTAGCTTAGCTTTTAGTTTGAGCCTGCTCTATGAGCAGAAGTAGTATAGCAGAAGCTACCGCCTGTCAATCTGTTGATGATACAAACCTAATATGAGGTGGCCATGCTGAGGGAATTTATGTCAAGCCCACATTAAATAGGATACATTACATTGGAGTTAACACTGGTTATACTCTGGTGCAAATATGTCTAAATAACAGGGAATGGGCTTATTTATAAATAACTTTATCAGACACTTCTGACCTATGTTTAGTCAATGGCTCACCACCTGACTCAGACATGGACGTGTCCTGGCTCTTAATGCTTATTTTTTATAACATGATGCACATGGAATAGGAAGCGAGTATCAGCAAGCTTGTTCTTGCTGTGGGGTTGCATCAGTGTCCACTTGCCTGCTTCAGCTCAGACAGAAGAGATTCAGAGGAGTGCGAAGAAAAGGTGGGTATTAAATACAGTGGCAGGATTTTGAAGTTGAAGAATGACAAAGAGAAGTGAAAGAGATGGCTGACTGCCAGTGATGTTTCATATTTCAAATTCACAAATTCACAAATTCACAAATTCATGTCCACCAAGTCAGGACATGAACTTGGCCCTGGTGTCCACATCGGCAAGAAGTCCGGTCTACATGTTTGATGTTTGTAAAAGCTTGCTTAGAGAGGCCAATAAATTAAAAGGATACCAGTACTTAATATGTGAGTGTATCTGCTACCTGAGTGTTACTGAGAGTTTTGCATCTTGCAGTGTGACAATAACTTATCATCCAGTGTGCATACTGTTTCAGTGTCAAGGTGTTAACTACATTGGGGAAATGGGACATGTTTTCCAACGATGCTTCACAGAGTCAGCAGGAGGCACAAATAGAGTCATCTGTGCAGCAATGAAAAAACCTTGAGTACTTAGAGTAGACTATTGGTAGTCTTAAGGGCTAAATACAGTATCCCCAATGCAAATATATCTGTCCACCCAGTTTATTTGTTGCTCTATCCTAATATGCCGAGTCAGATCATGTTAATAACATGGTGATCTTAATATTGATCTATATTATTTTAATAATTATATGAGCTGCTTGTTAACCAGCATCGGTGGAAATATTTGACCAGCAGGAACAGTTAAACTCTAATCGTCTGTCTGTTTTTTGTCTGATAGAGCTTCTTAGTGACGTGGGTGTTTTCATTGCCAGACTTGGATATTTGTCATGGTCTGACTTTGCAGGTGTGTGGGCGTGTGTGTGTGTGTGTATGTGTGTGTTTGGGTTTGAGGGCAGTCCTGCAGGCACTGATGTTCTCAGAGAGCGCGATGTGACGTGTTGGAGACGAGTCAGAAAAGTCTGTGCAAGTCTAGTGTCTCATGGATGGAACAGTGCCCAGGGCACAGCATCACCTCTCCAATTAGGATAGCAGGAAAGCAGGCGCCCTGCTACCTCGGCTACTATCCACACAGCTGTAAGTTCCTGTTTCGTCTACAAAATATATCATCATTTTAGAGTCTGAAAACTTTATATGAAACACTAGTTATTCCATGGCAAGTCTGAGTTGTGACCTGGTGTCTCTCAAACTGACACAAGCAGATGTAATCATCCCACTAAATATCCTAACCCACCAGATCATGTATATTTGGCTGAAATATATCAATGAACCATGATCTGCGTGTGAGATTTCTGTATTTACAGTTTGCCAGAAATTGAATATAATATAACTAACTATGTTTTGTTTGTTTGTAGCCTGAAAATGGGAATGGTTATGTTTTTGTTACCTTGTCAGAATAAGTTATTTATATATACAGGTGGTGCAGGTCCTCCACGGAGCCATGTTGAATATTCATGTTTCTACAGTTGCCCAGAATGGACAAACTAAACACTGGCTCAAGATAAGGTCTTTCGTGCTTTTCCCACATTTCGCACCCACTGTACTGGCTCCATCATGCTAGGGAGAAGAGGGTGAGGCAAGGAGGTTGCAATCAGCTGGCAGGTACAGTATGTGTAGAGGTATGTGTCTCTGGGTCTGTCGGTGAGAGACAGAAAGAGTCTCTTAATGAGACAGCCAGAGAGTTGTTTAAGTTTGACTCTATCACATTCCTTCTGATCTGGTGTAATCAGAGCATAACACACTGATCAGCGAAATCATGAGAGCGCGAAGGAAGGATGGTTGAGGCCAGTCTCATTTAATTTGATGGATTAATGAGCTTAAACCCCACAGGGATCTGTGTTTACCATGGTACCTCCTTGACCTCCTTGTGGAATCAAGGACTAATGTGCATTAACCCTCCAAGAATCATACATGTCACTGGACAATTTCTCTATGCATCGCTGGAGGCGTTTTATAGACACGTGGTACCATGATGCCACTACAATTTTAAATTCTTAAGCATCTAAAAATTTGAACTTCTATAGTCTAGAAGACGCACATATGTTCTAATTCGTCCCTTCTGTTTCAACAGCTGGCCTCACAGAAAACCTCTAAAACTAACAGATGTTTGGGTCGTCACTGGAGGTAAGCATGCAAAAAAATGTGAGAAAGAAAGAGGTGTGAAAAGTGGTAAAATCGAGATAATGAAGGCACATTTTAACTAAAAGGACTGTCAAAGAGTAAGCCAGTCAGCTAAGAGCTGAATGATCTTTTCTGCCACTATATAAGTTTGTTCCTGCTGCAGGCTGCCGTGAGCCACTCTGACTGCCCTGACAAGGAAAGACTTTAATAACTTGTGACTTTAATAATTGAGCCAGCCACCAGCTACAGTGCAGCTGGTCAGGCTGCAGGTCGCTTCCAGACTGTGCTAGCGGCTAGCAAAAGAGAGTGAGATCATCAACTGTGGGGAGAAAAAACTACGAGTTCCATCAAAGAAAACAAAGACAATAACGTTTTATTTTATCTTCCACGAGTGAGACAGCTGCTCACAAAGTAGATCAAGAAATATACAGGTTGTTAAGGACAAAAATGATATGATTGTAAATGATATCTTCAGCCAGGGCAAATCTCATGTTCAGTTCATGTTATATAGATATCTTTATCAGCACATCAGGATCACATCCTGCACATTAACAGATGTGTTCACATATCCTGACACCCAGTCTCACACACACACACACACACACACACACACACACGTCGGCTTGTATCGCAGAGATGGATGGTGATAAATGGTGTCTGTTTGTCAGGTCGTCTCTCCTGCGTTGATCTAATGAGGTGACACACTGTCTTGACTGACGCAACCAGTTCAGCAGGGTCAAAGACAAGTTCATGAATTACTAACCCACATCCATAAATAACCACAAGGTATCGGGTCAGACCCTCAGGGAAAGGCTTAGAAATCTTCTTAATACCAAATGTTCCATTAGAGCAAATTTATATTCTGTTTGATGTGACCCTTTCTCGACCAGTTGGGTCAGTTAAGAGCACATTCACTTACCGTGAAATGTTAAATGAAAGAAGTTTCCATTAAATCTTTTTTGTAAAATAAGTGAAGGATATTTGGGTTAAGAGCTCCTATGAAATAGACTTAATGTTCTTTATAATTAGATTCACCTACTGAATTCAAAGGACATAAAAGGACTAAAGGACAGCAGTGTTTTGCACGTTTACAACAAATAAACCATACGTCACAGTGTCTGATATCCTCTAAAGAATGCCATTTGTTTGTTTGATATTTCTTTATCTATATGGATGAACACTTTTCACACCTAATAGACTGTCTTTCCATTTCTTTAAAACTTTTTAAAGTCTCCCACACAGATGTTTTCTCTCATCCCGTAGGATGAAGCTGGGTGTGGTGTAACCTGTCCTACCAGGATCAACAAAGCTAACAAAATAATGGAGGCAGATGTCAAACAGTCCTGAAAAGAGGTCCAATCAGTGCAGTGAAAACACATGGTGCGAGTTTGCAAGGGCTTTAAAAACGTGTTGAAACTTTCATGAAAGGTTGTGTTTTTAGTCAAAAGCTATTTGTCATGAAAAGCTCTCTGCAGTCATGTGCTTGTGGGAAGGTTATTCATTTGAGATTTGAGAGTAGGAAGCGAAAAACTCATTGAATGTACAAGTTGTATAGACAAAAATTTGACCGCCACACATAAATTACCACAGTAGGACAAAACTGGAACATAAAATTTGTCCCGTGTCAGAACAAGCAACAAGGTAGACTGAAGGGTAGACTGAGGTAATGATGTACAATGAGGTACGGGGGACAACACGAGGACACAGCAAACATTCTGACTTGTCACAGCGAGAATGGCACAAATGTAAAAACATTAAAAATGGTTCTGTTCTATTCATGCCCTGAAACTGTAGCAGCTAAGTGGAATTCAGCTGTCATTAACTTTGGTTTATGTATTATCTTATGTATCACACACACACACACACACACTTTGGATGTGTGATCCTGCAGTTATATCTGTCATTTCAGGACATGAAAACAACAAACAGCTCCTGGGGGCCACATGCCCGCCTTAGCTATCAGACAAAAAGGGAGTGTCACTCCTCAATTTTCTTGTTTTAATATACACCAAAATGCCACCGCTCATCCTGCCAAATGTATCACATACTTAAGAGACACAGAAAAGAAAACAAAAAAACAGCTTTATAAAACCAAAAGGTAATTACATGACTTAACTTCAGTTTAGAAAAAGTTTTCACATCGCCGGTTTTATGTGACCTTCTGTAAAAATGAAACAAAAATTATCACAATAAATACTCCCTCAGAGGCTTGTTATTTTATTTCCATTTTTTAAACATTCCACCCAAGTAATCCAATATGCTCGACTGCTAATAAAGCACCTCTCACCTACCTGACTTCATTTGCCTTGCTAATTAAACTTTGCTGTTATCAAGGGTTTAATTAAACACACTTGACGTCGAAAGTAAGCGAAACACTTTTGTGTGTTGTAGGATATGTAAATGGTTGGGTTGCACATTTTGTGTGTGTGTGTATGTGTGTGTGTGTCTGTGCGCGTGCTTGTGTTTGTTACACCTGATTTGTCCCACTGCAGTGTTGCAGATAAGGATGAGTGGCAGAGTCATCACATTCTGCACTGCACCATTCAGTAATTACCTTACCGTGACAGTGTATTGAGTCAAAGTCAGAAATAAATGCAACACACGTGCAGTATGTAAGTGCAAAAGCCTCACCACACACACAGACCAGGAAATCGTATAAATTTAGTCCCGATTTGTGTCTTCAAATACTGTTAAAGGTCATACATTAATCCGAGGAAATGTACCTACAATTTCAAAAAGTACAAGCACAACTCACTAATACTGTACAAGAATGTCATGTGGATAGTAACGTAATTAGCCCAGGAAGCAGCCTCAAGACTGTTAAGGTTCACATTTGGGTGCAGCCAAGTAAAAGATGTGAACTGAAAGTGAAAAGTAAAATGTTCAGCTTTCCCTCACCATCAAGTTGGCCCCAACAGCAGTTATGTGTCTATTGATTCAGTCATTTATTTTAAAGGTATACTCCTGAAATCAAATTGGTTGCTCCTCGATGAATTTTTCGCTGTGTGACAGCCTGAACGATTCCAGTTAGTCACCATTGCTCAGTGCAGAGCAGCAGAGAACTGGTGGGAATTTATGAGGCAATAAGTTGCAGGAAAAAGACGCGTGTGCTCATTTGTTCTTCGCTGGGTGTATAAAAGTCGAATGAAAGTTCATTTTGCAACATTACTGACAATGAATTAGCACACTGACCGAGCACACATTCTTTAAACAATTCCTATCACGAATCCAATGTCTGCTTGTCTCTAACCTCTCCCAAAGAGGTTATCTGGAGCAAATTGAAATTGCTTTCACCACTTAAGTGCCAACAGTTTTAAGGATGACCACGGGGTCAACATCAGCTATCAAGAGTCCCATCTCTTCCTCTGTTTATGGTCTGGTAAGCTCTCGCTGGTTCCCATAGACAGGACGTTAAAAAGCAATTGTGGCCCCGGTAGGTGACTCACAAAGCAGTGTTGTAGGCGAGAGATGAGTGCGTCGGCTGGTTAAATGTGGAAAAATAATGTAGAGAATATAAAATACATGTACAGGTTACAAATAAAAAAAACTTGAGCGCTGAGATGTGTTTTAAATAGACTGTGCTTTACCCAAACAAACCAGTAGGGGAGGACGTTGTTCCACCCTTTGTTGGAAAATCAACCTCTGGTTTCTCAGATCAACTCCAAAATTCTATTAATTTTTAACACTTAAATAATTCACAGAAAACTACATGGAAGCACTAAGAACTTCCTAATTTGCCCTTACTCTGTTTCCTCAGTCCTCACACTCTCTACTTGTTCAAATCTACTCCCTGCTTTCATTGCACCGAGTCTGACACTTTAGCCTGAGGTCACATTTGCCTTTGCACATATTCTCCCCCTCCCTCGGCCCCCTATCGGCCTCTAAATCCCTGTATCATAAGGCCAGCGCTGCTAATGTGGCACCCTGGGGCCGCCACTGGAAGTCAATACAAAGTCATAACTCTGAGTCAGCTCAGCGTAGAGACCATTAGAACGACTCGGTGGATGAAGCTCCAATTTTAGTCTATAAGTCACCAACATATTACTTTCATTAGGTTCGTGAACCAAAAGCCAGCGATGATAACTCATACCTTACAGTCAATTAATTTTTACCATATATTTCAGCACTAAATAAATTCAGAACACATTTTCCCTTTAAAACATCTACATATTTATGGAGTTGCTGACACAGGTCAAAAACAGCGCCTGTTTTTGCTGACCTTTCTTTCTGTACTGTACAGCACCATCACCAAATTAAAGCAGCTATCAGCTGGATGTAGAGATGCCAACATACACACGCACACAAAAAGATACCCATGCTTGCTCATTAATGATAATGAAGGTGACCTGGCTAGAAAACTCTAGTTCTATCTAATTATGTTGATTTTCTCTCAGCTTCCACTTAAATGAAAAGACGACGCTTGACTAAACTCTCCGCTTTCAGTGCGTTCATGTTGGCTGGTGTTGGTCCCATAGGTAGTTTGTGCCTTCTTGGAAAAGCATCGTCGATTTTATATCAAGTGTGCATAATTTACAATGTCAGACAACTTCAACATGAACATCAACAACAAAGAAAGCCATTTATGGTACATGTATGTGTGTTTAAATTTCATTTGTCCAACCTGAAAAGGTGATTTGACGTATGAGAATACAACACTCACACAAGCAGAAAATTCCTGTTCACACGCCATCATTACTGCTGTTCTTGTATTGCTAACAAGAAAACAGGATATGATATGACACTGTTACACGACAGTTCAATAACATAACAAGCCTGATTTGATGTTACATAACATTTCTGTCCTAGGAGAGGGGTGCTTCTTGTTTCCTTCTTTGTGAACCACACTCCTTTCAGTCATTTGATCATGGCTCCACCCATTCATTGTTCTCCACTTTGTTTGTTTTTTTCAGACAGGGATCCAGCATTGTTTCCTGGCATCAGTGGTAAACACCAACTTTGTTGAGGAAAGCATTGTGCAAATGTACCATGGTTAGAAACAACATTAAACAAGTAGGAATGCGGTCCAGCAGGTTTGGGGAGAGGGGGGCAATCAAACACAGGCTGGACTCAAACAAACAAACCTACTTTGCAAAAGGCCAATATATAATAATTTTAAGCAACTTATGTCTAAGCATCTTTGTGGTCTCTGCAACAACGCATAGCCAGCTGCCTTTTGCAAAAAAGATGATTAAAGCAGCATGCCTTATTTCTTCTGTAGCACCCTTAGGTGATTAGCAAAGCAGAATTCAGAAGACGTTTGTCACTAAAATATGGAAAACACCTACAGTAATGCACCCATGGCAAGAAATGCTTTCACAAGTGTGGAAAATGGGAACCAGAACAAGTGGAGGATGGGGGAAAAGAGCACAATCAGCAGGAACAGAACGTAACAGGTACGAATAAGTTCAGTTTCATTTTCAGCCTGTGTGTGTGTGTGTGTGTGTGTGTGTGTGTGTGTGTCTTTAGGACCTGGAAAAATGAGGTCACTGAGTAGGGAACAGGTGTTGGCAGGCGGGCAGTGGGATCATAGGCTGACCCTGGTATGGCACACATGGACTTCAGTCTCAGATATCCCGTATGAAAGGAGAAGTTAGAGGAAGGAAGTGGAGGAGGAGAGGTGGGAGGAGAAGATGAAGAGAGAACAGAAGGACAGAAAGAAGAACAGTGGAGGAAGGTGGGAAAAAAAGAAGTGAGGTGAAAGAAGAGAAAGATAAAGAGCAGAGAAGGATGCTGGGCTGGAAGAGGAGAAATGTCAGGAAAGAAAGCTCATGAAAGATCTCCAAAAATAGCTATAAATCATGCCAACATGTATCTTGGGGAGAAGAAACTACTTTGAATGGAGATGACCCTGATCTGCTGGAAAGACTTAGCGACGGAGGGACGGAGGGAGGAGTGGACAGTTAGGACGAAAGGCTGTTCTGATTTATTCTTGTCCTGACCCCACCATCCCCCACCGTACTTGTGCACTGTGAAACCGGACCTCGGAGAGAGAGCGGAGTTGGGAGGGGGCTTGATGTAAGAGGGTGGTCATGCTGCATTTTAGTAACCGAGGTCACAGCGGACAAACTCAGAGTGAGAAGATTTGAGTCTTAGCAGTGGCTATTGTGCTACATGTATGTGTACAAATACTGAGCACAGAGAGATATAAAGCATCCACCCTCAGAGAAAACAAGCAAACCACCACCAGTCGTCATAAATGTTTGTATTTGCCATGAAAAAGTTTAAGCGTGGGTCTTATTAATAAAAAAAAAAAAAAGGCTCATGATGAGTAATACACCACCTCTTTGCTGAAGCACAGATGCCTATGATCATTGCTCTCATGTCCAAACACATGCATTCTCTAGTTCCTCGCTTTAAAAGAAACACCACTGACAGCGACACAAACAGATGCACTTTTTTTTTTTGTTATTAATAAAAAAATATCTCCCTCCTTATAAATCAATCACCATAAAATCACTTATCATAATGCTTGTCTTAATATTGCATTCTGCCCTGTTTGATCAGAGTATTACAAGATTCCATCATTCAGTTTCACTCCTTACACTGGCTGTAATCTAATAAAAATTGTACTTAGATTGAATGTCTGTCAGCCCATTTGCAAAAGCAATCAACTTGAGCGTCTGTAAAAAAAAAAAAAAAAATACAATTACCCATAAAAGACAGCTCCCAATAAAGAGTGACCCTGAAAATAATCTTGGATGGGCTCACTCCCTCTGCAGACATCACACACAAACACACACACACACACACACACACACACACCCACACACACACACACACACACACACACACACTGCACGATGTATGCTGATACTGTTTTGCTTAATCTTAGTCCTCTCCATCCCCTCTTCAATTCTCCCTCACCCTGCAAAGATGCCTCATCGACTTTCTCCTTCCACCACACACACAAACACACACACACACACACACAGTCGTGCCAGGAACAGACTAATCTTATGTGTGACAGTACAGCAACTAATATATCCACAAGACATTTGTGCTTTGCCTTGCACTTTCTTACAGATCTTAATATCTATGACACCATCATTTTCTCTATATCCCTTGGGTTATACCATTACCAGCATACAGCAGCATTTGTTTTCACGTCTAGACACAAGGAGCTTAAACTAACCGTTCAGTCAAGAATAAGGCAAATAAATATAAGATTACTGGTAAATAACTGGGTGCCAGAGAGAAGGCATTGTGAAATCAGCAGCCTTGCCATCTAAGCTTTACCAATGGCCCCCTCTTTTGGCAAGACGTAGGAGTTGAAGCATTTGGCATCCAAACTGCTGACACAGAGCAGTGCTATACTGGTATGTGATCTACTACCTTTAAATGATTTGTAACGACACTATATAAAGGACAGTGATTATATTGTTGTGTCATTTGACACGGTTTTGACACACAGCTGGTTACCTGAAAGTCGGTGTTGCTTGGTGCTCACTCGGTTGGTGTTTTGGACCGTGCAGCAGAGGTGGAGCATGGCAAACATGGTGATGATCATCACCACGCTCTGGAGAAGCAGGGTGAGCTCAAACTGTTTCCCTATCCTGCAAGGAAACAAACAGAAACACCAATCATATTCCAAGATGGAGGGAACCTATAGAATGTAATCTAAAAATAAAGTGTAGACAACAAATTTATATGAAATTTTAAATTAAAGTAATAATAAGAACAAATAAACAAGGCAAAAAAACACCACAGTTAACACACACACACGGCTGTTCTGTTCAGTTCTGTGGGTTTTATTACAGGACATGTCATGCAGGCTATAAACAGCACAGAAAGACCTTATAAATAATACAATGCTCTAACCAGATTCTATAAAAAATCTATTAAATTCTCAGTCAGAGCAATGACCTGTGCTCCCTGATGTGTAAAACCATTTGAGAGAAAGCCTCAAAGTGTACAGCATATGGCACAGATGATATAATCCATCTCATTTTATTCTGTGATTTTTTTCCTATTCCATTAATTTCTGACACCAAGGATGATCTAAGGATTGACCTTTTAAATCCTCCCAAAGGCGAAAAAAACTAAAGCAAGAAAGAAGCAAGAAAAAGTCTGAAAAGATAGAACTCCTATCATATAAAAACAAAGGCGTCTTCCTCACCAGAAGAAGATCCGCAGGATGTTGGCTATGAGCAGCACCAGGCAGACTCTGGTGGAGAAACCTTCGCTGTTGCTGCTCCTCTGGATCTCTTGGTACTGTGGCACATATGGCAGGGCTCCCCCAAACACCATGAGGCAGGACGCCAGCCAGGACAGCAACGTCCATGAGCCCTCCAAGTCCTCCTCCTGCAGAACCACCTCTTCATCCATCACACTGAGAGACGCTCAGGGGTGTCCAGAGGGGTTGAGAGGTTGCACCTGCGAGACAGCAAAATGACTCTATCAAAATAATATTGGTAGAGTTGTCACTGATGGATATTCTGATGTAACCAGAGGTCAGTAACAGGGCCTGAAATTAACATTCCCAGAGCATTAAAACCCCCCAGCATTAAAACTTAAGGTGATTACATTTAAATGGCTCAGTTATGTATGGACCAGCTCATTTTTTTGCTGTCGCTGCTGGCTACACAATACTCTCTCTCACCACAAAAAAAATCTAATTAAACAAAGACAACGGTTTTGGTCTAACGACCAAACTTGTGCATCTTTAACATATCTTTAGAGTTAGAGAAAATAAAACTTAGATATTCTTAAATATATACAGCAGCAGCAACAATACAGTATACAGGTTTCAGGCGTTTACAATGTGTTAGTACCGTGTACATGACTCTTACTCATTAAAGAGTCTCCCAGTTAAACAGTATCAACCTCTACAAATTTTAGCTTAAAATACACAGTTACTAAGCACTACAGTTAAGGACAAACACTTAAATAACACTTACACAAATACTTAAGAAGAAAAGATGATCTTTCTTGATCTTGAGGGTCACCTTGTGTAGGTGGCCCAACCTGTTGTACATGTATGTTTCCATAGAAACAAGATTTGTTTGGTTTTGAAACTCCAACTACTATGGCATTTTGTTCAGTGTTGGTAAGGACTTACATAACATAATACCAAGGTGTATGATAACATTGTGTATATATTTATCAAGCGTCATATCAACAAATTTGAACACAAATCCAGATTTTCACTACTGTGACATAAAAATGCCTGTAGTTGCACCAGCTACTGTACACGAGTCAAAATCTCTTTATGTTTTTAGGTTGTACTTCCCTTTCCTACATTTTGTTAAGGTTTCCAGCGCTTGGCAAATCATTCAGACAACAGCTTTTCACTTATTATGCCTCTGTCACACTAAATGACTTTCAAAGTTGTCAGATATCTGTCTAGTGTGTCCAAAAACACTGAATAAAAAGAAAAGAATATAGGTGAGAGAATGGACTGGGACACACACAGCGCAGCAATGCTCGTCTCTCTTCTGCAGAGAGAGTAGGAGATGAATAAATATGAAAACATATTATGCTTCAGCAAGTGACACTGAAAAGCATGTGTGTATTCCAGTGTGTCAATAAATAAATGACAAGACTTCAATTTAGGGAGCTGCTGCAGATGACAGCAGAGGAGGTTGATGTCTTGTTGGGAATAGCTGAACTCCTCATAACCAAGCAGCACACAAAAATGAGCAATAAATCAGAGAGACTGTCTATCTTTGACCCTGTGGTTTTTGGCAACAGGTAGTTCTACCAGAGCCATCAAGATGACATCACACTGTGATTTAGCTATTGTTTATTTTAAACGTCTGTTTCTGTATATTTTGTAATCATTTTATTTCTAATGTAGGTGAAATAGAAAGTCTCTCAGGAACAGGTACAGAATTGGGACCAGCACTATTTCACAGATACTTATGGAAATCTGTTCTGGACCAGGTCATGAAACAACATTAGGCTACTGTGGAAGATAATATACTCTGTGTTAAAATCTGTAGGGTACTGCTATTATTGATTTGATAAATTATTTGACACAAGAGTCTTAATTTAGATTCTACTGTTGAAATTATTTTTACCATCTGTGGCAAATATAAGATTCACAGAACCAAATCAAGATCCACTCCTAACCTCAACTGTTCTTTTCTTCTATTGCTAGACATTGTCAGCAGAGGCAGAATACTGAACAACAGCCTTGGACTTTGAACTGAAATGAGAAATTTCCACATTGCCTTGGTGCAATTCGCATAAAACCTCTAGGCAGCCTTGACTATAATTTCAAGGGCATTTTCTCTGTTAAAATAGTGGCAGTTGTGGAAGTTAATTTATACAAGTGGGGAGTACCTGAGGGAGAGTCTGGACTGTTCACTCACTATGACCTGCTCAAAGCGATAAATCGGGGCCTCCTGAACTTTCCTCCACCTGTGCCTTTGCCCAACTCCAACATAACGATGCCTCTCTAGGGCACAGAGAGTGGAAGAAAATACATTTGACATTCTTGCGAACAGGTTGAGAGTTTTCAGGTCCACCATACGCTTGGAGCCAGCAAAGGTGATTAAGATAACTATGACCTCCTTATACATCCATAACTTCCTGTGTGAGTGCAGGTCTGATGGCTATACACCTCCAGCCTGTGCAGACTGACTACCTTTTTCCTTTTTTTAACAGGTTTAGATTGACGCTTACTTCTTCTAGAGTATGGCATGGTTTTAATAGAGCAATTTATAAATTAGTAATTAAATTATTAAAAGTTATTAAAGTTCTAGCAAACATGCAGTATATACACTATATACACTCATGCACATGCTGTACAGGCAGAGGTGGTCACACCTGAAGGTTATGTGCATAGAAGTGTTTCAGCAGGTGAACATACATACTGTACAAACACTGATTCTACACGAGGGTTTCCCACAGTTGTATTCCAGCTGATTTAATGACCACCTACATTAATGTTACACACATACAACATACTTAACAGCACCACCTCTATATCTGTTATCATCATTCAATCAAACTAGTAGAACTCACCGCTGACAAACCATTTTATTTGAGCCACTCATATCGCTGGTCTGTATATTACGCAGGACCCACAGGCAGAGAGTAAGCAGAGTGGTTATTTTCATGATAGAAGGTGTTAGCAGGGCGGGTTGAGGAGGTGATAACATCACTTTATGAAGGGGCAATGTCGGAAATTTCTGGAACTTTCAACAATACAAGAGTGGCGCCCTGAAGAACAAATAGTGATTCATTATGTTTCAGACATTGTGATTTTCTGTCACTGATAAACAGCTCACTGCAAGAGGAAATAGCATGTGGACATGTTTGATGTAAGAGCCAGTATGGCTTCAAATAGTGAGAAGTACAGAAAATCAGTGTGGTGTGATTCTCATGCTGTGTAATAATAATAATAATAATAATAATAATGTCACTTAAAGTTATTATTTTCATTGCCAAATCTAAAACATAGGCCCACCTATAACATAAAGTTCCCACACATATTTGGCAGTGTTAGTGTCAGCTGACAAGTCACCTGGTGTAGCTTAGAGAGCCAGTCAACCCTGGCTTCACACACTAAGAAAGACAAAATAAAAAAAACCTCACCAACAGGTTCTCTGATGGTAACTTCTTAACACACCCTTGCTGTGATTGCTGATTAAAGGCTACTTCAACAGAACAGTAGATGCAGCTGCACTCGGGAGTACAGAGAGTCATCTCAGAGGTGAACAGTGTCTGATTACTCATTAGACATCTGTTATTTCACATAACTCAGCTGTAAGTAAGGACATAAGGACACCAATATCTGTCTTCGCTGCTCTGAGGGTTAGAACCAGACGGATGGATCTGGTTGACCAAGAGCCAAATCTCCAGTTATTTACACCTCAGTGTATGTCTCCCTGTCAACTCTGTAGAACATTTTAACAGGTTCTGATTATTAACAATGCAAAGTGAAGGTAAAACTGCAGAGCAACCCTTGAACACAACCCATAAATGTCTTTTTAACAAGTTTCCTACAGTTAAACATTACTCAGGGATTTAACAATAGAAGGAGTCCTCAGCTATTTCCTTCTGCTTGTTATAAGTAGCCTATCAACCAATATGTTGGGACACAGAGCAGGCTCTGTTATGTAAGCAAAGCATAGCTTCCTGGGGTTGGGTCACTAACATGCCTGAACATACAGGCATCAGTTTTGGGCTACTGGGCAACTACACTTGAGTACAGTACTGCCCTCAAAGAAGCAGCTAGTACACCGACTGGTTACATTAATATTACTGTGAAGAGTATGTTTAACATGCACAATGTCGAATTCACAACTCTAAACAAAATAGTTATCTTAAACCTGAAAACAAACGTCCTCTGAGAAAGTCTTCGTCTTTGTTCTTAAAGAGTATTTTTTTGTTTTTAAAGGCGCGCTCACAACACGCATAATGCCCCCGGGGTCTCTTCATGTAACTTATAGCTCCTGTTACAGACTGTATGCCTGCCGAAGTTGGAGAATTTACAGTTTATATCATTTATAGGTAAACCGTGGACAACTTTACTTACCTTCGTCCACTTTTCCTCCACCTTATCAAAACACCAATCCGCGCACCAATGTTTCAGCGTACAGGACACACTGAGTTCCCTGGCAGCTCCAACTTTCAAATCCTAAACTCAACAGAGGAGGAGGAGGAGGTGCACGCGCAGGCAGGCACACACAAACACACGCGCGCACGAATAGTTGTTGTTGGGTATTATTTTCAGACTTAACCAAATTCCCGCATTAAACATGCTGGTTGTCGGGGCTTTAACTTAAACGAAACAAACACTTTTAATGAATGAAACTCACTGAAGACATAACAGGTAAACAAAACTACTAAGTACTGTACACGCTGTCCCTGCTCTCGCGAGATTCTCTGTGTTTGGGAACAGCTGACTGTGCGGTGGGTGGTACGAGGGACTGCTATCTATTTCTGTTTCAAAGCTGATAGCAAAAATAATCGGCAGACAGCTTTTTTTGAATTTTAGTACTGTTGAGGCACTGATATTCATTCACACGACGACATGGCTGAGACGGACCCCAAGTCGGTGCAGGACCTTACCAACGTGGTGAGTCGTGATCGAGTTAGCAAGCTAGCGTTAGCTACGCTAGCCTAGCCTAGCTAGCAAAGGCAACAAGAATGCTAACGAACACACAGTTAGCATGACATGCGCATGAGTAGCATTTCATGCTGTTTATTTGTTTGTGTGCTGAAATAGGTTAATGAGCCTGGTGTGTTCAACTTGTTTACAGACCACCCTGACTGTTGTTTAGCTAAACCACGTTATGTAATGGTCAGTTGGTCTGGTAATGTTATGACATCACTACACCACAACCGAGAACCCGCATAGCATTACATAAACAGAAGTTATGCTGCCCTTTAAGGTTATGTATGGACATACACTTGTTCTGTTAGTATATATCTAATTGTAAAGTTCTATCATGTTGAATAATGTGCATTTTCATTGTGCAAGTGGAGCTCTACTTCTTCTATTATATGGCAAATACAGCTGAGGTAATGTTTCTGAGTGTTGTCATGGAGATGAGCATCAGTAAAAGACGTTGGCTGTAGTACCTCCCAAACCTTTAACCAGGCCCCTGTATTAGTTTTATTCACTTTCCTATGTTCTTTATCTTTCTATACACTAATGTGTTCAAGTAAAGCATCCCCTCCAAACCTTTTCCTGTCAGGAACGCCCAGTCATAGATGTTTCTATTTATATATTACTATACTATATATTATATGTATAATACACCTTCATTTCATCATCCTGCCTCTTGAGGTTAGGGTCTTTAACATGTGATATTAAAACTATTGATCAGTGTCTGAGGGCACAGACAGAAACGGCATCAGTACAGAATGGCATGACTCTATGGTGGGTCCGTTGTTATGCACATACTTTACAGTGATTTAATCATCTCCCATGGTTACTGAGCTTACATTGTTGTCAAGGAAACTGGATACTTCTGTTAACAACATCCTGCTGCTTTTTTAAAATCATGCATAGACTACAGGCATGGTGCATTAGAGTCTGAATGCTGATGTTCTGAAGTGGCAGAGGTTATGAATAGTCCACTGACAGTGTTATTACCCAAAGTCTCTCCGTTATGTCCACCTCAAATTGAACTGGTACTGTTGAAAGAAAGTGTTTTTCTACATATTCTCTTTTATGTGTTTTTAATCAATATTTTATCATAGATATGTTTATAAAACTCAAAGCAATCATATTATTTGGACAAGTTGTGTTCATTTTAGTCGAAGAAAACATTACTGTATTATGAATCAGAGAGCAACACATAAGTCGTGGGAACCAAGGTCATTTTGCTCTGCAAAACTTTGGAAGTTTGGAGAGAAAACACTTTTTTGTCTCAGCGACTAGCAGCGAAAGTCTCCTTCCCAGGCGCTGAATAGAGAAAAAAAAGGAAGTGTTATTGTGAGAGCGGTAGGGAGTTTCTTCAGTCAAGAGCATCCTTATCCAAGGACATAAGGAAGCTGCAGATAACCAAGTGTTCTCTCTGGCTAACGGTTGTAATGACACATATTTTTGGGTCTCTCAGATCGCACCAATCCGAAAGTTTTCTTTTGTAATGGTGCCATCAAGTGTGTAAAAGTGAAACGGCATATGTGACTGGTTCATATCCAATCAGGAATATCCAATAAGGACACTGTGAGGTTTAAAAATTAATGCTGGGAGAATTAATTAATTAATATTTCATAGTTGTATTGTGCCTTGGTGCAATCAGAACATTAAATCTAAAGAGTCATGTTCTTTTGTGTATCAGTGTTTGGTTTCTATGATATTTATTTATTGAGGCTGCTCTTAGAAAGTACAGAAACCATGACAACAGTAAATTCAGTGTATGACTGCCATCTTCAGTGAACCAACTCTCTTTATTTATCTGTGGCTTTATCGTTGAACTCACTGTATTTGTGCCGTTTGTTTCACAGGTCCAGACTCTGCTGCAACAGATGCAGGACAAGTTCCAGACCATGTCAGACCAGATCATCGGGAGGAATATCCTGACAAATAGTTTATAAAAACAGCAGCAAATTATTCATTGATTGAAGTGCACTAAGGTTCAGAATTTGAATGTCTCAATGGTGACTTCTTGCATCTTCATTTCTTTGACTTCCTCTACAATTTCCTTTGATAATCAAAGTACAGACTGACCTGTACGTTATTTTTGCCATTTTAGAGTAAGTTTGAGTGTTCTTCTGCTGATTATGTTCCTTAACTGCTTCTCCACTTGATGAGATGAGCACGCGTATTGATGACTTGGAGAAGAACATCGCTGACCTGATGACCCAGGCGGGTGTTGAAGAGATCGAGGCAACACCGGAAAAGGCTAAAGAGGGTCAGGGCTCATAATACAAGTAAGTTTGTTACATAGAACCATTTGGGATGTCGTTGGAAACTGTTTGAAAAGGACAGACACTTAAAAAAATTGAGGACGTGATTGGATGGACCACGTCTATCACCTATCTATCATGGGCAAATTTTCAAACTCTTTTCTAGCAAGAAAAGCCTTCAGTGTTGTTTTTTGCTCTTCTTTTAATTCTCACACACACACACACATAACTGCCGTCCGTAAATCGCGCTGTACCTGGCCGTAGTTCCTCATAGGATGCTGTTTTATCCGCAACCACTGTGTGCGGACAGAAAAATGCATATCTTGAAGCTTGGCGAGACGGATTATTGCAGCTGCCTTGCAGGTTACCAGATTACACTAGTGTACCTTAAAACATTCTCAAGTATATATAGATATCAGAAGATTGGATTACTAATGTCAACTGAGATGGTAAACTGGGAATTTGTCTTCTAACATGCTCTAAAATATTCTCACTTAAAGTGTTTTAGTCCTTACATATCCATAAACTATATTTAAAAAAAAAGTGGATTAAATTTTTATAATTAATCATTTGAGTACTTATTTTGCACGTTTAAATGTGGCATCATGCATGCTTATGTGTTTATGAATGAATTCATCTTCTGTCTTTGAACCAATCTACTAAATCATTTGTTTTGTCTCTCTTGCAGGTTCTCAAGTGTCATGGTGTAAAGTTGATCCTATAATTCAGGAGCAGCAGACTTTTACATTCTGAAAATGACTCATATTGACTTGGTGTGTCGTAGTGTGAAATGCTTTTTTATATATTGAATATTGTGATAAACGGTTACAGTTATGTAATGATTTGAAAAGCTGAACGTTATTTGTAAGGTAGAATAGTGTGATTTGCCCTTCAGAATCTAAAATGCTCATGTGCAGGAATGCAACTTATGGATTTTGCGCACCGACCTGGAGGTTATTTCTCTGCCATCATATATCATAATTAATTAAATCCCATGAGGTGATGGCTGATGGGGACAGTTTTGCTCTAGCCTGTGCTGAGAAGTACAACCCACAAGCTATCGGGCCAGTAGAACCTCCATCCCTACCAACATGGGAAATTGGGCACAGTGAACATCTGAAGTTGGCAGTGTTTTACAAACAGCACTGTTACTACCAAGCTGTGGGATGCATTCCAATTCAGATTTTCTTCTATTAAAGCTATTTAATACAATGTTGTTTGTCATGTGTTACATAATAAATATTACTCGAGGTGCTGAGTGAATTTTTAAAAATAGAATTAACTCTGAGGTGCTTACAGTGTTTTTCTGTATTTATTTTTTCAAGCCACAGTTGTATTTTATAATGCAGATTATCTGGAACGTCTCAGTGTTGCATGTTTTTTGGTCTATATTGTTTATATGTTGAAATGAGATTTTAGTATTACACTCATGGGTCAACTAAGCTGCTAATTTGGGAATTAGATGTTTTGACTGACTCCAGCGTGTATGGCATTTAGACTCATTGTAACCACACCTTTGCATGGTAGGAACCTTTATTCAGATTAAAGCAAACACAAACTTTACAAACAAAACGACTGACCAACCTTCAAAATAAAGTGCATGAAACAGAACTGAACAGCAGGAAACAAAACAAAGTGTTACACAATTTGAACATATTCTAAATGCAATATCAAAGTACTGTATGTATTATAAAGTGAATGGTTCCTTAATGGCATCTTATCAGTTAATGAGACTGGAGTTTTACAAGTTTGCGGTCAGAACACAAAGTCTGCCTCCGTCATGTCGATGGCCCAGGCGAACTTGTCCCTTTGGCTCTTATTGTAGATTTTGTCTACCTGTACCTCCACGTTCTTGCACCTGAACATATGGGGAAAAGATTGTTAAGCATACGCTGCAAAATAAAGATTCAGTTTAACACACCAGGTAATCTTCTAACACGTCTCAAAATCTTTTCTCTTAAGTAACACGACAGATTGACAATATAAACACACTGCTGGAACACAAGTAGAAAAAAAGGTAAATAAAAGCAATGGGCTATACATGTGTCAAAATGATTTACAGGCCTTTTAATATATAGTTGACTTTATGAGCATGTTTAATATAGCACTGGTATGGGAAAGAGGCTCATTACTAACAATGCTCTTAATGTATGCTTGAAGATGAGCTATTGGAATAACACATTTTGATTTGCTTGGAGGTAAGGAAAACTACAGATAGTGTAACAGCATAAATAAAAAGGTTTAAAGAACAAATAGCTACATTTCCACAATTACTGGAAACTAAGCTATGCTACACATACGTTTTCTGCATTATTGACAATTACTTTCAGCTAGCGTTCTGTAAGAATCTGTTGATTAAATGATACCACAATGTAAAGTTAGTCTAATGATCTGTATACTCATTGCTTTAAATTTGTCATTATACTGCATGCATGCATGAATTTAAGCTATGTACAAGGCATCAAGGTTGTTAAAGTGTTAGTATTTACTCACCAAGCCACGCTAATGCGTGGGTCCAGATAGTTAAGCTTGGAGGTACCCAGTGCAATCTGTTTGTTTTCTTCTCTGTCAGTCGCCTGGACCTCCATCTTCAGCAGCTGCTCCTCACAGCGCTTCACAGCTGCCTTCTTCCGCTCCACCAGCCTGACAGAAAATACATATAGAGTGGCAATAGAGTGGTAGAAATAAGACCCCTGACTTTTTCAGAAGATGTTTTGAGTAAATACATAAAAGCAGCAGAAGAAGTCCCCAATGCATCTACAAAAAAAAATAAAAATAAATATTCAATGTTGTAAAACAGTTCACCAATCTAGGGGTAGGGGTGATGGACAGGAGTAAACATCACCAGACCACAGTGTGGTTTCGAACATGGCTGAAATGAAAACTCCACGTGAATATCTGCTAGCTGCTTTTTTGTGGTCACAAATTGCTTACATTTTTTATTTCTTATGGAACCGTGTGCTGCTCAATACTACATAATGTTCTCTGAAGTCTAAATATCCAGTGAATAAACTTAAAAGGAATGAAGGCAATACACAGAAAGGTAACATACAACTAACAGTGTTTGTAATTTCCTTTTGGCTGCAGGCACAAAGACAGCAAATTAAAAACAAAGAAGTTCATCTCTCATCAACAGCACCACACACCACCACAGCTAACGTGTTTTCATCTTATGTTTCCTATAGCATTTACCCACAGCCCATCCACGTGAAGCAGTTTTCTCTGTATTGTTTGAAGCCACTTAATCCTCCAGGTACTAGCCTCCTCTAGTAGTATGTGTATGTGGTACTTTGTCATTTTTAATTGCTTTAATGAAAAATGGATGAACTTGAATGATTTTTTTTTTTTAACTATAACACTTACGTCTGCAGCTTGGAGTCTGAGCTGCCTTTTGTTTTCGCCTCCTTCTTGGCCTGCTTCAGCTCCGTCTTTGCTAGCTCCAGCTGCTCCCTTCGAGCCTCAATCTAGGTGGGGCACATAGGCATGTTTTTATATATGGATTACAGTTAGCTTCAAAATCATTGACTGGGCAGAAAACGTTACAGGAATTCACGGTCTCCTGAATTCTGCCCTGAGCAGAATGACTGTGTCCAACAAACCAAGTCAAGCTGTTCTTACCTTTGCCTGAAGGTTAGCCATAGACTGATCAAAGGTCTTTGGCGGCGCCCGCTGGTGGTTACACAGGATGGCAACTGCTCTGTTAGCCCTGTTGTAGGCCAGCAGTCTCTCTGCCTCATTGTCTGACTCTGTGGGGGGGGTGACAGAACCGTCATTTGTGTTTAAACAGGAAAATCCTACTGAGAACACATATCTGACCAGAATTATTCACACACTTGAAAAGATAAAACCATGCTGCTGTCCCTCATGTTATTATTGCCCGCCCACCATTTGCACCACAAATCTCAACCTTGAACACACACACACACACACACACACACACACACACACACACACACACACACACACACACACACACACACACACACACACACACACACACACACACACACACACACACAGGTTGCTACGGCTTCATGTCATTTATTCAGATCCTTATTTGCTTCATTTAATCTTCCTGGGGTCCGCACAACACACATGCACGATAACCATGTCAAGCCGAAGATAGGCTCCCAGTGGCACTCCACAAATGAGAAGAAAGCGTGACACTTCTATCTCTGAATGAGAAACTGTGGCAGAGGCAGCCAATGGAACCCTGATAACAGCGAGGCAGAGACGCACAGCACTGGCTACAGTGATAATGTACACCTGCCATGGCTGGTAAAGCTGGCTAATGTCAGGGTATCTTAAATCAAGCAAGCTTAAAATAAAAAAATAAATGTTTATCATGGGACTTCACGACACAAGTAGCCAGGTGATAAGACAGTGATAAAAGCCAGACTGATAAAAGTCTACTGGCACTTGTCCAGCTGCTGAGGAATATGATCCAGCGCTTTAAAACACTATTTATGTTATGTTAGACTGCTTTATAGCATAGTGAGTGTGTGTGACTTACTGTTTGTGAGCTCTTTGAGCTGCTGCTGTAAAGTTATGGAGGCGTTGTATGTCCTGAAGACCTTCGCAGTCAGGCCTGCCATGAGAGAACTCAGGTGCTTGTTCAGCATGTTTGTCTGCAATGAGAAATGGAAGGCGAGGGACAAAGCGAGACAGACAAAGAACAACACATTCACATCACAGTGCTATAGAACAAATACACTGTCACCACAAAACTATTCCAACCAACTGAAGCACAGCTCTCCCACTAGGTGGCACTGTGGCATTGTACGACTGGCGCATTTAAGTCTTAAGTCTGTAACATACCATAACAAATAAAATCCATAAAATACCACCTCTGCCTTCATTATCATCATCATCCATTAGAGCAAGGAGATTAAAAAAGATCACAGTACTATTTCCCCTCTGACATTTCTGCATGTATTATAACAAGTTAGAGCTGTCAGAGCCATTGGTTAGATATCCATTAGCTCATTTCGAATGGCTGCAGCTTCACCAGAACAGAAAACAAAATAAATGAAAGTTTAAGGGTACGCCACTGGTGTGAAAGCAAAAACAAACACCAACGCTCGCTGCGCACACACTGATATGAGCTGCAAACATGTGGACTTCAGAGGCAGATAGCACATGGATCTCTAAACACAGATGAAAGGCAGGCAGATGTGAAAAACAAACGTCCACGCGAGCTTGCTGATGAGCTCGTGGCTGTGGCAAAAGACGGAATAATTCCGATGATTCTGCTGAATATTACAATAATAATGTGGTTGGTTTAATCAGAGCGGGGTCGGGACCTGACTGTCTGTGGCCACTGATTTGTACAAATGTGTGTGTGTGTGCGTGTCTCACTGCAAGAGCCTATTAGAAACAGAATGAGGGAGGGGTTTTAGCTTTTTTATGTACACATACGTGTGCATGCAGGTACACGCATCCACACACGCAGCTGTTGTCATGCCTGCCTTGCTAATGAGCTACCTAACTCTACACCCTGCAATGCTAACGAATGTTTCTGCAGGGCTGAGGGGCAAGTGGGATAGTTCTCACACACCCCAACTCTCTTTGCATGACGGTGTTGTGTGTGTGTTTCTGTATGTCATCCATGTCTACTCTTGTAAGGCATTATTACAATTGTCTTTACTGCAGTTATAATTTTCTGTCTCGAGTACAGGATGCTATGCACTGGACTTTCCCATTAACATACTGCTATCCAATTTGTGGTGATGGAAACGAACACCAGGGAGAAAATTATTGACTGCTGCCTAAACTAGTTATGATGATCTGCTTTTCATTTTTCACTCGATCCAATTTGTGTGTTCTCTGCATCAGTTCCCTGTAAAAATTCTAGTAGATGGTGGAAGGCATACAATGGACCGGAGAGAAAATAATGAAATGTGCCAAAATGAAGCAGCTCATAGGGAATACACTGCACTGCAGGTAGTAATTTAATATTTGACTAAGATCTAACTAAGAACTCCCATTGAGGTTGCAGTTAACCTGAAACTGCAGACAGTGTGTGTGTTGGTGCTCTAATGATGTGGACTCTGGAGGGGAGGCTTCTAGACAAACCTGACAAACGCCTGCATTTTCAGACCTCCATATGATGTGTGTGCATGCTCACAAAACCCCCAATCATTGTGGCTGAGCACTTTTGAATGCAATACTAAGGAGCATCTCTTTGTCCACTTCTCTGAAATGTCATTTGTTACAAAGTAAATGTTTGCTTGCAGATATTTGAAAGCACAGGGCACATTAACCAAACATAGTGAAGTGCACTGTGCATTACATATTTCAGTCAATAGAACTGCATTTCTGTATTTGGGTTTTTGTGGAGGTGCTCAGAGACCTGTACCGGATGTGAACCCAGTATGTTACACTTCTATGATATGCAGCTTGAAGACACATTAAAACAGAAAAATACATTGTCCAAGGTCTAATTCTGTCTCTATGTGTTAGTTATTCCAAGTGCTGATAATATTTTTATAGAACAATCTTTCTCTTTCTTCATCCTCTACTATACTCAAATGTTTTTCACGAGTCAGCTTTTAAATTTTTTATTTTAACCCTGTTGTAACACGACCCCACCGACATATTTTGTTTCACTCAAAAAAAAAAATCACATTGCAGAAAAATAAAGACAAGCGTGTTAATAACCTACAAATGACATCTCTTCAATCAATCGCATCCAAAAATGCAACAAACTGACTTAGCCTCATTTGGCTGTCCAAAACTCCAGGAAAATCCCAAATCTCTTATCTTCCATAGAGTCACGATTTCTGCAGCTTTCAGTAGCCAGCTTTCACAGCTGCATCTATGATCTCTCGTCTACAACTAAAAACAAAGTTTTGCTTCCTTAAAAGCTACAAATAATTCATTTACCTTCTTCTCTTCTCAGTTGTCCCTCTAAGTTGTTGTATTTTTCTACCACGATGAGTCTCTTAGTGGCACCAAATATTACATTCTTTGAGCACTTAAAGGTACTCTGAACACATCAAGCACACTGGCTTCCCTGAAACTGACACTGGTCCATTTTTACTGGAAACCTAGACACTGTGTCCACTTTTAGATATTTTCCATTGGCGGCTCCTACATGAACAGCAGCCCTATTACTATTAAGACAGTGTTGGCCCCAGTGGACAAATCAGGGATAGCAGTGCATTTTATTAAAAAATATGGAAAAATGACTTTTCTGCAATTTTCACACTTTGCCACATCATCGAGGCATGGCATGTTTTTTCATGTAGGAATTGGGGGGTGTCTATCCAGCAATTTTTTAACTTTCTGAAAGCAATCACACCCACTTCACATGGTAACTGACCAGAAATGTGGAAGATGGCATTTTCACATTACTTCTGTCACTTTTTGTGTCAGCAACTGATTTCAACACAATAAACGTCTTTGAGGAGGGGCAGCTCCAGTGTCCGCTGTTATCCCAGTTTGTACAATTTTCTCATCTTACCTCTCTCTATGATGGCAGGCTTTTTACCCAGCCTTGTAGTGGCACCAGTTATAAACACTTTCACTTCAGATGTGGTTGGACGGCGTGTTGTATAAAATTGTTTCATTTGAGTATACC
Organism: Argyrosomus regius; assembly: GCA_946959425.1. Taxonomy (NCBI): domain Eukaryota; kingdom Metazoa; phylum Chordata; class Actinopteri; family Sciaenidae; genus Argyrosomus; species Argyrosomus regius. The sequence continues at coordinate 20,745,811 of OX336886.1, forward strand.
GACGCCTTTACGCTGCAGAGGCTGTAGGACAGTTTTCAGGATATTTGAGCCATATTTGGTTGTACTACGTTTATTCTAGGCTTCTCTACAGGCTGTCTGTCATGTCATACAAAACAATTAACACCATGCTCACCAGGCGAGCTAGTTTGGCTCCACACATCAGAAAGCTGTAAATTGAATGTGGTTATGAGTCACTTATCTCGTTAACTCCCTTCCTCCTTCAGGTTTTCTTATTTAAAGAAATAAATAATAAAGAATCCGTTTTCCACTTTGATATTCATCTTTCACCATCACCACACATTTCTACCTCTCTGCCTTACAACTGCTTTCTCTGCACTCCCTCCACCTCACCTCCCTCTCCTTCCACCTCCTACCTTTAACCAGCCATTTTCCACATTCTCCTTACTAACCTCCCCTCAACTCGACCAGCTGTCACTCTCCTACCACTCCGTCCACTCTGTCCACCTCCACCCTCCCCCGCTCTCCAGCCCTCGCAGTAGCCTGGCCTTTCTGGGTGTCAATCAGGCCTGCCCACAGCAGCCATTACCATTCCACCTCCAACACACTCTGACATTTCCTGACACACTAGAGGGCAGAGAGCAGAAGCACCGCACTTCTTCCTTCAATTGCTCCATCTCTTCACCCCACCCTCTCACTCCTGGATTGTCTTGTATCTTCCTTTTCCTACCTGTCAATCTTTATATTACACGTGGGCTGGCTCTCAAACCTTCCTTGTGCTGTCTTATCTGCATCTCTTTCTTCCTTGTGTTTCATTAAACTGCTCTCCTCCAATGTCACCATTCATCTCTTGCACACGTTCCCAAATATAACCCCGTCTTTCTTAAGCCTATCAGCAATGACAGCACTTGACCCAAGGTCGCCAGGCTATGAGCTGCTGCAGCAGAAGCCTGGTTTCCACTCCAAGAAACTTGTATATTGAGTAAATCTAAATACATTTCCTTGACAAGAACAATCTGTTAGCCTGAAGTATAGTCTCAAATAGACAAATAATGCCGCTGATCTCATTTTGTGAAGACTGAGTGCACCCGAGAAGCTCAGCGTCTCCCTGAGGTGGACTAACCATGTGTACAACTGCTGCTTTCTGTGTGGCCTCGCTGCCTGCAGCTAGACGAAGAGGTTGAGAGGACGGCAGATTTTCATGTGTGGAAATTCATCCACCCGGCATGTTCGCTTTCAATTTCCACTTGCGCAGTTTCATTTTTATCTGGCAGAGTCCATCCCCTCTCTCTTTTGAAACTCCTTTTTTTGCTTTCAGTCTCCCCCGCTTCCAATATCCTTCCCCTTCTCCTCACCTCCCATTTCCTCACTTTACTCCTTTCATCTCTCCACACCAATGGCTCATCCTCATTCAATCTCATCTCTTACACCTTACAGTTTAGTCCCTGCCTTTCCTTTACTGCAGCCTTCTGTCTCCAGAAAACATGAAAAAAATGTAATTCTATTTTGCTTTCACAATCTTTTTCTGCTTTTTTTTTTTTCAAATATTACACATCTCGAGGGAGTTTCTCTCACATTTTACCAAACCGCTGGAAAAAAATCAGGTACTCTTTTACTTGAGGTTAGCAATTATTCAAAGCACTTGGGGGCAATTTTCACTTATACTTTTTTTTTTTTTTTTTTGGCCAAATCAACACCAAAATGTAGTGCATCAGCTGGCAATGTTTCACAAATGTTAAAAGACATCAGGAGTGCTTACAGTTACTGAAAACATTAAAAAGCTGATAACTGTAGAGGCATTTAAAGAGGCACTCACATTAAGGCGGTCAAAGAGGTCATCTCCAGGCTGCTTGTTCTCCATGAACAGATTCAGATTCTTAAAAACCTGAAAACACAAACTTTATCAAGAGACTTACAGGCGTACACCACAAAGTAAGTTACTTATTTACTTAACTAGAATACACTTATACTAAAGGACAGTGGTGTGTGTATATGTGTGTGTGTGTGTGTGTGTGTGTGTGTGTGTGTGTTTCTGGAGCCTGACTTCATTTGTCCATCTCAGAGCAGCGCCAGAGGACTAAAACTGACACAATTACATCTGACATTTCAAGCGACTCTGCGGGTACCACAGATGCACTGTTTCCCTAATAAACGGTAAAATATGCAAGAGACCAATTAATAGCAACAGATGTGTTGCTTTACAAAACCACACTGACATATTCACTGGCAGATTTGTGTGGCAATTTTGTTCCCCTTGGCAAATAAACTTAGAATATAAGTATAAGTGCTTCTGGGCCAAAAATGTAAATCAGTGTTTGTCTAAAAGTCTCAGAGAAGACGATACACCAAAGTGTGCTCCCCTAAATGGTTTAGTGATGTGCGTGGTTGTGTGTGTTCGGAACGGAAATAACCATTTAGAAAATAAATGAATGAATTCTCAGCAAGCTGAACTTACTCAGCACAGTATGTTTATGCATCTGCAGGTGTCCACTCACTCTGGGGCTATTTAATAAAGTGTTTTAACTGCTGTTCAAATTGAGCAATAAGTAGGTACTTGTTTTTTAAACAATAAACACTGACACTTAAGGTGTGAATCAGTCGTTGCCTGGGCATTCATGGTTGGGAGCTACTCCCCATTTCATGAAACATGACTTTTTTTTCCTCCATTAAATTACATATGGGACATACAGTATTGGCAGCCCATATCATGCATAGCATGGCTCCACTTCATTGGCATTGTATTCATTCCCTGTAGTGCCCTATGTTCTCTGCATGCAGATATTTTGCAGAGGCAGCAGTCTGCATATTTAGTATATATAAGCCAAATGTAAAACTCAAAGTATTAGATTAAACAATTTCAACCCCCTCCAGAGGTTAGAAATGGAAATTCCTCCCTTCCATCCTTGTTCGATTTTATTCCAAGTGACATTTAGCAGCAATCTCACTGATTTCCCTGGGAATTGACAATGCTAAAATATGCAAGGGACTAATTAATTCTAGCTAATGTGTTGCTTTTGAATGCACTCATTTGAATAATTATGTGTTCTGCCAAGAAACAAAACACTTTGGCTGTCAGGTGCTAACGTTTCTTTTTTCATCTCTGGAATAGAAGATAGCATGGCCTGACACCAGAGGAGGGGTTGGAAATTTACATATGCATACACGCACACACACAAAATGTGACAGCTATTTGACACACCGCAGACAACTAAACAAGATTAGGAAAAAAATAAATAAATAAAAATTTCCAGACACCTTTTGTGTTCTTGTATTGTGGCATCGGCTAATCTGTTCATTACAGTACACATCATCGTTTACTGTATCAGATAGGCTGACAAGAGTCGCTGCTATACTTTACTACTCTTACCTATGTTGGCAGTCTGGGCTTTTACAGTTTTTACAGAAAGCCTGAGTTACTGAGTTGCAATATGGGAAATATAGGATCCAGTGCTTTTGAAACTTTTCTTGTAATAGTAAAAATTCTGCTGCTTCGATTTTTGCATATTTTATGAAAGTGCAGTATTAAATAGTTAGAAAACACCTTTAACTATAAATACCTGAGAACATGAACCTACCTGTCAACAATTAATTACTTTATATTACTTAAACTAATGTGCATGACATCTTTCTTAATCGCAAGGCTGTCTAATCATACCTAGAATAAACAGAGTATGTATCGTGTGCAAATAATTACTTTGAAGGTACACTAGCATGATGAAACTTGAAAGAATTAGTTGTAACATGCTCCCTCAGGCTGAGGATTCTGTTGGCATGAGACCAATGAAATGAATGAAAAACCTAAAAACCATGTAATGCTGTGAAACAACAAGTAACGATAATGTAAAAAGAAAAGGATTGTTGTATTCGAAGACTGAAGACAAAGTGTTGCCAGCAATTGTGGAATGGAAGCTGCTACAAAGTCAAAGTGAAACACAAGTGGAGGAGGAGGAGAAGAAGAATTTTAGTCACTACTATGGCGTATCGTGCCAGATGAGCATTCTTATTGGATTCAATAGGAGCCATCTTGGCGTTCGTTATCTAGTTCTAATGTTATACATATGACATGAATTGAATCCAAAAGAAGCAGAATGGAGCCGAGGTGCAGTTCTAACAGACAGACAAATTAAACCACCACAGCCACAGGAATCCAATCTACAACTGTGCCCGAGGACATTTCTCAGTTCCCTCTCTCTGCCTTGGGCTCTGTGCATGTCGATATGTATGCAAGTGACCTTCTCTACAGGGGCTTCTGCCAAAACCCAAAGGGCAAAACCTGGATTATTATCATGAAGTATATTGGTGTTGTATTGCAATGAATGTTAGTCTTCTTCTATTAAGAATGGACAGATTTTTCAGGTCAATTCCAGGTCCAAGCAAACATGTGAATGCAAGAAATGAATGTGTGTAAGGAATTCTGGTCCCTTTACCTTCTTGATAACAGGGACCTTGTTGTAGTAGCGAATGGAGTCTTTACCCAGGAAGTCGAATTCTACCACATACTTGCTGCCTTCCAGTTCCTCGTGAAGGGTGATGTGCTCCACGCGCAGCGAGCAGCAGCCCACTGTGTCTGCCGTCTCTCCTTCTTCCTTCTCATTACCAGCTCTCAGTGCCAGCTTTTTTGGGTCAGAAGACACAAGAGATAAAGTAACATCAAAATCTACACGTACTCTCCGAGCACATTCACAATCATCCCTCCTACTCAACAAACAAACATGTGGCAGTCAAATGTCTATTAAATAAATACACATGAAACAGAAATACGGAACTACATACCAAACACAACAAAGCCAGAATCAGAGTTGATACAGACTTTGGTATGAGCCAAAAGCAATCGCGCACTCAATGCAGAATGAGATAATTAGCTTAGGGTCAATGGAAGAAAATGCCTACATGTAATTCATTTTTCTCCTGGCAAAAGATCTTCCATCCAGCTATGTGAGAAAAGACTATCACAACGCATCGCATTGATTTCCAATATTTTCACATGGCTCTTAGTATCAGAGTTAATCACTAAGGAGAATCTGTCAAACAGACAGCAGTTTATTTCGAGCACTCAACAAGTAAAACTGGGTGTCCTGTATCTTTACGCCAGAGTTTCTCCTTCACCAGTGGCTCCAAACCAGACCTTGTCTATGAAGTAGAGGGCCACAGCTCTTTGCCGTGTTCCCATCTGTTTAGATTTGAGATCCTGGAGGTACTGGTTACGGATGTCGTCCACGCACAACTTCAGTTTCCGAGCAACCTCATATTTCTCCCAGTCCTTCTCGCCCTGCATTTTTAGAACCAAAAAGTAGGTAAACAAGGAGGAAGAGGGGTGTCAAGAAAAAGAGAGCGACAGTGAGCGGGAAGGGAAAAGGTGAGAAATGGGATAATAATGGGGAAACAGCAGAGAGAGGAAAGTGGAGAACACATGAAACAAAATGACAACATTAAGTCATTTTGCTTGAAAAGCCTCAAATCAAAACATTATTCAACATGGTAATAATGACATGAATGCAGGCTGTTATATCACACAGAAGAAAAGAAAAGAAATACACACAACTACACGACTTTAATGATAAAATTGTCTTTGCCTCGTGTTTGCTTCTGGTTATACTGTAGATTACGACGAAGACACAATTAAACCCACCATCAGTGAACGGGGACACACATATTGTCGTAAAGGCTAACAGTGGAATAACTTAACCTTTACACATGAAAGACGAAAAGAAGGAAGAGGAAGAGTGAGCAAATGGATTAAATAATGAATAATGAGATGTCGCACACTCGTCTCCTTCAATACATTGACTCACAGGGCATTTACTCTCAGAAAACAAACATTATGGAATTTTAATACTTTAGTAATCCTGAATACTTCAGTGCAAAATTCCTACACAACAGTTTTGGCCTTATTGACCATGTCAGAAATGAATGCTATGCGCTGGTTATTCAGTGCAGATCTAACATCAGAACAGTGGCAGGACCCGCAAGGTGCAACAAGCTTTCAAGATGACGTTTGATTTGACACCAGTGTTCAGAGTTAATTGGCCTTTCCACATGTGTAAAAAGTTAATAGTTAATTTGCAAGTTAAATTACAAACATCTGCTTAACAATTATGTAAAAAAAAAAAAAACACACACACATTATTGCAAAATATTACCTTGGTGCAGCCTAATTTTCAAATAACTGGATGGTTTGGTCAGCTTTTGGCTGATTTAATTTTATTGTCATTACATTTAGTGCCATTTCTTTTCATTTTAACAAAATATATCTCTGCAAACTCTGTTGAAAATTAGGCTGTTTTAGGCAGTATTCAGTAGGATAAAAGGTCTGGGAAATCAGTTTTGTGTGTGTTAAACAAAAGCCAGGCTGGTATAATTTGCCAATTGGCAAATAAATCTGTAACTTAGGACTGCTCTACAATTTTTTTACACATATACTGTAGCACTACTTAAGACCTGCAAACAGACTAAAAATTGGTTGTTTCCCTTTAAATCTTAAATGTGTTAAAAGTTACCTTTGAACACACCACAAACTCTACAGCCAACGCTGGCTGAAGTTTTGTGCCATCGTAAAAGGAAATAACGAGACAGTAGTCTGCTTTCCTAATCTGGAATACATCACCGAAGACAGACGAAAAAGCTAGACTGCCCTTTTCACAGCATTGTGGACCCGTTCAGAACAAATTTAAAATATGCCTGATAAATGAATGGGCACAGGCACTGTGAAATTTAGATTTTTTTTTATGTTCATTGGTGTAGTCAGCCCATGGTAAAGGTGAAAGCTTAATAGTTTGTTTACAATACATGCTTGAGATACTGCACATAATGCATTGCACAATAACACTACATCTGTCATTTCTGTCAAAGTCCTATTTTTGTTAAAAGGCAACACCTAACTGGTGGTGCATTTAGGTGCTTGTAGGAGTGTTGGGTAAATATACTTCTTAACTGAAAGCCCAATCTAAAAAGTGTTGACTAAAATTAGAGTTGTATAAAGCCACATCATCAAACCACAAACTGTGCATACCGGCCCCTACAAAGTAAAACAACTGGTTAAAAGTGTTAATTTAGCCCTTAACCTTTATGATGTACGTGCCTGTGCTACAGTATGTAGGGGCTTTTTTTGACCTGTACCTTGAGTTTTGAGTTGGCATTGAGCATGATGTATTTAATAGATCCCTGGATATTCTCAGTCCAGCTGGCCAGCCATGTCACAGTGTTGTCATGTCGAACCTCCTTCCAGTGGTGACCAGCAGGCGGCACGGGAATACGGGCTTCTCTGACAGAGCAGAAATAAATGTGTGTGTGTAAGCAGTCATAGCGTTGGAATACAAGCTACAACATCCTACAGACACTCTACACTTAAAGTGTATGACACAAGAGTGAATAAATGACGCATAACTATAATTCGTGATTTTTCTGAGATTACCTAAAGAAAATCCAATCATTTTGTCAGAATCCAAACACTGCACCATCCGTAGTAGGGAATTACCAATGCCTATGCAGCTGTCAATACAGATATGCCTTGTTGAACACTAAGAAACATGGTAATGTGCATTTTGAAAAGCTTGACATTACACTTTGTGCATTGAGGTCTTTTTTTGCTGTGCACTCAGCTAGAAGGTCGCACCAAGAGGAGGGAGTTTGAGCAGCAAGGGTGATTTTTTTTTTTCCGTCAGACCAGCCTTTACTTATGCATCAGTGGATGGTCACATCTCTGTATGCCGTCTCATCCCTTTGCCCCGCTCTCACTTGCTGCAGTTGATGATGACATCCTCTGGTTGGATCCTTTTCTTCAGCATGCCCTGTTTGGGATGCTCGCCTCTACCCCGGAACAGCCCTGGAGGCTCAATCTTAAAGTTGCCAATGCGCTCTTTGTGGTGGTCCAGTAGACAGTAGCCGTAGTCATCCACTATCTTCTGGTTGGCCTCTTTCAAAGCCTACAACAAAAATAAAACAAGAACAAATAATAATTAACCAGAACCTAAACGCTCCTCGCTGACCTTCTTTAGACACTAACAGAAAAAAAAGTACTGTAAGTTTTGAAAACAACAGAAGAAAAAAAAGCCTGAGACCCTTACCAGTTTCTCCTCTTTGGTCATGTTTTTCCTGGCCTCCACCTTGGCTTTATGCATAGCATGAATCTCTCCAAAGTCACATTTGTCAAGATCTTGAATCAGTGACCTCTCTTCATGGGTCATTTCCTAAACAGACACAAAGCGTTTAACACTGAAGGGTGATCCTTTCTTGAGTCTGGTAGTCTGAAGTGACATCTGCATAGAAACTGGGATATCCTTTAGTGAAAGAATTAATAAACTATTTTGACAATCAACAAATCTTTTCAGTCATTAATCAAGCAAGAATGAAAATGCCCCTGGGAATCTGTGACATTTTATAGACTAAACAATGAAACATTCATCTATCCATTTGCTGATGTTTACCCTGGACTGGGTTTTAATTAATCAAATATATTAAAAAAAATAATCAGATTCATCTATAATTAAAACAACAGTGAGTTGCAGCACAAGTACCCCGGAATGCCAGAATAATTTAATTGTATCACTGATGGCAATAATATACATAATTTTTGCCCACAGTTCAACAGTTATAAATGTTATGGAATTTTCTATCCTTAGGTTACACAAGGTCACGTGTGGGCCTTGAGGTCCTCGGCAGTATTGATTGTTTGGCTTTGACTGGGAGCAGTAGGTGCCAGTCTATCTCAACACTGTAGTTGCCAGGGTCAAAGAGACTCTTGCTGCCTGCTTAGACATAATAGAAAGCGTGCCGTTGACATCTGTGTCTCCAGACTAGACTATGTTGACAATAACACCGTCCTTGGTGGAAACATTCTCTTTGTCTCATTTGGGGCGTATAGTGTTGGTGTTATCTCAAGGTTTAAAGTCTATCCACCAGCACGAGTTCGGCCGAATGTGAGACCGACTCAGGCACTTCTGATGTACTATGAGAGTGTCTCTAATTCTCCTTGGCCAAGTGTCAATAAATATTACAGCATAAGACATCAGAGGCTCCTGAACACTTTCTTCCCTCCTGACCTCACCATTGACCTTTGACTTCAGCAATTTCTCCACAACAATAAAGTATCAAAGCTTGAAGATCTGGAAAATCTGGATGAAACTGATGCATTTTGAACTCAAAACATGTCTTATATGCTGAGTCAAAATGCTGATCTGAGAGAAGAAAAAGACAAAAGATCTGCACACGGTGCTGCTTTATTTAATTTACTGGGAGCCATTAATACAGAGCATTGAACCTTTGTCTGTCAAATAGGGCATTACAACAATAATGTATCATAAAAACCAAATAAGACGAGCGTGTTCAAAGCAGATCAGTGACCTTTCAGTTAATTACTCATCTTTATGGAAGCAGAGCGGACAGAATAAGAATTAAGTGGTATCGTTATGAAAGGCCAGAGTATAGACCGTTTTCTGCTCGCCGAGCGAGCTGGACTATCATTGGACAGCAGTACATTGAAGGCAGCAGCTTCAGTTTCAACTGTAATGGTCAACTTTTTAAGGTTATTGCAAAAGGTTGTCGCCCCATCAAAGAGGTCACTAACAGGGCAGCAATACAGGGCAATTCAGTGGAGGCTTTATGGTTCATCTCAGTGCTAAAATGTCAACACAAGTGGCTTTACAGGGCAAGACAGCTAGTGCAACAGAAACTACAGGCAACCTTTTGAGGACTACCTGCCCGTGTGGCAACGTAGACAGACCCTATTCAGCTAAGAAAGTTTAATTTAATAAGATTATTTATTATTGATTGTTGTTGAATCTTGAACAGAACCGAATCAAGAAGCAGAGCTAATTTGGTGGAAAGGGGGACCCACATTACTGTTCCCAATATTTCCCGATTGGACCCACGATTGGAGTGTTTTTAAACCATTCATTTTACCTCAGCCTACTATCTTGTCGTCACGTCCTAGCTCATAACTAATCATGTATCTACGTGTGCTTAATGCTTTGTGCATGATCGTGACTATGTAGCCAGCTTATATTGAAACAAAATATTACGGGAAATGCAACTACATTCCACCAATCTTTATTTTCATTCAAAATTTTGTAATATTTTTTTATTTATTATTTGATTTCAGAGATTCCTCAGCATACCACTAGAGGGGGCTCGCATGCCACCAGTGGTACACATACTATATTTTGATCTTTAACGGCCGGACATCTTGGTCTTCATTCATCATTTCAGCAGTACTCATCAAAAGCAGGGCAATGACCATATTAGTTATCATTTAAAAACACAATATAAAGAAAACCTATATAGGTTAACAAACAAAAGGACCTCTAATCTGAACACAATAAGCATACAGGGACTCTATCAAGCTTTTCTGATCTGGTCCACGTGTGTGTCTTAAGATGATATGCAAAAACATATCTCTAGATCAGCACACGTGCACAAACACACCCCTCTCTCCTGAATAACTCAGTATGGACACGCAGTCAGTCTGCGTATCTAAGCATGATTGACACCCAACAGTGGGCGGGCACTGAAGGCAGTGGACCGAGGAGAGTTTTTTTCCGGCTATAATAAAACAGTTTAATTGGATTTGTTCATATGCAGGGGAGCTACTTGTATGGATTAGCATATCAATTCCTTCACACAAATCGTATTTTCAAGTGCATTGAGCACTAAGCAGCGCAAAATTAATTCTGCATGATATGCCTTGAGGCTTGGCATGCTGTTTTCTCTATAGAGAGGACACCCCGACAGACACAAGTGTGTAGGTAGCAGTCGCAGTCACATACAGACTCCAAAGCTGGAATACAGACAATTAATACTGTACTTGGGATGTTATCAAGAGAAGGTTCCTGGAGCTGATGTTATGACGAGCTGACAATGCATTATTCCTTTGTACATGACAAAGTACTCATGTACATAGAAAATTAACCACATCTGACAAAGCTCACAGCAATCATCACTGAAGCAGCATCAAGCGAAATGTTGCTGGATAAAAGACAAATCTGGCAAAACTGTTGCAAGAAATGGGAGAATCTTGTAAATGTGAAATTTACTTCATTTCAATCGTTGATTTCAATTTTAGTGCTCAGGATAAATCTCTGAGCTGCAGGTCAGTCAGTGTTTTTTTGGTCCTTCTGAACAAAATGAACAAAATCTATGATTTACTTTACCTTCCTCCAATCTTTAAAGAAATTCTCCCGGAACACCTTCTTGGTGGTGTACTCGTGGTCCAACATCTGGGCAAAGAACAACGCCACTTCCTCAGCTGTGACGCTCAACTTCACCTTCTTACCTGCACACCAACAAAGCACAAGCACAAATCCAACATCGGGTATGAAAAAAACCCTCTAAACAAATACCTTTGGAAGCTCAGATCAAAATCAAAGATGCAGTAACAAACACCTCAGCTCCTCTAGAGTCCTGTCAGACTAATTCACGACTTTACAAAAGTCTGCTCACAGACAAGGACAAAGATCTACATTCAGCCCCACAACTAAGAGTGAGCTACAAACAAGTACATGCAAGCACAGGAATTAACAGATCAAACCAACTCCCTATAGGACACTGTTGTGGCTGGAATACTAAACAAAGCAAAAACAATTACAGTCATCAATCAGTGTTTGACCCCATGCACCTTTGGGATCTTAAAAGATCCAATTGTGCGCGCGTGTGTGTGTCTTGTGTGTGCTTCTACAGTGGCAAAACCTTTTTTTATTTTACGCACAACTTTGTCCATTGGTACTCTAAATCTGAGCTTGCACTCTGCCTGGTTTTAATTTCTAAGATCAAGGAACAGCTCTACATCATTCTGGCACAATTTTTAAGCATCTCTAGGAGTTTCTTTTGATGTTAAGGTATAATTTGTCTGTCCCAATTTTTAATGTGTACAAAAGGGCAGAGGTTTTGAGTATGCATGGAAAAGCTCTGCAATTTAACAGTCAGTCTTTTTCTTGAACTTCAAACAGGTTAGCTTAGGACTCCTGTACACAACGAAACCTGCCATCATAAGGGGAGGGGGGCAGGATAACTATTAAATATGGGGATAACCACACACTTTTTCAGACAGCATCTGGAAGATATCATCATCAAGATTATGCTGCATATTTCAATTTGGGGGGGGGGGGGCACGGACACTCATATGGTTTGTTGTTTGAAGTTGATGAATTAATAGGCGCCCCAGTGGCTCTTCTGGTGAAAAGATGTCAGGGCTGGGTCCCTGCTGCAGCGGCAGATTTCGGTCCGGTCCGGTCCAGCCCGGGCCTTTTGCCCCTTTTCCCCTGCCTTTCCTGTTTCTCCTTTCCATCTACTACCATTATCCAAAGCAAAACAAAATGCCAAAAAATAAATAAAAGAAAAAAATGAAAGGAAGAAATTGGTAAATTTTCAACAGCAGCTGAGAGTAAACATGTAGTGTGTCAAAAAGAACGCATGTAAAACCCTTTCACCCTTTTCATTTGACCCTTTCTGACATTCAACTGACCGCCGTAGTAGAAGTTAACGTTGTCTGGAAGAGGCTGGTACTCAGGAGGGAAGTAGGGTCCATTGTGTTCGAGGAACTTCCATTTCACCCCATCTTCATACTTCTCTTCCTCCCACCTGACACAAGGCAAGAGGATGAAAAAGTGAAAATTGCTGCCCTCTGCTTTCCCCATGCAGTCTGCTTTTGATTGTGTGTGTGCGTGTGCTGGGGTTGGGTGCAGGTCGATGCGAAATGAAAAGAGCAACATTTTCCAACCATCTCCAGCGATTCTGCTCCTCCTCCTCCTTCTTCTTGATCTTCAGCCGCCTTGCCTCCTCAATCTCCTCTTTGGTCCTCTTCGGTTTTTTGGGGGCCGAATGCTCCCCTTCCTCTTTCTTCACTGTCTGTAGCGGGAAAAACGCTCAAGATGTGAATTCAAACACTCCCATTGTGAACTGCATTTCCAGCAAACCTCACATAACAGGAGTATTATTGATGGGACACAGATTACCTCGGAGAGTCAGATGTTTACCTTTTCTGTTTTCTTCTTTGACTTCTTCTTCTGAGCTTCCCCATCACTCTCTTCTTCCTGCCCATGTTGCTTATTTTTTTTCTTTGAGCTGCAGGTAACCAGAAGACTAGACTAGAATACTAATAGCTTACACAGCATTGACAAACATGAAGGGGGAAAGTCATTAACCTCTACATTTAAATATTAATCCACAAATATTCTGATGCCAAAATAATGTTGTAAACTCTAATAATGTGAAAAGCCTACATGTAAAAATGGTTTAATTTCAGCTCAAAGACCTGGTCACTTACATAGGGGTAGCAGTGGAATGTGAAGGGCCTTCCATGGGCTCATCCTTAATTCTTTTCCTTTTCACCCCTTTCTTCTTTGCTGTAAAGTCATCATCCACTGGCTCCTGTTTCACTGACTCGCTAAACCAGGAGGACAGAAGAGAGGACAGACGGTCATTGTCCAAACATAATATGAACTTGAGCGAACTCATCTTAATACTGTTAATGTTCTTTTTCAATCATACGTCTGCTTTGTAGTCTCATGCAGTAACATTTCTTTTTAAATTTCTAAACACACCAGCACAGACTGCAGCTTTGATGTGGAGTTTAGAGTGAAATGACAGTCTCTCTTCTTGAACTCCGGCTTACAAGGGTAAGAGAAAACCAAATTTCACCAAAGATCTTATTAACTGTTGTGTTTTATCTAGTCTTAGAAATTCTAACACGAGCTGTTAATTTTGAATTAAACCACATTTAACAGGCTAATAACAAGGCAGAATAAAAGCTTAATGTCACTTTTCACTGCTGCCTGCCACATTGCTGGCTACAGAGTTAGGACAAAATTACCCTCTATACAGAGTGCAAATCCCAATGATACACTGACCACAAGAAATCACATATGTATAATTATGGTAATTAGGCAACATTATCGAAACAGTAATGATAATGACATAATTACAGCAATTAGAAATAAAAACATGCACTACTGCAAGCTTGGATTTCCCTGCAGAGTGAGGAATCGGAGGGTAGGGAAATAGTCCATATTAAGAAAACAACAAATTGGAGTCAACACATTCCTTTCCTCCACATAACACACATTTAGTTAAAGGGGAAAAGGGGAAAATGTAAAGCACCGTAGTTCATAATTGTCACTCTGGTTTACTGAGTCCCCAGAATAAACCACGATGGGAACAACTAACCGGCACACGTTCTATGAGCTTAATGCACTCCTTCTGCACTTCTACACTTGACTGCTGATGGCTTCTGATTGAAGGAAATGAGCCTTCTCTCAGGTCTCTGGTCCATGACTCCATCTGTCTTTACTGCAAATGCTGTACATGTACATGTTCGGACATAAAGCAAAGATGATATGAGACCTTTTGTTTTATCTTTAGAGAAAATACATTTTGGACTTCAAAACAGAAGGGACAAAATCCAATGTCAAGAATCCTGTTTCATTTTTTAAGATAAATGTCAGTTCAGTACAGTTTTAATGTAAAGGTCACAGCGGGAAAAACATAAGTGTAAATAATAAAATGAATGCTGGCTCACGGCCATGCTTACTGCTCACTCATTTGTACATGTTGAAGGTTAGTGGAAGGTGACTGTTGAGGGTCACCTTTTCATGTCAACCCTGACCTTTATGCTCTACAATTTCTTTTATCATGTCATTTTAATTCATTTTTTCATTTTGACCTTTTGTCCAGCAAATCGAGTTCAATTAGAAATACAAACTGCTAACACTTTGGCCACATATACAGGACTTTTCTCTTTCAGCAACCGCTCACAGGAGAGCGCTTATTCCAACTTGCATGACGTTCCGCAGATGTAATATGAATCAAAATGGCTACAATTTTGCTTGAAGAATATCGCCTAATTGCAGTCACATTGACTAAATGAGCTCAAATTGTTTCCATCATAATAAGGCTTTGTGTGTCAGGGACAAAATGATTTTTAATAATGACTATAATGTGCATGAGTAAATGCAGAAACCCTGTTGCTTACCTGCAAATGTCACAATTACATTCATACAGAAATATCAATGTTCTCAACCGCCACATTAGGAACACTTCTTGAGAGCCAAAGCTCATTATATTCACTGCAAAGAACTTTGAATTACATTTATTAAGTTGACACTTTTATCCGAAGCGATTAGAATAAAGTGCATTCCGCCAACTTGAAAGAAAAATTGAAAGAATCATGCAAGCACTTTGTCAAATATGTTGAACTGTTTCAAGTTCTACATTTGGAAACAATAAGAGGCTAAATCAGACAAAACTATATTTTTTTTATGGGCCATGTAGCAGTTTCTGCTGTCCTGAAGATTCCTCATGAACAGTTTATCTAACTTTATCTTGGTTCTATTTTTAGTTCAATGCTCAATGTGGAGAATGCGTGTGAGTGTAGAAATGTTCTGGTCATGTTTTTTTAGTATACTGCACCACTGAGCAAAATCCATGAAAAGTTATACAAAAAGGTGGCTGGGTCACTGCATCCATTGACATTTACAGCGTGTGGGTAGCATTTACATAGCCTTATGTTCCTTCCCCAACTTTGGTCTTAACTTCCCTCCCTGCATGAAACCCACTCAACAAGCACAGTTACCACCTGAGCCTTTCTGGAGGGAAAAAAAAAAATCAGAAGAAACATTAAAAGCCAGAATTTAGCTTAATAGTTTTTCCAATTGACATCTCCTTTGAAATGTCACTCATCGTATTGGGATGGACTAAGTCCACGTCTGGGAAACAATCCATTAACAACTTTGTAGAAACACTGCTGTGAGACAGATTCGACGCAGCAGGCCTTCGGCCAAAGTCTGCCATCGCGGCAACACCCTGCTGAGCATCCAACCACTCAAACCGTGCATTCTCATTTATTACTTCCATGACAAGCGACGGATGTTTGTTTTCAGCACGGAGTAAAATTAATTTTCTGTCAGACAGCTTAAGACATTGTATAAGATGGGAATGGCTTCTGTCCAGGGCCCTTGAACATCAAAACACAAAAATTAATTCCCATCACCTCAGGAGGGAAGAGGAAAAGAAAAAGAGAAAAAAAAGGAGAAAGATAAGATTTCTGGCACAATCACTGCATGGTAGCTTCTCAGCCTGTTATGACTGTTTTAAGTGTAGTGGTTTTATGACTTCACCCCTACCTGTGATTGCCAGCTGGCTCCATCTTAGGTGTCTTGACCTGAGGAGATGACAGGCATTAAGTTCAACACAGCATAACTGCAATGCAAGAACATGTACACAGATGACCTATGACACTATGAACAGTAACGGTGTTCATGCATGCACAAATGTGTGCATGAAGGCTTAAAACATTCAGACAACCACACAAGGTCATGTCATCCAGAACTCCTGATGAGAACATGTATGCACAGCTGTTACATTTCATACATGTATTTCGACTCTTGAAATATGTAAACATGTTACATGATATTCTTTATCTGAGGGTGAGACGCTGAGAGCATGATGCAGTACACAGATCTAAATTACTTCTTAATTTTTTTTTTTTTTTTAATTTCCAAAGAGTTTGTTTGTTTTGATATTTTTTGGGGGCGGGGTGGGGGGTTATATAGGTACTTCCGCTTGTCTGGGCATTGGTATGCACGTAAATATATCCTGTCAAATAGCATGGAGGTGACCTACCAGGCCACGCTGTTGCACACACAGTGTAGCTGGGGTCACTGGGTAACAGGCTGGAATTTTCACCCTGGTGTCTGATGTGCTAATTCCAAACAGGGCAAGAGTTATGTATTCACTCACATGACCATCACAATTCCTCCCCTGGTCAACAGGGCACTGGCTTTCCATCGAGTTGTACTAAATTGCAGTCAGACTAAATAGGTGAAATTGTATTACAGTGAAAAGAAAATAAGTGACTTACCTTCTTATGAGACTTTCTATTGTCAGTTTTCTCTGTAGGTTTAGTTGACTTTGCACTGCTCATCCGGATGTCAAGATGGGATGGGGATGGAAACGAGAGGAAAAGAAAACGCTTGTTAGAGATGCCGTTTTTGTGACACATGAGCAGTTAGAGAGATATTGTAGAAGTATGAGGAGAACTTGCTACTTTCCATTTTACTTTGTCATGACTAAATGTGCCCCTAAGAGACAGTCTAGAGCTTCACTTTTAAGTGTAGGCTTAAAGTGAAAGCATATTAAGCTGCTGTTCGGTACATGTCTTTGCCTGGTGCGTATCATTCTAGTCAGACAATCCTAGAAAATGCCACTAATCAGACAAGTAATGTCTCAGAGAATCCCTTTAGAGCTTTGAATATGTTTCTTTTCAGTCTGACCTTTTCACCCTTCAGGGCTGAAGGTAACATGAAACTGAGCCGCAATTATCCCCCAGCTAATTTAATTTTATTCAGAATTCACAATTTTGAACATCAGTTTAAGGCAGCACAACATTTAAAGCCCCTTCCTTTCATGCTCGGGAAAATTAGTTCCATGAGTCTTGTCGCTGATGAGGATAAGTTCATCCTTAATCAGTAATTCAGTCAAGTGTGCCATGAAATAACACGAGGCTAGCTGTCACAGAGAGCTGCCTGGCTGCTCGGCTGCCAGCAGCACTTACAGGTGTCTATTCATCTCCCTGCTCTCATCAATTACACAAGCCAACGACATATCCCTCCACATTCATTTGTCTGCTCACATATGCATGGTAATAAACGCATCAGATATCAAGGTAAATTAATTTATTCATATGAAGATGGAGTACCCACTGTACTCAGTGAAATGAATGCATGCACTCAGTGCCACTGGCCTGCTCGACTGCTCAGCCAGCGCTCAGTTACACTTCTATGCGTCCGTCCTTTAGTAGCTAATTCACACACACACACACACACATACACACACTGCCATATGGCCCTCACTCTCATCTGATTCATCACCATTGCAAGTACTAATTTTATTTTTTCAAAATTAATTTGTCTTCACATTTCAACAACATGAAAGGCAATTCTATTTACAGGATCCGTGAAAACAGGCAGCTTTGATGTGTGGCCTTGTGCTGATGATGAACAGATGTTGGATGTGCTGTAGTCAGGTCACACGCATATATTATACTCTAAACTTGTCAATTACGACATTGAGTCATAGAGGTAACTCCTTCCATAATGGCGATTGACTTGCTCTTGATTGAATAATGATTAAGTGCTGGCTAAACTGTGCCTGTCAGCAAATCATTTTTTCTATCCAGCTTTATTTTCTCTCTCTCTCTCACACACACACACACAACTCACCTGTTCTTGTTCCCATCTCCTTCGCCAACGGTGCTTTCATGATCACTCAGCTTCTTCAGCTTCATAGGTTTGTGCTTGGCGTTCCCTTCTCCTTTAGCATCCTTCTCCCCCATCTCTTACATGTGCCTCTGTAAAGTTAAAGCACAGTGAACACTTAATATTTACAAGTTGATACATTTTACGGGTTCACAATGCAACAATTATAACCGCCATGATGTGGCTTTTCCAGTTAGCCAATTAGCTAGCTAACTTTAGCTAACGCCGGCAGGCAAAAAACTAACTTTAGCGTTAGTTACATGTCAGCTAACATCTCTTATTCTACGCTGTCTTTAGTTGTCTTTAATCTTTAGTATTATAGACTCGCTCACCACTTGTAATATCGAACTATCTGGCTATATGACCTGAACAACACGAACTTTTTAGGCGGTTAAATTCACTTCTCGGCGCAGGGAAACACCGACTGTGTGCCGGCGTTGAGCTGGGCCGGAAGCGATCCCGGCTGAATTCTGATTGGCTGAGGGAGTTCCGAGAGTCGCTAGGTTGGGTGGTGTTACGCCGTATTCTGTGACCCGTCTTTTTCTGTGACCTGCCCTGAAAGCTTAGTGTCGCAAAGGTCCCCAAAACACTTGACATCTCTGTGACATCATTGGTCCGACAAAACCCGAAAGGATGAGGTGTGGTATCACAGTGCTGGGCCATTTAATTGATAGGGTACTGATCAATATGTCAAATTTTGAAAATGCATACACAATCAGTTACATTATTTTGTAACTTGGATGGATCTATGAGGCATTTTGATGTTGACTAGAAATCTGAAGCATCGTCATAGACTACAGTACTTGGCAAAAATTCTGTTAACATCAGTGTCAAAAGGGTTTTTGACACACAACACTCTAAATCAGCTGTAAGACTACTACAAAATTCCTCATTAATTGAATTATTTTTGGTTAGTGGCTACTTTATGACCTAATCTATGTGCAAACAATAACAGATATTCCTGCATTTAAATTATTAATAAATAAAATAACTTGCCAGATAAACTGAAATATTGAAACATAAAAAGCATATTTTGTCACTGCACTTGTATATTTTATACTGCAGATATATATATATATATATATATATATATATACACATATATTTATAGATAGATTAATATGTATTAATCAGTCCATGGGGAGGAAGATCAAACACTGCCTAACAATACAGGACAGATGAATGATGTTTTTACCTTGGATGAAGGATTCCAATAGAAGAGGAGAATTTGACTTAGTGGGTGGGAAAGTGTTGCAGACTGAAGCAATAATGCATGTTATGTACCTGCCGAGGTCCTTTATGGGGGCCTGCAGAAAGTTGTCAGTGCAATTTTGTCTCTATATTCTCAGAGGCAAGTGTAATACACATAAAAAATAAAAATGAATATGAAGGCTCCAGAAAGAAGTGGGTGTAGATGATGGGGAGCAATCCTGAAGCTACATAAACAGCACCTTCACCAAAACCTTAGTCTAATACAGTATAAATTATAATAATAAACAGAATAGCACCGATAAGCATAAACAATATTCACCATCTTTCCAAAATAATGTATCTCATACTGACCAAAAGTGAGGGAACATACTCACCATTGCCAGCCATGTTTTCCCATCACATTGTCTGTTAATTCTTGTGTTCAATGACACATATCACAATACAAGTGCTGTCATTTATATACTGTGTTTCTGTTTTGACAGCTGCCATAAAAATGGATGATTTGGGGTCTCAGTATGTTAACAAGAACATATTGCTTAATTGGGAAATCAGAAGAAATTATTCATGACAAGCTGTCTGCCAGATTTAAGACTAGATCTTTCTTTAATTCACATACATAAAACTTTAAACACTTTAAAATAAACTGATTTTTTAAAATATGGTAGTTGGATTTTTGAACACAAAGGACTTTGACAATCCCTCCCAACACCATACAGTTCTTTCAGGATTGCGAGCTGAAATCTGCTGAAGCAGTAAAAGAGTTTGCACTGCAATATAACCCCAGTCCTGTAAAATGACCTCTTACTGTGCCGCTGGACCATTTTTCAACCATACAAGGCAATGATTCCACTTGATGGAGTTCACAAAATGTTACCATTTCAATAGAATAGGTTGAGACAGAGGTGAATATTGTTGTGCACACAAACACACAAACTATGGAGTATTTACAGTTCCAAGACAGCCTGTTGATTTACCACCTTCAATAATGGTGAGAAGTATGTTTACATACTGTCAAAAGAAAAATAATATGATGTCAACAGAAAATGTACCCAATAATAAAGTAATTAATAAATGAATATATGTTGATACTGTTATCTGTCAAGCAGACTGACATTTTTGAAAAAGTCAACAAAAAACCTCTTTGGATTAACCTTTTCATATCGAGGTGACTAAACTGTTATTTTGTGTTCTTGGAGATGGAATAATAAACAATTAATACATGGGAAAATCAAATTTGAAAATGAACTTTTATTCTACATCATCCCATTGACTTATGTTACAGTCACGAACCATCGACTCTGTACTCAGTATGAGCAGATGAAAATAGTCTAAAACCTTTTATTGAGAATAATACATGAGTGTGTTAAAGAAAGCAAGAAACAACATTTTTGAAGTAGCAGCAGTTAAACAACTACTGATATTGATACTATTTCAGATTTACAAATTAACAGAAATTGAAAAAAATAATTATGGATTTGTTACACTAAAAATGTGTCTCTTTTTTTCCTATAAAGAGTGTGAAAAGGTCTTTCCAAGTGCGTTTTTAATAAAGCAAAAATAATAAAGGAAATTGTGTTGACCTCCATGGACCTCCAGTCTAACCCTCTTATTCGTTGCCATGACAGCAGTACTGTCTCTTTAAGGGACCCGGAAACGGTTCCTTCCTGTGTGTTCACTGGTCCCGGGTCCCAAACAGACAGCTGAGCTCCCTCCCGGCGATGATATCCCACCCTGCTATCTGGGCTTTTCGCAGCAGTGTGAGGTGCTGGCGACGCCTGGCTGACCTCAAAGCGGCTCTGGGAGTCTCAGACGTCGGCGTTTGTCGCTGGTACTCTACCCAAATTCGTGGCGGTCTCACGGGCATGGAGGAGATACTGGCGAGGGTGGTTGCACCTTTACCTACATACGAAACGAGGGACAAATCCCCTCCTCCTCCCGAATCCAACAGCTTGGAGTTCATGCACTTCTACGGCAGTCTCAAAAAGGAGGACAGACTCGGTGTCCTGACGAAGCTGTCACAGGACTTCGGAGTAGACCACAAAAGCGTGTCAGAGCTCGCTGTGAAGCTGTTGGACACCCAGCTACGGGACTTGGCGACCATTTTGCAAGTAGAAGACAGGCTGCGGTACAGCTTGACTCCACGTTATAAACAGTTGCTGAACCATATAAGCAGAGTCGAGGGGGGAGTGAAGTTTCTGGTGGACCTCCGAGCCGATGTGCTTGAAATAATCTCATCCAAAGCTAGCGAGAGCCCACACATCAGGGTAAAGCGTTTGTTTACTTTTTTCCTACGGGTGCTCGCATGAGTCAAGCAGTGCCATTCGCGATTAGTTGTTTGGCGCACTGCTGCCTCACTAGCTGAACCAGAATTTTAGATCATTTTTTTATGTGGTTATATTTTAACAGCATCAGCAGTACAGCTGCATACACAGCTAACACTCACTCTGAGGCATGAACTACACCACCCCTTGCTTTGCCCCCCATCACGTGGATCATGTTTCATCACAGCTTGAGTGTCTCTTACCTTTGCCCCAGTTTACTCTCCTTACCAAAATAGAGGAACTAAGTTATTATTTTTGATTTCCTCATAGCTTAGGATGTTTCTGCAAATAGGTTAGACAGAGCTTGTTTGGCACAAGACGCTATAAAGCTAAATGTCAGGGCTTCCTTCATATTTGTCTTAGCTGTGCAGATCAACTTGCAGTGCTGATCGGAGCCACTTTGCACTGTAGACCCTCCCGTGTTAAAATAGACCCTGTAATCATGTTTAATTCTACACATGAAGAGGCAGGAATTGCAAAGTGAACAAGCAGAATATACCGTAAATCAGGCATGTCATGAATATTTTAAAGACAAAGTGAAAATAAATTTGATAGAGAGGGTTGTGGGATAAAAATAAATAAATAATAGATTTAATTAAACTTTCCATCACAGACATGGCTCCCATGGTCCCCTTATTGTACTTTAATGGTACCTTTTTGGCATCCTTTTTTCAGAAAAGCTACCCTTTCCAGTCTCATTTTCTTCATTGTTCAGTCAAATATAATCACAGTTTTCAGTGCAGTTCAACACTTTAGTGTTGGAGTTTCCATGCACACTCTGCTATAGTGGAATATTTTCCAGATAGAAAGCCTGCTTCCATTTTAATACCATGCACAGTTTATTCAAAGGAATATTGTGGGTTAATTCCACCTGGGATCTTTGTAAATGTATACAAAGTTGATAAAGATTATGGAACTGTTTAAAGTTTCTGTTTGTTAAACATTCGTCTCACTTGTATTTCTTGTGTTGGCTTTAATTTGGAGTCATCCAAAGCTGATATGAAGCTGCGTTTATATATCAACCAGTGGCTTTACAGATGCTTGCAGGCTGGTGAATTGCCATTTGAGCAGTAGCTCTATAAGCAGAAACCCCTTTAGTGTATAGTGGATGTAGTCATAATCCAAATGATGTACAGAATGCCAACGAGAAAGATGCTTGGGTTACTACTGGGAAAACAATCAGGGATTTAGTGGTTTCATCTAAAAGCAAATGCTGCATCTGTGTCTACTTTTCTCAGACATAGCAGATCAAAAGCAAACGGCTGATTGGAAACTTGTTATGCTGAGCTGCAGTAATCAAGATTACAAAACTGATGTGTGTGCCATCCAAAGCTTTAATGGTCAAACTCAAACTGCCCTGCTTGAGATCATTCCAGAGCCAAAAAAAGTTTTTCATCTTTGCGAATCAATTTTTTATATTTTGTTTTGCTTTGGAATCAAGCTTAATATGATTTTCAAAGAGCCCTACTGCACTATCGCCAGAGGACTTCCAGCCTCTCCTCTCCTGCTCAGAATCTATTTTATTCCTGCCGAGAGGTGGCTCAGATGCACTTAATCTCAATAACCAAGGCCCACTGAGACCTTTTGTATCTTAAAAAGGTCTAAGCTACCTACAGAGTGCTGACTTCTACTGAGTGCTGACCACCTTGGTCTTGGGGGTCCACAGCAATCTTTTCTTGTTGTTATTGCCAGAATTGATTGTGCTAAAAATGGAGGAAAGGTCATGGTAAATATGAAGCTTTTACTACACGTATTGATATCATGTGCATACCAGGGGAGAGGAAAAACTGTGGAGGGAAAAAAATGCAAAAGAAAATTTCTACTAACTAAATTAATGAAAGTTTGGATTTGACAACACTGCAATTACTGTGGTTCTTGCAAGATTGTCACTTTGAATTCTACGCTAGATTAGTCTCTCTTGGTTGGGTAATTCATTTTTGATGTTCCTCCTCACTCCGTCTACCTCCGGGCCTTTCATTCTTGTTCACCTGTCCACAAACTGAGTGGATGAAAGACGTAAAGACAAGTCAAAGATGTTATTTTATCCGGCTCTTTGGGATTTCAGTGATGTATCAGTGAGGCTATTTTTTCCCCCCTACTTGCCAGGCTGAAATGTGGCATGCAGCCTACTGGATTAAAGGTATTGGAAGCACTCACACAGTTTGACCTGTAAACATTTTGGCAGTCTGTGGTCATTTGGCCTTGAATAGACAAACCCTTCCTTCCAGGCACTGCAGCCACTGTATAATCACAATATAACTGCAGATCAAGGAGGCAGAGGCTGTATCAGCTCAGGACATCTGCGCCTCACCGCATTGATGCAGCGCCAGTGTCAAAAAGTGCTGCTTCATTTTCTTTTCTAATGGAGTGAAGGGTTTTCTTCTTTCCCCTACCTCTTTTCTTCTGTCTCCCTCCTAACCTCAGGCTTCAAACACTAGCCCCTTCCATTTCAAAAGACTTCATCTTGAGCTAGGTCAATGGCATACACATCTCAGTTTGCCCTTCCTTTTGTGTGGGTGAGAATTGGCTACCCAAGGCAGTAGCTTCACTCTTATGAGTTGTTGATGTGGTGGGTTTCTTCCACAGAAATTCAGGGCTGGGATTATCGGACATCATAGATTATTTCACCTTAGGCAGTTTGTGAAGTTGGAGGAACTCAAATACACACATACAGTATATATGTATACACACACATACGTGGTGGAAGTTTTGCTGAAGGTTTTTTCCCCTTTCTTTCTCTGAGGGCTACTTTTGATCCTCCTCACTCCACAGAATTTCCCAGCATGAAACCACTCAACCATAGCGCTGAATAATGCAGGGCCCGTTGCATATATGTGGGGAAGATTTTCAAATTTTGTTAGTTTTGCTTTTGATAGTTGCTCGCAGATAACTTCAGCCGGTGGCTTTTGTACCATGACTGTGTTTGAGCTTGTTTGTATTAGCTATTATTATGACTGACAAGCCGGCATTAAAGAAAGCCTCAAGTAATGTCATCCTATGGAACAGCCAATATGAGCTGTATTTATGCGTTTGAGTGTGTTTGTGTGCGAGCACCGTGTGCGCTTGTTTGTATGTTTTGAAGGAGATTTGCTTTAAATGAAGTCTGACCTTTGTAGGAGAACAGGCCTGCTTTGAAATGGCAAGTTGTTTATTGAAGTGCCTCTTCTATACCCATTGCAAGCTCAAACAAAAATCACTACTCATAATGCGAAAACATTCAAACAGAATACAGACACTCGAGGGACCATAGTCCCAGCATAGTCTGCGAGATACCGGCATGGAATTGTTTATAGACCCCAGACAAACTTAAGCAACTTCGCTGTCGGTCAATAAGGTAAAGCCTGTGAGCTCTCTCAATAAAAGAGGTTGTAAAGACTGTGTGTTTATCCAGCTCTTTAATAGTCATATAAAAGCCGCAATTTCAAGAGAATACTTTTATGGTGACTCTTCTTCATAAGATATGAAGAAAAAAATGTAAAACAATTTCCATAGCTACAGTAAAAGGACATCTCTTACAGACCTTGGATAACTTAATATAATAGATACCATGACCTTCTTTTTCTTATTCATGTGCATATAAGAACTGCCGGCACAGTGTTTTATTGATATCATATTTATTTCCTGCTCTGTTATGAAATACAAATGCAAGAGACTGCTTTTATTTCCCAGATGCAAGAGACTGCTTTTATTTCCCAGACAGAGCGCCAGCCAAGGGGGGAAAAAAGTGGTGAAGTTTCTATTATCAGCTGTATGTGGATGTTAATTCTAAACTCTTTCACCTATTCTCTCTCCCAGGACCTGAACGGCACTCTGAAGAGTTTGCTGTCTGAGTGGTTCTCTGTAGGTCTGCTCCGACTGGAGAGAATCACCTGGCAGTCCCCCTGCGAGATCCTGCAGAAGATCAGCCAGTAAGGGAATTCATGCTGCTCCCTCACACTGTGTTTCTCTTCTTTCTTCCTCTCTCTCTCTTATTTCATCATCCTTTCTTTCTTACATACAAATGATGCAGCACAATATGATTGTCCCCTGATAGCTTGTAGTTATGTAGCTATGTAGTACACTGTGTACACTACGTATTTACTGATGTAGTGCGCTAATTTCAGCAGGGTAGGGTCAATTAATTAGTGCCAACATTTGAGTGCCAAAATATAAATATAAAACATATGTACACTTACATTTTTGTATTGTGGTATTCACTACAACCGCTTCAGCTTCAGCCACTTCTTCGGCCACCATTTTCATAATCCCTGCCCTTTGTAGCCAAAATGGCGACCACTGAGGGCGAGATGTGTCCAGCGTTCCAGACTCAACTTTTTGACCGTTAGTAGTGCACCATTACGCTGCATTTTGCCATAAGTGACAGTGTGAATGCACTTATGTACTCAAAAGAGCAAGTGTAAGTATGGAAGTATGCAAATTGAGACACAGCAATGGTGTTTAGATCTGCTCCCCGAGTTGCTCCTGTTGTAAACCGTATATGTGCAGTAAGGGGATGGAAAGCTTGACAGGCATAGCAACAGTAAATTAATTAAAAAAGCTGAAAGACTAACTATCAACTCTCTTCCCACTTCCTATTCCAGCTATGAGGCAGTGCACCCTGTACGGAACTGGACTGACCTGAAGCGCAGAGTGGGGCCATATCGCCGTTGTTATGCCTTCATCCATGCCGCCATGCCAGGAGAACCCCTGGTTGTGCTACACGTGGCCCTCACTGAAGACATCTCTGATAACATTCAGGTTAGAAGCGATAGCTGCAGGCTGTTCTCATGGTTTGTCTCACTTTACCAGACCTTGGAGGATACTGAAACATCTGGGATGTACTATTTTTATTCCTCGTCTCAGCTGACAAATGGATTATTGCTGTGTGAAAAACAATACAAAGACCTTTAAACTGCATATCCCTCTGGGAGCAACCTCTACAGGCTTCCTCCTCTTGCCGTTTACAGTGAGGAAAAGGTGCTTTTGACAACACTGAAATATTACGTGCTGTAAAATAGTCCAGCGATATCCACAGTTTTGCTCCAGCAGCTCGGAAATATTTGTAAGACACTCCTGCCTTGGTTGCAGCTATCTAGCTATGAGCACTGACATTGGACTTGTATCTGGATGAGTAACACAGAATTTGTCTTTGTGACTCGACAAAAATGTGTGTTCTCTCCTCTTAGAGTATCGTCCGTGAGTTTGCCTCTCTCGACTCAGAGGAGGATGTGAATAAGATAAATGCAGCCATCTTCTACTCCATCTCCTCCACCCAGGCTGGCCTACAAGGGGTGGAGCTGGGCAATTACCTCATCAAGAGGGTGGTCAGAGAACTACAGGTGAGCAGGGGTGGGGAAGTGGGATGTACTTTTGTCAGCAAAAAGTTGGTCTAAAAAACGCTGGATGTGGCTGTTATAAATTGTGGTTTAATTATAGATGAATTCTAGCATTACAGTATTATTGTAGCTCGCTATATTTTAAATGATTTAACTCTAAAGTCAAGTCAAGTTAATTATATTTATATAGCCCAAACTCACAAATTAATTGAAATGTCAAAGGTCTTGAATAAACAAACATTGTAGTAGATACAGCAGAAAAAGTAAACAAATTCAGTGAAGTACATTCACAAGGATCATTTTGTCTGGTATGAATGTATAATTTACTCAGCATACAGCATATTTAATAAACATAATTAAACTTTTCAAAGGTCATTCTCTACATCAATTCAAATACTGTCTTCTGCATATTTCTTTTTCTCATTGCTATTGAGGAAATTAATTCAGGGACGAACATAATAATGATGTTCCGGTAAACCTTCTGAATCGTATAATTACCTAATTTGATATGTGAGATGAGGCCAAAATTAAGACTATAGCATTTTATCTTAATAGTTTAGCTAATTATAGAGCTGTAAAATTGGAGCCAACACCATTGTGAAATCCTGTAATAGGAAAGTTATTTGAATCGTATAAAAACAAGGCTTGGGGGAAGCTGAGTGAAGCAGGAGGTCACAGAAGAGACAAGTTTATGTAAACATCTGTTATCTAAACAAAAAAACATAAAGCACCCAGTGTTATCTTTGAAGCTTGCAAACCATCCTGTCTCATTACAGCTAGCTTATCATGAGGCATATGTCACTATATATATGGCATAGATACAACTGTTAACTCCTGCAGAGCTCCTCAGCTCCTCCCCTATGGTGTAGTTGCTGAAGTGTTGTTTGTCTCTTCCAGGAACAGCACGTTTCTCTCTGCATGACTCATGCTGAATTCAATTAAAAGGCTATATGTTAGGCTTTCAGGTGTGGCCCAGCTGGCACAGCATTGTTCCAGCGAGAAATATAGCTGTGACCTGCAAGTTTTTTTGTTTGATAGTTTTTCAGAAGTTTTTGTTCCTTATTGTAGTCTTAGTGCTGAATTATAAATCTCCCACTTGTTTTAGCACTTGCTGAATGCACACACAAACAGAGCAGCAGTCACTCGACAGGCAGTAATGAAATCTCATCTTATCCCCCTCAATAAGCGCAGAAGAGCCCTTCATGTTGGGCCACTCCAGCTAGTACTTGTTAAATGATTGGAACATTGAATGGAACATCAAAAGCCACTCTGCCCAACAGATGGGAAATAGCTTATAGTGTATCCTTATAAAAATCAGGTTTCAGAGCCTTAAGCTTCTTCAACTTTAGTTATTCATGCAATGGGAGTGTTGATGGCTGCAAGCTTTTCACTTATTGGCATTTTTAATAATGGCAACAACACAGTCCAGCCAGCTCAGCAGATATTGTTTTGTGTTTTCTGCTTTACTATTAGTGCTATTTGTGTCAGAGGTCGAGAAGTAGGTTATATTGCACTGTGCTGTAAAGCCTTACAGATGGGGAATGTTGTCTTCATCGAGAGGTCTACTAGCATTGCATGTCAGCATCATCTCCATTCATCTTTGTTATCTTTGTAATGCAAAAATGAATCCCCAAAAAAAGGGCTGTGCTACTTTTTCGCTTCTCTCTACCACCATACAAAAGCACAGACCAATCACTACATGATGTTGAGTTAGTTTTCATGTGGACTGCATAATAGATTGTTGTGTGTTACCTTAACTTTAACCTTAATTTCATTATTAGTCCATAGTTCATTGGAACTTATCTGTTTTGCTATCTGTCATAATTATAATAAAATAAATAATAAATCTACATGTCAATACATTGACATATTTGATTGGAAACTATCTTAATTTCACCAAATCACATAAATTACACTAGAATCAACGCCTGAGATGGCAGTTACAGCTTCTCTGCTAAGCTAGTTATGTTAGCTTTCATTTTCTAGGTATTAGCTTCTGCCTTATTTAACTGTCAGTTACGTTGAATAATAAAATATATTACGACAATGTTGGTTCATCAAAGTTGACATTTTTCCTATTACAATTAACAACTAGGGAAAAATGAGTAAGCAAATTAAGTTGCTGCTAAGGCTAGCAGAGGCTGTCTCCAGGGCTTAAAGTATTCCGGCACCGTGCCGGATCTCCGGCGTGTGGCGTTTGACCGCGATTCATAAAAAAAAAAAAGAAGCAAACATTAAAAAAAAACCTATTGATGCGGGATATTGTCAAGCCCCTCCCTCAAACCGTAACTATGCACACGCAAGGACGTGTATAGTTACGATTGTTGTGACCATGGATGTACTCAGAAGGTTGTGACAGACATAGCAACAGTAACCACGGGGGGCCCGCAGCAGTTGATGCTGCGTTCCAGACAACTCGGAAAAAACGGGCTGTGAATTGTGGAAAATTAATTGAACAGCGTCAAACTCGGAAATTACACGTATATTCATCTTCTTCCAAAATAAGCATAAATTGCTGCTGCATAGGTTTTCAGTGTTCAGCGGATAGTGACAATATGCCACACTTCGTTTTTCTCCTCCGACTTAACCTGTAGCGTGTACACTATGACCTCTCGGTTACCTCCGAGTGGTCCTGAACGCAGCATCCAGGCCGGCGTTTGTTTGACCGAAATCCAAAGATGGAGGAGAAATTCATGAAGCCAGGGGAAGACGTCCTAACTGAAAAAGGACTTCAAAATAAATGGCGCTGGGCGTGGATAGAAGAAAGGGACGGAGACGGCAAGCCTTTTGGTAGCTGGTGCCAAAAAATTAAGAGAGCCAGGTGCTTGTTTCTGTGTGTTGTGCGCGAAGAAGCTAATATATGCAACTAGCGGTAAAAAAGTTCTTCGACGTCACGAAAGTGACCCCGGCCGCACACAAGTCGTTTGCCTGGAGCAACAGACACAGCTGACGTACCGGCGCCAATGACAGATCGTGTTTGTGAGTTATGTGTGCGCGTTCATTGCTGAACACGATTTATCATGCACGATCGCTCAACCGCTGGTAGATCTCTGTAAAAAGGTAGCGGTTGATAAAACTGCTTTGACGAAACTCTCTGTTTCCAATCAGCATGCCAGTTATATGAACACCCATGGCATAGCACCAGAGTTCAAAAAACGACTGTCTGATAAGCTCAAAGGTGTCTGTTGTCTTTAAATGTTGATGAACATGCACTGTAACTGTTTACACTGTACATATTTTATATAAATTGTTCTTTACTGAATTAAGTGGTTGCTAATTGAATTCCTGAAGTTAATTAGAGTTTCACACGCCCTTATAGCATTACGAAATTAATATTTAAATCGCCTAGCATATGCATCGGATCCACTACACTACCCCCCCCCCCGCGCCGAAAAAAGTTCAGGCTCAGGATTTCGAGTTCGAAAAATGATCGACTAGGCTGAAAGCCCATTTGTCTGACAGCCCATTATACCGGAAACAAACGGCTCTTGCTGCAGAGGCCAATTGGTCCAAAAATACCAACCCAGTATAGACGTCAGTCCATTGTGTCCTTTTCGCTCATGTGACGGGGGGGTGCACACCAATTATTTATTCCGATGTTGGGAATTTGTCTGCAATGGTTAAATCATTTGAAACGTTTTCTCGGGTAAGGTCAGAAATGTTGCCTACTAAGGGCAAAAGCCCCACCGATCCAGCACCATGGTCACAGCAGACAGTCACTGAACTGACAACTGCAGGGAGAGTTGCGTTTTTGAAGCAAAGGGACATTTTAAGGACTATTGGGGTGTCAGAATAATTGGCTGTCGGAAGAATGGCATGGCACCATAGAGAGCACACTTAAGCTCAACTACAGTTTCTAGAGCAGATTACTGAGCCAGAGCTACAATTTCTGTGCTTAGTCAGATTCCAGATTTAACTCAGTTTTGATAGATATATAACCATTGCATTTTGTCTTCATAAGGTTTAGAAATTAACCTCTCATTTGTGACTTTCATTCCTTTTCTTCTTTCTTTTATCCAAAGCACCCCATGAGTGCAATTATTCTTTTTTTCTTCATGGGAATTGAACCGTGACCCCGACAGTGTAAGTGCAATGCTCTATGGTCAAGGCTACTCAAAACCACAAGGCGGTTGTATTCTGCACAGACCATGGCTTTCTGACAGGGCTTTACCTTACATAAAGGTGAAGAGAGAGGAGCAGCGCAGCCACGGAGGGACCACTGAGATGATAGATAGATGATAGAGTGGAAAAGAAAAGGTCACAGTCGTGATTTAAGGTGAAGGGAGGAGGTCTTGCTTGTCTTTGTAGATTGGACCCTAGAGCACAGTTCTGGCACTGCTCCGACTTTTCCTCTATATCTTTTCCGCCCCCTTCCTTTTTCATCTTTCCTACGGTCCTTATTTCCACCCCTTTTTTCTTTGTTAACCCTGCCAACTCTTTAATGGGAGCACCCAGCAGAGACAAAATAGAGGAGGTTGGAGAGTAGGGCGAGATCATTATACAGTAGAGTGAGAAGAAACACAAGGTGCAACAGAAACATGGGACATGGAAAGTGAGAGGACTGGATTCTGAAGTGAAAGGAACGCAAAATCAAGGAGAATGAAGGGAAAACAATGTTGCAGAGTGAGGCAGACAGACAGGAGCGTGTCCCTCCAGGGGTTGTCTGACACTTCCACTTTCATCTGCAGCCTTTCACTCCTCGTCCTGCCACATCGCTCCGTCACTTATCAAACCTGACGCCAGGGTACGAAGATGGGTGGAGAAGAGGGGAAAGATTTTGTTGAGAGGAGAGGGTAGTGGGGTGGAAGAGAAGCCATGAGATGAGTGGGTAGTCGTGTGTGTGTGTGTGTGTGTGTGTGTGTGTGTGTGTGTGTGTGTGTGTGTGTGTGTGTGTGTGTGTGTGTGTGTGTGTGTGTGTGTGTGTGGTTGAGACAGCGACATGGGGGAGAGGCAAGTGAGAGAAGAGAACTGGTATTAGAGGTGAGAGTGCAGGGGACTGAGGAGGAGGAGGAGGAGGAGGATAGAATAAGAGGGAGGGAAAGAGAGAGGCGATCATCCATCTCCATCAGCGGGGCAGGATCATGAAGCAATGGAGTTGATTTGTAATGCCGTCTCTGTCTGAGGAATTGGAGGCCCGAGCAGCCGCCTGAGCATAAACAAGAAAATTTTGTTTTGCGTTTTGATACTAAGGTCGAGTGTTTATCTCCTTTATTTCCACTGCTGCGAAGCTGGTGCCCTTTGCATTCTGGTGGGGATCAAATCTCTGCTGCCTCTCATCTGTTTTCTTTAAACGTTTACCTTGTTTTCTCCTCCCAATCCCTTACCTAGGTTTCTTTTATTTTTTGTTTTTCCTCTCGTCAAGCTAAGGGAAGGTTGAGGCAATTCTACGCTGAGCTGTCTCTGCATGAATGTAAATGACTGTGCAACTTTTTTGTGTTTCAAAATAGATGCTTAAAAAGAAACTCTTCATTCCTACCTACTTTAATTCCATATTTAACACAGGCTACACATTCTTTCAGAGATAGACACCAAACATAGAAACATGTGTTCTTATTTCTTGAATCATTTATACTGTAGATGGCTTATTAATTATTTAGAGCTTATTAATACATTGGTACATGTATATGCATATTGTGCTGTGTTAGGCATAGGTTACTGTAACTGCTCAGAGACTGGCACTTACCAAACACAAATTAGTCAGCAGCACAGGAAGCACAAATCAAACGCTGTCGCACAAATGTTCCTGTCAAGCTCGATCACCTCTGAGCTCGTAATGTCCTACAAAGTTCTGCTTCTGAGTTATTTGACCGATCACACTGCATAAAAATATAATCCTCACCTTCAGTTGCCTCAGAAACATCTTCATTTTACAACTTTCCAGATAGAAATCCTCCAGTATCACTCAAAGTGTTGCTCCTGCTGCCATCTGCTACCTGCATACTGTGAAAAAAACCCTTCTTACATACTTTGGATCTCTGAAGATCCCTAAAAACATTTTGGAAAAACAAACTTTGGTTGTCTGAGGAATAGAAGAGAGTTGAGGGAACAATGAATTAGACAGGGTGTCTCTGAAGACAATGAGGTATGCGTTTAAGGTTTCCCTCTCTTTTCATGTCTTTCAGAGCGAGTTCCCTCACATGGCCATGTTCTCCAGCCTGTCTCCAATCCCAGGCTTCTCCTCCTGGCTCCAAGGCCTGCTCAGCCAGTACAGGAAGGAAGGTCGGGGCTCTGATCTCCTCTCTGAGCAGGAGTGGAAGGAGGTGGAACAAGCCACTGATTCAGCCCCAGGAGCCCCGGCCACCGAGGCCCTCCGTAAGCTGATCGGCACCAGTGAGTGGACGCACTCTGAGCAGCTGTCCCATGTCCTGGAGCCCGCCCTGATGCGTCTCTGCGCCTGGTATCTCTACGGGGAGAAGAGACGAGGCTACGCTCTCAACCCGGTGGCTAACTTCCACCTGCAAAACGGCGCCACCATGTGGCGGCTCAACTGGCACGCCGACACCAGCCCTAGAGGCGTGGCGAACTCTTGTGGCATCATGGTGAACTATCGTTACTTCCTGAACGAGACATCTAAAAACAGCGCTCTATACCTGCAGAATAAGGTCATCACGGCATCGGAGCAGGTGCTGGGTCTGGTGTCCCAATTTCAGAAGAACAGCAAACTGTGAGAAATATGCGGCCAAGTAAGTTAAATGGCACTTGATATTATTAATATATTGACTGACTGCTTCAGAAGCAGCACTTGAATGGACATCAGCTGGTGTTATTTTTCAGATGAAATTAGAACATTTCTCACATGACGTGTTTCATCCCATCTTCTGTCTGTAGTGCATAGGTTAGGCTTTTTGCCTCATTGGGTTTCTGGTTGAAGCTGTTTGATATTGTGTAAGTGCTTTCCAGGCTGAGAGACTGTAGCTAATGAAGCACGAGTCATCTATCAATGCTTTACCATGTTCCTGGATAACCGTGTGTGTAATGGTGAAGAAGGAGCAACGAGGGAGCGCAGCTACTGGAATAAATGATGTTTAGGTTCTTTCATTTGGGCGAACTGTCTCCCTGCAAACGTGTTGGAGAATGGGAGAGTATTCAATTCTGTTTCTCTTTTTTTTTTGTCTTTGGTCAGGTTTATACACACCTGCTGTTACACTGATTATTTCCACAAAAAGCTCAATACACAAAGGCATGAAATCACAGACTGGAAATATTGTATCATATTAAATAACTCTAAACAAAACTCCAATTATTTCATGACTACTCATATTTTACACTCGACTGTGCTCGCTCTGATCCAATGGGCTGGACCCTCCTGGTGCCTCCATTCAGGTGATTTATTTATTAATATTTTATAATTTTGCCCTCACAAACACACATTCACACACACACACACACACACACACACACACACACACTTACCATCAGCCTCTCTAGAGAGCCATCGCTGATGTTCTAACTGCTCTGTACAGGTGCCAAACAGGGCTCATATCAGCCCACACCCCATTGTTGTGAAATAATATATCACAGCAAGTTGACTGTGAAATTACATTTTATCTCTCCAAGGAGCCAAACTTTCTTTTCGTTTTTTCATGTTCTCTCTATCTCTCTCTTTCTTTCTCTCCCCCCTCACCTCCTTTTTTTCCTCCCTGTGCCGCTCTGTGTCCTAGAAACTAATGGAGTGAGAAATAAAGTTAAAGTAAATGGCTAGATTGATGGTGTTCAGTTGTGAAGAAGCTGAGAGGAGAATAAAGAAGCATAAAAAGGACAGTTGTTTAAAGGATGCCCTTGGCAGACAGTGTGTGTGTCTCCGCTGATATTTGGAGACAATACGAGACCCATAGCTTCCTCTGTGCACAGACGTGCGTAAGGGACGCGGAGAAGAAAGCGGCGACACTGTCACACCATCTCACAGTGGAGGACGTCACTGCACGCTGTGGTATGGGTTGCCATGGAAACAACATTGACATATTCCACACCTGCTGCTGGCATCCAGGGCTTGTTTTTCGTAACCTTTGCCCAAGAATGCCTGATTGTAGTGACCAAAGAGAGGTTTGGGTTAAAAGTTCAGTGACTTTTTAATTCTGAACATTTTAACAGTCTATTATGTTGTACACTGAAAGTAATGGCTTTCAGTAGTCAGTCAAGTATTTCCCATAGGACTAAGAAAAAAAATTGCTCACACAGCGAGCAGTAACAACACTGAAATCTGATTCATGGACACACCAGGTCCCCGCTAAATGAAATTATACAAACCTCCTCAGTGGAGGCTTAAGAGGATGAGACAATCCCTACTGCACAGCTATCTGATGGGAAGGCTTTTAATTTTGCAACCAGGAAAGCTTTAATCAGGTCCACTTTTCATGTGTTAAATTGAGTTAATTTGAAAATGGGTGTCCAAATGAATCAAATATGAACATGTAATTACTTAAAATATCATCATAACAAAGGTAAAGTTAAACATCTGTGATCAAATAGCGGTAGAATTGGAAAGCTATGTTGAGCTTTTTCTAGACAAATGTAGCAGCAAGTATTCCGATAACTGACAATTTCCGCATGGGTGCAGTGTGTACTTAGACCAGTCTTCATTTGTATCTAATCAGATTGTAGTTTTGTCACATTTCCAGCCCAGCACATGTTGGTAATGGATTCACAGCCAAGTTCAATATTGTGCTGCAGTGTCGTCTGACACGTCTTAGATCCAATACTTTCCAAAAAGCAGCAAAAGACCTGATTAAAATTGATTAGAAACTGTCTGCTGTGGAAATTCATGCCTCATCTAAAAATAATTCAGTAATTCAGACAATCCTTTCATTTTTATTTTTTTTGAAGATGGCGAGTGCATGTGTGCGTGGCGGTGGCGTATTTCATTTCTTGTCCCTCGTTCGGAGGAAATTGCCTTACAAATGAAGCTAATCCATTTTTTACAGTTCACAGTGGCCAGAAAAGTCAGAGAGTGATGGTAGAGTGGTGGCCGTGGCATTTTCACATCCTAATTCATTCTGATAAGGTCTGAGATATAAAAGCCTTTTGTCTTCATCTGTTCAGAGAGTTTAAAGGGACAACAATTGAAGTAAGTGCTGCATTGTATCACTGATAAACCCTGATGTTTTATATTTTATAATCTATTGTCAACAAAAAAAGAAAAAAGAAAATGAGTGAGTGAGTGCAAAAGATGTGGGCGCCCCAAAACCACTGAAACAAAACATTGAAATAGAGGCATGAGCTGTGACTGGAAAGAGCTTCAAAAGATTGTCATACTTAATTAATCAAAGAACTTTTGAAATTAACCCGAACACAAGTATTGTCTTTCTCCCAAATGAAATGCAAAATATGAAAATGTAAATAATTTTTAAGATGCAAACATGATGGAAAAACACTTTCATGTCATATGCCATATCAAATTGTTGTCCCAATATAAACTAAACTCTGCACCACGTCTGTTGAACCCCAGGTTAAAGAGAACTTAAAGGTTAGTTTTAAATATTATTTATTCGCTGTAATGTTCAATATTAATAACTAAATCAGACTAAATCAGAAACAATCAAGGTTAAAGGAGAAACATCCGAGTATTATTTTTTCTGCATTTATCACATAACCTTTTCCCAGCAACTTACTTTTCAGTGTGGTCATATCTGTCTTCAAGAGATCAACTTAGATTGAAGGATGTATCCTCTGCCATTTTTTTTTTAGCATGTGGCATTTTATTGTAACACTACTGACATTTGGGGAAAATTTTGCACACTTTTGCACACATTTTCTAAATGTCATCGTGTGGACCATTCACAGCTATTTACAGGTAAGTGATGATGGGAGGAAAAGGGCGATTTTCAGTTAAAACTGAGAAGGAAAGAAAACCTTCCCAAAGGCTGGCTTTACCTGCAGGCGATTGACTTTCCTGTTCGTGTGTGTATATGTGTGTGCGTGTGTGCCAGGGGAGGGTTCATCCAAGTGTGTTAATCCATTCTTCCTGGTTGCTGTCGCTGGCCCTCCTTCATGCTTCTCACCTCACATCATCACCATTCTCCTCCTTCTCCACCCCCTGGTAACCCGACCCTGCACCCACAGCTCATCCAATCCCTTGGTCTGTCTTCAAAGGACTTCACGGTTTTACGAGCAATCAGGACACACACACACATACACACACACACACAGTTCCACATGTGCATAGCCACACACAATCACAGGGATGCATGCTGCCTTTCCAATCTGCCAATATTTTGCAGGATGTAACCTTTAGAGGGCAGCAGAGTTTCACTCAGAGTCACTGTGCACAGAGTTCAAACAACACTTCTCTGATGTGTTGGCTAGCCAAACACCCTCTTCCCCTTGCTTTTCTAATTAACCATAGCCTCTCTCTCTTCTTCTATACATTCCTCTTGCATACCTCCCTTTCTCTCTTTCTTCTCCCTTGGTCCCGTACTGTTTTCCTTTCAACTCACCCCACCCACCCCGTCTGTCCCAGTTGTGGAGTGAGTTGGAGATTGACAGATCTGCTATATCTGGTTATAGGCTGTAATTAAAACTAATTCAGCTTGCTGATGGCATTTTCCGCCCCCGTTCATCCATTGCAATTAGTCAGTATTAGTTGACCCGACGTCTTGTATCAGATTGGGTTATTGAATGTAAAAGAGGTAAACAGGCAGAGGTAGCTGTGGCATCACCCTAGGGTAAAAGCCACTCTGGGCCTGAAGCAGTTGCCAGACAGATTGAAATAAGAGTGTGAAAACTGTCTCTCTCTCTCTCTCTCACACACACACACACTTTTTCTGTGGGAATCAACAGACAGTTTTTCCATAAAAAGTTGAACAGAGGTTTAAACACATTCCATAAAGCGCACCAGTGTGCACATATGTATACAAGACACACATACATAGTTTGCTCTCTTACAGAGTACATTGATCAGGCAAACAGTCCGTGGCCCAGAGGTGATGATCATTCACAAATCACTCTTCATTTGTCCTTTCCTCTCATCATCTTTTGCCCTCGATATCCGGACCACCTGGAAATATGTGGAAACACCTTTCTGTCCCTCGTGTTGCTAATACAAAGTGTGTCCTACTTGTGTGCATAAGTCAAATTTCCCAAACATTTGACGGTTGGAAGCAAACCAGATGTTAAGAAATTAAGAAAAACAGATGTTCTGACACGCATTGTTTGTACATGCTCTATTTCATCCCTCAGTAAAGTTTAAATACTGGCAAAGCTAAATGTTTCTTCTTGAAGAGACAGAGATGTTAGAACTCACAATACAATGATGCTGCCAATTATTTGGCCAGTTTTTCTTTGTGCAGAAATGTTGTCAATCATCTTGTTTATTGAAATAATCACCATTACAGTTAAATATCTCATAATAAGACCCACATTAAAAGGTTAGTCGAGAGACTTTGTATTATACTGCGATATAGTTCAAGGACTTACAAGGAAGCTTGGCTAGTGGTTCTGTGTGGCTTGTACTGAGCAGAGCTGTGTGACAATGACAGTATGTAATTTGTTCACCGCCTTATTTTCTTGGCTATGCTAACATTTGGTGATTAGTATGTAACACAAAATACAGCTGAGGCTGATGGGGATGTCATGAGTTGTGCAGCTAAATGATCATAAACCAAACCTTCACCTGAATAGATTAATTGTGAAAGTTACAATTTTGTACCACTTTTCAAGTGATGGAATAGAGCTAGACTAGCTAAAAAAAAGTGACATCCTGGGTATTCGTCTCGAGAAGGACTCAAGCTCCTAAAACACTGGATCCTACACTTCCCATGTTGCAACAGACCTTCCCTGCCTGCTTAATGTCCACATCTTCCAAACTCTATGCTCCAGTTTGTGATGCAGGCTTTCTGTTAAATATACTGTAATGAGTCATCATGCCCAAGCTTAGATAACTTTGATGACATCATCATGGTTATTTTCTCAGATCTGACAAAGCTCCTCCTCAGCCAAAGAGGACATTATATAACTGATTTCACATTATGAGCACTATTCACCAGGACCTTTTATATTTATAGAATCAGCCCAAAAAAAAGCAAAAATCCTAGATTATTCTTTTTTTTATTCTTCTTATTTACTCGTTTGGAATAGAATATTTTAGAATCATTTATAAAGTCATGCTATTAATTAATTAATATTGATTAAAAGCTCACAGGTGTGTGCCATTCAGACTCATATCTAATGTCAAAACCTCCTCATAGCACCAGAGATGAGCAATTTTAATGAATTTCAGCTTGCCTCCTCAAAAGATTCCTTCATCTGACGAAATATATAACACATGCGGTGAGAGAGGCAGAGTTTTCTTACTTTTTCTCTCTTCCACAGACACACTGAGTAATGAGTCAATGGCTTTTCCTGTCAACACGGTTTGTCTTTTACAGTCACTGCGTGCATCCCAGAGACCCATTAAAGCTATAGACCTCCTCCACACTTTCAATCTCGCTGATGCATCCACAGAGTTATCTTTCAAAAATCGGTTTACTCGGTTTTCTCTCCCTCAGATCAGCTCACACTGCACCCTCTCCATCTCCCTACGTCTCGACCCTGTGTCTACCTCCCTTCATCCAGACATGCACAGCGGTTGCAGAGCTGCATATTGAAAGGATACGCGGTCCCACTTCATGAAGCTGCGACTCTCATTTAAATAGATGCAGCAGCTGGGCTGACACGCAAGCCTCGCCTCGTGAATCCATGCTCCTCTTGCAACAGGAGAGAGGGGAGAGCGGAAGCCGACAATGGTGTGACAAATTGCGTTTTCTTATTTTTCATTCCGTTGATTTATTCCTTCCCTCTACTGCATTGCCGCCCATCAACACCCCACTACCCACACTCGCACCACTCTGCCATTCCCCCATCCTGTTTCCTCATCACATTCTATCCTTTGGAGCGGAAGGCCTATAGCAGTGGTAATGAGGGAGGTTAATTGGCCTTGCTGTGTCTTTAGGAGGCTTGAAAGTGACGATGGCAGTGGTAGGATAGGGGGTGACAATTTTCTCAATTTTCTCCGGATGCCCACCTGCTTACCCTCTGCTGTTTTCACATAATCTGAAATCTTCCCCACTGAGAGCCCTCTATCTAGGCAGTGTACAGATAAAAGACTTTCCACATGGGAACGTTCTTACAGACACTGACGCTGTTCACCCTATTCAATTACTTGGGGGTCACATTCTGATTCGGCATGCTATCACAAAATTGACTTGATTTGCATTTTCAGGGTAAGTTGGATAAAAATAAAGGAGGTGAATTGTTCGCTGTGATGGATTGCCTGTCTCAAGCAATTTTCAGGGCTCTGCAAGTTGATTTTCATTGTGAAATTAATGAAAATCAGTAATCAGAGTATATTCACATTCACACTATTCTTGGTTTAAATCATGTCTGGGTTATGATGTGTTTATGGAACATATAAAAAACCTGGTTATTCATATACCTGCATAGGCGATCCTAGCAGTATACAGACTTCTTATTGTCTTTGTAAATTCAGGCATGTCTGATCTCTCCATATGTAGCGAGAGTCATTTTTGTACTGACTTAGCTCCCTCATCAGTTGAAGATGAACTCAGTTTGGTTTCTAGATGCAGGACTCCGCTTCATTTACCACTCTGCAGGATTTGGCCTATTTATGTGATCACCGGTTATAAAAGACACAAGTGAGAGAGTCTTATGCGTAAGTTTACAATATTTCAAGTCTGCCTTAAACCAAATGTTCAAGCAAATATTCTAAAACAGGTTGCTGTAATCACTCCACCTGTTCATACTGGCCATTAAGACATATCTTCCTAATGGGCTTCTAACATACGAAATGGGGAACCAAATCCACATGTCGTCTGAGTTAGCCAAATCATGAGTGTATCTTCTATAGAGCCACAAAATCCTCTAGGGAGGAAGTCAGTATGGCTGGATGGGTCAACAAAATGTTGGACTTGAACCACAGTTTAACTGTTTCTGTAGTTTCTTTTAGCCATGACAACTGACATTCCCTAACTGTAACTGTTTCTGAAGGCACTGACAAACAATGTCATTCTGCCTATAGGGGCATCAGATCAGACAATGTTTGTATGCATCACTCTGGGCGTCATGAACAAGCAACGTATTTTGTTGTTTAATTTGGATCATTTCAATTGGAACAGATTTCTTTATGGCCAGTAAAAAGCAAACAAAATCTGTTTCAATGTACATACATACTTTAAACTGAATCCTTGTCTGGGGTACAGCAGCTAGTATATTCAGGTTTTTTTGAAACCCACAGAGTTTTCATTGTTGTTGAAATCAGGATAAGATCATTTACATGAGCAATACATAACCAAAAGCTCAACCACAACCAGCGTGAGTAAATGTGTGCATTCTGGAGTCAGTGTAAAAGCTAATCATATGCACTGGAAAATAGTTGGCATTAATCTTCATCTACACATGATTTAGAGTTACAGTAAATGATTCAAATAAGTAAAACCACAAATGTGGGCCTTTAAGTAAAATGCTGCACTTTTAATATTAGGTTGCGCACATAATGGCTTTCACACCAGGCATGAGCACATAGAAATGCAAAATTAGCTTGTTCAGAAAACAGTGTGGGTTTAATCTACATAATTAATAGCAATTGCAAGAA
Source organism: Argyrosomus regius (assembly GCA_946959425.1). Lineage (NCBI taxonomy): Eukaryota > Metazoa > Chordata > Actinopteri > Sciaenidae > Argyrosomus > Argyrosomus regius. The sequence continues at coordinate 20,787,443 of OX336886.1, forward strand.
GTGTCGGTGAAAGGCACTTTGTTGAGAACATTTTTCATTAGCCCTCGGTAGATGGAAGTATACTATGTAAATATATTGCATAAGATGATCCTGCAGTGTGAGTCCGTGCATGATACATGGCTTGTTAACTGTGTACAATCCATGCATTCAACCTGCAGCTATGTGTTTCATCACTTTAACTCAACCAAAGTGAAACAACCACTAAAGCTATTTTGTAATAACAGTATTTTTGTGTTATTTCCCAGAGCACATAACTCAGTGTCTGTGGAAAGGGGTTGCGAGGTCAATTCGATCCATTATTCCTCATCTGTCTCGTTCTTTCTCTTTCTCTCCACTCACCTTCACTTTCATCAGCACCAACACCTCCTTCCTCTCTAATTCCACTCCATCTCAGCCACTCCTTTCTTTCTCCATTCTAGTCCCTTCATCCGTCTCGATGCTGTGGTCAGTTAGGCCACTCCAAGTGACCGATGAGCAGAGCCATTGATCACTATAAAGTCAGCCTTTTACACTTAATGAAATGCCAGTTCGTTCACCCCACACATGCAAAGTCTCCAGAGATGCTCCACCACACACATGGACACCTACACACACACACACACACACACACACACACACACACACACACACACACACACACACACAGAAGTTGAGTATTGGTGGCAACTTGATTAAATCAATATAAGTAGAGATAGATGGAGAAGCAGGCAGATGGATGGATTCAGCAGAGTATATTCATCTGTTTTACTCAACACTGCTGCTTATTCACCATCAAGCATTTCAAACTTTTTTCTTCTTGACTTTCTTCCCCTGTCTAACCCTGCCTTACGTGTTTTGTGCATGATGGTGTTTAGGAATTTTTTTTAATTGACTTTCTTTATTGGAAGCAAATTTCACAGGCAACAACATGACAGTGCAATGTGATAGAGAGGACTTCCATTCTTTCATTTTTCCCCCGGCCTTTTTATCCCTCCCACAATCCCACCCCACCCGAAAGAGAACAATTCTCAATGTAAATCCAATATTCACATGTGAACAGTACAGAATACATACAACTAATACATAAATAAGGAAAATATTGAAATAAATGAGTAAATGAAATAACAAATGTTTGAAAATGGAGGTTGAGGTAGTTTCCAGTTTAGGAGTATGAGTCGCCTGGCCGAGGGTGGCAAAGGCAAGAACAGTCTGCGTGACTTTAGAGGTAAAAGGCTGCAGGGGGGCACCAAACAAAGCCAAGAGAGGTTCAGGAGAGATAGTTGTGTTATATGCTGTGCTAAGAGTTTTGAAGATGTCAGTGTCAATGTGGCAATCCTGGGACAGAACCAAAACATATGGGAATGGTCGGCTGGGGATTGTTTGCACCCATTACATGAGTCAGTTACATTGGGCTAAATCCGAGACAGCCTCAAATTAGTGTAGTGAGCTTTGTGTACAACTATACACTGTAAGAGGCCGTGCCTCGCACAGATTGAAGAGGAGTGAACTAACCGTAAAACTTGTGCCAATAATCATCAGGCAGTGTGGTTCCGAGCTCTTGCTCCCAAGAGTCCTTGGGACCGGACGCTGGGGTGTCAATAGTAGAATTGATAAGGCTGTAAATGCTAGAAATGAGCCGTTTTTGTTCAGGATCAAGAGCCACTAACGAATCAACCAGAGTTTCCGGGGGTCAACTAGGGAATTTGGGGTTCTGATTCTGAATAAAGGTGTTTAGGAATTATAAGAAGGAGGCTTTGATTTGTTGTGAAGTGTTCAGGAGCACCTTGACAGACTGGTACTGTGTCAAGATTCATTTACAGTATACAAAGAATTATTACAAACACGTCTCAAAGTGTTCTATGAGCAAACAAGGAGAACAAAACCACACTGGAGATCAGAGCAGAGTTGTTGTTGGAAAACTTGGTTACTTTAAAGAAATACATGTGTTTGTTAGACACACACACACAAATTTAGCTTACAGGAATGGACCCTTATTCCCTCTCTTAAATCTATTACCCCATTTAGGGGCATAAAGTGTCCACTGGAGTGGACAATAACAGAAAAAGGAAGGACATAATGAAGCTGAATGGTTACAATACGCCATTGAAACTCTTGCACGACTTGCATGGATGTTGCAGCATAAAACAAAAAACTGCTATCATACATCTTAGATCATAGTGGTTGTTAATTTATACCGTTTGTCAACAAACCATTTGTTATGTTTGGAGGAGGTTGTCCTCCACCCAGTCCTCTCATCCTGCTAAATGCTATGCATCATGTTGTACATGCTCAGTATTGAGTTCTTTGTCAACTATTTCTGAGGAATATCGACTTATCCAATCTCAACTTTACTTTTAGATGTTTGAAAATGGAAATTGCAAAACACTTTGCTTTGAAAACCCCATTTTTATAATCTTCCAACAACGTGTTACCGTTAGTACACCACTCTTCCTCAAGAGGGATATGTTGAAGAGCCTCATCTTTCTCTATGACCACTCAACTTGTAGCAAGCATCCAACCACATACATGTTATTTGGCTTTATAGGACCAAATCTAAATTTCAAATTCAAGGAAAATTTTGACACTAATTATCAAGTCTGTGCAGGTGGAGGATTTTGGAGGTGAGAGCAGAAGGGTTTAGCTTCATCTAGCAGCTATACCCTGCTGAGTGCTAATATGTATCTCAGGTCATGAATAGCAGCGGCACATTTAAGCTTCTACAGTTGTCTGGGCAGGAAAAGGAGGAAAACAAGCCTCACACATGATGTGCCAACACTGTATGTGCCAACAATCATCAGTAAGTGTCAGCGCACATTAAGTAATCATGTTACATGTGGACAAAAAACACTAATGATCTTTAGGTGACACAAGGGTGAAAAATGGCAAACCAACTGTGAAGTGTAACCTGTACGTAAGATGGCTAAAACGCAAATCAACAAGAACAGACTTTGCCAACCATGGATCGAAACAAAACGGGAGCAGATCCTGTCAGAACGCTCTGCAGGAGGGTGTCTAAGCCTGCCCCAGTGGTAGAGTCCTAAATCATCTATCTAGTGGCAGGTGGAGCAGGGTTGTGGTGGTTACCTGGGAGACGGGCGACTCAGAGAATAAGGAGCAAAGCTAATTTATGGACAAGGCATGATCCATTTAGTGACCGGAGAAGTTGGATGGACTGCATAAAGTGGGCAGTAGCAAGAGAGAGGAGAGGCTAGAGAAAACAAAATGTATCATGAGATCAAAAAATAAGTCAAAACTAAAAAATACCAAGGCCACACTGTTTTCAGAAAATTTAAAAGCCTTTAATAAATAGGCTTGGAGCTAACACATTTAAACTCAGTCTTCTTCAGAGCGGGTGTCCGCTCACACCAGAACAAGGCTGGTGTCAGCTGCCAGGTAGCCTATACAGTGTAGCACTAGATAATTGTCACAGGTGCAGTCAAGAAAGTGAATGTGTACATCATCAGGTAGATTCTAACAAGGCATTAATATCTTTACCAAACCAAGAGTATCAGATATTCATAGAGTAAAATAATTACATCGTAGGTCATCCCATCACAACCATACCAATATGGAACACAGCCCATCTCTTCATTAAGGACCGACTTGAAGATTCAAAAGGTTTCTCTTTGTAACATTTTAAATTTTTTCTAGGGCCTCTCTGCCTACTGCTTTGAGTGTCACCTCTGTGGTGTTATTTATAATGCTTGGTCATGGGGTGGTCTTCATTTCCTGTGCAGAGCATGGAATGTCATATTTGTGCTTAGCTATTCTCTCTTCCAGTTTTCTTTATGTTCTCCCCACATAAAAATAACCACATGGGCGTTGTAGGTGGTATACTACATGAGTTGTATTGCAGTTAATGTTAATGAATGCTTTTATAGTATAGGTTTTTATTCGAGTGTACATCCTTAAAGTTGCTTGTTTGTTGCATGGTGTCACAGTGGTTAGCATCTACCACATTTGAAAAAGACTTGCGGTTAGTGATCAAGCTAAGTGCCTTCTAGTTAGCATATCCACAGCTAAGCTGAACCTACTGGCCTTCCTCTTTAAGGATGTTTGGCTTGTGGGAAATCTGAGTCTAACGGTTGTTGTCTAATTAAAATCAGTGTATGAGGGTCAGTTAGCTGCATTACTTTAGTCAGCCATAAAGTCTGTAGATAAGTTGTATTAATTACTGAAAGGATCCATGTAGTGTTTGCACAGACACAGACAAGAAATAAAAAAGTCCCAGTTTCTGTAATGTTGCTCCACGTTTTCTTGTACTCTTCACAGCAGAGTTGAAGCTAGCTAACAGTTAGCAGCAAATGTTACGAGTTATACTATGAGTAAAAAGGCTACAACTGGAAGTCTCCTAAATATGTTTTGGTGCTGTGGAGCTAGAAGAGATAGATTGTTCAAGAACGATCAGATGATTGTCGATGTTTTTTTTTCATAGTAGTAGTTGCTGCAGCTAGCTGCTCAAAGTTGGGAAGAGCTATTGTTTAAATTGTAAGCAGTTGCTATATAAACGTTACATAAACAAGGACTTTTTATTTCTTTTCTGTGGCAGCAAATGCACACACACACACACACAACCTTTTGGTAACTGTTATACTGCAAACTGAGCTTATCTATACACTTTGTGTAACAAAACTACCTCTCAGCAATGTCCAGCAGAAACACTAAAACCTCTCTCTCCTTCAGTAGTGTTTCTTTCTTCTTCTTTTTTTTGCAGCAGCAATTTAACGATGATACCATATATTAAAATATATCAAATATATTGTATGTATTGTCCAGCCCTAGTTGTACTGTGCCACAATTAAAGTATAACTTTGAACAAAAATGAAGAGCTGGATTATGTTCCTTACATTTGTTGTGATGGGATGACCACCCCTTTAAAAACCTTTCCACTTCCTAGTTATCCCTCTTCTCATTGCAGGTAACCATCTTCAGTCAAGTATCGGAGCCTGTGAGGATTTATTTGTGTTTGTGAATACGTCACGCTATTGACTATGATGGATTTGCTATCCTTAAAAATAATTATGCCTTGTTACAATTAACCTAATTATGTATACATCTACTTTCTTGACTGCACCTGTGGCAATTATACAGTAATATTCTGATTGCTTGGCAGCTGGTACCAGCCTTGGTGAGCTGCCACTTGTCTTTTAGTCCCAAAGAAGACTGAGCTGAAACAAGAAGACTCTAACACCATTTATTAGGGATGTTTGCAAAACAGTCTGTCTTGGTATTTTTTGGTTATGACTTTCTGATTACAAAGCCAAGCACAAGTCTAGCCTCCTTGGATCCAAAAAGCACATCTTTTTGATACATGCATTTTTGAACTAACGCTCCTCAGCCAATTTACTGCCATTTGCTTGAAAGTATCTTTGCTTCACTCATTGCTGAACTTCAGTAAACTTCCAGTACTACACACAGAGTAATTTCCCTTTAGATGTGGATGTCATTTGTGGCTGTGACCCATTGTTAAGGAAAGGGACATCATCATTCACTGTGGCAGATGTTGAGGTGAGGGAATAGTGCTTTTTTTATTATGGCAGATTAGTGATTAGTGCTTACACAGATGGCCTGATTAGTTTGGAACAGAGGAATGAGTGTAGCATTCCAGTGTAGCATCAATGCTAAACGGTGACTAAACAGATCACGGCTTTCCATTTGATTTCTTAGATCCAACAACAGAACAACAATAATGGTGACCACAGCTGAGGTGCATATGAAACCTGTTTTCATCATCTCAACATTTTGTCATCTTGTGCTGAGATTGCAAAGAGATTTCCGTGTGTTGGTCCCTTACATCAATGCAGTTCATTGGCATGAGAAAAAGCTTACTCCTGCTGCAGAGGTCAGGTGTGAGGTGTATGAGAAAGCATAGTTTCACATGCTCACGAGTAAAGACAACCCCTCAGGGCTTGATTGCCTCACAGTTACCAGCTATTCCCACGCCAGAAGTCCTTTTTCCTGAATTTATGCCGGTACTCATGTCCCTGTTGAGTTCATATAACATATCAAGTGTTGGTTTCTATAAATAAATGGTGTAATACTGCATAAAATGAACCCTTAACAGCTTCGTAGTGAAATATGAATTTCACCCTCACAGTCCACAAATTAGCTTACGGTGAAATATCTGAATCATTTTCTTGGTATTTTTGACTCAGAGGAAACAATAAAGATAAATGCATAAACCTATCTCAGCGGCAGTAGCAGTTACCCACAGTGTGGGTAGTAGTGACAGTAGCTTCAGTAGAGTGTCGGAGGATTCAGTGGAGACTTGCAGTCCAGCTCCTCCGCCAGGAAGTGTGCCATGTACTTCTCTCTGACCTTATCCTCAACAGACAGGACCTCCAGGTGGCCTGATAGACCACTGCTGTCAGAGAAGTGTCAAATTATTCATGATTTTGCTGCCAGACACTTGATGCAATGGAAATTATGCTTTTTTTCCCTTTTCCTGGACACCACAACATCTCTACTTTAAAAGCCAAACATAACACTTGAGTTTTCATCAAATGAAAATGTTAATCCTGTGTGTTGTTTTTTAAAACTGTGGTTCAGACATTGTTGTTAAATACTGAATATTATTTCCACATGCATGCATTCACTGGCACCGACATTTGGGGAGCACAATATTAGTAAGATGACGTCATCTTCAACAAGTGTTTTTACTTGTCTTCTGTGGTGTCGTGGAGAATTCTATTCATTAATGGTCAGTTCAGTCTGTGGAGAAAAAGTGCCCAGGAGTCCGAGATGTCTTATGCAGAAGACTTTATTGAATCCTGATTAAGGAGAGTGAAGAATTTATCAATACGCTTGTCATGGCATCATCATCTGAAGAAGCTGTCCTCTTTGGCTCGTCTATATGCCCTCAGGACAGTGAAAGAACTACTCGATGTCCATAAATAATCATATTTAATGCATCTAGTTTATAAAAAGGTATTTGCCAATTGGCCATTAGTCTACAAACAACTAAATATGTTAGAGGCCCAACATCGTTATCTGATGTTGATGTGATGACTGTGTAGATGCTTCTAAATCATGAACCTATCAGTTGTGTCTAGGGAGTCAGACAGCCCGATGCTCTGACCTTGGTTACAATAGTAATGATCAGAATGGTGCCTGCTATTCTAAACACAAACCTACAGCTGCTCTGTATCTCAAGGACACGTCAGTGTCCCCATAACAATCTTAAGATTTGAAAAAATCCCTACAGTAACCTCAAGATCTATGATTGACCACCATATGTGGTATGCTAGAATACAAAATTCTACACAATACAAATGATGACATTTTAAATTATTTACTCCACCCACCTCTCTGCTAATGTAGCTTGTCAGCTCAGATCTAATTTGGTAGTAACAATTTATATTCACTCTTCAAGATGTTGGAATCAAACACAGTGTGTTTCTACAGTGTAGTATGTTTTTTTTGCTTTGCATCAGGGTGCTGCCTCTCCTTTATCTTTACCTTTGGGGGTCATACATCCTAATACATGGTGCCAGTGAATGTTATAAGATATGTAGATGTGGTTTGGAAATTACATGTGTTTTCACTTTGATGTGGCATAAAGATCTGTGTAGTATGGTCATCAAGACATCTTAAGAACTTTTACACCAGAATTTTAATTAAAACCTCATCACAATGCATGACACACACACACGCATACACGACACACTGTAGCTTTTTAGACATGCTTTTTTTCCTCAGTATTTTCAAGAAAGCAAAACACACGCACAGCCTCACGCACACGCACACACTTTAAAGTATTTGTGCAGCCTTGAAATGGAAGACCAAAGGAACATTAATGGATCTATCAAACCTCTCACTGTCCTCCTTCCAACCATAGAGACATCACAAACAAGCTTGTTGCTACTCTGCCACGAGCAGCTTAACCAATCTAAGGCAAAGCAGAGGAATAACCACCATATCTGCAGAGAACGCAGGGAGGAGACAAGGAGAGAGCAGTGGGGAGTGCAATACAGGAGGAAAGAAATATAAAAGACACAAGATATGTAAACAGAGAGTCTTGTCTTCTTATTCAACCCCACAAGCTGACCCAGGTGAGCTGTCTGATTGACCCAACACATACTTTGAATTCAACTGTGCATTTGTTAAGCCCCTTCCCTCAAACAATAATTATCCTTGTAGGTGTCACAACCATAACAAGGTGATTGCATTGGGCATTGGGCTGTGGTAAGAAGCCTTTTTGCTTGTAACATTAAAATAAAATTTTAAAAAAGCATTATAATAACACTGTTGTTTCTTTATTTCAACGTCTTCTACCCTGCAGTGTAACATAATTGTTAGAACTGTAACATTATTGTGCCAATTGACAATAAAGTTGAACTGAATTGAAACAAGGTCCTCTTACTTTTATTTAAATGAGGGGGAAACAGTAACACCAAAATACCACTTGTGGCCAAAAATATATTATATCTCTAGTGATAAGAAACATGGAAATGAAGCAACACAAGTCACACAGAAAAACAAACCTGTACATGTTATGTTGTAGTACATAAACAATATTTATTCCATTTCAGGCACACAGCACATAGGCTTGCAGATAACCAATGACACCATCTACCCAATGCCAACCATTTTTTTAATGTAAAGTGGCTAAAGCCTGCTTGAGAAAGATGACAGTAGATGTTGCTGGATTATGTCATGCACTAACTTGCTTTTTGTGATGTCATGTTACATGACTATTTAGATATATACAAGATTCATACGATAGCAACAGTAACTAAGGGGAGTGGGTTGTGGGCTGATAGTGAACGTAAACTTTACTATTATGAACTTTGTTATTATTATGCTTCTCACACACAGTAGATATATGTATTTTACCAAAGATGTGGGCAGCCAGGGTACCTCCAAGATTGGAGTCAGAGCGAGACAAACACGAAGATAAAAACAGAAATCTGTCCGAGGATAAGAGGTTGTAACTCCATTTCCAAATGTAAGGAGGCAGTGGGATGATTGTTTCACTCAGAGCACTGCCTCTGCTTTACCTGGTTAGAAAGCCATGACACTAGGCAATGAGCTCTGCTGTGATCACGAAAAGTGGTTCCTCTACGCAGTGTGTAGATGTTTTGAATATTAACTCACCTTCTATGACTCTAGGCCTTGTCTTTCTTTTCCGTTGAACCCCTTTTATTCTTTTGCTTCGCCACATTGCACCTACTTTACATCACACAGCCTTCCCCTACACCTCTGCCTATCTCTTTCTGTCTTTATCTCCTCTCCTCATGCCTAGTGTGCCTCGATGGCTTTGAATCTGATTGAGATTCTAGTTCTATTAGATGTAGATTACGCTGGAATTAGATAAACATTGCTTACAAAACCCAAAGGGCACAGTCGGCTTTTAATGCTTGTATGCTAGTCATCAAGAAATCTCCATTTATCTGCAATACTATCTGTATCTTTCTCACTATCACATAAAAAGTTGCTCACAGTGTGTGCTGGTGACAGTAATGCAAATATCAGCTGTGTAACACCAAGGAATGATGTTTGCATATTAACGGTAACAGACCTTTCTCTCATCTTTCATTAAACTTAAAATAAGTTTTGTTTCCTAATTTATTGGTAATTAGACTGTCTTTATAAAGCTAAATATGTCACCATAATGGTATTGTCATATGCAACTAGAAATGTACTATCAAGTTAACAATTCTAATTATAACAGCAGACACGTTTCCGTAAGCATTGTGCTTAGCACTGGGGTTCGAAGCAACATTTTACCATGGGATGACAGATTTTAAATCATTTTCACGCTACACTGATTTATAATCAGGTTAACATTGTTTTTCCCACTCCCCTGTACATCTGTTCTTGTACTTATATAACTTTGTGGTCCAGGTACGATGACTGGAGAAGTACGTAGAGATTTTTGGCACTTGGTCACACACCACCGACTATTTCACAGATTTTGTTGAAACTATTATATTTTCTGGTTTTCCATATGATGTCCTCTGATCCTCTGACAAACTGATTTACAGAGTTTTCTGATGTTCGGTTTTCTGAAGTAAAAGTTTTGTTAGCTGGGCTGCCCAGACTGTGAACTCCTTTCTCACCGACATAAGTACCAATATGAATACACCTTTTGTTGAGCCTACAGCAAAGCAGAAAGCAACCAGCTACATTCTAACGCTTACAACCTTATGATTTATAAAAGGTAGGACTGAGGTAGGACTTTCACATTACAAGATGATGCAAGCTGAGGACCATTGATTCATAATTATTTCTGAAAACTGCTTAACTCCTTCTTTCAAGGTGCGGGTTTATATCACTTGAATACATCTATAGATTTTTAAAATGACCAGACGTAAGGTTATCAGGTCCTACAGAGTTGTCCGCATGAAACCAGTCTGATTAAAACTAAATACGGAGGTATGTTTTTAAAGTATTCTAAGCATTTGCAGAACCATCTGCCAATTCAAAAATACTTTTTCTAATTTGTATTCATATCGTTAAAGTGTTGGTGCACACACTCGCACACAGTACTGTATATCTCAATGTGTTATTACTGCATTCAATTGTATTTCTCCAATTTAGAAGTCTTGCCTTATAGGCATTTTCATTTTTTCCTCATTTAATTTTCATTTTTTAACTCATTACAATAGCCATATTCATCTAAATAAAATACAACTCAACTTAGTCTTCTCTTATTTATGTATCTTTATCAGTTGCTGTCTGCTTTACCGCCAACTTCTATGGTCTTTTTACTTATCTATTGCTTATAACAAACAATTTCCCATTTTCTCGGATAATCTATAAATCTTGATTACATCTGCTATTATTATTATATAACTATTTTCTTCCAAAGGCAAAAGAAAATCTGTCCACAGCAAGGTCTGTTTATTATATTGAGTAACCAAGGATTCTTCTGGAAAGAGATGTTGAATTTGACAATTGCAAAATATCATCCTTCAGGTGCTACTTTAAAGGGAAACTGATGGAAAGGAAATGGTGCATGCAATTCAGGCAGTCAGTTTGGTCAGATATGACCTTCTATCAATCTTTCTCCAGCTGAAATTTACCCAACTAGGGAAAAACATCAAATGGCAATCATACTCTAATCTACTTCCTTAAATTGTGAGACAGATTAAGTTAGTCAATGGTAAATCCATATATGATGAGTTAAGGGAGACAAGCAAATTCCTTGTCCTCTGGATGTACCAGTAGTGTCAATAGAAATGGGAGAAGTCAGGCGCTAAATGACTCATTATGATGTCCATGCATGACATCCAGCATTAGCATATCAAATCATGCTAGTGCTGAGCTGCCCTTGAGTTGAAGGCAAGGGGGCGGCATGTGTCTATTTGCGTGTCAAAACTAAAAGAGGAAAAGCAGAATACTCACATGTGAGGATGACAACGCCTCCATCATTCTGACTTCTCTAACTCTAGGAAAGCCATTTGTAAACTGTTGAGTTGTTACAAAATGGCAAAATCATAATGATATCAAATCAAGCTCCGGAAACAATGTTTGTGCTGTACTGATTCTTTCCATCTGTTTTCATTAAAATGAAAATGAGACAGTTCATCCATCTTTCTGCCAAAGTGATATGCCTGTATCTAGGGAACAAGGAATGTGAAAGCATTCAATATCCATTCAAACGACTATGCAACTAGTATGTACAGTATGTGTTTCAATAATTTAACTTTGGCTAAGGTTATGAAATCTCACAAAGGTTGTGACCTTGAGAAAGTTGTAACACTGATGCCACATTGATGCCACGTGAAAACAATGGGAAGAACAGAAGATTAATAATTCAGTCGATACAAATAATAAAAACAAAATAAATCACCTAGAAGAAGAAGTATGGTACTGGATTATTGACAGGTGGAGAAAAGTTGTCGTCGTTGTTGAAGTTTGTTCGGGTGATGGGGCTGGAAGGTTTGCATGTTGAAGCGGAAGAACAAGTTGGGGAAACAAGCTGTTAGAATCCAATTAGATAATATTACAAAGCAAAATGATTGGCTGAGGCAGTTAGGACATTAATCTAATCTTTAATATTGCTTGTCTGATTGCTCTACTGTAAATCACAAATTATATTTAGCACCTTCGCTTTCATTTCCTCATTGTCTTGCTATGGTTTTCTCTCAGTCATAAGACCAGAGTATGAAACCTGTTCTGTTACTCCTTTTTTAAGGTGACCTTCCTGAAGAGGATCTCCTCACCTCTTCCACCTCGCCCACTCTCTTCTGCCAATTTTCCATCGACCTCCTTGAGCTTGATTGTTGGCTTCCTCTCTCATGAATTCCACTACCCCACTCTGCCATGATCACTATTCAGACTTTTTCAGCAGCAGTTCTGATCTTGTTGCTGTCCCCTTTCCAGGCAGCTGAGCTCCTACTGTGCAAGGAGGGAAATCTCCACTTCCAACACATGTTTGATGTGAAATTGGTCTTGTTTGCATTCTTTGTTATCCATGTTTTTGGCTTGTGCTTTAGGTAATTATACCTATCTCCCCAATATTCTCTGTAGACTTATTCTCATTCACCAGTTTTATTATTTTATCATCCTAGATGAGGCATCCATAGTTAAATTACCACTCTCTTCCCTCTGGGTTTTCTTACAGCTGAATAAAGGGCTTGTCCAAGTTTTGCTGGGAGCCTGTCTTTATATTGTCTTTATAAAAGTTCTATCTTTTATAGAGGCTGTTGAATTGTCTATAAGTAGGCAGTTTCTGTTTTTCTATCGATTGAAGTGAGGTCTGTAAGAAGACTTGTTTTAAAAAAAAACCTTCAGGAGTGAAGTTGATGGCTTTTGAATGAGTCTATAGATGAGTTTCAGAGCAATGTTCTACCCCGAGTTGGGTAGAAAACAAACCAAAATGAGCTTGTGGGGAGATCAACTTAAAAGCTGATTTTGTGCCTTAAACAGCATGATTGACAAAAGCAATTGGTGTTCATTTCATCAAGAAAGAAACCTCCCTGTAAGCACAGAGTGCAGAATTAGCCATTAGCTCCAGCAGTCTGGATTTTATACTGCGATGCAAAGCAGTAGAAGTCTGGAGTTTTATTGTGGGACTTGGCATCTGACAGAAGTGCAGACTGATGTTAATAATAACGCTAATAATCTTTTAGAGAGAGAAAAAAAATCATAATGCTTGTCACAAAGGTTTTGGCTATTTAAGGAGCAGATTCTCATCGATGCTGACAGAGTTAATATAATATGCAAAATGAGGGAGGTCTCGGACTCTAAGCATGACATCTATTGCGTCTATGACAACATTTTTCCCCCAATTAAGTCTTTGAAGGGTTCGTTCCTTATCCGAATTAAGGCTCTAAGGATACAGCATGTTGCTGTACAGAATATAAAGCCCTTTGAGGCAAATTTGTAACTTGTGATATTATGCTATATAAATAAAATTGACTTGACTTGACAGAGTAAGTAGTTCTCAGCATTATTTTTGTGCTTTCTCAAATCTTTTGTTGTCAAAATACTTCTGTGCCTACATACATTCATCCACAAGATTACACACACACCTTTTATTGTTGGCTTTGCTTGTGCTATGAGCTGCCTATAGCTCACACTCTTGGCCTTGCTAAGATTAATCCTTACACAGTCACAATTCAAACTACACCTATGCGGTACATCTACTTGAAAGTCATTAGGTGCAGTCGAATAGTCAATTTTGTTTAGGAAGGTTCCTAACTGAGTGAAATGACCCGGAAGTTTTAACGTAGCCGCCATGATAAGAGCTGTTCGAATTCTCTAACTGTTAAGGAAAGGAGCTTCCTTTATTATCTCCTTTAGCATAGGATACACCGGACCATCCTTTACGAAAGGAAAGGAGGTAATGCCGTCCCACAATTCCTTGCGGCAGCGGCAGAAAAATTGACGCACTGTTCGGTCATTCACAACCAGACATTAAAAAAAACATCAATTCATTTAAACAGTGTGATGCAGACTGTAGCAGAGAGAGAGAGCGTGTGAATACGGACAGATGCGTTGACGTGATATAAGAACTTTGATCAAGACTTCATGTGACGTCCAGCATTCTGCAGATCATCGTCTTCTCCTAACTCCTGATGAATTCTCCTTCACATCTTGTGGTTAGGAAAGGGCTTAGGAGCTTTTTTTTTTTTTGACTATTCAACTGCACCCTAATTCTTTTTCCTTTTCCTTTTTTGCCTTCATTAGCTTGTGCACAGTGGAGAGTCAGGGGCAAACAGGAGGTGAAGGGGAATACCTTGTGCCCATCTATTTAGACCAAGGACATACCTCAGAATGAAATAGATTGTGCAACATTTGAGGATGGGGTACTGTTATATGTCTGCAACAAATAAACATGATACAATTATCAAAGCAGGCTCAGTTGTAGAGTAAGTTAACAAAGCCTGGTGGGCAAAGTGCCCTATACTCCTGGTGGGGTATGAAGCTGCAGGGAGAACGGCACTTTATTAGCACTTTAGCACCTGCTTTCCATCGAGCTGAAATGGCATTAGAGAGGTGCCAGAAGGCATTAATGTCTTTCTTTATTTTCCTTCAAACTGCTTACATCTAGAGATGGAAACAAGCATGGTTTCACTGGTGTCTTATTTGCATATTACTTAACCTTGAGAATACCCTTTTGCATGAGCACATGCATAGATATACCTGTGTTTGCACATGTAGACACAACTTCCACTGTTTAGCTCACAAGGTTACATGAAACACTAATTGTCTGACATTAAAAATGCAATGACTGTATTTTTGCCTTTAAATTTGTATTTAAATTCAGTCTGTGGTTCCTCTTAAAGATTACTGTGTTATATGATGACTCTTGACAAATTATGGAAGTTAAATTGTTTTGTCTTTTGCTCTGTCCATGCAAATTGCACAGCAAGAGATAGCCATTAGACAATTACACGCAAATTAATGAACAAATAAACAACAGGATCAATCAATAAATCCATTAAGTGAGCCAATCTCTTGGGACTCTCATGGCGCTTGTTACATGACCAACCAAATGAATGAAAAGCAGAGGACGGTTGGTAACAAAGCTAATTGGTTCTTAACTGACATCTTAAATTAATGTATGGGTTGGAAATCAATTTAACAGATAGCTTCTTCACCATCAAATTACCCTTTTACATCTTCTCCTCTTCAAAGATTCAAGCTGCTTAGCACACAGTGCACGTTGTAATACTTCAGCTGAAAAGCTGATTCACATTCAGTTCCTCAGCTGTTTACATGAACATCAAAATGATGGACATCGACTGCGCTCATAACAAAGCGCTAATTTAACTATGAGCTCTCCTCACCACGCTGGCCTGGTCTCTCTGGTCACAGACTGGTCAATCAAATTAATCAGAGTTAAATTAATAATTTCTGGACTCAGCAGCATAGCAGGAATGATTTTTTGACAATTATGATATGTAGTGTCACAGTGCGGCGCACACTGTGCCATTATCCTACAGAGAGAAATAAGTGTGAATTTGCAATAAGCTACATCCACATGTTCATATTCAAACACACAACCTCACAAACACTTGACCTCCATGGCAAATATAAGCCTCATGGGGTGAAAAACTGTGGCTGAACCCCTTTTATCTTTAAGAGCAATAAACTTCTGACACTCCGGTCTTTTGCATCATTTTGCCTCTCAGTCTATCAAAAAAATAATTTCCCTGTTATTTATTTTTTACGTGTGCTCTCTTTCAGCATGAAGACTATTAATAACTAATTAATCAGCTAAACACATTTTGCTCTGGCATTTGGAACATACTCTAAATAAATTTAATGGAAGATTTTTTTTTTTGTTTCAGCTCTTCATCTTAGAACATCTTTGTGTTTAATACACATCTTACATACGATCTTCATCTTTCTCACAGAATTGTTGAGTCTGATGTGTAGAAATTGTTAAGTTAGTTACGACTAACAGCAATACTAAACTATCAAGTATTCCAGAGATTAAAAAATGAACAGTCAAAATTAGAGCAGCAGAAGCAGAGATCTGCTGTAGTATGTATCACATGTAGTTCAGGAAGTGGACCCAAAAGCAGATGCCATGGGTAATGAACCAGAAGTAACTTTAACGACTTACTGAAACTAAAGGCAGCTGATGAGTCTAACTCCAACAATCCAAGTAAAGTCCAATCAACAGAAATCCAAACGTACCAAAATCCACAACTGGGAAAAACAAAGGAAGGCATGATGACGAGACACAATGAAACTAATCAGGGCGGAACAGATAATCCAAAGTGGCCGGAAACACAGAGGCAGGAAATAATGCAACACAAGACAGAGAGGGAAGAATTACAAAATAAAACAGGAAACACTAAACAAGAACTCAAAACCATGACAGTATGGGCAAGTCTCCAAAAATACTGGATCCTACATTTCCCATAATGCAACTGAATCTTTTATTAGACCCTTTCTGCCTCCAATTTATTCCAGTGTTGCACTTTACCTCATTTCAGTAATCTTAATCTGATAAGTAAAATTGGTGAAGTGCCTTTTTAATTTTATAATTTCTCAACGAATGGCTTATTAATTATTGTAAAAGCATTTGTCGAAATGCATGTATTTATTTATTTATATTTGCCTTGCAGTTTCCAACAAATAATATAATTCATAACATAATTCCTCAAATCATTGTAGTCAAACAGGCAACAACTGAGTAATTCTGCTCAGTTTAGTGGCAGAGAAAATGTGTTGACAGTTACATGTATGATTTCTAGCATATGGTAATATCTTTACAATTATACTTTATACATTAAATGATACTCCACCCAAAATCAGTCTAGTGGTTATTGAACACTCATCTAAATAGTTTTGTCCATCATAAGAAATAATGTCTGTGGTCATTCCAGAATGGAAAGATTTCTTTTCTAACGCCTCCAGCAGAATAACCTACTTCACGCCTGTTTATCCATAAGCTTGTTATGTTTCCACCAACGTATGGCAACATGCTACTTTTGGCAGAGCTTTGGAGCGTCAAGGGGTACAATAGCTCTACTTAGAAGTGTTGTGTTTATCCACATTTTGGCAAAATTATAAAAGCAGCACAGGAGAGCTCTGTGTTCTCCTCTTGCATACCCACACCTGTCGAACATAGCAATTTCACACAATCAGATGTCCATTTTCATCTGATTCATGCTATATAGTGTAGTTTATAAAAATGTAATGTAGTGATTGTGCTGTTGTAAACACCAAGTCAGGTCTGCTTTTCTGTGAAAAAATCCTTTGTTGCACAGAAAGTAATTTGTGTTATTTATCCATGCATCAGCAATAGCAGTTTCCTTCCATGTTGCTGTGCAGACAAAAGAAGAGTGTAATGCCAGGGTTAGCTACACCATGTAATTCTCTTAGCACTATTCAGTTCAGTGCAAAAACATGAGAGAAGTGATCATTTTACAATGTAAGCAGCAGATGAAAAAGCAGCAGACTTTTGAATTTATGTATGTATGAATATATGTATTTATTTATTTCACGGTCACATGAATTTGAATAATTAATGCATATTCAATCCTAAAAAACATTAAGCCATTTAAATAAAGTCTCTTTCAGTCACATATATAGCAAGGCCACCCCCACAAATCTTTCGTTCATCACAATGAATATAGACATAGCAATTGCATCGCAATAGTCTCCGTCTCAGTAATGAGGCAAGCCAACCTTTGTCGATCTTTATCAGAAACGAAATGTAAGAATGAAAACACAATTACTGTGGGGACTATAATTAGAGCTACGATCCATCCATTTATAGTTGAAGTCAAGTAAATCAAAAGATAATATGGTGGAACTGTCATTAACCTCTATGCTGCATTCCAGCTTAGGTTTGTATTCCATTTCTTTCTCATACTAACTGGAAATCCCAACTTGAAGGGTAGTACAACACCAAGCAGCTGCATGGTAATTAATGTCTTTGTACTCCCTTATGGCAGGGTTGAACAGGTCATCATGCCGGCGATCAGTCTTTCTTCACAGTCAAATGCTGCAATGCTATATGGTAAACAACGTTTTTTCCTGTGGGTGTCTTCTGGTCTACTGGTCTAAACTTTTTGCTGCAGAGCCGCTGGGTTTTTTGAAAAAATAGTAGTGATCCAGAGAGTTGGAGAATCAGTGACAAGGAGCATTGAAGCTATTCTGGAGGCTTCTAGTGGAACAATATGACTGTGCATGACCACATTATATATAAAATCAACTTGCTCCAACTATTAACAAAAATTGTGTAACAACTACCCAGATGGTATTGTGAGTTTGATTCCTGGCTCCCCCAGTTCAGTTGAAGTGTACTTAGAAGCAAAATACTGACAGGTGTGTGAATGTCTGTGTATGGGTTGAGCTTACCCCCAAATTCCACCGGGTACGGATGCAACGCATGCCGTGTGTGTTGCAGCCGCCGGAGCTAATCGCAGCCATTTCAGTCAATGTATAAAACCCTACCAGGTCCCACAGTGTCCCAGAAACTTCTCTCTTAGCTCAGCACCGCGGGTTACGTAGCTGTTCTTTTTTTTTTGATGAACACTACAAGCAGCCCATGTCAATCTACACAGGATGGACCAAAACAGTGCTGCATCGACGCCATGACAGAGATGTGTGCAGTGGGGTTTTGGTGTTAGAATCAGTGTGAGTTTGGATAGGAAGAGCTGATCAGTTGGCACCTTGCATGGCAGCCCCTGTCATCGGTGTATGAATTTAACAAGTGTTGCTCTGAGTGCTTAGTACATAAGAAAGGTGCTATCTAAGTACAAGTCTATTTACCATTCATCAACACTATAAAAACGGCCTTTGTTGGATTCTGCTTTGTTGTGTATGTTTATACGCTTACACACAAAACTCCCCAAAACGGCACAGTACTGAACAATACAGCACAAAAAAATTATTTTCTCACCATTAATTTATCATTACTAATAGCCTACAGAACAAGAAAGTGCTGCATCAATCTTAAAATCCCTCAAGCTGCTGGTACAGTACATGAAATGACTGTTGTCATCTTATCTGTGCCTTTGTTCCTTTTGGCAGCGGGGTTTTCTATCTGTTTCATCCAGTGATGTTTTGACTCGCACTTAATCTGCGATTTCACACTGTTCCCATCATTTTCAACCGGGTGTCTCGCCTCCCATCAAAATAAAACAAATGAAAAGCGTATTGCAGAGTGACAATTTTCTCTGTGAAGTCGTATGGCGACAACGAGTTCGCGGGAGCGTAATAGCCTCGGTGGAGTGGTCACTGTGATCAGCCATTCATCTCCCTGCATGCTCCTTGATAAAGGAACAGCCTGTATTTTCAGTTTAGCGTGGGAGATTTCAAAAGGCACAGGGAGGCTATGCTGTTCATACACTCACAGGACACATAACCTAAAGTGTGTGTATGTGTGTGTTGATGGAGCCAGCTGGTAGGACATCAGCTTGTTATTGAGAATTTGGAGGATGAGTCCAATGCCAATTGGGCATCTCCCATTTTACTGCTTTGTTAAACACACACACACACACACACATTGATGGTGCCCCTCAGTCCGTATATACATAGCCATTCTGGTAAATTGCAGGGGGCAGATTAGGATGTTTAATTCACTTGTTGAAGAGGCACTGAGGCGAACAACATTGCAGCCATACTAACCAAAGCCTTCCTAATGTATGCTGCCAGAAAAATGTCTCATTTCAGCATGTCACTATCATCTCCGGACAGTTCTGCCATCCCCTGTGGTGCTCATTTAGTTGGCTTTTCCTGTCTTTGTTTTAGCCAGTCAACGTTGTTAGCCTTACCCCTCCCCTGTCCCCTGTCTTTCTTTCTTTGTCTCTTCCTCTCTCTATCTGGCAAAGTACACACGCAAAGTCAAGTTGTTCGGAACAGCGGTGTCTCTTGATGAAAACCCAGGGGAAATGTTCTGGGAATTGCTTTCATTTTGTTAAAGACGGGGCCATTCTTTTCTTTTGTGTTCAGCATGACCAGGCACAGCTGTTTGCACAATTCAATACCAACTGCCTTACAAATGGATTTTCCTCCTCTGTTTTTCCTCAACCTCCACTTCGCTTACAGCTTTGTTGGGACTATGCGCGCAGTTGTAATTTGTTTGCTAGGGCTTGTCAGAAAAAAATGGAACTGTGAGTTGTTAAAAACATAGATGTAATACTATTAATGCTATTTTATTTCAGACAAATGTAAAGGGAATCTGCTACTACAATAAGTACTATTACTACTATGAATACTCTTAATAGGTTGCATTGAACAGGTTATTGTTGAATCAACTATGTCAAAACAAAACCTGAGCAAAGTTTAAAGAGAAATGTCATGGAACAAGCACCTTTGTCACCAGCAAGCTGGTTGTTAGTACTGCACTCTCTCTTCTGCGGATATTTTTAAAGCCTGAATGAAATATTCATCAAAGGCTGTGCCAAGGCTAAACATGGCAGCATGGAGACTGCTCTATAATTGAGAGCACAGGGGACCCAGGTTAGTCCAACCTGACAGGAGAGAGGGGCTCACACCAGCAGTCAGTCAGATGTTTATGCGGATAAATGTTTATGCCAACTGATCAAAAACACATTCATTAATTTTAATAACTTTTTTTTTTGTTTTGCTTTCTTATTCTTTCACCCTTTATGTTGTACAATTTCTGAATTGGTTATTGTCTGTCTGCTTTCCTTTTTATACTGAGAGCTCTTTTATAAAAAGGACAGGACTGGGATTTCTCTCTCAAACTCTCTTTTTCCATACTTCACACAACTATTTCTGTGAACTAATGAAACACTGTGGATTCTTCGAATGCTTCCTGCCTTCGAGGAAAGACTGTCCGCAAGCTTTTCACCCAGCCTTTGAGTGTGGCTCTTCTGAGCAGCTATAAACTCTTTTGCCTTCAAACATAGTTGGATAACACATTGTATGAATGTTGTCCACTTGAAAATGGGAAGAAATAACCACCAGAGTGATGCAGTGTCGTTTCCCCCAGTGAGAAACTAATACAACGGGAGAGTAGAGTGTACAAAACACATTCAAGTTGCACTATATTTACTATATTTACAGTATTTACCAAATATTTGTTCTTCTCTCTTTTTACTACCTAACATAAAAGCATTTTAAACTCACTAAACTCTCACAAAATTCAGCAAAACTCACTGAAGGCCATGAAACATACAGATAACAAGGCAAAATATATTTTGATATGTGTACATATGAATTCATAGTTGACACAAAATGGCAGCTGCACTCTCCACAGCTACGGGTCAACCAGTTATTAAGCAGTGACTCACACACACACACTTAACTACTCACAGAAACATTGTCTGAATACTCTCAGTGTGTTTGTAAATTATTACTTAATTCTAATGAGGAAAATACATTAATTTCCACAGGTACGTGGGTGAAGAAGCAATCAATCTCAGAATATCAGATTAGGACCACTTTGTAGATCGCAGGTTAATATTATTACTGCTTGACGTTAACAAAAAGAATACAGTAAACAATGTAAAATAAGCATTTATTTTTGTTTAGCATTTTAAGTATCCTGGGCTTATAGAAGATGATCGGAAAATGCCAGCCATTTAGTGCTCAGAACTCTTATTCAAAGATGATCTGCCTAGTCGGTGGTTGCCACAACAACATGTATAGTCTCTCTTGTTTGTGTACTCTACTGTGAGGACTACTGCTTTTTTCTCTATGAGTCATCAGTATTGTCTGAAAATAAAGCTGAAACATTTTCATCATGAGGTCCCTGGGAGGGCACCATAAATTGTGAAGAAATGACAGGTGTTCAGAGCAACATGCTATGTAAACATCAGATATTTTCTGGTCACAACAGAGCACAGGACTGTTGGATCAGCCTGTCACAAAGATCTGGTGTATAATCCTGTCATAGACTGAGCTGCTACATCAGAGCGATAGAGGTAAAGGATGTTTCTTTTTTATTTACAAAGTGAAAAAGGTTATATGAATACTGGCAATAACTTTTAGACCTACGAAACAGGTCAACATACAAGATCAAAGTAAACTTGGTTGTCAAATAAATAAGAAAAATCACACTAGAAAACACAGGGCAGTCCAATTAACAGTCTGATAAAGCTGGGTCTGGGACTTTTGTTGGCTTGCCAGACACCTCCACCAACAACAATTGGGAACTGCAAAAAAAAAAAAAAAAAAAAAAAAAAACTAATACCCCTCTATCTCCCCCTATTTCTCTTTAACTTAACTGGTCATGGCAGATGGCAGCCATCATCATTGCTCTCTATGGAAAATATCCTGAGATAACTTCTGTGATGATTTGACTTTATCTAAAAAACATTGAATTTAAATTAATATAGCAAAATTTAAATGTGTGCACTAACTGTGCTGTCAAACAAAAAATGGATATAGGAAACCAAAATCTGTGTCCAGTCATTTATCTGTTTGTATGATGAATGAAATGGATGAAAAGACTTCCTTTGGTTCAGTATGCGGCTGCTAGTGTCACTATCACATATTCTCTTCCCCTACTTAAGCGTCTAATTGGCTGTCCTGCCAGTGTTGGTTAACTCTCAGCTTCCACAAATAAGAAGCAGTCACACCTTACTCCTCTCTGGATTGACAGGTTGCTTGATTTGACTCGATCTTCATTCTCTCTCCGACCATCAGCTCATCAACCTGTTCAGTAATCACAAGCTGCAGTTTGGTGGATGCTCATCAGGTCATCCTTGTAGCTCCTTATTGGAGACTTTATCTGGCCAGACTGAAGCCACACACCTACCATCTGCCTTTCTGCAATCAGTATGACTTCAAAGGCTGTTACAAACAGCACTGGGGAGATGAAACATCCTATTGCTATTCCAGCTTACATCTGTTTCCATCCAGTTATGAAATCTTGTAAAGCTGCAGGTTGCTGAAGTACCTTGTGATCAGCCTTTTTATGCAGTCTAGGACATGGAATAACTCTGGCGTGAAGATGATGATCTGATGTAGAATTATTTTTTTTAAAAAAGAGAGAGATGTTGAAAGAAAGTGCCAAAGGTCTAACTTCTGAACTACAGAGAAGAGTAGTATTTTAATTTCTGATTTGTTGTTTAAAATACACAGTTGGATGCTGTGTATATTTGGTGTTATTCGCTTTAATGCTGAGTTAATATAGAATCTATGTACAGAATATACTATGAGCGTAATATAATATACAAAATGTTTATGTTCTCATTATAATCAAATATGTGAAAATAAGTTTGTTGTTTGTTTTTGTCACCTTAAATTAGCCTTTTATATCCCCGAATGTTGTGGGTCATCTTCCTCACAGTCCACTATGTTTCGACAGTAGCCCAGATTAGACAAAATAAACACTGGCTCTAGATAAGGACACTGTAGTTTCTCCCTCATGCTAGAAAGGAGAGAGTGAAATGAGGCAGTTGCAACTACACTGCTAAATACTACTAAATCCTAAACGCTGGTCCTTTAACTGCTGCTTAGAGGTGATTAGCTGATGATGATTTCAAACACGCAGTTATATTGATAACTTTATAAAAATTGGCTCTTCCTGGATTGAAAATGGCTCAAAACACCAGAGTTTGGGAATAATTTACATATACATATACATTATATCAGTATTTTGCATGGACAAGCATGTCACTTTGTTGACCAACATTTTATCCCTACTTGAGCTGAGACAACAAAGACACACTAAACAAATAGAGTTCATGGAGAAAGGTCAGTGAGGCAGTGTGATGTCGTTGGCAGGCTTTTGAGTGGCCATTAATAACAATTAAAGCGCCTTTGCCTTAAGCACTAATAGGATGTGTACAAACTCTTACAGACTCTGTCCCACCATAGTTTATGTACATTATGTAAAAAAATAAAAAAATAAATAAAAAGAATCAGGGCTGTGTAGAGTCCTCAAGAATCTCAAGTGGTCTGCATTAGCTGTTTCATTTTTTTCCCAACTGTACATGTTGACTGCAGGTTGACTTTCTCTTTATCGCAAGGTCAATAAGATAATGTAAACATGATTACCTTGTGAATACTACTGGATGCACAACACTGCCTGAAAAGCAAGACACATACATCATATGTTGTATTTTGTAGTGATAATGTAGAGTTAAATCCCACACCAAACTATAAATTAATCCTGATGTCATATGCATCGAAAGAGTAAACATTGCAACACCTCCAAACGGAGGTGTAACTCTGCCGTCACACCTACAGCATCACAGCTGTGTGAGATAATGACATATTTTTCCTCGGAATCAGTTGAATAAATGATTGAAATTCAATGTGGATACTGTCAGTGGAGTCAGCAAGCAATTGTGAAAACACAAAAATCACGTTAGTTATTCATAGACTTGGTGAGCTGGCACGTGGCAACACATCAAACACACACACAGACAGATGTTAATTGTATCAACTCTTGTATGTGAGCACGGAAAAGAAACCATATTACAAAACATTTTCATTTTCGTCATATTCCTCAGAGCCAGAAAGCGATTAGTAAACAATTTCATTAATGTGATGCTATGCTATGGTATGCTGTGCATGCAGACAGCCATTGTAATTTCATACTGACAAAGACATATGGCTTTGCTTATCATAAAAAACAGCTCTAAAAGAAAGTCTCATTCTCCTGCATTAATGCTGCAATTTGTTCTCTAGCCATTATAAACACCACGTTTCCCATGATGCATGTAAATACTGTATTATGAATATGAATCTAAAAGAAGGCATTACAAACACTGTCACATTCTGTATCTATAACTGTCCTATATACAGCTATATATATATATATATATATACAGCTGTTTCAAATACTTCTTTGGGACTAAGTCAGACGTGTTTTTGATGTGTTGTGATGTTTACTGTACCCAGCAGCCCTCTGTCTTTTGGATAGGTTTACTGCAAGAGACAAGCTCAGCAGTCCGACCAAGGACAACAAGAGGTTATTAAGTAAAT
Organism: Argyrosomus regius; assembly: GCA_946959425.1. Classification (NCBI taxonomy): domain Eukaryota; kingdom Metazoa; phylum Chordata; class Actinopteri; family Sciaenidae; genus Argyrosomus; species Argyrosomus regius. The sequence continues at coordinate 20,812,244 of OX336886.1, forward strand.
CTACTCTCAGCAATTGTTGCCTTCCGCTTGGCTCCCCCTCAGTCTCTGCCAGGGGCCCCCTGTGTGATATGGATTGTTTTCAAGTAACAGGCGGTGAAAATGGCCATCTCATTATTTTTAATGGGTGTTTGAGATGGGCTCTATTGCAGTGGTGTGCTGTCATTTAGATGCCTGGGCAGAGAACGGGATGAAAAGGAAAAATGTATGAGGTGCACGGGGAAGAGACTTCTCCATTGTGGTAGAGGTGTGCTCTAACTATTGTGGCAGCCATGAGAATGTCTTAATGTGTGTTTGCTTTGATCAGAGACATGCAGACAGAGTGGGAGAAGAGGAGCGACGAACATGAGAGAAGACTGAGTGGATAGAAAGAAATCTGTTCTTTGTCCACCCGAGCGTAACTGTGTTTGCGTCTGGCTCTAACCCAGGCGGCCACAGCACATGCTAATTGTTATCATTTTTCAATCTACATTAGTCAGTTGGCTAGCAAGCTCATCTTTTAGCCCCCTCCCCACCTACACTGTGATTAGGTACACATATCTTCTATAACCCTGGAGCTGCCAGTAGCCCGAACAAAATGGCATTTTTTCATCACATTTTCCATCTAGATGAGTTTTAATTAAGTCTCCTCGCTGTGTTCCCCTGTGGCTGCTCTAATCAGACCATGGGAGCGTTGCCTCTTTCTCGCTTGTTTAGTAAGGGATCCCACAGCATCTGTTGCCCCCCCCCCCCATCTAACCGTAACACCCCCTCTGTCAGTCTGCCTGCACACTGGGAGAGACACAAAAACACGGGCACTAGGGTGAGCATTTCGATACAGCAAAAGACAATCAGTGGGTGGTTGTCGTATCATTGATTAAGATTGGTGAGGTTATTACACTGCATGGATATGCACAGATGCTTCCTGATGAAGGCCAGGCTGAAACATGCTGGGCTACTAATTTATAAAAGTAGACATGCGGAAAAAACTTTGAAAATAAAAAGCTTGCTTTAATGTCACTTTTTAATAAAGTTTTTTTGTTTGGCATTTATTATACTCTCTGGGATAATTTAGGGAAGTGTCTGTCGTGTCTAGCTAAGACAGAAAGTGAAGGTGGAGGTGTCGACAGATAGTGAAAGAAATCGATTAAACAGTGTGTTTATCCGCTCTGCAATCATTCGCATACCTGCCAAACCAGTTGCCTGTAGTAGGTAGTTACTTCCAAGGTCAAAAAGCATTTTATAAGCCTTTTTTAAGTTTTTATGGTTTTACATATTACCTATAGAAACAAACTTCCTTAGGCTACGTTCAGACAGGGACAAGGAAACCGTCAAACGGTGGTGGGGGCGGGGGCGGGGGGGGGGGGCTGAATGTAACCACTGTGAAACAATCAGGAAATAACGTTTTATTTCTCTGATTAATGACAGCTTTATCGAGGCCGGCGCTCGCTCTCTGTGTTGTTACTCTATGTCCCTCTACCAAAGCGCTCTCTCTCTCTCTCTCTCTCTCTCTCTCTCTCTCTAATCATCGGACACAAATCAAATTAAACTTCTTCGTGTCATTATATTTTGCGGCGTAAGAGCTGGTACATGAAATAAACAAAGTCAGAACACACACACAGGTAGATTATCAGAGTTTAGTCCGTGAATCCACCTGGATAGTCTCTGCTTCAGAGACATTTCAGGCTGTCTGTGGAGGTTTGACCGATCTGCGTGACGTGGGGGCTCCGTTTTAAACACACATAACACATCCACTGTGTAATATTTAAACTCTGTTTTGGAGCCAGCTCAGATGCTGCTACTACATTAGAGCGTAGGGTAAAACTTTCATGAATCTCCCAGCAATGACTAAAAGCCAGTCCCAGATTTACTCTTGTCCTGCAGCTTCTTGCCTGGTCACTTTCTTTTCCTCTTCGTAGCTTCCTCTGTCAATATCCTGTTCGGTTTCTTTGGCCTGCTCTCAGGCTCCGGTTCTGGTGCACATTCCAGCATCACTCTCCTTGTCTGGATTCTCCTCTTTCTGGTCCCAAATACACTAACACTGCCAGGTGCTCTGAGCGCACAGTTCAGGAAGCCCAGCTAACAAAGTGAGCTATCATTAGCTAACAGCAGCTATAGTTTGCAGCAGTTGAGGAAGACTTGAAAAAAGCTGTATGGAAATCCAACTTGTGTAACTATGAAAAGAAATCTGACATCAAATTTTATATTCAGTATAACTTTCTTTCCTTGAGTCACACTTCTTTTTCTGTCCCTGTATCTGGGGTAACACATGAAACAGCTACATGAAAGCCTCTTCTTTAACTGATTATCAGAAGCTAAAGAAATGTTAAGACTTTACTCTCCATGTTGCCTTGAAAATGTCACATCTTAGAACTGAAAATATGATGTACTTTTGCATGTATAATTGTTTTGTTCACACAATGACACCAGAAATTGAATCCAGAAGTAGGCAGTATGGGTTTACAGTCTGTCAAACGTGGGTACTTCCCTGTGCAACAAATTAGTTTAATCATCCATCCATCCATTATCTGTAACTGCTTATCCCCGTCAGGGTCAGGGTAGGGCTGGAGCCTATCCCAGGTGACTTAGGGTGAGAGACACGGTGCACCCTGGACAAGTCACCAGCTCATCACAGGGCACATAGAAACAAACAACCATTCACACTCACATTCACAACTACAGCCAATTTAGCATCATCAATTAACCTGTTAAGTGCATGTCTTTGGACTGTGGGAGGAAGCTGGAATTAGTTTAATCATAAGTTACTAAATTAAATTACTGGAAAAAGAGTATAACTGTTTTATCAATTACTCCTAAGCCATGCGTGTCATACAGATATGCTAATTCCCAGATGCGTATTTAGGAATTAAGACATGTATGTATTTTTGTATTTATGGGCATTTGTCTGTGTTTGTCCAAGGGTTTAGGAGCTGTTTAATAATCATGCAGTGTGCAGGACAAAATAACAGTGTGGTTTACTCCTCCATTTACACGGTTGTTTTGAATTTCCAATGTGATAAAATGAAACTTGGTGTTGAGAAGTGTTCAATTTCTAGAAGAAAGGGTATTGTCTTCTCATAATTGGGTTCTTTCTTCCCATTCAAATGGATTAGACAAAAATCCAATCGGAGACGGCTGGTAGGTTTGACGCTTTATCATCGCTCATTTCTCCATGCATCAAATTTGCTGCTTGATATCCACATTGTTCTCCATTTATTTATGGGTCGGATCTAAATGAATTAATCCTCCACCCTCCTCTCTTTCTAAGCAGAACACTGAGCAGTGTTGTAAATTAAAATGAGATTAAAATTTGTCACATTTAGTATCACTGTTTCTCACTAGGTAAGGCACAGTAAGGGCTAACACTTAAACGTAATAGTTTTAGTTATACTGATGTACAGGCATTGATAGGTGTGTGCCTGTGTGCCTGTGTGTGTGTGTGTCTGTATGCTCCCGGTTAAGCAGGAGAGTAAAAGATTGCTCTTTTTAAATTGTGAGACTGCAGCTTGTTTTCATCCAGTGTTGTCTAAGCTGTGTTTCCCCTCTCATAATTGTCTAAAAGCAAGAAGCCTCTGTTTATACGTGTGTCTTCTCCCTGTGTGGTGTCATCATTAGCGACAGAACAAGAGAGAGAGAGAGAGAGAGACAGAGAGAGAGAGAGAGAGAGATGACGAGCCTCGACTTTAAATCACATCAGTTTAAGAATTCCACAGAGATCTCAAAAGTTTTTTTTTTTATTATTATTTCACCTGCTGTAGCAATATCAGCTGAAACACCCACACATACAGAATACACACAAAGGTTTATATTAACTGTGGCTTATTAATGCATGTTTTTGTTAGGTTAGGTCAGGTTCATAGCATTAAAAATAGAATAGCTTGGAGTGATGTGGATGCAAAGGTGGATCAGGGGCAAAAAAACTTTATTTATAACCGCAGAGAGCAGGGCTCAATACCTTCGACTTCGACAGTTTCACAACCTCTGGCTGGGTCTCTACTGGGAAGCTTGATGGACAAGCATGTGTCCTCTGTGCTGCACAGTCTTTGAACTAAGAACATGGTCATACAAGAGAACAGGGTAAAAAATGTAATGAATTAGATTTTCTCAGTTCAGTCCCTGCCTTATCATCCTCCTAAGCTAATATCTTCTGGTTGATATGCCACTTCTCTCATGGCTTCTTGTTTAGTGTTTCCTGTTTAATTTTATAATTCTATCCTCTCCTTGTGTTTCTAACTTTATATCCTGTGTCCTGCACCTGTGTTTTGTTGCCCTGCCTTCACTTGTGCATTTAGTCTATGTGCTCCCTGGTTTCAGTGACAGTTCATCTTAATTTTATGTTCAAGCGTTCCAGCCAGTCATTGTGTTTTGTTTTCCAGTCTGGTTTTGACTACTATTACTCTTTTGCTGGACCTTGCCTGTTTCATGGACTTTAGATTTAGCCTGCTTCTTTATAGATTTGTTTGCTTGTTTGGTTTTGATATCAAACCATTATTCTGCACCAGTTCGGCCTTTGTAGTCTGCATTTGGGTCCTTTCCCCTGTGTTCCTGGTTACTCTGCTTGCACTGTGACAACTTCCTTGTTGTTATTTTCAGTTTCCGTATATGCTTGTACTGTATACACTAGTACAAAAAATGTAATATTCATGGAACCTATACGAACCATACCTTGATTTTGAATTTTAATTTGTGCTTAAGAGAGTTACCTTGAGCATCAGCTAAACTGATTATAGTTTATATTCTTAAACTTGGGGTAACACAAATCAGAAGCAAGCCGAAATCTCTGACTGTTGACTGTACATTAAGCATCATACTTTCTCCTCCTTGTATGGCTTAGAGCATTTGCACATTGTGATGCATGTATCTTTAATATACAGCACAGCTTACAGACAGACATGTAAGCCTGTTTAAATGTATTCAGTGTCCTTTTCAGCACCATGGACAGCCACCACTAAAAAGCTCTTAAGTGTGTGAACACACACTCACACTGACACGATACTCAATAGCTTGAGGCATTTCAAAACTATACTGACAGTGAGAAGCCTGATCATTAAAATCAAGGTGACAGATTGTTTCCTTGTTCTGTGAGGATACTGTATGAAACCGCTCCTATCTGTTGGTAGTTTTGCCATCTACAGAAAATCTCCACACACTTTTTCTCAGATGCTTCAGTGTCACAATTATCCAACTGTTTTTCACACAGGTGTCCTCCTCAATTTTTATTTATTAGTTTAGGTCAATATGGCATGCTGGGTCGAGACAAGATGATAGTGAATTTAAGATCACCCCCTGCGGGACCACAAGGCAGGCAGGCTACTTCAAACTGTTACACTCATAGGCTCAGTATTTTGTAATTAGGTCATTACTAGGACTGCCACCGAAAAATCAATAATTTAAGTTATCAGACGTGAAGACCCAGAGTCGACATGCATTTTGTTGGTTGAATCTCTGTGCTTTAGTCGTCAGTAGCTGCATCATTAAACATAGAGCAATGCAGGAGCAACAGCCTGACAGGCTGTAAACTTTACAAACTGAGTCTCAAAAAGTCCAAAGACCATAAAGCTAACATTGATGGAAGTGGAAAAGGATGATAGAAGTGGAGGGCAGCATGATGGCAGACAGTTAGACAGGGCAGTCTGTTGGCCGTCTGATGCTCTCTCTCATCATCTCTGATGATAAATGTCAATGAGGTTACCTAAACCTTATGCTTTTGAACCAGACGGTGCTACAACTTCCTCTCCTGCCATCCGATGTGATTGACTCTTTGGCTGACAGTGCTGTCAGCTGCCCGACAGAAGAGATGGTCATTGGGGGTGCTGGGACTTTAATGTCTGAACTATGCGCAAGTTGCACACTTTTACTTTCTCTCTCTCTGTGGAAATCTGATCTGAATTTTCACATCACAGAAGACGTGAGGTAAAACAATGACACTGTAGGAGTTTAGTGGCATCTGTTTTGTTGGGTCTCTGTAGATATTAAAATCTGTAGATTGCTGCTCTATGGAGAGTGTCATGAGATAACTTTTATTATGATTTGGCACTGTATAAATAAAATTGAATTAAATCTGACAAAGTCAGGCACAGCCGTAGTCATTTCATTTAGAATCAATTCAAGTGACAGCCCTAGGTCTACGTAAATCTAAATCATTGTACTATTGTTATTACATGTCATTACTTGTGTGTTGATGAATGGTATGTAAAAAATCTATACACCCACAGTGAGACAAAACTTGAAAAACCAAGGAACAATAAATCAAATGCTTTCAGTGAGCTGATTTGCTTGGAAGCACAGAAGAAATACATAAAAAAGAGGAACATAGGAAAGGTTGTCTTCTTGATTAAACTTTCACTAAGCTTCATGTCTTACCACATGCAGTTTGGGTCTTTTCACTCCCAACCTGAACAATTAACGGATTACAGGGTCGTGCTTGTCAACAGTGAATGCGGCCGTACTGCTTGCAAATGATGTTGGGGATTCCTAACTCTCTAATCACCTTAGAAACAGGAGCAGCATCAGTACAGCGGTACTGAAAATAATGCAGCAGTGTTTTTGCACGTCTGTGTGTGTAATCATCAAAAAGCTCATACTGTTCACATTCGTATTACTTGTGCCAGAGATATGGAGAAATTCAGGGAAGAGAGCAAAGAGAAAGACAAACACACACACATGCACACACACACACGCAAAAAGAAAAACACTTTTGTTTTTCCTGATGTGTATTATCAACATGGTGATGATGTCCCACTTTCCATTAAAATTCAAAACAACATTAAAATGCCTCTCAGGGATAAACTCATTTAGGGAAGAATTGGCAATTTCGTCAGCTGTGTGATAACAACATATGGTATATATCTTTTCAGAAGTCCACAGTCATTTTTGAGGATTTATACATTTCTTTGTGGCATTAATATTTGGCAATTGCTGTTAAACTGGAGGAGAAGGACGGTAGAAAGAGTTAGATAGTGTCAAAGCTGAAACAGAACAGCAGGGAGGGAGGGGGAGGAAGGCAGCTAGGGATGAATAAGGATGATGAAGGACCAAGGCCTGGGCAAAGTTTATCCCCAGGGCTTGTACCGTGGCTCTGTTCCTCCAGTCTGAAGGCCCCTTTAGGAGGTTAGGGTCAGGCAGCAGCCCAAATCGATGGGCCGAAAAGGGACTGAGAGGCTCCATGCTAATACCTGCTCCATGATATTACCGCCTGCTGAATCCCTGCTGGGTAAAGTCATCCATCACCTCGCTGCTGCCACCAGCACAGATAGGAGAGGAGGAAAAGAGAATATCTATTGTACAGATAGATAGATGGCTGAGGATTGCTCTTGCGTCTTTGCTGTATGTCCCAGAGCTGATTTTAATAAACGTGGTAATAGGGCAGCAGGAAGTCTCTGCACGGTGTCTCTGGCCCTTCAGACAGAGAGATAAATGCCAGGTCTTGCAGGTCTAGTGGGACAGAAAGATGTTAATACATATATTACATATTACTTGCCCCAGCCTCAGCGTCACAGTGCTGATACATCATTGTAGCTATTGATTGGCCCCTGTCCTGACAAGGGCTTCTAAATGAGATATTTCGTCCTCACAAGGGAAGCCCACCGTATTAATTTTCAAACCAGAGGCACACTGCCTGGCCAGTGTTGTTTTGCTTCAAGTTTATTTCGTCTCATGAAAGGTTTAGTTTTTCTGTGGAGCATTGTCAGAAATTACACTCCGTCTCCAGAGGAGTGTAAATTCTTTGTTAGAGGCTCATGGTGTAAATGCTACACTCTGCCCTCATACATCTTAGATGCATTAAGCCATTTCCAGCTCTGTGACAACTTTTTAAATATTTCTACAGCTACAGATGCTTTACATCCTTCATTAAGATGTCTGATGATGAAGACAAAAGACATTTAAAAGAAAACACTACAATCAAACTCACAAATATTTATGATAGCAAATCTTTACTGCTAAATTTGACCAGGCAAGGTACGACACGTTCTAGGTGTACTGCGGCTGCGGGAGTTGATCGTCGCCATTCTAGATAATGTTTGTAACCCGCGGTCTGGAAAAAGTTTAACTACGTAGAATACGTAGAAGTAAAAATGATCACATCTGAGCAAGTTAACAAAGGGTGGGGTTTAAAGCCATGTGGAGAATGGACCAAAACAGTGTCGACTTGACGGAGATGTGCCTAGTGGGGTCCAGGCATCAGACCGAAAGGCTAACTGAATATGAGACTTCAACTTTGATGAGCACAGACACATGACCACGACAACTGCAAGTCACTACAGCACCACTTTCTTTGGAATGGACTTCTATTGTAATCAGATGCTAATTATGTCATGGCAACACCTACTATGTCCAGCCAAAAGTAAACTTGTGCTGAAACACACTTTCTAGCTCCGGATATCTTAGCAGAGCAAAAATAATACTGCTTTAAACAAAACCCATAAGTGTCTGTGATGCTGTCTGGGCTGTTACAAGAGTAATAAATCAATTCTTTTGAAGGCTTAACAGATGCCAAAACACTGTCGACGAGGTAGACAAAGCACAGGTGTAAATAATAAAAATAATGATGGCTGAATTCCATTTAGCTGCTTCTGTTTTGAGGGTCCTTATATTGTGCTTGCTGTCACACTGTCACACTGTCATGTCCTGCCGGGACACTTGAATGGAGCTGAAGAACTGAGCCATTGTTAATGTTATTAGTAACACCTGTGCTTTTCCTACTGTGACATGTCAAAATGTCTGCTGTGAACAAAGGTCTTTTAAGCCATCTCTAGCTCCATTATGACCTTTTGAATGTTTTTAAAACTTCAGTATAAAAAGGATTTTAATTTAATCCTTCATAATGACTTGATTCTGTTTTATATGTGCTTATTTACACGAATAGTAAGGACCTGTTAAAACACCTGCTTCATCTCTCACCCTGCTCAACTGCTTGACTCTCTAACTCCTCTCTGTAGTCGTGTGAACTCGCTTCTACTCAGTTAGCTGTCACCTGCCTGCACAGCTGCTCTGTATTAACTCATTAGCCATTGTAGAATGTATTACGATACTATGGTCTTAGGAAGGTGTTGCTCTCACAGTTTTCGGAGCAGGCTGCTTGCACTGACAAGTCTCTTCACACAATTTATTCTACTGTTCACACATGACAGTAGAATAAATACTTGGCTAGATGCTCGTAAGCTGAAGTTTGGAGTTGAGCACTTGTAATTGGTTTATTTAGATGCACACACATAATTCAAAAGTATCTCTTCTCATAAGTTCGACCACAACCTTTGGGTCAGTCTCTTTGCTTCGTTCAAACTAGAGATAAGAGCTTGCCGTGGGTGTCAGTGTATTTACAGTCACTATCTCCCTGACAAGCAGTGCTTCAGCTGTTGCTTTTCTTATCAGTAGTGTCCTCCTTCACCAAATACACAGAACATTTAAACCGACCCAACGCGCAGATCTAATCGCTCTCTTTCATTCCCCCCCTTTCTCTGTCCTTCTTTCCTCTTTTCTTAGAAAAGAGCACTTGAGGTGAGAACTGTACTCCTCAGTGTCTGATGACAAAGTGTTCCCCCCGCTTTTATTTTACTCACTATGCTCTGTGTAATATTGTGTTAAAAGATGTCAGTGTGGAAAGATAAATGTAGTGTGGGCTATCTGCGGAGGCCAGCAGGAAGAGTGAGGGAGAGAGGCTATAAAGGCAAACATTCATTCTCATTAGCTCTCAGCTGAATTACTTAGGAAGTTGACTTCCTGTATCTCCCAACTGCACCGCTAATCACTGAGCTGCCCTTCAGCCATCTTTAAGGCCACTGAAGACTTTCTATCTTGCTTTTCTCATTTCTCTCCTGCCTTGCTCAGACACACTCATAAGTGGGTACTGATTCTTTTGTTTTTGAGCGTTTGTTTGTTTTCCAAGACAAGTATAGCAACAACACGCCTTCTTCTCCTCTTAGATTTATTATTGTTCTTCCTCTAGTGACAAATGTGATTGTGGAAATATTGAATCAGGGAGGAATTGAAAAGAAGAAGAAGATGCAGCTGCTCTGACAGATTAAAAAACAAATCAAGAGGAGTACATATGAAGTTATACCGACTGACAGATACCTCATTGATTGGACAGCTCTTTTCTACATGGACCCCTGTGGGGCAATGAAATATTGGTGACTGACAGCAGGTCATGCAACACTTTACTGATATTTATATTTATGTCCTCTGGTGTGAAAAAGAGATTGCAAATAAATAACTGATTGACATTATGAGACCACAGCTCAGCCTTATTTTATGAATAATGATGACTAGCTGGAAAAAGGATGAAAAACTGAAATATGGGCTCTGAGTGGTCGGCAAAATGCTCAAAGTAGGAAACTCTTTATTACTTTCTGAGTGATCAGGGACAATCCCCACACTCACCTGCTGATATTCATATTTTTAACAATGGTTACCAAGAGACTTAGTTTACATGTATACATGTATGTATATGTCAGTTATAAGATTTCTTACCTGACAGTCATCAGTTAGCAGTTGGATGAAGTATTTTAGCTTTTAGATTGCTGCTAAAATCACATAAACATCTGTGGTTAGTCCATACAGACATATCCTACCAAAGTCTGCTGGGAAGATCCACCTTTTCAGGAGGTCTCAGTCCAATTGCTTAGTCAGTATCAGAGTTCGATTGGCAGGTTTCACACCAGGCGAAATGAATATTGGGAATTGTTTTAAAACTATAAAGAACTACCAACCTGTCCAGGGTGTAGCCCATCTCTCGTCCAATGTCAGCTGGGACTGGCTCCAGCCCTTGCATGTGTGTGCATCAGTTTAGGGAAGCCCACATCAATTTACACAGAGCAGCTCTAATTGGCGGAAGCCAGACACAGAAACAGCAGAGAATCCGGTCGATTTTCAAAATAAAATACCCCATGCAAACTGCCGGTTGTAAAAACAGACAAAAGCGAGACAAATTAACTAACTTTGGAGGCACATAAACCAGGAAAATGACCAAATCTGGTCAAGCCCGGTGGGGTTTCGGGGTTAAAGAGTGGAAAACTATTAATGAAACTATTTTGGCCGTGCATTTTCACCGTTTGATAGTAGATGAGCTCTCCTCACTCTGTTTCCTTTACACTCTGTTTTCTCACATTCCTTCTTCTATTATTGTATCTGTTTACCAAGAAAACAACATCTGTTTGTTTTCTAGAATTCCTCCTGACAATGTCAATGAAACACATACAGTACCAGACACACTTCAGTCACACACATAAATTACAGAGAGTCAGTGAGAATAATGCTTTGTTTCAGATCACTGGTAGGCATGCCAGTGGATTAATTATTCATATTACAGAATATCTCACTATGCCTGCATCATTTCCACATATTGTTGACGTATCCAACCACTGAGGCCTCATGTAAGACCTGTAATAATGGTTCATATGACATTTGCTTCTTTTTCATGTCTTAATGGAGAAAGCCAATACCATTTGGTGTAAAAACATTGCTTTGGTTTGGCAACAGGTTTGTGTGGTTATCAGAAGAGTTTGTAATGTTGGTAATGTGCTGAAGGGGCCAAATGCCAGAGATAATCCAATGGTAATTAGATGTATCACTGCCAGCTGAAAGAACTGTGAGAGTGAGTGAGTATGCTCAAGGGAAGGGAGAGAATAAAGAGAGAGATCAACTGTTGTTCTTTCTGTATGTGTTGTTAGACAGCAATCTGTCTCCCACTGGCAAGATCAATATACATCAGGCATACAATAGTTAATCATAAGACACACACAAAAATTTGCATGCAAAGCACATATACAGATGCCCCCATGGGATCAGAAGAAGGCCATAGAATTACATACACAATTATGCAGACTTAACACATTATTTGAGCTTGACACTGACATCTATCACCAGAGCTAGGCAGGAATGAATGAGAAAATGTTTAATTCATTTGCAGTCTATCTGTGTTAACCTGCCAGAAACTTCTAAGCGTTAACACATCTAATGGCTTTTTGTTTAAAGGGAAAAAAGTGCTGCAATTTAAAAATCTGTCAACTAGACACATTTCAGCACCGGAATGACTGAGGTATGTTTGAGCCTCAGTCACAGTCAGTGTGTCATGATTAGCTGTTCCTGTTAATAGCAGGGTAAAAATATCTGCCCATCATGTCACTGGTAAAACAGTGTTAGTAATGTCAGTGTTACTTAAGTGGCAATCATGGCAGGTTAACAACCATAGGGTGTTGATTCATTATTCTTCTGCACTAAATGTGTGACACAGTCTACAGTCATGCAGTCTTTGTTTTGCCCTTGAAATCTGTATCCAAAAGTTGATGCAAAGAATTTGAGTTGTTTATTTTGACGATTAGGATTAAATCCAAAGGTCCTATGATCCACTCACACGGGTGTTTTTTTTACTTAGTGTTCTCAGCTAGACCTCTTCTGTGTCACTGTGTCAGTGTGTACATGCTGTGCTTGATTGACATCTATCTGATCCTCATATTAATTTTCTTTCACCTGTTAGGATGGTTCACTCTGGTGATCTCTGGGGCCTTGTGAGTGACTCATCTACTTGACTCATAACATTGGAACTCACATTTAAGTAAAAAATGTAATCTAACCCTAACCCTAACCCATTTGTTATATATATCCTAAAAGGCAAATGCAAACCCATCTTCAACATGATTTGTTTTCATTTTTTTGTTTATTTTTGGTGAAATACGATGAAAAATCATATGCTTATTCTAGAGAAGAAAACTATAAATAAACTATAAGTATAACTACAAGAATGTTTTCTTTGACAGTTTTGTCAGATACAGATATGCAGTGATGATTGCTGGGTAATATGCAATATGCAAGATGATACCATATAGGATCCAACAAAACAGCATGCACTAGGCCTGGTTAAGGACTTCTACTTCATAGGCACTGTTTACAGTACATCTGTAAATCTCTCTTGCCATTTTACAAGCCATCGTCTTCCTTTTCTACAAGCTCACAGCTCTACATTATAAGCAGCTTCCTTAACTTACTTGGAATCTTGCCATGCTTTTAGTGTATTGTGAGTTGTCAGGACCATCTTCTGTCCACAGGCATTTTGTCATTGGTGTCATGACCTTGGAAATTTGAAAGAAAAGCTGGGCGGCTTATGCAGTCTTCAAAGCCTTTGAGAATCATCTAGCTTTGGCATGTGCTGCTGTTTTCAAGTTTCAAGGCTGCATGTTTGGCCCACAGCTGTGTCTGTTCATTAGTGGAAAAGCATTTGTGTTGAGGTTCTTGGCTTTTATGCTCCCACACATTCACCTTATGAATCATCCTTTGACAGGATGCCTGTAAGAATACAGAAATGTCATCAACAAGACAGAAAAGGGACCCGCTGGAAATGCCTAAGATTGCATATACAACCGGCCAAAATGAATTTCTTCCATAAGGTGGCTAGGGTTAGTGGTAAAGATAGGGTGAGGAGCTCGGACATCCGGAGAGAGCTCAGACCTCATGTCAAAGAAGGCAGCTGTGGTGGTTCGGCATCTGATTTGGATGCCTCCTTTGGAGGTGTTCCTTGCATGTCTAACTGGCCCCAAGGCAGACCGAGAACTTTCTGGAGGGACTATATAGCCCATCTGGAATGTCTCCGGAAGAGCTGAAAAGTGTTGGGGCGTCTGGAATGGCCTGCTAAACCTGCTGCCACCACGACCCAATCCCAAATAAACGGCAGGAAATGGATGGATGGATGACGTTCACAACCTAAAAGTAAAAGAGCATCACCCTGGGTAATGTCCTGGGTTGTAGCAATTTGTACAACAAACAAACAAACATCCCAAGTAAAATCTGCCTCTAGGATGTAAGGTGTATCTTTTTTACTATTTACGTTCTTTGAACTCAGTGAGAAGTTCTTTCATATGGAGTACCTATTTATCAAGAAGAAAGAGGCAGTACGTTTACATGCAGCAAAAAATTCGAATTTCTAATCGTATCAGATAAAGACATGCATAAGACCGGATCACTTGTCTGAGTATACATGCCGTTAAGAAAATTGGATAAACGGCCGGAGCATGGCTGACTCCGTTACGCTATGTGGCGCTGTAGCCCTCTCAACAAAGAGCCACTTCCAGTTGACCTCTACTTATCAGCAACAACAAACTATCTGACGGCATTCAAACAAAGATGGCGTACGAGGAGATGGACGATGCTACAGTAGCGTACATTTCGTGCATTATTTTCCTCCTAATAATGCATATAAAAAGAACCAACGCTACGATGTCTCCTTTCACTTCCGGGTGAAAGCCCCAGCGGAAATTCTCAAGCATGCGCAGAATGCAAAATCCAACTTAGATCCGATTGCTGTGTATACATGGCGTTAAAATGCCGACTATGAATGAATTATCTAGGTGTTCTTATCTGATTTTGAGATGTCCGTTATGGTCCGAAGTAGGTCCGAAGTAGGTCCGAAGTAGGTCGGACTAAGGTGTTTATAAGCATTTTAAAAGTCCAAACTATGTCTGATACGATCAGAAATTCGAAGTTTTTGCTGCATGTAAACGTACTGAGGGACTCTGAAAAGTTACCAAGACTGTGTAGTTATCCTCCAGAGTATGTGTAGCCTCAGACTGCATCCTTCTGTAGCTGTAATTTTTCTCTTGCCAGTGAATTTCACTACATCAACAACATATTACAACACCTGGTGTATCTTCTGTACTTGATCTCAGTGGACTGATATTAGAGAACCATCAGCAGGTTGACCATCTTTGCTTTAGTGCTCTGATGCAAACCCACTGTTTCTATTATGCATGCAAACAAAACTGAGACTATTTAGTACCCTTGAAGTCAAAATTGATGTGTTTTTATCACATATGTTCAGCTTTTTGATCACCTATAGATCAGTATCTGGTCCAACAGTCAGTAAGCCATTTTAAATGTATTCTTTAAAGACATGTCATTTCCTGATAGAAGATGAAAAGTTGATGATGACTCATTCTTTTTTTTAAAGATATTTTTTTGGCCTTTATTTGACAGAGACAGCTTGAAGAGTGACAGGAATGTGGGGAGAGAGAGAGATGGGGAATGACATGCAGGAAAGAGCCACAGGTTGGATTTGAACCCTGGGCCGCCACGGCAAGGACTAAGCCTTTGCACATGGGGCGGCTGCTCTACCGACTGAGCTAAACACCCCGCTGATGACTCATTCTGCACTTAGAAACCCTTTCTTGCTTATGAGGCTGCCAGTGTGAAGTACTTCCTGTTTGAAAAAGCCTATGAATGATTCTGAGGGATGCTACGTGCTTCTTTTATTAATTACTGTACAAAAGCACAACTTTATAACTTTATTAACGCCAAGCATATCATATTTGATACATGAGTTTTGGAGACCTCTACATCAACAGTGTGATATTTTTTTCCCTGAAAAACCTGATGTATACAATCAGACACATGCACTGCACAGATAATTCACCAGGGATCAGTAATTCATGCACCAAAAGGCCTTCAATTGAGACACCCAAAATGGCTGCTGTCAATCAGTGACCCACAAGTAGTAAAACCTTGTTGAAAATGTGTGTATCAAATTTGATACAGCAGGTATTTTAGGTAATTGATTTGCAAATCTGTCAATTATCATTTTATTGCATTTCATGCATTATGCATTCAATAAAGCAACATAGTCTTTTTCCTTATTTAAGTAAACTAATTAAAGGTTTAAATGGCATAATTTTTTATATTTAGAGTAGAAATTGAGATATTTAGAGTGACATGGAGCAGTTAGAGGTGATGATGAGGAATGGACTCATACTACAATAATATAAGATAATTTTTTAACATATGATGTCCTCCAGCAGCTAAGCTTCAACTCTTTGTGATTCACAACGTTTCCTGATGGACATATAACTTCAGCCTAATGACTTTCTGGAGTAGCTAACTACTAAGTAATTGAGACATACTGTATCTGCCGTTAGCATGCAACAGAACCGGGCTCAGTAGCTGGCCCGGGCAGAGTTAGAGCACAGCCTTGGAGACCAAAAGGGAGTAATGTTACATGACTGAGATGATTGCTATGAAGCAAACCGATAACTGTTGTTACCTCGGTCAGCTGCAAAGGAAACACAATAAACTTAGTCCCGGGATGTCAGAAGCCAAACCCAGCAAGAAAACAGCCTCTGTAGGCTATTGTATTCAATTCCACCGCCTGTTTGCCTGGACGGTAGATACTGTCACTAGGTCATCGCATTATATGCAATGCACAGCAGTGGTTGTGTAACTCATACAGCACTATAGGCTATTGCAAATGCCAATCAATATCCATGACAAGTCCTTCCCTATCTGCCCCTTTTTACAGAAAACACGTAAATATGCTGAAGAAGCACTCTGATTTCTGTTTGATGGGCGCTTTCAGCAAAACAATGACTAAATGAATGAACTGGATTGCTGTCTTGAAAATGAAGCTACACTGTCACATCAGGAGGCAAATATCTAGGATGCAGCTCAACAATTCATTGCAGTTAGTTTGCAGATAGTGTGATGGATTTTCAAATAAGGAAAGAGTTATCCTCCCTCTCAAAAGCAAGACAAAAATTATAAATTAAGTCAACCACAAGAATTTAAGGAATCTAGGGGGAAAAAAGTTTCCTAGGTAATATATGACTGAGAATTAGGTTATGTTGGAAGCAAAAATTTGATTTCCAATTAATAACAAATCTTCTCAACAGCTGAATCTCTTCGACTGCATGTTTAGTGATGTGAGGAGGAGCAGGAATCAGCCACATGTCTTCCTGACAGGAAACTAATACACCAGAACAAATGATGACAAAAAACAAACAGTTACAAGAATTCATACTTACACAGGTCCAACTCAACAGCACATGTACGAACACAGACAGCTTTTAGTGTATTGTAACTACAAACGACACGTTGTTGTTTTGCATGTCTTTACAGTTGCTTTGTGTGTCTTTGTAGTCATTTTGTGTCTCTTTATAGTAGCTTTGTATGTCTTTATAGTAGCTTTGTATCTCTTTGTTGTTGCTTTGTGACTCTTAACAGTCATTGATAGACTTGCCAAGAAGTGCCAACAATGCAAACCATTTGTCATATTTTCAACTTCATCATTAACAAAAACTCTCAGACTGGATTTGTACTTGACACTCGACTGAAAGGTGCTGAATGAAAAGTGCTGTTTGGGTCAATATAGTAAACAGAGTGTTGTTCAAAACTCAGAGTGTGAAGAATGTTTAATTACTTACTTGTAGACAGCAATTAAAAATTGGAAAGCAACACATAAAACTCTCCCAACGTGACCTTGATCAACACTGTCTTGATGCTGGCATACTGCACTGGTTTTTAACTTTTATTCCGCAGTTTGTTAAAAAGAAGAAAAGCTTCATCTTTTCTCTGAGCTTTTCGCAGTTTGCTTTCACCACATTGCCAAGAAATCAGGGAATTATCTCTTTTTGTTCTGTTTTTGTGTTGCTTTTCTTATTTATCTTGCATATTCCTTCAGGGAAGACAGTGCTTGCAATAAAGGCTTCTCAGACAGAACCAAGCAAAATATGACAATAACTCTGTATAATACGATAAGTAGCTTAGCTAACCACTTTGCTGACACACAACCTCTAAACTGGTCTCCCAAATCCTCAGCTTCAACTTCAGGGCTTTTTGTGTCAAATCAAATTTAGGCATAAACAGGCAAGGGTTTCATATTAAAGCTCCTAGGTGATGCAAGATGGTTTAAAATTTGTTGCAATTACTGTGTGCCAAGTATATTTTCCAACTGGTAGTCTGTGTTTGTCTTATAATTAAGTACAGTGCCTAATTTAATACACTGAGGCCGTCTTCCGTATTGGTCTAAATGATCTTTGACTTTACCTACACTTCAGTGCATCAGACTGACAGCTGCACCACAGCTAATTTGTGTTATTGTGAAGATGCTACCAGGGACAGTCAAGAAAAGAGAGTCATTTACTGTCTCTGTTTTATGTAGGTTTAGCCCAATGACTGTAAAAAAAAAAGGGAAAAAAAGAGAGATGACATGACCTGTCCTTAAAAGTGACTTAATGTTAACAGACTGAACATGGGCCAACTGAAAAGTCAAAATCAAAGTGCTCGTCAAATTAATTTTTCCAAAAGATGCTCATTTTAGGAAGCTCTAACCATGCTGCTCTATGTTTAAGTCTTCGTGTTTGTTCTTCATGAGTTATTTTGTACTACATAAAGGGGGTTTCTCTTCATGATTGACAGCTGCTTTGAGAGAATTGGTCACAGAGTTTTTTGGGGGGAATTGTACATAGCTGATAGTTAGAAAGTCGAAAGTCCAAGAGATGTACATTAACTTTAACTTTTTGTATTGGTGATTCTTTCAAATGACAAAATCAGATTTTCTGGAGTACTCTGTTCTATTGTCTGTAAGTCGGCGTTCAGACAGGGACAGGCAAACTGGACGCCGGCGGCGTTTTTCAATCCATTTCAGTGGGGGTCGTGCGTTTCTGCGCTGGCAGCCCGCAACGCAGGCGTTGCCGCAAAAAACGACGCCGGCGACCGGCAAGAGAAGTTGAGCCAGATTCAACTTTTGGGAAAACGGAGCCCCACGTCACGCTCCGGCCGCCAATCAGACACTCAGATCGGTCAAACCTCCACAGACAGCCTGAAATGTCTCTGAAGCAGAGACTATCCAGGTGGATTCACGGACTAAACTGTGATAATCTACCTGTGTGTGTGTGTTCTCACTTTGTTTATTTCATGTACCCAGCTTCTAAATCTGAGTCTGACTCGCAATTCACACCGCAAAATATAATGACACGAAGAAGTTTAATTTGATTTGTGTCCGATGATTTGTGTCCCCACCACCGGTTGCCAAGTTAAATTTGTATTTTGTATGCTAATCAGTCAGTTAATGTTAATAGCTATCTAGCAATGTTGTCAATGATATGCATCAATGAGTGCAAAAAATGATTCCTAGTATATATGTTCAAAATTGGATCCTCCTGAGAAATATTAGCCAGCTTTCACAAACCACATGTGTCATTATGATAATCGTATACAAAATGCCATTATTCTCAACCCTGCTGTTCTTTAATTCACTGATTTGATTGAGGCACCGCAGCTCATTTTTAAATTACTGCCGCAATGTTAGAATTCATTTCCTCCAAGGGAACCCAATCCAGTGGTCCATGAAGTCAATAGGCACTGATTGGACTGGAGCAAAGTGCGAGGACAAAATGTGTGTGAGGCACTGGCCCAATCACCAAGGAGTTCAGTGGTTTCTGAAAAGGTAAATTGCCTGAATCAGACCATATCCACATTATGTGGATAATTCATTTAAGAATGATTGTAGTGTCAATGGGGAACATGGAGTGTTAAGAAAATGCTGACATATAATTGTAAACTTTCAGAGTTGCAAAATCCCCATTTGAGTCAGACTTGAAGTTTTTACTGTGGTAAATTTTAGAGAGGAATGCAGCATTTTTCATTTATTAATGTCATTACTAGTTTCTTGGCAATACATGGCTTAATTGGCTCAGGTGGTAGACAATTAAGAGGGTCTCGGAGGGTCTCTGGTTTGATTCCCGGCTCCCTCAGTCCAGCCCTTGGGCAAGATACTGAACCTGATATTCCTGATGGATGTACTTGATGAGCAGCCTTTGTCATCAGTATGTTAATATGTATATAATATATGTGACAAGTGTTGTAAAAAGCGCTTTATGTGGTAAAAATGTGAAAACAAAATGCCCTGTTAGGGTCCAGGTTCTGGCAAGCTGGCAAGCTGGCAACTTTATGTTTCTACTGTCAGACAACTACACTCGCTTAGAGGATCTGTGTGAAGTGGCACACTTACAGTAGTGGCATCTTGTGGTGTAGTAAAGCAACCCCCTCCACTCGCACTGAGGTGATGTTTTTAACACAGAAGACTGCTGTTGCTGACACTTTCCCTAACCTGAAGTGTTTGTCCACTATGGTAACCATAACAACAAAGGTTGTGTAAACTTAAATGAAGCAATCATTTTAAACCAGATCATGATATTTCTCTAAAATATCCAGAGACTTGTACTACGATACAAGTTCGACAGGATATCTTTTCATCTGGCTTCACTAACGACAGTGGTTAGGTGGTTATCAACTCGGTCACCCCAGGGTTTCCCAATCCATCTGTGAGCATGTTCATATAAAAGGGGTGGTATTTGTAGCATAGGATCAATCAGAAACATGGACAAGTCACAGTAGTGAATGGATGCTGGACATAATGGACATAAAACACAATATAAGAATCCAACAAATACACGGCTGTAGCGCTGTTGTGTTGTTGTAAGATAAGTCAAATACCTTCAACAAGAATCTAAATCACTTGAATACAAATTGTCAGGGTAAGCCAAAGGGTTTTGTTGATGTTTGAGCACTCTTGACTTTCAAAAAGACCCTATCATGATCCACTTTGGGGGATCTTGAATGATGATGCCATATTCTGGGAAAAATGATTACTCAGTAGCCGGCGCTTTTATAGGACTCTATAAAGCTTTTATAGATCTCTTATCTCGAAAAACAGATGCCCAACATAGGTTCCAATGATGATGTACCCTTGTAAGAAATGAACCATCATTGTATGAGTTTTTGTATTTGCCTAAACCTAACCAAACCTTAACCACAGAATATTCATGAAACAGTATATTTGTCAACAGTAATTTGACATAAATTTCAAAGGCAAAAATGATGTCATTCTGTCAAAATGCATAAGATCAGAAACAGTTCTGTGTCTTTCTAAAGGATAGTCACAAACAATGTAATTTGTAATTTCATTTGATGGACTTTGTTGTGTAAAACACAAACTGAGAGTGTCAGTACTTCACCATTTTGTTTGCTGCTAATCACCATGTGGGAGGACAAGATTGAACTAGTTTCAATTTTTTTGATTGTAAGAACATTGTTAGAAGAAAACACCCTTCAGCTCCATTTTGCAACACGATTTGTTCATACTTTGTTGCATTCACAGAGGTTGCTATTTGAAGCCTTTTGAGCCTTTGATAATCAACAAATCAAATAAATCAAATCAAGTCAGTGGACATAGCTAACAAGACAGTTGAAAAGTCCTTCCGTGCATAACTTGTTCAAACTATTGCAACTAGTTGTGGTTAGAACCTTGTTGGTAACGCAAATAGTATTTTCAGATAAATCCACATAGAGTGATCACACAGTGAACAACAGTGGCTCCAGGTTCACTTTGTGCTTCAATAGCCTGTCAATTCCCCTCCACCAAAGTGATGGGGAACTGGAAAGGCCAGTGTCCTTTTAATTGACTTTGCCTCCACAGTTAATAAGGTAAGAGAGTAAAAGATAGACAGCAACAGCTATTAGTGACACTGCTGGCCACAATTAGACTAACATACAGTGTTCCTCGGGCTCAATAAAGAAGTCAGGTATCTGAGTTATCTCTCTATCACAGGAGGTCGTGATGGGTGAATGAAAGAAGTCTTTTCAGAAGCTGGAAGAGTGTCTTATTTCTGTCACAGCTAATAATCTACAAGTGTGATGCAAGGACTTACCCACCGTAGTGATTTTACAGCTAATAAGAGAGGAAATTCATCCCTGTGTGCTGTTAATCTCCAAGCAAATTCATTTAATTGTAATGCAAATTGACTTTGTTTGTAGAACATTACTGTAAATCCTGAGTAAATGACACTAATGCTGTTAGATTATCTACATACTTACAAGCACAGAGAATCGTGTTGAAGAGTTACAAATATCTACTGTAGAATTAAAAAGTCCTACAACCACATAAGGACATTTCACTGACATCTTTTCAGTCTTTGCTCTTGTTACTTTGCTTAGAAAAACAGAAAGAGCACTTTAGTGTGAGGTGCACTGGCAGGACAACGCTGTTTTTAAACACAGCTTGATGAAATGGTTTTACCGTCACTCTCACTGGCTTTTATTTTCTCAAACGAATAACAGGGAGCTGCTGGGAACAAGATTGTAGATAATAATATATGATTGTTCAGTATATACATCACATGAAAAGGCAAAGGGATAACTAAAGTGCACATATTAATGGAACAGCAGAAGGACAGGCACCCGCAGAGAGAAGAAACAACAAAATGACAAACAGAGTCTTTTCACTGCTGTGCCACAGAAAACCAGTTTCCTTGTTGCTTTTTTGTTAAATTATTCCTGTTGCATCAGTACTCATCAGAGTGCATAGTCCATAAATTTGCCCCTAATGTGTTCCTGTGACCACCCGAGCACCCACTGAGTTGCATCAGTGTAGATCCATCCTGGGAGCGAATGTGCTGAGTCCGTCTGCTACTCTTCATAGTTATCAGGAAGAAAATCACAGGCATCTGACCGCAAAGAGACACAATGAGCACAACAGTGGAAACAAATTGGTACTCTGGGGAGCTCTGATGCCTCCTTTTTGCTACCCAGTTTGGTGGGGACGACATAATAAAATACTTCAGCTGCTGCAATGGGGGTTAGCCCTGCAGAAGACTGTGTGTGTGTGTGTGTGTGTGTGTGTGTGTGTGTGTGTGTGTGTGTGTGTTGGAGGTGTAAACAATAAGACAACTAAAACTTTGCATGGTGAACAGCTTAGCGTAGTGTCTCCGCACATGCTTATGTCTGATATTGTGCGTGTTAAAAACAGGCAAAGGTCAGGCTGATATGTGTCATGCTAATGTAAATTCTCATGTTGACACTGTTTACAGCTTGAGTAAAACATCTTGTTTATATTCCCTGTTGATTTCATGGGTTCTTCTCTACTTGTATTCATTATCCCCTGGAGACAATGAATGGCATTATACACTGTATGGTGCGTTAAAGCACACAGACAGATGTGCTGCGTTCACAAGATGCTCCCATCCCCAACAACTATCTATTTGTCATTATTTTGTTTGTTTAGCAAAGCCCCCAACTGTTTGTTTGTTATTAACCAACCTGCGGGAAATAATATTACATCTCAGGCCACAATACAATATGACTTGACTTATACAGTACTTTAATCACCATACAAGGAAAGTCTAAAATGGTTCCCAGAGGAACTGGCATTAAAGCTAGTAAGACATTTTGCCAATGCTTCCTGAATACCACCGATATAAAGTGGCTTAATAATAAGTCCTCTGAAGCGCCACATTACAGCCTAGAAGGCAAACTATCGGAATGCCTAAACGCCACAAAAACAAACAAAAGCAAAATTGATTTGAGCTGTTTTATACAAGCTAAACATAGTGCCTTAGGCGTACACAAAATTTGAATAATCAACCTCACTTTCTGTGACCTTGTTTATTTTTTAATCACACCTCCTACACACTGGAAATCAGATGAACAATATACCTTCCAATACAAAGTTTGCTAAAAGTATGGGGACTGTCGATAAATATTTTTTTCCCCATGGGGATTCTGTTTAATTTAGCCACTAATGTATGTGATATGCTATCACATAAATGCAGATGCTATGTTGTTGGCATCATACACTGACATCCACAACCTCAATCTGTCTTTTATTGTCCCATTTGCATATGAAGGCCTCCTGTTTAACACCTTTCTGTGTGTAAGACAACACAGAAAATGAGAGAGCAGTGCGTTATCGACCTTGAATATATATCAATGACAAACTGAGAGGAGTAGAGAATCGCTAAAAAAAGGGACATCATATGGTGTTTTGTGTACATTCGTCGACTTGGCAAAATGGATATTTGATTTGTAGAGGCTATTAAGTGCAATATTTACAGCAAATTAGCTGTGCATCTTTGCATTTAATGAAGGAGGGTGTTCTTTCTCTATGGTCTTTTTAGCATCACTCTCTGACACTTTTTAAGACGTCCTGCTAATGAGGATGGGAATGCTTAATGAGGCAGAAGTCTACCTTTTCTATGTGCTGGTGTTTAGCAAACGCTAACATCATTACAGTTACACAGAGAATAAAAACCTCCAGACCTCTGAAAACAATCACAGACCGTTTTACTCTGTAAGCTGAAGGAATACTTAATAGGGCAGGGAGATGATTAGCTTAGCTTAGTGAAGAGACTGTAAGCAGGATGAAACAGCTAACATGAGAAATTATTACAGCATCTAACTACTTGTAAAAAATAAAAATATTGTCCATTTTTTTGCATTTTGTATGTGTATAGTTTAAATAAACAAAATGCAACATTTTAAAACTTTGGACTTTGAGGAGACTGGCTAGCTGTTTCTACTTGCTTCCAATCTTCATACTAAACTAATCTAATTGTGTCCTGGCTCTCGATCTATATTTAACAGATAAATACGAGAGTGTTATCGATCTTTTCATCTTACTTTCTGCAAGAAAGAACCTATGTTTATTTCCAAAAATGTCGATCTGTTCCTTTAAGACTGTAAGAGAGAGGTGGACACCAGAACAGGAGACGGTTTATCAATGAACTCATCACAAATGTATCGCTAAAGAGGTTTAATGCTCATTGATTGTTAACCAGTTGCCAGGCTAAGTTCAGTTTCACTTGATAAATAATGCTGTCTATTCGAGATGTGATGAAATTAAATAGCAGCGATGGACTGCGTGTCTACATTACGCTCTGTGGAAGTAAAGACCTTGAGAACGAAAGAAATCTGCTTCTTATTGCAGACTGTTAATCAAAACACATTACAGATACAAGCTGGAGGAAGGTATCCTCATCTCAGTGCAGATCAAGGTCGATGTTAGCCCTTTTTTCTTTTTGCATCTCTTTCATCTGGAGGATGTAGTACAGCTTGATATGAATATCCATGTCCTTGAGAAGGGCATCTCCGCTAAGTCAAGGTTGATGATACAGTTGGGATTATAAGTAAAGAACAGATTTGGTGCATACTTACAGGACTGCTGAGAGTTAGAGTTGAGAATAGAGAGTTGTTTACATTTTTATTATATCTTAAAAAATAAAATCAGTTACACAGGAACGATATTTGACAGATAAAACAAGACAAAGAGTTCACAGTCACACTAGAGGATCGGTGAAGCTGTATGTAGACACACTGGTGCTTTTAGCTCAATGCTAACATGCCTTCAGTGCCAACATGTTCAGCAGGTTTACCATATTTACCATTTAAGTTATGCATAATAGCATGCAGGCGGCACAGTGGTGCAGTGGTTAGCACTGTCGCCTCACAGCAACCTTCACAGCAAGAACTGGTTCAAACCTTGGCTTTCTTTATGGAGTGCATGTTAACCATAATAGGTTCATTGTTGACTCCCGTAGGTGCGAATGTCTCTATGTGCCGTGTAATGAGCTGATGACTTCTCCAGGGTGTACCCCGCCTCTCGCCCAAAGTCAGCTGGGAGAGGCTCCAGCCTCACCATGACCCTGATGAGAATAAGCGGTTACAGATAATGGATGGATGGATATTAACATACAGACATTGTTAATTAACACAAACCTCAAAATGCAGCTGAGGCTGCTGGAAATGTAAGTTTTCAAGGTATTCGTATTGGACAAATATAACATTTGACTCGATGATGGTGTTTGATGAAAAATCAGGGGGTCACCAAAGTTATTCATTCATTTTCATTCATTCATCCTGAGGGAACCAATAAATGCCTGTACCAGATTTTGTAGCAATCCATCCTGTTGGATTCTGTCCATAGTTGTTGAGATATTTTAATCTGGACCAAAAATGGTGGACTGACCGACATTCATTGCCTTTCCCAGAGCCTCACCACCGGCATGGCTAAAAAGCATAATTATAAGGAACAGTATTTTAGAGCTGCCTAGTTTTAGAGCTACCAGCAATTTGCCAGAGAAAATTAAACACCACCTTTTTAAACCATGTATCTATCTGTCAAATGGCTACGTATATTCAACAGTTGTGGATGACTATGCAGGATGCACTGTTATCCCACAGTGAAGACGGTTCAAGTGTTTGAATTGTGTACATATGTGATGTAGTATTTGGGAGGGGGGTCACTGGATGCTGCTACAGACATCAGGGTGACATGGTCAGCAGATTAAGGCAGGTGATGCTACATTATCAGAGTGATGTGTGAGAGAAAATAACAGTTGATGGATGAAGGAGAGAGTAAAGAGACCCTTTAGGCCTGGTTGAATATATTGCCACTGTAATTACCACCAATATCTGCCAATGGCCCATTCAACGTTTGTCACAGGTTCAGGGCGTTACTTAACCTTGCTAAGCCTAAGTAGAATGAGAGTGAAAATGATAATTGAGTGGTCATTACAGATGAGGATCTTGTGTTAATAGGTGCTAAATGATCATCTAGGAGGGAATAAATGAGTCTGAATGGCTGAGTGGGAGATGGCTGATGGAGGTTATTAGTATCATTATTATTGGATAGTATGGTTGCTATTGGCATTTCCAGAATTAAAGTTATAGGGAGCTGTGAGGAAGAAATCCTCCACGCTGGCAAAGCTATAAAGCAGTCTTCTAATTAGAAAGTGAAATTAAAATGCTCAACCAATGGATGGTTTTGTTTTAAAGCCACAAAGAGGCGGGATGAAAAGTCACCCTGCCTTTCCTATATGAAGATTTTTCTGCAACAGCAGTTTGTTTTCAATTTCATTACCCTTAAAATCCTGTTTGTCCTTCGTTTCAGGACTCACCTTGTCCTACTTTGTCATCTCTTGCGTGTCAGACAACATTTGTCTTAACTGCTTTTTACAGTGTCTAATATGAAAAACTAGAATGAAACATGACCTGAGTATCAGTTGAGTCTAAACTGATGAGCATATGGAAATATGTGCGAGTGTATTGCACGATATTCGACACAGGAGGTGGGTAGTTATACATGATCTAGAAACTGCTGCAGTGTTGTGTTTGGTACATGTAAACTGCACCCATCATTTACTCATCATGACAGTCCAGTACAGGTTAATAAGCAGTTACTTATGAATGCTTGCACATGTGCAGGTGCATATTTAGCAGCTTGCATCTGTCTATTTCACTTGTCTACAGCAACACTGGACTGAGAATGAACACAAATAATAATATGTTTGTTGAGTCAACAGTACTTTACTGCCAACAGAAGGTCGATTTGATCCAAAAGTTTGCCTTTGAAAACCTCCATAAACGTTTGTGACGTGTGCAACACACACAATCCAATACAGTATAGTACAAACAACAGGTTCAAACAATGGGTTAGAATTAGCACTGATCAACCAAGACAGCTTGACTGCGTGTTCCCATTTACACGTCAAAGTCAGAGATCAAAGATCTCAGAAAGATTGAGGGCAATAACAAAATTCAAACAGATATAAACTAATCTCAACTGCACCAGTGACAAAAGAAGACAACAAGAGTTTTGAGACCCGCAGCTCGTTAAAGTAGCTTGGAAAGGTGTGGGAAGCCTTTGATGAAAGCTGATTGCATTCATTAAAGTTGACAGCTACCTGTGTAGAGAGCTGGCTTCAATGCGCAATCCAGACTTCAGATAGTGTTATTTCTGTGTTGCTGAAGAGTCTAGAAAGAGTATTAAAAAAAGTTAAAGTCATGAATAAATGAAATGGACTCTTTTGATTTGAGGTTTTTACAATACAACTAAAATTAGATTTCATTGTGGTACTAAATAGATGCTGCATGAACCAGTAATAAAATGTTCATTATTATAACTGCTTTAACTATTAACTGTAACCATGACTTTTATCCCTGCTAGTGTCAGCATACATCAGTGGACACACAGTCTTTTAACCTGTTTGGATAAAAATCACTTTGTTGTCTGTGTTACCAGCACAACAAATAATAAAAAAAACTCACTCTCTTGCTGCTGCGTATTCACTTCCCACATTCATCTTCTGTCCTTGAAGAAAGAAATCATAGGGTTTGAGAGGCTATGATAGACTTCCTGTATCATTAGGGGAGTTGCACCATTCAGTATATAGTATATATTACACTGGCAACACCCTTTAATTGTATCTGTAGATCAGTCTCTCTTCCCTGTGGAGCAGTGTATTGTTATGACACTCCTTGCAGCTACTTTATGGTTGTGAAGCTTACCTATGCATTCACCTGGAAACACAACTTCCACTGTTCCAGCTGTTGTCCTGTGGGAATACTTCCACCATGACCAAGACGATGAGCAGGTATACCCTTTTTTCAACCTTCTGGAAAAGCCTGCATTCATCCTTGATGCTTCACCGGGCAAAGACAAGACAGATGCACCCTCCATGGGAGACATAATCCATGCTGCTGCTTGCTTTCCTGCTCCTGCCGGACCTCATTGCTATAGATGGGGCCCTATGTGATAGCTTCGGCTGCAACAGACTCAGATGAATGTGTTGAAACAGACTAGTATAGTCTTTTATGTGTGATGGGTCCCATGTGTGCCTTCACAGATTTTGCCAGGCTAGACAAGACTCTTGGGGCTCTCCCCAGCTGGTATATTGTATATTCCCTGCATTATTACTTAATGATGCACTACCTACCTGTCACAACTGTCTTAGCTGCTCACTCTTAAGTGAGACTGCTGAAGTGTCAGCTTCTCTCACAATGCCTCTATCCACTGAGGGAACAACAAGACCATCCATGCCATTGCCACTTTCCCTGAGTTGTCTTTAGGCAGCAATCACACTGGATGTGTTAACAACTGTGCAGTGTCCTTCAGTAATTGATTCCAAAATGTTTTTTTTCTGTGCTGTTTTTGCACTCTGGGTATCTTACATTTCATTGACTTGGCACCTCTGGCATTTTTGTGGAGTGATCTGAGCACCTTGAGATGAAAACTTTAAACACCTCTACAGAAAACCCAGATTAATAGCACATATACAGAATGTGACATGTGTGGAACACGTGTGGTTTGAACATGTTAAACATGCTTTGCACATGAGAAACATGGTTTGGGAATTTGTGCCATGAATACTACATATTGCAACATGTGATAAATGCTTTCCTACATTTGTGGAAAATCTGTGAAATCTATGTAGGTTTTCTGTAAAGTAATGGCACATTAGTGGAGCTAAAGCTAAAGTTTTTGTTGGTATGTTAAATTTATGCTTTTTTTGATAAAGCTGCTATTACCACCAAAAATGCATCAGTGTGATTTGGATCAGCTTCACAAAGTGTGTTGTGCTTCGGGGATTTGGTGGGAACTCAATTGGATAGGTTTCCAACTAGTCCACCATCATACTCTCCCTCAGGGAGATGTCCTGACGATCTGCAGCTCATTAACAATCTATTGTCACCGAATGATGTCCCACTACACCAGCAGGAAAGGCAGCAGTGTCTGTCTTTATAAATAATCATCATGTGTTGGGCTAAAAATGGTCTACTGCAGTGTTCTGGTGGCCTTGTCGTCAAGATGTTTATCATATACTGTGATCACAATGTGCCTGACTTGCTTCCTTCAATTCCACTTTAAAATGAAGGTAAAACATTTTTCTCCATCATTTAAAGTCTCCGGCCACCATGAAGGTAGACTGGCTCCTTATTGAATGTCACGTTAGCCTTTCTGTGTTTGATGTGGCCAGAACAGATACACTCCTTGGCTGACTGCTTCTTCCTTCTCCAGCTGGAATAGATTGGCTGATAGTGGGAGACTGAATGATTTGTCTTCCTTGCCTCCAGCGACTAAAGACCACAATGAACATCTTGACTCCATATACCTTTAAAGATTCTTTCAGACACAACTCACCATCATCCACTGAAGTAACCTCTTAAACTAAAAACTATATAATTTTTGCTGTAATTCAAAGCTGTGCATCCATTAGCTTTGTTATATGAGAATAAAAACATAGTGTTTTCATCAATGCTTCCTGCGTATTTGCTGCAACAGCAGTGGCACCTCAGACAGAAGTCATCATTCATTCCTAACAATATCAATTTCTCTTTTGATTTTGTGTTACGGATGGTATCCCTGAAGTCTGTGGACCCAGACAAAGTCCTCTAACCTCGATTCCCTCCATGGTCACAGAAGATTAATAGATGCCAAGGTGAACTTTGACAGCCTATTTTAAACCAACAAAGGTTTGGAGGTTTCACATGTTAATTTCAGGGTAAGATAGTAAATTCATGTTTTTATCATTTGTGGAAAAAACATCCTTTCAAAGCCCATTTGTCAGCTGCCTTGACAGTCTGTCTGCATCAGTGTCTCTAAGGTACTAAAAAAAAAAAAGTAAATGATAAAGGATTATAGGATCAACAACCTAACAACAACTGACAACACAATTTTCAAAACAACATTGTGGGAATTTTCAGTAACGGCTTTATTAAATTAGTGCAAAAGACAGACATAACTCATTCAAAATGTCATCTTTTTCTTTTAGGTGGTCTTCCACACAAACCCACACACACTACGTTCTTTTGATGAGCGCAAGAGAAAAAAGCGAAACTATCCACCAAAAACCACAGCCTTTTGTTTTCTTCGTACACGTCTTCTTGTGACTTGTAATGACAGATGGAGAGAGAACAGGAGAGGGCAGAATTGACTGGAGACAAAGTTGAACCTAAACACATGGCAGTCATCAAAGCAAGACTCCTGATTCTGCAATTAATCACAGATTTCAAAAAGAAAAAAAAAACAAGAAACAAATGAAACAAAAAAAGATGTTACAATAAAATAGTCAACACATCAATAGCATTAGAAATAGTGCCTAAAATTCACAGAAAAAAAAAGGTTTCCTCTTTTTTGTTTACTCACTGTGTGGGTGACCAGAAAACTTGCAATCAAAGTACATAAGTTAATCAATACTGTATATTTATACAATGGTAAAAAATAAAATATTTATATAATAGTACTTTTTTTTTTTTTTTTTAAGGTTTACACCGTTACTATAAAGATATACTGTTTTCCACTCCATGACAACTAATGCAATAAAAACAGAAGCAAATCGAAGAAAGGACTCCAGAGAGTTTCTGACTTTGAAGGCTTATGGCTACCACCTTGTCCTAAAAGACCACAACCACTGCAGACAAAGAAACAGGGTTTGCGCTCTCCGCCTAAAGAGGGCAAACAAGATCAAACACAGTCTGTGACGAGAAAAGAAAGGAACACATCAAAAAGTCAATGCTCTTCCCTGACCAGGACAGTAGCTCAGCCTTTGCAGTGTTCCCTGGCCCACTGATAGACAGAGAGAGGTCGATAAGATAGAAGGGGAAACGGGGAGGGAGAAGCAGATAGGTAGGCTGATGTCTATGCATGAAGAGGGCAAAGGAAGGGGGGATGGGCAGAGGGAAAAAGAAAACAGAGGTAGCTATGAGAGGCAAAGGGGGGGGAGGTTTCAGATGAACTGAGGGAAAAGACCAGAGGATTAATATGAAACTGTTTTATAGCTTTTGTTTTGTTACAATATCAATATACACATTGTTTCAAGTATCTCCTATGGATGTGGCATGTTGCGATGACCGCTGCTAACACCCAGTTTGTCTGTCAGTGTAATGGTGCGGTGCCAAATACTTGGAAATATGATGGGAACTGCAAAAAAGAAATGTAATAATCGATGATGGAGGAAGTGCAGAAGGAGGTGCACAGATAGAGAAAAAAGTCAAAGAGAGTCAAATAGAGTCTGGGGAATATGAGGAGATGAGATGAGAGAAGACTAGAGTGGGGAAGGACAGATGCAACAAGGAAAGGTAGAGATGAAGAGAAGGAGACGAGAGTGGCAACAGAGATAAGTGAGAAAGTTTAAAAAAAATAAAATAACGCAGAGTGGTGTTATACAGCAGCCGGTGTGCCGGTGGGGAATTGTGTGTATTTTCTTGTTTGATTTGTTGTGGTGAGAAGACTCCTTCTCGCTTCTTCATCTTCTTTTTCGTCTTCTTCTTCTTCTCTCCTAAGCCTGGGTTGCGTGGGGGAGATAAGTCGTTGCTTTTCAGTGTTGCAAAAAGGACTACGGGAGGCTTCAGCAGAATCTACAGGCCTGGTGGGAGAGGAAAGGAAAAAGGAGGATAGGGGAGGGATTGTGTGGGAGAAGAAAGGAGAAAAGATAGGAGATACTGTAAAGTGAAGGTCACCACTGAACCAGATCAATTGCAATCAATTACACAGGACAGGTGATGGCACCGCATCATTAAAGATTCAGTAAGGACAGAAGAGAGAAGTTATAATTGTTCACTCTCACTCCACCTTTAGGCAGTAGCAACTAACTAATTGGCTCTAATGTGAAAGTCCACCCTGAAACTGTGTCAGCGTGTACCTTCCTCAACATCCTGGACAGTTCAATCAATATGGCTGAACACCAGCAACTCTCTCCAAACTTAGAGCGGAGAGAGCTGCACCAAGCTTTTGATTTATCATGCCATCAAGAGACACTTTCTGGAGTGGCTACAGTGAGGATTAATTGGTTCCTGACGTGTACTTGCAGAATACTTAAATTTTTACTTCAGAATGAGTTCAGTTTATGATACCGAGGACAGCTCTGAAGTAGAAAATATGGCCATGTGTTCAACAAATGAGCCTGGACCAAACTGAGGGGAGAATCTGTTTCAATCCTTGCGACATAATCTTTACGAGAACTATGAACTTCAAAGCAGCACAGAACATATGTTAATTTGGACTGTTTCCGTGTTTTCCCTGGTGATACAAAAGTCTGAATGAACGTAGGGTAGGCTATGTTCTCTGGTAATGTGACAGTTTGTCTCATCAGTCTGGTAGAATTGCTCAAAACGAGCTGGTTCGAAAATTTGATACAACAAACACATGCAGTCACATAAATACGCACAGCAGGCACATGTACACACACACTGCAGTATGAAATGTGAGAGCTTATTGATTGCCTCTCTGCCAGCCATCTCCTCCAAGCCTGCTCCCTATTTCTGACATGTTTGGAGACGGCTGAGCATTCGACAGAAACCCTCCTAACTCCCACTCCCCATTTTGCTCATTCTCTTCCCTCTTTCTCCTTCCTTGTCTCCTTTATTTTTAAATCTGTTGTCTGATGTGACTGGGTAGGATAGAGTGCTTTGGGCTTCTACAATGTCCTTAAACTCTTACTTTAGGACAAAGAAGGAGTCAAGCAGTTAAATAAAATTGAAAAATATTTAAATAGTTACACAGATAGGTCCAGATGGTACCAAGTTCAGGAAAAGGTCAGGTTGCTTCTACTAAATTCAAATTGCACTGTGGATATGAGCACTTCAGCACATTTACTACGTACTTCACAAGAGCACTCACAAGAGAGCAGGAGGCAAATCCAGGTCATTCATACCGTCGAGACCTTTTGCTCCTCTGTTGAACACTGCACAATCTCTACAAATGTATTTTTCGATTGGGCATTACATGATCTGACCCAACACTTAAACAGAATGCAGAGATTTTTAAATCCCGTTTCACAAAAATAACACAGTATAATGTAGACACGAAAAGTTATGGCAATAATGTGAAGATCAAATAACATCTGTATGCAAGCAGTTACGCAGGCTTCATGCACAGATTTATTGATAGCTTGTTCAGCACAATCCAGGATTGCTGAATAACAAGCTTGTTATTATTCAGGACTGTATATATATATAATATATAATATATAAGTGACTATGCATAATTCACAGTAAAAAGACAGTGAGACCTTTCACTGCTTCACTATTGCAGTATAAGCTTCTGATGGCCGTGACTGTTCACACTGTGTGTACACTGTAAGTACAACTCCTCAGTACACAGATGCAGTGGTTACACATCAGGTGTACCACAAGCATTCTGCCTTACTTAACAGGCTTACCTTTAAGCCTTGCCTTTTATTGCTAATCTAGCAAAATGCATGCAGCAAAATGTGGTGTAAAACAACCAATTTGGAGGTGGCAATTTGTCATAGCTAGTGATTGTTTCTAAAGGGTTTACTGTTGCATTATGCTTCCTGTGTTTCCATTGTGAGCCCTGAGTGGGTTTGCACTGTTGCTCTCGCTGTTGGTGGTCACAGCTCTTGTGTGCTTTGTTTGATAAGTTCACAGTCAGTATCCGTCAAACAAACTCATCGTGCGTTTCGACCGTTGACATGTCAATATGTCTTTCAGTCTTTTTTTCTGTTTTTATCCCCTCCTCTCTCTACCGCCAGATCTCTCTTTCTGTCAATGAGATTAAGGAGTAGTCTTGAAGAATGTGAACTATAATTTTCCCAGACATTTTGAAATGAATTGGACAGTACACTTCAATCGAAATGCACCTGAATGGGTGAATAACTAATAGTGTGGGGGGTATGGAACGGGTGGGGTAAGGCCGATTGATTTTTCTTTCTCTATTGTTTTTCTTCCAATGCCCCCCCGCCCTTTCATTTCACTTATAGGCTTAAGTGTTCCTCCCAAAAAAGGAAACAAAAGTCGAGAAACACTCCGAGGCACTCGAGACTCAGATATTGGTTTTTGCAAATCTAATGAGACTCTGGCAGCCCTATTTCACCTCACATGAAGAACTGGATATAAAAGAGGCAATTCTCTCCCTCTGGCTAAAAAGTCAAGGCCATGACATGAAAATACATTGGAGAATCAATTCACCTCAGCTTCCATGCAGTCACAGCCTATGAACTTATAGGTGAGGAACAGATGAAAGAGAGAAGTTAGGAAGGAAGACGGAGAAAGGAGGGGATGAACAGTATATAACCACTATACATGAGGTTGGTTGGGATATGAATGAGTCACTTTATGTTACAGTGAGTAAAATTAGCCACAATACCATGCTGTGTTCCACCAGAAACTCACAGAGGGAAGTTTTTATAATGATTCCTGCGACATTACATTTCTTGTTGATGTAAGTTTGTTGCTGTGGTTGTTGATGGATATGAAACTCTCAAACATGGGCGCATGCACACATACTTTAAGGCAAGAGTGTGACATTTATCACAACCAGTATAATGTTCTTTCTACTGCTTGGAAAAGGTCCCATATATATACAATATAAACAACCTAACATTGCTGTATATATATATATAAACAACCTTCTCTGTCACTCTCCTGTTTCAGCACTAGATGAAAAACAGCCAGAAAATGAAGTTATTTCACAACACCAGACAGAAAGGACTCAAACCTTTTTTTCAGAACATATAAGAATGACCTAATGCAGTATCACAGCAATTCGCTGGTGTTGACTTATCTTACTGTCTTCACTTATTGTAAGGCTCTCTGGGTAAACGCGTCTGCTTAATGCGTAAAATGTAAATTTAACAAGCTGCAGGAGGCGAGGAAGAATCAAATGGGACACTGGAGGGAACAGTAACCATTTTCCAGCCTTTCTAATTGCTGAGAGGAGAAGAGTGTGACAGTTGATTAGCCCAGGTATGTCACGGCTGCTAGACAAAAACAGCGGCATTGCAGCATGAAGAAGAAACATTAAAGAAGAAGACAGAGAATCTGTCAGCGTAACACTGACTATAATGAAAGTTAATAAGCCTTTACCATCTCAGAATGTAATGATAAATGAGTCAAGTATATAAAAAATATATATATATTTTTTTTAAAATTAACCTGAATAGGTGACTAAAAAATGTATAATAAATGAAATACTTAGGCAAAGAATTTAATTTCTATCCAATCATACAATACATAGTATTATTTTTTGCAAATAACACACAAAAAGCTTAAAGTCTTCCCAAATTACATATCAGTGTTAGAGGTGTTCATATTCTGTAGATATATTTCTGTATAGTAGTGTTCACTGTTAGCTGTGGAGTTGGGATTTAAATGCCCTTCACACATGTGCAGCATGAAATCAGATTGTGGTTGGATAAAAGGGCAATTATTGACATGCTCCCAGGACTTGAGAGTAAACTGCAATTTTCTTTTTATTAACACTGGTAACCAAAAGCCAAATCAACCAAACCACATGTTTAGTATTGTTAGCATTTATTGTATCATTAAAATGAGCAGTACTGGAGGCCAAAGATTAGTTTAATATAACTTTTTCAAATTGGACATTTTGACATGTGGTGGCCCAAACAGAACAATGATGATGGATCCATTCCATTCAGCTAAAACCAAGTGGCAAAACTGCAATTTCTCAAACGGCCACTTGAGGCTGGCTACAAAACATCTCCATAAGCCCCCATGTTAAAATGCCGAGCTTGACAGCAGATACAAACATGTTTACAGCCTGCTACAAAAAACATTTTGGTCTCTATAGCTAATTTCCCCATTCATGACAACTGTACTGAGGGTAAACTCACCTGTTCAAATTATATTAAGTTAATTAATTTATGGATATTAAAGCGCATGGACACTTTGATTGGGTGGGTAATGTCACAGGTGGCTTGTTAGAGCAACCAGGTTCATTCAGCCGACCGCAGCTTCACCCATGCTCCCACAGTTGGTGGGGAGTCAGTGGAGGCAGGACTGCCAAGATGGTGGTTGCCAGAGCCATGACATTCTTCAGAAAGAGTTGCTTTTTTTCTTTAAAGAGAATTTAGAACTTATCCAGACCAGTCCTTCACATTCATGTCACCTCTTCCTGTTGGCAACAACCAGCTTTTTTTTGGACTTTGTCACCTTCAGATTTGGAGCTGAAAAGTCTCTGCATATCCTTTTATATCTGTTTAACAGATGTACCAACAAATTATTCATAATACATGAGTAAAAAGTGCAGGCTGGTACAACAACTTTATATTCATAAACAATTTATGAAGCCTTTAAACATCACATGCTAATGATCAACAAATAATTCATGTATCTTTAGAGGAAATATGAAAACTTTTTGGGTTGTTTAACATTGCATATTAACGTGATGTTATAATGTACACATGAATTGAATTTGACATTTGTGAATCAGATCAAAGCTATTATTCAGTGTTTGCTAATAGAATAAACAACTTGGCAGTAGGCCTTTGTCTTTAGAAATGAAACACCCCTTCGGATACCCGTCATATCTCAGTTCAAAGATCAAAACCCTTTCACAGCTTGATCTGAAGGCAGAAAAAAAAACCCTCCGCCATACACATTACTCTGGCACGAGATCTCTTCAAAGCAAGCTGTGAAAAAGACATATTTTTACAAGAGTAAATAAGCCCCTAAACATCCTGTCTCTATAGCTGGGAGGGGATTAGTGTAGAGCTCGAGAAGGAAGAGGAAAAGTGGCTGTCAGAGCGAAGTGAGGGATCAGAGAGGAGGAATAGTGTGGACTAAAACCCTCGGGAGGATGGAGGTAAATTAGTGGCATCTAGGCTGGGAGTTGTTTGTTGTGTTTAATGGTAAATGCTTTGTTTCTCTCTGTCTCTCTCTATCTCTCTCTCTCACACACACACACTCTCTCCTTTACTCCTTTGAATTACATTATTAGTCTTGCTGAAATTACAAAAGAACACAGAGGGAAGCAGTTCTCTGCAGTGTATTACAACCGCAAAGAAATCTGCAGCTGATGCTCGTCATACCGCAAGGAAAAGATTTTAGCATGCAGTTTGAGCTTGTAGACCTTCCTAAATTGAGCACATGCGGGGTGAATTGATGCAGTGTAGGATGAAATGGGTATGCATGTCTTTCTCTCTCTCTGTACACACGTGTGTGTGTGTGTGTGTGTGTGAGAGGGAGAAGAAGCAGGAATATGGGTAAGAACCTCAACATCCGCTCCCTCAGAGATTTTCACTTTATCACCCTATTTCTCATCCCTCATGAGCCAAATCCACACACATGGTAAAAACATTCATCTCTGTTAAGTCCAGTGATGGTCCACACCACCTATGTGCAAAACACACATTATTTACATACTCTACATACACAATTTATATCCTCCAGCCACGCATCATCACCGAGAATTTCATTTTGAGCACCAGTGAGGCTGCTGCCTGTACTGTACAGAGCACATCAGTACACATGTGCACTGATAGGGGGCAGTGTGGTTATCTGTTTTGGTTTGCCACCTGTGAGAAGTATTGCCAGCTAAAGTGGAGCATTCCTGCTTGTAATCACTTCTAAAATTAGGAGTCATTCTTATGAGTAGCTGTCCTTTTTTTGTGTGTGCCCGCAGCCTGTGGTAGCACATATTGACTGCACTTAGTTTGCCCAATTAGGAAGTCTTATCTCAGGTGAACAATGGATGCTTTCACATGGACATTAAACACCCTGGATCTGAGTGCCTACGTGTGTTGGTCTTTATATATCTGCAAGCATTTCCCTTTACAGGACTGCAGGATAATTCCGTAATTGTTCTCTACTTTATGGTAATCTGTGTGTATGTGTGTTTGTGTGGAGTGGATGTGTGTGAGAGTCTATGGCACATTGATCACAAAAGAAAAGCTTACAATGGAGGGGAGTGAAAGTAGGCCCCTGCAAAGCCCTGGGATTTAGCTGCCAATCCAGCAACAGCAACAAAGGTCTCGTAAGCATTAAAAGACACAGTGTGTTTTGGCACTCTGCACACACAGGCACACGCTCACCCCCCCCCCCCCCCCCCCCCTCTCCGTCCTGCAGGTTTACATACATTATTTAAGGGTCTAAAAAGCATCCCCAGTGGAGTGTTATATGGCTGCGAGCTAGGACAGAAAGCCAGTGAGGAACGTGACTCTACTTTTGGCAGTGCTGCTAAGCTAAGTGCCGCTGAAGGAGTCGGTGGAAAAGTGTGGAGGTTTCAGGTACAGATGGTATGGTGTGATCCGGCTGAGGCACAGTTCTCCACCATATTAACAGACAGGCTTCACAACCCACACATCATTCAAATTCTTTTCCAGTTACTTCCAGTGGATACACAACAACAAGAGGAAAATCTGTCAGTGGGGGAGAGATGAGCTTCAACTCTCTTCAACAAAAATCACATTGTTTCATCAATTCTCTTGATTCGAGTGTGATTTTATAAAGACTCAGACTAATCTGCCTTGTCCTGTTGTTTGTGTTTCTAGATAATATATAAGTGTGAATCACTGCAGTTGTTTTAAGCGAAATGTGATTTTTCAGATGGAATATGAAGCTGAGGTACTTTTTAAGATAACATTTTCTGTTTATAGTCATTTTCTCTCTCCTCTTGAGCCTCATTTAAAAACAGATTATCACTCAGATCCACAGAAATACATTACTTGCAGTCTAAACACAAACATCCACACACACACAAACACCCATAAAACACTAACTGCTGCAGAGATTGTAGATTAGATGATCTCTAAACAGAGAATGCCAAGAACAACTGCCTCATCTAGTGTTACGGCACTAAACGCTTCAGACACAGAGAACAAACTAACAACTCTGTCTTGTCTAAAATATATTTTTATTGTAGTGCTGTCAAGAGATTAAAAAAAATGAGAGATTAATTAATTATGATCTGTAATTAATTGATCTAATTAATCTCTTTTTTAATCTCACCTAAAAATTGCTGAGAAAAGCCCTCAACTTGAGGTATTTTCATTTAAATTCATTACATTATAATGGCAGATCAAAAGATTGATAAATAACAAAAAGTGGCTTTATAAAGTCATTTATTGTTTTTAACAGATTTGAGACACATTTGACATATTTGAGACTAGTCCCAAGTGCTGCCTGCAACCTTTAGTTTCGACCTTTTGTCAATCCAAATAATTAGAAAATAAAAATAAAATAAAACATCAGGTCCATATAAAGTGCTGCTGTACCTCTGTTAACCCCTCGTCTTCCACTATTTTTATCGGCCTGCAGTTCATCGCTATCCACTTGGCAAGAACATTCGTCAGCCTGTCGGTCGCAGACTTGGTGTTCTCCTCGAGTTTGGTGAAGAGAAGAAGAGCTTTGCTGTGGCTCGCTAAATTGCGTTTAGCAAGCCATAGCAATTTACGTTTTCGCTGCTAACGTTAGCTGTGGCTGCACTCGCGACTCTGTGCTTTGCATTGATGTGGTAGGCTAAACTTGAGCTGCTTCGGTGGTAAGCAAACTCCTTCTTACAAAGAAGGCATATCACTCTACATTTATCAATGGTGCCGTCGGGGCGCTTGTGAAATATAAATTTCCCATTCATTGGACCGACAACTCTCACATGCTCCTCCATTTTCACGTCTCCTCTCCGCTACTCACCGCTCCTCACCTTGCCTTCCCAACTACAATGGGAGCCTATCAGCTTATGCTAAACCATCCCAAACACAATGACAGCCAATCAATGTCCACTTCATGGTGTGACTGACCATTGTTTTCCACCCCCAACAACTCAAGCACAAGAAGCCCAACGCATAAAAACGGATTTTATAAAAAGGCAACTCGCACACAGAAACAGTAAAGTTAGAGATTAAAAATTAGATTAACGTGATTAAAAAACATAACGCGCTAAATATGACTGTTATTAATTAATCGCGATAATTTGACACCCCTATTATATTGCATGCATAAT
Source organism: Argyrosomus regius (assembly GCA_946959425.1). NCBI lineage: Eukaryota > Metazoa > Chordata > Actinopteri > Sciaenidae > Argyrosomus > Argyrosomus regius. The sequence continues at coordinate 20,852,289 of OX336886.1, forward strand.
TTAACTTTTAATTATTGGTTGCACTAAATTTGCTGAAAATGTTGCAAGTGTGGACTTTCACATGGTGAATTTTGTTTCATTTAGGTCAAACTTTTTAAAAAAACATGCTATCCATTGTGATTTTCTTTTCCTGGTTTGACTTTACTCGGCACCATTGCCACATGCGATGAGGCATTCCAGTGGATATGCTTGAAAATGTAATATATATTATTGTTAATAATGTGTAAAGATGCATACATAAACCATACTAAAGTGTAACTTTGTCGGTCAGCAGCCTTTGGAAGTTACTGTCTGGTCATCACACGACACATCCACGATGTTTATACTTGTGACTGCAGCAAAAGTTACATCAAAATTACATTGAAAATAGCCATTATCTGTCAGTCAGTGCTTTTCAGTATTTTACCAAGACATTTCTCATAATGTTCATGGTGATGATGCCAAAAAAAAAAGTTGGCATATATATTAAATATGAACTTCTTTGCATTATTGCAGTTAAAATGTCCTTAAATAGGTTTTACCTTACCTAGAAAACTTATTTGTTGATGCTAATCATTTGTGTATGAGCTTAATTTTTGGTAGACAGACTTGGGGACTGAGAGAGGTGTAAAATAGGGAAGGGTAAGAGAGAGGCAAGGAGCTAGAAAAAAATAAGAAAACTGTACTGCTGCATGGCCATGCATACGCCTGTAGCCCGGTGGGCAAAAGCAGAACAAAACAGAAGAGTTTAATCTCCACACCTTTATTCTCGTTTCCTTTCCCTATCCTTCCCCTCTGGCTCTTTCCATTTTTCTTCCCCTCATCTCTCTCCTGCAGGGTCAGAGTTCAGCTTGGAGATAAGGGAATTGAAACAGGATCCTCTCTGCCTCTCTGTCAGACTATCTGACTATACACTGCAGTGATCAGTCCCCTCTATCTGTCCCACAGCACAGGTCTCTGTGATGAGCTCAAGTAGGAGTCATCTCTCTGGGTGCCTGGGTGTGTGTGTGTGTGTGTGTGTAGAGAGAGATGTTCTGCATCTGAATTGGTGGAACCTGTGTTGCACAGATGTAATACTATCTGAAATTCCCAATAGAGACAAACATGCACACACATAGTCTAGGCTGTTTCTTCTCTCTGCAATCTCTGACCAACCTCCAGCTCCAGGGTAACACTGCTTACTGTTACTTCTGTTCTGACAATGCAAACACCCTTCAGTCCAAATGAATGGACATGTATACCAGTGTAGGACCAGACAGCCCAAGAATCTGTCATCTGGAGCAGCTATTTGGTTAATGAATGCCACTGTCTGTCACCACAATATTTACAGTAGAGTAATGAATGCTGCTGTCATCTTAGAGCAAAAGGACATCTGCGGAGAAGACTCTCCTAATGTCATCTTGGCATGTCAACCAATTATCATGCTTTCTAGTTCAGACGCTGAGGCTGCTACCATGGCAACCTCAGAAAACAAAATATTTTATAAAAAAGCGAGCATGAAAAGCTAACTGAATGTTCCAGCTGGGATACTTTCAGGATCACTGCCATGAAAACTTTCAGAGAGGTGGCTGCTCGCCCGCGAACGCTGACACAGCATCAGCTTACGCTCATGATTAGTGTGTTGCAGTGAAACCGCGACTAATGGTCTATCAACGCCGGAGTGCTTATACTGTTGCTTGTTACGCATTGTCAGTTTAATTTAATACTTTGTATCCTGTGAATTACAAGGTTTTAACAGAAGTTACAGGTAACTAAGTGCCCTAACTGCATTACTAAAGGACTCAAACAAGGACTTCCTATACACAGCACAGTCATCTGCAATGAATGAGCGCTTGGAGAAAAGATATGCAGCAATAGACAGATTGATCCATACCCACAGGAAGATCGATGGGTCATGCCAGATGCTGTGCTTCACAGATACTGAGAGAAAATGAGTGGATGAGATGCGCACGTTCTGCCTGTAAGCAAAAGATTATGTGGGGAGTGCAGTTATGATTGTTAAATAGAGAAAAAGCAAAAGAGCAGGATGGTACAGGGGAGGGAAAACAGTGGCAGAGAGGGCCGAGGGATTAGAGGCAGGAAACAAGACAGAACATGCAAGCGGGAGTGATCATCGGGACATGTGAGAGAGGGAGAAATTAAGATGCTGAGATCAATAAAACAAAGAGAGCTGAAAAGAGGAAAGGACACATGATGTTCAATGAAACATTTTACAGTCAAACACAAATAAGCAGAAGGAAAATGAAGATATAATTACTACTAAACCAGGCAAAAGATTTTAGGCCTTCTCCACTCTCAACCATCCCTTTTTCTTGCACCTTGCTTCGAGCATATAGCGAGCTCAACCATAAACTACAGAGAACCAGAGAAACGGCAGTACAGGATTTGGGGGTCTTTAAGTTGCAAATGATTTTTCTTCTCACTCTTACCGAAGAAGCTGTTGAACTTCCCCCTCTTACGTTTGTGTTGTGAATGGAAGAGGCTGAATTATTCATGATATCGCTAATGTCTTAAATGAGATATTCAGAGTAAATTTAAGTTTGAACTCCCGTGGAGAGCCCTGGGCAAGGCGGCCAAAAAATATAGAAATGTAAAATGTACAAAGAGTACAAAAACTTTGCCAAATGCATGAATGTAAGCGATGTAAAGAGTGTATCAGTGCATGCTACACTTGTATACCTGTAATACAATAGATTGCTTCCCTATTAATAGTATTGATTCCTCACCAAATGATGAATTGGAAGCAACATACCATATTACTTCAGTATAAATCCATGTTTAAACAAGTATACCAGGAAATTAAATGTCACATCAAGTTCTCATCGTTTCTGTCTGGTGGTTTTGATGGTACTTACAGAGTAGGGCGAGCAGGAGTGTTGCGAGCAGCACAAGAAGGCTGGCGCGGTGGGAGTGAGCAGAGCTGCAGTGCATCTTGTTCTTCTTACAGACGCACACCTGAACTTTGACCTCTGTGCTGTTGGACAAGGGGGGCACCCCTGAGTCAGTGATGAGCAATGGGAGCTGGTAGTTGGCTTTCTTCAGACTGTGCAAGAGCATGATCCGGGAGTGTGTGGCTGTGAGGGGACACACAGAGGAAGAGGGAGGTTTAATAACGTGGATGCACAATAATCCCCTCATTCTGCATGTACTGTCTGTCTATACTGCATTCACAGCTGCCCATTTTGCAAAGCAGAACTAAATGTGTGTATTATAATGCAAAACTTATATGCCTCAAGTAACTGTTTGCCAGGCCATTCCTGACAACTGAAGCGACAAAAATTGGCACCACTTAAGTTGCATAAGATTGTTACAGTTTGTTGCATCATACTTTAAAATTCCTTAAGAGACACAAGAAGAAATACTGGAGCTAGTTCCCTTCATGCTGAAATGTGCCACAATATGCAAAGCTGCACATTTTACTTGTCTGCCACGGCTGTTACCTCAAGGTAAGGTGACTTTTAGTTTTGTATTTAATTAAAAAATGTACATTGTCAAACCGTGTGCTCAAAACAATGTCACAAAGGCAAGAGCAACCAACAGTAAACATTTCATTAATGCAGATGCCCTTTCTTGTACAAATCACCCTTTCACGACCTCTCTGGCTCATCAGTGTATTTTGATTTGCCAGATTGCAGTATGTGATGCAGGATTTCCATTATTTTTTACAAACCAGCATGTGGCAAATCAACAGCTGATTTTCTGACTCAATACAATCAGACAAAATCTTTAATGGACGGTTTATTTTAAACAATAAAATACTGTAGCTGCTCATGTCCCAACCAAGTGATTGTGTTCTCTTAAACCAATTATTGTTATGTTATGTTACACTTGGCAACATAGTGTCTTAGTCAGGTAAGGTTCCACCACAAGCCTCGACATAGATTTTTCAGTCAATCTTCTGGAGGAACTGACCTCATTTGGTCCCATACTGTAGGTGTGGATGAAATCTTGGATGAAATCTGATGCCTGCAAAGGCCATAGCATTTGATTTAAATCATGTTTCTTCACTCATTTATTCAATTTTGTCACAACAACTGGTTAGCTTAGCACAAAGACTGGGAACTGGTGGAAAAAGCTAGCTTGGCCTTTATCCTTTTTATACTTCATTTTTAAGGAGCTGTAGAGATTTTGTTATCCCAAGACAGAGCCAGGACACTTGTATCCCACCATCCCCAGTCTTTGTGCTAAGTTCAGCTAACTGGCTGCTGGTGGTACCTTCATATTTATCCTACACATATGGAGTGGTGTCATTCTTCCCATCTAACTTTTTCAAACAAACGAATAAGTGTAGTACCCTAATGTCTGACTATATTTTAACGTTTCACCCATCTGTATGTTAAAACTGACTAACTTCAGAAAAAAGTCTAGTTTCAAAATTTGATTGAGGAATTTTGTCTGTGAATAGAAATTAATCACAAATGTTTCAATGTATCTGTTCATAAATTGCAGTTATTTTTATAGAGTGATATACTGTGGAGGTATACCCACCAGCTATCCTACCTCTGGTTCCACACACATACATTGATGCACACACGCACTCACACAACACAGCAGAGCCGAGCACAGTGCCAGTACATTTCACGGGGGCTCGCTTTCTGCTGGCCATATCTGTCTCTTCCAGCGGGGGTGATTGAGGAGTGTCTGTACCTCCCTCTCCCGCCGTCAGTCACAGCTAATACCTCTGGGCAGGTTTTAGCTCTGCTCTGTCACTCAAACACACACACACAGACAGCGCTGTCGGTCATGCAACCCTGAATCAATGTCTTGGTTGTCTGTCTATCCACCTCCCCCCTTTCCTTCCTCTAATCATTTTACTCTTTACTCCTCATCATGTGATCCGTACTAGCATCCACAATTACGACTTCTCTACTCTGTAGTCAGCATGGACTCTTATTAACGCTGTGTGAAAGGATTTAACGATGTACTGTAATTACAATTAAGTATAGTGTGATGGTTTACTGATAATTTCTCTCATCCTTCTCATACTTTCTCTTCATTTATTTTTATTCCTACATTCCCCTCAGGGTGCCTTTTGGCAACCCTGTGAGAACTGGCTCAAAGCTCTTGGGTGGAAACAAAAATAGTGACTCACATACACAGTTAACACATTTGTGGTGCGGTCTATTAAGATTATTATTGTCAATGAACAAATGAGCATTTTATTGTTTATCGATTGAAAGTCTTACGTTTTTTTTAAATAGATGAAACATTTACTGTTATTTAACTCCATTATTGTGTCACTTTCAGTTCAGTTCAAGAGCGTTCTAATCTCATTCATCTCAAAATACTTACAGTTGACCCTTGTAACCTTCCATGTTTTATCCAGGCCGGGCTGTTTTCCCAGTTCTATCTTAAATGGTGCAGCGTTGGGTGTGAGGTCCTTGTCCCGCCCACCAACTATGGCCACATTCAAATCGTGGGCGTCTTCGCACACTCGCGCTACAGATGGTACCACATAGGGGGCGTTGTCATTGTAGTCTTCCAGGTAAATGATCAATGTGCCAGTGCCCGTGGCTGGTGGGCTGCCTGCAAACACACAATATACACACATATTAGGATAGATTCACTTTGCAAAATTAAGTGCTCAACTGTAGGTCTGGATGCACATCATTGCATGGGAATGTGAACAGTAATGATCTTGGCAGGTGTGAAAAGAGAAATAATGCAATTTGGCTCTAGAAAAACACGGTGTACTTGTGATTATTCTAAACTTGATTTTCCTATAAATGTTTTTCATTCTCTAATGTCGAAATGGTTTCTGCTGAAACCCAAGAGCAAAGAAAGAGTTGATGCATCCTGTATACATCCTCCTCTTTTCTACTCCGCTGACCCGTTTTAACCAAAACAAAACAAAACCTTGTGTCATTTTGATGTCGGAGGAGCATGAATCACAGAGGCTCGTGTTTTTTAAAAGAGCATTGTGACTTGGCACATGGCCGGCTTCTGTGTTTGTATGAGATTACACCTTATTGAAGCATGCTGGGTTAAAAAGCAACGTGACTCTTCTCTATTACTGCTCTCTGTTTCCTGCGATTAGAGGTTATTAAAAAAATCCGCGTGGCATCCACAACAGCTCTGGAGGTCATTCGGCAATTAACACCTAAAGACAAGATCTGTAATTGGAAAATGGGTCTCCTCCACCTCTTCAAGGTAAAAAAAAATATATATATTTGCAGACAATTTAGGGCAGAGAGGCAGAGGAAAACAAGTCAAGATATATGTGCAATAAATGTCAAGTGATGCTGAAATGAAACTCTGGGTTTTTATGGTGCTGTTAGAGAAAGCTGCACAGAGCAGAACATGTTCCCACCATAAAATACTGATTGGGTGAAAGTTAACTTTTTTGGACAAACGTAAAAAAAAAAAATAAATGCGCCAAAATGACTACGATGTTTTATTTACAACAATATGACACATGACTTTGATGAGGTAAATCTTTTACAGTTTTTATGGCAGGTTTGGTCAGACACTAATCTACAGACATGAACAGTGGGTTTTAGATTTAAAGGGTTAGGGTTAGAGCATTGATGAAAAATTGGTTCTTAAATATGCGCTTCATTGCTACACACACTACATGATGGTATATGAAAAGGTTTAATAAAAATGTGGCATATCTCTAGCGAAACAATTTGCATCCCCACCAGCTGACATAGGATGGATACATTCTGACATAACTTTGCTTGGTTGCTCTGTGGATCTTAGTGGACCTGAGGCAGGCTGAATGAAGCCTTGTTGTTCAGAAAAGTCACCTATAACGACACCCACCTGTCAATCAGAGCGGCCATGTTTTTAATTATGCATAACTTTAAATATTAATATAATTTGAGTGGGTGAGTTATTCAGAAATTCAGCCACAGTACAATTGTCATGTACAGGAAAATTAGCTATACTGAACAGTTTTTGTACCAGGCTGTAAAAATGTCTATGTCTGCTGTGAAGTTGAGCATTTTAATATGGGGGCTTATGGAGATTGACTTGTTCGGTGGCCAGCCTCAAGTGGCCATTTGGAGAACTGCAGTTTTTTGGGGCATTTCCGCCTTAGCTTTACTTCACAGCCATGGAGGTTGCTGCTTGGTTAGAACGGATAGAAATACTGTCTATTACTTACAGCTTTTGGTGTTGTGCTTTTGGTTTTGGAAAGGCTAAAAGAAAGACACCCTCCAAACTCTTTATGGATTCTAACTACAGCCCAGTGCACTTTAACATGCGGAGACAACAAAAGCTTGACAGGCCGTGTCTAGTTAGAGTTGCAAAGCTACCGTATGATTGGTCAATGGCTGTTTGGAGGTAGGTAGTAGTCAATGAACAATGCTGTTACATTACACTTATAAACAGACAATATCTCAGAGAATCGGTATTGTAAGTGAGAGCTTGTTTTACATCGACTTAAAATTCAGACCCAAACACTGGTGTAAGTTTATGATAATGTCTTTGATTTAGATGTCACACATGTGATTTAGATGTCACATGTGGGTGTATACTGGAATAGACTTCACACACACAACTCCTCTCTTTGTACATGTACAAGAACTGCTTACCTTGAAAAACACTCCCGGCGTCTTAACAGCAATGTCAAATATACCTGAAAGTAATTTCTCATCCTTGTGCTGAGGCTTTTTATTCACACATAACCTTATAAACAGGAGCAACAGGGCTGCTAAGTCCCTCCGGCAGGACGATGAAGGCCAGTATCCAAGTGCTAAACATTTACCGTTTGTGTAAATATATGAATGTAGCGTATGTCAAGTGTAGTGGAAACCTTAAAGGTGTGTGTGTGTAGGTGCTGATTCTCTCTGATAATGGCAGTTATCCAACTTCATGTACACCCATACAGATACCTAGCCCCCCACACACACAAGTGGCTACTCTTCCTACCTACGTTCCCATCAACCCACATGCACTGGGTCAATTACAAAGCTGAAATACTTTCACTATACCAGAACAAAAGTAGTTGTTACAACAGTAAGTAAATTCCACTTCCATTAGATTTTTTTTTATCTCCCTCTAAAAACACCATTTTTAACACAGATGACATAAAAGAAATGTATAATGGATGGCAGAAGGAGACTGCCCTTTAGTCACTCCAAACTGAAAAATCTGAAAGAATATGCAGAGAAAATACCTGTGGCGCATGTGTCAGTGTCAGTGTTATTATGACAGGAGCTCTAGCCCAGCACTGATGTTTTATCCAGTTTTAATTATGTTTTTAGCCCGTGTTTCAATGATGTCTTCCTATAATTTTTTATTTTTATTCACCCTTTTTACCAGACTAAATATTTTAATCTTCACACCTCCTGATCTCAGTTTATGGACATTGTTGTGTGATCGATCAAATCAACAACACGGTCTCCTATCTTGGACGGCACTACTCGGCCAATGCTATTCTTTTACTGATCGTTGGATAACTTTATCTTAACTGTGTTAAGTTTTTTAGTTTTGAGTTATACCTGGACAGTACCAAGCTATCATGGCTGTGTGTGTGGAACTTTCTTACTCATAGTTGAATAATGAGATCCACTAACTTGAGTCTGAGCTCTGATAAAGGGACAAGATAATCAAGGGCTTTGTCTCTGTTGCCGCTGCCCAGTAAAAACATAACTCATATATGCAGTCTTCAATTTTTGCTGCTTCATCAGCATCATCACTTAATTCACTTTGATGATGCGCATTGGCACGGAAATTGGCCAAAGGCCCTTGTTTATAGCTCCACACCAAACTGAGCCAGTACCTGGACCTAGACATCCTGGACAAGAGCTGCAGGAGAAATTTGGCTGGTACAGTACGTCTCCACAACCGTTCCCTTTCATAGCATTTGTTTTGTGTCTCACTATGGTAACGTCTTCTGCATGACCTCATCTGAAGCCCAAGTATTATTGTGCCGGCCCTAACTGGCTGGCAAAAGTTACATCTATGACAGGAGGGGATAGAACCCTCCTTCTATAGGCTGACATAGTGTCAGTTGTCATTTAAAAAACTTCTTCTGGCTTCTCACAGAAGCCTGTCAACAACAGTGCTATTGGGTGCTAAGCTAAACGGTCCACTGACTCAAGTGCACAACTCGGCCACTAACAGGTAAAGCTAGCTAGTCACCTCACAGGTAGCAATACCCATAGGGAAAAGTAGCACTAATTTTTACCTCTACACTAGCTTGGGAAAATAGCAATATTTTTCCCATATTGTTGTCCAGTAGCTGCACAAGCTCCCTAGAGAAATAACACTACTGCTTGCGTCTATAGCTCACTAGCTAACCATGGCTACTGAGCTGGGCAGAGGCAGACCCCCAGCTTCAAGCCCCAATTTTTCCAAGCTGCAAGATAAGGGATGTCCAGGCTCTGCCGCTGCACATGCTACATCCTGGAAGGAGATGTGGACAATGGTGAGGACCAGTCGGACAATTTGGAGCTCCTGATGTCCGACGACGAAGAGTAAGAGTCTATCTTCCTGGGCAGTGCTTGCAGGGCTGTAAAGCACATGGAGATGCAGATGGAGGTGACCTTCTCCTTGGCCCCGTCTCTCCCCGCTAAGACAGTTAGTACTACAAGGCAGTGGCTCTGTCAGCAAGAGCCCTCAACGCCTCTTCTATTCTGATGGCTTACCAAGCTGAGCTAGAAGAGCACATGACTGCTAAACCAGATTCCTCTCTGTGGGAAGAAATCTGTGTTATAACTGACGTCCTCTGTCTCCACAAGTGGCCATACAGGCTATGGGGAGAGCCATAGGCCTGACGGCTCGGACTCAGCCTGCTGCTCCTATGGCACCACGCCAGTCATACGCACAGGCTGTCTCTTACCCTGCCCCTGCTTTCAGGATCCCCAAGGTATCTAAGGTGCAGGCAGCCACCCAGGCCCCCAGAGGTCCCAAGAACTCATGGTCTTGGAACCAATCGCCCCAGCCCAGACCTCAAATGGCGGCACTGCCTCCACCTGCCACTGTGATGGGAAGGAGGAAGAAGCAGCCGTCCTGATACCCTCCCCTCTGGAGGGCAGCGAGCCCAGTAGTGGCTTACATCAACAGGCAAGGGGGGCTGAGGTCACACAGACTGATAGTCTGGATCAGTGTGCACCTACGGTCACTGAGAGCAACTCATGTACCGGGCATTCTAAATTACGGGGCCTGTCCCGAAACCCACTGTATGCAGACTGTTTTCTTTTGATTCTTCTTTTATTCCCGGGTAAGGCTGCAACCGGCAATCCTCCCATTTCACCTGCAGAAGGAAGATACGGACCACCTGTTTTCTTCAGAGAGAGAGATCACTCCCGCATCCCTCTTTCCCCTACCGCTGTTTTCATCCTCTGCACTACGAGGATCAACTGTTAAACCCGCCGGTAAAGTAGTATAACGGCCCCGTCATTGTTCGAGCCTGAGGAAAACTCCGCCGTGTTTGAGAGCTAGTGCTCAGGCTCACAGGCTATTCCTTTTCAGTATTCTGTGGCAGTGATTCTGTCATTCCTACAGGACCTTATTGAAAAGGGTAAGGGTTTCTCAATAATTGATTGTGTCCCGATGTCTATTTTATTATTTATGATTATTGTTCATGTGGGAATGAATGACACGACTAGTTCGGAGTCTGAGCTCTTTTAAAAAAAACTATGGAAAGTCTTTTTTCATATCCGGCCCCATCCTGATTCTTGGTTGCGGAGCTGGCTGTTTCAGTAGATTTCTCAGCCTTCAAACTTGGCTCCAATCCGCAGGAAGATTCACAACATGGGTTTTATTGACAATTTTTACTTGTTCTGGAATTGTATCTTTCTTGTTAAACGTGATGGGATCCATCCAAACAGGAGGGGTAGCCAAATGCAGCATGCAGTGCAATCCTTCCCACGTGACTGACTGTTTACATTTCACATGCCCCCACCTGATCCTCCCTCTTCATCGATGGCACAACCACAGCTTACTGTTCTCCATGAGAACTTACACCCATATCTGCTCACAACCAGTTTTTAGTTTCTTCTAACAGTCCTAAATCTCCAACTCCAACATTAAGGTACATTCACTACCACAGTCAGAGTGCCTAGACCAGTGCTACAGAATACATTGTGCACAACAACATAAACTGCAGAAATTGAAAATGGCACTAATTCGGTCTCTGACCAATAAAACGTTCCTGGTCAATGTCCTTATTACAGAGCGCCACCTTGACTGTATATTTCAATCTGAAACCTGGTTAAGTTCAGCTGCACCTGCTGTTCTCATTGAAACACCCCCACTGAACTATGCTTTTTCTTTTTCTTGTAGGCAGGGGAAAAGGGAAGGCAGTCTGGCCAACACTGCTTCTAAAGGTGTTGAGTACAGACAAGTCTCCATTGATAATTTTAATTCCTTTGAAAATTCTTGCTTCTGTTTTTAAATACCACTCACCCATACACTACATTTCCTGTATATAGAGCACCAAATCATTGTCCCAACTTTTTGACATAATTGACAGAATCTGAGCTTTTATCCATTCATAACACAAACTATGATAACATTCTTATTGTTTGTGATTTTAACTTGCATATAGACAAAGATAAAGGCAACTGATTTAAATCTTCTGGATGATCTCAGTTTTAGACAACATGTCGATGTCAATTTCATACCTATGCTGATGACACACAATTGCACATTGCTGTATCTCCTCATAACCTAAGCCCAATTAATAACGTAGTATATTGTTGATGAAATAAATGACTGGACGGCAAACAGTTTTCTACAACTGAATAAGGACAAGACCAAAATAATAATATTCGGGCCTAAAGCCCAGAGAGACCACCTGTCTCAGCACCTTCATTCCCTTGCTCTTCGCCCAAAGGACCAGGTCAAAAACCTGAGAATTACTTTAGATTTTGACCTTAATTTTGAGGGTCATATCAAAAATATAACCAAAACGCCATTTTATCATCTAAGAAATATTCCGAAAGTCAGACCTTTCCCTAATCAGACTGACAAAGAAAAACTAATTCATCAGCCTCAATCGAGCCTCAAGGCTCGATTACTGTAATACCCCTCCCTCTGGTCTTCCCAAAAAATACACTTCACCTATGTAGACATTTAAAAAAGAAAAAAAAAGAAATGTCTTTTTAGCCTGGCTTTTGTTTAAAGTGCCTCGCCATTCACTGCTGACCTTTTACAGTAAGTCCTGATCATCCTTTCTTTCACTTTTTATTCCCCTTTTTTATTCACCTTTATTCACTTTTAAACATTTTATTGGTTTCATTGTTGTAGTTTTTTATGATTGTTGAATTGTTGTTTAATTTTTATGCAACTACAATCTCATTGTTGCCTATTTCTGTTTTTATTTTGCTCTGTAAAGCAATTTGGGCTGCATGTTGGTATGAAAGGTGCTATATAAATAAATAAAGTTTAAGAAATCAAATCTACTGGTGAGTGTTTATCACATAATCATCATAATCTGTTTGTTTGCTGAGCTCCAAACTTTAATTTCATTCTCAGCTGCAAAGCCATCAGCAGATTGTGATTATGAGAGATGAGGAGAAATCAAATGTAATGGTAGCGAGTTTGACATTTCAACTGTTTCATGATTGTGAAATGACTGCTATCTCTGCACTATTTGTGTTTTGTGTATGCAGTCAAGGAATGAAACAACAGTGCTTATATACTGTAGATAAGCACGGCTGTGACAATATCAGCAGCAGATCGAGAGCAGGGAGGAATTACCACAGCAAAAGCAGACAGAAAATGTGTTCAAAAGCAAATCAAAGACAGAAGCTCTTCAGGCGAAACCCTAGATAATCTATTATCGCTTGAGAGGTGAGACCAAGGGAGTGAGGATGGGTCTTGGATACCCCCGTCAGCGAAAAGATGCAAATTTCAACCCATTTGTAGAGGGAGAGGCCGTTTCTGTGCTTGGCTAGCTTTAAATGAAGCTGTTTGTCTTCCTAAATGAATACTCCCCACACCTAATCACTCTATTTCTCCACTCCTCTCTTCTTCTACTCCTCCTTATCTCCATTGCATCATGCCTGTGTCATCACCAGCCTGCCTCGGCATCAATGGAGCTTGTCTCCTGGCCTCTGCTTCACACCGCTTTGTCACAAAAGTTCTGATTAAACACACTGCAAGTTTCTAAAGGAGACAGGCACTTTATGGATCTTTGCCGCTACAACGCTTCTACACATCTCTGCATGTCAGGCACTCAAAAGAACATAAAAAGTAAAGTAGATGATATTTAAGAAAGAAGGGACATGCAGGGATTTGCTGTGATGCCAAAAGAAGATGATCATTTTCAGGGTGATGAAACCTCTAAGTATAAAAGACTGTCCTCTCATTGTCTTATTAGGGTTGTTCAGGGTGGAAAAAGTATTCTTTGCACATTAAGCTGTCAGACTGTTTTGGCTGGCAGAGATTTCCTCTCTAATTAAATGAGGTTTTAATCTTCATGTACATTTTTTTGCAATAAAAAAAGCTGAGCCCAGAGGTATACAGGGCACAGATTTGTCAAATCAATGTACAGCAAGATTTAAATCAAATCGAGTTTTATTGTCACATATATAATAATAAAAAGTTTTGTGAAAATTGTCTGTTTATCTCCAGAACAAGCATACGAATAGATAGATAAGACAATTCTAGAAATAAATATATAAAATAATCTAGCAAATAGATAACATAAAATACAGAGAAATGTATAAATGGAGTTGATGTTAGTGGTGGCTTGGCTCTTTCTCTAGTAACTCATAAAAACTGTATTCAGAGTGACTGACAGTTATTTTGTTGTATATTCCAAACACAGATTGTTGGTCTTAATGGCCATGTTGGTGGATACAAAGTAATGAATCAGCCACAGCAGACCACAGGTCTGTGCCCATATTTCCTTTCATAATGCACAGTTCTGTTGAAACTCTGTCAACCTTTTATCATTTAAGCTCTCTAATGGTTCTGAGTCATTCTATGGCCATGATTTAAGATTGGTGTATTTATTTGTGAGACTGTACTAAGGCACAGAGGTGCTTTGAGCTAAATGACGACATCAGCATTGTCTGAATCATTTCGTTTTAATTTTTAACAGAAATGCAATGACTTCAAAGACATCACTATATAATGCGAACCATAGAACAAAAACAAACATATAAACACCACTCAAAAATCCCCAAACCAAATGGACTGTACTTATATAGTGCCATGGACAGACTGGAGTAGCTGGGGATCAAACCATGAGTGGGCAACCCTCTCAACCTCCTGAGCCACAGCTGCCTGCAACATGTGCTAAGATGCTAACAGTGACAAAGTTATCAGGTTTAATTAATAAATGATTATTTACCACCATTAGCTTTTTTTTTTTTTTTTTTTTTTTTTGTAATATGCGGTCATAAACCAGATGGAGAGTTGGGTGATCACCAAAGTTATTGAACTAATTCAGTTAGATAGAAAGAATATTAATATTATAGAATATTAAATAAAAAAAAAAAAAATCATCTAAAAGTTGACATTGCACTTGCGGTCAGGGAATCACCAAAGTCAGTAGGCTTTATCATATTGGTAGCATAAATATATGTACAAGATTTCATAGCAATCCATACAATAGCTGTTGAGATTCTGCCAGACACTGCCATCCCTAGAGCCACGCTGCTAGCATGTCTAAAGTTTTGCAGCATTTCTGTACACTCATTCTCTCTCATCTTTATGACTGTCCATCTCCCCTCAGCAGTAGTCGACCCTGGACATTGCAATGTATTGTCAAACTTGATCCCAATGTGCCTGCAAGTGAATTAGGTTTTGTCAGTTCCCAACCCAATCACCCTTAAGGCTCTGACATTTTGCATTTTACTAACGAGTTGAAATAAATGGAGATTCCTGCACTGTTTTACTCTGCAGCCCTCCATTTTTACATAGACTGTTCTTCTTTATTTAGAGTTTAATTAGATTGCAGGGATGAAGTCAGAAAGTTTTTAAACTTGCATAAGCTAAGTAACTTCTCTATTCAAATGTTTTTTTGTACAAATGAGATAATGAATGATGTATTATTTTCACTGAAAATTTTAACAGTCCAAAGCTAAAATTAACTTTACACAATTGGGGATTGATTCTGATAAATTGGTTTCAGAGCAGGAATTACACTAATTAACGAATAAGATTAGGTTTAATTGTCCCCATAAAAGTTTCTCTTTAATATTAAAAGGAGCAAAGCCTGCAAGCCACTTCAGGCAGATTACTGCAGTAGCTGTGCTACACTCACACATGACAAACTCAACTAAATACATCATATATCCAACAGACCTTTTGCAACGAGGCAGCTAATTTAAGATGATTTTAATCTTTAACTGCTGCTGCACTGATTCTGTTTAACCCTGCTGGAAATGTTTCTAATGCTTGTACTACGAACGACTGTATATACTCCCACGGAGTATCCATGAGGTGGTTGACTGAACTATGTTTAAGTGGAGATACAAAATGTAATTCCTGCATAACAGTTTTTTTGGGGATCACTTGGGGGCAAAACCTGTAAACACAACACTGATATATACCATCACCTTTTGGGTGAAACTTGTTAGCAGTGGCTTATACATCCATTAGATACAAAGCAACATTACCATTCATTTGGAGTTGGGTTTTTGACCACCTGATGAATGTAGGTCCAATATTAACTCTCTTTTAGCTCTGTTTTTGGTCTTCAGCAACAGGAGGGAAACATCTGGCTCTTTAGCTTCTAAACATTTCACTCTCTTCACAGGCTTGCTGCTAATTCTGTCCGCTGTTTAGTGCTGATGATACAGTCGGTTTAGCAAAGCATTTTCACTAAAAATGATGCTGATGAGAACAATGAGACTGAACCAAAAGTTGTGAAAAGCTGTAAAACCAAAACAATGAGGCTGAAACAAACTGTAGAGAACTTCAGCATGGTGACACCTTTTTTTGAGTTAATCACTTTGTGCGACCGCCATCACATATACACTATTATGTGATCCATTTTTAATGTATAAATATGTATATATATATATATATATTTATTAAATATATGTAATATCAGATGTAAAGTTAAAGTTTTATCTGCTCACATATGACATACTGAACAGTAAGCCCATAAACTGTTGCACTTTCAAACTATATTGAAACATTTTAAACAATCATGTCGAAGTTAGCAATCTATACTGCATCAGTCTGAAGTAATCTAAAAAAGCAACAGAATTATTGATAAAAAATGATTCTATGTAGTGACCGCTAATCATCATAATCATTGCTAAAATGGATAAAATTGCCAATACGTTTGTGAGCATTCGTGTGCTTCACAGAATATTTTGTATTTAGACCGATATTTTTAGGTTTTTATCACTCAAGTATTTCAGAACGCAATGTTTGTGGATGCAGCACAGATGTAAGTCGAAGAAATTCTGCCAAGGTAAACTTCATCACCTCCAACCCTTTCCTTTAGGCTTTGCCCTCCTGCTCCATCTCCATCGTCCAGCACTATTCCTGACACCTTCACCTGCCCCTGGCTGGCAGTTAGACAGCCCTGTTATTCTCCTGTCTGCCCAGAGATGAGAGGAGCAAGCAGACTGATTGACTCCTGGGGCCGTCAGGTCTAATCCACAGCTACAGGCTACAAACTCAGCTTTCTTTCTCTCACTTCCTTGCTTTTTCTTTATATCTCTCTATCTACCCCCCAAACACACTTTTGCTCCCAACAGTTTGGCTTTAGGCTAATGCTCTCTTTCTGTCTGACTGTCACTTTCAGTTGTTATCATGGTATTTTTTCTTTCTGTTGTCTGACGTTTTTTTTTTTTACCTCACTGTTGCAGAAGAGGAAAGAAAGACAGAGTTGTGACCAGCACCAAATGTACCAATTTCTGCCCCCGCATGGTGTAGTGAGAAAAAAAATCCATGATCTGTTTGGTTCTTGATTTTTCCTCTTGGGGGAAAATGTGTTGTTGCAGTTGAAGTTTTTATGAGAGGAGGCGATAGAGGGAGCACAACAAATTTGAAGGCAGAAAAAGCACAGCAAGTTCCATTTTAATTTTTGGCAAAGTCAGACATTTGATCAATTATTCTTCTGTGAAATAAGTCTGGCAAGTGCTCTGGCCACCAGTGAATTCACAGGATTAAAAAAAGGTCCACTTGTAGAGTTTGTCACCAAGGACAAAGCTGAAACAAGACTCTTCTTATCTGGCTACATTTCTTTTTCTCATTAGAATAACCATTAAATACCAGGACAGCTTTGGTACAAACAACCAATGGATGATGCCCTTGGCTACAAATATTCAGCATTGTTATTACTATGATTATTTTCCCCAGTCACATAAAAGTAGAGGATGAAGGAAATGAAATAACAACAAGCAGGGACTAGAGGAAGCCAGGAGCAGGGCTCGCGTATGAGGAATGGCTCATTGGAAAATGTCACAATACATCATGCTGCAGCTAAACAGTCAGGAAGACTAATTCACAGGTGGACTACAGCGAGGTAATAGAGGAGAATGAGAAAGGATAGATGAAGGAACATTTTAAATGAGAAAGGGAAGGAGATGAGAGCAGGACAAAAGTAGCTTGGAAGGGAAGTGATTGTTGGAAATTATATGAACATATGAAATGTCTGCATGCTAAATTTCACTGAAATCCAGTTAAATCTCTTCCCCATCATTTTACAGTGTCTTCCAGCTAAGCAGGAGAAATCATGCTCTTTATTACCACCTACACATACAGTACTGAGCCGCAATACACAAGGTAGCACATGCACTGCTGAATTTCCTCATTTCTCTTCGTCTACTGTAACTGATTGTTGAGTCAGTTCTTGTTTAGACTTTTAAACAACTCGGTTTAAACACGCATGGGCCACAATGGGTTCATATCGTGTATACTATCACACTGAGATGTTTCTTTAGCATTGTGCTATATTGTTCACAGATGAGAAATGTATTTCCACAGCCAGTGCAGTCCACTATTTTACAACTCTAAGAAAAATCACAGCACAGAAAATAAAACACACAGTAACAAACCAAGCCCAAGGCACAGAACAACCCCGGAAAGAGATCACAGCATGTGTTTATGTCAAGGCAAAAGGCAAACTAAGGGTATAAGTAAAAATCATCAACATTTTGAAATAGGTTCAAAAATACTTAAGGCTGGGTTCAGACCAAATCTGGCACTGTGGTTTATCCATTCATTTGAGTTGGACAGGCCACAGGGGTAGCCCAAAACAACAACAACAACAACAACAAAAAACAAAAAACAAACACTGTGACCTGCAGTGGAGAAGTTTCAAGCCAGATTCAAGTTTTAGAAGAAACATAACTCGACATCACGCTGCAGTGGCAAATCAGACAATCAGACTGGTCAAACCCCTCCACAGTTTAAAATGTCACTAAAGCTGAGCACTATCCAGGTGGACTTCATGGACTGAACTATGATACTCCACCTGTGGAGGCTCGGTTATATTTATTTAAGTTCAGAAAGCATTCATTAAGTTATTAAATTAAATTAGAAAGCAACTGATTAAAAAAAAATAGTATTTGATGAACTTTAGCACAACTTTAGTTTTTGTTCAACATGGCAGACTCAATGGAGGGGACCGGCGATGCCTGCAGAATGATTCTTTGATTCAGATTATGCAGTAATGAAAACAGTTATGCATATTAAATTCCATTTCTGCAAACAGACCCTGCTGAATCTAAAGAGGAAAAAGGAGCAACATGCACTAAGCAAAGCAAAACGTTTGTGGAAGTTTCAGACATGACATACTCTGGAGACATTATTGTTTAGCTTTGAAGTTTTTTAATAATGAAAAAAAAAAAAAAGATAGAATTTGATTAAACATTGTAAGATAAGTGAATTATATCAGATTGCTTGTACTTATCATCTTATAGTCCAGTAAAAATTAAATACTAAAAGATAAAAGGCTGTAGATAACAGTATGCAAAAACACAAAGTTACTCAAGCCTCAGGAAACAAATTCCTGATATTTAATGGAGGTGAAGCCAGTATTCAAAAGGAGTCATATATTGAGTCTCTTTCCTCAGGTTAGTGCATATCATGTAAAGAGCAGCTACTTCTACCATTCTGCGCTGACTCACTGTAATGTCGAAGGATACGTCATCCTATCTGGTTTCGTATTTTCCAGTTCCTCTCTATCTGTCTTGCCACGCTATAAGTCCCAGACCTTGTTAAAACTCCCTTCAGATAACCCACTTCATTCCGTCCCATCACTCATCAGTCTCCTCAGGGCTTCGGCAAACACTATCACATGACACCCTGCTAATCTGATTGGCTGATCAGAACTGTAAATGAAACCAGCCAGAGCCAATTACAATAGGCACAAGTCATTAAGAAAGATGACTTCGGGGAGAGAAGCGATGCTGGGGACAGGTGCATTGCTGCTAGTCTGGCAAATTACTTTCAGAATAGAGTTTGGGTTATCAGTTGCTGGCTATTATAGCAAGTGATGGGAGACGGAGGGTATTGATACGGCTTAAAGTAAGTTTACACTGCAAGCTCTTTTTGAACTAATTAAACACCAAAACTGCCTTCCTTGGGAGATTTCTTGTTTTGGTCTGCTCCCAGAGCCTGCTACATTTTTTTTCTTTTACTGTGATAAGGTGTCGGATCAAATTGAAAAAATCAAAGTGAAACAACTTTAATTAGTAAGTTTGTTAAACTCACACTATTCACAGCACTTAAGCGAGATCTAATGGCCTACTGGGCCAATCTAAAATGATAAGGAACTCAATTTAAACAGTTTACTTATATTGTTATTTATAAGTACTACAAAAAATAAGTAAATATTTTATAGTAGTTTGCTTTCTAGCAACTGTGCAAACAACAATACACCAGATTTAATTAATTAAAGGCCTTATACAGGCACCTGTTCTCCCTCTGCCTACACACCTGCTCCACATTTCCAGATTATCTGTGGGCCTTTTTCACAGAGGACATTTAGACGTGTCACAGCAGAAAAGCACAGGTGTAAATAACACAAATTAATGATGGCTGAATTCCATTTAGCTGCTTTGGTTTCAGGGTCCTGGTGTTGCACATACTAGCTCACTGTCTCACTGTCATGGCTTACTGGGACAACTGAATTTCACACAGCCATTGTTAATGTTATTAGTAACACCTGTTCCCATAATAAGTGACATTGGGTACGTCCCAATTCCCTTAATTGCATACACCTTTCCCTCACTTGAATCTTTTTTTATACATTTGCATCTGGGTACCTCCCCATTGAAGATGCGAGGAGAGATGCAAGGAAAAGTTATAGGGAGCGAGGAAGCGACAGAAACATTTTTAGAGAAATTAGATGTTGTTTCCTTCTGTTTCTGATAACCATAGCACAGCTGGATCAGCTGTCAGTTGGCATTAGCAGCTCTGTGGTGACTTCGGTTGGTTTGGAATTTGTATTTGCACAATCTGTTCACATAATGAAAACATTTGCATATTGAGATCTGATCACAATGTAGGCAGAATCAAGATAACAAGAAAGTTTATTTATACCAGGTGTAAATGCAAAGGCACATTATTATTCAGATCATGTATCCAGATACAGATTACATGTTTAATACAAAGTACCTTAGTTAGTATCTTTAGATCGTGTTACTTGGCTGCTTCCAAGAATAAAAAAAAAAAACGTACTTAAGTTTCTATGATAGTCACGTATGTATGTTTGTTTACGTATGTGTGCACTTGTGCCATATGTATGTGTGCCAATTTGAATGTCAAAGGTGTTAATTGAAGCCTTTCCACCAACTGTGAGGCTGTGCAATTAAAAACGCCCTCCATGCCACTGACTTACACAGATGTTCATCAGAAAGTAAGCCTCTGACAGATTTCTCTATGTTGGTCTAATGACATACTTTCTAGATAAACTGAAAGAAATCGTCCATCATGTTTGCTTGATTCCATCATCTGACTTCATCTTTCATTATCTATCCCTCTCCATCTCCACGACCCACTCAATCTCATTTCATTTGGATCCCTGTCATTAAAACTGCACCCAAAGCTGTTCATATCTACACAGAGGAAGCCCTCGTGGAAAATCCTGTTAGAGATGCACTGGGTGAGGAGGTGAGGGGCACTTTTTAAATTTTAATCATATTGAATAGACTTACTTTCCACATAACTAGTAGTTTCAGTATTTTAGAAAATAAGTACCCTGGTATCACTGCACTCAGACAGAGGCTCTCTTGCTGAGTGGGCAGAGGCGTGTTTGTTTTAGTGTGCCAGGCACAGTGATAACTTCTGGTCTGTGGATGAATCAGTATTCCAAGGACACAAACGAGGCAGGGTCTGATAATAGCTAACAACAAAGAAAAACATGTCTTGCCTGGCAACGCTGAACAAAGGTATTCTATAATAACAGACGTAACGAGAGCTTGTTTACAAGGTGGTGACTTCCCCAGGAGGTTCCACTACAAGCCGAGAAATGAAAGACAGAGGCTGCCAGAGAGGGACAGGAAGACAGAGACAGAAGTTGGGGGAGTTGGTATTAAAGTGAGAAAGACACTGTGTATTCGGGGTTAATGAGGCAGTGTGGCAAGGCAGGGGAGGAAACAGAAGGCAAGACAGCGTCGAGCTGTGATCTTCTGCTCTTTCCAGTGCATATCCTATTACACTGCCATTACCGTGGGTCAAGCTGCCTTGATTCCCTAACCTGCACCCTTCCCTCATGCTGGCATCAGCCCAACGTACTGCTACACAGGGTCATAATTGATTGGTTGGGCAAGAACACATTTCATCACGGTAGTTAACCTTCGTGCCTCTGTGGCTGTCTCCATAAAGAGATTGACAAGCGAGAGATATATAACAGGAGTGCGAGAAACCTTAAGATGAGAAAGGGGTGAGTAAACACTTCCAAGACTATATAACCCTGTTTTGGTCAAATGGTCAAAGCCAGGTTCAGACCATCAATCCGATAATAGCCTGACCCGACAGAGGTAGGACATCAGGAATGAAAATGGACACCTGGCGCAACAATTTATAGCTTTGTCCCGTGTAGTGTATCATTGAGGTTGACAGTCGGCACCACATCTGGGAAGCCTCACAACGTCCCGACTGAAAGTCTAGCGTGACAACGTTCCAAACGTCAACCAATGAAACAGGGGAAAAGTCACTGTTGTTTTTACAAACACAAGACAGCCAGTATCATACACACCGCCATTGTTCATTTACATTTTTGTTCTCAGAAGTCACTCCCTCACTAGAACCTCCTTTCTGGTGACATCGTGCACGTTATGAAAAGATAGCAAGCTATGACTGATTGAGCATCAACCTGTAGTCCGTCACATCTCTCAGCCATATCACATCAAGATTTTTTTTACTCTATAATCGCCTAATCTAACACAATGACCATTGTAACAGACAAAAATACCATGTAGTCTGAACCACGCATAACTCTCTCATTTTCATCCTGAAATATATAATTTAATTTCTCTGTTCTATCATTTCTCAATTTTCATCTTTGACTCCTCTCTCTACCTTGTCACTTGAGTTTGTCTCATCTTCTCACGTTTCTCTTTTTGTCTTGTTGACACTGATCCTGCCGTTACTATATTTACAGGAATCTATTAGACACAGTCTGCTCCTTTGCTCTTGCTCTCTTGGCTCTAGTATAATAGATTATTTGGATAGATATTCACTGTGGCTCTATCTGCTAACAGCTCGGTCCCAAATCCCCTATTAATCAAACATTGATTCATCAATAACTAAATTAGGGTTTAGTGGAGTTTCATTATACATTTAAAAGCTGTAGCTGGATAACTAAAAGGCTCTGCTACCTGTAAACACTAACATTCATATTTAAATGTAAATGTAAGAGTCTACTCTTTTTCATTCTATTCTATTTTTCTCTATACTAGTCTATTCCTGGCCTGAGGATTTTGGCACACTGGGCTGGCTCATCATGTTTTATTATTTCACTGCTGCAGTTTTAGACAGCCTGATCACAGCTGGCTAAAGACACAACATGAGTCTATCTATCTGCATTTAGCCTGCCAGGCTGCCTCACTGTGAGCCGGTGACATGGCAGACACTTAGCCGTGAAACCATTGTGTCTGGGCTGGCCTGAAACAGGGAAATTACTCAGCCCATTACTGCAATGAGGGGCACACTGGTTCCCAGCACTTAGTATGGCAATGAGGCAGCACAGCGGCAGACATCGCACACGAAGATGGACACATGTAGAGACACACAAAGGTGCGCACACTCACTCACACACACACACACACAGGGTATCTCTACTACTGACAGCTGGCTACCACTGTCAGTCTTTTTCGCTCTTTTGAGTGGCGAGATGATGAACCTATTATGCTGACCTGTCAGAGAGAGATGGACAGATTTACTGCACACACACACACACACACACACACACACACACACACACACACACACACACACACACACACACACACACACAAACACACACACACAGTCCTATTTAATTTTACATCCATCTGAGCACCAAAGAGTTTTGTTCTGTGACCCATTAGAATTCAGCATCCCCTCTCTGCTTTTGCCTCTTGCTTTTGATTTAAACCAGAGGTTTGTGATCTGACTGTGATGACTGCTGAGACGTATCACACTGCTCAGTCTAAGTGTGTGTATGCGTGTATAATACTTAATTACTGTTCCTGTAATTAACAAAGATCTCTTTGACTGTGTGAAGGCTGTCAAATAGAGACACACAGTTGTCAGTCTAAATGTAGGTCTCTTGTCCGTACGTCCATGCGCTCAAACACTGCTCGGCTCTTTCGTGCATAACTTAGGAGTTTTTAATAGGAGGTTTGGTGGCAGCAGACACCCCAGACTGCACGTGTGTGACTATGTGTGTGTGTGCACTGCCGTGTTTCAGACGACTGGGGCTTTGATAATGTATTCATGCCTCCCAATGACAAATGGCTCCCGCCAGGAGGCGGTTTAACATTTAAATGAGGAGCAGGAGAAAACACTGAACCACAACACACAGCAGTGAGTGGATACGCAGGGGCAGGCAAGAGAGGCACTGCATGTACCAGGACAAAGACATTAAAAATCAGGATGAACACACAACTTCAATCGTGCCACACACAAACACACAGATCCGGCAACACTGAATACGAATGTGAAGGAAGGAGAAGGGGGTAAGATGTGAGAACAGCTGGCGTCCCGGCGGGGAATCAGAGAGCAGAAGAGAATTTGTTGGTGTGCAAAACCTCAGCTACTGCTGAGAGTTTATATAAACAGCCCATCAAGCCCTCTGTTCAGGTTGGAACAATATCTCCTCAAACAATATCGCTCCGCCGACCTGCCAGGTGCGGCTGCCCAGGCAAAACTGGGTTGTGGCTTTTCAGTCATTAACTCAGAAACAGAAACACATGATGGGAGGAAAGAGACTGTGCAGATATACAGATGCAGGGATGAATGTGAGCACTAGTGCGTGCAAATAAACAGAATTACACTCATGCACATGCACATGCACACATGTGCCAATACAGTGACAATCACACATTCATTTAAGTCTACAACTTCACACATCATGGAGTGACAAATGGCTCTGTCCTCCTGCAAGTACAGTTGATTGCTATGGCAACTGACTGTAACCTCCAGACTACAGACTCACTGCTGCAAATTCTCCAGCTGAGATGACTCCTGACCCTGACATCAACAATATCATTTCTTCACTACCTTGTTAAACCTCCAAATTCCCTGTTCTTCTCTTCTATTTTCCTTTTGTCTGTCCTATTTCTGTCTACCATCTTAGCCTCCGTTCTTTGATCCCCATTCCTTCGTTCCCTGTAGTATGTTTGCTCCATCGTTCACCATCTGTTGCTGCCTGGAGGGCAGCTCCAGCTGACCTGCCCTCATGCTGTTAACCAGGAGCTACAGTCAATCTGTTGCTAACCATGCAAAACATTCACCAAGAGTATACTTCCCATTTCAAGATAGGACACAAGGTCAAATTGGCTTAAACTGGCCGTGGGACAGCCCATAACAAGAAGAAAGAAAATCTTCAAAATCACTGTCACCCCTTGAGTTATACACAATAAGATTTAAGATTACTAGTTATTTCCTATTTTTTGAGAAATATTCAGTAGGTAAATTAGGAATTTCATGGATAATAGATTTTTAGTATCATATGTGCAGAAAACTTTAAATAAATATAATGTAATGCTGTTAAAGACCTCTCTTTAACCTCTCTTACAGATCAGTATCTCTCAATCGATTTTTATTTCAGACTATGTTTTCCCAGTCGTCTTTTGTGTACAGGTACTTCTACATATTTCTCTCCTCCTTTAACCTGCTCCCTTTTCTATTTGACACAAGTATTTTTTCTTCTCTCACCCTCCTCCTCTTCATTGCAGTGTAGATACATATTCATCTGAGGACTTCACATAGATATAAAGATGAAGATGTAAGGGTCAATCGATATCCTGTTGGTAGTCTACATAGGTGGGTTGTCATACAATCATTGCGTGGATCGCTTTGGGGAAGGAGCAAATTTGTCCTGTCAATGACAGAGTGTGCAGTGTAAAAGGCGATGGCAAGGGTCGAACTGGTATCAGTATTCTACTCACATTTCAACCATGTGCAAACACACATGCACAGAGGCTATCTATACAAGTAGGTTGTTAAAGGTCTGGGTGCAGGAATTTTCCTTGCATGTAGGTGAAATAGAGGGCTAGAAGCGTGGACCCAAGTCTAATCTATCTTACCTCTTCATCCTAGACATATAAAATTTAGTATAGTTTGAAATGTATGGTTTGGCTCAAGGGTTGGCACTGTCAGTTGGTCAGTCTACCAATTTGTCCAGTCTGAAATATCTCAACAATTATTTGACTGGCTAGTTGGATCGCCATACAATTTGCACAAATATCTTCTCTTCTAGTCTCATCCTTAACACTGGAGCACCCCAGGGCTGTGTTTTGAGCCCCCTGCTGTACTCCCTGTATACACACAACTCTGAAGCTACTTCTGTCTCCATCACCATTGTCAAATTTGCTGATGACACAGCTGTGGTGGGCCTGATCACTGAAAACAGGTCTATCTAAAGGCAGTAGGGGACCTGACCTGCTGGTGTCAAGACAACAACCTCCTCCTGAACATCAACAAGACAAAGAAGATGATAGTGGACTTTGGGAACAACCAGTGGTCAATGGGTACCGTATTGTCCACATCACTGTGGTGAGAAAGGTAAGACAGAGACAGCTTCACCTCAGACACTTGAGGAAATTCCATATATCCCATCAAATATTGAGGAAATTATACTTCTGCACCGTTGAGAGCATCCTGATGAGGAATATCACTGTATGGTATGGAAACAGTACCGAAAAGACAGCAAGATCCCTGTGGTTCATTCAGCTGAGCTTACAAATAGGTGGTGTTCTACCTGTCCTAAAACACATCTATAACCGAAACTGCAGGGCTACGAGAATCATTGAGGATCCCAACCACCTGAATAACGTTCTTTTCTCCCTGCTGCGATCAGGAAGAAGGTTCTGGATACACCAGGCCAGCACTGAGAGGCTCAGGAAAAGCTTCTACTCTCAGGCCACAGGGACCCTAAAGGAGGACACTGCCTGACTGCACCTTAATAGAATACTTGTCTTATTCACTTATTTACTCCCAAATACTATTATTATTATTGTTTTCACACTATTTTTTATTTGAACAAATTATAGGAGCTTAAGGAAATACATTTTCCATGACAATCAAATTGAAAGCTGACATTAGCATTTTGCTTAAAGCACTGCTGTGTTTACATCAGTTGTACATCTTCATTAAACAAATTAGATTTTATGTATTAATAAATGAGTTTCACAGGTGTTCACAGAGCTTGTTATCTTCAGACAGAGTCAGGCTAGCTGTTTCCTCCTGTCTTTGTGCTAAGCTAAGCTGCTGGTGGCAGTTTCATATTTACCATACAGACATGGAAATGGTAATAATCTTCTCATCAAACTCTCTGCAAGAAAATTAATACGTGTAATTACCAAGAAGTTTTCTATAAAGCAGAAGTGTTGCAATCAGTATCGTGACTACTTTAGAAAAATATCAAGCTGATCTTCTTAGCCTGCCTCCTTTTGTGACTCCAACACTATCATCCTCCACCCTGCCCTGTCTGCTCATAATCTTCACCATTTCTCTTCTTCTCTGCCTATTCCTTACCCACTCCCCTGGCTCTATATCTTTTTCCTGTTATCTCCTCTTATGTCCCTTCTTTTCTCTTCTTCCCCTGACCCTTCCACTTCCTCCACCCTCTCTTCCCTACCCCATCATTACTCCTCTTTCAACGCCCATCTTTCTAAGGCTGCCAAACTCCCCAGCACAACAGTGCTATTCTGCTGCCTACTAATAGAATCTCTCAGTTCCTCTAATGGATCTGTCAGAATCTCCCTGAGCACAGGAGACCCGATAGATTGATAGGGAGAGGGAAAGAGACAGAGAAGAGGGGGACAAAGAGACAAAGAGGCAGAGAGACACAGGGAGAGAGAAGCAAAGAGAAAAAAAGAAGCGGTGCGCCTGGGCTCTTGACACTTTCATCTGTGCCTTGGAAAGTTTCAGAGCAGCAGCTCTGCTGACACTGCCAACCAGCGACCATATGGTCCAACAGAAGCAGTGCCACTTACGGCCATCCCATTGTCACTACTGGATAATGTCAGTTTCTCTGTGGCCAGGTGAAACTAACAGACAGGGTCAGTCCTTTCCAAGAGTGTAATGTACTTATATATGCAGACAGGCTTTGTTTCTACTTTTTATACTTGTTTCAAAGATTCTGCACTCTGCAGGAAGAATTCTTTGTGTAATGCAAATGAGAAGAAATCTACACGTTGGTGGCTCGCTGTCACTGCATAAAGGAGAGTCATATCATACTGACTCCTTTAAAACACATTTAACACCTTCAGTAGGTTACATAAAATGTTTGAGTTGTAGTTGAAGTGAACTGTATAATGTATTTTTTTTATGTTTCTGGTGCTTCGGTGGTATATGACCAAGATGATGACTGGTATGACATTATTTTCCATGTAGTCTGTGTAACTTAAGAATACATTTTGTTTGAAAAGTTTGAAATATGAGTTTGTCAAACCAAAGAAGAAAGTGTGATTAATCACCCAGCCAAGTTTATGAAATTAGGTGTCAAAATCGGGAAAAAATGAACAGTATTCTCAGCTCCAGGACTGTGGGGGCGTGTCTGCTGAATGTGATGAAGCCACACCCACTGAAACGTGTCAGATGAGCTCAGAAAATGACATGACTAACTTTGAAACACTCTTGAGCGAGAGTGGGATGAATTAATGAACATGAACATGTCATCGAGCCACCCTTTAGGACCGCCCAAAAATCCTGGACTGAAAACTGGTGAAAAACTGTTTTAACCTCTAACTCCACATTTCAGTTATATATCATTCAAAGTCTTTTCTCATGTTTTCAGCAACTATTTCCAACATGTATTTTGAAAGAAATCTCAGAATTGCCTTTATACAGACTTTAATTTCTTATTTCTTTATCACAAGGGCTCTCATTGTCCACACTAACAATCCAGTTCTTTATTTATTTGTCCCAAACTGTCACTTTTTCTGCATCAAATGTTTTTTTTCCTGGGAAAAATCTCACAGGCACCTGGTAGAAGTATTTTATTTACTATCTATGGTTGATTTATATCAGAGTATCAAAAATGTGCACATATTCATCGGGATGTTTTACAGCTTTTAAAAAATATGTCACATACTGTGTATGTCTAATTAACTTCTATCATTTTCATGCAGTGGGGTATCTGACACTCACCGTTATCTGTGGCGATGAAGACAGCTGTGTATTTATTGTCATGGACATAAGGAGACTCACGGTCCAGTGAGGCCGAAGTGTTGACAGTTCCTCTGACTGGGTTCACACTCAGCCAGCTTGCTGGGTCTCGCAGAACAGCATACCTGAGAGAAAGTAGATAAAATAAGTAAGAAGTTGTGACCGTAAAACCATACTCTATCTAAAAGTTGTCTTTATATTTTATTTTATTTTGGTCCTATACTTTTATGCCCCAGGCATCTAACTTACAGACAGCTCTGGAGACGCAACAACAGACAAGACAGGCATTTAAATACTTGATATATGTTCCACAGCGTATACATTTACAATGCATACATTTATACATGTAGTGTATAAATCCACTGAATTTCTGGCCCCTTAAAATCATTCACATATGAAAACTGGTTCCATAAGTGATGAATATAATGTATTTATACATCCTAAATAATGTTGTCATTTAGTAATGAAGAGGAGCAGCTCTTTGAGTTACCTTGGAAACCCACTACTGCAAATAATTAAAACAGAGTAGGTGAGTCAAATGCAATCAAATCTAATCAAATCTATAATTAAACTGTGGTTTAATTATAGCAGGTTTTACCATCTGAAGTAAGAAGCTGTGTGGGCTCTTGTATAGAGATGTATTTATGTGTGCATTTCAAGAATGTTTAAGATAATGACATCTACCTGTAACTGCACAGGTATGTGTGTTTGTGTGTGTCTCCCAATGTGAGCTGAGAAAGTGCTCTTTCTTACACTCCCCTGGACATAAAATAAGTATTTTAAAGATTTTTTTTTTTTGGCCTTTTCAAGCTTTATTTCTGATAGAGACAGCTGAAGAGTGACAGGAATGTGGGGAGAGAGAGACGGGGAATGACATGCGGGAAAGAGCCACAGGTCGGATTCGAACACTGGGCTTCCACAGCAAGGACTGAGCCTTCGCACATGGGGCGGCTGCTCTACCAACTGAGCTAAACACCGCTCCTATAAAATAAGTATTTAAAAAAATAAATGTAATCATGACATGGTGCACATTTAAGTGCAGAATTACACAGTAATGTACTCCTAAACATGGTGCTTCTGGTGACAGAAGAGTTTGTCTGAGATTTGTGAAAGAAACTGGGACATTGTGTAGTTATCGATGTAATAACGGTGCTGAAAAAAAACAAACAAAAACCCTGTATTGGCTCTGCCCCTGAGTACATGCATGTGTAGATCAGCAGCAGCTCCTGCAGAGCTGAGGTTTGAACATGATGAAGGACCTCTCAAGAAATCTTGTGGGCGAACGGCCAAGCCTCAATCGCCTTAAAAACGAGCTGAAGAGTGGATCACGACCCTGCTAATGTGGCCACTCAGCTGGCCACTGATGTCTGGTGGATGGTGATTGGAAGGGGCTTGCATCTGTGTTAATGTCACAAGTGGTTGGTCTAGAAGGTCTGAGTACTTTTCTATATATAGACACTAACGTGCACGCACACACACATATATACTCATAGCATACTTATAACCAAGCTGATACATATTGAAACATCACTCATACATGTGCAAAAGTCACACACAAGAAGCTAGAAGTCTCTCAAACACACACACACACATAGACACACAAGACAACAGACTTTCTTCACCACAAGGCCGCTCTTTGCCAAAGTGCTCAGCAGTAGACAAATTGTCTTTGAAATGGAACTCTTCAGCTAACAGAGCGCGACAAAGCCTTGGGAAATGGCTTTGCAATCAAGCTCTGCTCACACCTTTCCTCTCGCGCTCTCACTCACACACACTTTCCCTGCCAGTGATACCTACTGTTAACCAACACGTATGTTTTACTGTAACAAAAGAGGCACTGCTGCATAGTTACATGCACTGATAATAATGACACATACTGGACTGTATATTATTAGACTCTGTTCTCTTATGCACATCTCTCTCTCTCTTTCATGCATATACACACTTATGCAAACACACACAGAGCACCCACATGATTTATGAAGCGGGCTCCTCCAATAAAACACAGCCAGGTTCACAGGTTATTAACCTCCATATGTCTCACTCCTCCCATCACTGACTACACTATCAGACACACTCTCTGATCTCTGTGTTACATACTACATTACATTTAAGACCTATTAAATATGTACTCTATGTATACATTATCTATCTTGTAAGTATCAGTAGGGCATGATAGATATTATCAGCTGTTTTTTTTTTCTTAAGTAACAAAAAATTGTACATCGGATTCCCCGTTGAAGCTTCCCCACAACCATCAACAGACAAGTACAAGTAAAGAGTTCAGCTTAGTTAACAAATCATTTATCTTGTTGATGGTGTGGTCCTTGCTAGTGAATGTTTGTTTAAGTGTAACAATGATGTGATGGGTTTTATGGGATCTGGATCTGCCTGGCACCATCATGATGATGGCAAGACTGCTTCCAGTCTTTGTGTTGAGCTAAGCTAATCAGTTGCTAGCTCTAGCTTCATATTCAGCATACACACATGAAAGCGGTATTAATCTTCTCTGTCTTCACTTTAATAGCCAAATTTATGGGACATTTAAATGTTTAAAGCAAACATCAAATGTAATTATATTAATACTGGCCTCAAACTTTGAATGCACTATGTAACACATACTGTACATTTTCTGCTCTGCTACATTTTTGAGAGTGCAAAGCAAAAATCCATCAGTGTTAACTAGGGATTGAAGTTTCCCTGAAAGCTTCCCTTAAATGTTCTGTTTTCATCCCACGTAAACTCACAAATTCACCCTAAACCTCACACCCTGGGAACCTCTTTCAGACACGCAGGTTATTGCCATAGCTGGCAGTCAAATACAAAAGAGCTACACAGACTGTTGAGCAGTAGAATATCAAGGTTTTGTGTTTCTTCCAACAGTAGAAGTTCTGAAGAAGTGTAATGCTTCTGTCTTCTTTACTGCAGGCTCAAAGGTAACCAGTAAATGAGTCAGATCCACTGTTCCTCCCCTCTGTGAAAACATGGGGACAGTCCATTAGAGCCCTTTAAAGGGCAAATTAGAAAGACATTAAAAAGCCATTAGGAATATTCATATCTGGTTATACGTGGTTATCTCCAAAACCAGAGAAGGTCCAAACAAATCAGTCAACAAATGAGACAGCGCACAAACACAATGATCACACATGTCCTCATTTAGCTGCAAAAACACTCACTCATACACTTCAAACATGCACACAAAAATGCAAGCAAAAAGTAAAACACACAAGTTAAAACAAAAGTGACCCGTGTATTCTGCTTGCACAGTGAAATAATTCTCAAGACAGTGAGGTGATTTGTCCAAATTTTTGCTTGAGTGGCGGAAAGTGCCACATCACGAGGCAAACACTGTGACCCCAATGTAAGAGGGAGCAGGCCGATATATTGCTCTTTCCACTGCACTGCAGAGCTACACCCTTAGGGGCTACTCTGAGCTGCTAAAGCTGCCATCGGAGCCTGGACAGGGGTTGTGTGCGCATGTGCATGTGCACAAGTGTGTATGTTTTGGTAAGGGATTGCCCTTCGCTGTAAGAGGACACAGAGGAGTCTGGTTGGAGCTGGCAGGAGTCTAGTGCATCTGTCTGACTGTGAAGGTGTCTCATTAAAAGTTGTTTTTTGAAGCACGTCTTTCAGTGTTTATTAAAAATAAATGGCAGAAATAAATCATATGCTTTTAAGTTGAAAAAACTAATTTATGAAAAAAAATGCATGCCCTTGCTAATTTTCTTTGTTGTTGTTGGAAACGTGTCACTCTATGGCACCAAAAAAGCAATTTAACACCGCAAAAAAGAAAGGTGCTTCATAAAACTAAAAAGGGAGTCTTAACCAATACATATTGAGGATGTAATTAATTTATTTTGACAACTAATACAGAAGTTCTTATCTGTGAGCAGTGTTCCACTGTCACTCTTGTGGATGTGTTTAGACAGATGAGCTCTTTCTAACTCTGATCAGAGACTTGTTTCTCAGTTTTCTCAGAAAACTCAAAGGATCTGAGAGCAGGAGGGAGAATGAGGCTTGCCGCCCACTTATAATCCAGTTACATCAGGATGCAAAATGCTGGCATGCACTGTGTGCATCTGTGTGTGTTTTTGTGTCAATAGCAGGTGTGGGTGGGATACACAGAATAAGAGAGACATTTTTTTGTGGTACGAGCTAATTTAGGGGGAAGATAAAAGCTGAGCGAGCGCCATAAAGGAGAGCTCTTTGCATAAATGCTGATTATTGCTCATTTGTTTTCTCTTAAGTGAGATATGTTGCTGGCACCTTTTCTAAGTAGTAGTGATATAGTGTGGTCGTTTGTGCAGTTTGCTCTTTTAAATGCACATCTAAAGGTTTGTTAGTGTGTTAATGTATTGTCGCTGTCCAATAAAAAACACCTATTTGATCATTTTTTACTTTTTTTCTATACATTATACATATATTTTTTTAACCCAAATGAAGTAGTTTGAGTGGCCTAAACCTTTGTAACTGGGGAACTGCAGTATGAATCATAACTCTCTATGAGTTTGTCAGAATAAGCACTTTACATTATACATATTCATTGCACCAGAACAGCCATATGGGTGATTTTGAAAGAGAAAAAAACGTCAATGATAAATGAGGACTTTCTCTGAACATAACATTATGGTGATGCTTATGGCACTTATTGCTCTGTGACAGGTGTAAGATAACACCATATACTCCATGCATACTACACACATCAATGAGAATACACAGGATGCAATTGTGGGTTTTTAACAATAATTTCAGACTACCCAAAACCTCAGTGTTTGACTTTCAATTATTCCTATTTTTCCCCTTCTGGTCAGGGAAAACTACACAGTTGGAATCACACACAAACACACATGTGCTCACAGGCATGCACCAACTGTTCACAGCTCAGTCGAACATCCAAAGCTACAGATCAGGTTAGAGTCCACATGAAACTCCCAAAGCATACGCCAAATTCATCCATCTCTCCCTTAAAGCTGAGCTTGTTTTTCTGCCGAGCCTGTGCGGATATCCGGCGGGGGGTTGATGGATATTCATGCCCTCACTTCCCTCTCCTGAATGCGCATCATTAAGTTTCACAAACAGCCATAACAATCTAGAACGACTGGTCAGGTCATGCATACACTGACTTTAAGAAGTAAATTGGTTTGGGGTTGTGAAACATTTCTCAACCTCAGCTTCTGTGGGAGTCAAAGAGAGATTTACGTAAACTAAAAATATATGCATGGAATATATATTTATATTACAGTTTTACTTCTACTCCTTGTATAACCTTCCTTTAATTTGACTTTTCTTTTGGGTTTACTTAAATCATCAAATGAAATTGTGTGAAAAACATCCTTTCTTTTAGTGACAAAGTTCATTACCCACACAGCTATATCACAGTGTTGCAGGCATCACTTTATTTTCAGGGGGCTGTGAGATATTCAAAAGTATATAATGAATACAGGTAGGGGCACCGGAAAGGCTGGAAGCTAGACTACTGTTTGGCTGATTAAAATGCCCAGCAGTGAGGAGGAGATAGTGATGCATAATGAGACAAAGATCAGTGTCAAACAACACCGCTGCAACATGTGATTCCCAGGTGTTTCTACGTTTCTATGCTTCAAAGCATAATGATTCAAACTGTCTGAAGGGAAAAAAGGAAATGCATCCGATTTGAATATATAAATAGTTGTAAGTACATGTATATAAAGAGAGGGGAAGGTCATACACCTCTGCTCTGCCTGGTCACTTGATAAGCTGACCACTTTATACTCCACTATTTTCTCTCACTTACACTCCCCTTTACAGATACACACCACCAGCACCTCACAAGAGCTTAGTCTTGCTATTTTAAGTGTCAGTGTTCCCCATTTTCAGTTTTCTGCAGTGCACTGCAACTTAGACAAGTGTACACTCATACACTTGGATGGCAATGACAGCATATTACAGGAAAATCTATTATGCATTTTTCGCACTACCCCCTTTTTCTCCCCCCGTTTCTCTGACTTTCTCTCTTATTCTCTCTGTCCTCACTTCTCTGTTTGCTCTTACTTTATCTTGCTGTCTTTATCGGTCTCTCTATCACTTTCTTCTCTCTCTCCTGCCAGCAAGATCTTCCAGTGATTGGAGTCTAACTTACTGAGAGAAAGGAGACGGCACCGAGCCAATGCTAATAGTGTGTTTCTATCTGAGAGCTGCTGAGTGTGTGTGAGCAATAGATATGAGGACATTAATCAATCAAGAGATGCGCAGTAAAAGTACAGGGGTTGTGCCGACTTGTGTTTGGCCGTAACAACTGTACACTTCATCCAAATTCACGACTAGTAAAGCAAGAAGAGGGGAAAAGAAAGAGGGAGGGAGGGGGCAGAGTAGGGAGAGAGCGAGATAAGGAGAGGGATCGAGGATGGAGATAAGACCGGGACGCATGAGACTGGAACCGTGAATAAGTGTGTAATGAAAATGAATTCTCTCCCCTCTCTATCACTGACTCTTCCCCATCTTCCATCTCGGCTTTACTTCTTCTCTGGTCGTATCATCTGAGATGCAAGTCAGAGTTCAGTTTTGCAAACCTGCAGCCACCCCACACCCACAAAGCTCAATGCCAGAACTGACCCATTGTCCATTAACTTTAAATCAACTGAGGACAAGACCCAACATAAAACACAAGTGACCTGAGCTGTCCTGTATTTAAATGAACTCAGTTTTCCTAAGGAATTATGGATACTATTAAAGCAGCTATGGTCAATATTTTTATGCTAATAGTGGGTCACATAACTACTTGTATGTGACAGGTGTCGCTTGTAGAGACAAAGCCCCAGAGATTAATCATCTGACTCCAGAGTTGTACAGAATGTTAGCATCTGCCCGCTCATTGCTCTGGTTTAAGGCCTGCAACTTTACTGTTTTGGTACTCTCTCTGCGGTCTATAACAAAGCTATAAAAATTTCACTGTACAGTACCTGCTCAGGCACAAACAGCAAAGTTTGTGACTAGCTGATGAAGTACTAGCTGATGAAGTATGAAGTGATGAAGTGGGGCAATTAGCAGCTAAAAAGAAGGATATTTCCCTCAGAAGACCAAGGGAAGTGACTATTGGATGCTAATATTGCTTGATATCTGTCGTAAATAGGCAACAAGTTTGCTGATATGTCAATGTTGTGTTGACAACCCTCAGTGATGAAAATCAGTTATTGAGGGTTTATGTATTGTTTGTCATGGCAACAAGATTTAACAGTATTTGTTTTGTGCTTTTCTGCACACAGTGGTCCAAGTTTACTTTGTACTTTAAGCAAATCTCCAAATCCCATATGGAGACTGAAGTGACCAGACAAGTGCTGTGTGTGTTTGTACTGTTCTGTTGATTTCACCTGCAGATGCAGTCATATGGCAAAAAACAAATTGTGTGAATAAACTTTGTGGAATATTAAAAATGATTTTTATTGTTTTTATTATTTTCAGAGACAGACAGCAGAGAGAGGGTTTAGCTTTGAAGTGGTTGTGCTTGAAAAATAAAGAACTCCTTTGGGGTCGCCTACAAAGACCTCGGTCAGCCGCTTTAGGCTGGATTTCTGCTTTAAACTGAGCTGAGCTGCCCAGTTTTGGCCAGCCACTGCTGCAGGCCATGTGGACAAATTACCCACGTCACACCTGTTCATATATCTGCTCTGTATCAGCACAGTGCAGCAGGTCTATACAGGGGAAATAAATGTGACAGCACCGAGACAGGGGAAAGCAAACGCTGGCGCATGTCACATCAATCATCTTTCAGAGAGATTCAGTCAAGGTTTGTCTCGGTGTGCGTGCCAGTAAAACTTGGTAAAAAGGTGTAAAAGATGGTATGTAAATGTACAATGCTGTATGTGCATACAGTATGCATGATTATGGTAAGGCTGAGGAGTTCAGCTGGCAATCATGGAAAAGCGTCGCAGCATGTCTTCACAAGAAAAGCAACAGGTGCACCAGAAGCATCAACTAAAACTGAGTACACACAAAGACAGAATTACGCATACGCATTGTTTTCAGATCAGAACAGCTGTCATTACGCACGACAGGCTGTGACTATTTTTAACACCCGTACAACTAATTCACCACATGAACCTGTAAACCATCATCACGGTAATATCAAAATTATCATTATTAAATGTCAGAAGGATGATCAATGATTAATCTACAGAGCTCATAATAAAACAGACTTTACAAAGTGCTTCATTATTCAGGTTCAAATGAAAAGATCATTAACAGGGAGATGATGGCTCGCGTGTAAAGAAAAAATACTGACAAAATTCATCACTCAGCAATAATTTAAAATTAGGTTTGCTTCACCTCTGAATAACATTTTACCAAAGGCTGTGGAGACTGCAGAAATAACATTATAAATAATGTTTTACTAGAATGTTACAGCTCTCATCTTACACAGTACATCACGTCTACCTCAGCATTTAACTCACATTTATCTCTTACAAAACATGTGGGAAGAGGTGTACGCATGATCTTTGTGTGTGCATGTCTATACATTTGGACTGGAGGTGTTATATGTTTTGAGGTAAAGGACAAAAGGTGAAAAACCGAGAAAGAGACTCAATTGTCCTCTCTGAATGTTACAAGAGTTTATTTATTTATTTAAATTCTTTTCACTTCGTCGTGTCCTTGCAAGGCTCCATGGGTGGTAGCACCAGAGAGGACAATCTCTTTGCTCTGCCTGTCTTCTGTTACTGATCCAGTGTCCCATCTTGGTTGAATCAAACCCAGCGAAAAGTGTGACTGAATATGGACTCGACGTTTGATTTACCTTTTACACAAACTCAAAAAGCCTCAAAGGCTCTCTTTGCTCTTTTTAGCCTGTTGACTATTGTTTGCTGTTTGCCAGGTAAAGTCTAGAGGAGGCTCTCTGCCAACTCCACTCACCGACTGCAGACGCTCCACTGAGTACACTGAACAAAGACCCACTGTGTCGACTAAACAGCAACAGTGGAGTGAGTGCAGAGGGACGGCGGGCTGAAAATCAAAGATGAAAATGAAAGGTTTGCATTGTCAATATTTGGCAGGAGTATGCAAGGACACCCCCTTGTCACATGAATGCACAACAGAGATGCACACCGGCAGTGTACAAGTGTGTATCTGCACATACACACTGAGTGGCACCAGTGTGTCGTCCTCAATGAGTGTAACATAATTTTCATAAATTAGTAAGCTTGAGTAACACAACACAGAACAAAAAAGTTATTATCATAATAAGGTGCAAAATAGCACCTCTTTGCATCAGTTGAAAACCATAACCCTGTAATTAACAGGAAGAAAAGCAATTTACTCCTGCTCCACAGCATCCCTCTTTCCCTGTTCCTCTTGGCATCTTTTAGGATTGTTTTAATTATTTCCTGGCAAACTGACTGTATGACTAAAGCCTCTCCCTGCCCCCACTCTTCATCTCTGTCTCTCCCTCTCTCCCCCCCCCACACACACACACACACACACACACACACACACACACACACACACACACACACACTCACTCTTTCCTCCTGCACCACGTTTGGCATGACTTTACTCAGCTGCTAGAAATGAGAAATAAATCCAGACATCTGATTAGCCTGTAATCAGCCCCTTCACATCCCAGAAGGACAGAGAAACGAGAGAGAGAGAGAGAGAGAGAGGAAAATGGAGGAGACTGTATGACTCAGCCTGTTTCACTCTGCGGGGTGACATTAAAATGAAAAACCTGCAAAGCATATCCTTGAAACTTTGTCTAAGACAGCCCATCTTCTGCCTTTAGATGATGCAATGCTGCCTAAAACAGTGGCTACGTAGCCCTGTCCCGTAGTGGGTGGTGGTTTGGTAGAGGTTTGAGAGTATTGGGGTAACTTAACACTCTTAAGCAAGACAGCACTGCACATAAGTAAGTTGGTAATAAAACCATGTTACGTGATTATTATTGAGATTCACATTCCTCCCTTCCAGCCACTTAATTAAAATTATATTAAGGCTATATTTATGGGTAAATTTGGTTTCTGGATGCTGATTGACAAAAGGACACGATTTGGGAACTGTTTTAAAATTAAAACTGCCATCTTTTCAACTGCTTGACACTTTATTTGCTCAGACTGATGTCTGTGCAACAGACTTAACATCTGAAGTGCTCTACCAGTCCTCTTGCTTGTTTTAATGTCAGACCTAAGCCATGTCTGAGAGAAGAGGTTTTAACTTGTGGGTGTATTTTATCAACCTATAAAAGGTGCACACAAAAATCTTTGCAAAATATTCATTTTAAAGTGTGGTAACAACCGCCAATATTTAAAGCTGTTACATGTCATATAATGTCAGGAATGCCGTGTTTTTAACAGGTTGCATGGGAGCCCTATTCAGTTTACAGCCAAAGGCATCGTACTGTAGTGGGAGGAACATTTTGTTATGGAGTTTTCTATCCTTAGGTTACACGAGGTCACGTGTGGGCCTTGAGGTCCTCGGCGGTACTAATTGTTTGGCTTTGACTGGGAGCAGTAGGTGCCAGTCTATCTCAACACTGTGGCGGCCAGGGTCGAAGAGACTCTTGCTGCCTGCTTAGACATAATAGATAGCTTGCCGTTGACGTAAACAGACATCTGTGTCTCCAGACAAGAATATGTTGACAATAACACCTGCATGGGTAAAAACATTCTCTTTGTCTCATTTGGGGCGTATAATATTTGTGGTGTTATCTTGAGGTTTAAAGTCTATCCACCAGCACGAGTTCGGCAGAATGTGAGACCGACTCAGACACTTCTGATGCACTATGAGAGTGTCTCTAATTCTCCTTGATCAAGCGACAATAAATACTACAGCATAAGACATCAGAGGCTTCTGAACACTTCTTCACTCCTGACCTCACCATTGACTGTTGATTCCAGCAATTTCTCCACAACACATTTGACCAGAAGACTGGAATGTTTGTTTCTTGAGTAATTACTACATATTTATTTATTATTACATGTAAATGCAGCATGAAAAAGTTCCAATAACTACAAAACAGAGCTGAAAGCCAGGCCACAAACTGTGCAACCCACTATAGCACTTTCCAGAAAGCCCACTAAACAGTTAAAGCTACAGAGCAGCCAGTTGGGGTGAGCCAAATGAAAATTCCTTCATTTGTCCTTTGTCTTTATCTGTAATCTGCACTTGAAAAGTAGTTATTTAGATTGCTTCTTATTAATTTAATTTGTTATCTTATGAAAGTTAAAGGCTGTGGCTGAAGTCACTTACAATGGAGATAAAAAGAATAGAAAAAAGAAAAATTATCTCTGCTAAAAAGGAACCTAGCTAAGCAATCTAGTTGAGTTTACATGATCTGGTGTGATCGAATGTATTCATTTCCATAAACAAACTTATTCAAAAGGACAACATTAATCCTAGGACAATCTTAATCAGTGGTCGGCACTGCTGCCTCACAGCAACACAGTAAGAAGGGTTCTGGTTCGAACCTGACTGTGTG
The DNA here is from genome assembly GCA_946959425.1 of Argyrosomus regius. NCBI lineage: Eukaryota > Metazoa > Chordata > Actinopteri > Sciaenidae > Argyrosomus > Argyrosomus regius. Next base: position 20,892,397 of record OX336886.1, read on the forward strand.
GAGTTTTCATGTTCTCCCTGTGTCTGTGTGGGTTCTCTTCAGCTTCTTCCCACAGTCCAAAGACATGCCGGTTAGTTGATGACTCTAAATATCCCATAGCTGTGAATGTGAGCATGAATGGTTGTTTGTCTCTTTACATGCAGCAAAAAATTCGAATTTCTGATCGTATCAGATAAAGACATGCATAAGACCGGATCACTTGTCTGAGTATACATGCCGTTCAGAGAATCGGATAAATGGCCGGAGCATGGCTGACTCCGTTACGCTATGTGGCGCTGTAGCCCTCTCAACAAAGAGCCATGTCCGGTTGACCTCTACTTATCAGCAACAACAAACTATCTGACGGCATTCAAACAAAGATGGCGTACGAGGAGATGGATGATGCTACAGTAGCGTACATTTCGTGCATTATTTTCCTCCTAATAATGCATATAAAAAGAACCAACGCTACGACGTCTCCTTTCACTTCCGGGTGAAAGCCCCAGTGAAAATTCTCAAGCATGCGCAGAATGCAAAATCCAACTTAGATCCGATTGCTGTGTATACATGGCGTTAAAATGCCGACTATGAACGAATTATCTAGGTGTTCTTATCCGATTTTGAGATGTCCGTTATGGTCCGAAGTAGGTCCGAAATAGGTCGGACTAAGGTGTTTATAAGCATTTTAAAAATCCAAACTATGTCTGATACGATCAGAAATTCAATTTTTTTGCTGCATGTAAACGTACTGTATGTGTCAGCCCTCCTGTGATGAACTGGCGACATGTCCAGGGTGTACCCTGCATTTTTCCCAGTGCAAGCTGGGATTGGCTCCAGCCTCCCACAACCCTGATAAGGATAAGCAGTTATGGAAAATGGATGGATGGATATAGAAGATTTATCTCAAAATGTGAGTTTTCATGTGGACATGCCATGTCAAATTCAGTGGTCAGGGTAAAAAAAGGAAGAAGAAAAGAGAAAGAAAGGCTACAAACTATAATCTAATGTAATCTGTCATGAGCACACATACAGCCATAAGAAAAAGTGGTGGTCATGTGTACATTTATATGAAGCTGAGCTGTTATGATATGAAGTATTGCATATGTATTCTTGTTGACTTTTAAAGGTTTAGCCTCGAAACAAAAGGGCTAATTTTCAATGTTAGAATGTTAGAAAAGGAGGTGGGGGAGAAAGTGAGTAAGAGTGAGAGAGACAGAGTGGTTTCAGGCAAAATCCATTTAGTTGTACGCCACTTCTTTGTGGCAAACTTCCTGCCAAACAAATGTCCAGAAGCCAGAAGCTCTGCTGTTGTGTGCTCATGGCCACTTTGAACTTTGGGCTAACTTTTGGAATTAGTTAGCAAAAGTTCAGTAAGACTATTATTGATTTCCTCTTTACTTTACTTTCCCGTTTCATCCCCATTACCTTGTACTTGTGCACTTTGAAGCAACCAGAATATTTAACTTGCCCAGCATATCCAGGCTGGACACATTTACAGGTCAGTCTCATCCAATCAAATTTTCATTAATGACAATCTTCTTGTATTATTAAAAAGCCCTTGCTGGCTCCATCCCAACATTACATCCTCTCCATTGTGCTGTCTCGCTGTTCTTTCTCTCGTGACCTGCTCTCTGTCTTCTCCTGTTGTTTATCCTTTGCAGACAGGGACAATATCAGGCAGATCTGAAGGTGATCACGCTGTCTGACCCCTCACAGGTCAGCCTTTGTAGCATTCGACACCTCTCTCCTTGCACACCTCACAGTCTATCTGTCCGTCCGTTGATCTGTCTCACTCTCTCTTTCCTCAGCTCCTCAAAGCTACCTGCCAGTTTTCATGGCTGACATTCCAGCTCCCCATCCCTCTTCTTTTAAGTCCCAACCCTTTTAACTTGAATATGACCAGAGTGAGAAGCAAAAGTAGACAGGAAGCTGCTGAATAATGTATGACCCAACAGTTTGAGATTCTTTCTATTTCCAAAAGCAAGAAGAAAATAACTTAAATGAATTTTTGGAAAAGAAGTCGTAGTCCATAGGTGGCTTAGGACCTGTGAGTGATGGCTAAACTGGGACTACAATGTGAAAACTTCTAGAAACACAATTGACTTTGTTTTTCTCCTCCAGACCCTATCTAACTGTTGTTCAGAGTATTCTGTTTTATCTGTCTCCAGCTTCTCCATGCAGTGAAAAATCTTTGGAAATGTCTGGTTTCATTTCTACCTGTTGTCTGACTTCAGTGGAGAAAAGCTGCAAATATTTACTCTGATCACTTAAGAGAGGAAAAAAAAAACCCACTAGCCACACAAGCACAAGACCAAAAAAGAATATCAAGAAAACAAATAAAAAATGTGCAATTTTCTTGTCTTTCCAATGTTAGAATCATCTCTGCAGAGATTTTATCCTTTATGATTCACTGTGTTCAAACTACGGCCATGAGTGCAGTTAACGTCTCTTACTTTCTGTTGAAAACGCAGTCTCCTTTTCCCATCAAGCACCAATTACCTCAGTTTAAATAGTTATTCGACAACCGATGAGAGTTCTGTCACTGGAAATGAGACATAATTCAATTAGCCAAACTTTCTTAATGACACTTCAGATTATTTGCTTCCCTCTTCATAGCCAACCAGATTGGCACCGAAACAGCATGAAGAATCAAGTTTAAGATCCGAGAAAATATCAGAGTAAACTTTCTGGGTAAACTTTCTTCCAAATTTCAGCGTATAAATCTTCCCTGAAGTGCTATATATTTCCTCAATGTCAAGCGCCCACGCATCAAGCAAAAAACACTTCTGTAGTCAGAGGTTTACCACAGACAAACTTTTGTCAAAAGCAAGTCCAACTCTCTCCGTCTCCCATCCACGCTGTCTGATTTTTATTCGCCACTCTCATAAAGCCATTCTGCTCGCCTAAAGCCCTAAACCAGTCAAGAGGGCTAGAAAACTTCTTCGGCATAAACATGAGATAAATCCCCCCCAGAGCCTAATAGTTTGGCCTAAATACTGTACAGGATTAAAACATGACTCATATTTGCTGTAATTATGTAACTTGTCCATTTATGAGGGAGAATTAGGGTGTATGGAATATCTGAGGTCAGTTTGAGTGAAGTTGCTGCACATAGTGATGCATGAGGAAATTGCTTTGTTGTTTTTAATCACTCTTTTCACCACTGTGCCAAATAAGGTTAATTGCAAATCATAAGTGATTTTGCCCCGGGCACTGTTTCAATTAATTAATAATTTAACATAAAAAAACCTATCTATTAATAGTTGATTGTGTTTTTCATGTAAACAGTATCAGTTTATTTTATCATTAGGATTTAATTACATCTCCTGCAGGAGATCTTTGGCTTCACATTGTCACCGTTATGAAATGAGAGAAGACAACAAGATCACTGGTGACTGCATCAGAGTCTGGGCCACTTCAAAGTGTTTGTGGTCAAAGTGTAACAGATTTCACTTATTTATTTAGAGTAATGGTATTAATAATGGTAATTCTCAACAGCAGGAGAAAAGAAAATGTGAAACAAAGCTGTTTAATAACCTGGATAATGAGATAGCCCAGACTAACCCTGCTGGGTTTTGCATGGCTGTGAGCTAGAAACCGGGCTAATGAGAGGCTTCATAGCACAGCCTGTTTCTACACTCACTACAGCTTTTGAAGCATAATCCCGCTGTCTCCAACTTCAAGTAGAATCAATAGTCCTTATTAATTGTCCTAATTTGAGTGATTAGACCTCCAGTTAACATTTTCATTAATGTTCATAGAGGTAGTAAATTGTCTTGCAACTTGATCTTAATTCTGTCATCCTGTGTAAAACGTGTGAAGATTGAAACTGCAGCTAAACAGTGTTTCAGTATGGACAAATGAAAATGTATCATTCTGACCTTGCCAAGGACATTTTGTTTCTCCCATATTTTTCTTCATTAACGTGTGCAGCAAAAATTGCATGCACAAGCTTAAATTACCTTCAGCACCCGTACAAGGTGGAGGTCCAAGGTGGAGGTCCAAGGTGGAGGTCTAAGGATTTGAATTTGAAGATAAGATGCAGGACCGATAGTTTTAAAAACTCATTTGTTCCCGCTGCCACTGGCTTTTCAAGTAACTTAATGTGATCCTTGTGTTGTATTTGTTGCAGATGTTTGTTTGTTGTTGTCTGATGGTTATGTGGTTGTGTAATTACTACTGGCTGCACAACAAATTACCCTTCAGGGATAATAAAGATATCCTTGATACTTGATATAAAACAGTTGACTGACCTACAGCTAGTGGACTATAGCAACTGAAGAGCAAAATCACAGAAGCTGCGTGTTTAGATTTAAATAGGTAAAAACTTTATTGACATGTCCAAACGACATGGTTCATTATTTCTCTCTTGTTTTCCATCTCCTGATGTAACAATCTGGGTGAGAGAGGTGTGGGCGTTGGCCAACTGTCTTTTATTGTACCTTGATATTCACTAAGCCCTTCAAGTTATATTTGTTATAAGCTATCATTGTGTTTTACTCAGAAATATGTCACACTACAGAAGACAAAGAAGGTCTTTTTTTAAACATCACATCTTAACTGACACTATATCTGTATGAGCTGCTAATAAGCACCACATGATTTTCCGGTGGAATATATGAACCACCTCTTGTACTTTGAAATATTAGCTAAAATGCCAGCTGCATGAATTTAGCTGAAGCACCATAGAAAATATTTTATTACCCATCTCCCATTGGAATTTTTAATCCAGTCTGAATAGGACCTGAGTCTGCTTTTGGGTCGAGCTGTGGTCCAGAAATGTCACACATGGCAGATTTGCACAGGTTTAAGAACACGGATGACCGCTGCAATTATTATAATTCACAGAGGACCCAAAGTAACAATAGTCCTGTGCAAATAGGGCTTAGCTGCTCAATGTAATGCAAAATTTTCATAAAGTGAGTTGCTTAAACAAATGTAACACCTGGTAACTTTGTGTCCCTTTGTTTCTCCACATGCTGTTTCTTGTCAAAAAGTGCTCAGACCAGACTGTTATGTAAAATGAAGTAGGCCTGGGTAGACATGTTGAAGTGCACTATTCCTCCTAATGTTAACATATTGGTCCATAAGTTATATAGTGAAATAATTAATATAGTTCTCACAAATATAGACATGCATACATGTGTACTGGGCACTGTGTGCTACTGACTGACCAGTGAGTCACACCAATTGTGTTCCATATCAAATGCATTTGACTTGGGGATCTCAGGGGGCAGATACAGACACATACAAATACCACACACACACACACACACACACACACACACACACACACACACACACACACACACACACACACACACACACACACACACACACACACACACACACACACACACACACACACACGACTGCACGGTTATGCAGAGACAGACAGGGAAGGAGGTAAGGAGGTCTCCTCTTTTTTTTGCTATTTCATTCTGTGCACGCTTGCATTCTCACTTCTGCAAACTGTCTGTCTTTCTCAATGTCCTCAACCTGTCTTCAGGTCACAGGTTTGACGTTTCAAAGTCACTGTTACTGGCAAAATGAAAATGGTAAACAAGCACCATGAAATAAATACAGAAACATATGCTGAAGATATGCAGAGCAGGAGAGCATAAAGTTTCAGATCTAGGGAAAGGATCAGTCAAAGATGCAAAGAAGATGTTAAAAACACAGTCTTCTATGGCTATAGACGGACGAAACAGCACAACAATCTTTGGAGAAAGCTTGTAAGTGATCAATAATGCTTAAAAAATAAAAATCCAAATATCAAATAGTGTGCATCTAAGTGAGAAACATAAACAGGTGACAAACTATTTAACCTCTACCTTAACCTGAATGACTCATATAGAAACAACAACAACACTGAAACTTGCGTCAGTGGGATGTTTGCTTAAATGTCAAATGCATTACTGAGGACCAAGCTACTGAAAGACAAGCAGATAAGAGGCATTCAAGACTAACTGTAGGATGAAGAAAAATAAATTGTTTTTCAAATTCTTCATATTTAGTTTGGTGAAAATCTTTCTTGCTGAGGCTCCCATCACTCCTGAATAGTCTGATGCATGAAATCAATATTCACACAAAACTAGTATTTTGGCTTTTATCTTTTTATATACAAGTCTCTATAATTTAAGTGATATCAATTGACTATTTCAATTACATCAATTTAGAATGGAGCTAGAGCGTACTGGTACTACTGATCTCAGATCACAAAGCCTACACATTTTTTAGCTTGCAGTTTTGTGGCTTAAAGGACAGCAACGCCAGTCTGTCTGTCCACCATTTTAGTGTGACATACTACGTCTACAACTGTTGTTATGATCATGGCCACTTTGAACTTTGTGTTAACTTTGGAATTGGTTAGCAAACGTTTAGCAAGAGTATCATTGATTTCCTCTACAACTACTGGATTGATTGCTATGAAATTTAATAAAGATGCTCCTGTAATGAAGTATGAATCCTAATGACTTTGGAGGAGTACCTTTCTCTTAATTTAGAATGAAATTAATCCACTGTTGACTGCCATCAGGGGTTAAAGTGGGCCAGTAAAGCTCCAGAAAGGTTCCAGTTGAGAATGGTCCAAATGTCCAATACATTGAAATTTTATGACTCTGAGCTTATCAATTCATTTATTGATGCCATGATGTTTTCTATTATGATTAATAATTATGACAGCAAACTCAGGCCTCCACGCTGCTCATACACACAGGAAGAAGTGGTCCAAATTTCACAAGGGAGATAACAACAGTCTGCAAAATTATTAAAAAAAACAGCAATATTTTGAAACATCTTCCAATGCAGCATGGACCTAAATTCCACGACTGTTATATATTTGACACTCTATGCACAAGTGCAACTGCTTCACAACCTAACAGCACATCCATTAGTGAGGGTAAATATCTTGTGTAATAGATGTGTGTATACTGTTATAATAACATTAGCTACACACAGGAAGGTTTTCTTTGACTAAGAAAGCCTAAATAAATGGGTTCCTTGTGGATCTTAGGGCTAAATCCCAGTTTAACTCCTGACTACCAACAACTACTGGATGGACTGCCATTAAATTTGATACACGCATTAATGTTCCCCTTGAATGATGAATTGTAATAACTTCAGTAAACCCTTAACTTACACGTTGAACCATTATACTTGTTTAACATCAACAAGTTAGCATTATCATTGTGCGCATGCTAGCATGCACACAATGCACAGAAGGCTTATTTTTTTTTAATCAAAGCTTTCATTGTTTTGTTTTTTTTTATTTTAAATCAATGTGTGACCACTGACTATTGTTAATACAACTCTCAAGGTTAAATAAATAAATGCAAAGACATCAACTAACAGAATACAAATATGACCTTGGCAATCACAGAATTAATGTTTATAGATTTAAAGTGAGCTTGTGACCTAAGGCACTGTTCAGTGGAGCATGTTTCTTAATCTTTGTTACAAAAACAAGAGCTAGTAGCATGCCGGTATTACTGAACAAAATTTGTATTCAAAGATCAGTTTGTGATCTCAGACATTTTGAAATTTATACAATCACGTGACCTGACTTGTGATCTCAGTCCACCACTGATGAAAGCTTTATGGGCATGGCTCCTGACTCCTACACATCATCACATTCAGTGGAACAACTCCACATTATGTAGCATTTGATACTGACACATTTTACAGCTCATAAAGTGGCATCAATAATTCCAAGCAGTTAAGTCACGATCTGGTGAGTTTTATTTCCCTGATTCATTATTATCCCCATGTGTTTACTTAACACTATTTTTACATGATATATAACTGCATGGGAGCATAAAAAGCGTGATCTGAATTGAGTATAAATTAGGCCCGAAAGCCAATAAATGCAATGATGAGCTTTCCATCTTGTAAAAGGAAGTGCAGCATGCCATGGGGCTCCCTCTGGCAGCAAGAAGAAGAATTTTTATTGTAGCACATAGTGAAACTAATAGCCTTCCTGTTATGATGATGGTAATATTTGAGGGAGGACTTTTTCTGTTACAGAGTAAAAGTTGATGAGCTGCCCACTCTGTGACTTTTCAGTGGACTGGGGTGAATGGTTTGACCTGTGCCAGTAAATTGCAGATTGTCCGGTTAATATCTTTCATCTGTTTACACAACACAGACTGATAAAGTGGCAAAGAGAACATTGTAGACAGGGGATGGAAGACTGGAAGAAGATTTGAATCCACTGAGTGGGCTGAAAAGGTGGAGTAATGAGGGCTCAGAAACACATGAGGTGAGATGGTGTGGTATATTTTCTCACAGGCCTTCTATAGTATTTTATTGATCTCTCCTAAGAGTACAGCTGAATATGGAGTGCATAGGAAGTGCATACTTGAAATAACTTGCAAAGACCTTTCCCTCTGTGTGAAGATAAACATTCTATAGTTTTTATGATTTTTGTCTGCATGAAGAATAAACATACAATAGTATTTATGACCTCTCTTGGAGAAGTGGCAGGAGGTTTTGCTGAACTTTATGCCTTTCTCTCTCTAAGCGGTTCTGTCTCATGACCTTTGCCATCTCTCTCTGAGAGGTAAAACAGACATGGCAAAGTAAGTCACGAAAGACAAAGATGGAAGTTGGTTCCTTAAATGGTCAGTTTTAAGAATGTTTATTCATGTTTCTCCTGTGAATAAAGAGACCTAGCCCAGGAGAAGAGGAGTGCAACAATGTAGGACGATTGGGGGAACAATTTGGAACATTCGGCATGAAGATTTGAAGTTTTTGAACAAGAGATGCATCTCAAACTCACTTGTTTCTTTGAATAAAGTCCTAATTATTCAAGTCAAGATGAGTTGCAGCTCTTTTCTTTTCAAGCATCCACAGACCGACATCAGCAGCCATGGAAAAGTCACGACAATGGTGCCCTTACATGCCCTTCAACTGCTTTTCAAAGAGTCCCATTAGCAAATGATACTTGATTATGTTGCTCAACTATGGGCTGAAATATGTGCCACCAGAAACTGAATTTGAATCATTTATATTTGAATTTGAATTGCTTAACTTGAATAATTGCATTAAAAAAAAACTGAATTTGAATCACATAATTTTAATTTATATTGTTCAGTTTGAATCATTGCATTGAAAAACTGAATCTTAATTGTAATTTGAAATTTAATTTATTAGTTTGGAACTGAACATTCAGTTCTCAAAATTCTATTTCAATTTTCTGTGACAAACATGTAGTTTGGGACACGGGTAGTTGAGGCAGAGCAATCGAGCGCAGATACACAGGACGCCTCTTCGGCCAATCAGCACCTATGTGTGTGTGTGTGTGTGTGTGTGTGTGTGTGTCACGGCAGTTGCCCGTGTCTGGGGCAGTTACCACTGCCCTGCCACGGCAACTGCTGCTGTTATGGGCATTTGTTTTTATTTTTTATTTTATAAGACAGTCGTCAGAGTTATTAGACTTGCTGGCATTTCCATTACGTGATTTCTGCATTAATTTGCAAGGTTTTCTTAATTGATCTCTCAACCGCTGCCGCTGTGCGGCGCAGCTGCCACTGTGCGGCGCAGCTGCCACTGACATGCCACGGCAACTACTGCTGCTTTGATCATCTGTTTTTATTTTTTATTTTATAAAACAGTCATTGTTGTATTAGACTCGATGGAAGTAACATTTCCATCATGTGATTTCTGCATTAATTTGCATTGATTTAATTAATCTCTCAAGTGTTACCGGTGTCTGGGGCAGCTGCCACTGCCAATCACACCTATAGACCCCAAATCCCAAATGTGTATATAAAGCCTGCTAGTCTACATTTCTCAGTGCATCACAGGATTCTAATTTAAAATCCTGCACTAAGGGCTTTCTACCATTGAATATATTTGAGAAAATATGTTGTTCAATTATGCAATGCGATTGCTCTTCCTCAACTACCTGGATGTTTGTCACAGAAAATTGAAATTGAATTTTGAGAACTGAATTTGAATTGTGAGAACTGAACGTTCAGTTCCAAACTAATAAATTCAATTTCAAATTACAATTCAGATTCAGTTTTTCAATGCAATGATTCAAATTAAGCAACACAAATTCAAGTTAAGCAATTCAAATTCAAATATAAATGATTCAAATTCAGTTTCTGGTGGCACATATTTCAGCCCATACTCAACCGAACAGAGTGAATCTGAAAGAACTGAATATCATGATAACTCTTTACTGATGGTACTGAGCTACAGCAGATGACATTCAATCATGCAACCTTTCTATCTATCTTCTCATTTTCGTATACACAAGACAAGCACAGTTTTACAGCTGGATTGCAATTTCAGTCCGACTGCATCCCTTTGCCATGCGATTTTATCCATAGCTCCTTACCTGATGTTCTGTTTGTGCAATGTATCTGGATCTGTAGCGTTGAGTAAGGCCACAAAGCTGCCCACAGGAATGTTTTCCATCCTTGTTACTGTCAGGGGGTCAGGGAAGAAGACCGGGCCCTCGTTGATGTCCTGGACTGTGACCTGGACAGTTGCTGTGGAGCTCGGGCCATAGCCAACATCAGAAACCAGAGGATCTTCATTCTCTACTTTGATGAGTAACGTGTGGAATGCTGTGGCTTCGTAGTTCAGGGGCTGAATGGGGAAAATCATTTAGAAGTTAAGTGTGATTGTGTTACCTACTGCAGTACATGAATGCATGATGCAGGGCATGCACTTTACCTTAACAACAGAGAGCATTCCCTCATTATTATCTGGATTGGTTTGGATCTCAAAGCTCTCTGCAGGATCTCCGTTAATTATTGAGTAAGTAGCTCTCCAAGCTCCTGTGGCCGGGTCGTCTCTGTCGTCTACTGTCAAGTTGACCACCACACCCGTCGAGCCCTCATTCACATATGCTTCAAACTGAGGAGGCAGATAAGGAGACAGACAAATTAGCATTAGTGAGCAAGAAGAACTGAAGATACCTGAACCTAGAAAGTATAACAGTACAAATCAGACTGGACAGAGAGAGAGAGAGGATGGCATAGATGAAGACTTTCCATTAGGAGCTGGTTAAGGTGACTCTGAAGGTGTGTTCAGACTGTATGTGAAGTGAATTTTAAAGGCATAAGTCAACCGAGAGGCAGAAGAGGATGAAGAGAATTAAGGCAAAGTCATCTGCACGAGAAGATAAATTTCAAAACTTGAGTGAAAAACTGGGATTATTCCAAATCTGCATGACTCCATTTCATGAACATACAGAGACACGAGGATAAATCAGAACATGAAGGAAAAGTTCCAGGTGAGTTTTGACAGTGCCTTCAAGTATTTCTGCAAATGCACACACACACGCACTGTTAGTATGAACATTGCTTAGAATGCTAATATCAATACAATACATTATGTTTAGGGTGAATAAACACAGACTCTTGAGCTTTTGATCACAAGTGATATGTAGCAATGTTTTTACAAGTGGATCCCTCTTTTGTTTGCATCGTGCACTTGTGCGACCACGTGGGCGAATGTATCGCACAGTCTTTCCAGCGGTTTCTTGTTATTCACACAAAAAGAAGTGTATAGAAATGCTTCAACAAAGACAAGGAAGAAGAAGGCGCAAGCAAGCAAATAGGCATGTAAACAATGCAGGATTTAAATAAGAAATAATGGCTTTGCAGATTTTATGAGGAGGGAAGTGCATTCAATATGTTTGTCAGACCTCAAGGATACACTATGGATTTGGTTTGTTTATAAGAAACCTCAAAAGGACAACTTTAAGTCCTTCTTTTTATATTTTTGCTCCCTCTCTGTCTGAGAAAAAGCTTTGTAAAAAAAAAATGTAGAAAAAAAAAATAGAGTCAGATATTCTGAAGTCATATCCAAGAAGAAGTATTTTTCTAAACATTATTTCACAATAGGACTTTTCAACATAGGTTTGAATGCATGGACAAACAGAAGAAATACTATTCCTTCATGGTCGATTCTTCACAGCGCATCTCATTTATTTTTCAGTGTCAATCACTCCCTACCTCTCTGCTCATTGTTGGCAGCAGGCCTCAATCAAATTCCTATCGATGTATTCTGCTAGCAAGGCTACCAATAAAGACTACATTGTGAACAGGGGTACCCTTGCAGAAGCTCCAGGCAGGCAGAAGCAATTCTGTGAGTGTGTGTATGTGTGAGAATGTGTGAGAATGTGTGAGAATGTGTGTGTGTCAGGACCATTATGGTGTCAGAGCTTATAGTGTAATCTTTTAGACACAGAACACTCTGTTTAAGGATAGTGCTGGTCCAGCCTAGATTACTGCATCTCCTGTCAGCCCACGGTATTGTTGTTTCACAGATTACCCTCTTACCGCCTTACACTGCCTGGCTCCATGCATTTATCTGAAGAGAGACAAACATTGATTTCTTCTCTTTCCTTTCTTTTCTCCTTTTTTATTCATCCAAAGCTTGTTAAAAAAAACACTTTGAACTATTCACAGTCATTTAGGGCACACGATTTAGAAACACAATGTTCTTTAAAGAAGGATGTTATGTTTGTACATTGTTGGTCCTTTTGTCCTGCAAGCCTGCGGCAGTCTGGTACAAAAGCTTCACGTGAAAATTAGGAGGCTGATGGAAACATAAAAAAGCGCAGTACTCCGATTTTAGTGGGATGCACTGGAATTTAAATGTGAACAGCAATTGCCTCAGCTTTAGTGAGGAACTCTGAAGGAGTGAAAGCCATTTCACAAAAACTATCTACATGCCCCCACTGCATATACTCAAAGACAAAAGCACGGTGATCACAAACAGGTGCACGTCACTGGCATTCCCATGCTCATCGCCGTCCTATGGACTCCTCAAACTGTAGATAAGGTTCAAATGCAATATTTCAAAGCTCACTCTCTCCTCCCCTCACACACACACACACACGCACACACACACACACACACACACACACACACACACACACACAAATACATTACAGACACACAGACAACAGCCGGTCAGATTGGGTTTAATCATGTGGGGCAGTCATGCGGTTGGAGGAAACGCTGTATTCTATGTGATGTGGCCACTGGGCTCCTGCCCTGCCGCTGATAAGGCCCCAATTCCACCTGGAGCACAAAGCAACCAGTCACCTGAAAGACTAGAAGGAAATGACTAACTATGAGGCAGAGCTTCTGGCCTGAAATGACTTAAACACATTAAGAAAGAGAGAGAGAGAGAGAGAGGGAGATGGCGAAAGAGGAAAAAAAGGCTCTGCCTTCAAGCTTGCTTTCATCCATGTATGTGTGTGTTGGCTCTTTTCTATCTAAAACTCCCAGCCCCAGACAGAGAGTCAATTACAGTGGTGACTCTTGGTTGCTCCACTCTTAGAAAAAGATGACCACATCACTAGTGCAGTCACACACGCACTTGCACACGATAGATAGATAGATAGATAGATAGATAGATAGATAGATAGATAGATAGATAGATAGATAGATAGATAGATAGATAGATAGATAGATAGATAGATAGATAGATAGATAGATAGATAGATAGATAGATAGATAGATAGATAGATAGATAGATAGATATTGTTGGCATGTGGCCATAAATCACAGAGCCCTGCACTTAGACATTTAAGATTCCAAGGAGTAAAAACTACAGTGTGCCATCGATTTTCTGTTTGCCATCTCCTTTTATGCCAGACCTTTTCAGTGATCCGTCCCATAAATCTTCAAGGTAATGTCATGCTGCCAAAAGATAATTGGGTGATTTGAGTCAAAACAACTTAAGAAGAAAAGACAAATAAATGGATAATGTCAATTTTGAGCTGACAGTTGGAATTACATTATAAGACCTGCTGTATTTTTAATCTATTCCTGCCTATGATGGTGACGTTGGCTTTCGTTTGTTTGTTATGTGCAACATGTCATGTGTGCAGTATTAGTGTGACCTCACTCAATTGTTCATGGGAACCTGTTGTAAGAACATGATACTTTATCTGCAGGCTTGATGTTCACATCACACATAATTGATTTTCATACCGTACAGAACTAATTGGATACCTGTCTGAACCAGTAAGAAAAACACCAAAATCTTAAAGTGACATTATGTAATTTCTACTTTAACACACTGCAACTTTGCCTCCACAGTCAGGAGGAGTGCATAGAGCTTTATGGCGAGTCACACACCAACTGAATCATAGAGAACCTATGTTGTTTGGTTTTCCCTCCGATGTCCTCGACTGCTCTCCCTGAACTGTCTGTGATTTACAGTTTCCTGATCTACAGTTGGCTAATATAAGACCAATCTCGGAACCATTTGGCTACCGTCTAAAGACGACTTATCCTCTGGGGGGAACTTTTCTAAAAGCTAATAAATTAGCCATTTCGGCCAATGCGTTCAACCTCTTATTCTCTCCACAGAAACTGCTGCAACCTACTCAAACATGATTAGTCAATACAACCCAGGCTACAAACCAGAACACTTCCGGTGTCAAAATATTTTCTTTGTCTATGATTCTCCATTCACAAGCAGATATCTGTTTATAAAGAGTGCCCAATCACTTACACACTCATTCAGGGATGCTGTGTGACAATGCTTAACCTAAAAGTGGTTTTCTTTCAACTTTCAGCTTTCTTTCTTGCAGATGTTTGCTTTCTACGGTAGCAAACATCTGCAAACCAAAGCAAAACAGCTGGTTCATTTCTGAAAGTACACCATAATTCCACAAAACCTTCATCTCAACACTGTCAGCAACGTTCAATGTACCTCTTCTCCAACAGATGGGGGTGCAAAGAAAGCCTGAAATATTTGGCAAAGGGCCCGAGAAAGAGATGTGAAGCCTTGGAAGAGTATACACATCTGTCAGCTTTACCGAGTAACACTAAATGCTCTCTGCCTCATTAACACTACTATGGAAATTGCCTCCTATTTCTTATACAGGCTTTTAATTTGTCTTTCATTGCCAGCTGGCATTGTTTGCTTGTTACAAACCAGTGACCAAGACCTTTTTCTTGTAGTCTCACTGCTGTGGGCAGCAATATTTTATATACAAGGATAAAGACTGAGTATAAAGACAGAGAATAGGTCATAGACAGAGACAAAAATGAGTCAGTTTTCAGAGTAAGTAAAAGAGTGGTTGTTTTGAGTGTAATACTGGCTGCTATAAATCATCAAATTCATAAATCTGACTTTTCCATCTTGTTTTCACTCTCACAGACATAAACAAATAAACACAGTGACACATGAACGTAATTACAGTCAAGTAAACACACATACGCACAACTTTCCGTTAGGACACAGCACCTTACACACACATACACACACGACCTGAGACGGATGGACAGAGTTGAAATCAACTTATTTTATTCCTGGATGTCTGTCAGGATGTGTTATGTATACAGATGGCAGTTGGGGCTACACTGACAGGCAGCCAGACAGACAGTTGAGCAGCTGTTCATTTGTCCTAATGGAAAGTACTTTGTGACACGTCCCTGCTGCCCCAAAGAAGAAGGGAACACACATAACAGTGGCCCATCATATTAAACCTCCTGAGACAAGACTGTTTTGCCTCTGAGTAGCATTTGCTACATTGACACGTCACAACAGGGAGGCGCTGCAACAGAGGCATTTGAAGTTTGTCTTCCCGAGCATGTTGGTTACTCTTCCAGCATCTTTTTCAGAACATCGTTCTAACTTTTCTGTCTTGAAATCCACCCTGCTTACTTGCTACGATTTTGATCCTCCCAAGACAGTTCTTAGAAAGCAGAAAGTCTATTTTAAGTGAATAAATCCTAACACCCTGCAAAGACATGACATACATAAATCTAAAAATCTTGTGGCACCCTGAACATAACATCTCATAAAAAGTCTTAAAACTTTGCACTAATTTAGTATTTTTAGGCCCCATTAAAATGACAAATGACTGGGGTAGATGTCAGAGAGTTAAATGTCAAATTTAGAAAAGAAATCCCTGACTTAAACAGGAATCATGTACATTTTCAAGCAGCCACTTGTATTTCCTTTATCTACTTTCAAAGCAGCTTAACTCTCAGCAGAACGAGATGTAGACAGACCGCAAATCTGTAAAAAGGCACAATTTTCATTGTACTAGCATGAAGCTGAAATGAAACCAAGTGCACATGTTCACTCATCTTCCCACACAATCCTATACAGTGTCTATGTATAGGATTGGCAACTTACCTCTCTCTCTAACCCCCCATTTGATTCTTCCCCTTCCCCCTAGCTTTAATCCCGCATACAGTAAGTGTGCCTGGAGAGTTAATGAGCTTACCTATGTCTTTATTAAATTTGAACAGCTTCTGCTAAGGCTGTTTCCAAAGATAGATTTTTGATGAATCTGACATTCAGCAAAGCAGCTTTTCTACCTTTGCGGAACATGACAGGTCTCTTATTTGTCACTGCAGCTGAGTTAAGAAAAAAAAAAAAAAAAACTCATCAAGGAATACAGGTACAAAGTGTATTAAATAACCACATGGTCAAAAACACTGGCAGCCATCCAAGTGTTACAGCTGATGAATTACAGAGGATATTGTCAGACAGTCTGGGGAGACTGGTCAGACTGGAGAGTTCTGCCTCCAGGAGTTTTGTAGCTTTCCAAAAAAAAAAAAAAAAAAAAAAAAAAAAAAACTGACAGTCCACGTCTACTTTCTGCTGCATTTTCACCCATGTGCTCCCCAGTGAAAGTAAAAGTTTCCACTATTTATTTCAACCTGCTATATCTACCACTAGACTGCTAAACAGCTCACCATGAGGCTCTGAGGAGAAAGTCCTTGAACGTATCATATCGGCTGCAAACAACAAAATGTTACATTACTGCAACCACCAGACCTCCCATACCTTTGACTGCCTGTCGGTAATGGCACCCCTACTCATGACAATCAACTTACCTTTGCAGTGACTAGAAAAGAGAAGAACGTGTCTTCATGTGTTTTTTTTTTTCTTTCCAAGGTACAATAGACCTTTTTTTTTTCCACAGCAGCCATTTTGACGTATAACAGTAGGGTAAACACAGGTGTTGCCAATGATACTAATTATAGTTCGGTTCCATTTAGTGCAGCAGAGCCTTTCCAGTGAACCAACACGCACCACAGCAGCACCCTGACTATTTAATGGAACCTGAATTAGCATCATTGGAACCACCTGCGTTGACCCTACTATTTCAAGTTAACATGGCTGCTGTGAAAAAAGGTCTATTCTTTCTTTCAGCTATACTGTTGGCCAGGAGGATGATATATGATGTATGGTGCCACAACCACCAAGTAAGCGTCACTATGACAGTGGCAAGGACATGCTACCTAGCTGGCTTCCTACCCACAAATCATTGCTAATTGTGTTTGCTGCAGACAACTAAGCAGGAGGTGCTACCACAGGAACCTGAACCATAGGTCTTTTGTGGTGATGTATGAGACTTTTGACCCTGCATCATCTGTGTCGGACATGGTTGAATGATGCATCACACAAACTCGTTAACTTGAAGCGTGCATAATTGTTACAGCGAGTATTCATTAATATGTCCATTGAAGCGTTTCAATACAGTCTTGGTTTTTTGACTTAGAATGAATGACATTCACTACTGCAGCAGTAAATAAATAAATAAATAAATAAAAGATAAATAATGAAACGTTCTTTCATTCTTGTTTTGGAACATCAGACCACACAGATTACTTATTCCTTTTTCTCTGTATACTCCTTATCTGCAATGGGATGTACACTGGTACTTTGCAATGAGCAATTACACATAAATTCATTTTATTTAAATGTCAATCAACCAGTGCTCACAGATTTAAAGAATATTAGCTGAAGCTTCAGTCAGTCACCTGTCTCAATGAGGGCAAATGGTAGGGACAAATATGTGATACAAAATGACAAATTATAATAAAAAGAATATTAAATATAATAGAGCCATACACAGAATGTTGCATCATGGCCAGTCCCTTTGAGAAAACAGAGAAAAACTGTGCTTGCAGCAGCCTTTTTAAATAAGTCCTTTCTGAGCTTTTGAAGAGACCAGCTATGTGATTTCTAACACATTAACATTCTTCTGAGAAAACTTCCCAACTCAGGGACAATATGCCTGTTGCTATTTCAAGTGGTCTTTCACACTTCTTTCTAGTGCTTCTTCACTCTCTCCGAAAGACTGGGGGTGTCAAGAGGCGTTACACTATTCACTACATTTAAATAAAATGACCTGGTATTCAGCGTATTATTCAGCCCGCTTGGTTAACATGAAGGAAAAAAAGAAAAAAACTTCATATATGCACACTACAAACTTCACTTCATATCATATTGCAAACGTTTAAAGGACATACTCTAACCTCCATTTATGTATAAATGTCGAAGAACACATCTCCATATGCACACACACGCTTACGTACCTCTGTCCTTCATAATGTGCCTCTAACCTAGCATACAGTGCTCAAATCCTTTCCCATAGAGAAGTCTGGCTGACTACGCCACCGAATCACCCAGGGTAAGTGCCGTGTGTATCTCCGAGCTACCGAAGCAATCATGCAAAGCCCAGACTAATCCATGACACCCGTTAGCCATCCCCAAGACAGACCAGCACTGACAGGGCCCTGCTGCCCTGTTCCTGGTGCTACACCCATCACCGCTAACGTCTTTATCAGCGGGACAGATGGATTGCAGGTGAGCATATTCTTCTGGCCACATTAGAGGAGAGAGGTAGAGGGAAAAGGGAGGGAGAGAGAGCAGACAGAAAGACAGACAGCCACAGAGAAAAACGTGAAATTGAGTGAGAAAAAAAATACAGAGACTAGCTGTCAGGTAGTTTGAGTGACAGGAGTGATAAGGTCCATCACGGTCTTGTTATGAGGAGCAGCGAGAAATAGGCCCAGTCAGACATGTTGTGGAATTAGCAGAGCCAGAGAGGAGAGGAGGCGAGACAAGTAGTGCAAGCGTACAGGGAGAGAATGAAGGGAGGATCAGGATATTGGTGGACAAGGAAGAACAAAATAACAGAGATGGAAAGAGACGTAAAGGGCAAAAGGTGCTCGGTGTAGAAGAAGACAAGGGTATGTCAGCGTGCGCTCTTGATACCAGCATAAACTGGTACAAAAGTTTGACAATATCAACAAAAAGTTCCTCCATACAGTGTGAGCAAGGCAATGTAATATCTAATTCAACACAGCTCAAAACCTCAGAGACAATGCACCTGAGACTAAAAGAACACATGGAGATTAGCTGCGATTGGCAGATAAAATTCATCAGGAGAAATATCCACCGTTGTTACAGGAGAATGCATATCTGGCCTTTCAGACGACAGAACTAAAAGATTCCATATCATTTTTTTCTTGTTTCCCCTTCTCATAAAAATAGGATTAGATTCTCGCTATAAAAATTAATCAGGTCAGAGCCCAATCCCCTACAGAAGCAAAATGTAATAAATTTCATAGTACTGTATGAAAGGATACCTTAGCTTATGATTTTTAAAATGGAAGATAGATTACACTGAATCATCCATCCTTAAAAAGGACTTACTAAGGGGAAAAGAAACGGCAGTTTGGCATGCTGTTCAGCTAATTCTTAGATCTTTTATGAAAGGCTGGAAGCATAGTCTGCTCTATATGTTTTCATTTAAGTATAGCATCTGTGATTATCTGTGCAGGGTGTATTGCAACATTTAACATTTTTCACCTAACTCTTCACTAAAAGCAGATTAACGTTTTTACATTGACTGTACTGTGTTCCTAATCACTAATCCTGTTTCTTGTTCTTGTTTCTTTCAAGAGAAGGTTTTCATTGAGTAAATTTCTTCCAGTGGATCCTCTCTATTTAGATGCTTCAGTTCCACAGTCTATGTAACAGCCTTCACATTATCTATTGACAACTAATGACTTCATGGGCAAGCTTTAGCTACTTTCCATTAAAAATAATAACACTGACAAACAATTAACTGCTAGTTAAGTGGTATATCCGTATCCTTGTCTGTGCCCTGAAGGTAGATGTTGTTAGCCATTGCTCAGTCCCATCTGTGACTTGAACTTGTGATTCTTTCTGAACTCATTAAGGAGACAGAACCAATGCTAGCTAGACCCCCTTCCATTCTATAATGTGGGACAGATGCAAAAATCAATGTGCAGGAGCTGCCCATGACGTAGATGTAATGCAGGTGTAAATGTATTGTAGTAACATACCTATGGCTTCCTCAAATGTCATTCAACTGCAAATGAAAATACCAACCCAGAGGCCCGAAGCTCCAATATTGCTTCCAGAAAAAAAAGAGAAAAGAATGTAATGCTCTTAAGATAGACAGAACAAATTAAATCTCAGTTTGAATTTAGGTCACAAAGTTTTTAATGAAGGCTATATTCAAAGCTGCTGTCTGTGTCCTGCATGGTTGTCAACGTATTGCTACAGTATACTGTAGCTCTGCGACCCAAAAACCTCCAAATCCTTGACAATAATTGTCAAAATAACACAGGGGAATGAGAAAGCAGTGCAACAGAACAACTAATGCCAGAATTATCTGTAAAATATATTCAGGAGTCCATAATTATTCTTTTTCAAAGCACAAAACTGACGCTCACCTGTTTTGTAATTCTTTACATGGAGTATAACTTCAGCAACTTTACTGCAGACAGATGAATTAAGGAGGAAAGGAGAAAGATTCCCTGCTGGCTCATCTGAGGATCTACATAGGAGTGGAGTGGTGGTCTGAGGCAAAGACTTCACAAGCTATGAATAGCTGTTTCTATGCATAGAGCTGTGGTAGGTAGGTCTGAGGGAAAACAGAGGCACCCTGCGAGGGGATTATGTTTGCTGAATTCAAACAAAATGTCAAGTCATAAAACCCAGCTACATTGGATTTAATGAATAATAACAGGAAGGAACACATCCCCTGAACGTTTTTTTTTTCTTTTCTGTCCATCTATCCTTCTATGTTAGACTACTGCTACTCATCTTTTCATCCTTCTCTGCTTGAGTTCTGCTCACAAGTTGGAAGACTTACATCGGGTCTGCAGGAGGTTGTGTCTTTAGAAAAAGACAACTCAAGATTCTTCTGAAGGACTGGATTTTGGAAAGTTCTATGAAAAGACTTGAGTATTGAGTTAAATAATTTATACGGCGAAAGCTTGAGAGCTGCCTCTGACACAAACCTAGGGCAGAAACACACACACACACAATATGATGGCGGACTTCTGAGAGGTCATAGATGATTCATGGGCAGGTTGGAAGCGGTCAGGGAGAGTGGAGGTGGAGAGGATTTATATGGGGAGCTTAGCGCCTTCAAACACTTGTTTTTTAAAAGCTCCATTTCTCTACGCCTTTAAACGGATCTCTTCCCAGTGAGAAATGAGAACATTAAGTGGGACACGGACATGGTGCACTCTGCACGGCCCTGCCGAGCCCTCTGAGCTGTAACATTTCACATCTGAGCTGCGCTCCTTACAAGCTCCCCTGACACCCCAATGTATCATGGGAGGGCTGTAGGGGAGGTTTGGTTGGGGCAAAGCATGATGTGTCTCAAACCTAACAACAGCTACAGGCGTTTCCATTAGGAACAACACCACTCAATGTTACAAGTGCACCTCAAGGTGAAGGGAGGGTCTTTTTCTTTAGGATCCGATTTATTATTTCGTTTTCTCACGTGCAGAGGAGAGAAAGTGGCATGAAGAGAGAAAAGTAAACAGTCATGGAAGCAGTTTTTTACAAATCCATCATGAGGTGACTGCATGTGATTTATTGTGGGCTATTTTCAATTTTTTTTTTTTTTACATGTACATTTTATTTTATAGTGTGACTGACAGGCACCGGTTTAGTGTTTCCCTAATGCCTTAAGGCATTGCTGACTAAACAAACCGTCCCTGAACTACAACACGTCTACTCCCACTCCTGCTCACAGATTCCCTTATCTTGCCTCTGCACCCATATCACCCAGTTACACTGGTGTTATGAGATGTCACATATGTCGTTTGCACACACGTGCACTCTCTGTGATCTGCGCTGGTTATTTTGTCATCTTCACCTTTAGCAGACAAGGACAGAAATATTCTTTATATATAAAAGCTAAAGGTCATGCTAAGTTGGATAATTCCTTGAGTGGGTGAAAACACACAGGCACATGTGTAGGTGGGGGACTGTGTGGGAGCTCCTAAGAGTGGTGCAGGTGTCTCATTTGCATAAAAGGTTGGTTGTGTGATGTTTGCTTAGGATTTTAAGGCCTTTGTAATTCCATCTGGCAGCTAGTACCTGCACCATCACTACAGTATAAAGACTAAAGTCTGATTCTTACATGAATAATATTTCTGTTTTTCAGTTAGAGCATAGGTTTAGTCCTAATATCTTAACTAAAAAGGTAATCAGGCCTATTTGAAAATGAGACATTTTAGAGACAGGTCTTTATACCAAATTCTTTCTGTTTGTATTGGTATATTTTAGAAAATTCTCCCTGTTATCTGATTTCCTGATTTTGTTATTTGTTCTTCCTATTACTTCACTACAACAGATTGTAGTAGAAACTGTAGAACTCAGTAGAACTGAGCAGACCAAATACATTTCTTGAGTTGTACACAGTAATAACTGTCACTTTAATGTGCTATTCTCTACCATGTCATTTAAAGTAAACCTGCACAATTCTGACTAAAAAGGCTTCACAGGGCGAACCACATGCCTCAACAATCCCTTTAACAACAAAGAGACATTGGTTCAAGCTTGTTATTGGCAAGTATCTGCCCTCTTGTCCTGTGTCATTAAAGAAATTCACATCTCTAGCTCTAACTGACCCTGATCTCAGTATACAAACACAGTTATATTACATGTAAAAGCTACATGCAAGTGACAATGGGATTAAAAAGAATATGCACTATTCAAAAGAAGTAGAGAGGGGAAAAAAAAGAGACGTTACTCACCAGTGGATGTGTGAACTCAGGGGCATGGTCGTTCTTGTCTGTGATGGTAATGGTGGCTGTGGCTGTTCCTGTTAGGCCCACCTCACTTCCTGCCATGTCCTTAGCCACAATCTCTAACTCATATGTGGTGGTTGGTAGTGTCTGAAAGAGTAAATAAACAGCGATGCTGAGTTACAAAAAAGTGAGATATAGACATAGAATAGAAATATATACATATACACAAAAAGATAAAAGAGGAAGGGGAGGATAGTGTTGCAATGTCTGGAGAGAAAGAAACAGTAAAGGAGGACGGAAACAAAACGTTACACAAGTACAAAAATGAAAAGACAAAATCAAGGTCGTACAGGAGCATCACATGCACACACACACTCAGAAAGGAAGTCAAAGTGTAATATCCTCAATGATTAGCAAGATCTGCAAATATTAAAGAATCTATTTGAGAAGCGAATCATGGAAAAATCATTATTAGATGAATGATTAGCCATGTGAGTGATTAAATTAATCCACCTAAAGCAAACGCTAATACTTATCGCCATGATTAACACTACTGTAAGACCCTTTAACAAAGCTTGAGAGCACTCATAACAGTCCACTAGAGGACTGAATCTACCATCAACTCGACTGGATAACAGCTGAAGAAAATCATCATAGTGTAAATATGCACCCTCACACTCACAAACCAGTGTTAAAAGCTCCAATAAACACTTGCAGCATCTCTAGGGAAAGGTTGGGAATCCGCATTTTAAAAATTCATACATGTAAGAACAGATAGGGTGGTAAAAGAGGTCGCTAAAGCTATGCAGTATGGGATCAAAGTATAAGCATACTACATAAGGTTTATGCTCATCCATTTTAAAAATCCCCAAGGGCTCTGAGCTGGTTTTTACACACATCTTCCACAATGCTTTGGGGCATCGAAGATCAAGGTTTCTAGGCTCTGTCTGGAACGGCAAAGTATTTTCCTCCACATAATCTGTAAAATCAGAGTGATCATTCTGGGACTTTGAGATTTTGTGGCCTTTGCCGTGCTTTTAGAGTCTTCACATCCATTTTTGGTTATTTTTGTTGTTTCGATTTGTTGAAGATAAAAGATTGTGTTGAGGATTAATAAAACCCAATCTGATCCCATGTCACTCATGCTTACAGCACAAATGAAGTCTTGTTTTTTCCACATTCCCATACAGGCCAGGAAGATGGATCTATCCTTGATTACAAAGAAGCGTTCCTGAAATGCAAATCTCCAAATTAGATATGTAATTCATTTACTGGCCTGTCTGCATGTGTAATCTACGAAACATAGCTCCTTATAGGACCTCCTTATATCAAGAGGATGGCATTCATAATGATCATAACAACAATAATCATTTGTTGCCATAATTCATGCGTAATAGAAATGTTGACTCTGGTGTATGAATAACAGGAGGTGGGGGCTGGTAAAGCCAACATTTATTTATCCGCTGCAGTGTTTTCTCCCTACTGAGGGTGTTAACTGTCACATGCTTAATAAACTTCATCCATCTGTCTCACTGAAAATGCTGCTGGAGCTCTCTCCTGTATGGTAGATTCACCTCTGAGTGAAGGGTTAGGGTTAGAATACAAACTGACGTAAACACAAAGACAAAAAGAAAACATGTTACAATTTACTGGTTTGAATAAAACAACAAACCAAAAATCTTTTTATGTAACATATAATCGCAGGAATATCTACATTTTTCCTTTTCCTTATTTTGTTTATCATATAGGGTGGCTTATTTAACACTAACCAAATGCCTATAGGAGGGCATTTATGGGCCAGTTGATAGCTCCAGCTGAGACTGTTTTACGGTGTACTTACATTAGATGACTGTTCAAGCTCCTTGTAAAAGTGCTTTGTTAGCTAGTGAAAGATTAATTTCAATTTCAGGTCAGTTTTTCATCATTACATGGCTGAATTTAAGCAGTAACACCAGCAATAAAATAGTATTAGCGACGTATAATGTGTGATTTCATGTTTATTTTTGCATTTTTATGCCTTCATTCGTGCCAGCTCACGGCCAGAAATAATAAAAGTGTGCTTGCATCATGTTCTCTTCTCTCATCATGTGCCTGATCTTTGTACTCGTGGCCAGTCAACCTGATTATTGTTAATGATATTGTTTACTGACAAAAAGCTATGACCCAGAATCGCAAATCTTCCGCTCAGCTCAGTGCTGAACTAAGCTGCAGTAATGGTTGTCAGGGTTCTGCTTTTACCTGTTCTCATCATAGATAGTGCTCTAATCAATCTAATCTAGGACAGGCAGGGGGAGATCAAACGATCAATGGTTAGACACCTTGAGGATCGTTTTAATTATCACATCAACTAGAACTTAGACACACTGAAAGATTAATCACTAAAATGACATATTGAGGTCAGGTGGAACATAATGTATGGCAGACTTAGGGTCAATATGTTATGTACTGACTACTACTTTGTACTTAAAAAACGTGGACCTTTGAATGAAAAATGAGTGAGGGGTCCTACCATCATTGCATACATGTATCAATATGTAAAATCCCTTAAATACCAAATAAACTAAAATCATCTGAATGTGTTCAACAGTTTTTATTTACAGCTAGCTTTAAACACCAGCACACAGGCCAGTGCTGCCTCCTGTCGTAAAGCAGCTGCTCCACAAGAGATTGTGGAGAGAGCAAGACAATAAACAGGTGTTTTATCAATAGTTTGTCTCACATAGTGGGTGACAGGGGTGTCCCTCACAACCAGCTCCTGCTCAGTCAAACATTGTGCAGGCAGATGGTGCTCTGCGGACCTGTGAGTTTAATAAACTCACATGCACAATCACACATAAATACACACACGTGCACCTGTACACAGGCGTACACTTTTGCCCTCCAGCTGGAGAAGAGAAGGGCTCTGGGATACCTGCAGTCTCCGTGGTGTCTAAACACATTGAGCGTGGCCTCCTCCGGCGACTGACAACGTCTTAATGAGTATTTCCTGAGTCTCAACTCAATTATAAACTCCCTGGCAGTACCTGGCCAAGAAAAGATGTTCAAATTCACTCTGGGCGAGAGTTACAGCAATGGGGAATTTTTTCCCTCCAGTTGTCTGAAAACTTCTACTGGCTCAGTGTTGATTGAGATACTCCTCTCAGTCAGCCCCTTCATTTTTCTGCTTCTTGTTAGTTTGTCTTGCAGCACTTGATTAAACTTTTGTGAGGAGAAATAGTGTTAGAGTCAATGGGAAAAGTAACTTTTTGGCCAATTCTCCTGTGGGCTTTAGTAAACTAAATTAAATATATAAGTATATAAATCATTTATTGTCCACCTACAGTAAGACTATCTTTTTGTATCTATTTTGTTTCTTTGCATGCAGTTGGTGTTATATAGTTTGGCTCCAGTAATCCTCTTAAGATGTACTGCAATTAGGGTCATACTGTGTTGTTTTATAAAGTAGCTGTATGCAAATTAACGATTTTAAGATATAATGGGAATCTAATAAAATTAGTTAGTGAGATGCATTTATACCGTTTCATTACTTTGCTGTATATTTACCGAAATATGAATGTGGAGATAATGCTTAGTGTTTAAGAACCTCTGCGAGGTCGTACGTTTGGTCATAAACCAAAGTATTTGACAAATCTGACAACTTGATGATGACATGAAAGAAAAGTTCAGGATCACCAATCATGGAACACAATAATGTCAATTTTGTTAAAAAAAAAAAAAAATCCAAATATCATTGTCATGGGAACCTCCGGTACCATAACTGGCTGAATGGCAATGCATCTAATCATTGCTGAGATATAAGTAGTAGTGGACTAACCAACACTGCCATCCCTAGAGCCACTCATGGCTGAAAACCTTCTTATTTATTCTTACTTATCCTCCAGTCAAAGCGAATTTGCTTCATTGAAGACGTGTGATCTTTGGTGAACTCTTGGACTATTAGTGGAATTCAGAGCAAAATAAATCACTGTATCCACTTGAAGCATAGCACTGCTCTCTATCTAATGTACAGAATGATTTTCTTTGAAGTGTAAGTGGGGAGAAAACTCAGAAGCCAAAAGTGATTTCACTGAGCGATTATGTTTGTGAGAGCCGATGTGGAACTGAACAAAGAGCTAATGAAGTTGAGTGTACATAATGATATGACAGGCCTTGTTTCTGAGACATCTGATTGGAGAATAACATTTCAGACCGACACATTCTGCCTCGAAAGGATTTCATCAAAGCACCTTGAATAAGGGCTGATCCCAGGCACAAAGCAAGGAGAAAGGAGAGGATGAGAGTCAGAGAGAGAGAGAGGAAGGAGATGGATAAGTGAGGAAAGGAAGAGAACAGAATGAGAGAGAAAGAGAGCAGCCTGACATCTGAGACACCGCATTAACTCTCTGAATAGGTGTGATATTATAATCAAATTGGCAGTGGGTTCTTTGTTCTCCTCTGGCCCTTCACTAGTACTCTTTCTCAACACCAAACCACTGGTTCTTCAGGCCTCTTTTCAAATCCTTAGAGAAATTATGACAGATATAAAAGAGCTTAGAAAAAAAAAAATCCAACGTGGAGTTATAGAAAAACCCACGAGTGACTGTATTTCTACAAGAGCAACATTATTCCTCTCACCTTTACGCCTTCATCTGCTTCATCTTTCTACCAATCTTCCTTTTTTCTCTTCCAGTTCCTTAGCTCTTTTCTGCTTGAATTCAAATATTTTTCTTTTGTTTTTGTCATTCATTATATCACTACTAAGCTGTGTGTTTGGAGGTCTCTAAAACGTGTCTGTTCCTTCTATAATCGAGTTGTATTTTCTGCGTTTCATCCTAGGTAGACTTTTGTTTGAGGATAATAAAACAAATCCATATAAAAAGATGAGTTCTCTTGATGCAAGTTTCACGTTGCCTTTATGGCTCTCTTGAGATTCTTCTTACTTCTGGTGTTTCTATCCATCATCGTCAAAGCCTATTCATACTCTTTTACTCTATATCTCTGTGAGGTGTGGGAACTGTTCAATATTTCTGAAGCTTTGGGACTAAAAGCTTTAACTGGCTTGTTCTCTTACAGCATCACTTACAGACCAGGTTTACAGCTTCTCAAGATCCACAGTCCATGTTCCATATACAGTACAAATGTACCCCAAAGTTTATCGGAAGTTAGTATGAAGCTTAAGAAGTCTGAGTAAATCAAATTAAGTCATCATCTTTACACATGATTTGACTTTTACAGCCTGCTAGCAGCTGTGTTAGGCTATACTTAAGTACAGCTGTGCTTTAAGGCTTAAATGCTGCATGCACATTGCAGGCTAAGATGATCCCAATGACAGTGCTAACTTGCCGATATTTAGCAAGTGTAATGTTTACCATGTTCACTGTCTTAATTTAGTGTGCGAGGATGCTAACATTTGCTAATTAGCGCAATACAAAAAGTGCAGCTGAGGCTCATGGGATATCATTAGGTTTGCAGGTAATTGGTCATAAAATGTCTGTATTGCACAAATGGTGGAGCAGTAGTGAAGTCCGTGGGGAATTGGGTGGCCAGCATGGATAGAGCATTGACTGGTAGTTGCAGAGGTTGACCTTGAGCAAGGTACCGCACCCCTAACTGCTGCTGATCACTCAAACATCTCTCCACATCTGCATGTCTTTAAGCCCTGTGTGTGTGTGTGTGTGTGTGTGTGTGTGTGTGTGTGTGTGTGTGTGTATTACGGGCCTTCATGTGTAAAAACGTGTGAAAAAAGAATTTGCACATTAAGGGATTAATAAAGTTAATCTTCTTCAAATACAAATGCTGAACTGATGATGGCTTCCCTAGCGTGGCTAAAAAATATCTTTATTGATACTCCTCATGAAATGAATGTTACATCCAGCTTTAGTTCTTTTTTTTGTCTTTGGTCCTAAATATATCTGCCTTAGTCCGGATGCTCAGAACTTTCAGTGGGGGGGGGCTGCTGGACAGTACAGCATGTAGCTCATTAGGTAATGGCATGCTGTCTGTAGCAGAGAAAGTCAGCAAGACGCACATCACAAATCAACTGGAGTAAAACCAGTTTACAGCAACAAACTTCAATTCCACTTCAAAATATCAAGTACTATACCTGTACTGTAGTGTAATACAAAGCAAGTGTGTGTGTGACATGAGTCTTAATAACTCAGTTACTGTCACGGTGTGTATGTTTTGGTGATGCTGTTATGTCTGTCATGTGTTTTTTATGTGTAATATAGCTTCGCGTTAAGTAAGTCTCTTTGTCTTCATCACAGGTGTTAATGTACTTTTTTTTTTAACTGTAATTAGATTCTAAACTCTATCTCTTTCAAACATTTTAGCTCCACTTCACCTCACAGGTCGCTGGCAGCCTCCTGCACTCCACCTCTATAGACATATGATTAATCACTTTGACAGTAGTTAATTACAGTAGGATGGCAGCCACGTGAGGCCCTTATCTGGGCCACTGCAACCTACGCAAGTGATCTATTTCTTTCATCAGCCGCTTAAGCATGGTTAGCATTCACCCAGAGGAGTGTAAGAGACATATGGGGGTGGTGGTGGTGGGAGGGTGACACATTGATAACAGCTTTTAATTTTAAGTTGTATTTTTTTCTTGCTCTCTTCTTCTGTACATTTAAAAAAAAAGGAATATTGATAGCTGCTACATTGTGCTAATCTAAACTCCTCTAAAGATGAACCAGAAGAAAGGAAGAAGAAAATATACAGAAACTCTGTCTTGGTTCAACTTTGAAAGTAGAATTCATACAGAAAACATTAAAGGAAATGTTCATGTAACCAACCAGTTAATGCTTTTCAAAAATGAGTCACACCATCACTCAAAGAAATACTGCATGGAAAATTAATGATAGGACATTCATTATTCTCAAATCTTACTTGTGCAGAACAGGAGATAAAAGGTTGTCGACTGCGAAATGTCCCTGTCCACACCTGACATTAAAAAAATATTTTCTCAGTGTGACTAATATATTTTTATGCACATCTCTTAAAGCTGTTCCAATCATTTTCAAATGCTTTACATATCTTTTCACTTGTTATCTGTTTTGAAATTGTATTGATGTTTTCGGTGTTAATGATATGCATTTTAATTATTTTCACACCCAGCTTGCAAGTAGCCTCAGGCATGTCCCTCCATATTGACCGTGCCTCTACTGATATTGATACGGCACTTTGCTTTGAATAATCAAATATAAGTAAATTATGTTACATTTTGAGATGTTCTGTAATCATACATTGGCAAGACTAAACATGTGGATATAGCGTGCTTAGCATACAGATTTTATAACTACACCATTTACTGCACATGTTTACTTGACGTATCACAGGTAGAATTCACAGGCAATTATCCTGACTACATCATTTATAACTAACTTCACTGCATACAAATGAAAGAACAGTTAATTGGCCATAAGCAGGAGCCCCTAAACACACTTGTACAGTGTAACATCAGAGGAGTGAATCACTGCTGCATCATTCTGTTTCCCTGTACCTACTTTTTTCCTACAGTGACTAAAAAGTACTACAACCATAGATTTTGTGCATAAAAAGTTACTCTGTGGAAGATTAAATATGTAAATGGGACAAGATCCAAAGTGACTAAAACATAATTTAATGGGTTTGACAGAAGTGCAATTTCTAATATTCATTCAGGAAGTGAGCCCAAGGCTTAAAGACACAAGTTAATCATCTTAAATGCCTTTCAAATTTTGTTGAGCAGTTCTGTAAAACCAAATGCTACAAATCCTTCTGTCCCTTATCTCTCTCTAGCTCCAGATATTCAGTTAGATTTATCTGATGGAGACAGTTGTCCACAAATCAGTGCAGTGACACAAACAGGCAGGTTCGGAGACTGCTGCCAATTACATCATGTTAATCATAAAGAAAGGCAAGACTACAGTGAGGCTTTTTGTTGAGCCAATAGGAGTCTCAGTAACTGCAAAGTGAAATAAGATAGGATTGTTTGGCACAATGATGAAACTCAATGATTTAAAAAGTATGTACTCGGCTGATGTTTGTCCTCTTGCTCTGACAGAAACACACTGACATGTCCAGTTGACTTTAAGAGTCTTGCAGTATGTTTCCAGCACACCTGGGCCTATGTGGTTCACAACCTTGGTTCTTTGCAACAAGCAGCCTTGCTCCCTTGACCACCTCTTTAAATAAAAATCCAGCTTTGAAAAAAAATATTGCGGCCAACAACACTCTCCATAGACATACGAGACTTCTCATATATAGACACCGATAGTCAGCGTTAGCCTGTTGTTAGTTCTCCCTCCTCCTCAGGTGCCTGTCTTGCTACCCACTTCTGTTTCTGGTATGGCTCTTTGGCTTGGCTCTTTTCAGCTACAGGCTGGAAAATAATATTAGCTGTGTCTGCCTTATGCTCCAATACAATGTGGTTATCCATTATCTTATTCTATGGAGATATCAGAGGAAGCAGTCGTTGTTTGCCTTCATAAAAGCACTCTTCCTCAAGTTTTACTCTTTTCTACTCGAAGCAGTTGAAGCCCACTTTTTAAAATGACCTCCTTGAGCACATGTGGGTGGGAGACTTGAAAACAAACAGACTAGATGTTCCACTTGCTGCTTGTAGTTTGAAAATAACGCCTTAGGTAATTTGGCTCAACAATTGGCTCAGGTTTTGCACTCCACAGTCACAGGATATATTGAGATGCTTCTTTTTCAAGCCCTGCACTACATGTAATGAGAGGATTAAACTGTTAAATTGGTGAAGTATCCCTTCTATATATGGGGCCAATGAAGATAAACGATTAGAGGTGGATGCAGTGCAGAGGAACTCTCAATGAAAGAGTTCATGGTTGAATTCCAGTGCAGCTCTATTCATGTGATAATTCTGTAGTTTCTAATTTGACAGTTAGCAGTAGGGATATGCAAATGTTATAGATTTATTTGAATCTACGGTGAAGTGTGTCTTTTTCTTCGAAAATTTACATTGAGTACTGTTTATGCAGACACTGAAAAGATCCTGATTTTGCGTGGTTGACTATTTTTGAGTTCTTTATTCTTCAGAGCTAAGGAGTTGTTGAATGCGACTGAAATTTAAAGCAAGTCTGGCATTAAAAATTAAAGTCGTCCTTTGAACTTGTTCCTTTATTGTAAAGCATGATTAACATCTATTTTTTGTTGATTGAATCGATGTTGTTGCTTTAAAAAATATAGATTAGTAGAGCTGTTGCTGTTATTTGGAAGAATTGATTTTTTTCAGCAAATGTTTGCTGAAAGAATTTAAATCAAATTGTGTTTTCGTTTTGATTAAATCAAAGCCTAGTTTGCAGTATTTTCCTCTTGTGAGTTATGCTGTAGCTAATCTAGTTTGCATACGGCCACAAAACCCACAGCGTCAAACATAAAATGAAAAAGAAATTTAATGAGCCATTGTGACAGGATTACAGTCTGTCTGCCATACTTATACAACAGGAGATTTATGTGCACAGTAAATACTGGTTTGGAAGTATGGACTTGACAAGTACAAGTGTCAAGCTACCATGATTCCAGCTCTTCTCCACAGAGAACAAAATGAATAGTTCAAATGATTCAGCTGGAGAGAAACCATACAAAACAGGGAGCAATTCAACATGCATTCAAGTGAAACAAGTCCCAATTTTCCCCCACGGCTGATGCTCAAAGGACTGTCAAGTAGGCTCTGTAGTTCTATATTTCTCTCTTTCTTCTTCTATATTTTTTACTGTCCTCTGATGTCTTCTCTTGCACTCTTTTTTGTACCCCTTTCTAACCTAAGCTTTTGTGACTACAGATTACATTGTTTTACCTTTTTTTTTTTTATTATTTTGTGTTCACATTCTGTAGACATACGATGAGACTGGATTCCCTTTTGCCTCGAGAATTCATTAAGGCATGTGCTGAGCAAGATGCTGAAAATGCTCACCAGGATTATAACCCATCCTGATTCAGTCATACCATTAATACCAGATCTTGTAGAT
Source organism: Argyrosomus regius (assembly GCA_946959425.1). NCBI lineage: Eukaryota > Metazoa > Chordata > Actinopteri > Sciaenidae > Argyrosomus > Argyrosomus regius. Next base: position 20,925,137 of record OX336886.1, read on the forward strand.
TTTGTAACTACATATGGATGCTGCCAACATCACAGGCCAGTGTAAAGACCTGGATGTTACAATATGTGTCTGCTGTGCTGACGATACAGAGAAGTATCTATCTCTACCCAACCAATTCCTAAAAAATGTCAACTCTGGAAACGCTGACATGTTAATCCGGGCGCATTCTCTGGGCAGGGTTAAATTTGATCTCATTAGTATCCTGCAACATACAGTAAATGCGATAGACTGGCAACTATTTTCTGCCTGAGGCCAAATGTATGCTGGGATGGTCTCCAGTCCCTTGAGACCCTGACAAGGGCAAAGAGGGTATAGAGAATAGATGGATGGATGGATAGTTTCAGGGATTTAAACAGCACAGGAGAAATAATAAAACATATGGCATACAGTCATGTGTTTTCTGTGTGGATGGAATAAGTAAATGGATGATTGCCCAATTTTCGAACATGATGCTGATCAGCTTTGCATGAGGGATGTTATGCATAGTTGCTATCTGTATCTATCTGTCCATATCCAAAAATATGTCTATTCATATTTGCAGTCAGAAGTTGTTTTAAATGAATTGTACTGGTTCCTTTTTTCGTGTTAAATAGTTTCCTACTATCATTCATTGCTCTGATGTGTTGAATACATTTAGAAAATAACCCTAACATAACCCTGTACATGCGTTAATAAACCATGATTTGTGTTTATACCATACCTTAAAACAATGAAAAATTAAGACTCAGTTGAGCCTTATTAAAAGTGAATGATATGGGTCGAAATAAAACAGGCTTTCATGGGCTCCTTTGGACATTTTGCATTATGCAGTTGTGAGTCAGTCCCTAACTTCAGCTTGTCAAATCCCCTGCACTGTCAAGTCGTGAAAAGTGTCAGGCTTCAACATGGATCATGAGGTAAAAATATCATCTGTACAACATGATTCATGCCCTGCACAAAAAAATATGGTGGAAGCTGATAAGAAGTAACTTGCTTAATTAAAACTATTAAAAAAAATCTACAGCTTGTAGACTTAGGCCAATCTGCATAATTTAGACCAAAGCTGGTAGTGCTGCTTTGGCGAGCAGTTCCTGTCTGGAGTGTACAGACAACATTCACCTGGATTTCACTGATACAGAAGAACAAGTCTGGATCTGATCTTTAAGAATCAAGATCTAAAGTTATATCAATTTCTAAACCGCTTTATGGACATTCATACTCAATAGTATATACTGTAGTATAATACTGTATATTACTGGGGGTTCTCTGGGAGTTCACATTTATATAGGTTTATACATTGCACAGGTTCTTACTGTGTGCAGTGGCAGAGTCATAACTTTCTCCATTCATAAAAGTTTAAGACAAAATATTTCGCCAATGAGTCACGACGAAAACACAGATCCAACCTTGCACATTTTTTTCACTTATTTACTAATGTTCTCACTCCTGTTTTTTTATCGTCTTGCTCTTTGTAGACAGGACAGTCAAGATTTCATCTGCTGTATGCCATCTGTTTCCACACTGTGTTGTCTGAGACACTGTGAAGAATTACATCTGAGCTGTTGTTTGCTGTCCAACTATTTTGAATGAGTTTTGCCTTTCTCCTTCTCTCATCAATTTTGCAGCTGACTAGATGTGCTATGTTTGTTTCATAAATCTTGGTAAACAGTTGAAGCTTTAATTCAGCTGAGATGCAGTAACCAAACACATCTTGCACTAACAATCAAGTAATTTCAACACACGTTTCACATTTAGTGGAACACCTGAACCTCTAAAATTTAAATGCTTTATACAAACCTTTTATTTAGATCTCACTCTGTCTATTGCAGTACAAGCAAGCCACTGCTGTATCCATCTTTCGGAAAGCAAATAATTTCCCAAAATGTCAAAATATGTCTTTATTACAAATGTTCCTGTTCAGCTGAGGACAGACATGAGCCCAGTTAGCTGAGGTGTCTTTGCTCATTCAGATCGATCACTGACCCAAAATTAACCCCTGCATCTGTGTTGCTCTGATCAGGGAGCAAATGGTTGTATTTAGTACATTTATCTACTAAAATAAACCATATCCTGCTGAATAACAGGACTGATTGTTGTCTGGTGTAATTGACGCATAAAAACAAACAGTAAAAACTTACATCTGTCTTCTCTCTCCCTCTCTCTCACCACCCTCTGCTCCTTTCCATTTTTTCTTTACTTTTATAGTGTGCATATTGATTGGAGGGGCTTGCATTGCAGTGTTGACCATATTTATCCCGCCTCATCAGGCCAATTAGTAGCAGGATGATAAGCTGCTGCAGCATCGTTGTCCCTAAGCTCTCTCTGATGAATGTGGGGCTAATTGGGGTCAAGGTTGGGTTTAAGGCTGCGGTGAGTTGGAGCAGAAAGCGCAAGCCGGGGCTAATCTAATCAGGTGCACCGTCAGACCACAGTCTAATCGTGTCATTTAGTGAGCAGTTATATGTATATTGGGGACTGAAATGGTCCCCTATTACCACATTCCCCCACACTAAAAGTGGAACATACATTTTGTGCATGTGCGCACATGTTAGTGTATTGCAGTGTCTTTATGTGTGTATGTGAGTGTGAGAGTGTGTTCGAGTTAAGTGCAATCATCATCCTGCGCCTGCCACCATCAGTGCTATCAAAGGCCCATCTGGGAAGCATGCGTGCGCATGTGTGCACGGATTTGTGTGCGTGTGCGCACGGCAGCAGCCACAGATCCTTCAGTGAAGAGCCCAGGTGTTCCTGTTAAAGTGTTAATTAGATTAGTGCAGATCAAACAGGGGTGCCATTCGCTGGGGAGAAGAGGTGCCGGGGCCATCCCGCTGGGGCGCTGGTTCCAAATGCTGCTCCTCATCCACCAATTAGGGTGAATTAATCATTCACTGGACTCATTTGATTGGTTCCCCTAAACTGCATGGCGACCCAATCAGTGGTATATGCCAATTTGTGTAGATGAGTGGAGCAGGAGCGATACAAAAGGGCTATAGAATTGTTGGATGTTTGAACTTACATAAAGTGAGGGTGTTTCTATGGTTCAATTAATGCACAATGGGGTTCTGTATTTCGCACCATATTACACATTATTTCACACCAAATACTCTATCTGGCAATAAAATGTCACCCTTTTTAAAAATTTAAAACATGGAAAGACAAAAGTAGGATTCAGTATCAGTAACAAACTAAATCTGATTAACTTTGAAGCCAGTGTTAGGTTCAAGACTGTAATGAGAAAGATGTTAAATATATACTGCATATTTTTATAGCATAGCAAAGCTTTGTGCCACATGGACATTAAAAAAGTCTCCCAGTTAAACCATATTTTCATGAACGCACCTACTTTTGCAGAAAATTGCTGGCAGTTAGATTTTATTGCTATGTGGTTGAAGTTAACTGTTTTTTAAAACCCAGCAGTTGCCCCCATGCACACTTTTAAATTATATGTTGTGGACATCCTGCAACCATATTGCAACAATGAAGGAAAAGGTTTAAAAAATAAAGCGTCATCTGAATTAGAGCAATAATTGTCAACCTCTAAAAATGTGCCCCTGATTGAAAAGCAAAAACAACACATGCAGTCCCAGTGCCTACAACAACCAAGAAAAAATATTGATAAATGAAACACAGAGCTGTGCCAGAACGTTGTGAAGGAAAGCTAACAGTCATTAATCTCAACTTCACTGTTACCTTAAAAATGAAATAAAAATCATAGCTTATTGCCCTCCTTGACAACTTCAGTGTGTTTTTATTTCAAAACATTAAATTCTCATCAGTGTATTATAACAAATCTAGCTGACTAATTTATTACCTGGAATACAGAGAATTGCAGAACCTAATGTGCAGACATCATTTAAGTGAGCCCATTAGAAGTGCTTGAGGCAAAGTCTGTCTCAAATCGATACAAATACACACACCTGCGCGCACACACACGCATACACACAGTCTTGGAGGGTTGTCTTTTCTTTTATCCAAGTCCAGAAACATTTCACAAACAAACCTAGCTAAGTGTGGCTGTGTTCCTACAGAGACATAGGGATTGAGGACCAGGAACAGGAAGACACATCAGTGGTAGCACACATCAATTCCACATCAAGTAGCAGCTACTGATGTGGATTTGTCTGTAGTGCACAACAGGGAATGACAACAGATGTTTGCTCAAACTCTTGAAATGTTTGTATGTCCTTCTTCACCAATATCTAACACGGTGACATTACACTGTGGAGAGACACTCGCTGGTAGGTGTATGCAGGCTTTGTTGATGGAACACTGTGGCTATGTTTGTACCAGTGAGAAACCTTTGCCCCAGCACAGCAATGAACATAGTCCTGGCAAACAGAAGGAGACAGCCTCGAGCTAAAAAGATGGTAACTGGAAAATATTGACTTGAATTGGCAAAGGGACATCTCTGGCAAATCCGATGTATTCCATCCGTTAGGAACCTATTAACTACATATTATGATCAATCAGAACTCATTTCACTATGAGTTCTCTGCTTTCACTATGGTCATTTAGTACTATGTCAGAGGATGGATGTAAAATAAAGGAATGCATAAATTAAATGAATCCACTCAAGCAAATCAACTGGACATTTCAAATTAATTTAATGGATTTAGAGAGATATTTACACAAGAATATAGCACATCCATTACCACCCCACTTCATAATAATACCATACTGCAAGTGTTTCACAATGTGTTTGTCTGTTTTTGGAGTGTATGAATGTAAGTGAATAGCAGAACTGCCTTTTGTCTCCTGCAGATGAGGCCTGGCTTTTTTTTTTTGAAACATCACTGTCATATGGCTTTTTAATGTTTGCCGGAGCTGCAAAACGAACTTAAGCAAACACCCCAAAACAAACGATACATCTGCCAAAATGTCCACCTAATTGAACAATGATTTTCAAAATGAAGACCAGCATTAGAGACCCACATGGATTCAGGCAGACATCAAACCAGATATCATTTAAGTTGATGAGAGCTGGACAGTAAAATTAGGCAAGGCCAGCAGAGAACAGTAGAGAGTACTGCCATCCAAGGTTAAAATATTTTAATTTTTGTTGTCCGCCACAATATAATTTTCAACCTGATGTAACCTAGCTCTCTCACACAAGGATTAAACAAGAGCGCTCTGGACAACGATAAGCTAATAATTAATGAAATAGCAAACATTAATATATTTTATTCGTTTCAATGTAATTCATACACCATCACCATAGAAACATGTTCTGCTTGAATCCATTTGAATGCATCATGACTCAGATATCTCAAGTTGACAAAAGGATTTCAGTAAGACTTGCCTAATACTGACTATTTTTACCAAAAGAAAATATCCCCATCACAGTTGTCAGAACCTCAAATTTTGATTTAGCCTCTGAGCTAATTCAATTACCACACGCTGTATTTGATTGGTTCCTATTGGTAAAGCACCTGAAGCTCTTTCATAACTGAGACTTGCCATTATCACAAGGACAGAGTACTGGCATTGTCATGGTTTTGGTTTTAGTGTTTCTTGTTTTATTGTGTAATACTCTCCTGTCCTTGTGTTCTTAAATTTACTCCCTGCTTTTGTTGTGTTCCCCTTCAGTTTCAGTTGTCGGTTCCATCCTGATTACCACCGTTTTCACCTGTGTCTCATTACCCTGCCCTCACTAGTGTATTTACGCTGTGTCTCAATTTGTGTACTTCTGTACTTATACTTGCTATTTTTGAGTACATAAATGTATCCAATTATGGTAACATGCATTGTATTGTAGAGACCCAGATGGTGCACCCATAAAGTCAAAAGTTGAGTCTGTAATGCTGGACACTTCTTGCCCTCAATGACCACCATTTTGGCCATGTAGCAGAAGTTGAGGGACCACCAACTTTGTGAAAATGGCGGCCAAGGAAGCAGCTGAATTTAAGTTGTACATATGTTTTTTCTGTTTATATTTTGTTAGTTAAGTGTTGACACTAAAATGGTTGCCATTCACAGTGAAGGGAAGAAAAAGTAGTAAAATTCTGTGATAGTCATTTCTGGTAAATGCACAATGGCTATACTGGAACTGATACAACAGGACCCTGAGGAAATCGGGGCAATTTGCCAGGAGTTAACAGAGGTATCCGAACTGAGACACCAAAAGTCTTTTTGTTCCATTTTCTCAGTTTATCTTCATTTTATGTTCCAGTACTCAGTTGTTCCTAGCTTTGTTTTTGATTATTTCTCTGTTTTCCTGAACCTTGTCTGCCATTTGGACTTTTGATTTTCTGCCTGCTCTCAGTCTCTCAGATTTGTTTGCTTGTTTGGACTGCCTTACTTGATTTTGAGCTGAATCTGCTTGCCTACCCATAAGCTGTTGTTCTTTTGACTTTTGCGTTATGAAATCATTTGTACCGCACCAGCACTGACTCCTAATTGTCTGTATTTAAGTCCTCGTGTTCCCTGTGCTGCTGCTTGAATTGTGACAGGCATACAGGTGTCTTCAAACAGTCAGAAATCTCAGTACACATATAAGTTATCAGCAACGAACCTCAACAAACTTGAGCCTGTGTGAATGTATATATATATATATATATATAAATATATCTCTCATTCACTCACTCTCACACATGCTGTGCTCTGGGCGAAGATTATACATCACTGCAGCACTGCATTGTATAAGACACAGTTGTCCTATGCGCTCCTCTAAATGCCCTCCAAACCACCATGGAAATGATGCATACAGTATACATCTGGAGCCAACTATATTGTACTTTCATCACAAAAGGAAAGCTTTTAATGTGCAGCTCAGTATCTAGGGAGCCCATTTTTGCTCTTCTGTCTTCTCACTACTGAAGCTCTCTTTCATTAGAGGAGTACAATAGCAGGACCACATACTGAGAGCTTAGGTCTATCTGCTAACTTAAGTATTTTTACTGCATCTCTCCAAGGAGGGCAAAAAAAGATACAACTAAAGTGTATAAATACACACCCACATGTGCAACATGTGTGCATGTAAAGGGCAGTATACACACAACAATACAACACACACATACTGAACACACTTAAATTAGTGCACAGTACTTTCTTTTATGGTTTTTAGCTTTTGATTTCCAACTGCAGGACTGGCTTCTGGACTTTTCTTTATATTCTCAGTTTCTCTGTGTTGTTCTCCTCTGCGGTAGCATTTCCTTTTAAGAGCCAAATTATCCTAATTTCATTTTGTATAAACTACTCACTCTATAACCTCATTAATTCATGAAAAGATGAACATTGTAAGTGGTACTAAACACTCATAAAGGTAAGAATTTGTTGAGCTTGCCTTATGAATGGGAAAACTGAAAATATACAGTCAATTAAAAACAATCAAAATATTATATTAATATTTTAAAAAAATGTTGAACTAACTATTTAGTTATTTAGTTTATTTTTTCAAATAAATTGCTTTCTGCAGCTGTTTTTCCAGGAACTCCTTAAATTTTCAATCTACCTCTTCATCTATTTCAGTAACAATAACAGGATGTCATGGCTCTTTTTGAGGAAATTTAACATGAAATTAGTAGTGACATGCTATCTTCTGACAAATTCTTTGGAAATAATGAACCATTCCGCATCGTAAACATTATTTGTCCTGTCTTTTCTCATGTGAAATGTCCTTAACTCTCAAGGGAGTGATATGTTGTCACAGTGACACTTGGGAGCAAATGGAGTGATCTGTCTCCAGCTCCTGCTGAAACGAGGACAGCTTGCTTATAATTGCTGGAAAATGTCACCACAGTTGATTACCAGTGATTTGTACTACTGCAAAGGGAATCCAAATAAAAAAGTAGAGTTGATGAGTGCATATTTAATGAGGCTCATGCATACTAATGCAGGCATCCCATTCTGCTCTATTTCCTCACATAAACACATGCAAATTCATGGTACAAGTCAGTGAAAACATAGGAAGTCATCCTAATGAATGAAATACAGTGATTATAAGCTGTCATTATCTCAGCTAAGTGGTCAATGTGGAATTAGTCACTTTCGCACGAATTGTCCACAGCAAATTGTGCATGCCTTAAAAGTATACCTATATCAAAACATTGAATTTAAAGTTTCAAAGGTAAACTTGACACGCAGATGCAGGTTTACACTGAATGTAAACCAGACTGTAGATTCAAATGTGAATAGAAATAGGTCTTCAAAGGTGTTACTCTGCACTGCATCACAAACAAAGCAGGTTACTTACAAGTGCTTTATGTTCATAGTATAAACAACTGAAATGTCAATGGACAACTGATATTTCATGGTAAAAAATGGTTGAAGTACATACAAAACAATAATATTAGCTTGAAGTAAAAAAAAAAAAAGAAAAATTAGTAATTCCTTACACTAAGATTTTTAATTCGGTGGTGAAACTGATACTGTAGAAGGCCAGTCAACACTTGCTGAGCAGTCATCAAGCGTCCTGGTAATTAAGCAAGTAAATGATGAGTACATTAGTGGTTTCAAATCTTGGAAGGAAGGATAAAAATGGAGCTCAATTTGTATGCTAGTGTTTGCACTGAGTCTTTGCTGGCCCAGCTGTATGGGACCAGAACCCCTCCTGAGAGTCTAATGAAACAGCTACTTTCTTTGAGACACACACAAACATGTCAAGTTAGGACAGAATCCTGCTTAGCCTGCATAGTGAAGCATACACACAACGTCACTTGCTAGAGGCACGTTAAATGATTCTGCTCATAGCCTGTGCAGTACTTTAATAACACACGTGCACATATGTTCATCTACATTGACATTACCATGCAGAACAATAATCAGTGTTGTGGCGCTTAAACTGGTTTCAGGCCGTCACTGTTGAACACACATACTCGATGTTGTAATTTGATGTACAGAGCCCAAGTTGGTAGTCTATTTCGTTGATAGTTGTCCCTCTAAGCACAACGTTGTTGACAACAAGATGTTGACCTGCCATGCTTTATTTCACATGCACCTGTTTGGATTCACCACTATGTAAATCTGCCCAACTCCGAGGGTCCATCAGCATCTGCTGAGCGCCAGGCGGGGAATACAGATGCAGGAAGATGAGTATTTAGGAAGGCTTCTCACGTCCGCCTACTGAGAAGCAGCACAACGACTTGGCCACAGCCACAGCAGCTCCGACACTCCCATTCTTCAACTGGATTGATTCTCTCCAACCACTGGCAATCTGACTCATCAATATTCAGAATCACACTGCCCTAAAATAGCTTCAGCCTCCGGATTTTAACCCTTTATGTAGAGTTCTGTGATTATAATCGAGAATAAGACGATGAGGAAGACAGATCTATTGGCTGTAGTGTGAAAAGATGACAGTCAAAGTGATTCGATTTTCTGGGTTTTGCTGTCATCTCAATCACACTGTAATTACTCTAGAATCTGCATGTCTGTCCAACTAGGTATCTTTTCTTTAACTTTGGATCTCTGAGCAGCTTGCAGATGAGGGGGAGGGTTCCACCACACCAAACAAGGAGCGGTGTCCTGAGAGAGGGGGATGACTCAAGGTGGAAACTAATGGGCTGAACCGAAGTAGCAGAAAACAAAGTTTAAATTCCCTGAAATGTTAAAATATGATACTGTAGGCCAGGCAAAGCAGATTGGTAGCACATCACTAGAGAGAGAAACCGAATTGTTTGCCTGAACATTTGGACTGGACTTGGATTTGGACTAAAAAAACAAACCAGTGAGTCACCCCCAATCCAACTTAGACTGAGAAAATATTACAAGTTTGAGTGTGTAGGTCAAGTGACAAACAATGTTCTGAGTAAGTTAATAACTTACAGAAACACTGTGTGCGATACCGCATCTTTTCTCTTCCTCTATCTGTCACTGTTTTTCTCTCTCTCAAACACACCTGTGCAAAACAGTGCAGCAGAGAGAGAGAGAGAGAGAGAGAGAGAGAGAGAGAGAGAGAGAGGGAGAGAGAGAGAGAGAGAGAGTTCATGTCTTTAATAAAGGGTTACTTATTTTGCTGCTATTCAAAAATAAAGAACGCCGTTTTGTCGTCTTGTCTGTTATTTAGTCGAGATCTTTTCACTGCTATGGGAGTGCTCTGGATAGCTTACATGCTCCTAGCAGGCAGATCAGCTTCTTGGAGAGCATGCTCAGTAGAGAGAGTGCAGTGTCATTATGCACGGTTGTTCATTGGGTTGATTCACCTTGATTAAATTGCCTAAAAATGACAGCAGGCTCTGCAGTATAACCGTAGACACACTCTACACATATCAGACTGGGTGTTCATAAGTTGAAATTTTGCTTTTTATAAAGGAGACGTCTTGTTACCAGGATAATCCCTCATAGCATTCTTTTCCAACTTTCTGTTTAGCAAAAGTAGTGAGTCATGCTGTGTCCTTGAAACACCTTGCAGTGCAAATGTCACTACCAAACTATCACCATGCACAGTATGAGATACATTAGAAGTACCTGATGGAAAATCATACTCCATCTTTGGGTGCAGATTTTTGTTAATATGTGTTCATGTTATACATGTTATGAGCTCTGAACCATCCAGACATTTCCTACGGCAAAGCACATTCAACAAGTCATTCTCACATTTAACTGTGATTGGCACAGTAGTTTTAGAGCTATGTGGCTGGCTGAGTAAGTATTTAATAGTCACGTGTGTTAATTTGTATTCGTCTGCATCCTGCACCTTTTGCATGTTGCATTGCTGCACACATGTGAACCAAAGTAAAAAGGTGTGCATGAAGACACCTCACATAGTCAGCAGCACTTGGTATTTATTATTCAAATGTTAACTGAAAAATATCAAACAGAGGGTGCAACACATGCTTTACACCTCACAGAACAGAGCCTGACTTGAACATTTCAGTTCACGTCACAGTTACGCCTGTGAAAAACATTTGAGACACGAGTCTAAGCAGCTGCATAGATTAAAATGACAGCGAGGCACACATGGACTTCGGTACACTTGGGGTGGTAGTATTTCTTGTTTTATCTTTGCTAGTTAGGGTTAGGGTAACTGTTTCTAGTTTTATGAAGGTTTATCTCTATTTGTGTTCATTTCCCCAATAATTTTATTGTTTTTCTTGTAACAGTAAATGTTCTCCTCGGTAACTCCTACTTTCTAAAATATGAGATACAGCATATTTTTGGTATTTCTACTTCACAGCAGGATGGTACTTGCAGTATGTGTCTATGCAAAACTTTTTGTCTAATACATAAAATAAGTGCAGGGAGCTCAACCCCTCTGTTGTTTATTGACTTAATTGTAAGGATTGCATCATCATGACATCAACTCGCTTCTGGACAGAATTCTTCAAAACAGGGTTTTATCAGTCAGTACGAGAAAAGCGGAAGCTTAGATGGCAGTAAGTTGTTTATGGCATTTACTGTAAGTGTGGCTCTAGAAAATTAGACTTAATTTGAAGCCAAGGTTGTAGTCAGTGATGTCAGCTCTTTCTGAAACACTTCATTGTAACTACAAATCCAAAACTCAGCTCTCTGCCTTGTTATTCATCTGCCTGGATTCCTCTCTCTACCCTTCATTTTCTATCTGTGACTGCACATTTGCTCCCCATGCTGATCTGACAAACTGCGATCAGTAAAATTGACATCTAGCACTGTACCAAAATCCATAAAAAACACTCTGGACAATGCATGTTTTCTCTTGAGTCAGTGATTTCACTGGGGCATTTCATCACCTGTCCCTGAAGAGGTGGAGGCTCATCCTGCAACTTATCTTTGGTGACATCTACATCTAATATATAAACAATAACCTCCCTGTACGGTAGAGAGGAAATGAAAAAAACAAGTGAGTTCACTGCACACAATGAGGTTTGTCTGTTTCTTTGTTAGAGGGATCACAGCCAACACCACATCCTGCTGCAGACCATTAAGTGTCTAAGAAAGTAGTTAAATTGTTTGGCATAGTCACACTTACATAAGGATCAATGACTGACTCCGATTGATTGTATTTGTTGTAATTAGTAACTTTATAATGAGAATTCTGTGTATCCAGATATTCACAGAGACTATGGTTCCTTTTTCTGGAGGTTTCTCCATCACCAACACTACCTGCTGATGTCCAAAGTTCTATAAGTACTTCTTCAATTTGTGCAGTTTATTAAACATGTCTCTGGCAATGAACATTTTTCTTTGCTAAGATTATTTCCCAAGAAACTAGCCATCTTGTCTGTCTTGCACTAATGCATTTACTTCAGGATCCTGGTAGGAGACCTCCTACCTCAGGCAAGAGTAAACTTACTCCACAGTTTTCGCAACACATCATCGTACACACTGTACTGACAGTTCAATACTTGTTGACAATTACTCACACAGCTACATATGTATAATATAGTTTAAATGAGAAAATGAGAAAATTTTTTTCTTTTTTTTCATTGAGGGATTTATATCAAAGTCAAATTGGGCAACACATCACCCACAAAGAGTATGTAAGCTTTTGAATGGGATCTGTTCAAATCTCCATAATCCTTGACACCAAAATTAAACTGCACTGTTTGATCGTTGAAGACACACTCCCCTCGAGCCTCTCCTCCCACTTCAGTAAAACCGACAGGCATGCAAAAGAAAAAGAAAAAAAGCCACTATGCCAGAGTAAAACCCTGCCAGTTTTATTGTCACAGACTTTTGAAAGATGCACAATATTACCAGATAAATGTGTCTATATTTCTTTTTATAAATTTATTTTAACATTAGTGGCTGAAAGAGATCCATTTTTGTGACATAGCTTATTCCTTCTGTACACCAAAGAGTACTTAGGCCGATACAAGTCAGAGCACAGTTGTTGGAAATCGTTAGTATAGTCAATTATTGAAGGGGAAGTGAAGACTTCTTTGTGCTTGCTTTCACAGAGACAAGTGCAGGCATTGCAAAATCCTTTTTGCTCTTCTAACTCTTCATGTCTGGATCAATCCCATATTATCACAGTTTCTAATAAAAATATAGTCGTTTTTGTTAAATGGAACTCTTTCCATATTGTTCAACACGTACTCGGATGACTGTGAAGCTGGTAGATAAGGAATTCTCACAGCTACACTGTAGGTATGTCAGAAAGGTAGGTGCATTATTCCCACAGAGAAAATCATTTTCCCAGTGGCCTCGTTTTCATAGAGACAGTTACGAAGTTACACACAGTTAAGCAACCATAGTCATTCTTCAGGTGATTATTTGACACAGGAGTGATTAATACATCATTTATTTTCCTAAAATTAGGGAGAGAAGGGGTGTGTAGCCTGATCCCTAATCCTTCTTGTTGACAAGCCAATCACTTAGCGTGCTTTGGATATCATCACAGTGTTGTGGATTGCTTACGGATGTCTTCATGAAACAATGTAATGTTTTGTACTTTAAGCTTCTATTTTGACAGGTAATGCAACAGGTATATGTGTTATGAATAATATATTTAAAATGCAAGTGATAGAAATGTCAGCTTTGTGCATAAGATATTTTTTTTCCACTTTTAAAAATGCGATGCTGCTCCTTTGTTGTAGGGCTGTCAATGTCCATTACTGTTCATTATGAAGCTAAATTCATTTAGGACTACCACACACTGACTATAATATGATTATCCTTGTTTTATTTTGTATTACAGTAAGGCCAATCAATTAATTAATCAATCACCAGAGAGTCTAGAATGAAGGAAGCTATAGCTTATTAGCTGTACCATTCACTTTTATTTAATCCACCTCTGTTGCAGTACACACTGTTCCACAAAAGAGAAATAGTTAGACAGTTATGAGAAATTATGAGAAAGTAGTCAATGGTACAAATATGTCTAAAATAAACTAGGTTAGCTCACCAACTAGCCCTGCAAGTAGTCACCACGTCACTAAGCTTTTAGTTTAGTTTAAGTTTTGCCTCTTTCTGGTGTAACCAGGATTTAAAAGGATGTACAGTGTGTGTGTGTGTGTGTGTGTGTGTGTGTGTGTGTGTGTGTCTTTCCCTTTTACTAACCCCCCATTCTCCATTTCTTGATTAGACTGTGCTATTTGCCTTCATTTTATCATTTCCCATACGCTATTATTGTCTTCCTCCTGCAAATAACATACCATGATCAGATATATTCATATCTCTCTAAAAGGTAGCTACAGGTGTTCACAGAGGTGATTATATTATGTGTGTGTGTGTTTTTGGTAAACCATCATTTTGCTTTGCATGGTGAGTTTGTAAATGACATGCGTTCTGTTTTTCTCTGTCAGGGTGCCACTCTTATCTTTGTGGTCCAGAGGCCACAGGACTTATCAGGCATACATTTCATCCATGCAGGTCACTGCCAGAACCCAGAGCCACTTCCTGACAGCTGGGCTATGGCTCCCATACAAAGCTCCATACCCAGGTTTGTACTAAAAAAAACTCAAATATTGACTCTATTCCGTTGAACAAACTACAGAGGAAGTTTCTGCGGTGACTGTCACACAGTGCCACTGCTGTGTAGCTCCACAAGCTTGCCAAGCTACGGGATACTGTATATCTGGGTTTCAGAGAGATGAGGAAGTCTCTCTTGCTTTGCAGCCTCTGGCCTCATTTGCCCTTTGAACAGATGCCATTATAATCATAGTTTTCAGAATGTTAGTCTGGCTCTGTCCAAAGGTAACAAAATCTGTCTACCAACACCTCTCAAGCTCACTAATTAACACATTCTGTTTTGTTTGTGTAATCTGTGAAAAAGAAAAAAAAACGTGTAAAAACAACAAATCCTCGTTTACTGAGTGTTATTTTTATACTTGGGCTTTCGTGTGGACTGAACAAATAAAACGGTAGCATGTTAATTAGTGAGCTTCCGAGGTGCCAGTAGGTGATTTATATATTTTTTTTACTTTGGTTTAGAGCTTGGCTAGCTGTATCCCCCTGTTTCCAGTCTTTATGCTAAATCAAGCTAACTTACTGTTGGCTGTAACCTATATATTTACTGTCCAGACATGAGAGTGGTATTAATCTTCTCATTTAACTCTCTGCAACATATTAAGCATCTATCCATCCATCCATTTTCCTTAAACACTTATCCCTTATCGGGGTCACAGGGGGCAGGAGCCAATTGCAGCTGGCATTGGGTGAGAGGGGGTACATCCTGGACAAATCGCCAGTTCATCACAGGTCATAACACATATAGACAAACAAGCACTCACTCACATTCACAGCTATGACCTATTTTAGTACCCGGAGAGAACCCGCACAGACACAGGAAGAACATGCAAACCACGACTCTTCTTACTGTGAGGCGACAGTGCTAACCACTGCGCCGTCCCATAATAAGCATATGTCTCAAATTTTGAACTTTTCTGTTAACTGCAACTCATCAACATAAAGCAAAATACAGAAGAAGTTAGAGAGGCTGGATGTTATCCACACAGGACTGAACATTTTCTTAGCTGCATGTGAAACAAAGAATATTGCAATGAGGTCAGTCCTTCTCAGAATATAGAGATGCCTAAAATAAAAACACCAATGTGGCTCACAGTCAGTATTGATCATTTTAGTATACATGTCTATTTATGTTGCACTCTGTTATTGTGGTCTTATTTCTTAGTCATCTTCAGCCTCCTGTGGGATTCTGCTAAAACAAACATTGCAAACAGACATTTAAGACAGAAAAATAAACCAATGATTGTTTTGTATTTATGTCCAGGGAGAATAATACTTTTGAAACTAGAGAGAGACACACGCAGCGAACAGTAGGAAGATGATGCTAGTATGAGTGCATTCAATCCAACTCTGAGTCAGACTGGCTACAAATAGATTAAATAGAAAGTGGCAAGACAGATCGTTTAACTCCCTATTTGACAGTCAGTGGGCTTAACAAAATAAAAGCCAATTTACAGAATCCCACTGCTGGGCAGCACAAGGGGAGTTACTGAATGACCTCCGCACATATGCCACAATTTGTGTCGACGCCAACTTCCTCCTCTCAGTTCCTTTTTCACAGCAGAATAAAACTATCAACACAAATCCTAGCTGATCCAACTGATCTATGTCTCTACCGAAGGAAGGGGTGCAGATGGCTATTTGGAGACATCTATACAGCGAGGCTGTTAAAAATGGTCACCTAAAGAGAGATGGGCCTCAAAAGTATTGTGTCTGCTTTAGTCGAGGCAATGAACCGAGCCGAATTTCATCAGCAAAGAGAAAGTGGCATGGGAAAGGGAACAATAAAAAAAAAAAATAATAAAAAAAAGTACTGAGCACACAACAACAAACTTTTCCAATCAATGCACTTTCTCATGGAGACAGAGTGAAATTAATTCTCGCCTGAAGGGCTGTTGTAGGGGGGAGGTTCACTGGAGAGTAAGAGCTGTTGACAAATACTCTTTATCCTCAGGTCAATGAGGATGGGGAAAATGTGGGATGTAAGAAAAGGAGTGAGAGGAGACAGCAGGAGGGAGGAAGAGAACAGCCAGAAGAGAGAGAAAGAGCCGTCAAGAGGGAGGTAAGAGTCTTGTAGCTCTTTCTAAGCCAAATGACAGTGTCACATCACCAGGACCTCGCTGACATTACTGAAGCCCTCACTTCCACTTAGCATAGACGTTTCCCTCCCAGCAACAAGCAGTTGTCTCACCCTAATTATTCTGCCTTCCACCTGCATGCTTCACTCTGCTCGTCGCTCTCCTTCATCTCTCTATTCTCAGGTCTCACCCTCCTGTCCTTTCCTCCCTCCTTTTCTCTGTTGCCCTTTCAATACCTCCTTAGGACACAGGAAAAGTCAGAACTCTCCACTCTCATAGATTACTTATGCATTTTAAAAAGGTCTTGTGTTTTTTTTTTTTTTTTTTTTCCCTCACTGGATAGTAATTTCAATGAGCCAATATTTGAGTTAACCTAATATTATGCATTTATTGCAACTTTAGCTTTGCTTGTCTTAGGCAACTAATGCATTTCAAAATCTCCAAATGTAGCAGGTGAGAGGCTAATTCCACCATGTTTGGATGATTAGTGCTAGAAAACAAACTTAGATTACCATTATGGATTATTTTTTATTGACTCTTCCTATATTCTTACTTTTTATGGTTTCTTATTACCATAATGACCTTTTTATTTATTTATTATTATCATTATTCATACCAGACGCACTGTGCCTGCTACTTTCTGTGAGAATGATCAACATTCATAGGATATGATGATAAGATTTGCTGACTCTTAGTCCCTAATATGGGCCAAGATTCCAAAACACTACCCATGAACCTTCACCTTAAACCCCTACATCTTTCATTCTCCACACTCCCAGTTTATAGTCTTCATGCGTGATCAAAGAAATAACCTTGATATCCCAATTTTGGTTATACAAGAAAAAATATTTGCACCGTGGACCAATCATGATTATGTTACGCTGCAGACTGACATTATGTGTCAAACTGGCGGAGTGCCCCTTTAAGGAGATGACACTATTGTCTTCTTCACCGCAGAACCTTTAAAATTTTATGTCATCATCTCAGACCTAATTCTTTAATCACAACTTGATGAGAGGTAATTTGGTTGACAGTCAAAACTTTTCCATCATCTGTCAGCCTCTCAAGTTTTAGACTTTGAACAGATTGTGCTGCTGCAATGTCTCTACCCCGGTGCCACATGGACATAAATAATGGATGTTGAAAAAGTCATTACAGCACTCTGGGATGCCAAGCAGGTTACTGAATGTACACAGCAGAAACTCCCTGCTCTCTTGCAAACCACAAGAGAGATGAGTTAGCTGTCATTTTATTTGCTCATGAGAAAAAATATATTTTTCTTTTTGCTTCAACTACGAAAAATAAGAAGTAAATAACAAAGGGAACGTACAATGTTTAAAGTTGGTAGACTCCTCTGGACGCTCATATCTAACATGAAGATGTGCAGTTCAATTCAGATAATGCAGTATAAAGTTAAGTTAAATTATTTTGAAAATCTAATCGGACATTGCATATTTAATATTGCTGACTTGATTGTGGAGCTCTGCATATGCAAAACTGAGAAGGATACTTACACCATCAGTTTGAACTGCAGGGCCGATGACCAAGTCACAATTTTTGATAAGTTGGGAGTGACAATGTGTTGTTAAGAGACATACAGGAAATGAAAAACGATCTGGACTTTTTTCACAAAGTAGTCGACTAAATCTCTCAAGCATTTTACTTAATCATTTTCTTACAGGCCTATCGAATTGGCAGCAACTTGATTGTGCAAGACTTTCATAAGTCATAAGTCAATCATTAAATTTTAAAATAGCAATCACATTATTTTTAGACTGAATAATTTGTCTCTATGACTCCAATTTCTCTCTTTGTTTTTACCTTTTTATTAAATTTGTCCTGTCTTATTCCTTACCGTTGTTTCATCCTCTTAATGTCTTCATGATCACATTTTTCACCTTCATCCTTCTCATTTCCATTTTCCCTCACTCATCTCCTCCAGCAGAGCATCTCTTGTCGGCTCTTTTGGAGAATATAATTCTCTACCTTGTTGTTCTCTCCGGTCCCAGGCTTTCATTGACTACTGTCGGTGACACTCAATTAAAGCAACGTGGGGAAAAAAATAAGATTAACAACACACACACTTTTACCCACAATGCCCAGGGGGCTCAATTTATCTTGAGGAATGCTCAGCCTAAAAAAACTGTGATTGACACCTCTAACCTTCATTGGGATGTAATCTTCATCTTTAGCACTCAGAGATCTAATTAATTAGGGGGAATCTCATTTCCTCACTAATGCAACTGGACAGAGGCATGATAGAGGATGGAGAGAAGGGAGGAGGAGAAAGAGGTGGAGGAGGAGGAGGAGGAGGAGGATGAGGAGAGGAAGGGAGGAAGGATTGAGATGGAGGGGGAAAGGAGGGGTACCGTATTTCATCAATGCCTGTGAACGTTGTCTACCTTGTTCATTTCAGGGAAGAACACGAGAGCGTGAGGTGGTTGGGTTCACACCAACTACACTGTATTGATTACAGCTGCCAGAACTCTGGCTACTGGCCATCACATAGGGAGACACTGCAGTAACACTCTTTATAATGGGGATCTCTTGGTAATGTACTTAACTGGTTCACTTTCTTAAGCCATTGTCTATGTCTGAGGACCTGTTATCTGATACTGTAACTGATTTTGTCGTCTTGGTGCACTACAAAGTGTCTAAATTTAACTTCTGTGCATGTATTTATGTTCAAATCATCATAACTCAACTTTAACTTCTAGGTTTACTGTAGCAAATGCCACAGCAGCCTCAAGTTTTCGAACAGAAATATAAGCCAATGTCAGAGTCAAAGTGCTGTTCTTGAGAAAATTTAAACAACTTTAACAAATATTGTAATGATGATCTTGAACAAATCTGTCAAAAATATGCCCTGACTGTGATTAAATATTTTTATTACATGTCATAAGCATATACGTGCTCAGCCTATATGGGCTCTCAAGGCACTTCTTTGGTATGTGTTTTTACATCCATCTGCTAAAGCGGGAAAATTTCTCTGTGCTTATACAGCTTAAATGTCAATCTGTACTTTTGAGAATGATGTTATGACATCACAGTGTGGAGGAAAATTGTGGTCCAGTATGCAGCTTAGTGTGATGTGAAAATTTTAAACCTTCAGTGCACATGCACTGAAAATACATAGAGTTAGACTTTTGAAATGAAAAAATGTTTACATATTCATTTTTTGGGGGGGGGACAAATCAGACAAAGTACCTTTACCATTTTCTAAACATGCCCGAAGGGGATCTTTAACAAAGTAAACATACAATGACGGGATGTGTTGATGACGAGCCTTTTTCAACAATGTTTTGTATTGTAATCATCACTAAAATGCAATTTCAAAATAAAAGCCACGTTTTCTTTGCATATTTTGAATACCAATTATTCTAAATCTTTCAGTCTTCTAGATGATCTCCACTGTTAACATCTGAATTCCCTATCTGAATTAATTTTAGCAGTGAGAAACATTTCAGATATTGAGGTCACTGGAGACCAACAACACACACGCACACACACACACACACACACACACACACACACACACACACACACACACACACACACACACACACACACACACACGCACACACGCACACACGCACACACTGCAAGCACTAGCTAAATTAAAACAGAAACACACATCAATCTAAAAAGATCATTGTGTTAATCATCAGCAAAACGTTCAATTTATAGAGTGAAAATCAGGACACATACGCCCATCTCTACACGCACACAAGACTCAAAGCCTGATAAAACTTCACAGCTTCATCCACTTCATACAGGGCACAGGATATAGGAAGAAATATTCTGACTATTTTTGAGGGGTAAAAAGATCTATGAATATATTTCACGCTACTTGTAGTCTATACTGGCTGTAGTTCATTTATATACTGTAGGTCTAGACTCTCAGGTCTTGCAGATATATATTTCTGTATCTTTAAATTACTTCCACACAACTCTGAAGCTTGTGGCTGCAGATATAGATGAAAAAAACTGGGCGGTGAATACAAAGTGCTTAGGCTTCTTTGTTGTTGTTATGAATAAAATCACTATGCTGTTGCTAAAAAAAAAATGTTCTCCACCCCTCCCATCATCTACACCCATGAACCTTCTCCAGTCACATCTCCATTAAGCTGCTGACTGGAGGCTGCATTTCTTAACAGATATCGAACGGGCACTTCACTCGCTCTCTGATCATTCGTCCCTCTTGTCGGCCACCTCACAGACTGTACTGCACCTCTTTACGCTTACTCCAGGCTTGGACTTCCATGCCTCTTTTCTCCTCATCCACCCTGAGGGCCTTATACCTCTGTCCATACTTGGCGGCATCTCTCTCCACCCTCAGCTAATCTACTCGCACCATTCCAATCTTCAAATCATAATCAGGGAATGAAAGGGAGTTTATAAAGTGAAGTGCACATCAGATCTGCTGTAATGAAATCTTATCAATGTGTTCCCTGTGCTGTATTATTTGCATATAAATGACATAATATAATAACTCTCTCCTGCCTCTACCTGGGAGGAGTAAATATTTCTCTGTCTGCTTTGTCTCCTTGCTGTGACACGGGGAAATGAGACGCTAATTGAAGAGAGGAAAGCATCTTTATGTGACGACTGACATTCAATTATGTTTGGGGGATCAGATTAGGTGGTGGCCCCAGAAATGTTTGAAAACAACATTTTGCAGAGCGGCAACTCTGAAGCCAGCCGAGGATGTAATTTGAATGGCTGTTTGAGGGCCCGCGCTGAATGGCGCTGCTCTGAATGGAATCACTATGCTATGACCTGCGAGTAATTGGATGTCCACAGTGAAGTGTTGACAGCGAAGGGGAGGCGAGGCAAACGGAAACAAAAAAGAGATAGACAGCGAGGCAGTGAGACAAAAAGCGAAAAGACAACACTAAATGAAAATAAGCAAGAAAACAAAGCAATGAACATGCAGAACGAGGCTGAGGAAGAACAATAAAGTGGAGAAGAATCACACTCAAGGCGGGGAAAATGACTGCAGGTTTTCCTGAAGAGCAGAACCTGCCAAAGCTTCTGTTGTCATTCATCACAGCGCACAGGCATGTAGCCACTCTGGCCACCGAGCCAAATAAGCCATTAGACAGGATAAGCTTTCTTATCAGCCAAACACTGTCAGGAAGCACACTGCCAAGGTCGGCGTCAAACAAACACCGGGTCACTTTACTTACAGCCACCATTACATACTATACTGCAGATCAGGGATAATTGTGTACAATAATCCATCTACCTGTCACTCTGGATTTGTACTAGTTAAGCATAACTGATCATCATGTAAAATAAAAACAATTACATTGGACGCGACAGGTAGAGTAAGTGCTTCATACACAGAACACCAAACATCATTTGCTGACAGATTTTGCAAGTGCCTCAACATTATAACCCATCCTGTCAACAGAAATGATCTTTAATGTATACAACAGGTTGTCCACTATTCACCTGACATGTCGTTTTCAGGCGTAAATCTTTTTCCAAAGGTGATTGTTAAGCACTGCTTTTCTATCTGAAAGTCACCTTTGGATAAAAACAAACAAAAGAAAAAGGGAGTTGTATTGTATTGGTTGTTAAGAGCTGCTTTCTGCCTGACAGGAAAAAAAAAATGCTTTTAACAAGCACTCACAACACTTCTCTAAAGATGTCGGGAGGTAAAAGAAAAACAAAAAAAAACAAACAGACCTCAAAATAAAAGAAACATGCAATTGTATCCGCCTGAATATAAATTTCCATACACGCACACACCTACACAGCTCCATTTTATCTCCATGTAATTCACCTTTGTAGAACATGGAAGGGGATGGAGGGGTCGGCCGACTCCATCGATTGGCTATCCTTAGCGGTGACAGCTCCCAGATTGGCCAGAGAGCATTAGAGAGTCAGAAAGTCACACTGCCATTAGCAGTCTGTCCTCTCTGGTTACAGCCTGCCTGTACACGGACACTCCATAGACTGAAATAGATCACAATGAATGGTGCGTGTGTGTGTGTGTGTGTGTGTGTGTGGCATCGACAGATGTCTGTGCCTTTGTGCGTGTCTGAAATGAGATAACTCTATAATTGTACAATAACTTCACATACATTTTTGCATGAAGTTCATGGCAATAACCTCAGCAGTCCCTTTTCATTTTTCTTATTTAGTGTGTGTTATTACTTCTACCTCCCACCTCGTCCCTGCTTTAAGCCAAGCTTTCTGAGTGTGTGTGTGCGCGCTGGAAAATTGGTAATGGTATTCTAAAAGGCCAGTATAAATCACAATGTATAAATAAAAAGACCACATATAATGTTTTGTATACATGCATTCAATTGAAGATTTGTGCTGGGTACAAGCAGCAGTATACAGTATAGCTTATTGCAAATGAATCACATGAGTGGACTTGAGCACGTCCAGAGGAGCCTTGTTATTGTGTAGACTAGGGGGAAATTTACCATGCTCTGCCTGCCTGCCAGCCTCCATCTTCCCACTTCTTTTCCGATTCGCATCTCCACTCCTCACAGTTCACAAGCCTCCGAAAAGGATGTGCTGCGGTTGGGCTCTGACAATGGGAGGTGGTGCATGAAAGCACAGTTGACTGAGAAAAACTAGGGTTTGACTGATAAATCAGCTGGCTGAGATATTGAGATTAAGATTTCTATGTTATGCAGGATCAGCAGGACGATGTCTTCAGCCTCTGTGATGGAAGTTCCTTCCCTGACTAACATCTGTACTGATGTTTTCTTTTCTCTGAAGAGCTGATTTATTCATTTTAAGCTAAGACAAGTTATCCCCACCAACACACACTCAGGAGATACGCACGCTTAATCACACACAGGAACGAAAACATAATTCCTTTCCATCTTTCAGGAAGATAACGTAACACCTCACACACTGCCTCTGTCAAGCTGCCATACGCTTGCCTTCACATAGGCCAAAGAGGGTGGAACACGCTTATTAATACTTGTGAGAGATTTCAACCCTTCTCTTTTTCATTACCAGTCAAATTTATTCTCTGTTCGACCTGGTCAGATTTAAATTCCAGTGTGTGCAGTAGCTACACATCATAGCCTCAGCATAAGTAGAAATTTTTAGATGTTCTAAGAAAACAGGTTAAGATGGACATTTTTGTAAACTATATTGATTTCCTCTAACAGCGTTCTGATGATAAAAGATTTCACTGTGTATCCAGTGAAAGACGTGAAGACTTCTCCGTCTTTTCAGACTTATGAAAATGGCCTCATACCCTCAGCAATATTAGCCGTCAAAAATTACAGCCTGCCATTGATCCAACAGCGTCGTGTGTCAGAATAATATAAGACAGTGAGGGGAGACGTGTCGAAAGTGAAGTGAGGAGAAAAACACAGAGCGGTGGAATAAATGTGCATATCAAGACAGGATTTTACGCCTCAGAGAAAGCACTAGAGGGAAAATCAAACTGATTTCAATGTCACAAAATTGATTGTCCAATTTTCTCCGGATTGCTTTCTGCTTCCCCGGGGTAGGTGAGGTGTCTATCCAAATACACTTAGAGCTCCACCTGAATTATGTCTTAGGAATTTGGAGAACGAAGGGGTAAAGTTTGGCCTGTCTTTCAATTTTTCTTTCTTTTGGTGTGTAAACCTCTCACATCCTCTCTCTATCTGTCACAAATACAGTGCATACATATGCTGGACATGCTGTCGTTAAAAACCATACTCTGGATGGCAGATGGAATCGACGGGTGTCATGCCGGAGCCATATTTATGAGAATGTGCTGAAGTGGCTGGGTTTAAATCTCTCCAGACCTAGAGGAGAACAGTTTAAAACTTATGCCTTCTGCACTTCCATCTGGCTCTGCTGACTGACTGTGCTTTTGAAGAAGTCTCACTTTCTTTACTCCTTTTTCTTTTTTTTCCCCCACAGAGATGCTGCACTGTGGCTGGACTATTGCTAAAACCCCCTGAGGACGTTTGTGAAAAATCCAGCACACTAATAAATTATATCCGTGTGGGGATGAAGGGGGATAGATACTTGTAGATAACATGAAGACAATCATACATGGTGCTCCGGGCTGATACAGCCACATCTGCAATCATATTAATACCAGGGAGGGCTGGTACCACAGATATGGATTAATCTTAGCTGTTTGGCTGTTTAGTGGGGGAAAAAAAAAAATCACCATATTGAATTTCATTTCTTTGGCTTTGATGGCATTCGAAAAGAAAGACGCTTCATGGATTGCAACATCACTTCACTGTGTGTAGTCTTTCACACAGGTCTATCAGTGACGCCACTGCTACTACAACTCGGCGGAGAACAGCCTGTGCGCAAGCAGGTCTCAACAAACCTAATAACAGGTTAAACAGATAATAACAAAACTCTTTCCATGTCTGTGCATCAAAACAGATGGAAATCTGACAGGAACAGGTGTGCAATCTGCCCTGTCCAGACAGCTCCCAATGAAGATGAACTTAAAACAATGTATCAGAACAAACCCAGTGTGGCCGCCACCTAAGGTGCTCATTAAATCAGTGGTGTAAGTGAAATAATCAAACATGACTCCAATGTGATTTGGCCCATATATAGACACAACTGACTAGGGTCTCAGGGCTTGGTGACTTTGAAGGACTTGCCCATAACTTCAAGAGTCTATTGCCTATAGAGAATAAGGTGATAGGAAGAATCTGCTTTTTTCATAGATTTATTGAGGCCACAAACAGGCGGACAATTTGGCTATGTGCCTTCTTCAAAGGCATTCGACTGCATATTTGAACACCAGCCTGTTAGTGGTTGTAATAAATCTTGGCTGCAGGCGGGTGAGGAGTTTTTTTTTTTCTCTTCATGGAGTGTTATCTTTTAAAATATCCTGGAAGTGATATGCTTCAAAAGTCTCACTTTTCTATCACGGAGGCACACCGCAAAAACCGACATGAATCTCTTGAATCATTCAATCTCTCAATCGCCTCACTAAAAACCAGTGCCAACAGTGCTCACTGCATTGATTAGATCTCATTCCACCGTACTTTTAATCAATTACGCCTCTATTAAACAGTTTACTGTAGCTCGGGGAGCGGCTCATCAAGGCGGTTAGCCGCCATGGTTCCAGCAGTTCCGGATGGGAGGTTTTCAGCTGGGCTTGTTGGACACCACCAGAGCCGACGGATGAGTGTGTATCACCTCAATTAAACTATGCGCTAAGTGTCTGACAACAGCTAATATTCCTCTTCCACCAGCGAACCCAATCGATGTTCTGGCATTCGTCACCCTGCTGAAAAAGCAATCATCTCGTTGTCTCGCTCCGGTTAGACAGGGAAATGGAGAGACACTCATCTTGCTTCTGCGCCTGCTCACTGAAATGCACCAGCGCTCACAAAGACACACACAAGCACATGTAAAAGTGGCATATGTCACATACACACACACATACATACTGTCTATACACACCTTCTTCAGTCACTGGTGACAAGAACCTGTCCAGCACCAATTCACACGCCGCTTGGACCACACACACACACAACACACACACACTCGCAGCAAGTCCACCCACCTCTCTGTCAAGTAACACAGGGGAGATGGCGGTGACAATGTCGCCTCGTTCTGCATCGATGTAGAACATCTTGGAGGAAGGATTGTCTGGCGACTGCCTGACGATGTTGTAGCGCAGTGCGGCGTTATCGGTGGCGGGGTCGTCCGCGTCGAATGCCATCATTGTCATCACTGTGGTTCCTGGAGAAGACAGTGGATAGACGGGTTGAGTTTGAACTCAAACATAATTGTCCTATACAATATGTGTGAGAGGCAGCTAAATTCTTGTGTTGTAAATAAAATACCTCAGTCTCAGTGAGACCACAGTAGCTTGTCATTTGGATTTTATTTCTTATGCATTACAAAATGTTTGGACTTCTAAAATTAGAGCAATCGTGGCACCAGGTGTATGAAAAGTGCAATTTCAAGCTAATGCTGCCCAGACAGCTTCTTAAAAAAGTTAGCCCTCTCTATTAATGTGTTTTCTCCCTCATGTCAGCTCTAACAGCATGGTGCATTTTATTTGCTAATGGGAACAAAAATGGAAATCCTGCCTGCTGCAGCTGAACTGAAATAGGAGGCAATCCTTGACACACCCTCAAACCCTCAATCTCTGTCTCTTGTCAGTGATGAGATACACTCGCACAGATTCAGCTGGATGCACAACTCACTCAACACACATCGAGAAATGTTAACACACACATGCACGGGTCTATGCTTCCATACGTGGTGTATGCACACACAGACATATAGTGTATAGATCGTGGGTCTGGTAGTGTTTCCGATTTCTCCACTGCAGGTAGAGGAGTCTGTACGCCATATTCTCCGTCCAGCACTTCATGTTCTCGCTGTCATCAGCTTGCAGTTGGACACCTCTGCTTAAATTAGCTGAATACGTCTTCAATTTGTTTAAGCTCTGAGATTGACTCATTCTTATAGAGATGCGTGACTGCATTCTGATGAGCCGGTGTGTTTGGGACACAGATGGATACTTCTAATAAGTCTGACACACTCTAAAACGCAGGATTGATGGTTTGTGTGCGTGTGAAATTTGAAGTGATTTACTTTAAATTGCGTGGTGTCATTCTTTACTATAAAAAGTAGAGAAGTATATTCATTAGATTTTGGTGGCAATAATACACTGTAATTCTAAAATGACACAAGAAATCAACGTGGATGATGATTTCATCCACATTTTTAACAAAACAGGAGCATTTCTTTTATGAGCCCTGCCTGGGTTACCTTGGATGAGGTGGATTCTTTTCTAAAATGAATAAACTGTATTTTTCTGTGTTTTCTGGCAAGGAAACCTTTGGGATTCTTATTTGACCCACATACTTAACAAAACATTCCTCTAAGCATCGAATAGCAGTGCTGCATAGCATGGCTCATAAGCATCGATCTGTTTTCACGCTTCTCCTTAATACCCGACAGTACTTTGCCACAGGGCATTAACTGAACTATTCAAATAAGACAAAAAGGGCTACTGGAAAATATGCAAAGTCTATATTACATAACAGTGGCTTAGTACCAAAAGTCTTTAGTCCAGTTGAAGGTAATGAGGGGCAGAGAGGTGTGGGTTTTATCCCCTTGGCATTTGCACTTCAAGGTGAACCATTAATGGTTAAGTAAATCAGTAATCCTTTCTCTACAGAATAATTACACAGTCCCATCTCCTTCATTACCTATACTCTGTTCCACTTCACACCTCAAAAGCCACACTGCTAGAGATGACTCACAAACACAGTCACACTTGTGCACACCAACACACTAACCGGCAGCAAATTAGAGTGTTAAAAATGATGACTAAATTGGTTATCTTGAACAGATCTCAGTGAATTATGTTCTTATTCCGCTGGCAAACTGAGGTCTATCAAATGCAACACAATCATATTACATGTTTTATGTGACATCAGAGTCTAGCTGACCCTCTTAATCCTCACTGTCCTCATCAGATACCATAATTCTACTCACAAATAAGTATCATGTAACCAATAAGCATTAGTCAGTCTGGAGATACAACACAGAATCAGCATCAATCAACTTACATGATAAACATCGTGCATCCTGTAATGGGACAATGGGGCTGGGTATGACTCTAACAAGTGATGTCTGCTGTGTTTAATCATAACATGATATCATGTGGGTGGCCTCACTGAAGACTCATTGCCCTCTTTTATCAGCTCCATCTTCTGGCAGGAGCCAAGGCTCAATCAATCTTAACTGCATTGGATGGTTATATGGTAGGAGGGATGTGAATGCGCAGGACGGCCATTACCTCGCTATCACTTGGACCCATCTGCTGTGCTGCTAGATGACAGCAGCTCAGACTGGATGAAGGGGAGAATGATACAATAAAGATGGAGACGGCAGAGACGGTCTGTAAACACAGTGTGTAACACGTCTATCAAGTTACAATATAATGAGTTGTACATATGTATGGTTCTCATAGAGAGCGAGAGAGAGAGAGAGAGAGAGAGAGAGAGAGAGAGAAGAATGGAGAAGCTGAGCTATGAGCTAAAACGTCACCAATTCACACATGAAAGGACACAAAGATTGACACAGAAAAGAAAGCACACGCAGAGACACATGTTGTGGATTGATTTCATCAAACAGGCTGGCGGGACACAGTGCTGTTGCCTACAGCTAACTCCCTATATCTTTCTCAAACACCAAGGGAAATCAGTGGGGGCCTGCAGATCTGTGGGTGCCACCAGGGAACTGACATAGTGTGAGAAGCCAAGATGAAGCAAGACTACATAGACTACATCGAGAAAAAAAAATGCGATGCCAGTATGTGTTTGAGTCCAATGTGTGTGGGGTATGTGCACATACACACAAACACACACACACTGTTTATATGTCACAGTCTATCTGCACTGTGAGTGTGAGTGATTGGAATTTCATTTTGAATAATTCAACATGTACAATGGATAGTCCAACACCCGAGAAAGGATTTATAGTAATCAGACTGAAGTGAGTGAAAAAGACTGAGAACTGACCCATTCTATTCTCAAGTGTAAATGAGATCACAGCAGGTTCAATGATAAATCATCTTATCCAATACCAAGACAGTTGAGATACATTATGATGAATTACAAGCAAATCTTTCTAAGTGGTGGAATGCAGTGAGCAGGTGGTAGCAGAGATAAACGTACATGAAGGTGTCAAGGTGAGAGAAACGCAAAGCTTAGAAAGCGAGAAAAAAAAAAGAACAGTAGAGCTGCCATCACTGAACATTTGGTTAACCTTTTTTGGGGCTCTTAACAGTCACATTATCTTTGCCCATAATCATTATGGCACCAACTGGTATTTGCATTTGTGAAATGAAACTGAGGCGATGTTAAAATGTGTGTGTTTGGGATAATGTTTATGTTTTGCAGCTATTTAGTCGTAAATATCAGTGGAAGATTGTATCTATTGTATCGATTTTAGATATTGTATCTAAAATCTAAGTTGATTCCTCAGTAATAGATAGCCGTAAAGAATATTGCAGGACATTAATGGCCTATTTTCTAAATTAGCTTTTTATTACAAGTGACAGGTCTGAACAGTTTGGATTATTTCTAATGACAGATGTTTGTGTTTGCGCTCAGATAAAAGAAGGTGGCGTTGGCTTCTATGTATCAATAAGAGTTTAGCCACGTTTAAGTCAAAATCTGTGTCAATGTTTCCTTGTGTTGTCAGCACTGTCAAAGAAGTCAGATAAAACTACGCTCAATCAGTCCAGATGAAACATCTTAGCTGCATTTTTATGATCTTATGAGGATGTTTTTTTTTTTTTTTTTTTTCCTGTACTTCAACTTTGATTGTTGCTTATTTAAGCTTATTTTTATTTTCTGTTCCACACTCAGGCAAGCAGTGAAAAAACATTATTTTCCAACCTTACTTCTCCATTCAGTGGTTTTCTGCTCAAACTTATATTTCTTTAGTGGCAGGCTGCACAAATCAACTCAGCTGTAGCAGGTCTTATTTACACCCCTAGTCTTAGTGAATTCCATGTTCATTTAAAAAAAGAACAAGCAAAGATTAAATACTTTGTGTCCCTAACGCTAATTTAAAGTGTGTTTAGTTAAACATTTGTTCTTCCAGCGTGTAAATGAAGTATTAGTCTTCGGCTGTCTTAGAAGTCTCGAATGCCAGCATGATAGAAACACTATTGAAAATTAATACAACCAGATGGTTCCCAACTTTGCGGCACAGTGGTGCAGTGCCTTTCTGAGGAGAGTTTGTATATTCTCCTAGTGTCTCTGTGTGTTCTGCCACAGTCCAAAAACATGCAGGTTGATTGGCGAATCTAAATCACTCGTAGGTGTGAATGTAAGTGTGAACAGTTCACTTTGTGTCAGCTCTGTGATGAACACAGAGTGTGACCCGCCTTTTGCCCACTGTCAGCGGGGATCAGCTACAGCTCCCCCGTGACCCTGCAAAGGTTAAGAGGTTATAGATAATGGATGGATGGATTCCAACATGGGACGCTCCAGAGAGGTCATGGGATGACTAACATGCTAGGACATAAGAAATAAAAGCATATTTCTGCTGCAGACATTCAGTTGAAATGTTCACAGCTAGTAGATATATGTCACTGATATGTGAATGTTTGCTAAGACATTAAAAGAAGCATACATGCACTTCCATCACAATGTTTTCTTAATAAAACAGCTGTCATTCAAGAGGACAGATATAGACACAGATTGTGCTTCTGTGGTTTTTCTTCTTTGCACAGCCATTCATTCCCACTCATGTCTAAAATGTGTCTCCTGTTATGCTGCAGATATGCCGTCATGTCTATTAAGTGTTACGGTGATAGTTATGAAAGTGGTGAAAGGATATTATTATACGATACTGAAGCAGCTTTCAGGAGCGAAGCTATCTACTTGACTGAATGCTGCATTGTACTCTATCTGTCTACGCTGTTCGCCGGGCTATCGTTAACACTACACTACTCTTCGACACTTGGATGCTGTCCTGTCTGTTTGCCTCTGTGTCTTTTGTTAAACTTGTCATTTAAAAGATGAGATGATTCTAAAGATCTGATTTTCTTTGGTTCAAATCACTTCACACTCCCACTTGAAAACAGCTTTTATGTGTATTCTGCAGAAGTACTGTACAGACTTTTATTTTCCTGACTTTTTATCTTTCGCTTTAACACACATTGTAGCAGTGTTGCATCAGACTTCATAGTGCTGAAGTCACAAAGTGGGCATCACTTTTTTTAATCTGATTTTAAATATTTAACAGCAGTGTGGTGAAGATCTTTTGTGTAACATGTCTTTGAATTATCAAATGATAAGAGTGGTGATTGCATGGAGGCTTAGCTGTGCTTCATGTCTGTCTCTGTTGCTGCTATGAATGTGCATCAGTCTGGTCTGCTCCACACTTCACTTGTAGCCTTAACTCTCTGAACACATATTCGTAAAATTTTGCTAGCCCATTAAACTAATTTGTAAAACTTCAGCCATCAGTTTAGTGGAACTACCAGCATATGGGCTGCTGTTTGCCAGCTTATTCATTGCATTGGACATCACCTGTCTTGCCTTCCTACCTTATCTGTGTGGAACATTGCCATCTGCACTATCCTGCACGACTACACAAAGAAACATCTCCAGAGGGTCTTCTGTAAAAGCAGTATACTTTGTAAACACAGTGGCTCATTCTCAAGTGACAAAATGAAGATTCGGAAATATGAGGAACAGACAAAGGAAACAACAAGAAATGAACACTTTGTTTAGTAGCAGTATGAAAAAAAATGAACCACCTGTCAGGGTAAATTTCCTCAGCTTTAAGAAAAGAAAAATGTGGTCACAATGCAACCTGAGAATGCTGTCACTTCGGAAATGGTGTTTTATTGATCACTGAAGTGTGTTAACTGCAGATACCAATATTAGGAAAACCATGATGGACAAGAACATTGGTACAGATGCTACATTGTATAACTGCTTAGTGCTTGCCCATCACCAAATGACATTTTGACAGCCAGATGCACCCAATAGAGTTCATAAAAACCTGTGCAGTGACATGCTGTACAGTATGTGTTCTATATCAGTTCAAGTGGCTTTACTTTAGAAGTAGAAATAGCTTTTATGAATATACAGTAAGTAATAATAGGGACAAAACCGGTCGTTCATCATTTAAACAGATTGTAAAAAAAATGTAAATTAATAAAGTTGCTTTAGTACTTAATTTGTATATATTAACTATGAAATCAACCACTACTAAAATAATGACATAAAATTCTAAATAAGGAAAGAATGAATCTATGATCTAATGACTGTGGCTTTAAACAGAAATTAAATCATGCAACAGTCTCTGGAATGGTATGGGTTCATTCATGTTTGTTTTCACCAAAGCATGTACATCTTTTCATTGTTTCCAGATCAATCTGCAACTTGGTTTCAGTTTTGATATATTTCATTTGCACCACAAATGTTGATAGGAAACTGTATATTTCCAGCTAAGTGAAGAAACCGTTGTTTTGTAAAACAGTTTCACAATTCAGCAAGTTGTAAAACTTTTGGAAATAAATTCATTTAGATGCAATAACAGTAGCGGCTGAGGCCGTAGATGTGGGGAGCTGTTGTGGAGCTCTGCTGTGCTGAAACTAAATATGAGATAATGAGCCCGGAGCTGACAGTCAAGTGAATGGAGTGAAATACAGTCCAGCTGCCCTTTCCTGCCTCCTCCACAATGCCGTTTCTCCATTCTATCTTTTCAACCAGTGCCTGCTCAGGCCACAGCTGGACCACTGGCAAAAGCTAGATAATAAACAATTTATACTGGATACAACCCAATGCAATGCACAAAGAAAGATACAAAATACAAATAAATACAAAATACAGACAATACAAGGACAAAAAAATATATATATATCACAGTGTTAGGCAAAGTGAGTGTATGGATTGAAGGGCTTCATAAAATATCCATGGAAATTCTGATGCTATATGATAAATAGATAATTGTGCCTGTGGTTGTGCATGGGCACAGTGTACAGACTGATTGACAGAGAGGACAGACGGACAGTTATTGTTCTCATCACGGCATACTGATGACACATTTGCTAATGAGAATATAAATAACACACAGGCTAATGAACAAAAGAACCTGGTAAACAACTCCAGTGTAAACACTGACAATCAAAGCTGGTAATGAAATCATATTGCAGTTTGATAATTGAAAAAATAAATGAATTGTATTAAGTCATTTGAAAGGAAAAAATAGATCAGGAGAGGAGCGTATATAAGAGAGGAATCAGAAAGAATGCCATAAACATCTGGGATTCAAGATACATGTGATTAGAATCGTCACATGTATGAATGAGGCCACTAGGACAGAGTTAACATGGGCCAATGCATTTATGTGAACTTTTGTCCAAAACTCTGTTCCTCTGACAATAGCGCAGCCCAATTAAAGCTACCTTTAGATCTCTCCATGTGTTATTTTTGTCATTATAATCAAACATAATAACCCACTAATAATTCAAATCAAGGACACTTGACACGGTCATGTCAAAATTGCTCCCAAACATTGGCTCCAACTTTTTCTAATCTGTCCATGAGGACACTCTAGAGTAGAAGAAAAGATTTAAATACACTTGCACGTAGTTCCTAATCTGAAACAGGTGTTAAAATTAGTGAAAACAAACACATGCTGCTAGGAATATTTGTGAAGTGAAATTTTAATTTGTGCCCTCAGCCACTGTTTTAGAAAACTCTAGAGTGTTACTCTGGGAACTTCAGGGATCATCGTTCATTTCAACAAATTATACAAAATAGTTTACGCTCTCATTCACATCTCCATTGTCCAGGTACGGTTAACAATGCTCATTAAGTTGGTTTAAGTAATGATTACTGCTGCAAAACAGAAATGGCTGACTATCTAAAAAGTGCATACCCTCTTTTTTGTGCTTATTTGTCTGCAGAAATGAACTAACTGCACAAGACCACATACATACTGTGCTGAATGTTTACCTCCCCTCCAGTAATGCCTGCAGTAATTCAATTTCTGCTCTATTAAGCTAAACAATCATCCGTTATTCCATTTATTATTTTAGCTTATTCCAGTTCTTGGACCAGAGGCAAGCACAGTCTCCACAGACATTTTTTTTTTTTTTTTTTTTTTTTCCGGACAGTTCACTGCCAATCATACGTCTTCAACCTGTAGGAGGAAAACTGTCTGTCATGATGTTTGTAATCAGTGTAAATATTAGATTAGATGTAAAGCTAGACTGCATTCCTGTATTGCTATTACCTTTACTATGTTCTAGAGTCTATTTTTTGTCTGAGGCACCAAGTACATATGTGCATACATGCACATACTACATAACTATTATCATTTGGGATTTTAATCAGGGTTTTCCCATTTGTAGCTAACTTCACTCTCTCCCATATTTGCATATCTCTCCACGTCCCCTCCTGCTCCCGCTGGCATAATGAATGCTACAAGTCCCATTGTGGAGCCAAATGTCAGAGCCCTGAGGCTGGCAGACAGTCCATGACGCATAATGACCAGCTGAACCACCTCGTCTCGTGACCTCAAGCAGAGCAGAGAGGAGAGAAAAGTCAAAAGAGAGAGAAAAAGTATGGAATTAAGACAAGAACAGAACCTAGCAATGGTGACAGAGAAGAGGAGGAGACGAGCTGAAGAACCTAATTAGTTATCAAAAAAAAGAGAGAGAGAGATTGAGAGGAAACAGGATGGACAGCTGTTTCAGGAAAGTGTGTAGGAAAGAAGAAGTGTGTGTCAGAATGCATCGAAGCTGTTGACTCAGCTGCGTAGTTTTAACAGTAATCAGCGAACTCAATAACAACCTAGGGTGTATTGATTAAGGGAAAACTTCAGCAGCCACACCACATGATCCCATCATCATTAAAGAAAATCTAATTACCCTGTAGCTGTGATGCCACCAGACATGTCCAAATGTTTCACGCTTTTAATGTTCTGCCAAAGCGAGACCGACCCCCCACCACCACCAGCACCGCCACCACCACTCCAGCATATAAAAAACCAAGTCATTAATCTGAGGAGGCACGGAAGTGACAGTATATTGCTTTAGTTTTCTTAAGCTTAATTAATCATCTCTGTGTGTGCACAATTAGACAGCAGATCATGTCTGATGTTGCTCAGCATGCTTATCCACCTGAAGCGACCACGGAGAAACGTTGAATGGATCCACAAAGGTGATCTCCGCAGAGACTGACAGACACACCAGAGGAGCAGAGGATATTTCTACTGGGACAGGTGGGAAAAAATGACAGATACCATCGTCAGGAGGTGGGTGGATAGGAGCTGGAAATGGAGTGTGTCCTATCTATGCAATGCACCTCTGTCTGTCTCCCTCCCTGCTTCGCACTTGGCTTTAAGGGTGAGTTTCTGAGCCAAGGTTGAATCATGAGGTGAGACTTCCATCTTAACTAGACTTTGGAATATGGACTGAAGGCTCAAGGCAACTCATTAAAATCCAAGACCATGGGGAGCGATTTGAATGAAAGATCGCAACCTCTCACTCAGGATTTTATGCAGGAAGTATGCCAACTATTAAGAGACAGATTACACAAAAGAACCAGACAATGGTGGACGTGCAGAAAGTGAGGTATGATTTCATCGAGCTTAGCAAAATTCAATAAGGTGGATTATTTCATGGTTTCACCTCGACTCCCTCTAAGCCACACCTCTTGGCTTTTATATTTCCACACTTCTTTGGCCATTTATCTGCTTAAAATATAATTAGCCACTTTGTCCTGGTTCATACAATGCAAATAAGGGCAAACCAATCATCAGTCAGCATCCTTTTTATTGAAGCATAAACATATGAAAGGGTGGCAAATTAACCAAAAAGAAAGCTGAACAAATGAATGAAAAAGCACAAAATGCTTCAGTACAGTCACTGAATGGATTGATCAGTATGAAAATAATGTGAATAATACGCTACGGCCTTCACAGCCTCCATATTTCAACCAAACTATTCTTGTAAAAACTGACATTTCTGTTGAAAACCTACAAAGCACAAAACAAAATGACATATTTTCCTACATTCTCTACATCCAAAAAGACATAAAAAAAAAAAAAAAAGTACCACAAATAGTCCTAATTGGGACATACAACACTGAGCTCCTCGTTTTATTCCTTGATGACCTCCATAAAAGACATCTACCAAGTGAGTAAAAGGGGCAACTGGGGCAAATCTGGAACATTTTGTAATTGTATGGGACAATGTGGCATTCCACTAACAAAGTGGTTTACACCCTATCCCTGGACATTGTCATTTTCCTTTCCTGTTATTCTCCGTTCATCCCCATAGAGGAATCTCCTTTTCCTCACGGAGGTGGAAAATTTATGACCACCAGCCACATGATCAGAAGTCCCTTTTGGATGCAGTGAATAGTGGAAGTCTGGACATTTCTGCAGAAGATTGCTGGGGATGGATCAGTCATGCCTTCCCCTGGTGTATTGCAAGATTGGATGTATGGTGTGACGTAGATGAGAACTAAAAACAGGCCAAAAACAGAAGACACGATTTGACTAGCATCATTGCATTTCTATATCTGTCCCGTGCACGTATGACTGAAATTACTTTCGTTATATGTTGTGTCTTGGAATTACT
Source organism: Argyrosomus regius (assembly GCA_946959425.1). Taxonomy (NCBI): domain Eukaryota; kingdom Metazoa; phylum Chordata; class Actinopteri; family Sciaenidae; genus Argyrosomus; species Argyrosomus regius. The sequence continues at coordinate 20,961,611 of OX336886.1, forward strand.
CTGTACTCTGTACAGTTTATGCTAAATAGATAAAATAACAATGCTTAACAATACCACAAGACATAAGTGATATACTCTATGTAGGACATTGTGAAATGAGATGAGAAGTGTTACTGTTGGCAGGGAAGTGCTGTCAGCATTCGCATGCAAGAGTTGGTCCTGAGATGTGTGTGAAGTGTTTTGATTGCATTAGTGCATCCTGGATGTGAAGTGAACTGTTGTGTTGAGCAGCAGCATGTCAGTGGGGAGAACCGTGTGAAGAGTTTTGAAAAGTGAACTCAGTATCATGAAATGTGTGTTACCAACTGTGAAAAACTATAATGTCAACAAGCCGTTTATAAAAAAAAATATTTCACAGGTCTTAATTATTTCCTAGGAATTATGAAAAGCTTACTAAAAAAAGAGTATGTGAAACAATGCTAATTAAAAAGAATTGATTTGTATCACCTTGACAGTGATTATCAACCAGTTGAGAACCTGTCCCTTTACTGAGCCTTTGATAAGTTAGTGAGATAATATTATTTGTCTTATTCAAACATATAAGAAAGATCTGATGATGAAGCCTTGACGCAGTTAAAATACATGAAAACAACAGACAAAGGAGAAGTAACTGAGACGATGAGGCCTATTCACTTGAAAGAATTCTTGATAACAATGCAACCTGCAGAGTCACAGTGTAAGTTTCCCTTTGAAGGTATTAATTTGGAGGCTTGGCTCAATAAACAAACTGCATGCTGTATATTTGTTTGTTTATATCCAGCATGGAAATGTCTAAAAACAAACTGTTTTGAGCACATCATACATTAAAATTAGGAAGTGAGAATAAAAACTTTTTGACTTCTACATGACATAACTATAGTATGTCTACACATAATGCACCAAGTAGATAAATTAGCATGATTATATGTTTATATCAATATGTGTGAGTCATCTCATATTTCAGGGATCCCGACTTGTTATTTAGCATTAGGCAAAATAAAACCCTCCATTTATTATTGTTGTATTATCGTGTTATACTAAAGGTTAGAATTTGGATGCGTTCATTAAGATTTCAAATTACACTCAGTGTGTATTTTTTAAGTTTCAATGAGAGGTTTTTGCAGTCGGCAAAGGTTTTGAACTGAACTGTTATACTTGTAACGTTTGTGATAGATTTGTCACAATCCATTTGGCTCATTCACAGCATTTTTGGTTAAAACACAGAAAATACAGTAGCCTGTAATGTTTCTTTGGCAGATCACACTCTGTATGTACGTAACAATATGCCCACAATGAGTAAACGTAGCTGTACAGTAGCTGATTTCTCTTAGAAGCATTGACTTGCAAATTTGGATTGTAAGCATAGGTGTGTATGCGTGTACGTGTGTGTGTATAAGGATGTGTCAATCTGATTGAGTGTTGAGCTGTGAGTGCAGCAGCCACTCGTCTGTACGGATGAGAGGACACTGCTGGTTCTCAGCTTGCAGGGCAGCCTGAGCAGGAATTGTATCTGCAGGGAGGAAAAACATCTGCACTACAACTCACCCTGACACATCTGTGTCAAATTCAAATGCAGAAACACCTGCAAACGTGCAGACAGGTGTGAAAACACATAGGTACAAATATGGTATATACAATATTCTGCCGCATCGACGTGCCTGCATATACTATTGGTCACACAATGTGTGGCAGGTTTGCGGCAGTGCGGCCGCTAGTTTCCACATTTCATTTTCTCCCCTGCGTACTGCATTGCTTCCCTAAACATCAAACAAATATAATACAGTCAAGTTATAATGTTTAATGGGTAGATATATAGAAAAATGATATAGTCATATCAGCGCACATCTCCTCTGGATATGTGAGATTAACAATAATGTCCCATGCAGTCATAAACTGCAGGGATGATAACCTTCTATATGATTCCCAAAACGGCCCCAGTAACTCAGCTGGGAATATGTGATTCACCAATCCATAATCTCTCTGCTCTTCCACCACTGAGGTTTCAGCTAATGACTCCACTCACTAAATCAAGACAAAAGATACTTCCCCTTTAAAAGGACACTTCAATTAATTACCCCCGGAAAATCCCTCTAATTCTGTACCAGGGGCTCAGTGAATAAAACTGAAAACCTATTAGTGGGCATTCATCTGATCTCACCCAGGAAAAAGAGGCAATCAGTGCAGAGCAGCTAGCTACTGTACAACAGAGCAGAGGGATGAGGAGGAGAGGATGCAGGGAATGAGTCATAGCACCAAAGCTGCTGTAAAAGGTGCAAGAGGCTTCTTCTGCTCTTATAGGTTTCTAAGTTAGGACTCCATTAGACATGATTTGTGAATGAAAGTGTGAGAACTTAACCAAGGAAATGCTGAGTCTGTACTACTCCTGCTTTAATTGTCCAAAGAGTTGCTATTACTGTGTAATGCTGACTTTAATTGGGTTTCTGCAAGTAATTAAGATACTTAACTTCAATTCCCTCCCAGGTGTGTGATGAAAAAAAGTCATAAGCAAGTGCTAAAAGTTTAAAATGTGCAATGTTTCTTTAGCAAACCCCTTTTTATATTTACTGTAGAACTACTGCTTCTAGGCATGCTAGCTGGTGGCGGTGGCAGCTGTTTGAGCTAAATGTTAACATGATTATGCTAACACAATTTAACACACAATTTAGGTATAATGTTATCATATCAATCTAATGTGTTAGCATGCTAAAATGTGCTAATCATCACAAAGCAGAAACCTCTTTGGCGGTGAAGTGAAGCCAGTGCAGAAGTGCTAAAAATTGCAGTTCCTCAAACGTTCACTTGAGGGTGGCTCCAGAAGTGAGAAGTCTCCATAAGCCCCCATATTAAAATACCTTCACAGCAGAAATATGTTTGTAGCCTGGTACAAAAATATTTTTGGTCTCTATAGCTAATTTCTCTGTTCATGACAACTGTACTGAAGGTGAATTTCTGTATAAGTCACCCATTGATATTATATCAAGGCTTAAAGTTATACATAATTAACAGCATGGGTGCTTTGATTGACAGGTGGGTGCCATTACAGATGGCTTCTTTGAGCAACCAGACTTCATTCAGCCCACCTCAATCCACATCTTTGCCCATTTTTAGATTAGCCAGGAGGCGGCAGAGGTAGGACCGCCAAGATGGCGACAGCCAGAGCCACCTCATTCTGAGCTTCAGAAACCTACGGGTGATGTCATGGACACGACATTCATATTTATACTGTCTATGATCAACAGTCGCAACACAAACAGAAAGTATAGCTAAAGCTAAAGCTTGACCTGGTGAGGGCGCAAGATGAAAAGTCAGAAAAATCATCCTGACACAGCAAACCTCATGGCAATCGATCTAAGAGGGGAGATAGCAGATAATGCATTGAGGAGATAATGTTGTTAGTTGAACCACTACAATATATAAGAGGGTTACAGCTCTATGGAGCATGATAAGGCAAAGGAAGCCAACCGTGGAGCAGTGAGATAACGCCACCACTAGGTCCAACAGATGAAATATACCATATAGAGTGGAGAAAACAAGTAGAAGAAGTATGGATCTTACTGTATTGTTTTTCAACCCAAATGCACTTCTTGCTCAGGGTGAAAATGTCTGATGTGATCATAAAGTTGTACTGAGATAGCTGTAGTATACATACATATAACTCAGCAACTGATATGTATCACAATGAAAACGTTACATGAATCTCACTGCCCTCAGAGATCTTAGTGTTTATTAAAACTGAGTAATAAACTTTAACAGAGTTTTCTACAGCCGGCAAGGATTCTTGAAAAAGGAGCAAACGTTCAAGGGCAGAAATGCACAAACAACAAAAAAAAGAAGCTGTAAAAGAATAACTTTTATAGTATGCAGACAAAACTTAAGTAGCTACTCTCCTAAAAGATCAGACTGGATTAATTACCAATAAAGTTTAAAAGAGAGAAAGTGAGAGACACAATGGATGACTTAGTGAGAGTAGGACAAAGTCACAAATTAAGTGGCTGTTTGAATAATGTTTTGTTCTCTCATTGTTCTTGATTTATTACCCATGGCAATACAATCAATGACATCAAAACAATCAAAACTTGATGAGGTACATTCCTCAAATGTACACTCTCCTCCATGTGTTGTATGTCCTTGAATGTATTAGTCATCTTCATTCTTTTGAGGACTTACAAGAGCTGTTGCAGGATAAAGGCAACAGATAGCTAGTGTTCTTGTGCCATTTGTTTGCCCTTGACTTGGAGGGTTATGATCATGACCATTCTCACAGTATTCACTGAGCTTGCTACAGTACAGGATGTTCGAGGACAACGGTCTGACAGTGACTGGAGGATGATATAGCAGGCTATTAGAAAGAAAAAGCTCTTTACACTCTGTGTGGAAAACACAGCACGCTTTGTACAACCTGAAACAAAAGACATTTTGCGTTGGGCAGTTTTGCATTACACAAAATCAGACACAAAAGATACAACAAAGTACTGCTATACAAAAGAAGCATACATCCTTCCTGCCACAACTGAGTATATTTTAACCAATAAAACAGAAATAAGCAAGAAATATGCATCGCCAAGACTGTCAGCGGGATTCTAGTATCAGTATGTACCCACATTGCAGTGATCAGAGACAAAGCTCACAGCAGTCTCATGTCAGAAGAACGTGGTGTACACAAAAGCAACATTTGTTTACATTTGAGTGACAAAGGACTCTTGAGAACATAAAATTATAATTCTTGTCTCTTAGTAGCAAAGGAGAAAGCCAACAGAGAAGGCGGAGGCCAGTGTGGATGGGTGGGTCAACAAAGTGTGGGACAGCATTGTAATATACAACGGGCAAAACAATTGCATTAAATAAAGAGGTTACAAGGTTGAATTCAATTGTTATAAACGTTTTCCTTTTGGGACATTGTCAAAATGTAAGGACTATGAAATACTGACAGATGTTGAAAAAGATGGCTGGAGGGCGTGAGTCTGAGCAGAAATCTTTCGGTCTGACCTTTAACTTGTCAAAGATGTACCATATTGATCTGATGGATGCTCTGATTTCATCAAATTGAGGTATTGCTCATGGCTACAGAGTGGCACATGATCCACAATGCTTTATTTATCCGTGTGCATCACAGAAGAATAATGCAACGAAAAAGGAGCCTTTGAAGTGTGTGGGACGTGGTTAAATCAGTTTCCATTTATAACATTATATCTGGAGCGGGCCGTTGTGTAGAATAGTACACATTGTTTGAAAGTAAAACACACGTTACATTATGAGATATTATTTCAAGGGCTCTAATAATACATCTATAGCAAGAAGAAAGAAATGTTTTTCTTTCATAAGAACAATAAAATGAAGCCTCCTTTGTTGTTTGATTTGTTTGTGCTCAGTCTCATTGTACACCTTTCTTCTCAATGAAAAGTATGCTATCTGCTCAGTGCAAAATAGTGGAGAACTGAAATGAACCTAGTGAAACAATCTACCCATCTACAACCCCAATTCCAAAAAAGTTAGGACATTGTGTAAAATGTAAATAAAAACAGAATGCAATGATTTCCAAATCTCACAAACCCATATTTTATTCCCAATAGAACATAAACAACATATCACATGTTAAAACTGAGACATTTTACCATTTCATGGAAAATATTAGCTCATTTTGAAATTGATGGCAGCAACACATCTCAAAAAAGTTGGGACAGGGGCAACAAAAGGCTGGAAAAGAATACGGCACAAATCAAAAACAACTGGAGGAGCATTTGACAGTTAATTAGATTAATTGGCAACAGGTCAGTAACATGACTGTGTGTAAAAGGAGCATTTCAGAGAGGCAGAGCCTCTCAGATGTAAAGATGGGCAGAGGTTCACCAATCTGTGACAAACCACGACTAAAAATCTGTGTCTCTGTGCACAAAGGACGAGGTCAAAGGTCAAAACTGGATGCTCATGATCTTCGGGCCCTCAGACGGCACTGGATTAAAAACAGGCATGATTCCCGGCTGGAAATCACTGCACGGGCTCACGAACACTTCCAGAAATCACTGTATGTGAACACAGTTTGTTGTGCAATCCACAAATGCAAGTTAAAGCTGTATCATGCAGAGAAGAAGTCATATGTGAACATGATCCAGAAATGTTTTCATCTTCTCTGGGCCAAAGCTCATTTAAAATGGTCTGAGGAAAAATGGAAAACTGTTCTGAGGTCAGATGAATGGAAATTTTAAATTATTTTTGTGAACCATGTGCATTGTGTCCTGCGGACTAAAGAGGAGAAGGACCATCCAGCTTGTTATCAGCAGACAGTTCAAAAGCCTTAATCTCTGATGGTATGGGGTTGCATTAGTGCCTATGGCGTGGGCAGCTTACACATCTGGAAAGGTACCATCAATGCTGAAAAGTACATAGAGGTTTCAGGAAAGGCCTTGAATATTTCAGCAAGACAATGCTAAACCACATACTGCATCCTTCACAACATCACACTTCGCAGGAGAAGAGTATCGGTGCTGAACTGGCCTGCCTGCAGTCCAGACCTTTCACCAATAGAAAACATTTGGTGCATCATAAAATGTAAAATCCAGCAACGAAGGCCCAGGACTGTTGAGCAGTTAGAATCCTGCATTAGACAAGAAAGGGACAACATTCTTCTCCCAAAACTCCAGCAAGTGATCTCCTCACTTCGCGGATATGTACAGACAGTTGTTAAAAGAAGAGGGGATGCTACACAATAGTGAACATTGCTCTGTCCCAACAGCTTTTTTGAGATGTGTTGCAGCCATCAATTTCAAAATGAGCTAATATTTTCCATGAAATGATAAAATGTCTCAGTTTCAACACATGATATGTTGTTTATGTTCTATTGGGAATAAAATATGGGTTTGCAATGATTTTCAAATCATTGCATTCTGTTTTTATTTACATTTTACACAGCGTCACAACTTTTTTTTGGAATTGGGGTTGTATAAAGCCTAAAACCCAAACATTTATCTCAGTTGCTGGCAGATCAAACCAGGGCCTGGGGGCAAGTGAGAATATAGTAAGACAAGTCGATATTTGATAACAACACTGCAGAGAGACATATGTTGCTCTCTTTGCTGCATGTGTAGGCAGTTGTCTGCTAAAACGTTAACCCAAACAACTTGACTTGGTATACTACATCCAATATGCTAACATTCATGCTGAACATTATAATTTACATACCATGCCAATATTCCGTGTCAGCACAGGAAGCAATGTGCCCTACAAATGGATGTCATGGTATTTCAAAATAAACACGTCACCTTTACCATGGTGGTACGACTGTAGTATATGTAAAAGGACTGCTTCTGACAACAACATTTTCAAAATATTGTCATCTTGGCATTGAAATAAAGATCAGAATCAAACGATTTAAAAAAAAAGATTTAAAACTTTATCCAGTTTAGACATCTTACAAATTACAAAAAGAAAACTGCTCAGTGCAGTTATCTGCTACTTTGATCAGCTTTGGGAAAAAAGGAGAGCCAAATCCACAAGCCTCTGCACCATGAAATCAATTTCACTTTTTTGGAGCAGCATGCCGACAATGAACCGACCAGGGACTTCTCCAGACTAGTGTGCCTGCGGTGTGTGGATAATCTCTTGCTAGCTGGGCTCGACACTCTCTCCATATCTTTCTAGGCCGAAAACATCTCACACATTTTTACATGTTTCAGATATTTTATTGCAGCAAGATTATGAACTATAATCATACGCCATTAAGTAATGCTTAATGACACAGCAGTTTTATGTCCATACTATGGAGGTGGATGGTTTGTACAAAAAAAAAAACAATTTGACAATGATGTTTTTAAGAATTAATGACTTGTTTCAAGTCTTCTTTTGTTGTCAGAGAATACATTCAGTTTGTTTGTGCCACCGCAGTAACGGTGGCGCTGCTTGACACACAATGGTGGATTTGTGGCGGTCAGGGTGATGGAACGACCCTGACACACTTAAATGCAGGAGGCCAGAGTTGTGCTCCTTATTGTCTGAGTTTTGTTTACCATGGTCTTTCTCTAGTCACCTTCTAAATAACCACAAACCAGCAAACATGCTCACACAGACACAAACAAAAAAGAAAAAAACACAGTATTGTGGCTTTGACTTTGCAGTGCTGCTTGGGCAATCATAAAAAGTCAACATTATGGAAAGAAGGACACCGCAGTGTGCAAAAATGAAGTGGTAGTGTGGAACATTCTTGTCTTTACCTTGCTCAGGGATTAATGAGGAGTTAAATCGAAGTGAAAACACAAAACAACACAGCCTTATTTTTACAGGAACAGCAGTAAATGCCGTCATTGCTGACATTTATGTATTTATTTTCCTAAATGCGAATGCCAATTTTTGATCCTGGCATAGCGAGGTAGCAAACTTCTTGTCAGAGGATGGCTATTTCTTTTTTCTGGGTTGCTTTGTTGTGACCATGCACAGGCTAGCAGCCAAGCGTATTATTCGGTTACTGTAGATGTTGGTATCAGATAACTCTAGCAAGAGATGACACACTGTTGGAAACACTGTTGACAATGTAATGTACAGCATTACATTCTCACAGTCCACACCATGTGAAGCACAACATGCTGCTGAGGAGATTTTACAGTGGAGGCAAGAAACAACTGCTGCCTGGAGTTAAATAGCAGCACTGTGGGAGAGTCACAGGGATGGACAGAAGGGCTGGAGAGGCTCAGGCTGACAGTGATGGGTGATGGATGCTGCTCAGCCTCAGAGCCCACAGAGATTGGGGTGTATTTGTTGCAACAAATGGGATTGTTCACATTTTCTACTGTAATCCGTGACTGAAACCGAGGAACAGGGGTTATTGTGTGTTACTGGACATCAAAGTTTTTGAGGCACACATGGTCAGTGGGGTCTTTTCCACACAACTAAAGGATAACAGAGGGGTCAAACAGGGAGCAAAATTCCCCTCACATAAGCTGTGCTGAATAAAAAGACACACTGCTGTTATAAACTGTGTACTGTACTGTTTCAATGCATATTCAATAGTATGCATGGTCCATAGACCATGGAATCTCTTGCATTGTGCTTTGCTCTGACACATTGCCCCAAGCCACATACAGTCTAGTTCCCTTTTCTCTTTTTATTTACTGTATCTACATCTCTTTCAAACTACTGCTGGAGTAGCTAAGCAAAAAATGTTTTCACTGCTTTTCTGGGTTGGTTTGACATGCCACTTTTTGAAATAGCTGCACTGATGCAATACCTTTCGTAGGTGGGAGTCTGCTGTGCAGTGTAGTGCAACATATACTGAAAAACTCAAATGTGGCTGCTTTGTTTTTCTCAGCTCTCTTTCTCTTTCTCTCATGTCATTTCCATCAATAGTGGTCCACAAGATTGACCTTTTATGGACTATGAGGTATGATTAAACTCAACTCCATTGTTCTATTCTGATATTCTCTCTCGTTAAAAAAGTGGTGACTTGTCTTTGACTATTCACAAATTACTGCACCACTTCTTCTCCTGAAAAAAAAAAAAAAAAAAAAAAAAAATGATGTTTTTGCTTTTGAAGAACACTGTGAACCCCTGTTGGGGTTTCATCCAAGAGAAAATTTAAACAGCGTCACAGGAAGCGCAGGCTGTAAGATCTTCAGTGGCAGAGATAAGAGCTCGTTTTGATAATACAGATCTATATCAAAAAATTTCATCTCAGAATATCTGCTGTATAGAAGCGACTGTTCCATCAAAGCCAGCTAACTCTAAAAACAAAATTACCTGTTATGTGAAATGTGAAGAGTCAGACGCCTCTCCTGCACTCACTTTTATTTTTTTGGCTTTCAATTCTGATGCAACCACCGGCAAGACCAAAGTGCATGCTTAATATAGTGGCCGATACATGCTCATATTCATTTGAGTCTCTAGCTGTGTTTGAGACATAAACTAGGCATTAATGTGTGGTTCTGTGCGGGAATTCACAGTGTGTCTACTAAATACCAGCAGGGTAGTAATCACATTACAACCACACACATGTAAAGCACTGAAACAGATGGGAATTCTTTTAATTTAACGCAACTTAACGATGAGTCAAGTTATACAATTTTGAATTTGCACTACCGATATTATTGAGAGGTAATACGGTTTTACGTACAGTGGCCTTTAATAATCTTGATTAATGTTCATATTGATATGCTCTTCTTAAAACTTGTTTATCACCTTCCTTACTTGAGTAATCGACCTGAAGGAGGTATTACTGAGACAATCTTGCAAGTGTCATAAGCCTCCTTAGTCCAGTCAGCAGTCCAAGGTCAGCAGAGGTCCTGCCTCCTCTGGGCTGTAAGCCTTCACTGTCAGAAACAAATTGTTTGATAGGGGCTCTTTTTCCACTTAATCGCAGCCGCTGCAGACACCCACATACGCTGACGCGGACACACACACACCAATGAAGGACAGAAATCTCATTAAGATCAACGAGATTGCCAAGATAAAATGTCACTCAAAAATATATCAGCCATGGCGGACTGAATCTCCGGGTCCATCAAAAATACGGCACAACCTCCTCAACCCACGAGCTTTCAGACATTTTTGATTGTTTCCATCCATGTCAACGGAAAGAAAAAAAAAAAAAACATATGAATATATTGCATTCAAAATAGGTGGAAAAATACGGCTAATTGACGGTGGATTATTCATAACTCTGGCAAGAATGCAATAGTACATGATAGAATATGCCTGATCTGAAATGACATCATTACATTATATTAATTTCACTACAGGTTTGAAGTCATTGTTCCTCTGGGTTGAGATGAAAGTGAATGAGGCAACTCGGTGTAATCTACTTCTCCAAGGAGACCAGTGGACATTGTGATTAGTGGGGCAGGGATGTCAAACCAGGAGAGACAAAGACGCATGTTGAAATCGTAGGACATACTGTACACATGCATTCATAATGCATACAGTTAAACAACGTCTTTCATAAAGTTTGTAAACTGGCCTGCAGTAGCAAGGCACAGCACATGACCACCGGGACTTTACTGACTGCTAGACTGGCATACTGTAGATATATCCATCAATTATGGTGGGAATGTCAAAAATTACTACTCAGCTTCAAATAACCATCTGTCACCTTCACAGCTGACTAAGATCTTTTATGAAGTCATTTTGTCTCCAATGATCTCTGCAGCACATGGACACAAAAATATGCAAAACAAAAGTCGGGTTAAACGAAGCTCTGTAACATCTGTTTTTATAACAGTGATCTGGTTCATTCATGGCTCTAGTGCTTGTTTAGGTATGATACTTTTTTTATGCCCTGTGTGTATGCCCTGTTTGTGTGACTGTAAAGTAGTTACCTGTGTATGTGCTTCCTACTCTTCAACTTTCCTCTGGCAAAATTGCTAGAGGTCTCTTGAAGTCATTCCTGTGTCAGCATAATAAATACTTATGCACTATGTTGGATGTCAAGTCTGAAGTTGCTGACATTTTTTGTGTGTGTTCTGCACTATAGAGTTTCTGTCACAAGGCCATGAGGTGGAAAAGTTAAGAGTACAAAGTTCAGCAAGAAGACACATTGTTGGTGTCAGTAAGTGACATGTGCATTGTTGCATTAATTATTTAATATTAATAATAATCATCCTAAATAATATATTGTCCATCCATCTGCACCACTGTGCTGCACCCTATATTATATTTTTATATCAATGTGCCCATTAATTATGGTGAATACAAATCTAACCCTAATCAAGAATTAAAATACATACTTTATTAATACCTCTCAGAGAAATTAAAAATGTTCATGCATTCACAAAAGGACCCTTTACACATGCCTGTGTAATATTGTATGATATGTAATATGTATGGATGGAGCCAGGGGGCTATTACATAGTGAGGTAACTTACTCAAGGACACCTTGGCAGTGCCCAGGAAGGGAACTGGCTACCAGTTTACACTCTGTATGAACTGAGCTACTGCCTAATGGTTAGAACCAAATTCCCCAAACGTTCCCCAAATCTTGACTGTGAGTTTGAGATCACACAGGCATGTGAAAGATCGAAAGATGATGACCCCGGGCAGCTGTCACTTTACATGGATTTTCTTTTTTTTTTAAATGCAGATATATACAGTACCACAGAGCCTTTAACGGAAAGACAAGCTGTGTGAGCAAGAAGTGTGATAAAATAAACCACTGACAGATTATTTGACGATCAGCCTCCTGGGCACAGAAGTGTAACACTAAAAGCTGTCAGAGGAAGAATATACAAAAACAAACCAAAAAAAGTAAGTAAGAAAAAAGACCAGTAAGAATTGCTATGAACAAAAGATAAAAACAGTCCAGTGAGAACCCCTTAAAGTAGTAAACTACTATTCCATCAAAGAGAAAGTGGTACCTTCTTGTACAACCTGTCCTTTTTTTCCTCCAGCAAGACACTAAAGGGATACTTTGTCACAGAGGCACATCTACATTTAAGCTTCACTTATATTGCATAAACAGGATATACTTAGGGAGAGCATTGCTTTGAACTAAATGCTAATGTTGACATACATATAACGACAATGCTAATATGCAAATGTGAATTACTGGTATGTTTACCATAGTTAGCATCTTGTAGTGGCTTTTCTAAAACGAGCAGGTGAAAGTTTTTATATTCTGTTATGATGAAGTAGGCGATAAGCAGACAGCATTAGTTAATGTAGATTTTTGAAAAGTTGTCAAAGTTATCGTAGCTGGGCACATAATTCCAACCCAGACCCAGCAAGGTTGGATGTCAGAGCTGTACTCTTTATGTTCCCGAGACAGTGTACATCAGTCACTTTCATTTTGGGCATCTATTTCGAGCACTGAATGTAAAAAAGAGCCACAGGAACAATTTGCGATCATTTGGAGCTACATTAAGTAAACAGATAACTTTCCTAATGGTTATGGATTATCTAAGACACTGAGGTGATTATTATTACTATTAACTAACACTATAAACAAATGGTTAATGCTATTAACAATATACTATATATATATATTATATAGCTAATTGTGAAAAGTGAAACAAGGTGAAGCAGTTATGTAGGTTATTGTAGGGTCGACAGGAAGTAAACAGATGTGCAGTTTGTAAAACAATACATGTCATACTACATTAGCATGAAACACTGGGGACTATAAGTATTTAGCCATAAAACCAAGGTGTTCAATACAATAATAATAGCACTAGAGGAAAAGCTAACAGATCATCAAAGCAATAATAGCAATTTGACATCTCATTTTCACATTTATCCAATAGTTAACACACTAAACCCAGAAATGTAAACCTCATGGTGGGGCTAGAGGAAAAGTCATTAGGACGCATTGTCTGGGAACCTTGAATGTCTTCACATGATTTTGTGCCACTCCATCAACTAGACGATGGATAAAAGTCAGGAAATCACTGCTGTCAAAAGGGAAAATGGTGGACCAAACCCCCCAGCAGACCTTTTCATCACTGCAGCCAATACACTAGCATGGTTAAAACTTCCCTGAATGTGGCCAATATCCTTTTCCATGGCTAGCTCCCTGGCGACAGCAAATGTTTCAAAAGCAATCAAAACATGTCTAACATTTGTGGAAATATGGTTTAAACAGTTAGTTTTAGCTGAGTGAATGGCTTCTACGAATGTTTTCTGCATCTAATACAAGTATGTTATGAAATGTGAGATTATATTAAATACACAGTTGTTCCCAGCATCAATTATATAAAATCTGTATTTGATTGTATTGCTTATTGAGACTGCATATTGTCACAATGACAAGTTTGTTGTCAGAGCACAGAAGTACAGCTTTTCTATACAGCTTTTGTACTAAAATGCCTGAATACAGGATGAGATAAAATTGTTTATGTACTTCATAACATCCCTTGTTAAATAAGCAATTCTACAAAAAGGCAAGAAAAACACTATCTATGATCTTTACCTGTCAATAATCAGAAATAAAACATGCTGAGTTCAATGGAGTTGCTGTTTCAACCAATTACTGGCTAAGTCTTCTGGGAATCGATTCAGATGCCGAAATTACCTCTAGTACTCAAAACCATAAAAGCATTCATGGAGGCAATTAGAAGGTTCTCTGTTGTGTGTCTAGAACATAAATACTGCACAGTCTATTCTCATGGGACTAAACAAACCAGTGCATTTCTTGATAAATGAATGCAGAAAAAAGCAATTTTTATAAAGCTTCTGGGAAATATGACTCTGACAGCATTCTATTTTTATCAAGAGCTATATGTTTTATTTTCATCGCTAAACCATTTTTCAAGCTGTCAGAGAGAAAATAGAAATAAATGAAGAGAAGAAAAGAAACACACCCAAATCCATCTCACCATCACTTCACATGGCTACACCTATCTCAAACCCCTTATCAATACAGCCATTCCTCTATAACAGCTAGTTACTGCTCTCCAAGCTTCTCTCAGACACTTGTCTTTCACATGGTCCCATTCCTATCGATTTCTGTCCACGTTTTCATTACTCAGTAGTAAAATGTCATATGAAACACAAATTCCTTTGCTTACAGGTGATGTACAGCATGTGATATGATACTGAAGATTTGACAATTCCATTACTGTTGCTACTGTAGCGCATGTGTTTTGACAAGATTGGTGACCACATGATCACAGTTCACCGCAGTGATGACAAGACCATGTAATTCCTGACTGATGGATACATCTCTTTGCGCTGTGCTGTTGATTGCAGCAGAAAATGTACAGAAAGACGGTGCCTTGTTCTCATGTGTGAACTTTGTCATCTCTGCTTGTCTGACAATCCCAGATCAATACTCAATCAAATAGTTTTTTTTTTGCTTTCGGCAGATCTGTGGCTCCTCGGTGTAAAAGCCCAGAAACCTAGCCGTGGACTGCATGTCGTCATCTGAAAAATAGATGGGACTGTAAGCAGGAGACGAAAGAGGAAAGGAGGGCAGGAAAGGAGATTCTCTGTGACCGTGTACAGTACAGTTTCAGTCAAACGCAGCAGGACGCAGCAGTAATTTGGAACAAGTAGGAGACGGTTTGGAGGGAAAGCGACAGGCTGAATAGATGGAGAAGGCTGTCTCTTCCAATCACATTCCCATCTGTATATTATACCCAGATCAGTGTCTTCATCAAAGAACTGAAGTGCCATACTGCTTAAAAGAAAAAAAGAATGAGGATGTGTTTGTGAGGATGTTGTGAGAGACAACTCCAGTTCAAACACCACAATATCATTGCTTGCTCATTTAGGTCAGTCAGGATGATGAATAAATATAATTATGATTATATCTGGAATCCTTTTGACATTTACACATTTAATGAAAAGACCGTAAGTTCCCATTTTCTTCTTCCTGAGAGTAAACAAGCTATATATACACAATTATTTTATTTTCCATTTGCTCAGGCTTCACTCTTGCAATAGTTATCAACAATACGGTGAAGGATCAGAGAGAAAAGAGGATATCAAATGGAGATATGCGGTAATGATAGGGAGTGGGACTCCATTTGTATAAGCTAGGCTATCTGGAAATTCTATTAGTGAAACTGCTTGGAGCACTTATCCAAGATCAGTTTCAGTTTTGTGGTTATGGAGAATTACATTATGGAGAAAACATCTGCTCATTGATATACTTTGCTCTTTGAGGGTTCATAACAAAGGATCCGGACACTCCAAAGTATTGGGCACATTAAAGTTTGACCTGGTGTTGGTGCTAGATACAAGAATGAAATCATCCAATTGACTATATTTTATCCAAATGGAGACATGAAGGTGAGTGTACCAAGTTTCATGGCAATTCATCCAATAGTTGTTGAGACATTTCATTTAAAACCACAAATGTGAACCTCTTTGTCTCACAAGAGAAAATGTCAAGGGATCACCAAAATCATGAAGATTCTTCACCTCGGAGCCATGAATGTTTGTACAAATGTTTGTGCCAATGCAAATTTTACGTATTGGGATAAGTGAAGACACTGACCTGTCGAAGTCAGAATTCATCCTGTGAGTATGATGGATCGGTGTATCAAATTCCTTATATGAACCTGCCTTCTCCTAATCTGTACTGAACATGTGAACATGTTTATTCTAAAAATAAAAAGTGCAGCATCATTTCCAAAGAACAATTTGTGTTGTTATGACTTCTATGAAAAGCCCTCTTGAGCAAGGCCAGGTCAGGTCAAGTGACCTGATCCTGGTATCACTGGCATTTTCCAAAAGCCAAAGCCAAGAGATGTTAAAAACAAATCCGGCCATGTGGGGGTGTTTCCACATATCTGGATGTTTTGCCATTTTGCCATATCTTCTCAGGATCCATATACTGGCAGACATTACATTGACTAACAACTGTCAATGAGTATTATTTAAAGAACTTATCCTTTACTTACACAGATTACAGCAGTACAAACTACTACAGCACATCCAGCAAACTCATAATTCTTGATCTGCTCAGAAAGTCTTTCTTTGGAAATGTTTTAAAAGGCTGACTTTTGAGGACATGGTTTCCAATATAGAGGGGCTACGATGGTCGGGACCAGTCTTGTGAAACAAAGAGGAGAGATAATCTAAATTGGAGAACCTGGAGTGCAATGGGGGTTTTGAAAGGGGGCAACGGCTGTCTTTTCTTGTAAGGGAAGGGGGAGAGGAAATGGGGCGAAGGGGAGAGATTGGTTTGTCTAGTTGGTTTTGAGAGCATGTCTGTGTGTGTGTGTGTGTGTGCGTGTGTGTGTGTGTGTGTGTGTGTGTGTGTGAGTGTGAGTGTGTGTGAGAGAGAGAGAGAGAGAGAGAGAGAGAGAGAGAAGCAGGTCCCTGTCGAACCGGAGAGAGGGACAGATAATCAAGCCCTGAGTTGATATGGGACTTTGTGTAGGGGCAAAGGAGAATGGAAACTCTTTAATAGATTAGCAGCACTCAAGTACTGGAACGGCCACCAGGGAAGCCAAGAGTTGAGCCATTGTCACACCTTGAATTCCCAATCCTCTACCCACCTTCAAACAACTATACTTTTGGGCCTTCACATTCTGCTCTTGGGCAAGACTCTCTCTCTCCAAAATTAGGAATAAATTCTCATCTACATAACACTCATGCATGACAAAGAGAGGAGAGAGAGAAAGGTAGAAAATAGTGACAGAAGGCTGGGAGAGAGATGGATGTTGATGCTATTTAGCTTTGGAATGACACAGGGAACCACATAACGCCCGCAAGGGAGCAAAATAATTTACACCAAACCACAGAAATGTATTCAAATAAAGTCCTATTCACATGTATTCAGATCAAATCACTGTTGAAAATAAAGCCCATTTAGAATGCAATTTTTTCCTCTCAGTGGTGTAATGCATATCGCTCCCTATGGTAATTCAAAAGAAGATAGCTCAGTTAAGAAGGCTCAGGAAAATCAATGATGCCTTACTGGTGAAAAGAGAACAGATGCATATAAATGAGTGAGTTTCTCACTGGATTGGAGCATACATTTCTATCCACTGGTCATAAAGACCTCGATCACGTTGCACTGATATATTCACAATGCGCATTTTACACTTTCAATCACTTATCGTTTAGCGTAGAATCTTTAATTTGCAAATGTCACTGGCATATCATGTAATAACTTTCAGTTCTGACACTGCAACACACTGAGACTAAACATGAGCCACCAAGTAATTAGAGGAAAATAAGAGTTGACCGTGTGGGCTTATTACTTCACTGAACCAAATGGCATCATGTACACATCTATAAGTGTAAAGGGGGGGGGGGGGGGACTAATTTATCCTAGCACAACAATGCCCCAGAGTTAATTGGGCAGCAGCCTCAGTAGATACCTTGGGCATTAATTTGCCAGTCTTTCTCCGTCTGACAAGCTGATAATGAGGCATTGTGGGACAGCAGTTCACCTGGTAGGGTGTTGGACAGACTGTTCTCCAGCTAACAAAGGGAGAGAGAGGGAGAGAGAAAGCACCATAATGGGACAAACGGGCACCATCATGCTACAAATTACCTGCCAGTTTTGGTGTAATCTCTCAGTTGAATCATTATCTATCCCCTGAATCAATCTCTTTCTTGCTTTCTCTGCACCCACTGGCTACTGTTGGCACCCCACCAAACCTCTGCCTCAACTTCTTCCACTAGCTTTCCCCAAACTTGGTAGAGGTGTCTGTAATATCAGTTGGCCATTGATGTTGTTTTGACCTTTTATTTTGCTGAGGTTTTTCTCTGGCGTGTCGGCAGTGTAAGGGTCCTGCTCGGCACTGTATGTGGCGGTTGTGACGGTGCAGCAGAAGAGTAAGCATGCATTTTGAGATGGAGGGTTCACAGCAGGTGAGCTGGGATAAACAAAAAAACAGGGGTGCAGGACATAGGATATATTAATGACTGTGGTTCAGACAATGCGGTTACTATACTCAGGGTGCAGGTGCAGACAAGTGATGGTTCAATACAAGTGTTCAGCATAAAGCAAGTTTGCCAACAGTATATGCTCCTGACGCCTTATTTTTGTGATGGCATATGGGTCAGTGGTGATGGCAGAGCATTTTTTCCGTGCCTACACATGGATGAACATTACTATGCCAGTGTGGGAGGAGCACAAAAGGGTGTGTCAGTAGCAATCTACTGCAATTTCTACCTGAAACAATTACTGAGGTTTATTTTTGTGCCTCTGACCTGTTCAAACCAGGTTCCAGATGATGAAATCTTATTTTGTCCAGGTGTAACTAATAACAGTGATGGCTCTGTTCCATTTAAGTGTCCCAGCAGGCAATGTCAGTGAGCCAGCATACAAAATGTCAGGTCCCTGAAAGTAGCTCACCAAAATGGAACATCATCTATGTTACACTTGTGCTTTTTGTCTTACGGCGAGTCAAAATGTCTTGTCGTGAAAACAGCCTGGACTGGAAGAACATTTATTAATATCATGATATGAAATGACATGTGACGTGATAGACGTTTATATCCATGTCGTCCAGCTCTAAGCTGTATTTATCCAGCCTGTGTGGGTGTGTGTGTGTGTGCGAGAGCAGAGAGCAGAGAGCAGAGCAGAGCAGAGCAGAACAGCGGACCAGATCCATCCCTCTCTCCCTTCACAGCAGGAACTCAGGCCTTAATTACCTCTGATATAAACACAAATTAGTCTGGAACACAAACAGAGACTCGGCTATGAGTAATATCTTCATTTATACCCCATCATGTCCAATTACACAAGATATATCACCTAGACGCTAGGTTTAACTTGTCTGCATGGTGTTGGCAGAGGAAAGATAAACATAAATAGCCAAAAACATGACAGTCTTAACACAGTAATTTTCCAGGAGCCCACCATTCCATCCCTAAATTTTAGATCAAACGATTTTCTCTGCAAATCCACTGACGATGTGCATGACTTTCAGTCATGTTACTGTTCCGCTGATGCTGTCACAATGTCTCCCAGGTGTCTCAAAACAAATGGAGGCGTGGAACTTAGTGCAGAGGATATATGACATGGTGGAAACAGTGTATAAATATAACAAACCTACACAAAGATGAGGAATAACTCATGATAATAAAGTTAGAGCATAGTAGTTTGGATACCCTTGAAGTTATATACTGAAATGGATCGTATATGATGGTGATTTTGCATGTTTTATTCCATTTACTACAATTAATGTATGGATCAGTCCAGGCAACAGAAGAAAAAAAAGAAAAATAATAATGTGTTTTTCTTCATTTCAGACAGCCCTTTGTTTCCAGTTGACATGAAAATTACTAATGTCAACTCTGCTTCAATTTTTATCAGCGTTACATCACTGAATGTAAATGAAATGCAGTGCAGACTTTTCAAATGAATCCGTTCTTAACCTGCATGCTAATATAACAAAACTTGTTGCCTGGGTCTAGACCTTCCCCACTCAACCCAGCTGACCAGATCATGACATCATGAAATGACGGCTCCTTGGTTGAAAAAGTATCAAACCCAAAGAATGAAGTTGGGGGACTAATGTTTAGCCAATCAGCACCGTGGGTGGAACTTACATCGTTGTCAAGCGGTGTCAAGCTGCGCGCTAAAACCAAGGAGTACTATAATGTGCAATAATGACAATCTATACAAGACAAGATGGCCGCTGATACTGATGCTGTTTATAGACGGCATATCTTCTTAACATTACCAGACATCATAGCTGGTAAAACCCCTCTACCACACATTTGCAGTGGTCACATGTTTCTCCATTACAATGAATGAACCTGGCCTCAGGATGCAAAATATGTATTAATCTGTTGCAGAAAATAGCCCCAAAAACTACCCCTAGGTGGGTGACATTTGAAAAATGAACAGTATCCAGCTGTTTAAGGAAATTGCTGAGTCTTTAAAAAATAAATTAAAGTGTACACTGTATTTGTGACCAGGTTCTTTAAGATCTAATTCTTCGGTGGAAACATTTGTGCCTGAGTGCTGCAAACACGGTGGGGGAATTGGAAAGTAAAGAATGATGCAAACGCATTTTGGTCAATTCATGGGATTTGTTGATAATAGGAAAAATATTGAATAACCCCAGCCTTATGCTTCAATTAAAAATTTAATTAAAAAGTTGTTGTCAGTTGGGATGCTTGTGGGATTCGCAACAGCAGTCAGAGGGAGTAAATGAACCATGATCAACAAAACACTGATATCATTGTAAGTCACCAGCATTCTCGACCAAACTTGGTCTGAAAAAGTTATGATGCGGTCCGAATCACACAGCCCCTGGTGAAGTGGGGCAAAAGCAAGTGAGTGGTTCTAAAAAAGTTGGTAGACAAAGCAAAGATGGAGAGGATAGCAAAACAGAAAATACGAGGGAGTAGGGAGAAAAAGAGTAGGATAGCATGTACGCAAAGCCCAAGGGAATGCAGGGCATGAAGGGAAACGAGAATGAGAGAGATAAAGAGGGATAAAGAAAAAAAGAAGAGTGGAGGAGTAAACAGAGAGGAAGGAGAGGGCTTGCCAGGAGACTCAGGCTTTGGCTGCCTTTGTTATCAGTTTGCACAGAAATGTCAGAGCACTGTGACATTCTCCCCTACAGCTTCCCCTGCTGCCCAACCAACTACTGCGTAACACACACACACACACACACACACACACACACACACACACACACACCTACACACACACACACACACACACACACACACACACACACACACACACACACACAAACATTGTGGAAGAGCACATCCACACATATTCATTTTGAAAAGCACATGAATAAATGCAACACACAACATATGCACACAAAGTATAACTTGATTTATAAACTCACACATGCGTTACAGGGCTGTATGGAGCTTTTTTTAGAATATACTATTTGTGCTGGAGGTTGAAGGATTTGTAGCACAAACATAAATAAAAAATAAATAAATGAAAAAACAAACAAACATGTATTCCCATCATATGCAATTTTAAAAGTGAGACAAGGTTTCTAAGTTCTCAGTGAGTTCAATTTGTTAATCAATGCTTAAGTTAAAAACTCAAACAAGTAATAAATGTTACATTTTGTGGTCAAAGGAGTCAAAAGTTGAACAATTATTTCGCTGACCTCTCAATACACTTTGGCCTCTGGGTCTCCACTGCATGGGAATGATTTTTTTTCACAAATGTATTTATGAGACATGATTTCTTTTTTTGTGGTGGAAGAGGAGTGCTTGTTTTTTTCTCTGGTGTGCAACCTTCACTCTTTTGGGTTGTGGTCACATGGTTCCATATGTCTTCACTGGGTTTGCCTTCTAGTAATGTATTATAATGCACTCAATAGGTTGCTTTGAAACAAAGTTAAGTAAAAAAAAATAAATAAAAATAAATGATTGAATGTATGTTCCAACAACATGATTTTTGTCAGAGGTCACTCATAGTTATGAACCCACAGACAATGCCCTGCAATTTGGTAGAAAACTCTATACATCTCCATAATTGTCTAACACACAGACAGAGCTAAAAACAGAGTGAATATTAGACTGACGGCCCTGAATGAATTATATTGTTGCTCTAGATCTGCTGGATGTGTAGATAGGCAACTGTTTACTAAGTCAGCTAAATCAACCTGAAAATACAACTGGCCATGATGTGACAGGTTGTCATATTTTCTTGATGAGGCTTCTTTCAACAGTCTCATTTAATTACTTGTTGGACTGTGAAATATGACAAATCCATTTTAAGTTTTCCCTCTGTTAACATGACTTCAGTATCACTAGCTGAAAAGGGCAGTGAGAAATGTTGTTAAAAGTTCAAACCATGAACATGTTGACAACAAGCCCCGGGTAGATGTCTGACTATCTGTGGCATCTATCTAAAATAGACTACTACTAACCAGGAACTCTACGGGGAACTGACAGGATGTTAAAAATAATTTGAGTGATTGATTTATTTCTAGACAGATCACTGAGGCTGAACAGACATGTTGGCTAAGTAGACTATTTAGTACACAGATTTGCAGGCATATGCAAGAAACACAGCATTCAGACCTACTTCCTTCATCTCTAGGCTCAATTAAATCTGGCATGCCAACTAAAGTACCAAGAAGCTGTCAGAAGATACCACACTGAAAATAAAATCAAATTCACTTCATTTTGTTTTGCTCTCTTTGGTTTATTCAACCAGGCTATAATCCAATCAGGAAATAGCAGCTTACAGGAAGCTCAGGGTTATAAAAGCATTTACTGAGTGTCTTTTATACTGATAATTTCTTTTATTTTTTTCAAAATAAAGGACACAGTATCAAATAATTACATATAAAACCAAATTCAATTCTATCAAGTCAAGCAGGAAGGTCTCTGGTGGATGGTATCAGATCTAACCCAGTAATATAAAATGAGTTTTTTTAAAATGTATTAGTGCTGAGCTTGCAGAAGTCAGAGTTAACTTGTCTACTAAACAGAGTCAGGGCCAAAAACTGCTATGATGATTCAGGTGTTTTTTAAGGTCTGGCCCTCACTGGGGCCAAACCAATAAGAGAGTTTTCTGGTGGGGATTTGTCGTATTTCCGATTCACTCCCAGAGGGCTCATTTTTTCAGTGGTACTGCTAAACACGTAGACACTATGTAAGCAAGTTGCATTTAGTCTATGATTCTGAGTGTGCAGGCAAGCCAGACTGTAGACAGTTCTCTACATTTGGTCAAGAATCCATATGATCATGCATGTGAGCATGGAAAAAAACACTATATAAACATAATTTCAGCTCTGTTACTGCAAGATCAAACATCATGCGCTTTTAGTTTGACTTTATTATTCAAACAAGAATCAGATGTGCAAGTTTGTCAGCCTATTAGCCTGCTCTGTATGGCTACTAATGACATGTGGTTGCGTACCCAATACATACCATTGCATAAACAACAACTGCATTAGCAATTCATAACACAAGTTCAATACAAAGCTGACAACCACTCAAAATGTCTCTATGGGGATTTATCTGGGCGTGAGAGTGTGTGCATGTGAGTGTTTGTGTCTGCCTGCCTGTTGACTGATCCCTCTTATCTGTGATGCTCTCTTGGTGATTAAGGTTTTCGTTTGTTGGATTTTTGTGCTAATGATGTGAGAACAAACATAGTCAAAACCATCATCATAAAAATCTGCAGTGCACTGGTTTTGCTGCCTGTGCTTTCCACTTCTAACCATCTGCCCTGTGACCTACAATACACTCAACCAACGTGTTTCTCCAAACAGTCCGTGCGCTGCAGCACGTTTGCCCTTAAGACACTTGACAGGTAGACTTGAGGGGTCTCTTTCTTGCACTGAATCAGTGGAACAGAGTTCAAGGTGAACAGCAGGAGCACACAGAGTGAAGCAACTCATCTTCACTAATTTCGTCATCGGCACCATGTGGTACAACTATGACAGTTGGAAACATTGTGAGACTAAGAATACATTTCAGTAGCTGTGGTAGGAACTCTGACTTTCTTCTAAAAAGCAGCACAGTCTGTCTTAAATATGCAGAGCAGGTCTACAATACCGTTAAAGAAAACCAATTTAATGTGTTGTAGGTGCAGAAATCCAAATCCAGATCCATTGGCCAATATAGGAAACCATTCAACAATGAGAGCCAAACATAAGCTGGCAGTGAATTGCAGCACACAGTTTGTCCAGGACGTGGCCGCCTCCACAATTCTCACCAAAGCATCATGTCATGTATAACCATTGTATGGTGGATGACAGTCATTCACACCACAGCTGAACATGGATAGAATAAAAAAGTCAGGACACACACAGGCACACAGAACCAGCTTATATAAAGGTGGCTGTAGGTTAGCGAAGCATAACTTTCCCAAAATAGAAACACTGCGCATTCAAACAGCATATATTTATATTTCCATTCAGTGAGGGCACAACTGCCATCTTAAAATAAAAGAACAGCAACAGCAGTGACAACAGCTCAGAGCACCAAGAAGAAAGCTACTGAGACAAAGTGACAAAGGCATCCAAGAGAACGTTAAGATTTACAGCATAAGTCAGAGGTGAAGCAGTCCTTTCAAAGGCTCTGGCAGCTTTTCCTCCAAATGATTCATTTTGAAACGCTTGACCATGAGACGGGGTGGGGAGGGAAGGTAGTGCAGAGTTTGTGATGGTAGTCTATAAAGGAACAATCTTTCAGTACATATCCATCATTAGAATCGGGTAACTGTCAAAAAACTTTTCATCATATAAATTCTAGTTTGCTTCCTGATTTCTTCAAATCTCATAAAATCTCATTTGTACTTTTGCAGATACAGAGTAGAGGAGAGCAAGTCAATATTCCATGTCAATATTATGTCATATACAGTAAGTCAGTAAGTCAAAGACTTTCAGAATAACATTTAGATATACTCGTTCTTTGCTAAAGCCTATTTCATCCATGGGGAAAACACATTTGACTTAAGCATGCATTTGTTGACCAAGTATTTTGTACAGTGATGTGTGAAAAGGCACCAGAAACAAGTATGCTGTGGCGAGTCATTTCCAAAATAAAAGTTTTTAAGGTGGATTGGGTGATCTTTCAACCACTGATTAGACCAATTGTAATCCTGCACTGAGAAACGGTGACTAGGGTTCTACTCCACTGTGTGTCCAATCCTCGTCTTATAGTCCTGTTAGTTGTTTTCTCCTGTACAATTTCTATCTGTAATTTGTAGCCAACAAAATGTATAGATTTGGAAATAACATATATAATAGCACTTATAATAAATCATCCAGAAACATCAGATTATACTGGTATCAGTGGTGCTCTATTTTAGTTCAGATGTGCAGGGGAGTGTTAAACGAGTGTGTCATGGGTGTTATATGAGGGTATTTACTGCCAGTGTGAGTATAGCATCTTTCAAGTTATTCTGATGTCATAAGAGTTTTTCTGTAGAAAAGTGGGACTATCTGTGTGCCAAAATGCATGCCCCTTCATGGCAGCGCTCCCACAAAGGACAAATGGGGGAGCGGAGGGCAGGCAGTGGCACATATCGCTGTCTATCACACTGCCACAGTGGTTTTTCTAATTCAATGCCAAAGTCACGGTATCAGAAAAGTAATTTTCAATCTTCAATTTTCACAAAGTGGCTTTGACTTACACAGACCAAACATTACTATAATTAGAAAAGATAAATTACTAAATGCTCTAACTAAACTTTCATGGCTAAATGCTCATGAAAATGGTCACATTTCTAAAGACATAAATGCTGTTCCACATGTATTTAATTTTAGATTAATGAAATGTGTTCATTATGTTTATATTAAAGCTTCATTTAAATATTAATTAAATCTAATATTCATTATATATAGCCTTACAATAAGATGACTCCTCAAGGGAAGTCGTTAGTCAGCCCTAAAATTGCCATAAAATGTAGGTACCTTCATTTGTATCTTAAATAATAATAATGTGGTCAAGGCGCTGAGGTGATAATGTAAAACTGCATAAAGAAGTTCAATGCTTTTATAAAAGATGTTTGTCTTAAAGTGTTTTTTTTTTTTTTTTTAGAGCATGCACAATGTGGTTTTAACCAGAACCACAACACACACAAACATCCCGGCTCAGGACACAAATGTAGACATCATCATCAACACAACCACACCTAGCCCTAAGATCAGAGGACATCTCAAGTGTAGCAATCATAGCACAATATTGCTGTCCAGCTAAATCCAATAACAGCCCAATTCTCTCCAGGGTCCTTCAATATAACAATGTCTCCTACCTGTAGGGGATCCTTCAAGCACCTCTCCTGTGTAACGTGTCTCTTTGAAGATGGGACGGTTGTCATTTTGGTCGATGACAGTGATCACTAGTGTGGCCGGTCCCTCGATAAGGTTTCCATTGAAGTCTGTTGTTGAAACTTCCAGCTGTGTGGATGAAAAAATAGAGTTATTTTCCACAATGAAGATGGTGTTCTGGTGGTAACTCCTCTAAAAAATTATGCTTAAGAGCTGGCCTTTCAACATTTGTCTGAAGACAGGTGAATACAGTGATAATTAGTCTAACTTTGTTGCCACTTTTAGGTAATTTGCCTGGATTACAATAATGAAACTTGTTCCTGGAAGCCCATCAAGTACCCAGGCATTTAGTATAGCACCATAATGTGTATGTGATTATCTGATGAGAACTTCTCACTACATTTGTTCAGTTTATTTTCCATAACTGTTTCAAACTTCCACTTGAACTTGACTAAATCGTGTCCCTGCATATACTGTATACAACTCCAGATTCCTTTACAGGCACGTACAGATTTACAGATAAAACCTCAGTCGAGCCGGGTTAAGATTACTCATCGCCTCTCCTCCTCCTCTCCACCTCCTTCACCTCGTCTGCTCCTCCACCAAGGCATCCTCCATCGGCCCACATCACATATTTATAAATTCAGCTTCTCCCTACTCTGCAGTATTGCTAGTCATCTTCCCCGGTTTACCTAGGGGACCATGCCAGCTCATCAGAATACAGTGAAAATATGCACAATATCAATTTGAACAAGCAGCTTTTAATCTAGAGTGGGACAAGCATGTTCTGTTTAGCCAGTTAATCATTTGCAGTAAGAGCCTTTATGTTGGGTTTACTCATGCAAACTAAAGGGTAAATAAATATGATATGAACTGTTACGGTGCCAAAATAATTACAAAACAGGTGGATCTTGAAAGAAGTTCAGTCATCCATCCATTCATTTTTTTGTGCAAACTATTAGATGGCTAGTGTAGCTTATTGGTAAAAACTCACAACTCTCATCTCTCTAACACAGTTTAAATGAAATCACATGTAAATAAAAACTTCAATATGCAGATGAAGTATACAGGGATAAAATATGCTCTCTGTATCAACTCACTTTTATTAGCTGAATTCCTACTCAGTCGTTATGTATGATAACAGTAAATCTACTATTGTGTTGACACAGTTGTCAGAGAAAAAAAACATAGAAACAGTTTCAGGTTCAACACGGCTTCAGCACACAGATCTCTTTAGCACTCTGTTTTCTTGTTGACAAGTTCCACATGCTTGCAGCTAGTAACAGGACATATGTCAAAACACAGCGTTCACAATGTATAATGTTGGCTCAAAAACGATTCTCTGACTAATACTGGAATAATTCTTGTTGACCTATAGTCACAACTACAAATAAAATAACAAATTCACATAACACAATATTCAACTTGCAAGAAAACATTTTTTTCTTAATGTGCTACATGTACAAGTACCACTTTTATTAATTGGGATGGCTTATTGTGAATAGCATAAAAATTGAAACCATAGTTGAGACAGTTGGTGGGCTTTATATTCTTTATTAAAGACTGTTTTACTCAGCTGTGGTCTCTTTTGTTTACGGTAATTACACAAAAGAATTTCTCAGACAAAATGTGGTATTGATTTTAAAGTACATTTGGGTACCATAAATGAATAGAGACTACAGACACCCCTACAGTAACAGCACACATGCAAAACATTTCAGAGTGCTATTGACTGGACACCTGTGTGTTGCCAGTGACTGTCACAAGATTGGGATTACCTTTAATATAATCTAAGCCTGTAAACTACCCGGAATCCTATCTGCAGATGAGGCAATGCACCCTATGAAGTCAGCTATCTGTATCCTATAAAGATACCGTACGTAATGGCATTAGCTCCATTTCAATCTTAATCTGTGGTTAAAGAGATCACTTCACTTCCTTTATTAGGGCTGGAGCAGGGCTGTGGAGATTCGTCAGAGAAAAAGAGAGATCGAGGTCCCTCTTTTATCTGGAGCATCACATTACCTGCCTTTCCTCTCCCTATCAGTAATGCATGACATCACGCAACCTCTTTATCACACGCAGGTCATCCCACTCTCCCTCTATCTTCTACTTCCTTTGTCCTCCTATCTGTCCATCACCATGGAGCCTGGAGCATATAGTGTAATGGCAGTAATGGCACACATGCAGCTGAACTAAGTGTTTTAGGTGTTAGGGGCCTAATGGTTTCATATATCATCTCATCCTCCTTCTCTCTCTCGCTGCCTTGAGAATATACCATGTGAGGCTTTTCATGAGAGGGACCATTTCCCCCTCTGTCTCTATCCTGCAGAACTGCTGACTCTCAACTAATGGTGTTCTCAATCCAACATGTATTTTCATCCAATCCACTGATCAGCTGACACACACGGGCTCACACATGCTAAGAGGCTCAATATATGGAGTACATGGATCTGCATGGCAAAAGAATTACTGTCCTATTCCAACAAACATATGTATGCATACTTATTCACAGAGACAAGAACACACACATACACACACACACACACACACACACACACATTGATGCATGCACATAGTCTTTCTCCTAGTTTTTCTTCTCAGCATGTCTGAGCTGTAATGAGAACATTAGCTGTGAGGTGTCTAGCATCAGATCATTCAAATGTGGGATAGCACCAACAGACAAACACATCATCATCTCATAGCAAAGTAAAATGGTATGATCTTTCAAACAAAACCTTGAGTATGACTTGCATGACTTTCTTTGACCTGTACAGGATAACAGGATGAACGTCTGATTTCACACTACATATATACAGTAGGACATGTAACCCGTTTTTGAGTATGCATAAAAATGATTTCACTTTGTCATCAACTTATTGTGCTGAAAGATATTAGTATGCAGAGAAAATTGGCTTGAGTTTTGAGTGTAGTGTTGATAGAAGCTATAATGCACAAGGGGAAGGTGACACAGAAAATCTAAATTGCATTACATACATGACAAAATAAAAACAATGAATTCAGCATTTTTGGTAAACAAAATGGTATTTTAGCTATTTTAAGATTAATAGAAGCATAGATGCTGGTGCCAGAAGTAATTTGTAAATTTCTACTTCAAATAATTATATCCTACATGTTCCTCAAAATGAAAACACAGAGGTCTGCCAGATAATGTAACAATGTTATTCTTTAATATCACCCATCCACCTTACCAAGGGTGGCTCTAAATACTACAGTACCCATAAGCCTTGGCAGCCGTTGCTGTGCAGAAAGAGTGAGTCAGAGATGAGAATCAGAGCTGTAGTGAATTAAAAAAGGCTTCATCATTGCATTTAAGAACAAAATACAGAAGTGATGCAGAATCAGGAAGCTGAAGATTGCATTGATTAATTGGATTGTTTTTCTAAAAAGTGTGATCTTTGCCTGCCCATCTTTATTCCGACATGTAAAAGTATTCCATGATCTATGATTGGGTGTTTCTTACCTAAATGCACTTTGGGACTAATTACTTTCTCTACCTAGGTTTTTGTATTTTTGACTTTTCACCAAAGAACCGCACATTTTCTACTGCAGTTGCTGAACTTTTGTCCTGATGATTGAAACCATGGTAGCATATCCACTGAGTCGTTTAATGTTGTCTCTGTAGAAAATGAATGGGACTTCAACTAATGAAACCAAGGATGCACAAAATGTCTCTCCACTTAACAACTCTGTTGGCACTAGTTTCAAAAGTTTGATAGTTTGTGCATGCATTGAACTATTTCCTGGCATAACAAAATAATAAAGTGCATATATTTTTTTAATTAACATCTGCAAAAATAGTATACTATAGTAAGCGATGTGGAATTGAGGCAGAACTCTTTTTCCTTCTTTCTCTGCTTCCTCACTGCATTTCTTTTCATTGTCCATATATTTAAAAAAAAAAAAAAAAGATTGTGATTCTACTTACAGAAGCTCGGTGTTTTGGTGTAACTGAGGCAAAAAAACCCCCACAAAGTAACAAGACTGAAATTTTGCCTGAAGCATATGATAAATGGCCATCATATTCATATTTTTATACCTTTTCTCAAAACCATAATCTTTACAGAGAACATTTTTCTTACCCTGCGGGCTTTATGTGAAACAGTGCGTCTGATTAAACAGCTGTCCTTGCAACAATGGGAATATTCATCAAACCGCATTTGGTAAAAGCAGCATACCTTTTCACACTACATTCACCTTGGCACTGTTACTACTGTATGCGCTAGGTCTCCTTCCAATAGCTCTATTTGTTCCTGTGTATGAAGAATCCTCACTGGTCCTCATTGGTTGAATGCTCGTGCAAATCCTCACCTATGTGCCCTTTCTCTCCTTTTAGAGATCTTTGCATAATGAAAGACCAGAGAGGATATGTGCATAGGATTTTGTGCATGCATGACAGACATAAAAAGGGTAAAAGAGAATGCATGTTTTTTAGAATATATGTGGAATAAGGTCTTCTGAGACCCAATCAGCCTCCAGCATATAGCACGTTTAAGTTATAAAGCACATACTGCACACACCACCATCATCAGTCATTTCTACCTCTGGGGAGCTGCCAACTCCTGAGAATCACAGTCAAAGTTAACTAAGGGAGAAGTCCCAAATGTATATGAGAAAGTATATAAAATATCAATTTCTTATTTGGATGCCTTAAATTGAATTAATTCCACTGTAAGTTATTGACTCTTTCTGCATCAGTGTGCAAAGACAATGACCCAATCATGATGACACAGTGTGTATGTGTGTGTGGGTGTAATAGATTAGTCAGGGAAGTCAGACCTGGAGCATTGCATTCCTTACACGGCTCATCACTTGCCTGTTAGCAAAATAAGGAGGCTATTTTGTCTCTATCACGGATCATAGCGAAATATTTTCTCAAGTTGAAAATTAGCATCTATGTGGCAGTGATTTCATTTGGAGGGAAAATTGCTTATTAAAGGCAGGGAGAATTGGAGAAGATGGGCACTGCTCGTGCCAAATCAGCAGCAGTCGGTCACAGGGGGGATGATAAACTCTGTGACCATTACCTCTGTGTTTATTGGCTGACCTGGCCCCATCTACAGAGTGTAGGTCTGTGACTACAAGCCATCTTGCCTGTGAACATTACAGCTCTCAGTGAACGCATCTGTCTCCTGCAGTCTCTCTTTACTCTCACTTTCCTTTTTGCCCAGAGACTGTGTCGGAGGAGCTTGAGCAGGGCAATTTTCTCTCAGAGCTGAGATCATTATCGCACCGAGACCTTGACACTTCTCCACGTTGGAGAGGTCGTAGTTTGTTTTGATGCCAACTTTCCTTCTAAATAAAGGCTGTGCTTATCCGTTATTCAAGTGTTGCTCATATAATTATGAATACACCATGGGTAATTTATTCCAAGTGGATGCTACGATATGAATACATTCTATTAGTGTTGCTACAAAAGGATTTCCTCAACCATGTATACCATGTATTTTTTAAAATACTGACACCCTCGTGTAAAAGGTGGCTTGATCGTGTTCATCATGGAAAAGATTCAGAATGAGCAACACTTATCAATTTGCTGAGATGCATGCTGACACTTACAGTATAGCGAAGGATGTACAACTGTAACTAAACTGTTCAAAGCTGAATAAGAGTAGCACCAGTTTATTGCTTCAATTTAATGTTATTGTAGAACCAAAATGTGTCCCTTCTATTCCCCTCTCCTCTCCTCTTCTCTGTCTCCAAGGATACCTTCTAGCTTTGAGTCTTGAAAGGCCTTTGTGCGCAGATGAGAAGTAGGTTGATTACAGTGGAGGGATATACTGTAGGCAGAGGTGTGAGCTGAGGCCCCAGTCAACTGGGCGCTGGCTTATTGTGGCAGAAGGAGAGGAAAAGGTAGCTGAGCTGGGGCAGCTTTATCACCGCCTTAAACGCAGACAAGAATAGGAAGAGTGAAAAGGGATGTGGAGAAAAGGGGCCGAGTCATGCATATGGAAGCGTCTTTGTTGCCTTCCACTGCCATCGCCTCATTTCACATTCACTCAGCATGCAGCTCCTCCTGAGCCATTCAAGTAGTCCTCCCTTTGCTGGGGTGGTGAATTCAAAGGAGCTCTGCCTGCCTGCCGTTTTCTTAAGATCCCAGTGAAACTGCTCTGCAGTAGCTCCAAGGTGAATAGTGCCCTGCACCACCCAAACACTCCTGTGGCTCAGCCTTTATCAGCAGGCTGCTCTCCACCCCACAGAACCCCGGTCCTGCCCTAACACAGTTTAGACAGTCCCCGGGAGGGAGAGCTTTCCCTTCCTCAAACTCCCCCTCAATGCTCTTCTTTGGACACAGCAAGGGGGGGCATAATTTGATCACCGCGAAACTTGCTGATCTACTTTACTGAGCAGCTCCAGCAAAGGAGGTTCTATTGGTCAGATGAGTATGAAACCTGAGGGTAGGGCAGAGGCATCAAAGACAAGTATCTTTACAGCCTAACGATGGTGGGGAAGTTGGCAGTGCCACTGATCATTAGAACTCAAACAGGGGTCATGAGATATAGCCTACGCTATTGGAAATGGCAGTTTTTCAAGGAACTTTCTAAGTACAGTGTCTTTTCACTGTGTTTAAGTCACAGATACAAACATCAGAGAGAAACAGCTTAATTGCACAGCTATGTTTCACCCACAGCCGGCTTGGGAAGAGAGCCGCATACACCTTCTTCTAGAGTACAGCAAGGTGTGATAACAAGAGTGGGTTGTTTTTTTTTGTCCTTCACTTCCCTAAAGAATTTCACTTTTTCCTCTATTCCTCTCAAGGCGTATACTTCAAGGCATTGGATTCCCCCAGAAACACCCACTGGGACACAAGCATGTTAATCCATGGTCTTGTACATGTCTGCTGTGACTACCTTCAGAAACTTGAATAATTCTATGCCAATGAAATGAAGCCATGGAAGCAGGCTGTCAAGAAAAAAAGTACAGCTGCACGCGCAGCTTCATGCTCTCCCCGCACAGTAACTCTCTGAGGGACATGGAAAAACCAACTGGGATTGGATGAGAGTTTTCTGTTGGAGAGCATATTTTTCTGCAAAATGAAACCACAACATTATGTCATCTAAAAAAACTCCTTACAAGGTTACAGCATTGGCAAAATATTTTTAGCATAACATCCCTCTAAGGATGTTGGTCTGCAGTCCATTGGTTCACCACAATGGCTCAAACAGAATTATCTCACTAACTTTTAGATGGATTGCCTTAAAAGTTTAGACAGAGGTCATGATCCCAATGGAATGAAGCCTCCTGACTTAAATGATCCTCTGACTCCTCTGACGATTGTATGGATCACCATGAAATTTGCTACAGATATCCATGTTGACATGACTTTGGGCATCTCCTGACTTGTCATCTCATGTCACCGGTAGGTCAAAGTTTTCACCTTTTAAGATTCAAGATCTAATGTACCAAATGGATTGAAACAAAATATTGTGCAGACATTCATGTTCCCAGATAATGTATCCTAATGACTTTCCTGTTGACGGTGGGCTAAATAACAGGCACACCTCTCTGTAACATCCTCCAAATTCTTTATGAATGTAGAATTTATTGCAGGACTGTTCTATTAGATTACATTAGTTTTAGATGGACCTAATAAATTGGCAATAAGTGTATAATTATGACCTAGGCAAGACGTTATTTCTTTATTGGTACTTTATTGGAATGCGTGTTTGTGTTGATCCCTCCATACTCTATTGCTTGGTCTCTTTTCTCGTCCTGGTTTGCCTTGTTTTCAGCAGAGTACATACAGCATTCTTCATCTACAATAGTTTACTTTGATTTCATATTTACTGTGATACTTTGGTACTTTCATTTTCACTTTTGGTTCAAACCTTGTGTTCTTCCTCCTACTTTAGTCTGCCATTTCATAGCAATATGTAAAGTTTCCTATTTCCATAACATACACACAATGAGGTAAAAATAGAAGGTATTCCATATTCCTGCTTAAACAACAACCAGTCCTAAATCTTTAAATGGAAATGTGTATGCCTCCTTGGTGGTCTAATTTGTACTCATAAACTCAGTGTTGATGATTTTATAACCCTCATTGCTCATCTTTATCAGCACGAATATCTCAGAAACTGCCAACTATTGAAAAATGTTAATGTGCTCTTCAGCAAACAAAACTGCTCTTGGAATATCGGATTGTTTTATATGTGGATTTCTTTTCCTGTCTCTTTTCCCAGAGTCACTGATCTGAAAATGTTTCCTCATTACATCAAAAGAAAAGAAGCACTTGGAATGTCAAAGAAGATATAAATAGATGGTCCTTGGAGGGAGAGAGATTGAACAAAAGATGGAAGGTGAAAAAGAGTGGGGGTGTTAAAAGTATAGAGAAGATAGAACATGATAGAAAAGATCTTTCATTCAGCTGGCCGTCTGGCAAGATAAAAAATAATCCTGCTTCTGAAAGGCGTTGAAAGAGTCACAAAGGCTCTCCCTGGTGTATCACGGTACAAAATAGCCCCCCTCCTCTCCTAAGGTATAATTCAATCTCCTTTTGTCTGGTGCTCAAGGTACTGTTTGGAGGGCTGGTGGAAAACTAGGCTTACCTGTCTGCCGCTGTCTCCTTCGTTTCATTTGTAATGTTTTATATTTGTCCCTACAGGAGACCTAGATATGGTGCACTCAGGACTGAACTATTCCATCAGCAGGCAATTACTGTGCAGGTATTTCATTTTTTTCTTTTTGAATAAAGAGACTGTTACATCTGTTTGCAAAGATATGTTGGAAAAAGATGATATGACCAGTATCTACTTAGCCTCTACAGAAGAGTGGTTCTGTGATGTCAAAAGAAGAAGAGAAAAATCACAACTTACTTACGAACTGAATTTCATGCAATGTGGTCATTCCACACAATTTATGACGTTATTTTACAATTCTACTTTAGGTTATAGTGCACATCACATGATTGTCAGCAGCTATGATTTATTATGAGTCCAACATAGGATAATTTAAAGGACTAGTTGTGAGTGAATGTGAAGTTTCAACAATTTATATTTATACTATCTGTATACTATAAGTATCCCAAACCCTTTCTTCCTTTCTTTTGTCTATCATTTCTTTAGTCTATCCTTTTACCCAGCTGTGCCTGCTGCTGCAAGCTACTCTTGGCATTTTGCTTACATGGTGAAAATTACTGTACTTATAAAAAAATAAGCTCTAGTATTGAATCAAGTCAGTGGCTGAATCTTATCTCTTCTCCCTCTTTCTTATTTACAAACAGCAGTATGCAACATTCAGCTATCAGCTTCTTTTTAGTTAATTTTTAGTTGGTCACTTTTACCTGTTAAAATGTCAAATGCTGTGAGAGAATTGAAAACAGGGCAAAATAATCAAACTTTTTTTTTGCTACCCTTTTCAGTTGGTGTCTGTGCTCCAAACCAAAGATCATTTGTGAGGGAAGAAGCTTCACTGTACACCACTGTACAATTGTGAGAGAGAGAGATAAGTCTTTTGTAGTTGAATGAGCTGATCTCGTCACATCAGTTTTAGGAGTCACATTCTCCCAGTTAAACTTAATTAACTCATTCATATTATATACGATATATATACGTAATTTAAACTTATCAACTTTATACTAGTAGGACCTTCAGTATTTGAATCAAGTAGCTTGAGAAACATAAGCTGTACCAAATGTAGCAGTCTACAGGTGTTATTCCAATGCGCCATATACGCATTTAACACATTGCCAGAGACGTATTGAAGCAACACTGCATGTCTTCTGTTGAGTATCGTTGGAACCAAAAAAATACTTAGGCTTGATTAAGTTATATATATATTTATGGAAAGCAAATTCCTGTAAGTTTAGTGACCCCACAAACTTCAACAAAATTACCTTGAAATGACACAGGAGTGTCTAAATAATAAATGTGTTTTCATTTTTAGATGCCTTACCATTCTCAGAAATGAATTTGTCTCTTCTTACTCTGTTTACTTGTGTACTTCCCTCAAGATAGATTCCCAAGACCAATTTCAGTCTGTTTCCTGTCTATTGTGGTCAGTGTCAGCCATAGTAGATAATGGCGAGAGTGTATCTGTCTCCAGTCTCTACTGAAAGTGGAGCTGCCCTGGTACTAAGGCAGAGAGCATTAGGGGTGTGTGCCATGTGCCTCAGCAGGCGGCAGACAGGCTGAATTAGCGGTGGTAATTCCTGAGGCAGAGCAACAGGGCACTCACTGTTTAATCAGGTTATCTGAGAGTATGTGCACAGCAGTATGTCTGCATAGATTCAAGGCCAGTTCTGGAAGGACAGCAGGATGGTGACACAACTGTCAGAGTTGAATGATCCTGACCTGAAGGGAGGCTTAAAATCAGTGTTTATTTAATGTTTAAACTTTTAAGAAATATCTCTCTGAAGTGCAGTCTAAAGAGCTTTAAAGAGAGTTGTTTTTTTTTGTTTTTTGTCATTCACTTTACTTGAAGTCTGCTTTACATTTAAAGATGTATTTTACAAAAGGAGAACAAAGGCAAAATTGAAATACTGTGTCTGAAATATAGGAAGAGAGTGTTGCAAACATCATTAACGAGACAATTATACATTTGAAAAAACAAATTATAAACCACAGGCATTATCAGTGGGGTGCAATGGTGTATGACCCTGTGGCATGAAAGTATTGTGGTTATATTTCTTAAGGTAAGAGCTATTCTGGTGGCTAGCGATTTGTTTGCTCGGGGAGTAGGTGGTGGTGGTGTTGATGGTGTGTGTATGTGTGTCCTTTATCTCCTGCCCACATACAGAGACTAAGTGCACATCAGGGCTGTTTTCCTGTGTGCAGGGCAGCGTATCCTGCTCTCCAAAGCCCAGGAAATTACAGTCCAGCCAAGCAGAAAACAGGAGTGGGATTTTGGACAACAGGCTTCACCTGTCTCAGGCCTCAAGCTCATAAAGAAACACCTACTGTAAATGAGAAGGCATTAGATTGCTACAGAAACAGTGGTGTATGTGTATGGAAATATGTTGGTGTGTCTGTGTGTGTGGATTTGTTTTTTATGAAAATGAGCTCAGTTTCTTTTATTGTTAATCTTTTATTCTTATTATTGTTCTCCTA
The DNA here is from genome assembly GCA_946959425.1 of Argyrosomus regius. NCBI lineage: Eukaryota > Metazoa > Chordata > Actinopteri > Sciaenidae > Argyrosomus > Argyrosomus regius. The sequence continues at coordinate 20,998,752 of OX336886.1, forward strand.
TCTCATGCATTTTCTCACTTCCCCATGGTCCACTGTTCTTTCTTCTCCCATCTTCTTAATGCAGTCTTTTTTCCTTTATTCAAACTGTCTGGAGACACACTACACCCCAATTGTTCATTACATTTGGCTGTTTTATTACCACATAGAAAAAAAAAACTGTGCTAATTTAGTTAAACATTACGGACCGCACTCCCAGCAGTAAGCCCTTCAGAGACAGTCAGTGGAGGAGTCATGTAAATGGTGTCTTTAGATACACCTCTTCTTTCTCATGACTTCAGAAAACCGGTTGCTTCTAATCTGCTGTCAGGTATCCACGGAAATCATATAAAACTTCAAACATGCATTGCATAAAAATAAGTCCTAAATGAAGTTTATGTTTCAGTTCAAGTTTATTTTCTCTCCTCACATGTTCATGCGTTCTTGCTCTCTGCCCTTAATCTCCTTATCTTGTTCTTTTTTTAGTCAGGTGTGTTGTTTGAGTGTCAATCAACAAACATCCTCCTTTCTAACACCAATACATGTTCAAAGCCAAGCATTGTCTAACAGACATTCAATCCTGGCATGGAGGGTGTCAGAACATGCACGCTGATCCAGACATCACTTTGTTGGCCTCCCCTCAGGTGATTTTGGTCAGTTTTTATCCCATAGCACCAGCAAAGAGAAATTCTTGGTCATTTATAAGCAATATGCAAATTGATAAAGCTATCAGACTAAACGTATGTGGCAGGGATGTGAGATTATAGAGTGGGAAATAAGCTTGTGATGTAGTTCCTGCTGAGTTCCATTAACTGCTAACTAAATTGCTGATTGTTCCTTTAAACACATTTGAATATATCTTAAAGTCATTTTTCAAAGGTTTAAGGTCAGAACACATTCAGACACACATTGCCAAACAAACATGCACATTTTCACCTATAGTGACTGTTCCTCCGCCTCAGCAACATGACGGATTAATCAAAAATCCTCTCTTCCTGACACCTAAGCAGAAGAAAACAGCCACAGCGGAGCAGGTATAAGCCAAAAGGACAGATAGAAAGCGGAGCAGTCACTGTAAAATTTGATTAAACAACAAAACCGTGTAGGCATCCATGAGATCTGTGCCTTGTGCTGCAAGGTATGAGGATGAAATCCTGCAAAGTCACCAAATTAGCAAACTGTGGGAATTATGTGTTCTGTACGTCTGCAAAAATGAAAAGCCTGAAGCAATTTAATGCTTACACTGTTAGGAATGTTAATACAGATCTACGAAAACCTGCCCTGAAATGCTATAACTAGCATCTTTGCTCTGCACTGTGTGTAAAGACAGGACCAGTATTATCTGTTATTTCCAGGCAAAATGTATAGAGAACTGTAGTTTCAGTGGACCATATTAGTGGGACAGTAAATGTCAGGGGGGATTTAGGGACTGAGATGACCAGCAAGCTGTCAGCAGATCCCTTATTCACACACTATGAGCTCACATACCTCAAACTTGCTGTACAAAAAAAAAAAAAAAGGGATAAGGATGAGGAATGTGAATAGACTATGGTGATTATATTATTATCTATCTTAAGCTAACTACAAAATAAAAACTAATAAAAATACAAACATTTAAAGTACCAGTGTGTAGGATTTAGTGCCATCTAGCGGTGTAGTTGCAACCCCATTGCCTCAGCCACTCCTTCCTAGCATGGAAGACAAACTTTGGTGGCCATGAAACACCCTATCTATGGTGTTTAGTTTAGAAACATGGCAGGTCCACATGGCAGACACTGTGGAAGAAGACTTACAGGTCTGTAGACATAAAAGGCTAAGTCTCAGGTAACAGAAACACAACAAGTCTTATTTTCAGGTGATTGTACAATGACAAAAAAAAGTTGTGCATATCATATTCCATTTCTCCCAAATTCTGTAAATAGAGCCCCTAAATCTTAAACCTTCAAAGTCATAAAGAAAGTCCAAATCCAAAGTCACAGCCAGACTCATTTCCATGGGACTGATCTGTCAAAGGTTGCCACCATTTGATGTCTACTCTGTCAAAAATAGGTAAATATAGGTAAAAATGTTTTCTTTTATTTATACAGTTTGACAACTAAACAAAACTGTTTTGAGGGGACAGCTTTGTACAGTTTTTGAAAGCTGAGATATTTCAAAATCTAAAATTCAAAATAGCTGTCAATTCACAGCTTGGCCTTTGCAGAGTTGAGATAGGTCCATATGGTTTTTTAGTGAGACCATCCTTTGTCACTGTGCACTGTGGCTTGACAGACATAATATAGGGAGCAGGGAAAGGTGCCTTTTAGATCTGCTGTCAGAGGACATCACAAGAGGCACAAAAGCTGCAGCGCCGGGCTCTGAGGCACACAGCCCAAAAACCTAACCAACACCAAACATGGGTATTAGGACAAGTTTTAAAGGAAAAAAATCTGATTTAGATTTTTGAGCAAAATTCTGTCATTTCAAAGAATAAACTGCGGTATCAAAAATGAGCAACCACAGACTGGTCTCCCAATTAAGAGCTCACTATATCTATATTTGTGAAAATCATAAAGAAACAGAAATTTCCACTTGAAAATCATATCCACAGGACTATTTGTAGCTGTATGTTTTTTGTCTCCCTAAAATTTCAGTGTCTCCATGGTAAGCACGTACAAAGGACCTACCACACTTATTGTTGTGATGACCTGTATTACTGAGGGTCATCCCTGTACCTGTGTAAACAAGACTGTTATTTATCATTTCACATTCTATCCTTCCTCTGTTCTAAGCCAATTAGAGTTCTTCCCCGCCACTCTCGACCCGACCCAGGCTTGTCATAACGGCAGTGATAAACCCCGCACTCCTCCACCCCACCCTCTCCCTTCCTCTCCATTTTCCATCTCATTAACATTCATTTTCACCCTAATTGAGCTTAATAAGAAAATAATGTTTGACATTAAATCCTTGTGAACATGTGGCCCAGCTGATCACAGTGTCTGTTTGTTCTTCCACAGCAAATGTTTACTTTGTCTGGGGTTTGTTTGTTTGCCTTGGTTGTGGTTCCTGTAATAGCCTATTTAGAATTCCCAGTTTCCATCTGTCTGGAGCTGACCCCTTGCTGTTGTTATGCTGAAGTTATACTGTGCTTCTCTTTAATGTGTTTCCCAAGTTTTGCTTAGTTTGTACTTTCACTTGCAACAGCGTCTGCATCCATATATTTCAAGCTGAGCCTCCAAAAATCTGACCACTGCATTTAGATACCAGGCCAGTCAACTTTATTGATTTAATTTTTTCTAAGCCAGTGGTGATATTATTTTGATATACAATGACCTTGTGGGGAGGGTGAAACATTTCTTTGCCAATATCAATCAATCATAATCATACTGTAAAATGGGGAGGAGAAGGGAGGCAGGGAGTGTAAGGAAGTGGAGAGTCAACCTTGGTACACTGATACATTGCAGTATATTGACAAAGAAAGAGTCCACACCTTAAACATACAGAGAGGCAGAAGGCTGTCAGAGAGTCTGTGTAGAATCTGACTGCAGAGACATGAGATTGACATACAATATAACCCTGAACATGGGAACCCACGCTCTGAGGGGAGAAAGATGTAATCTGTATTCAAAACAACATCCACTGTATGAGGTAAAGAAGTGCCTCTCGAGGAGACATGATGGTGTTCTATCATGCCTCTTGATGGATAATAGACTTGACATTTACTGACATTTTCCTTCAATTGTCACCTTCAAAAACATCTTGGATTGGAGATTTATATCAGGATCATCTTACATGTTTGTAGTGTGACCAGTCTGTGAAAGAACTTTTTAGCAGCAAAAAAAAAAAAGAAAAAAAGCTAGTCACTAAGTTCAGCCCTATTCAGACCAAATCAGGCATTGCGGGGCGGTGTGTAGGGGTGGCAGGGTGAGGGGTTTACTGTGGGTGTCTTAATATGCGCTGAACGCAATCAGAAAATAACTTTTTAATAAATCATTTTTTATTTTGCTCCATCACTCTCTCATCCTCACTGCTTGCTCTCTCCCTCTCTTTCTCAAAGCATCAGAAACAAACAAATGGAAACTTCTTTGTGTCTCTATTTTTGCAGCATGGACTGCGAACCAGACACAGACATGGAAGGTAGGCACATGAAATAAACCAAGCCAAGGACACAACCTGGAGAGTACCATAGTTACATCCATGAAGTCCATCTGGATTGCACTCAGGTTTAGTAACATTTCAGACTGTGCAGGGGTTTTACTGTTCAGGTACATTACAGTGATGCTTTTAGAGCTGCTTTGCTGAAAACAACTGGTGCTTCGTGAAAGCAGAGAAACTGAGACAAACCATAAAAGTTGCAGCCACAAACTAACCCAGTGGACTGGTTGCACAACAGATTGCTGCATTCAACTTAGAGGAGGTCCTGCTATTCTATGATATTGTATACTGGATCACTGTCACTGTTACTCAGACACTTAATGGAACTGAGCTGTCTTTGCTGTTAAGTCTATCTGTGTTTTCTTGCTGTAACAAGTCAAGATGTCTGCTGTGCAACCAGTCCATTAGTTAGGAGACAGTAAAAGCTTCTTAGAGGTGAGAGGAACTCCCGAGTCAGATGCCCCTTTACCATATAAGTAGTCATGTGATCTGATGTTAATATAAAAATATTGATTATAGCAGCTTTAATAGATACATCTAACATGTTAAAGAGGCTTTGCCATATGAGCGTGAAAGACTGTGAGCTCCCCGTTTCACTCTGCCTTTAAAACGCCTTTAGAGTAATGGTGATTTTAATCTACCTCTGAATATTTCATGTTTCATCCCCACACAAGCCATTAGCTGCAGTGGGAAAGAAGACACTCTTAATGAATGTGACTGGGACAGCTTACAAGAACCACTGGGCACTATAAAGCGATGCAGTCTTCATTCTGCACATAGTGTTGGACCTTCGATAAAAAGGCGACGCTGCATTTGATAGTGGACCCTTGTTCTGAGTTAGGACTGGGACACAGACTTATTATCTCCTTATGATGACGAGAGAGAGAAAAAGATATCAGAATTCTCTGTCTCTGTCTCTGTCTCTGTCTCTGTCTCTGTCTCTGTCTCTCTCTCTCTCTCTCTCTCTCTCTCTCTCTCTCTCTCTCTCTCTCTCTCTCTCTCTCTCTCTCTCTCTCCTCTTATCCAGGCCTGGTTGGGAAAAGGAGAATAAAAGTACACATGTAGAGCATGTGCATAGAGAGGCAGTGTGCCTTTAGGGATTACAACTATCAGGTTGGGGGAAAAAAATGATAATCATTAATGATGGCATAATTGGTGTTAAAAGCTAATTCACTCCCTGCCACTGAAACAATGACATTTTAGACTGGCCCAGTTTTTTCACTCTGCTGGAATTATTTAGCCATTGACTGAAGCCTTCAATTAAATCAATATTCTCAGACTATAAAAGCAAAATCACTCAGAGGGGGTTTTTGGAAAGCAGACTAATTTCAATCAGCAAGCAGATAGAGAATTTTGTGTCGTCAAAACTAAAATCCATAACATCTTTTAGGTAATGTTTAACATTATTTTAAGCTTACATGGTGGAAAGTTGATAGATCTTGAAACATGCTGAATATACTAAATCTCTGCTGGCTAACTTTCTGACTGACGGGTTCAATAAAGTCAGTCTCTGTTCAATCCAGAGCACACACACAAAGAGTGACATATTTTCCAACATTCATGTTCTGTAGTGCCACTTACTGAAATCAACAGCAACACACACTAGATCCAATAAATAATACTATCATCCATGTAAAAAAGAAGCCTTCACACTATGGAAACAACTAAGTAAAGGAAGAAAAGAGATTCAAGGTAACATACTTGGTAATAATAAAATCTGTAGCTAGCTGTTGTAATAAATCATCCTTATCTTAATAAATAATAAAGTAAATCTAAATGTCTGTTAGATCTGTCGGTGAGCAGGATTTTGTTTCATATTTTTACCATACTTCTTTTTCTTAGATTTCAGCCCAGTCATTGTGCCATTAAATTTCTTTGTGCTGAGCTAAACTATTCCATACTGAGTACAGTGAAATCTTAAAGGAGAAGGTCCCCAGAAACTCATTCTCTGCTCTTCACTCTCCTTCAGTTTTCTCTTTGTCTTCCCCAGAGTTTTATGTGCCAACTTAAGTTATACAGTAGCCAACAAGGACTAAAACATGTTATCTTACTGAGCTGTCTCTACACTGTGAGCATATTCTACAAAAACTATTAGATAAGCATGGTTGCTTTAAAGTATGTGTATAATCTTTGTTTTCTAAATTATAGTATTAAATTAAATGTCTGAAGTGTAAAATAATATACTGCAAATATTGAAAGAGGTACAGAACTTACAGCTGAATTCATAACAATCTCAGTGCCCAAGAGGCTACACACACACAAATCTATGCACACACACACACACACACACACACACACAAGCACAGGTGTTTTCAATTATGCTGCCTGATTAGACCTCTTGAACTCCTTCACTCACCTGTGAGCTTTGTTTCACCTGTTAGAGTGAGACAATTTACATCTTATTCGTTATTATTAACACATTAACTTTGGTTACATTATGCAATTCCCAAAACAGCTTTACTTCACACAAACCTCACAGCCAGTCTAATCAGTCTGAGGAATTGAAAACACCCCCCCAACACACACACACACACACACACACACACACACACACAACTATATTTAGCTGTTAGGTCTATGTTTTTCAAATATTTAGTTTTCACTATTAACATATTCAACAACAACAATCGTATTGTTACAGTGTGTGTGTGTGTGTGTGTGTCAAGTGTGGTGTCGACAGATGGCAGGTCAGGAAGAAATACTTCTTATATTACTGAATCATCATTTCTTTCTATATTCAGAATAACATATTATTCATTTATAAAGAAAGGCTGCAGCTGTTGTCTTGTTACATGTTATTCTAGCAGACCATTCTGTTAACCATTTCATTGGATACAGGGATGCATAGTTACTAGGTGTCAAAGGTGCTTGTCAACAATCAGACCGTAACTACTGAAAGCTAATATCCTGGTTACACCATGCATGCAATAACAACCAATAATTCCAGAGCGAGAAAAAACAAAAGAAATTTCGTGTTTGCTCCTCTCGGCCTCCCTTTCTGTTCCTCTCCTGCTTGCTCTCCTCTCACATCTGTTCGTATTTACTGAGTGAATTATTACTGAGTTTTTACAAAAGCTAGTTAGCTTATCAACAGCTTGCATTCAGCTGAACACCCGCATTCATGTCTGGTTTCAGAAAACGGGATAAGATCAATTGACTTAGAAACTTAAAAAGTAGATTTCCTCTGCCCCTCTCCCTTTCTGTTCTAGGGGAAATGGTTTCGTCACACAGACAACCCAGAGGGCACCAAACCCAGTAAGCACCTCAAACAGGCTCTAATGTTCTTTTTATCACAGAAGCGACCAACAACTTCTAAGTGATAGCATCAATTCAGCCTTGGCAAAGACGAAAGCCCATACGTTCCCAAATAATACTGCCAATATGTGTATGTCGGGATTACGAAATCAAAGTGCTTTTTCACAAAGCGAGCCAGTTTTTTTCCCCCATATGCCACTGTGCCCAACATATGCTGAATTTGAAATAGATTGATCAAAATAAATTATGTTTAAACTACAGATTCTCATGAATAGCTTCACTGAGTTGAAAAGAAAATAATCAGCAAATAAAACAGGAACTGAACTACACGAGCAGTGGAACTGACAAGGGAACAATAAATGTGTCATGGAAGCAGTGAGAGAGAGAGCACCCAGGTGGACAGAAAGGCGAGAAAAGACCATACACACAAACACAATAAGCACCAGATCCAAAAAAGGCATACGTAAACACACACACACACACTGACCTGGTAAGAGTCAATGGCCTCTCGGTCCAGTGAGCGGCTGACTGACACGTCTCCTGTGTCTATGTCAATGGTGAAGAGACCTTTGGGATCCTGGTCAGCACCGGGGCCTGTCAGTCGGAAGATATGGGTCCCTGACTGCTCTGTTGGAATCAACTGCAGACAAACAAACACACACAGACATCAACAACTCGAACAATTGAAAGCTTTCCCCATTTAATTCTGACTCAGCCTATTTCCTGAAGCAAAGATTTACTGAATTAATGCTTCTATTTTTTTCGTTTTTTTCTGAAGCGCAGCACACTGAAAAACACTTTTTATTAGAATTTGTTGACACACATTTGAGCAAAAGGAGCTTACTGCGCCTTGAATGGTGATGCAAATCCCTGATAGCTAGCAATTAAAAATTTATATCAGACAAGACTTTGATATGATTTCATCAGTTGGCAAATTCAACTCATGTAAAATAAGAAAGTTATCATCATCTCCCTGAGCATTGGAATCCTGCTGTGACCATTTGATAATGCACGCTAAAATTTATTTTAGATAAGGAAAGTGGAGCACTTAAATAAATATAAAAATCCATCTCTTAATAATTAAGCTTGAATGTTCTGTAGATTATCGTTTTCGTCGTTATGCTTCAATATGAAGACCATTTAAAACCAAACACTGTGAAATCATACAGTAGAAGATGTGATGTGATGTTTTTGAGCAGTGCTGCCAAGTTACTTGGCTAACAATCCTGCTCTCTCAGAGTGATCTGACCCAGGGACTTTTTTTGGAAGGATATACTCACATGAGACTGCCATATCCAGAAGCATCCAAACGTACCACAGCAACAGGAGTGGGGAGAATAAAAAAAGAAAAACAGAGAAAACGCAGCATGTTAGATTTACATAACACAGCACAGAACAACACAAGCCACAGACCTTGAAGCTCTTGGCAGATCCTGCATTCAGGGCAGATGATACAGAGGTAAACTTGATAAAATAATAAACCAAAATAGCCAGAACCTGATGCGCAGAGATTTGTTCTTCATAACAATGCCTACATACAAACCTCTTCACAGCAGACATGATGTGTCATAGCAGGAAAAGCACAAGTGGAATTAATAACATTAACGATGGCTCTGTTCCATCAAGTGTCCCAGTGAGCCAACACTCACAATATCAGAACCTCTCCAAGGTGGAGTGCAGCCATCTTTAATGTGCTAATACACCTGTGCGTCTGACAATTCAAAAATGTCTGCTGAGAAAAAAGGTCAATCAACAAATCCACCTTAACACTCTTAAGCTCTTTCTTCCTCATTTGAATCCCCATTAGCTTCCACAAAAGTAGTCGCTAAGGGTCCGCACAAAAACAACAACAGTTTGACAAAATTTAAAATCACACAGTATCAGTAAAGACAATAAACTATAATGTAAGTCAAATATAAATAAGTGCAATGACACTACACATAAAACAATAAATAACAGTAACTTAAAATATTAGTATAAAGAACAGTTCTCACCATACATGAATAGTTTGTCATGAAATTGGTACTACTAGATGATCAGTACTCACTTGTTGTCAGTGTTATATACTCATCACATCCTCTCATGAAATGATTATAACAATGTGACTTATTGATAGATAAAGTGTATCTACTCAAACTTTATTGATCAATCTCTTCCAAACATATCACAGTGAACATTAAACCACAATTAATCTGACGTGTATATGAATAAAAAGAGGAATGTGCCTGAGAACAAAATGATTCCAACTTTATGGGCAACAGTGTAGTTTTTCACAAAATAATAATAATAATAATACCTTTATTTATATAGCACCTTTAAAAACAGCGTTTACAAAGTGCTTTGACAGACAAGCATAAACAAAATAAAAATAAAATAAAAATACTCAGGCAAAGAAGAACCGACAAGAAATGCATAAATTACATAAACAACCACCAAAAAAATTAAATGAATGAAAAAAAAAAAAAAAAAAAAAAAGTTAAAAAGACATCACATAAAAGCAAGTCTATAAAAATGTGTTTTAAGAAGTGATTTAAAAGAATTCACTGATTCTGCAAGCCTCAAGTCCTCAGGCAGGGCGTTCCAGAGTCGAGGGGCCCTGACAGCAAACGCCCTTTCACCTTTAGTTTTGAGCCTCGACTTTGGAACAGCCAGAAGGGAACCACCCGAGGACCTGAGGCTGCGGGCCGGCTCGTAAGGTGTCAATATCTCTGATATGTAACTTGGAGCCAGACCCTGACGTGCCTTAAAAGTAATCAGTAAAATCTTAAAATCAATTCTAAAACGAACAGGGAGCCAATGAAGAGAAGCTAAAATCGGTGTAATGTGCTGTCGTCTGTTAAAACCAGTAAGAAGCCGAGCTGCTGCATTTTGCACAAGTTGGAGGCGAGAGAGTGATTTCTGATTTATGCCAGAGAGAAGTGAGTTACAATAATCTAGTCTGGAGAATATCAGTGCATGTATGACTTTTTCTAAATCAGAGCGGGAAATGATTTTTTTGATTCTGGAGATGGTTTTGAAATGAAGGAAACAAGACTGAACTACTTTATTAATATGTTTTTCGAAGAAAGAAGTGTGGTGTATTATTCCAAGTAACAGCATGCATTAATAACAAAAGACTAGATTTTAGTTCAGTCTCCATAGTAAACCAAGATAATTGTTAATGCATCTTAAACACATTAGCAACTCCTTGGTGGTTTAGACACACAAAACATAGTACATTCATTTAGTAGTTGATAAATATCCTTTCGGAAATATACTCATCGTCTTCACACTGTCAAAGTCCATTTTCATGCCTGTTAGCTTGGCATATAAATTGGAAAAGCAAGAAAACAACTAGCCTAGCTTTGTCTAAAGGTAAGAAATTCTGTATAACAAAACCACTGTACCACTGCTGGAGTATTTTTATTATTACCTTTGGACAGAGCTAAGCTGGTTGTTCCGCCAACTTTTGACTCTTTGTGCTAAGCTAATCTCACTGTTGCTAGCTTCAGCTCCATATTTACTGTACAAACATGACGTGTCATCAATTTTCTCATCTAAGTCTTGCCAAAAAAGCGAACATGAAAAAAAAAAAGTATTTAAAAGAGAAACAAAATCCCAGGTTTGTCATGAGCTTTAACTTTCAGCATTAATGTGAACGCAACCGTGACCTTTAGCTAAAAGTCAGCATTTTAAACTCATAATCATGTTTCCATCATTTCAAGTCCAATGTGCTGGAGTACAGAGCCAACACCACAATCATGTGTCACTGTCTAAATGTCTTCGTCTAACAGTATATGCTGCATCCACACAAACAGGCACAGGGTTGTCACCATTATGACACACTTCTGGGCTCTAGCTCTGTCACCGTGTGTCAATGATCTAAACGGTCGCACTGCACTGTGTCTCATGATCAGAAGAGTGCCATGAGGTCACCTTTAATGAGAGCGCACTTTCATGGGACGGCAGCTCAAATGAAGGCCTTTCTACTCCCCACTTGAAAGAGCATGTGAGATGAGACTGCAGTGTTACAAGCCTATGCCAGACGAAGCCCAAGCCCTTATAGCCTCTCCAAAGCTCTCTGCCATTTATCTTGATGTCCCGCTTCATCTTTTTCCTCTATTCCCTTACTGCTTGTTACTTTGTCCATCCTTGCTCTTCCACTAAGCATCCATATCTCATTCTCCATTCATCTCAGTTCTCCACTTCTCTGACTCCCTCTGCTCTTTTTGTTTGTTTGTCAAATGATTAGAGGGAGAAATGCCTAAGTGCAAGAGGAACACAGGGCAGTTATTTGTGGATGATATCCTTATACTAAGAAGTCCTCTTTTCTGTCCTCTCCTCTCTCCTTGTCTTTCTTCTTGCCCCTTTTTCACTACTCACCCTTCTTTCCATCTTTAGCCTTCCTTTTTTTTCTGCTTTAATCGCAGTGTCATCAAGGATGCGTTCTCTTATTATGAGTTTTGTTAGAACTCTTACAACACAGTAAGTCCCTCATTGTGCATTTTCCTCAACTTTCTATCCTTGTGAGGACAAAGCCCTCCAATGCACACACTCACACAGGTGCAATAGCTGTCATTCAGGACAGAGATATTTCGGAGCAGTAATCACAGTGGCAGCCAGCACATGCTGAGAGTGACAAACTGGGTCAGATGAAGAAAACCAAAAAAAGAACAAGGTGCAACATTAGTCAGATTCACAGATGGTTGCGCGTCAAACTTGGATAGATGAAGGGGGGGGGCAGGGGCAAGAACGGACGTGCAGAGAGGATGGGGTGGGGGGTTAGGATGCAGAAAGAGAGAGGAAGTGAGAGAGGAGGAAGTAGAGTGTGCGGAAGAGGGAGAGATCGCTGATAAAGACACAGTAACTTTAGCTGGAGTAACTGAAGTGTCAGGAGAAGTTTAGTGTGATTAGGAGATGTCTCTGTGGGGGAGAAGTGTGATAATCTGCACCGCGCATACACACACACTCCGACTTGCGCACATGCTGGCATTGAAACGTGCACCCAGTGGCTTTGTCTCCACTGAGTCTGTCTCCCTCTGCGTGTGTGTGTGTGTGTGTGGGAGGGAATGATGGGAGAATCTCACCTCTTTCTATCAGCTCTCATTACCAGCCGAGCAGACATGAAAGACTGTGGGGCTCATGATGCTGCAGGAAGATGACAGGAGGTGTGCCGCAGCTACGCAACACCAAACACCTCTGAGCGCACGGAGAAAATGAGCGCCGAAACAATGGATCGGCACCCGTTTGTGTGTGTTGACTTGTGTGTATTTTAAACTTTGATAACACCTCCTGCTGTCTGTGTTCCTGTCAGGTGTGAGGAGGGCAACAAACAAAAACCTTTGGAAATGCAACACTGGTATGCACAAATATGTACACACACAGGCATCTTCTCAGGAAACTTATGTAACTTGTAAAAATGCACTTACGTCTATGTGTTTTATTCAATGTGGGTGTGTGTGTGTCAAAAATCAAGAGGAAAATCTGCTGTGCCAAGCAGATCCTGCCAAAGAAAGTATAAGTTGGTCCAAAGAAAACATCATAGCACTGAATCATTATCATGCAAATTCACAAACACAAGTGTACTCCCGACCAACACACACACCCACACACGCTCCCCATGTCCTTGTATTTTTGAGGGAAAAATGAGGGAGGATTTCGACTTGTGTTCGTGTCAGACAGAGTATGCAGTAGCATCCCTCAGTGGTGCTTGTGTTATCCCTATCAAGGTCATACAGCCAGCTGCGAATGACAATCACTGGCCGTGAAAAGACTCCTGGGACTAGGCCCAGTGTGTGTGTGTGTGTGTGTGTGTGTGTGTGTGTGCATGTGTGGAAGCATTTGTGTGTGTGAAAGAGGTGCAGAGAGACAGACAGAGAGCAAAAGAGGAGGCACTGCAATGATGGACCGGTCGTATGTGTGAATGTGAGTGCATTACCGCGCGTGAGACCCTGCATGTCGAAGGATGTGTGTACAGTGTGTTTGTGTGTACAAGCATGCCAAGCTTGGACCAGCGCTGTGCCTGATTGTACTGCCACTCCAGCCCGCTAATGACAGGGACGAGGCAAAGTGGAAAGGCCTTGTGAAGACACAGACGGGTTGAATGGAGCGGGTCCTCATCACAAGATGATGGGAAAGCAATGGCACTAATTAACGGGCTTTCATTGGTTAGCCAGGCCTTTGATAATCATTACCCATCAGCCAGCTGTGTTCTGAACCAATCACAACAACCCTGAAAGGGGCAACAATCAAGAGTGACCCTTGCTGAAAAGTGTTGAAAAGATTGTCATTAAGAATCAAGAAGGTTAACAGGCAGTGTTGCAGTATTAAATTCTGTTTTGGAAAAGTAGCTTTTATTCACATGATGCAGCATGTCCTTGCCTCCTTTTACAGTACATGTTAGTCTTTTTTACTTTTCCTTCAAGGCAACAACTGAATTGAATTTTAATTCACACACCCACAAAATAGGATAACATTGAAAATTGCAGTACTTCGTAGAATATGAAAAACTTTTTTAGAAATAAAGGACTATGAGCACCTTTGTTCGCCTGCTCAGGCACCAGGATGAGCAATCTGCCAGTCTTGTTTAAGATCAAGTAAAGACAGCATCTCTTGGGCAGGCCGCGCCCAATAAATCTTTTTTTGTATTGCTTTTCCTCATTTTTTTAAGGTTGTCTCATCAAAATGGATTTCACATCTGCTCTTTGTGTCTGGAGGTCCAGGCACGAATTGGAATTTGTGTCAGATGGTTTTAACTCCCCTCCGGCGAACACCCGCCACAATCGAGCATGATTAACACGCAGAAAGACAGACTGAAAGAAAAAGGCAGCGAATTTCTGGTCTTCCTGCAACAATTAAGAGAATCAATTAGACTAAATGACGAGGCCCGTAGGCTGCCTGCTTTCTAATGTTGTAACATCTCACAACACAGCTCCCTCACTTCCTGCTTGGAAGCTAGCATGCCTGGCACTGAGTGGCTGTTTTGGTAAGAAGATGAGCAACAAAAAGAGACGAGGACAGATAAAAAAGTGTGGGGAAGAAAATAAAAAGAAAATAGAGAGAAATAAAGGATGTAAAAGAAGTAGATAACAGTTGACAGACAGGTAGAGGGCAGCAAGACAGAGGAAGGAGAGAGACTGACAGGCAGAGCAAATCAGGATGCACTCGGCACTGAAACAATAGAACAAAGGCACCAGACACGTTTATACTCCTTACTATATTAGCTGTGACTATAGCCAAACCAGACCCTCGTTCCTCTCACCAGCAGTACTTTATTGGAGCTGTCATGTCAAGTCAGACACATTGTGTTGATTTGTGAGCTAGACCCTGAGGTAAGGAAGGATAAACACAGGTTGAATAACTGACAGCTTCAGTGCCGCACAGAAAGTTAAGGTGACTTCACAGATTGATGTGTTTGAGATTTCATGCTGATACATCTGAGATGTTCATTTGTTATTTAATGGAGCTGCATGCGTGTCCACTTTGTTTTTACACTTTGCATTTACACGCTTGCCTGTGTGAATGACTGAAGCCGAGTTACCGGCTGTTACAGGTTTTTGGAATAAGTAAGTACACTGTTTTGCACTCATGACCCTGAAGTCATCCATCCATCTATTTTTTATACGCGGAACTAGAACAAACATTGAAAATATTCATACTTGTGGGCTATTCAAATTCCAAATAATCTGCATATCTTTCACTCGAACAAACCCACACAGAATGAGTCCTGTAGGCTACGAGGGCTAGAACCCAGCACCTTCTCAGTGAGTGGAGACAACGGTACAGCTGAGCAACCTCAAATAGAAAATTTAAAATGGACACCTGTTCTGATGGATCATCAGATTTTTTCTAAATCTCAAGGGAAATTTGACATTCTGAGATATAGCAGCTCATTTTTTGTTTCAGTTTCAAATATTTGGACCGAACATTTTACAGCTACAGCTCACAGGACGCTGGACTTGGTTAGGTAAATTCATAATTTATGAAAAAGCAGCTAATACTGACAGTATCCTTTGTACATAAACTGTACTTATCATTTGGAATTGGAGTTTAACGTGCTGTGCATCTGCACCCAGACTAAACAAAACATGTCCATCAACACAAACACATTCATCACCTAAAGAGGGGCTGACAGCTGTCTGTTCAAACCACCAGTCTTTGGTCATCACCTGTGATTGCCTTGCCACAACATTTAATAGAATTCCTAGTTTTCTTGACATGAGGAGAATTGCAATTTGAAACCTCCATGAGATGAAGGTGAAATTGTTCAAAATTGGAGGCAGATGATAGCTTGTCATTTGACAACCAAACAGGTGCCAGAGAACACTGACACTATTAGAAAAAACAACACTTCCGCAGCTTGAGGAACATACATACAACATGCCACTGGTAAGTAGCTAACTCAAGGCCACAATTAATGCGTGCTTACACAAGCAATAGTGGACAAGATGGATATTTGTTTTGAAAATGAGTGTAATGATGCAAAAGGAATGGCTCACAAATAACAAACACCATTTTCAAAATGTTATCTACCATGTCCAGTAACACCTGAAAAGTCTCTGAGTGGTGTATCAGTTGACTATTTCCATGCGTGGACACTGTATCCAGTCACTACATCCATGGTACAGGTAGACTATCAGAGAAATGTGCAACCATAATACATACAACTGAAGAATCATAGTGACTGACAGTACTGAAAGCCATGTCATTTTTCTGTGAACACTAAGGTTACCCAGCTTGACTCACAAATAATCCCAGACATGAGCAAAAAGGTTTCAGGAGTTAACATTGAAACCACTTCAGTTATGATTGATTTATCTTCCTGAATACTTGAGCAGTCTAAAAATGTGATCGTATCAGCAGTGACTGAAGTTCCGTATACTAAGAGAAACATTTAAGCATATCAATTTCACTGCATGCTCCGGCTGCTGTGTGAGTTGTTGTGAGCTGTTTATGGGCCCCCAAGGGAGGGCAGGGGAGAGACCTCTGTATCAAAACAATTCCACAGCTAGCAGGAGGTGTGACATAAACAACAAGGTTCTTGTCCTTCCCCTGTGAGTCCTGATGACAGCCAACCCACCCTCATCCCTCCAGCACACACGCGCACACACTCCTCGCATGCGCACCCACGAGCACAGTCATACATGTCAAATCGTAGCCCTCGCAATCTCACCTCTCCCCTGCTTCCTGCTGCTTATCTTCTGGAGAGAAGGAGGGAGCATGAAAAATGAATGGCAGCCATATGGAAGTGGTAGGTTGTGTAAGAAGAGGGAAGCTATTGGTGTGGAAAATCAATTTCGCCAAGTCGCCGACATATAGATTCTATTGGGTAAAATAGCCCACATTAGCCTGTCTTCTCATGCAAAGCTGACGGCGGAGGTAGGGGGAAAAGATGGAGGGATACACGGAGGATGGATGGAATTTCCGGCTGGAAAGTAGAGGGACGACAAATGAGGGGAAAAGAGGGGGTCTGTTTAGGGACCACAAAGGAAATAAAAAAAATAGAGATGCACTGTGCATCCAATTCCTCACTTGAATGTGTAAAAGTACCACAGTGGCTGTATTTGGTAGCTGACACTTCAGCTCAATGCACAGCAGCTCCATACTGTAGAGATAATTTGTGTCCTCTATGGGCCAAACTTATCTGCTGACTCTCGTCCCTCTTTGTTATCTCCCTGCAGCTCAGCAGGGGACAAATTTGCACAACTCTTTATGGACCATGATTGTCCCGCAAAAAAATATCACCTAATGGTTTGACACATGCGCATTCATGAGTCTAAGGTCCTTCACCACCAATCTGGCATCTCCGGGGCTTCGAGTTGTTTCACAGGGAGCGTATTGAGTACCATGGTGGTTTGAGCTGGAGGCCCCGACTCTGTGCTTTGGTGGTGCTCTCCAGGGTACAATTATCTATTATGTGCAAGGCTCAATATGGGATATCTTTTTATGTTAGTCTCTGCAGGCATTTAGAAATGTGGTTGATCTCTTAGTGCCCAGTCTTATCTAGAACAAAGCGGCTTGATGTGTAGAGATACATCAAAGTAACACAGGGAGAGATAAATGTAGAGCCTTGCACAGGGTCCAAAATGTATGGTTTTCAGTTAACCATTTGTTCTGAGACGACTCAGGTGGTATGATTTACGTGCTGCACAGACCACTCGCAGCAGAAAATTAAACGATGCAGTTGTTTCTGAGAGGAACTTAACTGAAGAGCTACTGGAGGAGTTCCATGGATTATGTAATGACACACAATTCATAATCTGCCATGTAAATAATAAGATGTGTCACATCATCGTTGGTCTGTTCCACAGGGGTCAAGCTGGATAAGTAAAATCCTTCATCAGAACGATGAATCCTCACAACAGAATAGCATGCTTTGGAGACTATGTTATGCAGAAAATAGCCCTGGTGTAAAACTCGGATCATTTGGCATAATATTATCATTCATCAAACATAAAAAACTGAGATTCACACCTTTTGTAGTAATGAGAGCAATAACGTCACAGCTTTCAACCCCCACTGGGAGTCCTAATGACAGCAGGGCTGATAAAACTTCAGAACAGCAAATAATTCAGTTTAGTGTCAAACAGTGATGCTGTAGATGATTACGATTATATTGTCCTTGTCTGATGAACTGAGAAAAAGAGGTCAGTCTCCACTTTGTTCTTTACCTGTCTTAATTATGTGGTCACTAACAAACTGAAAGTGTCAGCATGAAAGCGTTTCATTCAATTTGCCCAGTGAACTTAATTCCACTGTTTATTGCATTCAGTAGACCAAACCTGTTCATTACAAAAAGGGGGGCCAAGACACACAAATAATGAATGAATGACAAATGAATCAACACAAAAGGTGATTAAGCTTATGATAACTTCAAGTTTACTGTTCCTGATATTTCACAGCCTCAAACACTAATAAAACATTGATGTGCATGTGTGACATACATGTTTCATCATCTATCACCACCGAGAATACATAAAACTTTAATAACTTATTACTTTAAATAATGTTAATTATTGTTAATTAGCTTGTAATAATGTTTGAATTCTTGTTGTATGTGCTTTGATTTTGTCAAAGAAGAAGAATATTACTTAACTGAGAAGGTGAGAGACTAACTACAGGCAACACAAGAACCACATTATGATTGTACCTGTATGGTTATTTGTGACAATTAAACTTAACTTGAACTCACACACACACACACCTATTTTATCAAGAGTAAAACATCAAAGACAACTGTTTTTCAAGTATCAAAAAAAGAAATAAATTAGCACTTCAATTTAATGAACATATAACATTCAACCTTGTTTAGAATAACTGCACATGAACTTTCCTTAAACTTCAAAACATATTTTACCTACTGTAGAGAAGAAATGAAAACCAAGTCTTAATGAAAGCAAGTCACCTGATGCAATGTGTCAGAAAATGTATCCTTCTCCTTTTAGTCATTTGCAATATTGAACTTGGATGTTTGAGCTTAGAATAAAATATGGAAACCTATGCCGGTGTTCCTGACATTCAGGATCTAACTTAACGTTTCTGAGGAGGGCCTCATTTCTCAATAATGATTGCTCTTAGATGTAAAACGTGTTCCTATAAATGATGAGTGTGATCCTGTGAGAGTCCATGTGCATTTTTGAAAGCAGGACATTGAGTTTTTTTTTGGTGCAGCTGTCTTTCCATTCCACATCCAGTGCTCACTTTCTCAAGTAAAGCAGCTGAAAGATTTGGAAAAGCCCAAGCCCAGTCATCAAGAAATAAAATGGCATGAAGGAAACAACACGAACGATGCATGTTGGTAGAATATATTTTACATATATGAATAACAGGTAATCAATTGCGTAGTGTAACTGTCCACTTTGCCCCTTTGAAGCGAAATGGACACTGCAAGTAACCATCGAAAGGCTCTTATATTATATTATACATCTATTATCTTTACAGACTAGCACATTACTTATCACATCACTCACGCTCAGAAATATCAATATATTTGTTGCCAATCTACTGCTGAGTAAATGACAGTAAAGCTTTATTTGTAGATGTAAGCAAAGCATTTAGTTCTGGATCATACTTTCTTCTTCTTCACATATTTATTCGTTTTGATGACTTAGCTGTTTCAGCTGCTTTAAGTTTCCAACTGACTAGCTGAGGATAAAATGGTTCCTTCTGTCCTGGCATTTATATTCTTCTTGTCAATATCAGTTATATTTTTTAATTTGTAAAATGTTCTAAATAGATTATTATTTTTTTTATTCCAGGTAACCTTTTATGAATTCATTTCTTCTCAACAATTGCCAAAATCTAGTCTTGCGACAGATCAAATCAGGTCAAACAACAGGCTCTAATTTATTTTAAACCAATGTCAAATAAAAACAAGAAAAAATATTATATATATACAGTTGTTGCCATGTTAATGTCTATAGACAAACTAAATCTTATATTTCAGTCTTTTGATGTTAAGTGACGGTTTGAAACTATCACTGTGACTCAAACTGAGCGTGATAAAAGCTACACTCAAACTGCAGCAGGGTCTGAAATTGGATCACTTCATTTCATAGGTTTATTGTGAAGTAGTAATCAAATCCTCCATCTATTATATATACACCTTCAATTTTGTCTCCTTTCTTCTCGCCAGTTTGTTGCCAAAAAAACGTATAGAAGACGTATAATGTCTAAGAGAAAAATGCATTACAATATATCAAGTGATGTTGTGCAGGTGACACTGATGCAGCAAAGAAGTCAAAAAGAAACTAAGAAAAACAGCAGCAGCAATGTCAGATTTCTACTTGTAGCCAATAAAAACCCTGCCTCTTGCCTCTTGTGCTTGTATTAGTGACCCAATGGAAGCTAATAATGGAAGCTTTTCATTTCTCATTTTAGTAATAACAGAAAAATCATGCATTAATCATTAAATGTCCAAACAACAAACAAAGCACTCTAATATGTAATGACCTTAGCTCATCTTCACTCTGATCAGGTGATTTTTCTGAGGCATGAATTGAGCACTGTCCTTTTTTTAACTTAAGAAATCATTCAAGCAAATAATAAAGCTTTTAAGTTTTTTTTCCTTTAAGTAAGCAAAACCATTCAAGCATTTAGCTTATTATAAACATTAGTAACTCTATTTGCTTTGATTTGGTGCTGGATAAATCTTAAACAGAATCTCTTGAATCTTAATTCAACAAAAGTATTCAGCTTGGATTTTTGTGAAGGTGAGAGACTCACATCAGAACATGTTTCTGAAGGAAAAGGTTACCATTCACAGACAAAACAGCCACAAGAACTATGCAATGCTTTAAGTCACACACCACCAACTATTTAACTTATTTTGGTAAAACTGGATGATATTCATTAAAAAAAAAAAAAATGGTTTTAGTTTAGTTTTGGTAAACTAAGAAAGTAAACTGCTGTCAATTATAGCTGCTGTTAGCTGATGTTAGCTCACTTTGTTAGGCCGGCTGCCTGGACTGTGAGCTCAGAGCACCAGGGGAGTGTTAGTGTTAGTTAGTGTACCACATGCACTTTGGACCACTGGGAAGAGGCAGTTTCAAGGCCTGGGGCGCAGGAGCATGACGAAGCAGAAGTAGAGCTGGTGTCATGCCAGAATAAGAGCTGGGCAAGCGGGCGATGTAACCAGGCTCAACAGCTTCTACAGTCATAATGTCAGAGGTGTAAAGACCGAAGAGGACGTTGACGGAGTAAGCTAAGAAGAGAAAAGAAAAGAGTGACCGAGCAAGAGGCCACCAGATGAGAGTAAACCTGGAATTTTAGCCGTTGACTTTTAGTCTTTGGCGAGAGCTTCATGAAATAAGAGACGGAAAGAAAGACGCTGAGCTGGGCTTCTTGTCTAACACTGAGTTGGACTAGTAAGTAATATTAGCTGGCTGCTTTGTCTTGTGTTGTTGCACTTTCTTGTTGTTTGGCTGTTAGCAAAGCTGTTGACTCCTTAGTTTTTGATCATAAGTAATCTAGTCATAAGTGCACGGGAACAGCTGTCCATATTTGCAACAGTAAATGAAGGTGCTAAATCACAAAAATGCCAATTTCTAAATAAGTCGAAGTATTAGACTGAAATAATTTAAATTCTTCAGGTTTAAACTACACATTTAAGCATTGGCCCTTCGTGAGTTTTTTATCTTATCACAATGACTGATGAAATTCCACTCATCCAAAACTCACTTAAGTAAAAAGATCATAAGCTTTCAAGAATATATATAGAGGGATATGAAAGAATGCTTCCTATATTTGAAATGTATTGTAAATCTGTAACAGTCAATGCAAGCAAACTTTTTGCAAACACTAGATCAATGAAATAAAAGATTATTACGTGAAGGCAAAGAACTTTCCAAAGCATTTAGTTCCATAACAGTGGTTGGAAATGACTTGAGGGACCCATTTGATGCTTGTCTCTGATTTGATGTGTAATCATAATCACAGAAGCACCACTCCTCTTCACATTCTTATATTCCTCTACATAGCTACAGTCATCATCTTTATATCGCCCATCAAATTATCCATGAAGCTATGTCACATAATGGGGGGCACTCCACATCCTCTGTTGTGGGTTGAATAAAACCATAGCGAAAATTCACCAAAAAATCATCAAACTTTCACACACCATTAAAATAACATTTTCAAAAGTTATAAATAATGCACATATTGAATCCTTGGTCCTGTACTTTGGGCAATTTTCTCTCCGGGGTGAGCATTTCAAATGCAAAACACCATACTCAGTTTTATTTTTCTTGTCATGAAATAGCTACAGTGTAAGAATTGGATGCAGCTGTGAAATTAAGGCCACCTGTGTTTATGATAGGACTGTGTGTTTCTTACCCTGCCAATGATCCTGGGGAAGGGAGCTCTCTGGTTCTCAGTAACGATCACAGGAGGGATGAGAAGGGACCTCTTAGATCTGTTTGGCAGCGTCTGGCCAAAACCCAGGATTTTCTAAAAGAAGAGAACCCATATTGTTAAATCACAATACCTCGTGTAGTGATGTCACATATTATTCTTACACCAATCCTACCTCGCCTAAAATGACGTGTTAGCATCTTGTTAGCAATTAACCTAAATCCCAGTGATGATGCATAAACATACAGAGGACAAGCAGTCAACTAAGCATTTTGAAATGTTGACAAAAATGTTTAAACAAGCTACTCTTGGACAGATGCCCACTTTGATGGCAGAGTGGTATGTAATATATAACAAGGAATGCAAAGAGACTGAGCACCTGCATCTGGCAGGCGGCACATAGCTTTACATGTTCGGAGAAGAGAGAAGAGGATGTTCTCTAAGCAAATGTGAAGTAACTTGCAATGAATACATCTATTTTTAAATTATTTATTCAGCTACAATGTGAAATAAGGACAGTATAAAAAGTATAAAGAGTATAAAAAACAAAGCAACAAAGAGATGTGGTAAAAGTGAAGAAATGAGAGATGACAAGGTTTTAGTAAAGCAATTTTATTGTGCACTCAAAAGGAACTGATCTAAAGTGTTTTTTTTGTTTTTTTTTTGCTGTTGAGAACATCCTCCTGCTGTGTCAAACAAACATGTGGTTGTGACTGTATAATAAACTGAGTGATTTTTCCCGCTTTGAGATCACTGATACAGTTAGGGCCCCTCTTCTTGGATGTTGATGGAAATAATGTCTGTCAGTGACGCAGTGAACAGTAAGCTGGAATCTTGGCTAACATGGAGGTGATGACCTACAGGGAGGTCATCTGCTGATTTTCAGCACACCTGGACACATGCCGAGGAGAGACGGCAACAAATACACACTCACACACAAATGCTCTGCCATACCCATACAAATATGTCCACACAAGTACTATAATTAACGGAAATATAGAGGTATATTTCACTGGAAAATTTATATAACATAAATTTTAAAATATACTTTGTCCGTAGGTTTTATTGGTTCTGTTTCTCTGTTTATGTCTTTCAAGAGCTATTAACTGGAGATACAATTATAGCTTCCCAAGCACTGCAGCACTGTTCAATGATGCATCCTGATCTCCCAAAATAATCATAAGTAGGGTCAGAGGGAAGACATTACCTGCACAGAGAGCTAATGTTCCACCTGTTTCCAAAAGAAGGCAGCCCAAGGACAATGCCAGAACAGTTTTAGCTCAAAAGTTACTGAGACTTTTATCTGTTAGCTTCGGCGGTGTAAGCATCATTTTCTCTGGTAGCGTTTCTTATATAGATGGCGATCATAGTGCAAGGTTGAAGCCTAAGTAGAAAATGGTACTTCAGTTTAAGGTAAGCTTGCAAAAACTCACTGATACCACAGAGTTCCTTGTAGAGTCTCCATCCATGACCCAAATCAAGATCATAAAATATTTGGCGTGTATTCAAATATTTAAATATTTGCTTTAAAAATTCTGTTTCTTTACTAAGGAGTTGAAGGTACAAGCTTGTGTACATAAAGAAAAAATTACGGAGAGACGTTAACTACACTCCCAAGGTACATTTTGGCAATAATGGCGTTACAGTATCGGCCGAGTGTCCCATGTTTCTGTATCAAGCAACATGGATACTGTTTAAATAAGAAATTGAAATCTAAATGCATGAAGCTTTACCGTCAGTGTTTATCCTTAGGCAGACAGTCGTACTGAGCCCAACTGCTGTCTGTTACACAGTACAAGGCCACAGACTATGAAGAACAACCACATTAATTTTCCTGCTTGAGTCTCCTTCTCACAAAAATGGACATTTGTAGTCATGTGTTGTGTCTTGGTTTCCTTGAACCAATAACCAAACTAAGATCCAGGGAAATACAACTTCAGTTTGCAGGGTAGTAAGCTAATTGGCTTAATTATATAACTACCTACCAGTGAAACTAATTAGGGCTTAACTGAGTTCATAAACGTACCTGTCAATATCATTTGAGTCAGTCAGATGCTAATTTGGTCTTTACTTTTCATTACTGCTAACAACACACTGTCTTCACACAGCTTGCAGGCTACAGTTTTCAGTGTGAGTTCGTTTACTTTGTCTCTTTTTTTTCCCCTGCCAGCTGCTGTCAGTCACAGAAATTACATGCCCCCACACAGGCTTTGCAGAAAAGGAGGGTTTTATTTATATTTTCCTAAGATACATTTTTTCTTCCCTGATAATAAAACATA
This sequence comes from Argyrosomus regius, assembly GCA_946959425.1. Taxonomy (NCBI): domain Eukaryota; kingdom Metazoa; phylum Chordata; class Actinopteri; family Sciaenidae; genus Argyrosomus; species Argyrosomus regius. The sequence goes on from OX336886.1 coordinate 21,023,225, forward strand.
AAATCCACTATAATATAGATATAGATATATATATATAAATAATATTATTTTTGACAGCAAAAAAGGGATGACTAAATGTGATTTTGGTTGGACTTTTACAATGAACCGTCTGCCCTATGAAGCCACAGTCCATTGTCCACACAAAAGTGGTCACTGCTTAAATGTTGAGCACAATGATGATGACAGTGAAAGAAATAACACAGCAACAAGCCCAGTCGATGAGCAATGGTTTTAATATAAAAGGGAAAATACAGACCTGAGGTTTTTGTGTTTTTCATTTGCAATGCAAATAGTCTCTTTTGTCCTTCATCTTTCATAACCTACTTCACAACACTTTATTGACAATGTGCACTGCACTCGGATGTGGCTGTGTGTGTGCACGTGTGTGTATGCAGGCGGCTGTTTGCAGGTTTACTGTTCACACTGCTGTTCTTGGCTGACAGGGACTCTGGCACCACTCTAACCCCTGTCAGAATGACGGAAAGAGAACAGGTAAGAGGCAAAAACTGAGCCATTTGTTTACAGCACAGTGCCGACACTCAGACAAAGAGGGCAACGCCAAACACTCACACCACTAACCACCTCCCTCTTTCCACCCCTCCAAGCTACAAAGGTCAAAGAGAACACAATGAAACAGTAATCATAAACACAACCAGACCAGAACAAACCAAAGACACACAGAGCGCTCTCTGAAATGGCCACTCTTATCGAACCCACTGGGGGATGACCTTCCAAATGTCAAAGACAGAAATCTGAAACTGGACCTGAAGCGGTTAAACAGAACATTGCGCATAAAGCCTGTGAGAGATTATATGGCCTATTTTGTGTCTAAAGAGCACAGTCAGTGGTGTGTGTATATGTATGTGACCGGTTCGCAAGCGAGCTGATGGACTTTTAAGGGCTGCCTGTAAAAATCCAGCCTGGGTCTGAAGCCCAGGGATGAGCACATCAATCCTATCATGCACAGGTCTCAGTAGTGTGATATTCGTAAAGGAGGGGAGGAAAAGCTGAGAGGCAAACAGGCACCATGAGGTAATTTTAGTGCCTGGATGAGAAGACTGGTGACAGGGGTTAGGGCTAAGATAGACCATGCTGTCAAATCCACGTCTTCACTGAGCTGAGATACAGTGGATATGGAGAGAGGGAGTGATGGCGCTTTAAAACCTATCAATGTTCTGCAGGTGAATCAGGATGGTGAGATGCACTGTCACACGCGTTCCAGACAATGTTTGTCCTGCTATTCGAGGGCGGCTCGTCACAAGGCATTCTGTAAAAGATAACTTTCTTCCCTTTTTGCCTTTTTACCTGCCACTTTGCAGCTCTCCCTCATTCTGCTCTCTCTTTGCAGTCTGCATGTGTGATGAATAGTGTTCCTACAGCTCGGTGACAACGTAAGAGAAGGAAGCCATGAATCTTTAATGTGTCCTGTTCATAAATTACTGCCGTGCCATCAACTCTGATCCAGCCTTAATACATTTGCTTCTATTTCTCTCTGTCTCAGTCTCCCAACTGAATATTAGGGGCTCTCTGTGTACTGAGCTGAAAGAGTGGCATGAAAAGAAAGTCTAGTTAAGAAGATTACATGCAGATATACTGTACTACAATATGTGTGCATGGTTGTATGTGTGTGTGTGAGAGAGAGAACAGTGGAGCTTTTGTCATTGTCATCTGAGCGCAGAGTTACTGTGGCAGTAAAGTCACGTCCTTGTCTATTCTGCCGTTTTCACTCTCTGCTATATTGAGAAGTGTCATTACTCATTTGTGACAATGTGTTGGAGACCTGGTGAGAAATGGATAATATCAAGGCCAGTATCGGCCACTGGTGACAGGGATGTACAGCTATTCTATATGTCATAAACTCTTGGATATTGCCAAGTCATGCAATCAGTCAGTTGTCCTAATACACGAATAAGCGCACTTGTGTTCATGTTGGCAGTATTTATATGTACAAACCATGCATTTACACGCCCGCCTGATGATACATCAGCAGTATAATCAATGAAGTATTAACAGTTTACATCTCAGCCCAGACATTGATAACTAATGCTTATTTTAAATATTCAATTAGCTGAATAATAATAATGTTCTTGTGATTATGTGTGTGTGTGTAACCTCACCTGCACATTCAAAACATTATAAAATCAAGCCAATCAAAACTGACCCTGTGAGACCTATTTAACCCTAATTTCACAATGTGCACAATAAATACAGTCCTCTATATACTCTTCATATGACATGCTTCATGCTTCAGAGCACATTACAGTACTGTATGCTATTCTATCATGGAAATTAGCAATTATTAAAGTCTGTGTTCTTATGAACATCTGCAGTTGTATGAAAAAGTTTGGGCACCCCTTAGGAAAATCATTGCATCAGTTTGTCACTTGCTGAGCTTTTGAAGCAGCAACTTTATTTTAACATATGTTATACCTTATGGAAACAGAAACATCTCAGTAGTGAAATCATTTTCATTGGTCCAACAGAAACATTTTTATGTGTATTTAAACAAAAATAGGCATGTGCATAAATTTGGGTACCCCAAAGAAATAATTCCATTAATATTTAGTAGAGCCTCCTTTTGCTGCAAGAACAGCCTGTAGACGCCTCCTATAGCCACAGACAAGTCCCTGAAGTCTGGCAGGTGGTAGTTTGGCCCATTCCTCCATACAAAACGCCTCCAGTTCAGTCAGGTTTCTTGGCTTCCGTGCGTAAACAGCCTGCTTCAAATCAATCCATACATTTTCAATGATGTTAAGGTCTGGGGACTGGGATGGCCATTCCAGAAGATTGTACTTGTGCTTCTGCATGAATTCCTTGGTGGATTTTGAACAGTGCTTAGGATCATTGTCCTGCTGAAAAATCCAATCCCGGCGTAGCTTCAACTTTGTGACAGATTCTTGAACATTCTTGTCAAGAATCTGCTGATACTGAGAGGAATTCATGTGGCCCTCAACTTTAACAAGGTTTCCAGTCCCTGTGCTAGCCACACAGCCCCATAACATGATGGACCCTCCACCAAATTTCACAGTAGGCAATAAGTTCTTCTCATGGAATTCAGTGTGTTTTTTTTCGCCATGCATACCTCCTCTTGTTCTGACCAAATAACTCTATCTTAGTCTCATCTGACCACAGTATTTTTTTCTAAAATGCTTCTGGCTTGTCCAGATGTGCTTTTGCATACCTCATGTGACTCTTCTTGTGACGAACACTCAGGAAAGGCTTTTTGCGCATCAGCCTTCCAAAGAGCTTTTCCTGGTGCAAAGTACTGGATTGTGGAACGATGAACAACTACACCATCAGTAGCCAGATGTTCTTGTAGTTCTCTGGAGGTGGTCTGTGGCTTGTCTGTGACCATTCTAACCATCCTTCGCCTGTGCCTTTCCAGTATTTTTTTTGGCCTACCACATCTTTCCTTCACTAGGACTGTTCTTGTGGCCTTCCATTTCTGCACCACATTTCTGACTGTGGAGACAGACAGTCCAAACCTTCTTGATAATTTCTTGTACCCTTCTCCTAATTCATGATAATGAATTATCTTAGTTTTTTGGTCAGTGGAGAGTTGTTTCGATGCCCCCATGTTGCCACACTCTAAAAAAGAACCTAGGACAAGCACAGCCAGCAATTGCCTCTGTTAAATAGCCTTTTTCATGATTGGTTCCACCTGTCTTTGTAATTGAAGGTCTCACAAGCTAGTCAAAACAATTTTGTGCTGCAACCTGTCAGCTATAAATCCCTACAGGTCTTGAAATCAATGTGATTAAAAGGGTGCCCAAACTTTTGCACATACCATTTTTTACATTTTAATTTATCATAATAAAACTATGTAATGCTACTCTGAGAATTTTGGTCTGGAAAACACTCAAATGTCTACATCTCTGTAGGAAATCAAATCTTGTTGCTGTGATCTTCTTTTATAAAGTTAGAGCAAATTATCATGAAATCTTAGAGGGGTGCCCAAACTTTTTCATACAACTGTATAATATGGAACAAAAAGTCTTGTTTGAATCTTGTCCACCATGCTTTCTTTACCAGTCCCCAGCTTTGTCGAGGGACATGTAATCTGCATTTATAAGCCTTACTTCTTGTTTTACCCCACAGGAATAATATATGAGCTTTTTTGACAACCAAGAAACTTTTCCCATTTCTTCTTCTTGAAACCCACTTCTGAAATAATGTCTTTGTTATCCTCTGCTGACCCGAAAAAGTCATCCATGTGATGATCCATGTTTCCCTTGACTTTCATCACAGTCAGACTTTTCTCTCATCTGCAGCTGGTAAAGCACCCAGAAGAGATGCCTTTAACTTAATCTCAGAGAGAGACCTGAGCAACATTTTCATAATCTAATTTTAGCTTCTCTACTTCAGTTGCCACCTAATTTTAGGATTTATTAAAAAAAAACTTGTTACATCCCTGACCTTTAGGACTCCTGCTGTGTTCAAGGCTGAAGATGAACACTGTTTGGCTGTTTGCATTAAAGCTGGACTTTATCCCATGATAAGAAGGGATCGAGGGGCACTAATTTATGGGCTATGACTGAATGGTGCGAAAATGATGCTCTAGTTTCATTTTTAGAAAAATGATTACCAGTTGAAAATTGATCAGCTTCTTGGTAATTGTTTGCAGTCATCGTAATCAAAACACCATTAGGCGAAGCTCTTGTTAAAATGCAGTTCATGTGTTTTACTGTTAGCACAGATTTTTTTATTTATTTTGCACATCAATAATTTGAAGGTGAAGATTTGTTGTGCTGCTCTTGTAAATTAACATGACGTTAAGCCTTTTTGGTTTTACTCTCCATGGAGGCTAAGGAGGAAACAGAAAAAAGACAGACAATAGACAAAGGCAGTAAACAGAATTAACACATGACAGCTAGAGACCAAGCTAAGGGGAGATAATGTGAGTGGGATGGAGACAGGGAGAGGAAGAGCATTTGTTATGTGTTGTATAATGTGAGATGTTGTGCTGTGGTTGCAAGATGTCACATCTTAGTCATCCCCAGAAAGCCTGACTGAACATTGAAAGCTTGGTTATAGAAAATCTATTTGCCATTGCAGGATGAGGGTTTTGCTCAGGATGCAATATAACATTTCATTCAGTACGCAAAAATGGATGAAACTTAACAAAAGCAAAATGAATACGCTTTTGGACTCAGATTATTTTGCCTCTTATCAGTTGTTACATATGAATGGTGCCTGTAAATGCCCCCTGAAGGTAGGCAAATGTTCTGCATAACTGTTGTTCTGCACAACACAACCAAAACAACACAGAATAATACACACAAAAAGTCCATATCTTGGAGCGTGCATTTGCTAAATTGAAATGCATTCTTCCATTAATTCACATATTGATCGACTACAAAAAAAAAAAAAAAGGGGAATAAATTACTCTTTGAATTCAGAGTTTTGCTCATAATAGGAATCATTCATCAGCTGCTTCTCCCCCTCTGGGCTTGTGTTACAGCAAACTAACAGCTCGCGCCGAGGAATTAAAAACTGATTCTCTCCACCTTCGCTCACAGCACTTATCAATTATCACCAGCCGATATTTTCTGCTACAATACCATTAGTTATGCCAATAAATTCACCGTGGAAGGTTTCCGTTCTGTGTTAGAGAGAAAACAAAGGGGGGTTTGGGCAAATACAAATTCCAACTTTGACGGGAACATAACAAAGAGATTTCATTACTAAAAGACAATTTTACTCTGTGGTGAAATAATTGAAAAACAGGGAAGAGGCATCAAGGCAATTTGACTACCATGAATGCTATCTCAGATTAGAGATTTAAAACTCAGCATGCCAGTACAGTCGGTGTTGTCAGTAGAGTCATTCCACAAGTCAAACCCGTGGCTTATTGAGACAAGCTTTAAATAAAATATGCCACGAGTTAGTTACAGATTCTTTGGAAGCTGCTGCTGCACTGAACTCGTGTTTGATGGGCCACTTGAGACAGTGCAGAGGCGCAGCGGGGGAGAGAGGAGGGGGAATACTGGATATGGACAGAGAAAGGGACAATAGATTTTCTGATGATATAAGTCCCAGAGCTTGAGGAGCTTCAGCAGATTAATTGATAGTGAAATAATGAGAGCTTTTAACCACCCTGCCTCAATAGAGGACTCTTCCTCTCTCACACACTTCTTTTAGGTTTAGGATGTCTTCTTCTTTGCCTGGCTCCTCCGACAGTCTTTTTTTTTTTTAATCTTTGTTTCTCTCTCTACCCTAATTCATGCACTTTGTGACTATGTGTGCTCTGCAATTAACAGTGGAATAAATCTGCTTTAGGACAAACATTGAAGGTTTAGATTTAGGGGGGTCTTTTGGCAGAATATGGCAGAAATATACTATAATAGTCATCAGTATGTTTTTTATTAGTGTATAATAACCTATAAAAAGGATGTGGCGAGGGGTATTCAGTTGGTTGAACTCTGCAGCCACATTGCTACATGTCACTACATGTCCTCTGTCCACAGTAAAGATACAATACTAAATCAGGAATTTAAAAAAAAGACAAAAAAATAATAAAATAAAAAAATGATGAAAATTGAGCAAGTGGAGGGACCAACCTTGAGCCATGCCTCTTGCACAGCAAAACTCTTATTCTACTACTCAAAAAATAAATGCACAACAAAATGAAGTGCCATGTGAAAGTGATCCGCGAAACAAAAATGTCTCATGGAAAGCACATTCACTCACGCAGAGGACAGACCATATGGTCCCATTAGTCACTAGAAACCTCACTTTCCCACACATAGCTTGCCAAAAGACTAATTCACTTATAGAGGCAAAGACTTGCCAAGGTAACACCCATGGACTAGCTAACCAAATAAACGATGGTAAGGCACAAACAAATGAGAGCCACATCATGCCGAAAGGGATGGAGACATTCATTAAGCTAAGGGCTGGAGGAATGGTAGCAGCAGGACTCTGAGCACTGCAGCAGGAAGACAGATGATCTCTGAGAGAATGAAGGTAACACCAACTGTACCTCCAGTCCCTGGAAACTTTTCCTAACCAACTTAGTGTATTTGGATTAGAGAGGTATATAAATGAGGGACAATGGAGTTTATTCAGGTGCAGAGAGTTTTGTAAGGCAGTCAAATTGCTGGCTACAGAAACAAATGCCTCTACACAGACAAAAGGATACATTTGCAGTGAAACAAAGCTCAGTTTTGGGGTGCAGGCTTACTGTCCACATTCCCATATAACTAGAAATTATATATTAATAGAAATTAGGGTAATTCTTCACACACTAAATCCTGTTGCATAAACACTACAGATGTTTATGTAGGTACCTTATGCACGAATAATAATGAGAAACATGACAGAAATGCACATATGGGTCCTCATGAAAGATGAAGTTCTAATTTATTCTGATTTATATTTAAGAAAAATTGAATCTAAACTATCAGAGAGATTTGATCCAGCAGACAGATTTAGCATTTTAGCTAAGTTGTTGTGTGGTAGAAACTGACACATCTCTAGTGATGACAACAATATGCTCGTCGGTTTGGCAGAGCACAGCAGCAGCTGTTCTTGTGGCCTTCCCCAGCGGCTTTCACATGGTCCTTTTTAGTAAATCAGAACCCTCTCTTTTAAGTTCTTATGTTGTTCTCTTGGTGGATATAACATCCATCACTTTCTCTGTGCTTTCCCTCCATGTCATCTTTTACTGAAGCTGTAATGCATCTGCCTGTTTTAAAATAGACCGCTATTTTTACCGGAGTATCACCATCATTTAAATCATTTTTCACTTTCCATTTTGTTTGAACAATTATGGATATGGGTGTTTCCCAACTGCCTAATAAGGCATCTCTGAGGCGGTGCGATTATGTTAATTGATGATAATTAAAGTCGCATGAGTGTGCCTCACATGAGTCATTAAAATTCATAGACATATGTGTGAATATGACTGACACCAGATGCCTCTGAACATTTGATTAATTTGGTTTTTCATGTTCGTAATTTGGGGCAGTGGTTAGCACCGCCATCGCTTTCTGTGCGGATTTTGCATGTTCTCCCTGTGTCTGCGTGGATTCTCCCTGGGAACTCCTCCCACTCTAAATTGCCCGTAGTTGTGAATGTGAGTGTGAATGGTTGTTTGTCTCTATGTGCCCTATGATGAGCTGGTGACTTGTCCAGGGTGCACCCTGTCTCTCGCCCTGAGTCAGCTGGGATAGGCTTCAGCCCCACTGTGACCCTAGTCAGGATAAGCGGTTACAGATAATGGATGGATGGTTGTTTTTATTTGTAATTATGACCGCTAATGTGTAAAGCTTTCCATGCTATAGAATAGAAATGTTGTAGAAAATAAACTGTTTTCTTTCATTGTGAAGAGTTAGGGTAGATGAGCAGATTGATAGCACTTTCATGTCTGCTCAGGGAATTTGAAGCTACTGTACTGGGGGATTTAGCTGGCTTAAGGGGTTTTTCACCAATATAGGTTGTCAGGTCATGGAGTCTAGACATGACTTTATAAAACTTTGCTGAAGGTGTCAGACACATGGACACAAATAGCCCCCAGTCCTTCAGCCTCATTCATCTGTCTGCCACATACATAGAGGTGTGAGGGTGGCAGTTTCATTAATACAGGTTAGATTTCTTGGCTGGGCCAAGTATAAAAACCTACTGCGGCATTACCCATTGGTTTGTGGACAACTATTTTAAAGTTTGGCATTATAGACATTGCTATCTTGGTTTTGCAGAGCCCAAAATGAGTAATATATCATATATTATAGCAAAACAGTACCCTAAAATATGCTTATGCTACATTTGAGACAAGAAATGGGCAATGCAGTAACAGAATTGTGATTTGATCAGGACTACCTAGTTTGATCCGTTCAGGTTATCATAGGTTTTCAACAAAGTTGATTACTTTGTTGAAAACGTTTCACCTCTAATCCAAGAAGGTACCTAGATTGATGGGAATTTAATGATCCCTGTGTTTTGCATTGGACAGACTCACTGGGACTTGTCAGTCATAAGGTAGCCACACCCTAAAGCTTACCCTCCTTTATCGTCTATTTTACTCTAAATGGGACCATGATGTGCAAAATAAACACCATGCTGTATGAGAGAGGGCTGTTTCTCCATAAGGCTCTATACAATCAGACTTTTTCTGCAGCCAAGTACACTACAGGTTAAATACACTTCCATGTTGGCTTCACTTCACAGACCCGAAAGCTCTGCCCACTAATTATGTACTGTCAAGCTGCCACCAGCTTAGTCTGCCTGCCCAGCTCTGGAATTACTCTTACTTCATTCAACCAACCATCTGAAAAAAACTTGATTGTTTTCTAATTTTACAGTGTGGTCCAAGATCTGTTTTTGAGTCCAGGTATTATGAGCCATAAATTATTTATATATGGATCAAACAAAAGGGATAAAACATGTAAACTGGTGAGTTTTGGAGGTGGTGGTAGATGGATTTTGTTACCTTTGGTTGGCTAGCTGTTTCCCCTGCTGCTGGGTATATCTTCATATTTGCAGTACAAACATGAATGTGGTAACCTTGTCTTCTAAATCTAAATCTATTCCCCAAAATATCTAAACTAAAAACTGCTCATAAATCCTCTTATTCAGCCAGGAGCATTATTATTTGATCACCGCTACATCATGCCCAGTTCTACATTACAGTGACCTTTTCTATCTTTAATGAAGCATGACCTTTTCAAATTTGATGAAGTAAATATATTATGTAGATAAAGAAACTGATTTGAAACACACACCACATATACACAAGCAGAAATTTCTACTAACCCTGAGAGTCTGCGGTGACTGAATCGGCAATCCAGTGACTTCAACCTGTGCCATGTCATCGGCATATGCACTGAGCCCGTGGATGAACATGATTGGACTGCTGTACAGGACATCTTGCTGAGGAACCAGATTCAGATCTTCATCCACGTGGAAGCTGGGGTCCGAAACCTTAAATTTCACATCCTCGTTCCCCGCACAGTCATCAAACTCGACTGGAAGGAACAAACAAAAGGTAGATGTTATGCCTTCACTCTGAACAAACAATGAAAATGTCTGCCATATGAAAGTCACTAAGGTATATACTTCACTGTCAAGAAAAGAACTGTAGGTGTTGCCAAACGATCTGCAAAAACAAGTAATTCTCAGATATAAACAGATGCCCTGAAGATAAACAGATACCTTGTAGAAAGAGCAGAATGATCTGAAAGGCTCAGTCAGCTAGGGTACAATAAAAGTCAGTGATCTCTATTCACACAAGCCTGCTGCAATATTTATGACCCACTGCACAACATGCTACGCACTGTAGACTTATTAATGTGTCTGACTTGCTTTTGCAGGGTTATTGCGTTTACTACAGAGAATGCAGCGGCGCCCGGTTACAGGCCTTGATGAGAAGAAAGGATTTGAGGTACAAGAGAAGAAAAATGTCACCTTTTGAGTTGCGTGCACGTGTCGCGTGCACATGTGAGCTTGTCTTGTCTGACTGAGGGAGATACCGCTAAGGACTCAACCAGGCTTTATCCCTTCTGATCATGTTCATCCTCTCTTTATCGCTCTCACACACTCTCCTCGGTGTCGCGACATGATCCCCATGCCCCACCACCACCCTCCACCCTCAGCCCTGACAATCCTTCCCCTTCCCACATCCTTCACCTTCTCTTTACCCCGGCCTCCCATGAAGCTTTCTTACTGCTGTGGATCGTGGAGTCACACATACAGAGGAGGTCTGTATGTGTGGATGTGTACACGTAAAGCAGGTGCAATGGGAATCAGCTGGTGCTGTACAAGACTCTGTGAGGGCCTGAAAGTGAAAGACTCAGACAAGTGCCTGCTGCAGACATATGGTGGCATAGCCTTCATTATTTCACTTCTGTTTGAGATCAGGACATATAGAATATTCCATATCTTATTATTAATGCAGCCACATGTTTCTGGTGTGACGTGTCTGTTACCAAGGCTACAAGTACTAGTTAGGGCATCATAAAAGCAAGGAAAATGTAGATGAGATTATGTTCCTCAACTCATCTGAGGAGTTGTATGAATCATCAGTTACTGGTATGATTCTTTTGGTTTAATATAAAACTTTGTGGTAGCTCATGACTGACTGAAGGAAATTCTTTGTAGGAGATCTGGAAATCTGTGTTCTGTTCACATCAGGGACTGGGAGGCCATCTTGTTGAGGAAGAAATGGGTTCAGATTTGAGCACATATGTATTAAGTTTCTGAGAGCAGTTTGTGGATCAGTGGTGCTTCTGTGAAGATAAAGGAGATCTCCCATCTTCAGTGCAAAGACTTTCTCTGCTGAACCAGCTCATTAAAAGTTGAAGCCAATATACTGTTATGTTAATGCTGAGCTGTTGAGTCCTCACTACCTTACAAATACAATGTGTCAACACAACCGGTTATTTTCAATGTTTTGTTTTGTGTCACTGTTTTTTCTTTGGGCTTTATGTTCTTTAAGATTTTTAAGAAATCAAACCCAAAGTCTGATACTCTTTTTGTCGGCATTGTTTCAATAATAGCCATTCAAGGTACATTCTGTAACTACCTCTCGGTGTAGTAGTTTTTATTGTTAGCGGCCATCATCTCCATGCAAGATTCAAATTATCTATGTACTGTATTCACACACAAGGGATTAACAAGAAAAAAGTCAAACATGCAATGCAGCATTACTATTTTCAGTTTTATCTCATAGAGATCAGTCACACAGTTGCTGTTTACTCCACAGCATCAGAGCTATATTTAGTTAGCACACATTAGCAATAATTCAAGCTGGATTAACACAGGTGAAACCCAATGTATTTATCAACAAGGTTAGCAATGACAGCGATTGCTCATCAAAAATGTGTCAACAAACAAGAGTTGGTGATTTTCTGTATTTTATTTTTTTTATTTTTTATTTTTTTGAGAAGATCATTGTTAAGTATTGCAGTGAGCAATGGAACAAGAAGGAGCTGCAGCCAGCTGTTAAGTGAAGAGGTGATGCTTGTGACAGGCTGCACACCTGCAACTTTTCAGCAAGGTAATCATCTTTACTGTGCCCTGCTGTTATTGGGAAGACTACTTGCACAGTGTACCATGAGATCCTTTCCCAGATGCTCATGACATGATGGGAAAAGTTATAAGAAAAAATTATTGACTGACTGACTGAATTATTATTGTGTTGTGTTGTACACAGATTCTGACAGAGTAGCATGCTCAAGGATTACTTGTTTTTCACAGAACTCTGGGAAATGTAGTATTAAACTGCACTTTGGTACCACTAGGAATAGATAAATCATTCAGGACCAAAATCTTTAATTTAACCCTTAATTTAATAAGAATTATTAAATCAATAAATAGTAGATATAATTAATATATTTTTGGCGAGGAGGGGAATCATGTATGCATATGTATGTGTGTGGTGTTTTATTAAACAAAATAAATATATATATATATATATATATATATATACTGTATATATAATATAATACCATAGTGCCATTAATGTAGCCATTATTCACAAGTTATGATAAACACTGGATATAGGACATAATTTATTTGAAGCAGTACATACCTCTTTAATTTCAGGAATGATGAGTTGATTAAGAATAATAATCCTCACTGTATTTAAGTCTTAATGATTCCTAATGCATACAGATCACCACCCAGTTGGGGAAAGCACAATGGCAACCCACCATTGTAACTAACACATGTTGTTCTACTATAAAGACACTATTACTGTTCATGTTTCTCATCAAATAAAAAGAGGTGCAGTCTAGCTGGGATTTCTAACAATTTACTGGAAGACTTCATCCTCCTGTCCACCTACTCCTCCATCCTTCCCACTGTTTCACCTTGTAGAAACAATTCCTGCGTGTCTGACTCAAACTCTTCAATCCGCACGCCTCCCATCACAGCAGCATGGAGTGAAATGGGCAAAGTCCACGTTTAGCACCGCTTGACTATAAAATCAATAGACTGAAGTCTATCAAAGCACTCATTTTGTACACTTAACCTTTGTGACTGTTTAGTCTGGCCTCTTTTATCTCTCTCGCTACAGACATTTAAAAATCTCCCCTCTGGACAGAGTCGTTTTCAGCCATCTGGATGAGGGTAAGAAGAGAATACCAGAGTGGAAAATAGAAGAGGGGACAAAAGAAGAAGGGAAAAGGACAGGAAAATTAAAAAGAAAATGACAGGAAAGGCGAGGCATCAGTGGACACTGGGGAGAGCTACAAAGTCAACAACCTACTCTCCAGGGAAACAAGGCTTCATCTCAATATTCAACTCTCACTTCTAAGCCAAAGCATGAAAGATGTGTTCATTTCCATTCCCATTACAAGCCTCAGATTTATTTCAATAACTTGGGCGCGCTCTTTAGAGCCTGCAAATTGCAGCGCCAAACAGTGTCAGTGGCATTTCAAAGGCAGCCAGAGAGTGTTTGATGGTATTCTAATGTTGTCAGGTTTTGGGGGATTTCAGAGGAGAGCATGGTGAGCTGGAAGCTTTGAAGTCAGGCAACAATGACAGAATGCAACTTACCCCGCTCACCATGAGCAGTGCCACGCACCCACTCTCTTTCTTCAGAGTGCTGGCTCAGGGTTGAAATAACTGTGCACAACATGGATTAGGGTCGACAAAATCCCTCACTGATGACTCAAGAGGAGAACGAGGGTGAATAGGGTGAGCGGATTGGGAGGGGTTCAACTTTTCCTCAAGTTTGACATTCAAGTTCCTTTCAGGCCAAAACCTCCCGTGGAGCCCGAGAGAGGCAAAAACTCAGAAATTCAATCACCTAGGGCTGTGGTGACTATTCCATCAGCTTTCTTGGCACCAAAAACACCATCTCAAAGTACGCAGAAAACATAAACAATTAAATTCAGACACCTAATTGAATAATTCAATTCAGACAATCAACACCCACATACACATGTTCTGTTTTACAAATTACACCCAACTGTCAACCAGTGATAGAGAGTCAGAATATTTAACATGAAATCCCTTCGTTAAGTTACACAGTTATATTTCTGTATACTCAGAGGAGCAAATAGAGTTTTTCAACATCAGTCATCATGTCAGCTACCTTCTTAGAGACGAAACGTGTTAAATGTTCCAACAAGACCATCAGAATAATGAAAACAAAACATCTACACGCACAATCTTGATTTTCTGCCTCTCACTGATGAAGCAACATATTTATGAAATCTAACATTATCCAAGTGTATTTACTGTAGATTGCCTCCAACCTCTTTGTCAGCCATAGAAATTGGATTTTCTCCCCCTCCTCTGTCAGGTACTAAAGTTTTCCTTTGAGGTGTTTTGAAGACAATTTTCTGTCTCGTAACTAAATGTCAAGTCTTCACGATGGGAGAGATGGGAATCAGAGGAGTAATCTCAAAGGTGGCAGCGCGGGTGTGTTTGAGCTGATAGCTGCCGTGTCTAACCAGACAGAGTGTGCTCAGCCTCATAAAAAAGGCTCAGGAGAACACCGTTCTCAAATAATCACTTGGTATTAGAGAGGGAGCTGCTTTTGAAAATGTATTTACACCCTGAATTGCATTTTACCCTAGAGTTTCCTATCACAGAGTATTGTGTAAGACCCATTATTGGGATTCAGTGGTAACAAGACTTGGGCTTTTCAGCAACAAAGATAACAGTTGGAAAGATTTTGGCAACTAAGGGCATCGCAATCACATAATCTTTCATGAATTCAACAGACATAAAATCCCCCACATCCACCCTTGTGTCACTCCAACCAGTCTTATTATGTCAGATGTGGGATTGCTAAATATCGGGTAGCAGAAAAGTGTGTAGGATCTGAGTTGTTAGTAAAGCACATGGTATTTTTCATGTCACTCACAGGAGGGAAAATGTATTGTGTGTGTCACTTTAAGTGTGGTCTGTGCATACTAATATTTATGTGTGTGTGTCTGTGTGTGTAGGTGTGTGTGTGTGTGCGTGTTCGGGCAGGCATGTGTGCAAGGTTTGATGTATGGCACTGTTCTCTATGCTGGTGACTAAAGCCAATTAAAGTACAGTTCCTCTCTGAGCTAAAGCAGCATCACAGTTCTCAAGTGAGTTCTCACATGGACTATCAAAGGTCAGCTGAGCTTTGCAGCTGCACAAGACATCTACCTCTGATACTCACAATACTATGTTGCCCTGGTGCCTGAGTAACATACATGTTTCGAGTTATGTGCAAGTTTAGTATCTATCTATCTATCTATCTATCTATCTATCTATCTATCTATCTATCTAAAACCTTTTAAACCTTCTAGAATCTTTTAGCTTATCTTGTGCTGTGACTGGTCCTACTCATGCAAAAGGCCATACGCTTGACCTACTTTTAACCTATGGCAGAGAGATCCCAGATGTCAAGTGTTTTGATGCTTTTATGTAAGACCACCAATGCCTTTTATTTAACATGATCTTACCTTGTTTTATCTATGGCCCACTGCCTAGATCAAGTTCTAGAATTTTTAACTCATCCTCTGCTTCTAAATGAATCTCTGCTTTTAACAATCCCCCGACTACCTCAGCAAGCCCGCTCTCCGCCAGTTAACTGCTGAGTAGTTTTAATAAAACCTGTTCTTCTGTTTTAGATCGTATCACCCCTTTTAAGTTAAAAACTAATCAACTAGTCAACTAATCTGTCAGTTCATTTGGATCACCTACTGTAAGGTCGCTACTTAAGCAGAGGTTAAAAACTCTAGAACAAACTATTTCGCCACATTAATTGAAAACTATAAGTCAAATCCAAGAATGTTGTTTAACATTGTGAGTCGTGTCGCTGATCCTCCCTCAGATATTAGATGCCACCCCTGAGAAATGTGAAGAATTTATGTCTTTTTTTTTCACTCAAAAGATCACAAATATTTGAAATTCCATTTCTCCCTCAGACTCCCCAATAATTGTTAAGAAACCTTGTACAGTGCCTTTCTGCTCATTTAATCAACTCTCCCTTCACACGCTAAATGAAATAGTAATGAAAATGAAACCCTCAACCTGTAAAACTGGTTTAATTCAACCACTTTTAAAAAAGCCCTCTCTTGATGCCTCTGATTTGAACAATTTTAGTCCTATTCTAAGCTCCCATTTTCAGCGTATTTCTTTCCGTATTTTTTCATACAGAAACACAACATCAATTTCCACGACACCCAGCTCTATCTATCTATCTATCTATCTATCTATCTATCTATCTATCTATCTATCTATCTATCTATCTATCTATCTATCTACCAAAAAGATGTTGGATCAACCAATCACCTTGTTTGGCGTGCAAGTCTGTTCTAGTTGCACATTAGCTCCTCTGTGAACCACTATGACTGATGGTTACCCATAATGCCATGCTCAGTGTAGGTCCACAAAAACGTTTACATTTCTCTTCACATAAGCACAATTGTGCCACTCAGCTGTGGATCAGGAGGTAGAGTGTTTTGCCCACTGATCACAGTTGACTTGGCAGTTCAATCCCCAGTGTTGTGCATAAACAAGCTAAAAGAGTGCCGCTTACTGAACATGCTCGCGTTTCAGGTGAGTGTCGAACTATAACCATTTGGCACTAAAGAATGAGGACGTTAACGCTGTTAAGTCCTGTGAGAGATAAAAACGCTCGTGCACTGTTGAGTTATAACTTATTTAAAATTTGAAAAGAGGAATACACGAGGAAATGATGCCAAACGGAAATTAGGTTCCACTTTCATTTTTCAGCAAATCTTTTACATCTACAAACAAGATGAAGATAGTGGAAAGACGGCAATTAAGTGAATGATTATCACAAAAAATCATTAACACACTGTAGGGTAAAGCCATGAGCGAAAAGCCCAAAGTTCCTCCAGCCAATCAAACTCACAGCATTCATTTCTAATATTTTTGTAATGAACTGCTTCATGCAGTTCATTACAAAAATATTAGAAATGAATGTGGACTAGTTCATTTTAATTGTGAACTGCACTTTGAGTAAGCTCGTGATTAGCGTGAACTTGCACAACACTGTGGATCCCTACAGCCTCCTGTCCGCATGTCTGGACAAGACACTCAACCCCAAATTGCTCTGAAGGGTCAGGCCAGCTTTTTCTGTGTCGTGTGTGCATGAATGCTTGAATGAGCAGCCAAAACCTTATGTAGTGAGTTGAATGAAAGCACAAGATGGCTTCATATATATATGAAGCCATTTACCCTTTAACTATTTAAATTTGCAGTAGGAAAATATGTTTTGATAGACATTTAATGCTGGCTGAATTATGTTTTTTATCAATCCAATGAGTTGATGAGCAAAACCGTGTTAATGAAAAGCCACAAAATGCTGAAAATGAACATATTTGCTAAATGTTCACCGAAAACATACTGTTTATCACTTCAGCAAAAGAAAATGTGAATGTTTCCATCCACTACTGTCATATGCTCACTAGGAGTTGGTTCACTGGTTAGCACTGTTGCCTCACAGCAAAAGGATACCTGGCTTGAATCCTTTCTGTGTGGAGTTTGCATGTTCTTCACATGCCTGCGTGGGTTCTCTCCAGCTTCCTCCCACGCCAAAGACATGCAGTTAATAGGTTAATTGGTGGTAGGTTTGAATGTGTTTGAATGGTTGTTTGTATCTATGTGTAAGCTCTGTAATAAACTAGCAGGGTGTATTCTGCATCTCGCCTAACGTCAAGTGAGATCAGCTCCAGCACCTCGCGACCCTGATGAGGATAAGTGCTTATGGAAAATGGATGGTTCACGAGGTAAGCATTCAGGAAAATCAGAGGAAGAGGGCGCAACTAGATGACATAATTAAAATTGTGCCAGTTGAAGCTCAGCTGGTGAAAAACGATGCAGAAAACATGATGGAAATATGATATTTCTGTTTGTTTTATGTATTAATGTCAGGAGGGTTACATCGGAGCTGTGTGGAGCAATCATGGATGTATTATAGAAACATGGGAGCAATGAGAAGACTGTCAGAGCGGAAACAAATGATCAGTCATGTGGGTTAAACATTCACTACCTCTACCTCTTCACTAAAAAAATGTTTTCATCTTCTATTAAGAGCATTTTTCTTGCAACACTTGCTGTGCACACATGATACACCATTGACACAAAGCAAACCAGACAGAAAGCAAACATTTTAGAAATATTTGGCAAGCAGCATCTCAGACACAAGATGCACACTTATGTTATTCTAACCCATGTAACTGTTTGTTGCACAATGGTTTAATTACTGTGTCACACAACAATAGCTGTGCAGAATAACGCCGTTTTAAAATGCATCTTTGATGGTTTTGTCCAGTGAAAAGGAAAGTGCTTTCAAAATCTTGAAAGAAAAGTAATTTAAGTATAATATGTACATTTAACTTTTGATGGGAACAGAAAAAGTTGTTTATCTACTCATTTTGCAGACACAGCCTCTTATTACTGTTTGACATTCATTGTTTTATAGCTGTCCTCTGTCACGGCGTACAATGCATTTCTGCTAACACAAAATAACTAGCTAATTATAACACACGACATACCCCTCGAGTGTTCTTACAAATAACAGGCCGATAAAATGTCACTGTCAACTTGTGCCCTCAGAAAAATGTTATTATTTGGGTTTTTTTTTTTTTTTTTTTATTTTAAGCTACAATAAAAACTGTCAAAACAGAAGAAAAGTTACCCTGTGCACTGACATTCTTGAAGTTATTTACTTGAGGTTCAGAGACTGTGTTGAATAACCGGCTTAGAAATGTGCAAAAGTTGATTATGATAAGAGGACAC
This sequence comes from Argyrosomus regius, assembly GCA_946959425.1. Lineage (NCBI taxonomy): Eukaryota > Metazoa > Chordata > Actinopteri > Sciaenidae > Argyrosomus > Argyrosomus regius. The sequence goes on from OX336886.1 coordinate 21,041,921, forward strand.
TTACAAAATAGATCAGTGTCGAACAGCTTTGCAGCTGAGTTAGTCATTTTACAAACTGTGAACAGTTGAAGCTATCAGCTATCACGGCAGTCTCGTGTGATTTCGGATCACCATCTTTTATCATGCACATGAAAAGGTTTTCTTTGGCGTTGTGCTACAGTACATGCAGCGGATGGTTTAGTTTAGTGATCTGATGATCCGGTTTGTTACACTGATCTCGGAGGTTCCTTGTTTCCACAGTCAACAACCAGAGATGGTTCATTTTCTACAGTTTTAGTCTGCTGTCTGTTTCCCTGTCTGTAAATTGAGGTTCCTGTTTGTCTCTTTTTGCTATTATAAATCAGTAAAAGTGCAACAGAAGAGGAATGAGAGAGTAAGCAGGAGAGAAAGATAGAGTAATTATAGTGAAATAATGAGGGTTCAGTGTTCTCTCACACAAGGCTCAGGGTGATCCTCTCCTTGTTATCGCTGAGTTACAGCATGTCCACCTCACTGGGACAGGAATGCCAGGACACTGCCACCAGGCAACACACATGCACACAGTCTCTACAATATAATGAACCTAATACTTGTCTACTATTTTATTAGAGTCGTTTGAATCCACCAGTCACAGGCCTTATTAGATATAATTGATGCACAATAAACATCACATGAACTGACTAATGGTCAAATGCAGTCCAGAATTCAGTGTCAGACTTGTGCTCATATCATACATATCTTCATTCTCTCATTATTGTTTAACACTGATATAAAACCAAGGGTCCACAGCTACCCATAGTGACTGTACTTGGGCACAGCTGTGCTTCAGGCTAAATGCTAATGTCAGCATGCTAATATGCTGATTTAACAGGTATAATGTGTACCATGCATGTAGCATGTTTGCAGGTTAACATTTGCTAATTATCATGAAACACAGTGAACAGATGACGATTATTCAAATGTCATTAGTTCGGACAAATTGATTAGATGAAAAGTCAGCAATTCAACCTGGGGAGGACTTGGATGTCTGTACAAAACTGCATGGTATTCCAGCTAGTAGTTGTTGGGACATTTAGCTTAAAAGCACAAAACCTCAGGGGATGACCAGATAACATACTGGTGCCAATCCATCTAGTAGATGTTGAGATGTTTCTTAGAATAACTTTGATCTGCTGTCAGATAACTATCAAGTCATGAGAATTCATTCTTCTGGAGACCATACATGTCTGTACAAAGTCCCATGGCCATTCATTGTGAATTTGTTGCAAATGGTGAACTGACTGGCCTTCTTTGCCATCTGTAGACTTTTGTTGAAAAAAAATAAAAAACAACAACTCAGTAGTAGCAGCTACTGATTCTTGCAGTAGCCTACGCTTACGCCCAAACCCCACCAGGCCCGTCCGCGGCATGTTGCGTGAGCTTCGCGTCATCACGAGTAATACGCGGCCATTCTAGTCAATGTATCAAACCCCACCGGCTCCACTGTGGTCCGTTTCAGACGCGTCTCGGCGCTCGGCTAGGAAGCCAGGCACAGAAAAAGCATAGAGAAGCCGGTGGATTTTCAAAATAAAATACCCCGTGCAAACTGCCCGTACAAACAGATCCCAGCACAAAAGCTAAACTAATTAACTATGTAGCATATTTACACATGTAGAAGCATGTTTAGAAGAACATACACTGGGAAAATGGCCAAATCTGAGCAAGTAAACAAAGTCTGGCGGGCTAAACGCTCGCTTCTGAAGCGCTCCTGGTGGGGTTTGACGTTGCGTGGAGGACGGACCAAATACGCGATGCTTACGCAACATGCCACGGAAGGGGTTTCGGTGTTAGTTATGGTCAGATGTTATGATCCATGTGAAGCACAGGTGGTTTTGCAGCTGCAACACAATAGCAGGACTGCAGAAATCAGTATTGCTCCAGATGATGAGGCTTCACTGCCAGAGCCAAGCCATGCTAAATTGCTGTGGGTAATTTCTAAACAGTATACATTTGCAATCATAACAGTCACTGCTCTTTAACTGCATGCAGCATTAAATGACTGCAGTGTATTTTATCCTCCTGATAGATGTTGGGGAAAGAAAACTATCACTTCACTACCGATCCACATAACAGTATCTAGTAGATTTTGTTTGTTTGTTTTCTCTCAGTTTTATTTAATTTGGATATTTGCGATCATAATATTGAGCCTTGACAACGCAAGGCAAACAAAAAAGAACCTTGGGCTTATTAGATTTTAACAAGGTTTTCCGAGCATCTTTTCTCCGCCATAATTGCAATGTGTATTTCCCCTGACGGGATGCAGCACTTTTGTTTATAATCACCCGCATTCATCAGGATGCAAAATAAGTAAGAGACAGAATTCTCTTCTCTCCGTCGCTCACTCGCAGTCACAAACATAAACAAGATAAGACAAAACCCATAAAACCAGACCCTCACTACTACCAGCAGTGATTCAAGATGAGGTCTGAGGCAGATCCCGACAGGGAATTACACAACTTATAGTATATACAGTATCTTACATATGCCTTAATTTAAGTGTTGCATATTTTCCACTGCATGATTTGAGCAAGTGAACCTGTCAGCATTCCTCAGTGACTGCTGTAAAGCAGGAAAGTGAAGAAAAGCAAACAATATTTATTTTAATATCATTAATGAATTCATACAGTCCATCAGTAAGCTGGTAAGCCCATCAGTGAAAAGATATACTGTTCAAGGTTTTTTCAAAGTAAATAGCATGCATAACACTGACAGCAACAGTAAACATCCTGCTGCCTCGACACAAGCTGGAAATGTTTAGGCCTAAAGGCTTGGTCTTTGAAGTTGCCTGTTTCAAGGTTACACCTGCTTAAATATGAATTCATTTAAATTCCTATTTCGAATCCCATCATTGGGCTCTTCACCCTTTTTTTTTTTTTTATGTGAAAATATAAATGAAAATGTATCTGCGCATCTATGTGATTGAGTTCCCCTGAAGCCAAGCTTGACAAGGTTAACCACAGCAACAGATCTGAAGGGAGGGAGTGCGGTTTATTCCGAGCACCATAACAAACTTCAATCAGCCTGTGTTTGTCTGTTAGTGGCAGGGCAAAACGTTTCATCAAAGAGGGCTCGGGCAGGGATGGATGCCAGATAATACTAAGATAGCTGGCAGAGGGGAGACACACAGAATCATTGCTTTAGTCATTTAAAAGGCACATCAGATGTTCGGTTGGTTGCAGAGTTACTGTACATCACTGCGTAATATTCAGTGCAACAGGTATTTGATTTGTATATCAGCAAAACGGACAAATGCGCCACCAGGCAGACAATGAAGCAAATGACTTCTGCAGGAGACTCTCTGGGCTCTATTTAAATGATTAGTAGTGCATGGTATGACATGCAAGTGCATTTAGGGTGTGTCCAACTCCACCTTTGCTGGTTAAATGGCCTATAATCTGCAAGCAAATGAAGGCACAAAGGGGTTGTATTTAGTCTCTTAATTAATCATACAGTGTGTTTTGGGCGTAACATAAATTAAACCAATCAGAGTGTCGTCTCCCATTCTCTTTAAAAACCAGGTGCACCTGCACTTGGCTCATTGCTATCTAAACAGCAGATTCGGCAAGTTGGAGCTGAGTTATGGCAGTGATCATGCGCTTATCCTGCCAGGTTATAACACACATCTGTGATCTCCTGGCAGATGATTTGAAGACTAACGTCAGCTTTACCTATGCACTCATAGCGCCAATATAAAACTCAGGCTGGCCACTTGCAAAGAAATACAGTGCAGCACTGATTTTGGCAGCAATGGGAGTGCATAGGGGTAGTTGGCATTAGTCTCCAAATCATCTGACAGGAGATTCCAGACAGATCAGTCTGTTCAGTCAGCCTTGCAGGATAAGCAAAGTTTACAGTTGTGCTTGTTTTTGTTGAGTGACGTGTCACGTGGACCCTCTGCCTCTGCTGTCTTCTAATCTTCTGCCCCAGGAACAACTCCATTTAACCGCATATGAGCAAATACACCAATATTAAACTGAGGATAAGGAGTGCTGCTGAGCGTCCCTGTCTGTGTAAAAAGCAGAATGTCCATTAGAATGTCCATGGAAAGAAGATCTGAATCACCATTGACTTTAGGTTTTTGTTGGTCATTTCTGCTACACACCTATGGACTCGCAAGCACCTTTGCTACTTATACAACTTCGGTGCTGGGCTTTAAATTGACAGCTGTGTTGGATGGAAACAAGCACCACGTTGTCCCGGGTTTAAGATATAGCCCTCAGACATCTCAGCCAAAATTCACTACTATTTTATGAATTTAATATCAAACCAGCCAGAAAACCAGTCACTTAGGCTCCCAAATCAGTGATGGATTAAGATAATTGGATCACAGGATGTGAAAGTGTCGTTTTCCACACTGTTTTTGAACTCAGTTCCAAAATAAATTTCAAAGGTTTGAAAGTCATCCCATATTCTTTCAAACATATGATTGCAAGTGACTGACCATCCGGCACTGCAGGAGTAAGAGAGGAAGCTCTCAGTCATAGAAAGTGTCAGTAACCGCTTGCTGACTACTGCAGCAGTGCTGCACTCTAAGTCGACTTCTTAATGCACTGGAGCTATAAATGTTAGATTGTTTCTGCTTGTTCTACATGCTGACCACTGAAAATCCCCAGTTGTCTGAATCTTTATTCAAACTTGGGGTTAGGGTTAACATCTCTGTTAAGTTATGTGAGCATGAATGAGTCACGTCGATGGACCAGTTCCCCCCAAGTCCACACAACAGGCCTTGACACAGTCCCCAGAAAGTCCAGAAGGTTGTCCTGCTGTGAAAGTGCTTGAGGGCTGCCTCTTGGACTTTTTCAGCCTTTTATGAAAAGACTCCTCAACTCGGCAGTGCTGCAAGACTTCGCTGGAGGGATCTGCCTGCATTTTACTATGTTCCGATGTTAAAACTGGAATGACAAAATAAATAAGTAATTCACTGAACTCGTGTACACTGTAGCAAGTACTGTGTCCCTTTGTCTATTCAAAGACTTATTTGTTTTCAGATAATCTGATCAAACTTGCAATACTGACTATATAAGTACTTGCTGTTTTATATTTAGAAAATGAGAAAAATATGTCTTCATAATAACTTGTTTTTTGTCATTTGTTGGTTTATAAAACTGTAGCAGGTTGGTGATAAAGATTTTGTTTGTTCTGTAATATTAGTTCTAACTTTAAGCACTGCCACAGATGCAAGAGAGGACAGACACAGTGAGTATACTGACAATATACAATGAGACAAGGTATGCTGCTTGGGTTGCTTGGATGCAGGACCTCATAAATAGTTTTGATCTACATCTGTAAGGTTGGATGCACAAGACTAAATTAGATGCCAGATGGCACTGAGATTAGACATGTGATCATGTATATATTTGATGTGGCTATATGCCTTTCCAATAATACACAATCTCTGAGCAGCTCAAAGCACCAGTGCACCTGCAGCATATTGCATGTGCACACAACTTCATGGTTGTCTTTAAAAGTATATTCGGGCCAAAGCAGAGGAGGGGATATTTGCCAACCCATTTAACAGCCAAGAAAAAAAAAAAGGCTGAAAACTTCCTGCCAACTGCAGTAACACCCAAACCCGTCAATCAAACAACTCTGCACTACAGGCACACACGCAGGAATACACAAACACACATAAGCGCGCACACACGCACACAAATCCATAAGCAGACGTAATTTCACACAGAAGCTGACATCCAGCAATGCACAGGCATCCAGCCACGCATTCAAGCATTCAGGCAGATCAATAGGCTTTCAGGAAGCCAGTAACACCCAGGTTGAGCCCCTGAGGCTCTAACCAAGTTACTCAGCACTTTCCCTGGCCACTCAAGAGGAGCCATGCTGGGATCCGGGCGAAAAGCCAAAGACAGAAAAGTAGCATATGGGTAAGGACAAAACTTTTGACACAAAGTAATGCTGTCACTTCCATGACAGCAGTCATCATTATCTCTTTAGTGAGTAAGTTCACAGTTCACTTAAATGTCTGGTTGAAGGTCTTGTTGAGGTATGGCCTTTTGTTGGCGCAGTCAATAGTTCTTCTTCTTCATTTTGGTTCCCCAATAATATCACACCAGTGTCTGCATTTAGACCTCTCATTGGACAAATCGTATTTCTCTTTCATTTGATGAGCAAAACCAAAAGGATTGAAAGCATCAGAGTTAAACCATCAGGGACAACCCTGAAGCTCCATTTTTAAAGATATGTTTTATTTAATTAGATGTTATGATGGATAAATAAGACTGTAGCAGGCAACATATTTCACTGGAAATAGCTTTATCAGTGATGAAGAGGAGAGAGAACACAGGGAGATGGAATGACATGAATAAATGTGGAAATATGAGTTTGTTGTGGGAATACTCATTTGATGGCCTATTCCTTGATGGAAAGCTTGCATTTTTTTTTTTCTTGTAGCAGAATATGATTCATGAAGACAGCTGAGGAAAACGGAAAAGGTCTGTAAAAATAGATTGAAACGTGAACAATAAAAACATGTTAATGTTGCATGTAACTGTTGTTACTTGACGTGTTTTAATTGACATTATTGTCATATATATTACCATTTGTTAATAAATCACTGAAAGCCATGACCATAATGGTGTTATATCTCATTATAATAAAAGCAGCATGTTACAAAGAAACAGACAAAATGGCTGATTTCCATTTTCAGTGTTTTCTCAATGTATCTGGATATAAATACAAAACGTGTTGCTGGATGAACAAGTACAGATATAAATACAGATAAGTAACACAGGATATTGGCAAAATGCGTCTCCCCATGCACTGCTTGTGTTTACACACACAGGTTTTCAAGGAGAAAGAAAAAAAAAATTATCGAAAGTATATCACGTTTAATATGCTGTCTTTTCCTTTTGAGCGAGATTATTAAGCAGTACATTTTTCGTTAGGTTTGACCCAAAGATAGAGCATGAAAATGTCAAGAAAACTAGACAGCAGTTCCAATCCTGAATGACATCTGTATTCTCTTTGCAAATGGAAAACTCAGGAATTGGCTCAGTGTTCATGTTTGTGGTCTTATCATGTAGGAGCAGGTATTCTAAAATAACACAAAAACGGCTGTCTAAGTGTTGTTGCTAAAACTGAACTTTCCTCATAATTAGAGTGATATGTCTTGTAGCGCATGGAAATTATATAAGGAATGCATGGAGAGGGGGCTATAAAATAATGAGGCACAGATACCCGTGTAGATGGTTTGTTTATGACAATCAAAGAAAGAGAAATATGTGGGTTGTTTGATGGCCGTCCTCTGCAGCTGCTATTGAGAAAACACATGTTTATAGTATATAAACCTAACTCCAAATGGAAGAAACAACTACATGCAACCACCCACACACACACAAAAGCACGCATTTACTACCTACAACAGATGTGGCAGATGTAAATATAGACCTAGAGAGTTTAGCTCATGAAAAGCTGTTGAAATAAAAACATCTTGATACACCTTTGGTAAAGTATACGGAATATTAGACAAGCGACATCCTGATAAGCTCATCAAATTGAGGAACAAAGGTCTTTTTTTCACCCGTGTAAACAAATATCCTCCTGAAAGGCCAAATTACACCATACATACACCATATGACTGAATGATGAAAAAACCTATATATACGTATATAACCTATATTTGATTGATAAACCTTACACTGAGCAAATTCTACAATAATCTAAGTTAACAATTTGACTTGCAAGCAATCAAAGTTTCTATATTGACAGTTAGGAAGAATTTCTTACTGTATTTGATGTCTACATAGTATTAATTATGATTCAAATCATTGTTACGTGATGGGGGATGCATCATGACATGTTTTGCCAAATCTCCTGGAGCTAAAAATCTGGTGGATATCAATGCATTGAGTTGCCATTCATCAAACTGTGTGTACAATATAGTGTATAGAATACAAAGTATGCTCTTCAGAACTATTTTCATCAATAAAACTGTTACAACTATTGCAGTCTTGCTCATGCTTATAGAAATGGAACCAAGGTTTCTCAAACTGTCACATCAGGAAAGTTCTATTGATGTAGTGTCCAGTTGTTTGAAACAGTATTATAAGTACTCAGTGAAGCAATCAGGACAAATTGATCTCCTGAGTATGGTAAAAAAAAAAAAAGAAATAAAAACAGCACAAAATCAGACCTAAATGTCATGTTTCCAAAGGTTATTTCCCTCCTTGAGTAGACAATGCAGACATAAATGACCACTTCCTCTTTAGACCAGTCCATCAAGTTAAACATTTAGTATGGTACAAGCAATACCAAAACATCTGCCTTGAACACTAGAAGTGTTATTTACTGTGTTATTTTCAAATGAATCAAAGTTTGAACACTTAAAATGCAGTTGTAGGGCTTTTGAGGAGACAGCTGGATGAGAAGTAAATGCAACAGAGCATAAAGCCTCCATTTAACCATTGTAGGAAAAATACTCTCCTCTGGGAATGTTACCAGTGACCAAAGACGTGTACCACTTTATTCTGATTCTCATGCAAATGGTTATATACGGTTAAATTTGGCATAAAATCTTCTATGCGTTGACAGAGCTCTCAAAGAATCATTGAAGATTGTGCTGAGAGAACTCATTCTGCTTTTAAGAAATGGATGAACATTAAATATTATTTAAATCAATCTATGAAAAGCTTTAAGACACAAAGAGGAGGTTGGGTTCACCGGGACATCAATAGTTAGAAGAGTTAAGCTGTAAAAGCCACCATGCTCACCTAGATGAATATGATTAGACTTTCCCAGACAGCTTGTAGCCAAGCAGCTGATTGATGTGTCACTGATGATGAAGCATGAATGGAGTCGCTAATGCAAATGTCTGAGCTAAAGCAAGGCTGCATTTTCGAGTCCTATCACCACAGATGCATTATGGCCACCTGCCTAATAATGTGTGGGTCCCCCTTTTGCTGCCAAAACAGCCCTGACCTGTCGAGGCACAGGCTGCACTAGACTTCTGAAGGCTTGCTGTGGTATCTAGCACCAAGTTGTGAGGTGGGGCCTCCGTGGATCTGACATGTTTGTCCAGTATCACATCGCCTCCACTGGCTTGGGTTGGCTCCATGACCCTGTTGCAGGTTTACCGCTTTTCCCCTTTTCATAGGTACTGACTACTGCAGACCAGGAACAGCTCACAAGAGTTGCAGTTCTGGAGATGTTCTGACCCAGACGCCTACAGGTTGACATCACAATTTGGCCCTTGTCAAGTCAATCAAATCCTTATGTTTGCCCGTTTCTCCTGCTTCTAACACTTGAGGACAAAATGTTCACTTGCCGTCTAATATATCCCATCAACTGACAGGTGCAATGATAGATAATCAGTGTTATTCACTTCACCTGTCAGTGGTCATAATGTTATGGCTGATTTGTGAATTTATTAAAGATAAATAATAAATTAAACTGTTTAAAATGTAATAGTGTGCAGAACAATGGCTGGCACAGCCTTTGTGTTTACAGTATTCACAATCTACTCTTTTTCATTCCTAAACTTTTTTACACCTACACCCAGGTAGTCACCTCTAATGTATGTCTCAAGATGTGAGAAAAAACAAATACACGATGATTACAAATCAGACCAAATTAAAAGAAGCAAGTGTTTTTAATAGCCAATCTACAAGATGTTCTTGAGCAGGTTCCCAGCTGGTGCAAAATACTCTGATTGACTGCAGTGATTATTTCAGGCAATCAGTTCTTTGCAGAATCAAGATGTGCCAGTGTCTGGTCCGAATAATGTAATATTAATCTTGACAGTTCATATCTGCTTGCCAAAACATGCTCCCTAAAGTCCCTCAAAGCTGCAATTAAAAGCCTCATGTTACTAATTGATGAACACCCTCTTAGTGAACAGCCTGCATTGAATTAAACATGTGGGGTTTATTTTTCATTCCAGGAGTGCTGTGAATGATGTTAGACCTACAAGCACATGTACTGCAACTTGCATTCGGACTTCTTCCCTGTTAAATAGGTTGGGCAGGGATGACACAGGAGTGGAGGAAGGAAGCAAGAGTGATCTTCTTCAGGGGTGGAAGAAGGAAAAAGAAACTGGGAGAGACAGAGGACCGACACACAGACGAGACAGCCAAATAGTATATCAAACGATTGCCAATTGCACCATGATTACAGATGGGGTCTTGGCAATACTATCCCTGTGCCCCGGATGCCCTGTGATTGCAGCCTCTACAGGCAGCCTCTCAGGAACTCTGATGCCAGTTTGTGTGCCAGTGGAGCAAGATGCCAGCAGCAGATGTGCTGACAGAAAGGTGAGACATCCGCCTGAATGTCACAAGATGAAAATGAACACTGTACGTATAATAGAATAAAATCTCTTAGCATCAATAAAGTCGCATAATGTAGTTTAACTATTCAGACTGACAGCATATAATTATAACATGAGCTGATGTGATGCCTTGTTGCTCTTTTTGGCTGCATTGTTTTGTTGGGGGTTTTTTTCCTGACAAGAATGAGGTTATTAAAAGCAGCTATTATTGAGATCTCTATATTAACAATGAATAAGAACTATGTGTATGTGAAAGATGTCAATTATCACTAATTATCAATCCAACTCTGCAGCTCAGCTCTATGGAGAATTAGTGTCTTTCAAGCTGATTCTTTTTGTTTTCCTGTTTTGATTCATTCTCACTGCCTATCTTGCAAATCCCAAAGCCATAATTCCCACTTACCTCATAGAACTTGTTTTTTAACCACATCAAAAGATTAAAAGAAAACTTTTTTTTGTTTTGTTTTTTAAAGAAAGATTCAGTGTTTATTAAAAAAAATTTGCTCATCTACTATTGCTCATCATTCATTTGTATTTACATGAAAAACATTGTTCAGTGAAAGTGAGTAAAGTTTGTGACATTTTGAAGTACCCCATAGATGTGACTAAATAATTCATAAATTCTGCTGCAGGATATAACTGTAAATCATGTATCAAAAGCCATACAGTAGCATTTGAAGTAAGTGTTTGTTATTCTAGTCAAAGAATTCTCATGGCATTTTCTTTTGTCACTGATGGTTTGCCATGTATCATGAAAGGTGTTGCTCCCACTTCTCTCCTCTCCTGTCCTCATATACTCTCCTCTTTCTGCAACATCATTCACCACTCCATCCACCCCAGCCCTCCAAACTACCATCTACCAGCAGCCTCCAGTCACAAGTTGACCCATGAAAGGTTTAAAGTCCACAAAGGACCCACATGGATCCTTTCTTGGTTCACTCCTTAACCACATTGTCATTTATTACAAATGAACACCATGTCCACGGTGCACAAATTGCACATACAATGCTCAGATTTACAAACACAAAAACATTTTATGTAGAAACACCCATCTGCACTCATGCACCAGTACATACACATTCACACGCATGTGCATACCCATACCAGTAATGGCCTTTCTTGTAATTATAGTCATTTGTCAAAAGCACACCTTGATTTATGGTCAAATTAAAAATACACTGGAAAAGAAGCTGCAGGTCCTGGTGACTCTGGCTACAGAGGGTGATTAATGCCACACCATTACAGACATGAGAGTGGCGTGATCAGGATATGCACCCTGCCGTGGAGACAGAAGCGAGGGAGAACATCAATCCATGCATCCACATTTTTTAGATGACAAAGTAGCTGTAGTAGGTGGGTACTTTGGGGTGGCATTGAGGTGTCGGTCAGGTTATATCACCAAAATTAGTAAGTAGGGCAACAATGTGTGGGACACAGCTGTTCTTAACTCACATTAAAGCTAGACTGTGTGTAGCCTTGCTCCATTTCCATGCAGGGAATCTCCTTTCTAATTGACTTTTTGCTTCAGTTTATGTAAATACCAGAAATACATTTGGCTACGGGCCTGAAACACAGTTGCATTTTACTGAGCAATACCAATAAGCAGATGGGGAAAATATGTTCTTACTACGCTAACTGGTAAATATATTGCCTGTATTCCTGCTTTCATGCTGATCGCTGTTTTTCCAAAGTAAGGGTCAGGTACTCAGTAACGATGACAGAGGTTGAAGGGATGTGATTGGAGGTTGATTAACATAATGTAGCCAGTATAACATATTTCATACATGCACGTGTCTGCATGATTGACAGATAGCCGTGAAAGTAAGCAACCTTGACACAAATGAATCACAGAACTCATCTTTCACATGCTGCATGATGCATTATTTGATTAAAGATAAATAAGTGTGTATAAGTACATGTTTGTGCGTGTGTGGTGTAACCATTTCCCTGAACAGCATTATTGTGTGCTCTGACCAGGAAGGACAACACGCTCCATCAACTCAACTTAAAAAGCGGAGCCGAGTAGTAGAGAAGCAAAAATGAAACAGATGAGAGAGCTGTTCCATTTGTCCAATTTATCTAAAACTACGAGGCTATATCACAATTCAAGTACTTTTAAATTGCCTCGATGATAAAGTCAGAGGGAACACAAGCGAGAGACAAGAATTGTGCCAGCATCGAGGTCTTTGGAGCTCAATGCAGTTAATATGCCTTGGGCTTTGTGCCAGCCAGTAGAGCTCCACGTCCACACACTGCTGCTGAACATGAAGTGGAAGTCTTACTGATACATGCAGCAGCAGTGCCAGGCCCTGAGAGGACCTTCTCCTCCTGGTGCATTATTCATTTTTCAAGTCAAATCTTCAGGAATGCTTAATTAAGGGATGTGAGTGATGCTATAGAGAATGCTAAAGGCTACCATGTTTTTATGAGTAATCATGTTTGGTGGTGGGATTGTAGAAAAGTCTCACAGAGCCATGGTTTTGCTCTGCAGGATACAGATAAGGTGGCTCTCCTCATTTCTTCTCCCCATTTTATTGGCTGTCAGTGTGGTATGCCCTATAGCTTCCCAGTGCACCATAAAATCAAACACCACATTTTCGTCTGAGGTTTGCATAAATGAACAGAACATAATGTCTTCTTATGATGGCCTCTTGCAAAGAAAAAGAATATGAGAAATAATGGTACTTCATATTATCTGTAATGCTGGAATAAAGTCGTAGTGTTACTGATATTATGAAGTGCCATTATTTCTGACAGCCTGCCAGGTTGGTGACATAAAACCGTATCAACTTTTCTGCCACCTCTGTGATGGCAGCAGCAAGGCAAGAAACAAACAGCTTGCAAAACTAAGGTGAGCTATAACACCATCTCAAAAATCAATACATCTCATTGCTGTATTTCTCTGCGACGTGGCAGAACCGACCGAGAGAAAAAGCAAATAAAAGTAACTTTTCAGAACTGAGGACCTAATTTATCCTTCAGTGAATGTCATTCACTACCTGGCCTCACTAATGTGTGTCGACCCTGCGGAGATGTTGTTTGGTATTTGGAACACTAAAAAAAATGTGTCACTTATTTGTAAAATGTATGAAGGTGTAGTCCACTTTTGAATTCCTCCTTCAAACTTAAGGCAGGTGTTATTCAGAGAAACAGTTTTTTTTTTGTGCATCTACAGAATGTTCTCATGGAAGTGGTAAATAATTGATTCAGGTGTGCACAGTTATTTCATGAATCAGAGTTTTTTTTTTCATTTTATTCTCTGACCAACGGGTCAAACATCTCTTACACCTGAACAAACTCAAACTCTTTGGTAGAAAGCAATTTCCAGTCTTTTATATTTTGAAATTTATTTCTGCTTTGCTCAGGACGGTTTTTCAAATTAACTATAGGCTGGAGGTAGTCTGAGGTTAATTGTGTAACATTTCATTCTAGTAGTGCAGATGTACTGACTTTTTGTTCAAGTGTGAAATGTGTGTAAAAGGTGTGTCATAAGAGTGATTTCACAGGGCATATTTTAACAGCTTCAGTGTGTGAGTTAGGTCAGTTTCACTAATTGAAAGATGACATCAGCAGACAACATCAGAAATATGCAGCTGGAGTGATGGAGTGACGAACAGAACAGGAGCAGCAGCAAGGAATGAGAGAGACGGAGAAAAAGTGAATGTTTGCACTCTGTATGTGGATGCGTTTGTTTCCTGGATATGGCCATTAGCCAAGATGGATGTCCTTGAACCCGGGTCTGCACCAACAGGTATCTCTCGCTAACAGACTGCCCCTCCACTGGTAATTACACAGAGAGGTCTACAGCAGGTGGCACAGGGCTGCGCAGAATTTACATAAATCTGCATATGTCACTGGGCCCGGCTGCAGCCTCTGGCATTCTGTATGAATCATGCTTACACTCAGCAGACAATTTGTTCAAATTTAACAAAACGGATGGTGCGAAGGTAAAAAAAATATCAATGCTGTCCCTGAAATCCATACATACTATAATGGTGAATGTACCCAATAATTTGTGCTAACAAATGGCCTTCCCTTTCACTTTTCTTTGAAATCTCACGCTCCACGCTGTGCACAAACACAGATGCACTGACATTTTCACATACTGTTTTATCGCTGTTATGAAGGACGCTTGCATCTGATCGATCTATCCAAGTTTTATAGAGCAGTCACTGGCGTAACCATAAATATGAATCACACATCTTTCAAGTTGAACTTTGAAAACATGTGCCCTATTTGCTTCTCTGTAGCTTTCTTTATGTCGTAACCAGGCATTCTTTGGGGGAGGGTTGTGTCTCACCCTCATTACTCAGTACCCACATACTCCCCACCCCCCGTTATACGTCCTCATTTTATGAATGGATTGGTTATTTTTTATTTAGCATTTATTTTCTGTTCAGTGTTACCAATTTGTATAAAAAGCCACTAGAGAAAAAAAAACTAGACTATTAGACGTATTCAAAATATCAGGGAAAAGGTGAGAAATATACATCATATTGTAATTTATTCCCATGCATGGTGCTCAGAGCAGTCCACAGCTCCTCTACCAACAGTGCCGGGGTCTTTCCCTCTCTCCTCTTGTGTGCGTGAAGTCAATAGATGTGGTGCGTGGGGCAGGCAAGAGGACACAACAATTGTTAGTTTCTATGGTTACTTTGATAATTGTGCTCTGAAACTTTTTATGTAAATAGTTTGCTAGAGCTTCTCTCTCAATCTTTCTATTCAGATCTCTGGTTTAGGATGTTTCTACATTGTAATTTATGGAAAATAACTAAATTATGAACAAAATTACAGTCACAAATTATTTTAAGTATTGTGTCAACAGTGGCAATTTAGAGTTATTCCTCATTTTGCTACAAAAAGTACTGTATTATTTATACAGTATGTTTTCCACTTTCTGAAATTCCATACAAATTTATGTAATTTCTGTGCAGTTTTCATGTTCTCACGGCACATCTCTGATGATATTTGACTTTATTTTCACCTTTTCTGTTTTATTTACAGTGTACAACATGTAAACAGGTATGCAGTAATAAAAAAGCAGTAAATAGAATAAATAGGTTAATAAAAGCAGAATATTCAAATTAAAATGACCAATAGGTCAGAAATTGTTCTTCTGGTAAAATAACATTTGGCAACAATTAAGGCAGCACTTAGAGATAGGGAGAGCCATACAGTACTGAAAGCAGTAGCTACACAGGTACATGCTGTGGAGATAAATACATACCTACAACTATTAAAGCACATATATACTTGTATATACTTGTATAAACAATGTATACTTGTTTGGTTGTTTGGTTGTAATTATCCACTATTGCGCTATTCACTACTGGAAAATGCATAATTCTAATTGGAAGGTGTGTTTAAAGTCAGTAAACTGTAAAGCTGCTATCTCAGAGAAATCACAAACCTTTCCTTTAAATGTGAATTAAAATGACAATGTAGTCCTCAAAACTGTGTTCTAGAAGTGCAAATCTTCATAAATCTATAAATATCATAGAACTGTGGGAACTACACTTGAACAATCTATGGGAGGGCTCTCATTTGGGAGCCCCCCGATGCCTGTATCATGGGTACACCTCTTGGTTTTCTTTGTGTTATTTTTCATTATGGCTTTATTGTTTTTGAGCATGCTGTTCAGCTTCAGTGCCTGCTGAGGCACTGGGTTTGCCTAAGTGCTTTGAATCTTTAAGACACACTTAAAATGGTAAAACACCATAAAGCATTTCTGTTGTGCAGTTACATGCAGCTATAAATCAACAACATGGTATACAGCATGCATGCAAGCTTCCACTACTTGTGTCTCAGATCTTTCTTTTTTAAAATCCACTACAAGCTCACACATATATATTTATGTATGTACTCCTTGTGTTTGTAAGTGCATGAGACCATTGGCATGCCAATGCCTCTGTCCATAACTTGTGAGCAGTGGGACCCCCCACGGTGAGAGGTGTTTCTGCTGACAGGAGCATATTCAAGGTAATAGAACCACTCTGTTGTCCCAGAGCAGAGCACTAAAGCAGAACTGAGTTCTGTCTTCTACTACACGCACCACTGAACCTCAAGATGACAAAATGCCTCACTGGCTGACCGAATCAAACACAATAAAGCCGAAAAAGAAGAAAAAGAAGATTGAAGGAGAAAATGCTCAGATTTGTCCTATTTTGTCGTCTAGGTAGGAAAGTATGTATTTTCAGTTGGGAAAGCTGTCTGTCAGTGGAGTGCCACTTATAAAAAAGTTTGTGCCGTATAAGAGCACCTCTACAAGCACTGCATGACACTCAAGCCATAAAAGAGGAAAATGTGTTAATCCTGTGTATATAGATACTTCACCACATTATGTGCATGTCACTGAAGCAGGTAATGAAATTCTACCAATGTAACATCATAATGTGGAGTGCAACACAGTGGGGTGATGAAATAAATAAAGAAGTGGCTGAATAATGAGAGGGGAATGAAAACAAGCTCCACAATAAATGACAGACTGCATTAACAAACTATAAATTATTCTCACTTTAATTTACATATTTCCTTTGTATTTCATCATATTGTACAAATAAAACAAGTCAGTGCAAAAGCGAATTAATTATTGAGCAAATGAATTAGTGAAAACCTTCCACAGCTTCGCAGTAAAACTACTGTTAGCTGACTGCACCTTGACGATCTCTGTGGAGAGACGTGCCGGCAGCCATAACTCACAACCCCAGAGGAGCAGACTGCTAGCCAGCAGACGTTATTGCTGATCTCTGTGGAGACGGAGAGGAGCTGTGCAGGTAGGCATTGCCGTAGAGTCCCAGAGGTGCAGACTGGACCAATAAGTTGTGCAGCGATATGGAGTTGAGAGTTGAGAGTCTGTGGGGAATCTGACAGGCCACCACAGTAACAAAAGGGCTGCCTCCCGACTGGCTCAGAGATGGAGTCTGTATGAGAACGACCACTCTGCAGTGAACCCAGTGACCTTCCTCCCAACTGCATCTTTCAAATCTTTTGTGTTATGATTATAAACCTGCTGAGATCACATTTCTGCATAAGAAGGAAAATACAGCTCAGAGGCTGCTGGGGACTGAGTTCTCCAGAAGGTTAAGTCGACTTGAGTATGGGTAACTGGTGTATAGGGACTGAAAGGCTCCAACAAAATAGTCACACATGCATATGAGGACACGCATAGTTAGCTGAGCAGCCCAAAGCTGCCTTCAGGAGAGAAACAAAAGGGGAAAAAAGATTTTTGTAAATATCATCCAATCAAGGAGAATAATTCATTTGCCGACACAAATTATATTGTTGTTGTTGTTGTTGTTGTTATTGTTATAGTTCTATCTCCTGTTTGTAGGAAATCACATGAATTCTAATGAAGAACCTGCACAAACACACACACATACACACATCATCTTGACCTGGAGGGAGCCTGGCTTTGCTCTGCTTATCCTCAGGAGCCAGACATTCAGACCGAGGGTTTATATGTATATGACAGTCTGCACTCCCACATGCAGACTTATGTTGTTGAATGACAGAATTTAAGAGAGAGAAAGAGCAGAGGAAAAGTTAGAGTTTAAATATCAAAGTTTGTTCTATTGGTTTTACTGACCTTGTATAAGTGCCTGGCCTTTCTGGAAAGGTCCACTGTAAGCCACCTGGTAGCGTTTGACCTGGAAGCCAGGTATACAGCCCTCGTGGGCTCCATCCTCTTGGCCACCCACATGGGCAACCTGCAACACACAGAACAAAGCACAGGAGGTCAGAATAATGAACATGAACATGTTTCTGTGGAGATAAATGTGACAGGTACAGGCACGAGGACAGAATAACCAAATAAATACTGATTCCTTTGATTCCTAAAAGACCTAATCCTTGGTAATCCTACATAACCAACATAAGGCCGGCGCAGATAAATATTCAGTGACAATGAAAAATTAATACGTCTACGAGCAAAATGTTTCTCAACTACGCTGCACTTTTATGACATTGTCAGACTCAAAATGGACAGTTAAAAACTGATGCATCATAAAGAGATTTCTTACATTTTAAAACTTATAGTCAGCAGCAGCAACTAATGATGACTCATGTGATATCACTTGAACTTATTCATCAGATTCTGCACAGCTCCTTCTGGAGCCACACAAGGCCCACCGGAATAACCAGTTTCTATAGTTTTGCTAAAATAAAAATATGAAAAGAAAACTACACAACAAAGTTAGACAGCTTCAAAAATCGGTAGCCAATAATGCCTAATCAACATTTTATACAATAAATGGATATCCATCCATGCATTTCCATAACCGCAGCACACCCTGGACAAGCCAGTCACCAGCTCATCACAGGGCTGACCACATACTGTAGAGACAAATAACCATTCAATGAAAAATATGTCAATACTAACTTGAACCAATGCTGCCTAGTTTTATATTGTTTCCCTGCGCTCCTTTTACACTTCACTTTGGAATTAATACTTAGATACATTCATGTAATTAAAAACAAGGAAAGAACGCTTAGCTCCACAATGTTGTTGGATGGTTTGGGGTGGATTAGGCTTCTGCTGATATTAAATAAACTCAGACTTAATCCAAAATCTGACTGAAAAAGAGTGTGTTCAATAGCTAAATTGTTTCTTTTAATTTCACATTGTGGAGTGAAGGTCAAGGTATAATATGGTTATGGCTATTTAGAATTCAAATTAAAAGATGAACAACAAGTAGGACCAGATACACGGGGGAGCAAAAATAACAACTCCTGTCGTATGTAGCTATGTGATGCATTAATTCAAAGAGCCTCATGCTGTTTCTTTTAGATTGCAGTTATATTGTTATTGCTGCATATTTTCCATTTTTCATTGTATTATTTTTAATGGTGACCCATTTACAAATGCAGTCTGTTATTCCAGTTTAAGAGAAATATAACGTATTAAAGAATGAACTCACATATATCCTGTACAATGTGATGTCACCGTTCCTGCTCAGTTAAAGATTTATAAGGCTTTCATCCATATTTGAAGTTAAACAAAATATCAATGATGACTGCATGCACCGTGGAAAATGCATACAGTATATTTCTTCAAATGTAAAACTTACATAGTCTGTCACACTTAGTTCAGGTTAAAAATATTTTGTAAATTGGCAGGTGAAATTCCAGACTGAAACTTTGGCCGGTGCATAAACTATGAAGGTATATTTGGTGCAAAAGTCCTGAGCAGTTGTGACAGTGAATTTGTACCTGTAGAAAAAGAGTCACAAATGTGTATCAGTAAAGTTGAAGTCACAGAGTAGGAGTTGCACACCTGTAGAATTTTTTTGTTTCCCACAAGTACAACTCAACAGTTACACCTTCTCAGATTCTTCATTACAAGTGCACAAATCCTCTGTTACAAGTCACAAAGACATTCCTGCTCTCACATGTTTTGCTCCAATTATTGCAGTAAAAATGGTGTAAAACACATTTGCACACCTGTATCAAATAATGTGAAGATGTGAACAAAATTTGAACATCTGTAAATCAATATTTGAGTTCATGTAATGAGAGTTGCGCACCTGTAGAATATTTTCTCACAAATAGATTTTTTTTCTTGGATATTTTTCCAGCACACACACAAGTCAGTAACTACAAGCGCTCGAATCTGCTGCTGCGGGTCACAAATCAGTAACTACAAGTGCTCGAATCTGCTGCTACGGGTCACAAATGCCGTTCTCCTCTTTCAAATCACAAGTCTCCCTCGCTCTGACTTTTGCACCAAATATCTCAGCGTAGGTGGTGCAAAAGTGATTTGTGTACTTGCAAACGTGATTCGTATCTGTAGAGAATGAGGCAGGCTTTGTTCGGGGATCAGAGAACCCCAATTGGCCAGTTCTTCTTCTTCTTTGAGTCGTAATGGTGGTAGGCAAAGTTGCTTATATGCCATTGCCGCCACCTATTGGACTGGAGCGTGGAGCCGACCGTGGCATCTCAACAGCGCAACATCCCGCCTAGCCATCAGCCAGAGCTGCTGCCACGCATTGAATAGACCGCCTCAACTCATCGGAGGAGTTGGAGTCTGATATGTTTTCTGCCACCACCGTTATACTTTTGTGTATCGTTTTATTATGCACTCCTACGGAAAAAATAGGCTCAGTATCACGTAATTACGTGAAAAGTAAAAGCAACCAGTCACCCTCGCGCTACCAGGTTGCTACTTTCACGCTTCTCCCACTGTGAGCTTGTGTAGACTCACCTGATTCCAGACCAGACTAGCCCAGTTGCTACTTTTCGCCTATAGATGACAGTAGCAACCTGGTAGCGCGAGGGTGACTTACCTTACTTACTTACTTACTGACCGCTATAGTCTAGACTTACTGACCGCTATAGTTTAGACGGAGGAAGTCCGGTGAAAGTCGCTACAAATTAATAGTTCACTGTCATATGATGTTATTAGTGTGTTTATCTGTTTGTGTGTTACTGTGAGTTGCACCAAAATAAAGCCATAATACCTGGAATAACAACACCTGATTACAGGGTCGGATTCGTTCTTTCTTCGGTACAAACGCAGGCATTTCAAAATCCTTCTTAGAGTACGCATACTAATAACAATATCATCCACTGTGTTCAATAACTGTAAAATCTCACCATGTCTCAAACCAAGATTAAAGTATAATTTAATTGAATCATGTAAATGAGCCATAGCCTATTCTTGCCTCTCAGCTGTTTCTGTCTTATCTTGAAATAACGTAAAACCATACTTTCTTTCGACATAAGATGTTTTCACGTTATAACGTGAAAATGTCGTATCTTGAAATAACGTGATAGTTTCACGCTATAACGTGATAAATATATTGTTAAAACGTGAAAAAGATATTGTTATAACAATAAACTTTTCACGTAATTACGTGATATTGAGCCTATTTTTTTTTCATAGTGTGGCAGCAATACGCTTCCGTAGGAGTGCATAATAAAACGATACACAAAAGTATAACGGTGGTGGCAGAAAACATATCAGACGCCAACTCCTCCGATGAGTTGAGGCGGTCTATTCAATGCGTGGCAGCAGCTCTGGCTGATGGCTAGGCGGGATGTTGCGCTGTTGAGATGCCACGGTCGGCTCCACGCTCCAGTCCAATAGGTGGCGGCAATGGCATATAAGCAACTTTGCCTACCACCATTACGACTCAAAGAAGAAGAAGAACTGGCCAATTGGGGTTCTCTGATCCCCGAACAAAGCCTGCCTCATTCTCTACAGATACGAATCACGTTTGCAAGTACACAAATCACTTTTGCACCACCTACGCTGAGATATTTGGTGCAAAAGTCAGAGCGAGGGAGACTTGTGATTTGAAAGAGGAGAACGGCATTTGTGACCCGTAGCAGCAGATTCGAGCACTTGTAGTTACTGACTTGTGTGTGTGACTCTTTTTCTACAGGTACAAATTCACTGTCACAACTGCTCAGGACTTTTGCACCAAATATACCTTCATAATAAACGCTCATTTCTGATTTGGTACTGATTCACAGTCACAGATAGAGAAAAAAAACATAATGAGCCCATGATAAGGCAATTTGGTGAAGGTGATAGCATTAGGCAATGGACCTTAGGTAAACACACATCATCTATCCATCCCAAAAAAGTCTAGAATCAGGTATTAACACATGTCATCAGAGGCTTTATGTTACAGTAAAAAATCTATTTTTATGCACAACTCTCACACTTCGAAATCTGAAGGTTTTCACAGTGAAAATTATTTTATTTATTTATTTTTTTTTCATTGTGAGGTAAACAAAGTAATGTACCGGGAATGTGCGTTTGCATGCATTTGATTGGCCAACTTAAATGACATGATTTGTGGTCATGTAAAAGTTGAACCAGGTTCATATTTTTTTCTGGAAGGTCCTGCGTCATGCTGCATTAAGCCGGGCCTCACTTTTGAGCTTTTGTAAGTTTTATAGTCACTGTCCTTGGTCTGTCGTTGAAAGACTGGACCTCTTGTTAACAGTCAGTGCAAGTCAAAGCACTGAAAGAAATATGAAAGACAAATTGTGGTTTTGTATCCAGTAAGCCTTGTGTCTCATAAGGAAACCTTTTTTTTTTTTTTTTGCATAAAACAAAGAGGATGTGGCCTCTTCTTGAATGACTAGTGGTGCTGCATCAATCCTGCTCATCAACTGAGTGGGTTTGCCTTAACACAAGCTTGATGATTGCCAGCCAGCGTTGGCTGGAGTAATAATATAGATGCTTCTGAGGACAGCATTCCCCATAATGAGAAGCTTCACTTATGATATCAGAGGACAGGGGTCAAGGAATAAGTAACCTCACCATCTTAATGGATTGGCAATAGCTACTATTTGGCGTCATTATACAATTGAAAGAACCACTTCAGAAGCAAAATTGCATGTTTGCACATCTTGCAGCTCTGAAACAAAGAAGTCAAGAAGTCAAGTTGGTATTGTGTGCTGAGAAACGATTAGTGAAACACTGTGAGAAAGCAGAGAGTAAGAAGGTGAAGGAATCCATTGATCACTTATAGATCCACCAACATTGTGAAAAGGTTTCCATATTCGATTGAAATAACACTAGACAAGGCCAGTATGGAGTGGGGAGAGAGAAGGGAGATGATAGATTGGGACACTTAATGCTTCAGTAGGCAAAGTGGTTTCTACCATCATATTGCCCTCTTGCCTCTCTCTAATTTTCTAATGACTGTGTCATATGTCATGTTATAGTATGTAAATATTGCATTTTGATCATTTTCAACATGAAAATCCAATGCAAATATTCAAGAGTCGATTTGGGAAATCGCTAGATTATTCTGACACAGTAGGTGCTGTAATTAGATACACCATACAGTATGCCATATGTGATATGCATCTGCCAAACCGAGTCATCTGTCACTAGTGTGGACCACCTGCTCATTCTCATATCTCCTGACCCCTCCTCGAGAAACCTCCCCAGAGATATCAGCATTGCTTTGACGAGGAATATTATAATTGGATGCTGTCTGTCACAAAGTTATAATATACAGTAACATGCTTCTATCATTTCTCCAATCTTACTGATACAAGTGAAGTGGTATTCATTGAAGAAAAAAAATGACAGTAAAATGGCACTAAGCGTCATTTCCATCCAGACAAGATCAATATAGGACTCATAAATTACACACAGTAGCGAGTGTCTCTTATCTTGGAGCATTAGAGCAGTGCAAAAATCACTCAAACCTGTCTACTTTATCAATGGGCCGTTTCACTGCAAGACAAATTAGACATTATGTTGAAGAAAACTTTGCTGAGGCCCATTTACGTCATTTTTCTATCATTACATGGTAACTGTCAATATGTCAATATCACTCATAAATTTAAAAACAAGTTAACAACTAAGTAACTATAAGTTATGGCTATTCCACTTCATTTTATCGGGAAATAATGAAACCTTAAACATTTTCTAGAGTTAATGGGAAAAATCTGAATTACAGAAAAGTGAAAGATTTCATTGGATTTGGACTGACAGTTATGTGAGACATCATGCAAGTAACAAGACTTTCCCACAGCAGCGTCTATATGCTGTCTATGGCGATCTGTCTGCATGATGAACAAGCCCTGGCAGACGTTCAGCCATAGAGGTCATTACATGTAATGTCCCTGCAAAGTAATCACTGCACCCAGGGGACTTAGTGTTTTTTCCTGCAGGTGTCAAAATGGTAATTCAATTCTATCACAAGGCGTCTTGACAAGGTGGGATACAATGCTTGTTGGTCCATAAATTCAATCAAGTTGACTGAAGGGCCAGAGGCCTGTCGACATAGCAAGGGTACATGGGACGCACATGCGAATACAGAAAAAGACATTACCATACACATACATGCACGTGATATGTGCACACAAAGCAAGTGGATACCTGCAAACACGCCGCACTCTACAACATCCCTCAGCAGCATTTAACAACATGAACACCCATTTTAATGTCCATTAAGTGGGGAAATATTACAGTCTGACTCACAGTAGGACAGCAAAAGCATTAAGGCAACATAATGCTAATGACAATGTTTTTAGCTGAGGGGACTATTATTGTGGACAATATTCTCCATCAAGAAACCATTTAAAAACACATCTACTGCTAGGGGTCTCTCACATCAAAACAATATAGTTTGATGACGTTGTGAAGTAGTGTGGTATCATGGGAGTTGGTGTCATTGTTAAACAATCACCATTGCAGATGGAAATCTATCTGATGAAGGCAGAAATCATGTGGAATGAGGAAATTCATTAAACGTTTTCCTGCGTAGGAATGCAGCAAACAAAACTGTGACCCATTCTCAAACTATAATTATACCATCAAAATCTCTAATCATTATATCCCTAATCTCTGTTTATGACACCAAATGAAAGCACTGTTACCTTGAATAAAATTAGATATTTATCTGGCTTTAAATGGCATCAAAAATACAACAGTAGACATGCAGTAGAAAATATAACAGTAGACTAGAACATCCAGTTACGTTTAGACATTTTAATGTAGAAAAGTTACATATAATACCTGTATTAATGTATGAGACGTGTGAAGGTTATGTCATGCAAGCCTAGCAGAGTGAATTGAGGCATTTTATCAACAATGTCCAGTCTTCCTACTGCTCTGAAAAATCCTTTTCACACAAGAAGAATTAATTAAAAAAATCATCCCAAAAGAAGGAGAAAGTCATAGTGTGGACATCATTTTACAGACAGAGATCCATATCAGGCCTTTTTTAGGCTTTTGTATTTGTGTCATATGCACTTGTTTCACTTTCATGCCTGAACCATATGCAACATGCATGAAAGGAAGGTCATATATATGTATTTAAAGCTTGTTGGAGATTTTATGCATAGTGGCGTTTAAGTCATCAGCATACAATGATGAGCTTGCAATGAATACACATCCACATATAAGTAAACAAAATATTTGCATATGTGTACCCAGTGCCTGATTCAGAGTATAACTATTAAGACGCTCTGCAATAAATATGTGAGTAAATGTTTGTTTTTTACACCAATAGCTGGATCCTGACCTTGATGTGCAGTGGGTGGATAAAATGGTTGTCTGATCAGACTGCTAAAGAACAAGCTGCAACCTCTCTTTCTATCACAGTGCTTGTATACTTTCCCCTGTGAATAGAATGCATTTCATATACTATTGGTTTCATACTAAGGTTTTGGAAATAATGACACATAAGAAGATATCATCATTTCTTTTCTAAATGTATATAGATGTTATTGTGAATTCTCTTTGGCATGATAATCATACAGTCAAAATCTGAAAAAAGCAGCAAGTTTGTCTCTCTCTTTCTCTCAATTCTCTAACTCTCAACCAGATGCGGCCTCAGGTGCTGAAATTTGGTGAATCGGTATATAGTAGCACCAACATAATCCAGTCGGTACCCTGCTAGGTGGCATATATGATCTTTTTAGACTAGTGGATACACTAAGCAGTAAAATACAGTTTATATCTGATGTGACACCACACTCATAAATAAGCCTAAAGATAACCCTAACCCCCAAATTCCACTGGGTGCAGATGTGCCGCCTTGCGCGTGATACAAGGCCGTTCTAGTCAATGTTTTAAACCCCACCAGCTCCGCCGCAGTCCGGTTCAGAAGTGTCCCAGAAGCGGGCGTCCGCACCGAATACGCAGCTGTGGACGCCGTGAGCAGCCCACGTTAATTTACACAGAGCACCTCGAGCTGGCGGAAGCCAGGCACAGAAACAGCATAGAGAATCCGGTGGATTTTCAAAATAAAATACCCCGTGCAAACTGCCAGGCAGCTAAAGTCTGGTGGGCTAAACGCTCCGCTTCTGAAATGCTCCCGCTGGGGTTTGAAGTCGCGAGCAGGACGGACCAAAACAGCGACGTGACAGAGACGTACCCAGTGGGGTTTCAGGGTGAGACACTTTCCATCATGTATGAATATTAAAATTAATTAATTATTAATTAATTAATTTTTAGTTAAACTTAATATTTAGTTTGGCCCCATAAATGTGTTGCATTTGAAGTGCTACAGCTTCAGTGACCTCTTGGTTACATAGTTGACTGGACAGAACATGTTTCCTAGCAACAGTTTCCATATTACAAAAATGTTCAGTATCTACGGCAATCCTTGAGGTTTAATGGTGTAAGCTGGCTCATTGTAGAACACAAATTACCTTTTTTTGAACGTCAAAATAGGGTTCAGTGATAGATATTTATTGATTTCTGCATGTTTCTGCTTCAGCATCTTCCTCATTTGATGTCTCAGTGAAGGAATCATTGTTCTGCAGTGATGTGCTCGGTGTGACTTTGCCAGAAAGGAGTGCTACACAGAGAGATTGCTATGGTCTGGTCTAGGGGAAACAAAGAGCCTTGGGTGAATGTCTTTCCAACAGAAACAATTATCTGTATCTGAAAATTGTGCATTGTGTACCAGCTTAATGAGATGGTCGACACGGAGCCAAAGAGAGAAATAAATCTGTAAGCATTTAGCGGTGTGTCTGGACAAAGTGAGAAAGAGAGAGAGCGAGCAGTGGGGGCAAATTGCAAATAGACCGGCAATCCAGAGTGTCAGAGAGCAGGATCACTTGAATTCAGAACATTTAGAACCAATACTGTCAGACATAAATAAACTTGTATGTCCATCTGACATCTTATTTCCGCCTTAATGGATTATTTATGACTCTCTTCCATATGATATACATATATACTTCCACTCAATAAACATAACACAACAGTTACAGTAAGTTATTGATTACCTAGATCATTTCCGAAGTTTTTTTGCATGCAGTCCAGTGTGTCCAACTGTGTTGAACTGACTTTAAACTGAATATTAACTGTTAAGAACATAAAAGTTGATATATCATCATACCATATCATTTATCCAGAGCCTATAGCTACCTATTCCAACAATCAATCCTATTATTCATTTCAAACATTAGTCCTTTACTTTTAGCTATATATCATTTAGTTAGCTATATATATCAACATACTGCTACACCCACTGTGCAAGAAGGAGCACTACTGTAGGTCCTTTATTCCAGACTCCAGACTCTTAACACCATCATGACTAAGTTAACTTTATACATGCATACTCTTATTAACGTCTCACTTATTTTCCCTGTGTTAATTATACTTTCTGTTATATATAGATACGTATATGTATGCATCTTAGTACAATGCACATGTGTGGAGCGCAATTATTTCCATGCATAGCTCTATACTTGAAAGGTGCATACCGTGTACTTTTTTTAAATTTATTTTTATTATTATTATTATTTCTCATTTCTGAGTATTTTCTTATCTACCAATGTATTGTGAACTGCTTTAACAAGATACACATTCATCCACTACTTTTAGCTAACTATTTCAGCTGTTTCAACATCTCTACTCATTTTGAACTACTGTTCATACACTCAGTCATAACATTGATCAGGTGTTATAACTGACTCAATACTCAATATACAGTGTAGTATATGTATATATAGGCACACAACACATACAGTATGTGTTGGTATTGGTTGTATATATTGAGCAACAATCACAATACTCCACAATCCTTCCATGCATCCATCCCAACTTGTTGGGAATTACTGGCCTAGATCACCACACAGTAATACTATATTTATGTATAGGGGGTAAAGAAAGAATAACATAAAAAATGGAAGGAGCCCTGAAGGAGGGAGAAAAAGATGTGGGGACTAGACTGGTTTCATACAGATCAGTTTGCATGGGGGAGAAATAAATACAGCTATCTATTGACAACCGCTTGGAGAAGAGGTCTTTAAGTTTATGTTCGCTCTCTAAGTGCAGCTGAGGAATGCTCAATCAGGAGAAAAGATCCATACGCTTTACCTCCAGCATTTAGATCATGTTGTCTATTCCCAGCAACAAAGTTAAAAGTCAAACAAAGAAACATAGCAAGACATCAAAAGAGCTTTGTTTTACTTAGTTATATGGGAAAATGTAAACTATCTTCATCACAAGGTCAGCGCTTTGCAATGTAGTAAAGAGTAACAGCTAGCTGTACAGGAATATGTAGACAGCAGTATTGATTAAAATGAGAGAGGCGGACGACTAGAGGACATGTCTGAGTGGCTTCTAGTCGCTGTTGTTGTTGTTGTTGTAGCTATGATGTCGGTCAGCTTATATTCATGTAGGAGGAGAAATAATGGGTCATCTCAACGTTTGACATCTGATTCAGTTCAAGTGTGAAGGACCAGTCAGGTGATTAAGGCAATGACTTGGTACAGTGCACGGTAAATGTCACCTCTGGTAGAAATCAATACTGCCTCAAGAATCCACAACGCATCTGATAGATAGAGATGGAGAGAGCCACTAGATCTGATATTTGCTGAAGAGGGTAGAGGGGGAGAGAGGCTGAGAGAGAGGCTGTGATAGATGTATGTACACACAGTGTGTGTATATGTGAATAAACTCAATCAGACAGTTGAAGAAAGGAGAACGATTGAGAGAGGCAAAAGAAAGAAGAGAGATGTCATTTCTGCCACAGTCTGTTTCTTTCATTTAGTCTAATGTCTTTATTATTAAGATGTATTATAGTTTGTTCTTTTTTCTGAGCGGTACATGGCAAGTAGACACCTGAAGACGTTAATATTGGATAGTCCATTTATTTGGATTCATTTAAGTACACACTGTCTGTGTCTGTGTAGCCTGCAGCTGTCTCTCTTTTTCAATTACCAATAAAATGTTATTTCAAAAAAGAAGTATAAAGTGCAGTTTAAGATATTCCTACAATTTTTAACAAACCGTTTTCTAAGGAACTGAATAAGAGTCACTGTGACCTTCACTGTGTCTCAACCCTGCTAGACCGTTACATACTCTCCTCTGGTGTGTTCCTCAATATTGATGTGTTTACGTACACGACATGTGCAGGTCAGTGTGTCTGCCTGCATGTCTGCATGTATGGATTTGCCAATGATCCAGCAAGTCAGCAGACATGTGTGCATTTCAGGGTTTCTTTTTTGTTGTATGTGTGTTTGCATATGCATGTGCCTGTGTCTCTGCATGCATGCTGGATGGTTCGCCAATGATCGAGCCAGTCAGCCAGACAGCCTGCCAGTAGCCTGACATTTCATCCAGCCTCCATCTCTCCTTCCCTGCTCTACATTTCCTTTTCCTCCTCAATCTTGCATTGACTCTGTTTCCGTCAAGGTAAATGTCAGTGCACACACCTCGGTATAGGTCTGGCTGACCCAACTGGGCCTGGCTACATCCACAGCCTGAGATGAAGCCAGAAAGCCAGTGAGAGAGAGAGAGAGAATCAATCAGGCTGGGCCTTAGACACCTGCATCTGGCAGGTTAGCCAGGCATGGAGCACCAGAGTCATGAAACCATCTGGTTCCTAGCCCGGGCTGCCGAACCCTGGCCACACCTGCTGGGCCTGTAAAACAACGCTGGAGCAGTAAACACACAGCCACGCCATGGAGGAGGAGCAGTCGAGCGAGGAGAAAAAAAAAGACAAGCACCTTTACTGCCAGTAGGTGGTTGTTGTCACTGTGTGAATACAACATTCACAGAGTAATAAAGGAGGAAGCTAAGGAACTAGGGAAAGGCGAGAGAGAATAACAGCCAGATAAAAGCACAGAAATAAGGGATGCAGATAAAGAGGAAGAAGAGGAGGGTCATTGAAAGTACAGTGAACCAAAAATGTAAAAGAATGTCTGGTGCAATAATGCTCATGTATTTATCAAATGATACATAATCTACTAAACAACCCATTAATCTCACTCAAAGCTAAGCATGGGTTTGGACGGAAGGTATTATTTTGAATTCTGAGGTGTATGAATATATCAGGTGTTACGTGACATCTCTGCAGGACTCTTAACCAAGTGTACAGTGGAAGGCATTTCGTCTACCTTCACAATGTGTTGTGTGGGCAACAAAATCTAATTCAGGAGGAAATTCCCTCCTGGATGTAGGCAGTTGTGAGTGAGCTGGGTCCTAACTCTTGCTGCTGTTGTGGAACCAACACTCAGCATGGGAATTCAGTTGAGGTCATGATCGAGCTGTTCTACTGCGCAGTAATGTCTACTCAGCATCCTATTGCAAAATGTAGCTCGGGATATGGTAGTGACACGCCATGGGTTCTGAGTACACATGATACACCTGGCTTAAGTACCCATTAGTAACCCAAAGGAACTTTAATTTACATCCTCATGAATAAAATGTGTTTGTGGATTTGAGGGTGTTATTTGAATATCAAGTTTTTAGTTTGGAGAAATAAACCTTAAATTTGACATTTATCAAGTGAAAATGCATTCTGCAAACCCTAAACAACCCTAAACAGACATCTGAGTTGGTGTGAAACAAAACATCAAACCAAGCATTTATTTACAAAAGTATTTCTATTCACAATTCTACTCGACTGAGAGCTGAGCTGAGCTAACAGCACGCAGACCTCCCTGGCGCTTCAGAAATCCCTGCTACTTAAAGAGCAGGGGACAACAGTGAATCGGCTTCCTGGCACTTGCTATCACAAATTGAGGACTTCTCTGACAAACTCATTTGACTTTGAAACTTTTAGTGTTACGTTTTATTCAAGCAGACAGGTCCCATTGCGATGCAAATCCAACATTCCTGGGGGGTGTAGAGTTGCGTGGTAAGTGAGTTGGCGTAACCCTGACAGTATCATGTCCTCGCCGTCAGTCTGCTCAAATCCCTTTTCTCCCTGGCAAGCTTGTCAATACTTCCACCTCACACACCTCTCACTTCGCCGCACAGGAACAGGAAGAGAGGTGTGAAGTGAGGGATTGAAAAACAACAAGAGCTTCAGCTGCAGGCACCAGCTGTTATCCAGCAGAATTCATTTGAATGCAGTTTATTTCTTCCCTGTTGGGATTTGGCATGTCAATCTGAGCACGTTCAGCTTTATCTAGATGGCATGTTCGTTCACCTTGAAAGGAGAGTTTTGTCTAATAGCCTCAGTAAGTAAACTTGAAAAAGAATACGAATATATTTTATGAATATACTAGTGACTTTCTCCTGTCTTTGTTTGAGTTTGTTGTGTCTAAACAACGGCCACAGCAAAGTTTTCCCAATGCATGGCAGTGACAGATGGAAACCCAATGCAATGCACAGGCTCCTGAAGCTAAAATCGTGCCACATTGACAGGGAGGTTACACCTTTTCAGGTGTTGTCAGTAAGTGCCAACTTAACAATGGCGGTGCTATCACACTTTGCTCTCACAGACTGCAAATTGCAATACAATTTAAGTTTGAATGCCTCTAATCAGGTGCTCACTGCTAAACATAAGCCTATCGGAGGCCGGCATCAGTCTTTGATTCACCGGGGTGAACGAGAAGAGATAAAGAATTGGAAAGTGTAGGGACGTGGACTCACGAAGCTGGCGTTATCACTCTGCCTGTGTCTAAAGCTATTGTTGGGCAGCTGGTGGGCTGCCCAAACGTATTGGTCGGGGTGGTCGTTAGACGTAAAGGACTGAGGTCTGTGTTTGTTTCTCCTCGTGGATTATCTGTCGTTATCAGCCTACCTTTCTCCTCTCTAGCTGACCTCCATTCATCAAAAGTAACGCACTGCTGCTGATACTCCCTCTTCAGACACTCCTCCCTCCACCTTGAACTGACCTGCACCTTCTTCTCTCCTGTTTTTTCCTCGTTTCTCAGCCATAGCGAGATTCAACTTCTCATCCCTTTTCCTCATTTCCTTCCTTACACTTTTCTGCTAATACTCAGTTTGTCCTCTCAGTCCAACTTTTTTTTTTTTTACTCCACTCTGCTGAACGCTCCTGTTTATTTGCTGATATTCTTCAACTTCCTTTCCTCACTAAACTCCTCCTCATGTCTCCCTGTCGGTTATGTAACGTGTATGTGTATGATTCAGTTAGACAGCTTACTAATCATCGCTATCTTCGAGAGCCCAGCAAGGTTAATCAACACCTCAATTAAGACCTGTTTTGATTACAATCCACTGAAAAAGGCTGAGACAATCAGCACACTATCCACCTGTGAACTATGTTTGAAAGACAATGGCCCTCAGGCAAGAACACTTCTGTGTTTTTATGCTACACTTCTCCTCTGTCTTACTGTGAAGATCATACAAGTGTTTCAAGTTGTATTCACCGGTAGCACTTAACTTCAGGAAGTCAGCGTATGTGACTCTTACGACAGGTCTAGACAACTTGTGAATTTAAAAAAAAAACAACAAAAAAAACAATTGTATGTGCAAATTAAGAATGAATCTGTTTGTATGAGTGGTTCCTGCATGAGACCCACACTCTTCTAAAAAGTAAACTCATTATATTAAGGTATGCACTGGATCAAAGATATCTATTTTTGTTCTTTCCCGCTAATGTTAACACACTGATAACTGAGGTGTACTTGGAAATATCACCAGCATCAATGAGAGCTTTCTGAGTAAGCCATTAATTAAGCAACCAAACTGACACTACAAAGGGCATTATGCAGTACACAAGTGAATACTTCTCATTATATCCTCTGTTTGATGTGACTTGTCTCCCACTCTCTCGCTCTTTCTCTTCCGTGTTCTACATTTTACCTTTTTGTTTTCTTCCTGTGCCTCACTGTTTGTCCAAAAAAAAAAAAAAAAAAAAAAAAAACTCACTCCCAACTTTCCTACAATAATGAGACAGCCATGAGTTCACATTCCTCTCACACACTGGAAAGTTGATGGGATCTTATCACTTAAACATTTTAGTGTTGCCTCCTGCATCTTTTGTGTATAGCACAATTTGACCAAAACCATCAAACTATTCAAGCCCAAGGCTGTGCTGAAAGCATTTAGTCACATTTCGTTTAGAGCATACTCAGCATATAGATAAGACAGTACAGAGATGCAGTTTGCTGCAGGGATAATTTGAAGTTTCTCTCGATGATTTTATTCGTTATAGTCTTCCCATGAAAACTTTTCAGCAGTGGAATTCATTGTTAGTCCAAACTGACCACAGTCACTGAAGAAGCTAGCTAAAAACTTTTTACAACCCCAGCAAGCGTAAATAGATTTTGGCATCACTTTAAATAAAACTCTAACTCTGCATTATCTGGTTTACATCTGTTACAGGATGCAAAATCATTCAAACTGAATCAATATTTGGCCAAAATGCTGTATGCTCTGCAAAGAAATTCATTTTAACTCCTTGTAAAAATGTATAATACAAAGATTCCCTGAGAAAAGTGTGTTTAAAAAAAAACAGAAATTATATATTAGCATACACAAAACTCTCTCTCTCTGCACCTGAGGGACTTTATCTCATCTACATTTTCCTGGTAAACTTAATAAGCACTGAACATGCAGACATTATGAAGGCCTGTATCAGGGAGACTTTGTTTTGCCTTTCTTGCAAACAAAAAAGCAAAGAAACAATCTAGCATAATTATCAGCAACAAACAGAAAAACACTCAAGAAGAAGTGGTACACGTCATGCCTCATAAGACAGATATGGAAAAGACAATTCAAGGGTGAGTGTTGAAATATCCAGAAGGGTTTTATGTATACTTTCAGATATTTTCAGCCTTAGGAGTAAAACACAGCACAAACACACGCTGTATCTATGAAACTGAATTTGCCCCAATAATCTACTTCCTTTTAAAATGAATAAAAAACTATAAAATAAATAAATCCAAAGACTTCAGGCCTTATAGCTCTACAAGAATGGACACTGTGCTTTCACAGAGCCAATTTAAAAACATTTCCCAGACACAGTGGTGGAATTTGATTCTTTTGATGGAACGTCAGAGGGGAGCTCCTAACCTGATTTAAGGAGGCATAAGAAAGTACATTTTCAAATTCAGCCATACATCCAATCCTATTTGATCCTGACAAAAGTACACTATACATTAGGAATCATCTTCCAGGCTGTTTCCCAGCTGTGGGCTCACACTCAGCTCTGATGCAGAAGTGGATAGATTATTCTCAAGCAGACAATGCTGTCTGGCCCCATTGCCCTTGGAAGACATAAAACAATATGGATAAATATGCTATGCAGCGTCCCATGCTGCTCTGTTTGCCACTGCTGCTGAGTGACTTCACTCGATTGAGGAGACAGATATTTGACTCGGGAGACATATCGAGACATCGCTTGGCACAATCATCCATGCTGCATTTTCCATTATCAGCTGCAGTTCTTAAAGCTAATATTTAGGTTTTTAATTTGAGCCTGTAAAATGAGTTTTGACAATTAACATGGATAGGATATAAAAGGTAAACAGTGTGATTGGAATATTTTAAAAAGAGAAATGTTTGTTTATGACTGAACTGCTCATTAAACCTTGGTTAATGATGAAGGAGTTTTTAAGCTATTCGATATTTACAACATGGCGGCATGTCAGTAGCTGTAGTGAATAAACACTTGCGTAGACTGTGAGCTTTGATAAAGTGACTTGAGGCCGAGGGTCATCTATATCCACCTTAGATAGGAGAGTTGCATCATTATAGACCCACAGCACAGTTTTCCATCACAACCCTGTCCCTCAGTGCTACTCCTTTTCTCCTACTATCTGTCTTTTTGCTCCTCTTTATAGGAGATGAGAAGAGAGGAGAAAAGGCACCATCAGTCTTCTCCAACATCTGCTCTTGATCACACGGAGCTGGCAGGTATTGTCACAACCCTGCAGCCATCGATTCCACCTTTAGTGACAACCGGTGGTGTTTTTTTTCTTTTTTCCTCTCTGTCTTCCAGCCTTTCATCTGCAAGCTCTTAAGTGATTTGGTCCCTTTGACTACATTAGCCTTACAACATCGATGACACAACCGATTTGGTCTTGACTGGGCTGATTATATCACATCATGTTTTCAAAGACAGAGGGGACAGTAGCCTCAATAACACCTGCTGCGTCTTTGTCTCTGCCACTCTTTCTCTACATGCACAGAAATCTGGCTTGAAGTTATGTTGTTATATCATGTGGATAATTGCTATTTGTTGCCTACTTTCAGCTGTGCTGAAATGTAAACAAGTAAAGACAAAAAAGATTGATTTCATTTCAGGGAGAATAACTCATCTGCCATTTCTATTGGAAGGAGCATTTATTAAATTCAACAGCCCATCAGTTTTTACTTCCTAAGTTATTAAAAGGGTGCATGATTTAGTATTGCACTTCCTTCTATCCGAGATTGTAAAACATTTTAAGATTCTAAGGAGATAACTCTGATGACATCAGCAGGTTTATTTTCTCAGACTTTAGAAAGCTCCTTTGAGAGTTTGAGAAGACAATATAGAATTGTTGTTATGGGCTGAGTAGAACTCCTCTTGACAAGTAAACTAACCTTCATGTGTAAAATCTGTGAAGTGCCACTTTAAAGAGGCTGGAAAAAGTAGGCAGATTGAGAACACTGACCCATCACATTTACCTCCACCAAGCAGGTTATGTTTTCAGTGATGTTTGTTTGTCTGTCAGCAGCACTACTACAGAAAGACTACTTTCATGAAATACATGAAATTTAGTGAAAGGGTGTAGCATAGGCCAAAGAAGAACCCATTAAATTTTGGAGTGGATCCAAATCACGAACACTAATCCTACTCCTATCACACACACAAACACACAGCAGAGAAGCCGGGAGAAAAAAATGAACCAGATGAAGCAAAGTAACATTTACTTACTCGAGCTGAACTCAACTTGAGTTTATATCAAAGTAGAAAAGTGGTATTTCTACCTATGCAGTCTAAAGTTGTCATAACTCGCTTGTTAACTAATATCGAATTGTTACAAATGAGCTCAAATGAAAGCTGTCTGTAAGTAGCATAAGTGTTTATCCTAGTTTGCTACAAATCTTAAAATTTGGCAAATTTGGCAAACTTAGCTACAGGCTGAGACGTCATGACGATGAGGCTTCTGTTCTTCTGGCACAACCATATTTTGACACTGTAATTCTAATAGTTTTGGAAATATATCCAAAGATATATATCATAGAAAACAGGACTATTTGCCTTGTAGAGGTGTGTGTCCCGTAAGTGCCCTTCTAGTTAATGATGGAATCTTTAAGAATTAGACCTAGTTGGTTTGCAGATGAATATAACTTGACAGGACAGGAAGAAGCTGCCAGCATTACAGTAGCCACTAATGTGACTCAGTGGATGATCCTTCCACTCTAGCCGCTGCAGCTTCTTGTGTGATTTGGCCTCTGGTTCCATCATTTTTCATTTTATGTTTTTTTATGTTTATCAATATAGCAACAAATCAGTTATCACCAATTTGGGTAAGCTAAAGTATAATATTCTGCACAAATTATTCTTTACTAATGAGTCACATATGAAATTTTAACAGTTACAAATGAGTCCCTACTGAGCATTTCATGTTGATTAACTTATTCATGTCACTTATAATTATTGCATAGGTTTGTAGTGGCTGTGCTTTTCTATGTTAACGGTACATTACTTATGATACAGATGCAAACACTCGTACTGTTTTCTTCATACAGCCCACTGGAATGAAGCAGAGTATTAATGTGCAGGATTTTGACACTCTGCTAATAGCTAAAATATATATTAGTCACTGTATTTGGTGTCATTGGGCTGCACTAATTGCTTGTTAGTCCTTTCTTTCTTGTGTTATGACTATCTTTAATCAGACATTGTAATGAATAAAAATACCCTTGCCACACAGCAAGGAGACTACTACAATATCTTTTTATGTTATGTTCCCTTTTGATTTCAGAAGCACTCAAGAGCAATTAGGTATAGCACCCGACACGGCTATATAGATGATTAGATAATGCAATTATCCCCGGGGCAAAATGATGGAAATTATTTCATGTAAAATGAAGAGAGGCAGAAACTTCTGTCAGTGTATGTGGACATAAGAATATGGGTAAAACATTTTGTATTAACACAATTTAATCTTATTCTTTATTCAGGATTATTGTCTAATTGAGTGGGTGCACTGATGCAATTAGATTGTTTACAGTGCAGTCTGAATAAAAAGTGTATTTTTAAATCATGACATGAGTCAAGGTTACTGCAGTGTATTTAAGAAAACAAATTATTTTCATATTATTGTAGAGCAGTAACTGTGCTAACCCTAACCCTAACTGTACTGGCTGATTTTATTTTAATAATTTCACTTTTCCCTTTTTTTTTTCAAAAAGTACGTTTTCCATTAATGCTTTGTTTTAATGAAAACCACATTAAAACTAACTCTCTTGTATTCAGAATGAACATGCCCTCAGTTGTTTTCCCAGAAATGGAGCCTGCGGACTCTGTTGAGTGTTTACAAAGTGGTCTCTAGATTCAATGCCAAAAGGTTCAGAGGTAGCACTTTCTAAATGTCCTCTGTTTGCTACTTTTTAATGCATAATCCATAACTGTTTGATTTAATGATAACTCATGAGCTTTTTGGAATTTGTCTTTTGCTTATGACAAGGCTATGCCAATAAATATGACTGAGCATTAATGAATGTTGTAGTTTTCCCAGTCAAGCTCCAACAACAGAGGAGGGGAGCTTCCATGAGTGTCGCCCACTCATCTTCCAATTTGCCACTGAATAAGTTGTTGTATTAACAAAGTATGATGAATGCACAACTGTTTAAATATTCATGTCCGACGTAATATGCTCTATTACTCTATCCCTCTGTGCTGGTACATGCACAGCTCTACTGTACCGAGCCAGGACTGAGACTGAGTTCACAGAACTACACAGAAAAATGAACATTTCTTTATCCATTGGGGATGGTAATAATCTAAGATTTGCATGTCCTGTCTTATGTGTACTTTGCAGTTTAATGCAGAAATAAATTTGCTTAAGTAGGAAAGAAATTTGACTATTTTTCATTTTTAATCACTCATAATACAATTCCCTAAAAATCCCATGGATGCAATGAAGAGTTTACTCTTTAAGGTGATTTTCTGCCTCTGTGTAATGTACCACACAATCATTACATCCACGCTCACCACTTTAGTGGTAAATGTCTTTTTCATCCCGCTGTACCTGTATCAGCACACTATAATGTTCAAACATAAATAGCCGTGTGTCTACAACCCTTTTCCAGATGAAAGCAGTAAATGTTACTGCAGTCCCCTTCTCTCTTATACAGTAGTAAATATTGAATATGCTGGATATACTGCAGTGCTGCTGTATAGAAATAATTGTAAAAGAGTAGTAAATGTTTCCTCAGCCCCCTCCCACCCTGCTGACCTTCCCGGTGTCTCTGGCCCTGAGATGGGATGTTAATGCCTGGGTCTGGACGGCTGCCATGCTGCAGCCTGTGCTCTAATGGATTGATAAAAAAGCTCTGAGCACAGAATCAATCATGATATAAACCTGGAGTGAAGCTTGTTAAACTCTAAGGAAAGTTCCTCTACCCTAATGCCCCTAATCCTCAGCCATTTGCTGTCCGACAGAAAGATTGCGGTTGTTACCCTCCTCCTGCCGTGCATTAGGAGGCCAGAACCATTTCGGCTTATGGACCTAAGGTGGATCTGAGGAAAGAAGGCTGTTTGTCTGACATGTTCCTCAAGTCTAAGTTAGATTCTGTAGAGAAATGTGATTTGTTGCGAAATTCTATGCACGAGAAACTACCCTATTTTAATTTTTAAATGTTTTATATACAGTATGACTTTAAATCCAACAGTGGGCAGTGCCTGCTTGTTAAACCACGATTATTTGTAACTTGAGAAGATTTAGAGTAATATAAAGGCACCTTTGACAGAGCTGTAAATAAAGTAATATAACGAGTAATGTATGTAATGTAATCACTCTTTATGTAAAGAGTAATTGATTGCAGTTATAGTAACACTGAGGTGTAATACCTTTGTATCTCCACATCTGTATTCCTCTCTCCCTGTCTGTCTGTGTGTCCTCATCTGTCTGCCACCATACCTACATATGGAGTCAATGCAGCTGACAGGTAGAAGGCTCTCTGCTTCAGCAGTGACATGAATACCAACCAGAAAAGCACAGGGACAGTGTGGATGTTTTGCTGTTTGAAAATGTGCTGCAGAGGGACCACAAACCTCGTTGGAGCCTCTTCTCAGGAACCACGACCAATAAAAAGGAGGCAGCAGAGTGACCCTACTTACACACATGAAAATAATGCATATATTGCATCCAATAACAACACAATGTGTGTAACATATGCACACAACCTGAAGGGCAGTATGCCTTATCAGTTGCTGATAAGGCAATCTGCCGTTGAAGGCCTATATATTTGTTGTTATGCGTGTCTATCAACCAGGCTGAACCGTTGAATATGAATGTTATCATGATCATGTTGTGATTTCATGGATTTGATTTTCATCATCTGACTCAGGAAGGACAATTTCCCTGAGATCCAGTCTGCATGAAAGACGTTAAACGGTAGAGAAATTAAATAAATGAGAACTGCCTGGACCAAAGCAAACTGAAAGCACATAATAAGATTTTTTCTCTTCATTGCAGTAAGCAGCTTTATGATCTAAGAGCTGAAGTGAAGTCAAGATTACAAAGACATTAAAAGCACAATGAAATGATGAATATGTACAAAGCCTTTATGGAGTGCAGCATAATGATGAGGATGAACTGATGAACTTTCCTACATTTAGTCCACATGAGCACTGGGTCATAAAAACTGTCCATGCGAGGACTCAGAGATACGACAATTTAAGCTGTTTATGACCGGCCTGGAGCCCACTTGATACCCAGGTGGGTCTTGCACAGGTCCTTGAGTTTACTACAGAATTCCAATCTGATGAACTGTCAACAAACATCTCAAGTCTCAAATATTTTAGTTTCTTCAGCTTCTTCACAGGGTTGTATTCTCTACAGTTCAAACATCAGTAACCTACAAACTCTGAAGACAGTCTTATTTCAATCGAGTTCTATATCAAATTGAGACTGGGTGAGACACTTTTCTATCCAGTCTTTTCTATTAATTGAAATCCATTTTAAAACAACTAAAGAACTAAACTATTCTGCCATTAATCCAGTTCCATTTTATTTCTAAGGTCATATCATTTCTTTTCAATCTCAGTGGTTCACACCGTGACCACCATCTCCATCAGCCATTTCAGTCAAGCAATTCCCTTAAACAACCTTTCAAAAATCACGTCTAAATGGCCGAGTGAAGAGTGAAGAATGGTCAAATAGTCATGCTGAGCTTTTGCCTCTATAAGCCTTTAGCCCTTCCTGTAGTTATTCCAGTGCTCTGCCTTTAAGCAGCACACTCACTGACCCTAATTCTATACCCCTCTGGTGTCACTCTGCAAACTGAATGTAACCAATTCCAGAGAGCAAATTGAGGGCCTATCAATTGTTGTGAAGGGGCGTTTTGTCATACAGGCATGTCAGACCGGAGATGGAGTGAGGGCAAGCGTAGGAGACAGGGAGAGGGAGGAGGGTTATGACTCGAGGGGGTTAGTTTGGCAACATTTCCGTGGGTCAGACACTATTCTATTGCTTGACAATAAATCTGATTTAATATCTATTGTGCTGCAGGTCCTGCTCGGGTGCGAGTCGGTGCGGAGAGCGAAACAGAGAGGAAAAAGGGGGGGGGGTGAGGGCAATGCGGATTGGTATAAATAAAAAGTGAAAGGAGAGGAAGCAGAATGGGATATTGGGGGCATTGTTGTATTAAATCAGAATAATAAAGCTGTGCATGCACAAACAGTATCTAATAGAGACGTCTGGGAGCCAGAGACCCACTGTTCCCACCAAATGGTATCGGCAGTCCGCAGCGCTTGCTGACACAAGGACACAGCTGCAGCAGCCAGTTTTAATCAACACATAGCGACGCAACTCCCACTCAGAGAGTAATGTGGCTTATACCGTAAAAAGCCGTTCTGGTGCTGCGGGTGCAGAGGCTTAAACTGTTGCTGTGAAATAACAAGCTCTACCACTGGTTTAAAGTGTGCTGTAACCTGTTGTAATGGTGTCAAACTCCCTATAGTAAACTTGTCAAAGAATGGGACACAGCTTGGTCGCTGGCTATGCTAATCGCTGCCATCGCAAATGCTCCAAGAGTTTTATATTACGACTCGAAGCTATGTATCCTGAGCACTGTAACACAACATGTGCTTAGATGATTTACCGGTACACTGATACAGTATAATAGGCTCATTGCGTTTTGGAGAGAGGATGCGAGACATATAAACAGCCACTATTAACCCCCATCAGTGAACACACATACACCTGAACACAGCCTATGACCAAAGCAGTGGTATCCTATTAACACTGTGCCAAAGTCACACTGGATCCCAGTCCTCCGTATATGTATACAACATCATATTTCACATCACAGAAGAGACAATACGGGACAGAAAAGCAAAAGATGAATGAAATTATTCTGATGTCCTCCTATGTACCACACATGCTTTTTGTACAGTAAATAGATGTGCCAATTCCTAATGCTGTGAGAAGGGTGCCAGATAGAGCAAAAGGGGCACTTCTGGTGGGTCTCCAAATGAGCCAAGAGTACAAATATCTTTGTTTGGAGTGGGTTTTCAGGGCAAAATATTACAAATCTTACTTAAACCCCAGGCTGTAAAGGTTTAAGAGCTGCTGGGTGAGGGAATTGTGAAAGACAGTTCAGAAACAGTTGTTTGAGGAAACAGAAAGTTTTTTTGGTTTTGTTTTTTTTCTCAAAGGAGAAACAGCTCAGGAAACAACAGCTAAAGACCTTTGTGAAGGGCAAATTCAGGCTAGCATCTACCGTAGAGTGCGTAAAATACTGTTTTGATTTGAAGTATGATCTCACAATTTTCAAAATTGATCCAGTCCTTTTACAAACAGTAGTCACTATAGTATTAATGCTTGACCATGCACATTTTATAGCCATTCAGACAGCCCCTGTACATCAAAGAGCTATAATCAATAGTTGAAAAAAAAAGTTAGTTAGTCATCTCTTTTGTCTTTCATTGCAGTTTGCCATCAGTGCCTGATTACTTGTCTTCCTTTGCTCATTACGGCCACTCAGATGGCCACTGTGCATCTGCCAGCCCTTGTCATTATAGATAAAAATGTTGCTTGCTCAGAAACCTCTCCTCCCTCTCCCATGACAGCAGAGTATCAGTGCTTGACCGCATGTCCCCTTCTCATTATGGCCACTCAGACAGAGTTACATCGGCTGGCCAGTATCCAGCTCGTCAGCTCTATTTCTGTTGAAATGCCACATTGAAGATGTGAGGTATGGCAGTACATACACAGGTTTCAAGCTTTCCAATAAATGTGGACTAACAAATGCTATCCAAACCTTTAAATGATGGTGAACTCATTCAGAGAATATTCACTCAAACCTGCTTTAAAAAATAAAACCTTTGATGTATTACTGCAGTGTTGAGGTGGTAACGAATATCTAATTTAAAAAGGGAGTCTTTACATGACTTCCTCAGTTAAAAAATACACTTTACTGAAATACAGTATTGGCTGCATGCATAATGTCACATATAATGTAGGCAGTCACCCATAAATGTCCTTGGTTTGAGAAACACAACAAAGAAATTGTTTCTTAAAAAGCTAATAAGCAAGGATTTCTGAGGGAGTCATTAAATCTAAATGAAGGAAAACTTCTTCCCTGACTATCTTTTAATCTGAAGTTGAGTTCTGTTATTTAGTAACTGGCGTGTCTTATTTACATACTGCTGCAGCTTTAGAGAGAATAATCACATATCCAGTTTTACATTCAGTAAGACTTTGCTGGTATCATTTCTCCAGCTTGCACATACATTCCACTCTGCACCTTCAAAGCATCCAAAAATAGCCTTTCCTGTTTATTCTTGCACTACCACGCTACCTAATGCATGATGTTTTCTACCTCTGTGCAGCTGAGGATACAACACTTGGGGCAGAATCACAGACTTCATTCACTGCAATAATTAAAGTCAATATGTCAAATTGATTCTGGTCAGTCGTGTAACTCACTTTACAACACTGATTAGCAGTTTTAGTGCCAGAGTGCAGGACTGAATCGGCAATACAAAGCCATTTCTTTCCCCGTGTACATGTATGCTGGAGCTAGAGGACCGTTTCTGTGCTCGCTCTTGCTCACTACAGTGCTATGATGGTGTTTGATTTCGAAAATCAGTGCTCCCTAATCGAACAAGAAACGGCTTCGCGCCGCCTGGCTGGAGATAAATGAATAGCATGCGGGACAGCAGCAGAGGTTGAACTGGGGTCAAGCACCATTCTGCCAGACAGCCCAGGAGACTGCACTACCTGTCACAACACAGATACCCCTAGAGCAGGATGGAAAGAGAGAGAACGCAAGCAAGAGAGAGAGAGGCAGCAAGAAAACCCAGCTGGCAAAGAGAAGAGAAGTAGACAGCAAGACTTAGAGAACTAAGCAGAGGAAGAGATGCAGCTGTATTGATGAGCTGAAGTGGTGCACAGGGGTAGAGGGGACAGATTTATCACTAGGTCTCTCTGGTAAAAGGTGCTCAGCAGTGTCGTGTTCAGCCTCAACCCCATTCAGCCAATGGGGGTTAGAGCCACCACTCATCTCTCTTACTGGAGGTAGTGAGGAGAAACGGGCAGTGAGTGCGATACATTTTGGGTCAGTGTGGGGACAGGAGGGTAGAAGTGTTATTCCTGATCAACGTCCTTCGTCCACTGCCAAGGCCACAGTCATGAGAGGG
Source organism: Argyrosomus regius (assembly GCA_946959425.1). NCBI lineage: Eukaryota > Metazoa > Chordata > Actinopteri > Sciaenidae > Argyrosomus > Argyrosomus regius. Next base: position 21,085,703 of record OX336886.1, read on the forward strand.
GCTGCCTATTATACAGCCCCTGTGGGGGTGTGTAGAGAGGTGGGGGGACCTCTGGCACTTGCTCTACTGACAACCGTGTTATTGAAGGGTGGGGACGTAATTAGAGGGCGCACTACTGAGTACAGAATGTGGAACATCATTAACAAGCTCACATTGTTGAAGTGGGGAGTGTAATTAAAGGGTTGCCACAGCAGTGGGAGAGAGCTTTGATTGGAGGAGTACAGGGACAAAGTGATTTCGCTCATCTACCAGTCATGTCTGTTGTGACCTTCACACCAATTGGCAGCACACGGCGCGTGTATACAGTGTGCATGTGTTAACTGTTCTAACTGCGTGTGTGACTACTGTATGTGCTTATCTGTGTGCATGTGTGTGTATTTTGACTTGATGAGAAAGAAACAAGGTCATTTAGATGCTGGAGTCTACAATGTCTAACATTGTTCATCTGAGCAGGAAAGAGACGGGTGATCAGTAATAGAACAACCAATTCACTGTTCTCTATGAAGAAAAAAGGTCAGAAGAAAAAATCTACAATAAAAGGGCAGGAACGGAAACTATATTGAAGCCCCTGAGGGTCTGAATTCTTTTTCTGTCCCCTGTGGAAGCTTTTGTAACTATGGAATGGAAAATTATTTACCATAGTTCCTTTGGTCCTGCCGTGTAACTATTTTAACTTGTAGAGTGGCCATTTGTGGAATTATTTCCTTAGCCAATCATTCAGCTCTCCAGACATGCTCGGATCTTTTGGTTGGTAAGAGTGAAATCCGTACATAGTTTTCTCTGCCTGTGAAACAAGCATCTGCCTGTATCAGAAGCTTGACCCAATGCTCCAAAGACCAAGAACAACATGATGAGTCACCCAGCAGATATTCAGGGTCAGAGTTGCAACTCTGGATGTCTGGCCCGTTTTGTTTCCCCTGGAGGAGTTTGAGAAATCAGAGCCATGTTACTGCCCTGCACTGTTGGTAACATTTTTTTAAAAGAAAACTTGTCAAAATACATCAGTGTGAAAGAGGTAATGTCATGATCCTGTAAAGTGCAATATTTCTAAAACTAGGGCTGAGGATTTATAGCAGAAAATTACTGATTTTTCCAGAGGACAAAGGCAGCTAAATGATAAAGGGAACAATTGTTGCAAATTTTACTAATTACTATGCTTCCTTTCTTAAATAATCCTATTCAGAATAATTGTTACAATGTTTGGGCAAATAACTCTGCCTTGCCAAAGCAACTTCTTTGCAAATAAATTCAAGCCAAAAGGACATTCTTTTCCCTGAGGCACATTTCTCATGCAGCACTTAACTCCTGTTACTATGTTTTGGTCTCAACAAGCTTGACCAGTTTTATCTAATGTATAGAATTTGGTAGGAGTAATAGACATGGTCGGGGAATAAAGACGGCCCTGGCTAGTTCTTTGTACAAACAATCAGCTGCTGACTTCTACTGGAAAGCTCACCAACTGTTCCTATTAACAAAAAAGTAAAACCAGAACCTTGGTTGATAAGTTTCACTCTTTGAATGTCATAGCATATTGTAATTATCTAAAATAACACAAAGATTGCAAAGAAAACACCAATAAAATCGGGTGTAATGATTGCCAATCCCCTTCTAACCTTTAAAACTCTACAAATGTACGAGAAGAAGTCCAAATACAGAAGGGAGGCAGAAATGGTTGCTGTGAATGTTTCATTCTCTGGTTACGTAGTTAGAAAAATGGTCACGTTCCTCGATGAGATTTCTTTCTCTCACTGAAATGGACACAGAGGAAAGTGTGTGTGTATGTGTGTGTCTTTCTGTTGTAGTGTGTCGTGAGAGCCCAAAATTTTGGCTTTTTCAAAAGAACATTTCTGCTATCTGACAAGTAGATGAGAGAAAAATGCTGTCTACACCGTCTCCCATTGTTGTTGTGTTGCCGTTTTCGTCATCGACCGCTGATCGTAAGAAAAGCACAAATGGACAGACACACTCAACGACTTATTGGCTGCATAATGGGTGTTCACACCGATAGATAATACCATGCCACCCATAGACATCAAAGCGCTTCAGCCAACGACTAGCTCCATTAACAATGCCATTAGAGAGGGGCAATTGATTTATTTACCTGCAAAGCCTGACAACATATCAGCCTCAACAACCTCAACCTGTGCTGCTTTCAGGCACCAAGGAGCCAGTTGATAGGTACTGATGGTGGAAGCTATTTTGTAGATACTGGTTTCTCACACAATATCCACATGTACCTCAGAACAAAAATGTTTTACAAATTACAGAAAATGATGCATTTAATTGCTCTGTTCCCATGTCCGGGCTTCTAAAAGGAGTGGCCTAGTGCGCCAAGTAGAGAGAAATGAAGCAAACAGCAAACATTAAAAGAAAATGGTGTTTTTCAGTCACTGAAGGTGTGTTCATCTAAGAACATCAGTGCAGCAAACAGAGGGAGGCAGGCAGGAAGATATGCTTCCTTCCATATATTTAACATTGTTATTGTGATTGAATTTATTCATAACGTTTAATATACAGAACTTACAAATTTTGCAATTAGAACAGCAGAAGAGAAAAGAAAACACTGTCACATTTTCCAATAACACACCAAGCAGATTTTTACCTTCTCGCTGCTTCCCTCTTGACATTAGCTGCCGCTGGCTAATAAACGTTATCAGCATCACTTGCTTGTCCGTCATCCTCCACCACATCAAAACCTATATTTTATCTACTTTTTTAACCACATTACAGTTATTGGGGGTTCTGAAGAAACACTCAGCTGCTGTGATAATTTGTAGTGATGTAGCCTACCAACACAATGCCTAAAGCCAGCTAGACAATGAGGTTCATGTGAGATCAAAGAAAAGACTATTTGACAATAGCTAATTAATACGCACACTCGTCACCAGGTCTACAGGGGGGTCTGCTACAGGTGGTGTACACTGATGATTACTGACCATGCTGCATATAAATTTGAACGTTATGGTAGACTGGCTCAGTGTTAACCTGTAAAAATCAGAGACTGCATTCACATCTCTCCATCGTTGTTAAAAAAAACATTCAGTCAATGATGAAGAATATTTGGTTAAAGTGACCCTTGAGCAGACGAAGAAATGAGGAAACAAGGACCAGAAGGGATGTATCGTCTATCTTTGCACTTTAAAAGAAAAAAGGTTTAATACCAGAAGCGTTTGACAGCAGGTATATTAACAGGTGACTAAATGCAAGGTGATAATGTCACTGGCTGACACATAGTATGACATTGCGTGCTGTTTCTGCCTGCTGTGGTGTAAGAGCAAGCTGCATTTTGAATGAGCAGAGAAAGATGAGTTTAAAAATCATATCTGGACAGCCGCATCCCTGCAGTTGATAAACTGCTCGCTCTGACACTTTTTTCTTTACTTTCTGTTTTTATATCTCCTTTCACTTCCCTGAAGCATGCTCTAAGGTCAAACAAGTTTATCTGTTCTCCACTTGAGGCTAAGTAAGTGTAGACTACTGCACTTAGTTATTCAGGCATCAATGTGTCCTTTCTACTTCCCGTATTTTTACTATTTTTCAATCACTCCATCTCTCAACCTATCATTCTTCCCACTGCCTCCTTCTCTTACACCAATCTATTAAGTGTCAAAGCCAATGTGAGTCATTTTGCAGACATGACAATCAGTGCATACTTGGATAGGTATGACCTCGAGTCTTTTATCTAAACAGCAGTGGGGGAGTTTTAGTTTGCAGTGCTGTAACGAATAGGCTGGCACAGTAAATGCCATGCACTACCTACAAACTCAAAGTTATGCACAGAGCTTTTACGTGCAGACAAACTGAGCTTTTACATACGTACAAAAATATATTACTATATATAGAATTTTGTGAGCATGGCTCTTCATGAACATCGAGGTAAAGACGATGCAGGCAGGTGTGCCAGAAGGAGAGATGCAGTGTCCTGCCTGTCTTGGCCAGGTCTTTGTTTTCCATTAGTCAGAGTTATAGCCCCTAAGGCACTCCGTGAGAGCACTTAAGGGTGGTGATAAATACACACAGCCACTAAAACAAAGCTGACTGACAATTCAGGGACAACGCACACCTACTCCCTCCTTGAATCATCAGTCCTGGGATCTGTTGCAGCACCATGCATCTCTAAAGCTCACTTCATAGATTTCATCTGTATCACCTTTTATTTTTTCGGTGGCAAAAGAAGGGACAGATTTCCAGCATGAAGGTCCCAGCGTTGAAAGTTAAGCTATCATTACAAAAGGGATGACTCTGACATTTTTATACTGACAAATCAACAACGTGGGGGCTCGTGGTGGCATCTAAAATGTCTCCCTTGGATGACTGAGCATCTGTGAAAGGCCATCATGAATTGTACCAAATGGACGTAAATATACACTCAAATAAGCAGGCGAGACCGAGGTCAAATTACTATTTGAAAAGTCTTCAATTAATTTTCTGTGATTCATTGATTTTGTCTGGCACGTATGTGTAGACCTCATTAATCTGGTTCTGCAGGCAGGCTCAATCAAACACTCAACTGGGCAACATATTGGAGAGTCGAGTCTGAGCCGATGCCAACACTCATGTTGGACTCTTTTCAGTGATACTGTTAGTAGATTGGTTAATTAACGAGTATTTTCAAGACAGTAATGCTGAAAAGTAATGAGCTCTGTTGCTACACACACACACACATATCCAAAACACAAAATAAGCATGAGCGCCTTCAGCTGAATTCAAATCACCACTTTTCATAAAATGACAAGTGCTGCCACTTTGTTTGACTCGCAATAAATGCAGCACAACGCCTGACTCTCAGTTTGTACTCCCACTCTGTCACAGAGTCATCAAAAGAGAGGCAATGAACATTTAGTTCAATGCTGAAATATGAAATATTACATCACATTGCTGTCTTTTCATTGAGACACGGAGTACCAGCCTCTCGCAGAGGCACAGTAAGAGAAAAACGATTTAGGAGAGAGTGGAAATGCCTTTGACGATGTAGTAAATCACATCCAAATAAATCTTTCACTGCTCGATGGGCGAAATTGGATGTGACAGATGAGAGCTGTGATATGTGTTTAGCATTCACCAGGTGAAACCTGCTGCTGTAAATGAGGGACAGAGTTAGCAATGGAGAACAACAAATGAAACAGAGAGAGAGAGAGGGAGGGACAGTGAAAAGGCAGATATTTATTTATTCTAGCGAGGGAGCATTTAGGTTCTAGCACTTCAGTGAACAAGCAATCAAATGGTAAAAAACACAGCCTCATTGTTGACATAAATCATAATTATACTGCAGCCTTACACTGCAATTCCTGATATAAGAGCAATTGCAATCGTGAAGATTAAACAAGCGCTGTTGTGAGTGAGTACTGTATAATCATAGGTTATAACTGATATTGAACCGAGTGGCTCCTCTTAAGTACATGTCGGGTTAATTTTGATGTGTGATTGTGCATGTGTGTACTTTTGTGTTCACTGCAATGCAATGACTGGACTTTACTGTAGGTCTATTAACAGATAAAAGAGAGAAAAGTCCACAGGTTGATCCACTCATAGAGTATAATTGGTTTATCTGTGCATTGCATTTCAGCTTGTTGATGCTTTTCATTAATATAAGTAGAAAGAAATAAGAGGAAAAAAAAAACAGCTCATAACTGAGCTTACCACTGAAACTGGCACATGAAGCAAGCAAACTTAATTGCGTGTTGTCTGGAGGAATGATGTGTACCTGTTTCTTTTCTCGCTCTGCTGTCTGTCGACTGAATATAAGCACAGAATCAGACACTGACAAGTTATTTTAGCACAACAACAAACTAGCTTGTTTGCTGAACTGTTTCTGCTGTATGACCAATTTAGCACTGCGAAATGCATTACACCCAATCACACACTACACAGACCCAGACTAACCATTACTATATGTTTATTATTAAATAATATGGTGATTAGCTACGATTAATCAATTAAGTTGATCAACAAAATGGCAGAGAGTAGTGAAATATGCCCAGAAATTTTGCAGGCTGGTGACGTCTTCAGATTCTTTTTTTCCCCAAGATGTTCAATTTGCAGTATAATTATGGAAGACAGAGAAAAGCAGCACATCCTCATTTTGAAGAGGCTGAAACTAGTCAAAGTTTGTCATTTTTCAAATGAGTGATTATTAAAATTGTTGTTGATTAATTATCCATTGATGAAATAATTCGTCCGCTCATCAATTCAGCATTAGAAAACCATGCAGAATTAAATCACATTTGATCACATTGGTGTTATCTTAGTCAGAGCACGATTGCAAAAGATCTTCTCTCTGTGTGAGACATGCCCTTCTGACACATAATCGTCTGTCTGCATCATATTCTGGTCTACTTCAGCTGCTATTAAAGAGGAAATTGTTTGCACATTTCTATGCAAAGAGAAGCTCTTTTTGATCCAGAGTCTAGACAGAGGAAGAGAAAATAAGTCAGAGTCTGGTTGGCAGAACACAGGTATCAAACCTTAACTGAGTCTTCACATGAGTGACCACAAATCATTTGAAACACAGCTCGCTGTATCCTGCTGCTTCACACGAACAGACTTCACAGGACATCTATTGAGATGTGATTGAAATTTAGGACAGCGGTGTTAGTTTCATGATAGCATGAAAGGGTCACCATCCACGACCTGAAGAGATCTCCTCTGAATCTTTGACAAAATAAAGTGCCTCTCAGATTCCTCTAGAGAGAGAGAGAGGGAGGGAGACCGAGCAGTTACAACCACTGTCACCTCATCACATGCGGACCAATGTAAGAGAGAGAGCTAGAGTCATTGGGAGAGAGGAGGAGGGAGCTGACAGGTTGTCACAATGGCAGGGAAGTAACAGGCCCAGAAGGTCTGAAAAGCAGTGAGCATCACTGAGCTGGATACACATACAAATGGGCTGCACCCAAAACACACACCACATGCATGACAGTGCTGTCAAGCCCTGTCCACAGTGCAATAGAAGAACACACTTCCCTCATCTGTGTGAGGCTTTATAGGCTGTTCATCCAAAAGTTTCTGCTGGCCCTGATAGAGCTTTGACACATGGCTGGGAGCTGTAATTGAAACTACATTTTCCTTCTTGATAAAGAAACGTGAGAGCCGGGCACGGATGGATCTCTATCTATCATGTGTTTGTTCATTCATTCATCACACTCAATAGCACATTCTACTGAAAAGAGGCTATGTAGGATGCCATGTTTTCCGTTAGCTTGTCTGATTTGGATTTGAATGTGACAGAGATAGAGAGAGAGAGCAAGAATTGGCGAGAGCGAGGTAATGTTTCCTGGTTTTTATTCAAGCTTCATGCATCATTTTCAGCAGAGATGTGGTGTCATCATTCAGTGGCAAAATTACAGATGAAAATTTGCAACATCTTTGACTCTTTCTTGTCCTTTCAGTAGCACTCATGTTGATCCATTTCACCCTTTGGACTAACTTTCATAATCTATTTTTCATGATGAATTAACAACGTATAATAATTATATAAGTCTTGGTCAAAGCTGAAAGAGCAAAATAGTTGCAAAGGTGAATTTCATTTGCGTCAAAACCAAAATTTGTGGCTTCATTTAGTAAAAAAAAAAAAAAAGAAAAATGACAAGATGATGATGAACTAGTGTACTTTGTGGATAATTTCCCTGGAGAGCAGGGCATAAAGCATGGATGGTGCTGTGCCTGCTACTGTACTGACAAGACATTTCATACAAAAAAATTGGCATAAACACAAACTGTCCTCTGTGGCAGTGAATTGGATCTGTCATCCTCTCAATGGTGCAGGGTTGGAAATATAATACAGAAATCACTCAAAATCCTTGTAATTACACACACACAGGCATTTAAGGGCGCAGACACACACACACACACACACACACACACACACACACACACACACACACACACACGCACAGTGTACAGTGTACAGTGTTTTCTTTTCCAACCACTTGCTTGCTATTTCAAAATGCCAGAACATGACGTGAAATTAATGCAGAAGAAAACTCAGATGATTTGAGAGGTCAAATATTCATTCTGTCCTCCAAATACGTGATGTGCATGTCAAGCCAACCTAAGAGGAATTAGATTCAGCTGAAATGTTTCATGCTAATGAGGAGCACATCTTCAGTTACATGGAGTTCCTGCTTATGAACTTATATTTAGTTCCTGCTTATGAACTTATATTTAGTACTTTGCCAATGACCTTGACATACAGAAACACACACGCAGCCGCTACTATTCATCTTGATTTTGGCTGTAATTTTAATTGGATACTTTGAATGTCACTTCACATAAAATGTAGCTTTCTTTGACTTTTTACAGCTGAATAAAAATACACACGCTGAAAAATGTGGAGTTAACCTGTCTTCTTCCTGTCAGTCAATCAATTTTCCCCCAGGGATCAATAAAGTATTTCTGATTCTGATTCTTCTCAATGACAGTTTAGACTTTACACACAATCGATTTTGGTTTTCGTTTGTTATTTGATGATTTTGTTCGGCAAGCTCAGAAAATGCTTCTGGAGCTTCTGGAAGTCAAGGTCTCTGTTGAACCTGCTTTGCTATTCAGCCTCCTGTTTTAGGATTCTGTTTTCTTCTGAGCTTATTCCACCTGATGTGTGTATGTGCATGATTGTACAGTACGTCACTTAGTAAAACACTTGTTATGCATTTCTTCCTGCCTTTCTTTCTCCACCTCCCCTCTTTTCTCTGCGGGTGCTAACAACTTGATTGTTTCCACCGGTGCAGTCTGATCATGCTGTTCATTGTTTCCCTTAGATTTGAAACTGGCCGATCATCATTCGGAGTTCACCCTTGCATTCTGATCTAGTCTGTTGAGCGGTTATCGCACTATGAGAAAACTATGAGAAACCTGTATGTGATGGGAGGTTCAGGATGCATTTTTTCCAACAACTTCACTAGAAACATAACATTTATTGGTTATTGCCATTTCTGTGTTCGTTTGGTGAAGCTCTCTTTTTTGAGAGAAGCAAGTTAGTCTTTCTGTTTTTGGATTAGTCAAGTCTAGTTCTGGTATATTGATTTCCATTTGTTTGGCATGACCACTTTGTCCCTCCCCCACATTCTCAAAAGAAAAAACACAAAAAACAATGAACAGTTATTTGTTCAATGGACTCAAAGCATTTTTACAACACACGTCACATCCAGCCTTTTACACACACACACACACACATTCATACAGTGATGGCAGGCGCTGCCATGAAAGGTGCCTAACCATTAGAAGCAATAAACACTTCCTATCCAAACTGCTCACAACGATACAACACAAAATTACATCGAACCAGCGACCCTGACTAGACAACTTCCTCTACAGCCGCCCTTCTGACTCCATCAAGTTCTTTGGTCGTCGTATTTTCATCTAACAATGTGTTTTCCTAACAACTGTATATAAAGATGGACGACGTGACAGCTCCCCAAAAGTAAAAATATCTTGATCACCTCCTGGTGGCTGGCTGCAGTATAGGTCATAAGCCTGCTCCAATCACTATTGTGACAACTCTGGTTCCAAACTGTATTACCAGCACAAGAATGTAGAGTATCTGGATATTTGTACATGATTTTTGTACAGTCCATTTTAGTATCACGTTTCTTGTTCTTTTCTTTTTTTTTTTTACTTCTGTTAACAAGGTTTTGTCAGTTTCAGTTCCACGCACTGATGAATATTTCCTGCTCCCGTTATTAGACTCATTTTGAGGAGTGCTTTGTGGGTGTTATCTGTGCGTTCCAAAAAAAGTTGAAAAACGAAAAGAAAAAGGAGACACTGAGCTGCAGGAGATTCACCGACAGATGGGACAAAGCATCCTCCTGGTCCAGCAATCACCTCAGTGCCAGTGTGTGATACAGTATGTTAATCCAAGTTGGCATGTGCTATGCATTGACCGTGCTCATGTTTAATCTAGGGAAATGTAGGGGATAATTTAAAAACCTCTCTTTTCCGCAGGGTAAAACAGATTCTTTGCATTTTTGCCCATGTCTTCTCTGATTTCCTCTCAGCTTTCTCAGCTTTTTCCGGCCAAAAGATTTTTGGAACAATAAGAGATAGTGAAAAATCTTACAGTACATTTTAAATTCAGCTTCTGATTTGCCTGGTTGTACTAGCCAATCCCATGAGAGTTCACAGGTTATTGTGCTAAAAGCAGCGAACAGTAGTTCATTGTGCTGTGAGAAAATATTGGAATATAAAAATGTTTCACACAGATGGTGATTGGCGGCTGAGTTTTCATTTCCCTGACCTACAACCTGACTTGAATAATGTTTTTGTCACTGCATAAATTGTTTTATTTGCTCATTTGTTTTGTTTTTACCTCACTGTGAAGGTGCCATGTAATACATCAGTGTGGAGATGAACACATTGCATGTAAATGAGAACAAAAATACTCAGAGCACGCAACAGATTACATACATCATCATCTGAACCAGGAATGATGATGACGATGATGGTACTCATACTCACTCTTTGGTCTACACAGCAATCAATTTGAGCGAAGCCATATCTAACACAGCTTTGGTTATGGACACCATCTGCTTAACAGAAATCAAACACCGGCTCACCTCAGTTTTGGAAAAGGGGCATGTTTGTGAAGCAGCTCACATGGATATATGTAGTCAAAAATGTGTGTTACAATGTAGTGAGTGCAAAGGCCATGTGTCCCTTCTCATACCCACGTCTGTGCAGGAGACTGTTTGTTGTCGATGTGTAGAGCATGTAAAGTCAGATCCAGGCTGATATCACAGATACTGGCACAGCAGAGTTCCGCTCCTTGTATCTTGGTCCAGAGCAGATGGCCACAGATCCATTCAGCCAAGGCCTTAATAGAGCCACAGCTGCTGGCAGACAAAGTGAATCTCCCTCCATATGCACTTCCTTGGAAAACACAGCACTGCTCTGTTTGCTCTGCTCTGTGATGACACAGTCCACAAGCTGTGACTCACACCACTGGTACTTCTCCATTGGTACCAGTCCATGCAGGGCAATTTGTTCAAATTTAACAAAGACTGACAGTGGACAGGTATGCCCTGGTATCCTGCTCACATTTGGCCATAAAGCTGGCATTAACGAGATGGCATGTGAGTTCAATATTGTCAACTAACAAGAGCCGATCCATCTACTATAATTTCCATCTGTGAGAAATACAGCTGTGACTGTGCAGCTCAAGATGCCCTTATTGAACTCATTAATATAGAGGTAAATGCAATTTATTGCAATGAAAGCGTAGGTACTCTGTGCGCCTTTTTTGTACTGCAAGAAATTCTATTATATCACTATAACGCTGTGACATTGCAGTTAATCTGATGCACAACCTCTGCCTTATTAATTTACTAAATCAAAATAAAGGGAATTTTAATTCAAGGGAAATTTTGACGGTCTGATTTGAAGGCAAAGGGTAGTCACACCAAATATTGTGCTATTGTATTATTGTGGACTGCACATTATCCCTGTGTTTGCCTAGGTTTCTAGCCATATCGTATGCCTCTGTTCACAGTTTAAACAATAAAAGTCAGTTGGTTTGAAGAATCTTAACTATCCATATAGTTTAAATGTAAGTGTGTGTTGGCTCTATGATGGACCTTGCAGTGTGCCTCTCTGTCTTGAAAGCGGTGTGTGCTGCTGACACAAGCTTCCCTTCTGACCCCAACAAGGATTAACTGTATGCAGGAAATGAATGAGTGAGTTCCAGCAGGTCAATTCTTGCAATTCTATGTTAGGAATATGAAGTGTGACTGCCATTATCACTTTCTGGACACGGGGGTGTGTTGAATCTACAGCACAGGTGTTACGAGGGTGAAAGTACTGGCGCAATCAGAGAGGAGATCTGTAGATTAAAAAGTGCACTATCTTGGGAAATGCAAAGGGAGGTCAACCATGTACTGATGGAAGAGCGAGAGGAGAGATTTTCAACTCACTCAGGTGAAGGACAATAAACCGACTGGGAAAGCAAAGGGCTTGACATTTCTAATTAATATTAATTGAATCACTTGAGTGCTTTGTTTACTGAGAGCGACCATGGATCAACAATCCCACCTGGTTCAAGTGGGGAATTACAGACATCACAAACACAAAAACACATATAAACTCATATATACACACACACAGTGCACACACGTGTGTTAATCTACAGGAGACAACTCATTCATGTTGCTACCATGTGTTTGTGTGAGAAAGTGTGAGGAGAGAGAGAACTTATCACAAAAGTCCAGTCCAAACATCAAAGTCCAAACAATCCATACAGAGCTAATCTGTTTCGGCACACAGCAACCACAACTATAGCCACAATCACACACATACTTCAAAGTGTGGTGTGCTGATGCTTCAAGTTGCTGTTTAGCTTTCTGCAGCAGACTCATCCCAGGTGCCTAATGGTGGGTGAACGTCCACTAATGGCTTCACTCCTTCAAAGCTGCTCCTTTGAGTTTCTGGGAATGTTTGTATTCAGAAACATGTGTGTGTTTGGAGGGAGGAGAGGAATCTACAAATATAAAATAAAATATGGAAGAAGTAAAGGGGGAGTTGTGAGAAGAATGAGAAGAACAGGGGAAGACATCAATGGAGGGGGATGTGGGGGAGATGAAGTAAACTTCGTCACATGTTTTTTCTGTTCTTTTCCATCGATGTACTGTGTTATAAGACAAAAAAATTCAGGGGAAGAATACATGGTAAAATGAGGTGAAAATGAAGCAAAGAAAAATAAGTCAGGCTTGCAAGGAGTAGGTAAAGTGTAGGGAAGAGCAGGATAGAGATGAGATGGGGTCAGGGTGGATGACTGAGAAGCAATCATTTGGATGGTTTGACATTTACAGAGGGCCATAAAAACCTGTTTGTAGTGGCTGCAGTTAGGTGAGTAGGATATCAACCAGACTGGACTTTTAGACTTTGTCAAAAAAAAAAAAAAAAAGATGAGCTGGAGGAATCAATGTGGGCAAAACTGGAGGATGCCTGAAATCAATAAAGTGGATTTGTGGAGAGCGGACATCGAGGGGTGCAGAATGGGGAGGAGATCGCACCAAGGACAGATGGTGTTTAAACACCCTCAATGCTGAGAGAGCTGAGGAGCGTGTCAAAAAAAATCAACATAGGGCGTATTGGAGTCCAACTTCTGCCATAGTACATACCCATGCCAACTGGAGTATGGCAGAACCCCATGGCACCAGTCTGGACAGGCTACACCATCTGAACAGCTTGAGCAATCTAACTATTCATCTAGGCATGCTAGAGCAAACACAAACACAAACACACCTACACACACACACACTCATACAAACACATTTATTAAAGTAGTGCTTCTATTGAGAAAGGACATGGTCGTGTTGCTCCACTTTAAACCATTAAACAGCATAGAAAGTCTATTTTCCCCTCAAAGGAAAGCAGTAATAAAAAGGAAAAGAATCATGACCTGTTGTTCAATCAAACAGTCCTCTGAATAGACAAACACAACCCATATAGAAACCAAAGAGGATGCCAAACCAAAAACTAGGACAGTCACACTCCCGTCGATCTCTCATTCTGTCACACCTTCAAGTCATTCCCACAACATCAGCCTCACAGCAGGACTCTCTGCAGCTCACTGCTGCCATGACAATGATGATTACCAACCTCTTTAATAGAGAGACATGCATCAACAGCACGCCAGTTCATAAAGCCCACTGGAACAGAATTGTACACCAAACAATGTATGTGGTCTGCACACAGAGCAGCTGTCTGGGAAATTCCAGTTTTATACAACCTGATTCTTATTTTTGATCATCAGAATTGCTAACAGTATTGATAACATTATACTCACCAAGTCTTGTGGTCAAGAAACACGAGTTATCAGATGAAGTGCTAAAGTTCCTAAATTGTCAAACTTTCCCTTTTTGGATTAGTTGATAAAACTGAGTAAGCTTGAGTTTTGCCGTTTCCATCAGTTGTGAAAGTCCACAATATGCATAAGAACTGTTTATATGAAGTGGTAAATATAAACCCAATATCAGGATGGTAGGTGTGAGGCATTTCATCAAATTATCTATCTGACTGCAGGCAACCATGCACGGCCCATTCCTTTAAACAACCCACTGGGAGGCTTTACCCTCTGATCAAGGTCTCTCACCTGGGGAGCCTCAGAGCACATCAGGCTGACTGAATTGAATATAGATATGGATAAATGAATTATGAATTATGAATGGGCACCAATCCAAAATATGAAAATGCAATAGCTTTTCAAATTAAGATGGATTTTGTAACCATCGGGGAAAGTGATAACCCTGAAAACTTAACACAGATGGTGAAGTCCTACAGATGGGCAGACATATGAGGCTGACGGGAAAACTAAAATATTTGCATCTTTGCAGATCACCTCAACTATATATGTATAACAGTACAACTTCTCTTTTACAATTTCAGATATATTTTGCAAATGCTTTTCAAATGCTTTAAAGTAAAAAGGTAGTCTGCATCAGACACAAACAAATAAATCACACCACTTGATGCCAAATATTGTAGGTGTTGAAACATTTGAAAGAAGCAAATTGCTCAGAGGTAAAAAGGTGTTGAATGAACGACATTTCACATGCAGTGAAAGCATGTGAGTGTGTCTGTGCTGCAAGTCGGGGGGCAATATGACACACACACACACACACACACACACACACACACACACAGCCCAACAATTCTGCTATGTGTCAGAGCTATTCCCATGTCGGGACAGCTCAAGTTGATCTCATTAACTTGCCCTTCATTCAAACAGCTAATTACACACAGACACACAATCACAGCCTTCACAGCACAATCAAGACCTGACAGGAGGAGAGAAAGAAAGACAGAGGGGGGTAAGAGTGGAAAAGAGTCTGCAACAAACACAAAGAAAAAAAAGGGAGCAGAGCTCAGAAAACACGGTGAAAGAGAAAGGGGGAAGAGAGTGGAAGCTTCATTACTTCTAAGCCTTCAACAAGTATTTTACTTGAGTGTAAGCTGATTTTCCTTCTCACGTACAGCAGTGGATTGGCTCAGAGTCAGAATCTTTCTAAAAAGCTATTTGTTTCCAGTATCCCTAATAAAGGAATTAATGTTATGTTAATGACTTTTCAGCCTATTACTGCATTGCTGATGGATCCATCTGTACTTGAAAATGTCTTTTCCTCCAGAACCCTGCCACATGGTTATTTGTGTCACAGTCTTTGTCAGGTAATTTATGGGAGGACATTAAGCCGTTAATACATTGTGTTACAAAAAAAGACGACAGTTTAATGGCATTGCGTAGATGAGCAAACTAGCCATCAATAATGCCGTATAATGAAGCCTGTTGAAGGCCTACTGGGAATGGAAAACAGTGGCTGCTGAAACTTAAAAGAGAATACTAAGAGTTTGTGCATGATTGTGTGTGTGCTTTGGAGAAGTTGGAGCTGGAAAGTAGTTGGTGGATGGTGACTGTGCTTAACAGGGACAGTGTGTAGGTGGCACACTTGCTTACTACTTCTACTACTGATCTGGTTTAAATCCCAAGCAGTTAGTGTCAGTGTTATAATGGCTGCTTCCTTTTTGGATCTATGTCCAGGTTGATAAAATACAGGGCATGCTAAGGTACGATTCGGGTAGCAAGTTTTTCAGCTACTACTAACTGTCTCTTTTATGGAATGTGAAACTTAACTTTGAAATTATATTCATGATAGATGCAAGTGGATTCTCTCCTACAGTCCAAAGACATGCAGGTTAATGCGTTAGTTGCCCATAGGTGTGAATGTGAGCATGAATGGTTGTTTGTCTCTATGTACTGGACTGGCGACTTCTCCAGGGTGTACCCCATATCTCGCCCAATGTCAGCTGGGATCGCCTCCAGCCCCTGATAAGGATAAGAAGTTATGGAAAATGGATGGATGGAGATGAAACCCCAGCATAACTGGCAGTGGTGAACGGCAGAAAGCTGGTACATGGTACATTCCAAATTTAGAAAAAAGGGGGGGAAATTGCAAAAAAAAGGATGAAAAAGAGGAAAAGGTGAAAGTTGAGAAGAAGAAAAGAAGTGTGAAGAAAAAGTGAAACAAAGAGCAGGAGACTTTACATAGACAAATTACAAAATGTATTCTGGTCAAGGAACTGTTTATTGCTGTTGTCATTTGCCCAGCCCTTCCTGCCTTTCTGCTCTTCACATCTCCTCAGAGACATTTCAGACTGACTGTGGATCTGGGTCAACTTCTCGGGCCACACGCCGGAGCTGTTTCTTGCCAACACCCCCACGGGGCAGACCACCGGAGCCGAAACGGACGACCCCCACTCAAATGGATGGAAAAACCTTCGTTCCCGCCGCAGCGCCGCATCCTGTCTGAATCCAGCCTTAGTCCATCTGCCTCTGTCCTAACTCGCACTCTGAGTCTGAGGAGTGCTGCTTTTATGAAATATTCCTCTTTGCTGTGTAAATTTTAAGCCAGAGAGTCTACAGTCAGTTCTCTGTTTCTGCTTTCTTCTTTCTGCTTCTTAAACTCTCTGTCTGAGACTGCTTCTATCTCTTTCTCTGTTTCTGTCTCTGCATTGTCGACAGCACAGCAGCAGATTCACACCTATCACTGTTCACAGTGGTTCTGTTCAGTTACATTTAAGTCACCATCACAATTAGTACACTGCTTATTCTGCAAAAATGTGCAACAAGTCCTTGGAAAAATATAAATTTTAACATGTTTTTGAGATGGTTAACAAGTAAAATCATTAATGAATTATTTTCAGAATTTTTCAGCAATGGCCTTGAATTAAAATGGTTTGAAAGCCTTGTTAGTGGGCTTTAAATGGCACATTTACACAAGTAAGTAAAAAGAGACAAAGCGTGAAGAGACATGAGGTCACAGTGATAGGTTTGACAGAGCTGGAGTGGGAGGCTGCATGGAGTGTGAGCAACAACTAAAAATTGCTGCTGAGTTGTGTTTGGTGTAGACAAGGGATACATTTCGTCTGTGGCTGACAACCTCACTGTTATGTCTGCTGTGCAGTGACAATACATGGAGTATCAATTCAAAAGACTCACACATTCTGTAGATCAAGACTTGTGCATTCATGCACACACATCCAACTGCAGACAGCAAAAGCTCAGTTGAATGGCTCGAGCAGGATGAAGCTCATCAAAAGCTGGGTTTTTTCTTTTTTTTGTTTGTTTGTTTTTATTGAAATCACTGATCATGTTATTTGACATTTCAATAGGCCTGGGGGGGATTTAATCCTATACCGGAGTGTCATACTATGGAGCAGAGCCACACTTTGCTCCTCGATAGCAGACTCAGTCTGTACCAACCCTGCCCTGCAGTCATTCAGACAACTGGGAATTAAATGAGCTAAGTAGCAGAAGATTAAGACGGATTATAGCTGGTATACTAAACCATCTGAATGCTGTCACATAGCTATAGAGATGAAGACTCATGATGGTGTGTACGCTTGAGAATTTATTATGGAAACTAGAAATGTTATGACAGAGTACATGTATCATCCAATAAGTTGGAACATGTAAGCGACATGCTCTCGAGGAATTATATTAAAAAGTGCTACATTAGTGTATGAAGGCTAACGTACCCAGCTGATATTCCTAAACTGAAAAATAACTATTTGAAAATGAATTTTAAATTTGCTGCATGTGTAAGATGTTTGGACATGGTGTGGCGAAGAAAGAAAGAAAATATCTGGACAGCACCTGAAAAGCTGCTACTGGTGATGGTTGGCAGCTGTGACCTTCACTTAGAAAAGTATGGAGGTGTATTGATGCATATTGCTTAACAGTGGTTTTAGCAATTCATTACTGAATTAAAAGCTTTTGGATTCAGTATTATACACCAAACTTCAGTTTGTTTACTCCAGCAGAGAAAAAATGATTTGACACTTGTTCAAAAGTATGTTGAGATCTTTTTTCTTTCTTTTGAAAGTTTTCCTTTTCCTGTATTTCTTGTTTTCTCATGTTCTCTCTGTCTTCATCTCTCAGTTTCTCATTTATCACATTTCGGGGGTGACAAGGATCCTATACAAAAGGTACTGGAATAAATGGCCCTCTGCCCTGCTATCGACAGGCTCCACTCAATTGAATTTACTGCTTGGCTGCCCTTGTGTTTTCTTTCTTGCAAACAAACTCATTTGTTCTAATTTTGTGATGTCTCCATTTGCATCTGCAAGCTAACATCAGCTCCACCCTCGTGTGGTGCTGGGTGGGGTGGCATCCATTAATTAAACACTTAATCAGAAGCAATTAATGTAATAATGCATGGCTTGATTAACAAAATTGCTATAGGCATTTCAAAACAAGCTATCCAATATCTAACACAAATAGGTTGGGAAATGGCAGGTAATTATTCCCTGCCATGTTAAGTGAATATCGATGGATAACAATGTCGCTATATTGAGCTTGAGTAGAAAGGAGACAATTATTTTGTCAGTGCAAAGGCGAGAGATGACAGGTGCTGTGTGTATCGTGTTACCAGAAAATGAGACAAATTTAAGACAACTGTCTGACCACCTGAACAGACGGTGACTCACATTAAGAGAAAACCTGTAAGGATGATGTAGAGTGAAAGCCTTCTGCCTCCAGACTTAAAAGCTGTTACTAAGAGCAGATATCAAAAGCTCTGAGCGCACATAGAGTACAGATATATCTCTTTTTGACAGACATACACGGAGGAGACTTCTCTCTCAATTTAGGCTACCCCTTCATCTCTATTTTTACATTTGTCCTATATATGTGGTCCAGCATTAAAGGTGACATTTTTTAGACAAACTAGACATGGGAAAGAAAAGTTGTTCACAGTTAATCATCCTCTTAGTTATGAGTGCACCCGTGGGTTACCATTCCCTCTTTCTTCATCTCCTTCCCTTCCTGCAGAGTCCCCGGAAGATTTACCAAAGATCGATTGATGTCATCCCCTCTGTCTAGGACACTAGCTAGCTGGTTCATACAAATATAGAGAAACACACACATGCACACACTCGCACAAACTCACACATCCTCTTCGGTGGAACTCAAGACTTTCCATCCCAATCTTGCCCAGAAGATTGCACTCAATAACGGCAAAACCACAGCTGCAGAACAGAGTACAAACGAGCAAAAAAAAATCCCAGAATCAGGGAGCTCAGTGTGCTGTTGCTGAATTTTCCGCCTTCCTGGATCACAGGCGCTGAGCGTTCAGCCAGGCTGCTTCAAAACGTACGCACGGCGGTGCCCGTATACACAGACACAGGAGAACACACACAGTGCACACATGCACAAAGCAGCTGTCAGTCATTCGGCTAAGCTTGTTCAGATACTCAGAACGAGCAGCCGCTCAGTCAAACTTAAAAAACTTGTTAGTGTCGCCTCCCCTCTAAGGCGCTTCAGGCGCTGAGCTTCAGACTACCTTGGAACATGTGAAGTATTGATCAGATCAATCAAAGCACTGTTCTAGACACAAACACCTCTTATTTGCCCCGGAGAGGGGGAAGATGGAGCAGGAACGATGACTGGGTAAGCAAACCGATATCAAGAGAGTGAATAACAAAAAATAAAATCCCAAAAATGATGCATGAAATGTAGAGATAATTAATCAGTACAGTTTTTAAGTATTAATCAGCTTTTTTTTTCCTTTTATAAATAGGTGGAAATATTAAGACACATCACATTACCTTACTGTTTTACTAGTACTCATTAAACTGTCTGTTGGAGCCATTAGTTGATACAAAGACAGCCTCACATGAGTTATTATATATTCAGAAGCTGCATATTAGTACACATTATTTTCCAGTGACAAGTCTCAAGCTTAAAAAAACTAAAAAATCATAATCTGTTTATTTGACCTCTGATTATCTTGTTGTTTTATTTCATTAATTTGAAACCACTCTACTGTGTAATTGTCTGGTCTGAGAGATTTGCTAATGCAATAAAAAAAATGCAGTCACAAGCTATTGTAATTTAAACACCAAAAAATATTATGCCAATCCTGTGTGGGAAGTAGATCGCTGTCAAAATCCACCTCTAGCAGATCAGCGATGAAATTAATACAATAGCTACAATATTATTAATGTGCTTTTCTAAAATGCAGTGCCCCTCGACTGCTTTCCTAATTTGGAGGTCATACATGTGCCTTGGATTTCTGTGCAAAATTGATTTTCTGCTGGAACATCAGACTCTCCACATTTAATCTTTGATTAAAAAAATAGTCCTGTATTGTATGAAGATCTCCTGTTGAGGACAGAATCTTGTTGAGCTGAGGGTATTTGGGACAAATACCCACATAAACAGAAGGAAACTTAAAAGTAAAAAAATAAATAAATAAATAAATAAATAAATAAGGTTTCACTGCTAGAGAAACACAGTCTCTCAACTAACCATAACAGCCCCACTTTGACCGTCACTATGATTACTGCAACCACTGTCACTGCAAACCAAAACATGGGACACACCATTATAACATCTGTAGGTGACACCTGACAGTGTTACTGTCACTCCTGGTGCTGTTATAGCCACATGTGCAGCGGATGGTCGGCTCCTCAGCCTTAGTTATGCTGATCTACAGAATGGGAGTTTCATGCAAAGGCGGCTTCATCAATAAGTCATAGAGCAGCTCATTTCACCTTACCAGCGAGCAACCTCCACGCCTTGCAGGCACTTCCTGCAAAGCGTGAAACAATACTGTGCCAGGGACGACTTGTTAAAAATATATAATCTCAAGAGACAGAACACTCACTCAAGAATATATAAGCAGGAACGTTTGTCATTAGAGCTTGCATTCACCAGTGCATGTATGCATGTGTGCATTTATAAATGTGTATGCGGATATTATGTCTGCAGGTTTTGGAGGTAGTGTTGCCCTAGCTTTCCTACCCTGCAGGTTCTAGCCACAAAAATAGTCCGTGCCACATACTGTACATCACAACAGTGAAGGGGCCAGATAACGATGCAGGTCCTGTCATGTTGCATGCATTCTGATAAGGCAGCAGACATTGGGAGAATTGTACGAACAAGGTGAGCGGCCTACAGGGATGACAGGCTGCAACTACCAGTGAACCGTGTTGGTACACAGCCTTCCTCTTAACACGTTCAGTGTACCACAGTGCAACTCACAGCTCATAATGTGCCTACACAGGTAAGACAGGTGAACATTTTGAGTGCAGAT
The DNA here is from genome assembly GCA_946959425.1 of Argyrosomus regius. Lineage (NCBI taxonomy): Eukaryota > Metazoa > Chordata > Actinopteri > Sciaenidae > Argyrosomus > Argyrosomus regius. Next base: position 21,106,786 of record OX336886.1, read on the forward strand.
GACACACATTCCATGTTCCTGCTGCTGTCTCTTGAATCATGTTTGGAAACATCTTGTCTGTATGGGAGCCCCTCGGAGACAAGGCCAGAAAGAACAATTTTCTGTCAAGGGACTTCTCATGGGTAGCTGTGCGCATCATTGCTGAATGAAATGCACCAATAGTTCTACTTTATTAGGCTTAATTTTAAAGATAAATGTATGTTTGGCTAGAAAAACAGTGTATGTTAAGGGGTGTAAATTATGGGAGACCACCTCTGTTCTGACAGATAGCATTACTCAGTGATGCAGACCACTGAACCGTCAATTTGTCCATCTGTTTCTTGCTCTGTAGTATCTCATCATTCACACCCCTCTACTCTTTCTACCAGCTAATCACCCCCCCTATCGTATTTTTCATTTCTCTTTTGATTTGGCTCACATCTCTCTCAATCATCTTGTCTCTCAGATTCCTGTACGCCATTTCTATATCTCAATCACTGAGGGTGACGTGAGAAATAATATGTAATATCACACTGCAGTGCACTTCACTAATGAAAAGGGGAGCTTGTGTAGGAACAATGTGAGAGGGATCTGTGTGTGTTCAGGGAGTTTCTTTCTATTCTCCCTTGTTTCTTGCTCCCTTCATGCATTTTTTTCCCTCTCTGCCTCTGTTTGTCATCAGTACCTGGTACTGCACACGACATGGTTATTATTCAGCGGGCGCAGTACAGCAACGTGTCTGTGTATCACTGACTGGTTGCATCCCTAAGACCCTGCATGTCTTGTCTGCTCGCTGGTTAAGTGTCTGTGTCTTTGTGTGCCGCCAGCCGAGCGTGAGGTTTCGAGTATGCAACCCACTCTCTGGAGTTCACGGAAGTTGTTGTGAACCCACCCTGCCCTGTCCAACCTCATTGTGCCGACTGAGATGGCTCTGACTGCGCTGTCTTCAATAATTCATTCCAAATCAAAGCGAGACAAAATGGATCGCAGCAAAAGACATTACTTTCCACTTGGAGGGAAACATAGTCAAAGCTGCAAGTCTTTTACATGAGGTGGGAGTTCAGCTAACAGTTAATAGGGTGTAGTGTTGTGAATACTCAAGCTGATATCAGAGCAATCAATGCACACCATGCAATGCGCCTCTTAATATTTGTTACATATTGCAAATAATGCAGTGAGCTGTTATTATAGAGAATTATGTTATCCAGAAGCTAAAGCTACTACATTTTTATGCAATTTTCCATTATTTTATATTGTAGCACTGTATTATGTGTATATGTGCATGTATTTGAAACCGTGTGTGCATATACAGTACACCTGTGTGAATGTGAATGCCTGCGATATTACTCCTGTGGGTCTCCTGTACAGTACTGTGCTCCCTTTTCATCTCCTTACCCCCTACCTCTAAGCCCCGCAGCGGCCCAGCTTGGCAGCGCCAGCACTCTCGTTAATCACATAGTGTCAGGCCTTTAATAAGTCCTTGACGGGGGTTTCGCCGTGAACGACACTCTTTATCAAAGGTTTACACTGCCAGTGTGTCCTGTAGAATGATTGATCCCAACACGCTCAGGTCTGCCCTTCATGCTGACTGACGGAGCGACACCCACACAGCCAGACAGCAATGGCAGAGGTGCATGGACATGTGTGTGACCCAAAACATGTGAGAAGGAGAGCATGTTCGGTGGTTGGCATCAGGCAGCTACGCCTGGGTGATGGATACTTCTGCTCATTCCATTTCTCTCCCTACCAACCAGCCCTACATGATCCTGCATCTCCAAATGCAAAACACTCCCATTATAAATGCTGTGATAAAGTGATGTTTTACCCTTGCCTGCCTCTGGCTGGAAAGGAAGCAGCCAATCCACTTAACAAATGAAGTAATATCAGCAATCGGTTGGCCTTGTCGCTTTACTTATGGACATTATATTGTATGTGAAGCATTATCAGAGCTCTGCTGGCCTTGTCAAGAGAGGCTGGAAATCTGAATGAATTAGGTGAATATCAAATCCATCAAATCCAAACTTAGCCTGACCCATCCTTAAATCTGTCAAAAAAGACATACAATAGATAGAAAAGAAAATGTATTTTTTTATACGCTGCTCCCTCTCATTCCAGGGCATTACAACTCAACTCCCAGTTGTTTTGCGTCAGTGCAAGATGAAATCTGATCAAATTTAGGACAAGAGTGGATACTGAAACAACAACTTAGCACCACACAATTATGAACCGAAAAAGTTGAATTAGATCCATTATTAGTTTTACACTGTTAAAAACAGAATCAAAATGCTGTTGAGCACAAATGAGCTTCAAGAAGGCTTTAAGTGATCATGACTAGTCATGAGTGTCAGGGTATGCTAATTATTATACCTCGACACCAGTAGTGTAGTGCTGCCTGGAGAATTGGCTATACTCTTAATAAATGCCTCAAGCTTTTTTTTTTTTTTTTTTTTTTTTTTTTTTTTTTGATGAAGGAGAGTTCAGCAGTGTGTGAAAAGACCTGAAGATAACTGGCCCAGCTGAAGGTTTTTACTGACATTCAGAAGTGGGTTTAGAAATGAGTTTTCCAAGAATGCCAACTGAAAATACACAGAAAAACAGTCACACAATAATGCAAAAGGTTTCAAGGTTTCAGAGTGGAAGATGGTTGAAGCAGATAAATCAATCAGTGATTCTAATGGCTTTATGTACAAAGATTTCTATATTAACATAATGTTTAATTTGACTAATAAGAGACAGTTTTGAACTATCTAGAAGGCAGAAGGAGAGGACAAAATAGATAAGGAAGCACAGGTAAAGAAGAAAGATTATTTGACTGCATGCTCCCGGATTATCCATTTCTGCAGTTTGCTTTTTACTGTATTAGAAACAGTGCATCCACTTTTAACAAGTAAGCATGTAGTTAAATAGTATTCTCAAGATGGCCATCACTGATCTAAGAATTATAATTGGAGCTTCCACCATTGGGTCACACTTCAGTGTCTTCATTTGCGTAAAGTTACATGTACACAGAATTCACAATGCAAAACAGTAACTGTATAATTAGGAGAAACATGGCTAATTAATTCTCTTTGGTTTCTTTGATAATTTTAAAACTAAGCACTTCCCTTTCTAATAATAAGTACCTGACTAGACTTTCATTACCATTTGGATGAAATACTTTAAGTAAAATGTCTTTATACAGAGCAGTTTTGTCACCAGGTGTCTCTACAAAACAACACTTTAACCTTTCACACAGAACAACAAAATCAGCAGGAAAGTTTCTGGCATGATCCCATGGCTCTGAATAGAGGAATCACATAATGGTTTGTTATATCAGTGCCAATTGTGCTGGTAGACACTGTTTGTAAATGGCAGGGACATGAATGGCTCCGGGAAGTTCTCTGAATGAAACCTAAAGAGAACAATTTGGTATTCCCTGGGAAGACACCGCGGGCAACGCAGCCATTGGGACACTGACTGTGAGAACCAACAATATAACTCTGCACTGTTTTTCTGACCTCCACTGTCTCTGTCCATCCCTCTCTCAGTCACACATAAAACCCCCCTCTTCCAGGAGGTGGTAGACATACCATCTGGACAAATGGGCAGGGAGACACATGGAGAGATTGAGAAGGAGTCACGTTAAACAAGTGTGTAATGGTTCAATATTTGCCTGTGCTGTCCACGTGTGGCTGTATTTTGTCAGGAGACTCTATCTTGGCTGTGAAGTCTGTCCCAGTTCCCAGCAGTGTCCCCTCCCTCAGCCCTTACAGGTCACTGCCACTCAGTCTCTACAGACACTCTGCCCAGATAGCCATGCTTTTTGTTCAAGGGAACAGAAAACAGCACCTGTTCACAGAGGCCTCTCACATTGTTCTTCTAGACCTTTTAGCCAAGACGCGCCTCTGTAATCATCTCTGTAACAATAGAGAACCGTAGTAATTTTTTTTCCTGTCCCCTGACAAAATGCAGCAGCTATGTTTGTAGGAAAAGATCAAGCATCCAAAAATCCAACATGGCCAGTATGCCTCTGGAGTGAAAAGTGGAGGTGCAGTGTAAGGAGATGTATGTAACCCACTATAACCTTCTCATTGTAACAGAATAGTACCAGAGCAAACAACTGTTATGTCTTTTCAGCCACAAAGCCACATAAAGTGAATTTTTGCAGGAGTACAGATTGAGAAATGCAAACATCTAGAAATAGATGGTAGTGGAAAAGAAAATGGTAGTAGTGATTAAAGCCAGACTTTCAAGGTAAAATAACTGTACTCCCCATCTCACAATGCTGCTATTCTGCTTGCAGAATACCTGGTGTTTCAAAAGTGAGGCTGTTTATCAGACTGAGGTGCTGAAGGCTGCCAAATTAACTACAAACTTATAGAACAGGCATATAGAACACATATTGGATTTGTTGGTATGCAGATAAACATAGAAAAGAGAGAAAAACAATGGTGGGAAAGGTTACATTGGCAGTTATTAGATCTACTTTTACTGAGTTTTTTTTTTTTTTTTTTTTACATGTGAAGGTGAATGCCAGATGATTTAGAATAACAAGTGCAAAAATGTGTTATTTGCTGTTTTGATGCTGCAGGTTGAAATCCCACAGTTCCTCAATTTCTGTTTTGTATCCTGAAGGTTCCTTTGTTTGTATTCTGATTTTGATACACTCAGCTTTTCTCACATTTTTTTTTCTACATAAACAGAAAAAAAACAGAGAAAAGAGTGTATTACAAATATATCTGCAGTATGAATCCAGTTTTACTACATAAAGAACTAGCCTTTTCTAAAATACTTCCTTCAAGTCAAATGCAGCACTGAGAAACATCATTTGATGATCGTGATGACGAGAATGTCTTCAATTCAGCCCTGAGGGATATAAGCTACACAATGACAAACATTCATGTGTGAGGTCATAACCAGCCATACTTCAAATAATCCTTAACTTCCTGTATACAGCAACAGTTGGTCAAAATGGGTCTTCCGTGTTTTCCAGACAGTGGCTCTGTTTTCTGGTGTTCCTGTGATTGTGATGAATGACCCTACATACGCGCCTAAAGGCAAATTCCAGTTCGACTTCCAAATCATTTCTGTCTGCTCGTCACGCTCTCTCTCTCACATACACACACACACTTCCCTATGCTGTTGTTTCTTCAATATGTTCTCATGTCCTTTCTTGGCAGACAGTTGACATGCATTCTCTCATTCACTGAGACACCCTTACTTGGATCAGTTCTGTTGGCATTGTCATCAGTTCTTCTTCCTCTTCTTCCTGAATATAATTTGCTTTTCACATGCATATAAAATGGGTTTCCTACAGCACATGTACTTGAACTGACTATTGCAGACTGACCAAGATGCTGAGCTTTACTTTAACATTTCCTTTATAATTAAACCAAGTTCTAAGGATACAGTACATGCGCCAATAAAGTGGGATTTAGCGAGTTTAGGGTTGGATTTTGAATGCTAAGCAAGGTGTTTTGGACAAACCTTGGACAATCACACAATGAGCTCTAATTCACTTCATATTGGAAACTTCTGTCTTTGCATTGGAAGCATTCTAACTTTAGCCCAAACCTCTTCTACGCAATAATGATCATTGGCATTCCTTACTCAATTTCACAGCCAGATGCCACCCACTAATCGCATCTCCCCCCCTGCTGAACAAACATCTTCCACATACTACATTCATGACCATTATGCAGCTAGAATTCAGTGTCGTTTTACCACCATTAACACCAGGGCTTGTCAACCCATCACCCCAACTACTCGTCACCCATATCAACTTTTTTGACAGCACCCGTGACAGTAGCTAATTCAGGCCTTAGGCACATGTCAAGCGATAAAGATCGATACTCACCTGTCACACAATTTCAATGAAATAATTGATGAATATGACAGTTGGTCGTTAATGATCAAACAAGCCGTTAGCCACAGTGGCTCTCCCTTTTCTCACTGTTAATCTAAGACTTGACCTAGTCATCAGTTCGCTTGTGTATGTGGCGGCTGTTAATGGATGTTCCTGAGATTCTAGCATGTCAAGCGCCAATCGTCCCCGGAGCCGTGGGTTGTCACACTGCCACATGTCAAAACTCTTGATGTACGAGCCACTTTCTCTCTGCTTTAATGCATTTAAATGGAGCTGTGAGTCCAGCAGGACCAGCCCAATTTCAGAACCAGCGGTAAAGGCTCAATCCCATCTACTGCCCTGGTGGACGGAGCGTGTACATAGGAAATGAAATTGAAAATCCATCAGGCGCACACCCACATGTACGTACACACACACACACACACACACACATACTCAGTGGGTCATATCTCACATTTCAAAGCGTTATAATAATAACGGATGTGTGATGAGCTGCTGCCTGATGTAGAAAGCTAATCCAAGCAAAAAAATAGATTTACTAGAGTAATTGAACTACAGTGAAATAACTATGAGTAAAATAGCTCCAGACTGCACTCAGTGTAAAGGTATTCTAACCTTGAATTTAATTAAAATCCTTTTTTCTCCCATAGACTTCTCATAGCATGTGTGCTTTAAATCATAAAGTCAAACTCACTCACCCAAATTGCAAAGCATTCATCAGCTTTTTTAATAAACGTGCTGTTGATATGAGCACCTTATATGAAAACCACTACTGAACATAGAGATATGCATTAAAATGCAAATCCAGGTAGGGCATCAGACATAATCTATCATACATCTCCAGAATTATGCATAGATCATGTTCCTGAACACTGAAATTACATGGTCCGTGAAGTGCCTCATAAACGTCTCAAATCTTTACAGTTTTACAGTTAAAATCAAGAGGCAGCTCCAACAAAACATGGAGGTAAGATCCTATACATTTCCAATATATAGAGTCCTTGTACATCCACTCACAGACCAAGCACCATTCTTTATTATGCAGCCTGACCTTACAGTATGTCCACCAACCATCAACTTCACCCATAAAGGTTGAAGCAAGACCCAGGAACAAAACCTTGGACTTTATATGTTTGAAAGCACACCCAACTAAATATTTTTCCCTGCCTGTTTTCAGCTGATAACAAACGACAGACAACAGAGTTGTGCACAAACTCCCCAGACATCAGTTTCCTTTAGTGCACATACGTGTGTGGTTGTGTGCGTATGTGCATGTGAATGCAGAGTGAGAACATCTGCTTTCATTGAAAGAGCAAAAACATTTGAGAACCTGTCCCTGTCCTGCCAACACCTGCCTTCCTGAGTGAAGCAGTAGACACATCCACAATGGACGTGAAGGAGCAGAGGGAGACATCAAGAGCCAATGACATGTTGGTTTGGCTCACTGTCACTGAGGAAATGTCAGCGGAGCACACCACTGGTTTCCAGTTAGGCAAATGTATTTCTGGCAGAGAGATTCTGTGAATGTTTGAATGGTTGGTTGACCCTGCACCTGTAAGCCATGCGCAGGAATGTAATTTCTGTTGTAGCGTACTGCTTTGAGGCCAAGGTTAGGGCTGATTCAACTGAGTCAACCCAGAGATTCAAATTAAAATGCCTATTTCAACAGAGTCAACATGTTTGTGCTACACAATGAAGCATTCACTTTATTTCTTGGCTACACCTAGGGCATTGCTCCAAAGCAAACCACAGGAAGTCATGTCTGAAGTCATGTTTTTGAGACTAGCAACAGCCTCTCACATGGCCTAACTTAACAAAATGAACTAAATTGGAACATGATGATGCTTCAAATATTCTGTGCACTTATGTCTGAGTCATTAAAATACAAAGAGTTGAAATACAGAAACCCTTATCTAATGAATTCTTATGATACCATGCTGAATATAAAAAAATATGTTTCACTTTAATTCCGCACACAAATGCTAAAGCAGAGAGAGAGAGAGAGAGAGAGAGAGAGAGAGTCAAGGACAGTTAGATCAGAAGCACTTGCTGTAAAAATGAGGACCAAAACCATAACTCACTCCTCATGATGAGACTATTGTTTGATTTAAAAGTTGGGAGACATGTCTTCTGAATCTAGATCAAAAATAAGAATCTGCATTCCATTAGCCCTCATAAAAGTGGTTAGTAACGAGTCAGGTAAGGTCCACTTGAGACTTAAGACAATTGACAAGTTGTAGCAGGAGAGGTCTAGGATGCAATTAAAAACTTTGACAATACGTGGTGCTATTTATTAAATTATTAGTCACTAATGACACAAGTTATTCATGATAATGATAAATTGCACTTCAGCTTTCAGGTTCAGGGTCCTGGTATTGCGAGTGCTAGCATGGCTTACTGCACACACAGAATGAATGTTCATCATTAATGTTTCTTTAAAGTTAGACCTTTTTCACAGAGGCCAAAAAACCTTAATTAGTATCATTGGTAACACCTGTGTTTACCCTATTTCATGTCAAAATGGCCACCGTGAAAAAGCTGTATTCTAACGCTGACAAAAAACTACAGTTTTTATAGTTTGTACTCAGAATTATCGCAGTCAAACAAATGTAATATTAATTTTATCCTTTTTGTATTACCAAAGAGGGATACACAACACATTCGGGTAGCAGGACTTTTTCACAATAGATATTTGGTTTCATTCAGGGTTCTGGTATTTAGCATGCTAGCTCACGGTCACACTGTAATGGCTGACTGGGACACAGAGCCATCGATAATGTCATTAGTAACACCTGTGCTTTTCCTACAACATGACAAATCAAAATGTAGCTGCTCTCTTTTCTTGATTAAAATGACAACTTATTAGCTGTAGCTAATAACAAAAACCCAACAACTAAAAACTACTTGCTAAAAGATTTTCTTATGTTTTTATCGTGTACTTACCAGTTCTTCTCTTAAGCTCTCAGAAGCAGAAGCTGGGACCACTTGAATATTTTCCGACTGTGAGCATATGTCAGACATTTTGTCTCAGTACATTTCTACAGTAAAGTTTCCACACACTATTTTTAGTGAGACACAAAATGGACAAGCAGAAAACTTAGGTTACATTTCACCTAACATACTAACCTCGACACACTAACATTAGCACACAAACTATAGAGTGACAGATGGAAATTTGCTACAGACAACCCATAATACAACACTCTCTTAAAGTGACAGGCTTACCACATCTTGGATCATCGACATATGAAATATGATTACCAGTACAAGTAGGGGATTTTCTCACACATGAATAAATAAACAGTGAAATGTGTGTAATTTTTGGGTCTCTGTAAATAATATTATAAAGAGTACGGTCTAGACCTGCTCTGTATGAAAAGTGTCATGAGATAACTTTTGTTATGATATGGCGCTATATAAATAAAATTTAATTGAATTGAACAGTGAAACAAGATTATTTATATGGCCTCACAAAAAATAGTTAATCATTGTACCAGATATATTAGAATGATGTTGATGATGTTTAGCCTCCCAGTAAGCTCTTTCCCCCAGGAAATGTCTCACCTTATACAAGTTTCACCAAACAAAGTCAAATATTGAGGTTTATGTTAAAGATATTCAATTACAATATCTAAAATATAATGAAGGTGTCAGGGTTTACTGATTTCTTCTGATTTCTTTGATTATTTGTCTTGGGGCAGTAAGGCACTGTAAGTAAGAGTGATATAAAGAACACAAGACTGGAGGTAAACAGTGGGCACACACGTCATTGATACACCAGTGTGTCGTCATATTGAATCTATCAGGAGACTTCCTATCCACAAAGTTGCCTCAAAGTCCTCAGGTTGCACTGATGGAATATTAATGACATTGACTGCAACCTTCAAGAAAGCACTTAACAGAGTGCAGATGTCCACCAAGGCCAAACCATCTCTGCAAGTAGCCATTCCTTTCATAGCCCACGGTGTATGCAAACGATAGAAAGGTTGTATAATGCTAGCTAAGAGCCATCATCATCACAGTCAACAGTGTACTGGCTACCTGACAGAATAGGTTCATAGGAGAGGTTTGGTTTAATGGTGGCATGAGGGGAAATGTGATGAATGTTATTGAGTTTTAGTCCTTTGTCTTAGTTTAAGGTTATGTGTAAGTGTATCAATACAGATTTTAATATAAGTATAACACTTCAGGTACAACAGTGCTTGAAGTAGAAAAAAGAATCCTAAGGATCCTAAGAATCCTAAAAGAACACAAATGCATTGCAATAAGTTTCACCTAGTTTCAAATGTATTATCCTGTATTATTACAAATATCAATCTTAAATTTGAAGGTTCAACCACATTATAACGATTTTCTCACTTAAGTATAGTAGTATTGTCATGTAGATAGTTGTTTTGGTCCTGACCCTGCGTTTCAGGAACTACTTGATTCTGAAGAAACAGGTCAAATTAAATCTGCTGTTGAGGTTTTGTAAATGTCATTTTTTAGTGTTGTTTACGCGACTAAGTACTTTCTCTGAAAATAAGTGCTTACTTGCTAATTGTGTCACTACATGTTACGAGACTGGTACTATAAAAAGGGATCAGCAGCAATGTTGTTTGATGTGTTCTGATTCAAGCATAAACCCAAGTATCGATCATATTATGACAGCTGTAAATGCAATTATGGAATCACATTGGCCATTCAAGTGCACTACCTTAAGCCTGAAGGGATAGGCTATCTGTTCAGTGAGCTATGCAGCTGTGGGCCACTGACCAAAGCTGACGAGACCATTCCTTCTTGTGCGCTTTAAACTTTCCCCAGAGAGCAAGCCTCCGCTTCCTTAAACAGGGTAAATTGAATTAGGACATTCTAGCAGCTGGCAAGTGTGAAATTGAGTTGAAGTGTACCCCGAGGTTAGGCGTGTGAGATGCAGGATTTAAACACCCCAACAGAACAGAGCAGGATCAAGTCTTGTCTGCACACTGAATTCTAAACAAGCAACAAGAACAGAGATAAGGGACAGCTGGAGTTCACTCAGTTAGGGCAGTAAGGAGGTTTATGTTTGTATGTGGGTGGCTGCACATGCATGTGCGCAAGTGTGCGCATGTTTGTTGATGTGCACTGGGATTATATCACCACAGGGACAATAAACTCAGTGAAGTGATATGCAAGCTATCTGGAGAGAATTTCCCAGCAGATGCCTTAATCTCATTCCTGTTGCAGTTTATAGTGCCTAAAAACACAAAATCTGAGCCTCAGCTGTTGAGAAAAACACAAACATGGAGAGAAACGATAACATACTCTGTTGGCCCACGTTTCAGGATGGGTATTCATCTGTCAGTCACAGCTAATGCACCCTGTTTGTTCAATTCAGCTTGTCTGTTTCACTCAAACCAAACTAGATGCATGCACAAATCTAGGATCCTCGAGGTGTAAAGATGAAAAACATCAATAAAGCTGCGTCAAATCTAAAATAATACCACTAACAATACGAAACTCAATGAATTAATAGAGGATTGATTCACTCACTCGCTGATCATTCTCTATTTGCTGAATTGGTGTTTGGCTGGAGAGAACCATAAACATTTTTTGGGCATATTGCAGAATGTTTTAAGTGTTTCTCCTTAGTGTGCATTCTACTGCATATTTCTTTCTGTTGTCACTCACAGGTATGAGGCATGGATTTCCATCCATTAAAATGAACAGTAGAATCTTGCATCCATCTGTTGGTGCTTGGTCTAAATCATCTGTGTGAACGTGCCCTGGCCTCACACAATGCTGCTATCCATCACAGCACTGCTGTGGCCTTCCACTGCAAATCATAACACTGCATACAAACGTCCTCTAAAACCTGCGGCAGCTTCCATCTCCTGTTATCGTCTTCCTTTTCCTATCAACTATGACTAGTATTTCCTTCACTGTCACTCTCCCTTTTCCTTCGCCGCTCTGTTCCTCCTCTCCTCGTTTTAAATCTTTCCTCTTTGCTCTTCCCAGTTTTTACAACATCACACCATCTTGTTTCAGTCTTTCCCTTTGACCCCTGCAGCCAACATTTGCTCCCTCCATCTTGCACCTCACCATTATTTCCAGCCTTGATGCAAAGGGTTTGCTTTATCAATCATATTTTCTCATCCATTCTTACCCTCTAGCAACGTACTGTTCCATCAGTCACTGCTCAACACGCGCATTCACCCCCTCGCACCCCGTCGTTGTGATGGTTAATTCCATCAGTCACACGCCTCTCACCCACCCTCACCAAGACCAGCCACTTCCATCAGAGCTTTAATCCATTTAAGAGAGAGAGCTTTCTGCTCCACTGGTGTGACTGCGAGGTGAGGCCACAGCGAGAGACGAGGAGAAAAAAAGGGGGGCTTTGTCACAACAAATATAAATGCCATGCCACAAAGCAACAACGTAATTAGTATTTTATTGTCATGCTGAGAGGAGTATCAGTTGGAAGTGAGCCTGAAAGTCAATCTTGAACTGGAGTGGAGGCTGGGATCAACAGCATGGGCGGTAGGGATGGAGCTGGAGGCACAGTGTTTATGAAAAACTGAAGACTGTGGGCAAATTTGGGAAGGTTTGGGCACAGATCCTGATTAAAGCTAGAACTGTGCTGCTTGAGTATAGAAAATAGAAAAAAAAAAAAGGCTACATTGGTGTCATACAAGGACATTGCTTGAGCTCTCATTTTCACATTGATTCAACACAAAAGAACTGCCAAATGCATCTCAAAAGATATTGGAAAATCTTGGAAATATGCTTAATGTATATTGACTTAGTCCTTTATGGATCACTGTACATTGTGAACGCTGGGCCACTTGCTAACTATGTTAAATTCACTTCAAATAAAATGCTTTTGGTAAGAACCCAAAAAAAAGGCAACAGCATATTTTTACAAACTCCATGCAAAATGTCCTGCAGTCATATCCTCACCACTATAAGTTATTGGTACAGAGCCAGGGCTTCACACATTAAAAAGACTGACAAAGAAACATTAGCTCTGCCAATAAATCATTTCACTGTAAGCCATATTAATGTGTGATTGCCATCTTTTGCATCTCCATATACTCGTTGCTATCCGCACCTCTTCAACATTCAACACCATGCCTGCTCCATCTCTCATTTCAGTGACATATTCATGGAAAATAGCTAAAATTACAGCACACAATCTAATACAAAGCCATGTTACAACTTGCGTTATTAAGCACATATGGTGTCTGAATACTGATGTGTGCAAATATTGATATTAACATACTGTAAAATAACCTGGAGAGAGACAGAGAGAGCACAGCTGAAAGCCAGTGTGGGTCTGTTATGCTGGCCAAAAAAGGGGGGGGTTAATGAATTTGAGCTTTACTGGAGTTGAGGTGAGATAATGTGGGGCGCCGAAATCTATCCTGGGCAGAGAGGTCCATTTCAACCCTGCTGTAATTCTCAGTCTTCCTGTGTGATCAGGAAAACCTCACCATGGGGGAAGGAAGTGCTCTGTGGTTGGGACCCACAGGGGGAAATAATAATTATAATGGAGGGATGGTGATGAAATGGAGTAGAGAGAAATGAAACGGAAGACCAGAGATAATGAACAGGGGGGAAGGGGGTTAGAGCCTTTTTTTCATGAGCTAAAACATGAGTATGAGTTATTTGTCATAATTTCATTTTCAGCTGTCATCATCTCTGATGCAGTGTAGTCATTTTGTTTTAATTCTGCCTTAATCTGATCAGCAGCTGTTGTGCTGTTGTTCTCTCTTTACTTCATTATAGGTTTTTCCATCATTACAGCACTCTCATTATCTTCCCTGTATGAGTGTTGATTCTTTCATTGTTATTGTGATTTTCTGAATATCACTGGAAGGTGATATTATGTGACTGATTTAATGAGTTGTGTACTTTAGGACAATCTAACATATTCTCCTTTATATATTTCCTTCCCGACTCCCCCTGCCGCATTGCCTTTCATCTCTCCGTTTCTCTCTTGTGATTTTCTGACAGCGTCTATCTCATTTTATTTTTCTTTCTGTCTCTCACAGTCAGACTCCACCAGTCTAACTCTGCGGCGGCCTAAGGTTTCACACATTATTTAACGTCCTATTAGCCTGTCTCTTTCTTTTCATGCCAACCCATTTTATGAGGTTTTTAATCATTTCATCTTCACTCCCTCCCATCGCTCTCTGCTCCTCCTCTCTACCCTCCACCTCAACTGTATTTCTCTGTCACACACACTTGGCTGCTTTCCTCACCTCAGTTGACCTTTTCAGAGAAAGAGGCAAAGACAGAAAAAGAAACTCCAGAGAGATACAGAAACCTTAACCCTCTCTGCCACCCATTATTCCTCAACATTCTGCTCATGTATCTAAAAATCGCACCACCCCTCTGAGAGTGCAAGTGTGTGTGTGTTTGTGTAATTTCCATAAGTTGAGAGTCAGTCTGAAGTGGCTGGCCTGGGGGCTGATGATCAGTAGCACTTCCATCCTGCCTCTGTTGCCAGCCTCATGGGGACCACACAAACACACATTCATATGGAGACACAATCACACACACACACACTGGCTCTCAAGCACACGTGAATACGTGCACGCCGCCGCTCCTGGGACTGTCAGTGCCTCAGGCTCGTCTCTGTCTCCCTTCCTGTGAGTCGGTCTGAGTCTTCATAAGCTCGATTTCTCTCTCCGCCAGCATGTGTTTCATTTTGACAGCATGAAATCTCAGAAAAGCCACGAGACAAAGTCTAGCCACTCGATAAAAACAAATATACATCACCGTAACATGAATCAAAACATGTTTTTCTTACAAAAAGCTGACAAAGTGTGAATACTGAAACAAAACACTGATTCCTCAGTCATTTAGAGCAGTCTACTGCAACAGATAGACATTCAAACAAGAGAACAAAGACACATGTATACAATACTAAAGCTTTTTTCTGTTTTCCTGTCTCATTCCCAACTGCGACCCATTATTTCCCACCCTCTGAATGCTCCATCAACCTCTTCCCTTCTTCTTTCCCCTATTTCTTCCTCTATCTGCCTTGGTCTTGTGGATGCTGCTGTAAAACAAGTGTGATTTGTTATTCCCAGTGGCATGGCATGCTATCAGGAAGCCCCTATAGTTGTGATAAAACTCAGAGGAGAGGTAACAATATCAAGGGTGGGGAAAGAGGTTTCAACACAGCCCCACCTCCTCAACTTTAATCTCTCGCTTTCTAAAAAGATTGATAATAGGTCTTCCTCATCTTCCCCTTCCTCCTCTGCTTTTTCCTCTTTCTCCATCATGGAATCCCATAACTGATATAACTGATTCACTAAAAGGAATTTATTGCAGGTAATATGTTGGACAGTTGTATCATTTCATGGTGTGGAGAGGCCAGGGTGAGAGGTGAATCCAAGCATCTCTGCAGTCAATGATACTGTCCTCCATTTCAGCTGTGCTGCTTGTTATCGTCTCATCTCTGTACTTCAAGCAAGTGTTTGTCTTCTGCCTGTGGCCATCATATAGGACTGGGCCAACACCAGTTATTTTTATTGCTGATTAATCTCGAGATTAATTTCTTACTTTTCCATCTGATTAGTCGTTTAGTCTACAAAATGTAAGTAAATGATGAAAGCTGGGCATTTAGCAGCTAAAGACCCAGATATTTCTTTCAGCTGAGTGGATGGAGACCAAAGCTATAAAACTATAATAATGGACTTCAATTCATCAAATGGCCAGAAAATAGTGAAAACTGCCAACCACAACTTCCTACCACCCAAGATGATGTCTTCAAATTGCTTGCTTTGCCTGGCCAGCAGTCCAAAACGCAAATCGATTTACAACAACATGATATAAAAGAGAAAATGGCAGCAAAATGGCATTTTTCTTAACCCTATCTTTCCCAGCAGAGCAGTGGCCTTCCACCCACAGTTTAACTGTAGCAGGTGCTTGAACCCATTGGTGTATTTCACTATTAGTCATACTATCAATAGCTTTGATCCTTTGGCCAATCACAATTACGTTATTATTGTGATCCAAGCAACACTTTATGGTTCTTGCCTATTCTCATCTGTCTGTTGAGGCAGTTAACATAAGGTGTGTAATCAAATACGAATACATTATTCAGATATGCACAGATAATATATTCTGTACCGATTCCAAAGACATATGAATTGTTTGCAGTGATATTCGCCCCTCACAACTCACCCATCTGCATAGTGGGAACAGGAGTAGCCAAAGCAAGAGGACTTTTTGTGATACAGATGTGATAAAATATAAACAAATAGGCTGCAGACTAAAACCACGAGTCACGATCAGTACTCAGGTATTCAGCAAGGTTCATTGTCAATAATTTGTTTTTACTAGATTAGTTGTGCAGTGCAAAATAAAGCCTGACTGATGTTGCACAGGTGTTATTTTTACTTCATGATCAAAAGTTGTGTGTTGTGGCGCATGCCAATGAGCCATGGGAGCTTTTCGGAATTTGAAACAGACATTCATTTCAAACTAAATTTATTTCAATCTGGACCTCCTGCCACTGCATGCACAGTCTGTTTTTTTTAAAATCATGGAATAGTTTTCTCATTTTTCATCATATGCACTTCAGACTAACTTTACATTCATCTAAGCCTCCTACCAGTTTATACACAACCTCCAGTTTTAAAGAAAATCATGCAATATGGAGCAATGCATTTCTGACTTCTATTTTTCCAATTACCTCCCGTTCTATATTTACAATTGATTTTCACACATACCATGAACAGTTTTTACTTTTAAATATTTGGTATTGAACAGACATCTGTATCTACTCTGAGAGGCATGGCAAAAAACAGACTAATCAATAACACTACTTGAAAAACTGTGTTGAGTAAAGAATGGTAAGGTGGCATGATATTTTAAAAGAGCCATGCAGCTGCAGAATGACAACAAATGAGTTATTATATAACACATACATTGCAGTGATGTTATAAAACACATCTCATGTCATTAAACAGGTAAGTGAACTGCAGGAGTGCTTTCAGTGCAGTTCACAGTGTGCAGGCCAAGGTGAGAGGAAAAGGGCGGCCTGGAGGAATTACTGAATGATGTACCATGGTGTGAGTTAATCTCTCTCTTTTTCTTTGTCTTACTGCACACACACGCACACACCAGTCACAGGCTCAACCTGTTTCCCAGTTGTCTGCTATTGCCAGCTACCAGAGGCAGGCCTTAATTCCCTCCAATCACAACTACAAAGCCCAATCTCTCCACCCAGAGAGAGATCCAGCAGGATAAAAAAGATTGCCTCAAACCATTCTCTTTCTACTCTCACCATGCACCGTAATAACACACCCATGGCCACGTGTAAAGCCTCTGCTCACAATCTGACCAAAATATGAGAAAGGGGAAGCCAACCACACTTGCAAACACATACACCCGCCAGTTTATTGTTTGTCAGTTTTCATATCCTTCCTTATTTACTCTCCCTGTAATACAACAGAGTGAAAATTAAATAATGGAAAACAAGGCCATGCTTTATTTGTTATTTCTATCCCTTCTTCTTTAAAGTTATTGAAAACTTGTTCCTGTCACCACTGTTTACCAACCAGCCTGAAGGAAAATTGCATCCATGCTTCTGTCCTCTGAATCCATTTTCCATTTCTGTTTTCTCTGGGAGTAATATAGATCAAAAGTCCGGTAGCCCCTGCGCAGGAAATGCAGCAGAAGGCAGAAAGCTGCAAGAACAATATGCATGACCTTTTCTTAGTGGACTGATAACCTTTGACAGTAACCCTTCAGATGTCTTACTTTAATGAGTGGAACATCAGGGCTGCAGGACATATCATCCTTCAGGTGCTTCTGTGCATAAAAAGGGAGAAATAGAAACATGGGCGCCAAAGAGGAATGTAAAGAAATGGCGCTATAAAAAGCAGAGCCAGTTAAAGCATCAAAATAATGAGCTGGACGGATTTCTTTTCTGAATTCCTTGCTGGAAGCTCTGCCTTCAACACTTCAGCTCCAGTGTGGTGTTCATCTAGCCTGCAGCGCCCTGGGTAATGCCTGTATACAGACAGATGATCCAACCTGAATCCAAATCTCTTTCCAAATCTCTGTAGCCATGGCTTGGTAATATGATAATAAAAGCCGTGTTTAGAGAACACAATTGCTGTTACTAGAGTGCAACTGAGACTGGGATCATGATGGAGGAAAATGTTTGAGCTCCAGGAACAGAGCCACGTTTGTACACCAAACTCATGTACAAGAGTTTTTGACTCCAGGATTTAAAGGTTTTTGTTTAGCCATATTGGGACACGAGGAATAAATCCGATATGGTAAGCAAGGCCATTTCATTTTGGGATATGACATTCCTTCCATATTGGGTTATGGAGGGTTGATGTGGTGGGAAATTAGAGGATATCACACAGCTGGTTGTCAGTGTGGTTAGATATGATGGGGAGAGATAAAATTAGAACATTTATGTGACGTCACAAATCTACCAGACTGGGACCAGTTGAAGACACACAGACTACTTTACATTTCATCTGACCTGTATGTAGACTGTTTCTGATATGGTCTTATCAGAACTGTTTAAAGCTGCAACTAGCAGCTGTTTTCAGCAAAAAAAAAAAGTTCTCAGAATCCCACACTGCAACCATACAAAGCACCAGTCAGTGGATGGAACAAAGTTAGCGTCTAGATGGTGAACATAGTGGATTATTTAGCAGCTAAAGAGCCAGATAAATTCCTTAGCTCAGTTGCTGGAGACCAAATCTGGAGCTAAAATGACTTAGATTTGATCATGTGGGCAGAAACACAACTCCAAATGAATGTTATACCATCTGCTGCTGTTTGAATAAGAAACTGTTTGCTAACATGCTCAATATAACAATTTTATGAGGAGATATCATGTCATTATACAGTACATTGTTGACCTCTACAGCAGTGGAGCGTAAATTAAATACAACCTACAATAAAAATGGCGGCACACTCAGACTTGAGTGATGATGTCTCTCCATTGCTGCAGGTGTTATCAGCAGTTATCGAACTGAATGTCCTCTACCAGGAGGTAAATGTCTTGTATTGTTTATTTGCTTGGTGACATTACAGTAAAGTAGAATTGGATGGCATAGATTTTGCCACACAAAAGTTTACAGTTCACATTTATAACACCTCCTATACCAATGCTCTGCTTTGAACAGACTTTATTGGTACTGAAAAATGTATCCACAAAACATAGACTCACTGAATCGAGCACAACATAAAGTTTGGCCTTATTCATATTCATATATGGTGATGGTGAGTGGTGAGATGATGTTGATGCGATATTTCTGCTAGTGAGAATCTTTATCATGCAAAATGAATAATGTCGAGAAGTCAACAAATCTGATCTTGAAGAAAATCTTTTAACCCCCTTTGAAAAGCTTAGCTAACATCTATTGTTTTAAATTCTCACCTTGCTGTGGTGCAGTATACAGAATAAAGGTGTATTCCAGGACCCTGTTATATGACTGTTGGATGTGGTTGCAGGTGCAACAAAACACAACAACTCTGCTGGACTTGAAACATTCAATCAGAGATGCTGCTTTTCAGCCTGGTTTTAAGATACTTTGACTGCTATTACACGCACACAAAGAGCAAATCCATCATCTGACAGCAAACATCCTGCATTTATAGTCACTATAAAAGATGAAAGCTTGTTTCAAATTTGTAGTAGCCATGTTTGACAAGCAACAGCAAAAGACAACTGACAGTGTTTCATGCAGATCGGCATGACAGGATGTTATGCACTGAGTTTTGGTTCTTATCTTTGCATTTCTGCCATTTTTTTAAAAAGTGTAACCCCTATCTGTATGTTCTAAATGTTTCAGATAACCAACTGAAAACAGATGCATTGATTAGATGAGAGCTGGTGGAAAGCAGTGAAGTAATAGATGGACATAAAATATAGGTAGTTGACCACAATTTATCATTCTACACAGGAGTCAGTGAACGCTACCACCAAATAAATATTCATGACAAGTGGAAAGGGTTGTTCGCACTCGTCCTCCCACCATTGGAAAGAGCCTGGGTAAATCTCCACGTGAGAAATGACTCTGTCAGGATGCATTTCAGAGCCACAACTCAGCGACCCTGTCCGCCCACCGTCCACACATCACTGCTGCCACAGAGCCTCTATCTTCCGTAATTCCTCTATCTCTTTCCTTTCTCCCTTCTGCCTTTACTTTCCCTCCACCTGCTTCACCTTTTCCATCACTCTACCATCATTACCTCTACTCTTAGTCTACTTCTTTTCTCTTCACTCTTCATCTGTCTCTACCACTCTGCATCTTTAAGCACATTGAGCCTGAAGCAGTACAGGTGCTGGACAGACATTTTGTGTGGTGAATGCAGAGAAGCTCCATGGTATGCAATATTACTTCTTTTAGGGTTGTTGATCTTTTGCACAGGAGAGCAAGAGCATAATGTTTCAACCTTTGCCTTGACACGGCAGATCAAGAGCATAGATTCAAGAGAAAATCAAGAACAGAGAATCATAGGAAGGGAGAAACTGAGACACAAAGAGATAATGTGAGCAAAATGAAGAGCTGAATGAGATAGAAAGAAAGACCAGGAATAAGATGCCTGGAGGACTTTTGACCTTTCCAAAGCCGAGTTTGGGTATCGGCCTGACAATTGAAAGCCAAACTGAGTTAAACTGAGCTCAGTTGAATGAGGAATAGGTTTCACACAAGGCTGAAAAAGTCAATGTATGTAGTGTTAAATAAGGGATCCAGGAACACGAACAAAATAAATGGAAAATGTATTTTTGCATTTTTTTTTTATTGCTTTGAAATGAATTCTTCAAAGTAAGATTGTTACTATTATTCTTTTTTTGCATGTTGCATCAACACCTGGAGTCTACCAAAACCTTAATGACAACAAAGATTTAAAACATGTAATGCACACAGTGAATGATATGTAGATCAAGTAAGCATGGTTGTCTGAGTGTGTAAAAATGTGCGTACCCTGAAGCTGAAACAGGGTTCACTGCAGCTGTCAGTTCTTTGAGTGGAGCTGGAGAACCATAGAGACGTCCAGCATCCACAGACACTCATTAGCACTTCCTACAGATGTGACCATGTGTGTGTGTGAGAGAGCATGTGTCAAAATGTGTAGGCTTGTGGCTTAGAGTGGGTTGTGAGGACTGAGAACAAATGAGGTGTATTGTCTGTTACCTTTTACCTCCTCTGATAGGCAACTAATAAAAAAAATGTATATCATGTATAACCCAAATGAATGTGATATAAAAATCCTGTGGATTGTACTAAAGCTCTGCGGGGGCAATTAAAATAGTCGTGGATCCAGATGAACACACTCAGACAAATACACACAATGGCACATAAAGCCCAGGTGTAGTATTTCACTGTATTCAACATTTCTAGAAAATCCATTCTATGTAAACTATTAAATATCATATAGTAATAATGGGTGGTATATATAAACCTTATGATGACAGGGCAAACAAAAGGCAGTAAAGTTCTAAAATACTACACATTGTCTGTATAAAAATCAATGGTGGCATCTGGAGATTTGAACAATATTTTCTTATTTTAGGTTTATGTTCTTGCTTAGCCTCTTAAATGCATGTCATGTGCACCAACATAACAACAGATATAGTTGTTGACAGTGTCATATTGGTGACTTAGAGGCAGTAAGTTGGCCAATAAACAGCGGCAGACTCATATTTTTGGCCAATAATGCTACGGTATATACCTGTCAGAAGCAGCAGCCAGGACTTTTATGACTGCAGTAGCTTTGTTATCTGGAGGAATGGGGAAAGCCTATATACATTTGCGTATATAAGAATTTGTGATTCATAAAATGTCTCCTTTATACGTCCTGTTGTCGCTTGCAGAGATAGCTATAGAGTCTGTATCAGCCCTTGAACTGTAGACACTTTGTAACTTATTCCAGTTGCTTCACTTTCATCTTATCCTCAAAACCTGCTCGGCGTTGTTGCATTTGTTTGTTTCTTTATTTGCATTTCTATTTTTTTGCAATATGAGGTGCCTTGTCAGTTCTAAAATCTGAAACCAAAACAGCGTGTGGAGCAGAGATGTGAAGCTCGTAGAAAGGAACCTAACATGCACCTCGTGTTTTTTGTTATCTGCCAATTTTGGTACCATTTAACCCCTTCCACTTTTTATAATAAACCTTTAAAACTATTTTTTAGGGGAATCAGGGGATTCATAGTGGGTGGTAGCAGGTGATATACAAGTTTAATTTGAGATGCAGCACTGTGTGTCAGGTTTCTTGGTCATATGTAATAAAATGTATTTTGGTTAGGCCCCTTTTCGATTTTAAGCTTACAGTATATAAGGTCTTAGAACATGATAGGAGTATATAATGGCCATACCCATGCTCACTTAGCAGCAGTTTCTGGAAGATTGGTGCAAAACCACTCAAAAATAGATTAAAATGGTCACAAAAACCCTCCAAAATACCACATTTGGACACCAAGACATTGAGAAATACCATAGAAAAATGCATGCTGTATTTGGTCTCAAAAAACTTTTGACATTTGGAGAGAAGAATGTCATTTTTCAGCAATTGGATGGCGAGCACTTCTTTCGGAAACACAGGGTGAAAGAGGTTAAAGGTTCACTTTGTGACATCGTGAAAACTTAAAGTAAATACAAGAACAGCATTTGAAAGAAGTTAACATATCTGGCAATACAGAAAGATCAACAGTGGTGCCAACTAAAAAACCTTAAAGGTGAACTCAATTATATTCATCAAAGTCTGTTTATAGGTCTTGACTGCTACTACAAAAAAAAAAAAAAAAAATGTATAAAGCTCTGTGTGGCTCCAGAAGGAGCTGTGCAAAATCTGATAAATTGCCTCAACTGTTATCACTCAAGTGTGTGTTTGCGCTGAAGACCAGAAGTTAGAAACTGTAACGAATCTGGGGCTGTGAAGTTTGAAAAGAGCTGAGCATAACAGACCTCTGTAGCCCGTTCCTCATCTCTGCTTAAAGCTAGTGGCTAGAGGCTACGATAGCCACTACTAGGAAAACAAATGTGAAACTCTGACTGAGCTGTTGGCAGTTGAGTTGCATTGTAGAAATATGGTGCCAGGATTTGACAAGAAGAATCATCCATGGAACAAAAAAGACAATATCTCTTCTGCTGCATTGATTTTGATACATTTTATATAGCAGTCTGCTGGTAGTACTCTTTTAAGAGCTGCAATCCATGTCTAAAGTCAATTTATTTGCACCTAAAGTGTGCCTTTAAAGCACGCCTGTCTCTGAGTTTAAGAAACTTCCCACACAGCAACACATATTTTACGCACACAAATCTCAAAAATATATAAAAAAAACATCGTATCTGTTCTTTACCTCATTGATTTTGATTGCACAATAACTTTGGGTGATGGTATCAATTCAAAATTCTTGGTCTCATTCTAATTTTCATTTTAACAATAAAAAACAGATAAAGACTCATAACCTACATCATATACTTTCTCATTTTGGCGACATCATATTAATGTCTACTCTCCCACACAGTCATTATCACTTCTTGGCTAAGTCACTTTTCAACTTGAGCATAGAACAGCAGAAGCAGCTTCCACCCACCCACTGCAAAAACAAAGTTAAGTGCCAGTGTCTCTTCTTATTCAGACATGGAGAGAGAATAAATTGTCTGTGCTATTGATGTTGAGAGTTATCAAGAAGCACCTGTTGTGGAGACAAATACTTGACACGTGCATTACCTTTTTAGTGTTTTGGTAGTGAATGCCGAGAATAAAAGTCAGTGGTGAATGCTATTAATACGATAACTTCCCCGTGGTTGACTCATGTGCCTTAAAGAGCTATGCTATTAAAGCTCAAGTGCAATGTTTTTCTTCCACTGCATCCTAGTTTATGTTAAGCTAAATGTTGAGGTGAGAAAGAGAATCAAAGAGGCCTCAGAGGTGTATGAGTAAAACAATTCCAATTACGCACACACATATCCAAAATATTAAGTTGTTAACTTCCCGACCTTGTTTGCAAGGTGTTTCCAGATTGATTTTAGAAAGTCTGGACAGCAAAAAAACACAATGCAAAAAACATTTGGAGGTGGTTTAAAATACTATTCCAATCAGATTTCTACAGATCCGACTGTCCAGATGCTCTGAATGCTCATATTGGATTTCAAAGTGCCTTTTGATAGGTATAGGTTAGTGATGTCTGGACAGACAAATCTGATCACTTGCAAATAACAATGGGTACCAAATTAGCTAGCAGCGGCCCTGCTGACTAACATCACTGCTGGCTCTGTCTATATGTAACAAAAAATTACAAAATCTCGATGACACACTGAGGCCACCCTGAGCATACCCCTGCACCCCTAGCAGAGAGATAGAGATTAATTCATCTCGTTCAGAGTGATACAAAGTCAGTCATGTCATTTTTTGAACTCATCTGACACATTTCAGTTGCTTCAAAATTGCTGCTTGACTGCTCCCACGAGTGGGCGTGGCTTCAGCACATTCAGCAGACACACACCCCACAGTCCTGGAGCTGAGAATACTGCTAATTTTTACCTGATTTTGACACCTAATTTCATAAACTTGTTGATATTTTTAATCATTCAAATTTGGCTGGGTGGTTAATAATTTCTTCTTTGGTCTGACAAACTCAGAACACATTTATTCTTACTTTATATGGACTTTAAGTTGTAAGGTTGTCTGATGTTGACTCCTGTTATTTGTTTGGTTAATGATAATGTGTGTGGTGATAACTGATGGTGGCTGATCAGTTTCTACCTAGTATGCAGTAAATGGTTGCCCCATCTGTGTGTTTTTAAACTACTAGAAATTTGTTCATCTTTGCAGTGCAAATCAATCAATCCAAGATAGATAATGGTGATGGCTGATGTAACGTTAATGTTACAGCTATTAGAACACCTGTAAAGTAGAGTGATACATATAGTTAAAAGTCTCAGTGCTGTTGTGCTCTATATCAGCGCTTGAATGCTTCTTATCCAATCAAATGACTTGGTTGTAACTGTTGTATGTTACTGTTGGCTGTGTTAGCAGTGTTGACTTGTCAAAAATATCAATTCTTACCTGATGTTGCGTTCAGTGATTTTGCTGTTAAGCTCCTCTCCTCTGGAACCAGCTCCCAGTTTGAATTCTAGAGGCAGACACCCCCTCTACATCTAAGAGTAGTATTAGGATGGCCATGTAGCGGCTGGATTCACAAAGCAGGAGGCTTCAGGCAGAGATTGTGTGCAAAACCAACCAGGTGTTTTATTTCACCGACATTGAAAAATTAACATACAGACTTAAACATACACATACTGTAGACCGGGAGCACAAGTGGTCCTACCAGCCGCCGCGTGTGGTGGAACTGGTAGCCTTATATAACCTGCTGCTGCTACCACAGTCTGGGGGAATCTGCCCCTTCCATTACATTCCCACATACCAAACATTAGACAAAAACCTCAAAATACATTTACACGGTTATCACTTAGTCTGGTAATGTTCAGCACAGTTAGAACAAACAAAGAAACTATGAAACTCCCAAGAACTGATTAAAGTGCACTCCCCCCTACACCAATCAGCTCATGGTATGGTCCGGAACCTTTAATTACTGCTCAGCTAACTGGGGGACTCTTTTCACCAGAACACCCTGGAGAGAAGACAACAGGTGAGTGACTTGCACAACATTTCATTTATAATACTGCATAGTCACGTCACATTTTACTTTTAGTTGCACATTACCACAAAGAGCATCTTTGTTCAGGCTACCAAACTAGCCAAACTAACTGAATGTTTCTCTTGCAGGCCTGGTCTCCACTCAATCCCTGCTGAGGGCAACACAGAACCTGTACACACACACACACACACACACACACACACACACACACACACACACACACACACACACACACACACACACACACACACACACACACACACACACACACACACAATAGTTTCACAATTTCAATAAAACACTCACTACTTTGGTTTGTGCCTCCATTCTTTAATATATTTAACTCATTGTGATATCAAATTGCTTTTTGCTACCAAAAGTAAGTAATGAAGATGACCTTCATTACAAGTAGGCTTAAGAGTCTATGGTTAGGGCTGGCTCAGGTGAGTCCTGAACCATCTTAGTTATGCTGCTACAGCCTGCTGCACCTAGCTCTTTGCACCTTCTCAATCTCTTTGTTTGTTTTCTCATCATACAGGTTCTCATGGATCGTGGTTGTGCCTCATTGCATTATTACTACAATTAGTCCCATTTCTATTAGAATTGTAGAAAGATTTTTTTGTTTTTTATTATTGCTTTGTCTCAGTCCCTCTCCCTCAAGCAGTTAGTTAGGCAGATGGCTGCTCACCATGAGCTGGGTTCCACTCAAGGTTTCTGCATCTTAAAAGGAAGTAATTCCTCGCCACTGTCGCCAAGTGCTTGCTTGCTCATGGTGGAAATTGTCAGGTCTCTGTAAATAATATTACAAAGAGTACGGTCTATTCCTGCTCTGTGGAAAGTGTCATGAGATAACACGTTATGATTTCAAACAATATAATGGGTTGATAAGCTTCAGAGGTGGCTTTTGCTGTGGACAGAGCCAGGCTATCTGTTTTGCAGTCTTTATACTAGCTGAGCGAACCATCTCTTGGCTCCATATTGGATGCACAAACATCAGAGTGGTATCAATCTTCCCATTTAACTCTCAGTAAGACAAAACATTTACATGTATTTGACAAAATGTCAAACTAGGATACTTGAACTGCAACTGATCACATCACTGTTAAGCAATCATGTATCCATGTCCATCTGCAGCATAATGTTTATGTACATATCATTTTGAACAACGGACCCCATTCACTTTTCTGGGTATGTTTTACTGTACTGTCCCTGTGACTTTTGTAGAAAATGTTGGAACCATTTCAACAAATGTACACCATGATTAGTTCTATATCATGCTTCTGACTTTTTGTGACTGTTTCAAAGAATGGGTAGGCTATATGAGCATGGTGACATACTATGTCTGCATCAGACAGCGAGAGGATTCCTGCACTGGGAGCCATACTAGGCCAAAGCAGAATATCATAAATCACAGGTAGAGCCATGTTAATTTAAGCCCATGTCCTCTACTGGTAGGAACACGCTGCAGCTGTAATGAATGTGCATGTTCTTGTCCTGAATATCCAAACATAAGATACCGTGAAGCTCTGGAGACAAAGACACACACAGAAGGCAAGGCACAGCTTTAACTAGAAATCTGAAGTGTTGAATCTGAACTATTCAAAATCTACATAACTCATGCTGGATATTTATTTTAAGAATCAAGTCTAGACGTTTATCTGTTATCTTGCAAAACAGATAAAATTGGATAACTAATCAGAAATACATTTCAGGTAAAAATATAAACCAAACGGAATTCATGCCTATGCTGAAAACAAAATGAGAAAATCTGGGATTTATGATTTAATAACAACCTTCAGGTTTACATGATGTTTAAAAAAGGCTGAACATCTCTAATCCGAAGGTTGTTACTTTTGTCATAGTGGATATTTAATAGAAGTAGCCAGTCCACGCATCTTTGTCCAATTAAATCCCAAATAAAAAAAGATCTTGGTCAAATACCTCAGGTCCCTGTGTACACAGACACACACACTAGCTATGCCGGAAAAGGACACTCTCCTTTCTCCTCTGGCTCCATTAGAAATAATTATCTCCCATCGATCTTCCAAACTCTCTGTGGAGCAGTAACATCAGCTCCTACTGTCTCAGCCTTCAATTGTCAACAGTGGATTGTGTGCATGAGTATGTGTGTAAGCTGGACATCCCAAGTCTGTGGACATCCCAAGTCATTTTTGTTTTTGTGTGCCAACATTTAATGGTTTATCTTCTGTTTCTTTTTGCATTTTGGTATGGAGACATTACATGAAAATCAAGTTACTGAAATGTTGTGTTGACATTGGATAATACATCTACATCTTTCCAGGTAGTCACATGTGCATTATGAATGTACATAGATTTAAATTCATGTAGTGATTATAGAAGTATACAAAATCAAATGTATGAATGATACACAGTGGATAAACAGTAAAACTCAAAATAAGCATTGGTGCACAATGCCTATAAGCAAAGCTATCAAATAAAATTCACTTAAACCTTGTATGATCTCACTTTTTACCCTCTCTCATCCATCTTTTTAAAAGTTTGAGATGTACAAGTTAGCCTATATGGACAACCTGACTTGTGACAAGCTGCTATACTTCCTGTAGGTGGTTTGTTCCTGCACCAGAGCAGTAGCGCGTATCTCCTAGTGGGACTCTGGGAAAGACAGAAAAGTCCTCTTTGAGCAGGTCAACCACATGAGGCTCTGTAATGCTGAATGCACTGATAACCGGCCACCCGGTGTGACTCTACTGCGGCGTGAAAAACCAAGCCGTCAGTACGGGGGCCACCACAGCGGAAAATTGTGTCCAGTAAAGCGTGCAAGGTGGGGAGAGGATGTGACAGTGAAGACATGCAATCCTAATGAAAATCAAATCCAGTCAGCTCGCTCCTCAGAGAATCTCTGCAGCAGGAAACGTGTAGCAATGCTGCAACTCCCTATAGCTGATAAGAGAGGTGAAGTTCATTTAATGAGAGGGGCAGAGGCCACTGCTGTAATATGGGTGTCGTCACTGACGTCAGGTGAAAACTTCTCATATAATCCCTTCATGAGTTGAAAAACACCCTTGCTTTTATTCACAAACATGCATTTTCTAGTTGTTTAGTTGTTTAGTCAGTTGTTTGTAGGAGTTGGATTCTGTACCTCTGTGGAAATCACTGCACTCACCTTGCCAGGCCTCAGCCAAAGCCACAGTCTCATCTTTGCCTTCATTACTGCTGCCTCAGCCATCCCATGAGCTTCCCAGCACAACCAACTTCACCAAAAGCCCTTAAGTGTACTTGCAAATCGCTATCCAAGCACTTATCCAAATGGATTGAGAGCACCATGCCCTAAACTCTATGTTTTAATTACTTCAGGTCTGCAAGACAAATTCCTGCATAGATCACCTAATGCAGGAACTCAGTGAGGCGGTCGGAAGAGTTTCTTTAGATCAAAGTGTATGCAAATAGTAAAGGCACAGACAATTGGAAGCTAATGGTGGTTAGGTTGGCAGACTGGGCATTTGGAAGCACAGCACCACCATTGTGAATTGGATTATTGAAAGAAAACACAAGACATGGTGATCAAATAGATTTCTGTCATCTCTATCTGTCTCTCACATCCCAACAATGTTTCATTTCCCCCAGAAATAGCCTATGGCCTCTAAATGACTAACACTCTACCCACAAGCACAGCTTTTTGTCTATGGCATCAGAGTAATGGGAAGACATGGCTTTGTAGACGAGGATCCTTTCATTTCAAATGAAGAAAGCTGTTCACTGTGTGTACATGTGGAACTGGAATGTATTGTAAGTGTCAAATATAGCAGCTCTACAACGTTCCTTGGCCTAAATATTGCATAAAAACTAACATCAAAGTAAGGATCATCAGGACAGCGCTCAGAGAAAGTTTAAAAGAACTTCAAAATGTAGTAAAAGTAGTATATAAAACTGTCATGGAAGAAGGCGGTACCAATCCAATGGTAACCTTCTTGGATTTTTTTTCTACTTAATTCTTTTTGCCCCATCATTTAATTCATTTGTAAGCTCAAATCCGTGGACTTGCCTGCATTAATAAGAGATAAACCTTTGAATGGAGGACAGCATTAATTGTGTCTAAAGGAATTCAACGGAAATGGCAGCCCTCTCTGTCAGTGGCAGGCAAAAGTTGGCTCTCTCATTCCCCCACACAGTGACATCAAAAGCAATAAGTGGGAAGAGCTATTCTAATTGCCTTGAAGCGACCTGCCTGCGTAGGCATCAATATAATGCTTTGTGTGCTTGCTTCAAATTAGTCCTCCAATTCCTGTCTGTTTCTTGACAGTCAGGTTCAGGGGTTTAAATGGCCACTCTACCTCTGCAAAGCACCTTTGCAAAACACTCTTAGCAGGGACCATGCTGGCATGCATGCGTGAGAACACACACACACACACACAAACAGACTTACACATGCTCACACACACAGTTTAAATATTAAGTGGATCTGAGTGGCAATTATCCTTGACAACCCTTCAAAGAATATCTGGCATTTTGTCGCCATCTAGGCAGCAGGGGCGGTACTGCATTCATCAGTGTAGACAGAAATATTGATTTCTTCTCACAGGTCAAATATTTCTTCCACCTGAAGTCTTCTGCAACTCTGAAGCAGGGATAATGTAGGATGGGAGCAAACAGACAGGAAGAGCAAAAATCAGAAAGCTGCTCCGCTGTTCTGTGTAGATTACACACCGACTGCAGATAGAAAAGAGTAGAGACACGTTTTGGGAAAGAAACTTAAGAAAGGGAAGTGAGCTGATGAAAAGAAAAATGGGCAAAGAAATGTAGTGGAGCAGTAAAGAGAAAAAAAAAGGATAAAGTGAGTAAGCTGGAGTGATTTCTTGTAAAAGTCAAGAAGACCTTCTCAGCTATCAGTTCCGTTCAACAGCAGCGAGGGATTTGATTACTTCAAAGACATTTGCTGAACATGGAGTGAAGCGAAAAACCCCAGAGTCATGTTGGGAGAGAATGAAAAAGTAGGGCCAATGCCTTTCAAACAATCACATCACATGCTCCGAGAGTAAAGTGGCACATCACAGGATCCGTTTCCACTGGAGCTTTTAAAACAATGTTAAAGTCAAGGTGATGATACATCTTGTATGATAATTCAGGTATAAGACATTCACAGCGACCTTAATATTTGCAACAAAAGGTGCCGCCCTGTTTATCTTCAACAGCAGCAGCACATTATTTGATTTGTTTTTCTAACACTAACCTTGAAATCAGTTGCGAATCAACTGGAAAATGGCACAATGAAAACAAGTGTCAACATAGGGTTATTATGGCAAAGAATTTAACAATCACAGCGGATTAGCAAGTGAGAAATGAGAAGCTTTTCAGCTGGTCAGCAGAAATATTTGTGTCTGTGTCTGTGTGTGTGTGGGTGTGTGTGCATAAAGAATTAAGACCAAACAGCATCCATGATTAATCAGCATGACGCAAGTCTCTGCCATCAACTAATCTTTTATTCTCTCAGACATTTTCTAACAGAATCTGTCTGTTATAGCATATGATATATAAGCACAAGAGAAGCATACATAAAATACATACGTAACACTTGAATCAACACCTTTGTATCACAGTCTAATCAGACACTGAATATGATGAGCTTCATAAAGATAGGATTCATTTCAGGGCTCGAATTTCATTAGACTGTACAGCTGTTCCTGTTTTTCAGTTTCTTTTCAGTGTGCATTTTCACCATAATACTCAAAATAACATTTTGATGTGGTTGGCATTTGTGACAGATGAGTCTGAACAGATGCCTGTAAAAACTTCCTAATTGAAAAGTTTTTGTTTGGCTACTATAGCAGATGCTGTGCATGTTTAAAATGATTTTCCTATTAAAGAAATAACAAAGATTTAGCACCTTTTGAGCAGGACAAAATCCATATTAGTATGCCAGAGGCAGACTAATCTATAGGGGATAGTGCAAGATAAGCATCACATACTCGCGGTTGAGTGTTCAGGTATGCACTTGAAATTTCTAGACCTCATTAAACTCTCAAGTTGCCAGCGTGAAAAAAAATATACCTTGAGGACCTCAGAAAGAGCAAAAACCAAAAAAAAAAATTAAAAAAAGTGTTCATTTAGGTGTTCATCTAAATTTGTGAGTAAAGCCTAATTGGGGCTAGGTCAGGTTGAAACCTAGTGGTGTGTTTCCACCCCGAGGTACTTATTACAGCACAGTGGATAACTGTTAGCATTTTGAATTTTCCTCCCCAACGCTCCATTTAGTTTGATAAGTGTGAGTAAATATGAGGGCAGGAAAGAAGAAGGGCAGCCCATTTCTTTTGTCTGTTCCTCCTGAATAAGAATATGCAGACAAGAACACCAAGTCTTTGATTTATATCTATTTCAGTGTACTTGTCACCTACCAATTTAGCTACCTTGCGGCCAGGGAGCCACCACTATAGCGGGGCCCATCTATCTGCAGAAACACTGCTAAGGGAGCAACTCGCCTACCAATACACTCATGAAAAATAGATCAAGTGCAGCTGGCAGAAATCTCCATCAACCTCTTTTGACCCTGTGGCTACAATTAACAATGCAGTCAGTGATGAAAAGCTAGCTATTCAGTGACCTATGCTAAGTGGCTTTTATTCATGACTCAAGAACGTTCTGCAACACTCTAATCTATTACCTCAACTAAATAAAAGTGCATCATGCCAAACAATGGAGCGCTACTCGCTGAAAGGCTAATGCGACGTGCAACATCATCGCCTGCTACTATCATCAGCAAAACTACTCATGTGGAAGAAATAGGACCCCACAGTACCAGCCCTTTTACATGAATACTCCCACTGTGCTACTGGCGGCTTCACACACTTTGTGGCAATAGAGGAGTCATCGCAATCATGCTGAAAAAAGAAACTTGTGCCTCCTGCCAAACATAGGCCCGAGCTTGTGTGGGTGTGTGTGTGTGTGTGGGGGGGGAAGACAAGAAGAGAGGGGAGGACATATCTGGATGTTTGTGAGTGTGAGCAAAGACACAGACAAACAGAGTGGGTGAATAACTCATGAATATCTTTAATGTGTTACAGAGAGTGTTTGTTGTGGTGAAGAAGGAGGGGGAGGCAGGGAGATGGAGAAAGTGAGAGACAAGAGGTGGGAACCATGTCTCTTTTCCTCACACACACACTTTAGATTTTGTTTGTGGTCATCAGGGTGGTGGGGGTGGTACACGGCTGCTCTTCTTTCAGGCGTTATCTCTACCTAGTTATCTATATGGCTCTTTGTCTGTCTGACACTTATTTTTATCTTTGCGCTTGTTCATCTGCTCATCTGACCACCAAAACTGACAAAAGAAAGAAAACAAACTTAGATGAAACTGTAATCAGCTGGAGGAACAGGATCGCGTTGTACCACTGCGTCCTTCACACATGGTTACTGAGGCCTTTTGTGTCTATGTGTATGTATGTTTGTTTGTCTCTTCTCTGCTTTCTCTACCCACTAAAACTAATCAGTATTTCCAAATAAGCCATTAATCCACTCTCCTAGGACACAGAGCTTCCATTTCGCACATATCACGATTACACCATGGGGTGTCCATTGGCGTTTTAAATAATTAGGCCACTTACATCAAATACAGGCAGATTCTAAAAGAGTGCAAAGGGCTGGCTACATATTTACTTTAATTGCTACTCTCACTATCCTTTATCCCCTTCTTATCCACTCCCTTCCTCGAGAGAGCATGGTGGCGACGTCGAGGGAAAGAAGATTGACGAAGACTGTGTTTTCCTCAAAGGTCACACCCTCCCACGGGGGTGTTAAGATAGCGTTTGACCTTATAGCCCATTACAGCGCGGCGCTGCTCAACGGCAGTCACAGGGGAACAAGCAGTTATATAAAATAAGTCGCTGATACACTGTGATTCAGACTTTCCCATTAAAAGAAAAAAAGTGCACAGGTGTGCACATGTGTGAGTGTGTTTGTGCATGTCCCCTGGTCAGCTGTGCGTGCATTTGTGTGTGTGTGTGTGTGTGTGTGTGTGTGTGTGTGTGTGTGTTCATTTACAGGAAGCTTTTAGAGTTTCTTGTAAATAAATAACTGTTTTCTATCAACAGTTGACTCCAAAACACTCTCAAAGAGCAATGTAGCACCACAGACTGTGGTCGGCTGTGTGCTTTCACACAGGAAACAGCACAGATAAGTAGGATGATGGACGCTGAAACCACAAAGTCCCATACTAGAAAGCCTATTTGCCAGTCGATTGTTAGAACCATAGTAACACCAGGGTACATTTAGACAGCAAAGTCTAGATTGGTATTGGGCTGCTTTCACTTGAGCCATTTCATGCTCTTTTTATTCTGAGTGTTTGTGTGTCTCAGTAGGCTGTTAAATTGCAAACTTCTCTACAATGTTTTTTCCCGATATAGTCTAACCCTTTATTCCGACAGTGCGAAACATCAGGCAGCAGCGCAAAAGGGAGAATGGGAAGAGGTATTAGAAAGTGTGAGGAAGACAGACAAGGGGAACAGAAGACAGAAAAAAAAAAGAAATCAGCCTGCCTTAATGACTGGCATTGCTCATTAGCGTCACCATTAGCCTTTGTAGCGCACCATACTGTTGCTCGTCAACCACCGACTCCATTATAAAAAGCCCATCATCAAAATGGCATGCAGTAGCAGAGGGGTGGCAGGTCTAAAAGGATGCTTCACACACAGAAACCTTCTTAGGAGAAACAAGAGGTCAGCTGGGGGTCTGCTTTGAAAGATGATTCATTGTAAGCAGTGACTGACATGACATGGCTCCATCTGCACATAAAGAGGAGAAGAGAGAAACCACAGCAAGGTGCAAGAGGTACATATACACCAGCATCCTTCATTATCCTCTGTAGAGGTTGGAACAATAAACCTATTGATATATATGATTAGAAAAAACTCTACCTGGAAATGGAAAAAAAAAGAGATTTAGATTAAAGCAGTGTGGTGTTGAACCCAGCATGGACCTCTATTGAATATGCGTGTGAGCTTTTATGTCTCTCACCTGTTGCTACACTCTTGAATAATAAATGGTGCCGACATACCAGGAATGGCCGTGTCCTCTCTCTTTTTGATAATGCTAGATCAATGAACTGCCTCTAGGACCAGGTGAGGGTGAGACCAAACAGCCGGGGGAGTCAGAGAGAAAGATAAAAGTGCGAGTATCTCTGGGCATGTTTGTGTATGCATGCAGCAACACAGATGTCAACCCCGTCTATGATTAACAGGACACCGCGGTAACTGTTAAGCGCCACACTTTAAACACTTTGCCTGGAGACCATGACCTCCCTCCTCTTTCTATGTACTGCTGTCTCTCTTTCTGTGCCTACGGCGAGGCTTAAACAGGAATTTTAACAGTCACTTGGTCACTGCGCCCATAAACGTCCATGACAGCAAATCTTCCTGCAGACACACCCAGGTGCCAGCCCAGAATTTAAACTGTGAGTATAACTGTCATCCACCGTCGACTGGTGAGAGAGAGAGAGAGAGAGAGAGAGAGAGAGAGAAGGAAGTGTGAAAATGGTGCTGAACATCTTGAGGAAATAAAAGGGGAATTAAGGTTAAAATAAAAATAATGGTTTCAAAGGCGGGAGGATGTGAAAGCTGAAGGGAGGGAAAAACAAATATATATTAGACAGATAAGAAGGAGGAATCAAAGTGGGAAAAAAGAAAGGGGATAAAAATCCTTGCACCTGCAGCTCCCAGCTGTGCTGTGCTTATTCTGAATCATTGCTCCACCCGGAGAGACTGCTTAGCGTTTCATTTGGAAAACAGGGATTTATTGCCAAGGAGGGGGCTGCTGCTGGTGTGCATGCCCACATGTGGGTGTGTGTGTGTATGTGTATGTGAGGGGTTTCTGAGAGGAAGGTAGGTGTGTGTGGCAGCTTATTGTGGAGAAGAACTTGGCTCCCAACCTGAGCGTCTATAATTACGCGCACCTTCTTCGATCCCACACACTACATGAAGAGGCAGCACGTTCTTGTCATTCTGAGAGGAAAGTTTACAATTTCTTTGTGGATGATGAGTCAGGTGTGTTCACATGTTGAATACAAATGTGTTTTGTGTGTGAACAAGCTGGAAAGCTGAGCTCTGGATCACTGGAGGGGAAAATGTTAACATATGGGATAAGTTTTCAGAGTTTTGCATGAATCTGTTCTGTGTTGGCTTTGTGGATTCATTCGCATTTGGGGTATTAAAAACATTTGCAGCTAACTATTCTGGTCAGGACAGCCAGAGGATAGAGATTCCCCCATCGAGCTGGTTCAGCCTGTAAATCAGCACCATATACCTAACCATGCTGGACATGAGGAAGTGAACTGCAGCAAGTGCATGTGTGGAAATGCAGAATACAGAAAAAAAAAAAGGTCAGAAAGTATTTTACCATTCTCTTTTCAGGATTACTGGACAAATCCAGTCAATGGAAACGCCTCCTCAGAAAGTGTAAAACACATGTGTAGGGGTGGACGGGTTTTGCAAGAGGTGCCAGGCCGGGCTAATCAATAATACAGAGAGTTAAATTATTTCTTTGTAGGCACTATTAGCCTGAATCATGATCGCCTCACATCAGAAGATCGAACTACAACGTGGAAATGAACCGACGCCTCATCCAATTAAAAATGAATAATCTCAGCCGAAAATGTGCACTAAGCCTCCACAGGTCAGAAGAAATATCAAATGAGCTGTGTTCGCTGTAGCCTCTCAATACATTCGCAGGAGGAAGAGAAGAAGAGAGAGAGACAGAGAAAAGCAGCACAACAACGCAGAGTTTCCCCAAATGAGCTGTTTGCCTATCACGCTTCAGGGCTCTCCCATTGTTGCTGTGTTGGGAAATAGTATCAGCTCGGATATTTTAAAATTAGCTGCCTCTTAAACCTTTGCAAAGTGCCACAGGATTAGAGTAAGTACAGTGCTGACTTTATGGCTAATTCGTGCTGATCTGAGTGTAATATGCCATTCTTTTATCTGCATGGGGGGGGGGGGTCATAGGCCAAGGCAGCTGGAGGGGGGTAAAAAAGAGTATCCTTGGCAGCTGGAATTATCTTTGCTCAAGGGCACTGCAGTGGGGCAGGTGGTGAGTAAACACCAGGGAGGTTCTTCAAGGCAAAAAAAGGTGTCATAAGAACCATCAGACTCAGCCTGGGTGCTGCTGCCCTCTTCTTCTTCTAAATGGCTGTCTAAAGACTTGAGTGACAGAAACAGCTGTTCCGAGTTACCCCTCTCTCTTTCTCTCCATATTAAAGTCAGATCAAACGGGCGAGTGGCTCTATCACAGTGGGGAATTGAGGCTTTATTAAATATCCCAAGAGAATCAACGTCTACAGAGAGCAATAGACGGGGTAAAATATCCAGAGAGATGCCACAAATAACACAGCAGAGCGGCCAAGTTAGCCCTCTGCCTCTCTTTCTGCCTCTCTCACACCCCCCCCCCCCCCCCCCCCCCCCCCCCTCTCTCTTTCTCTCTTTCTCTTTCTCTCACACTCTATCTCCTCCACCCGCCTGTGTGCTTCCCACACACACACTCACATGCCCAAAGAAACGCTCAAGTTGGTGGCTGAGTGGAATATAGATGCGGCTGGAGACAAGAGCCGGAGCCGTGATTTGCACATAAGATAGCCTACACCATGCGCTCACCCCTCTCCCTCCCTCCCTCCCTTCTCCCCCATCATCTCCTTCTCTCCTTCTTTCTCTCTCTCTCTCTCTCTCTCTCTCTCTTCTCGACAAAATGTGAAAAGCATTCCGAAAGTGAGCGAGTACTGCAGATTGCCTCTGCCCCCCAAACTCGGTGCCACAAATGCCAGCCATGCGCACAGAGGGACTGGAAGGGGGTGAAAAAAACTTGCTCTGGCACGGCGCGGACGGATCGGGCAGTGCAGGTGACTAGGCTGTGTTGTATGTGCAGACTCGGGACAAACTTGACAAGCCATTTATTTGCGCCACGAACACAAGAGTAGCCAAAGAGAGAGAGAGAGAGAGACCAGACGGATGTTCTAAAAATAAAGAGTCTGATCGCTCTGCGTCCTCGGTGAAATTGTCCCCAAATCCAACACACTCTCTCTCTCACACACACACACACTCACATATCTCTCTCCTGTCTTACCTGAGGGACGAGGAAAGCCAAGAGGATGCAGACTCCAATCTCCATTGTCGGTTCAATTTTTCTCTCGGTGCGAAACAGATTCAAGACAAGATGATGTAGGCTGGATCAGCTCTGATCATAATTCCACTGTCCAAGCGCCGGAGAGAGAGGAAAGCCTTTTGCCGTGAGCCGCCAGCTGCCAACTTACCACAAATACAACTGCAGTCTGATCAGCAAAGCATTGGATAGTGAAGTCGAGACCACAACCAATAGATTTATGAGGAGGACACAGAGAGAGGGAGAGAGAGAGAGAGTGAGAGAGAGAGATGGGGGGGTGAGACTGAGGGAGACTGGAGTGTTGTTGGTGATGGAGTGAGGGAGGGGGACCTCTATCTAAGTAGACGGTCAGGATCGCCGATTTTGTTGTGGCCAAACTGAGACAACAAATTATTTTTTTGCGGAGTTTTGGATGATCGGCAGGTACAGCAGCAGGTTTCGATGAT
Source organism: Argyrosomus regius (assembly GCA_946959425.1). NCBI lineage: Eukaryota > Metazoa > Chordata > Actinopteri > Sciaenidae > Argyrosomus > Argyrosomus regius. The sequence continues at coordinate 21,144,779 of OX336886.1, forward strand.
CCATCAACATCACACGTATCATGTGTCGTTTTTTGCCCCCTGATCAGACAGGTTTATAGCCTTTATACCATCATCCATTATCCAGCCACCCTTTCCTCACTCCCTCTTTTAAAGGTGATTTACAGTTCCTATCATCTCATATTCATTGCAAGAGTACAGGCACATGGGAAGCATCAATTAAATGCACCCTGAATGCACACAAGAGCAGCGATGCCTGCGGGGCACCCTAAGAGAAAGAAACTTCAGTAATGATACATTTTAGGATTGTGTAATGTCACAATGAAACTACTGTATGAGCCGGCGTAATGGCTCCAGAGGAGCAGCGCTGCTGACGAGACTATAGGTTCCAATGTTCTGAATAAGTCCTCATATTCTGAAACATTAATGGGCTTTTTTCATTTTTCATTATGAGCTCTGCTTTCCCTTCTTCCTAGCTCTATAATGAATTGTTAATTTGTAGTGGGAATTTTATTTGGTTTGTTTGTCAGAGGGTGCGTTTTCTTTCAGTCGGTGCGCACCTCAGGACAAGGACAGCTCTCTCTTTCTGTCTCTCTCTCGCTCTCTCTCTGAATTGCTTTGTATTTGGAGATGATTAAGTCAGATATCCTCTCTTGCTGTATGTAAATACATAAAGCATTTTCTGAGCCTCCCAGTGATATTCTCGATTCATTTTGATTCATTTTGTCTGTGTCTATAAAATGTCAAATATTTTATAAAAGTCTTTAAAATTCTGGTTTATAAAATTGTAAAAATGCAAATTACAATTTGTCAACAAATCAACAGTCCAAAAACCCCAAGGGTTTGAGTCTGCTATCAATAGAGACCAGTAACAATAAACCAGTAAATATTCACATTTTAGAAGATGTAACCCGTGAATTTTAGGCATTTTTGCTAAGTTACTAAAATAAAAAATTATTAAGACGCAATCCTAAATTGACATTTGAGCTTCATTCATAAGCTGTAGGCGTAGCTGTTCAGTAAGTGGTTTAATAAAAAAAAATTCAACTCTTCGAGTTGGAAATGAAGGCAATAACAGGGAGGGCATTGAGGGCTTTTATAAAGGACTTCTGATGATATTCAGTATTTTTCTCATTGTCAACAAATCCAAAACACCAAAGCCAACAATGAATTACTGCTAACAGGAACTGTCTGTGTAGCCAAAGACTAACAAAGCCTATCGTGCCATAAACTTTCACTGCTGTCCAACACCACAGTGCCCAACTGTTTTAGGAAGTCATTAAAAAGTGTCTTTTTTAATCAATATATACACCAATCAGCCATAACATTATGACCACCTGCCTAATATTGTGTAGACCCCCCTTTTGCCACCAAAAAAGCCCTGACCCATCAAGGCATGGACTCCACTAGACCTCTGAAGGTGTGCTGTGGTATCTAAGATGTTAGCAGCAGATCCTTTAAGTCCTGTAAGTTGTGAGGTGTGGCCTCCATGGATCAGGCTTGTTTGTCCAGCACATCCCACAGATGCTTGACTGGATTGAGATCTCGGTAACTGGAACTCGTTGTCGTGTTCCTCAAACCATTCCTGAACCATTTTTCATTTGTAGTAGGGCGCATAATCCTGCTGAAAGAGGTCACTGCCGTTAGGGAACACTGTTTTCATGAAAGCGTGTACATGGTCTGCAACAATGCTTACTTAGGTGGTACGTGTCAAACTAACATCAACATGAATGGCAGGAATCAAGGTTTCCCAGAGGAACATTGCCCAAAACATCACACTGCCTCTACCAGCTTGTCTTCTTCCTATAGTGCACCCTGGTGTCATGTGTTCCCCAGGTAACACATGCACACAGCCATCCGCTGACAACTTCATATCAGAACTTGCATTTATTTTTCAGCAATTTGAGCTAGCTCGTCTGTTGGATCGGGATGGGCCAGCCTTCACTCCCCATGTGCATCAGTGACTCTCCAACCCATGACCCTGTCGCCAGTTCACTGTTTTTCCTTCCTTGGACAATTTTTGATAGGTACTGACCGCTGCATGGACATGGGAACAGAGTTGCAGTTTTGGAGATCTGACCCAGTTGTCCAGCCATCACAATTTGGCCCTAGCCAAAGTTGCTCAAATCCTTATGCTTGCCAATTTCAACTTTGAAGACAAAATGTTGACTTGATGCCTAATATATCCCACCCACTGACAGGTGCCATGATAACAAGATAATCAGTGTTATCATGACCTGACATCTTGAGCTGGAACAAATACACTTGGGGCTTAGAGCAACAGACACTCTTGAGAAGTTAATATTTGAACTGAAGCATTAATGGTTTTGTTCTTTCCATATAATTTGTCGACAATAATACAATATAAAATATTGCCTTTTCCTTTAAGTTAGAAGACAGCAAGCTCTTTGCTCAGGTGTCCTTCAGCAAAACGCTCAATAGCTACAGTCATGCTGTTCTGTAACTGACTGTGTCCTCTGAGTTTCCTGTTGGAAATAATCAATTAACTACCACATAATTATTAAAGTGGAGGATGGCTCATTTGAATTCAACCCTGTGGCTGATTAAAGTCCTGATGGCTTACACCATATTGCTGCATGCATACAGTGGATTGATTTTAGTTAGTGTTTTTATGGTTCCATAAACTCAGATGGGGTCTACTGTCATCAGATTATTTGGACTGTTTAATCGTTACATCATCAATTAAAAGATTGATGTAAGTTTTGAGCATTATAAGAGAGTATGTTTTCATGCCTCTGAGGAGATTTTATTCAGTTTTGCTACTTGAATTTTAATACAGTAAAAAATGAGAAATCTGTTGAATGATGGTCAAGGTTTAACCAGCACAGTGTGTTATTCAATGAGCACACAAACTTTTTCTCATTCTGGGCCCAAAGGTCAGATGTCTATTAAAGGCGCCCATCAGTCTTTCTTAAGGGGCAGAGCTGTCAAAGAGCACACTTAATCTTCATGCAAAGTACAATTAACCTCCAACACACAGACAAATCATAAAGAGTGAAACAGACAAATGAGACTGCTGTGTTGAGGAAGAGCAAAGGTAATCTGAGATAATGGAAGTTTCAGCCTGGAAGCTGAGCTTCGCTGTGTCTTCCTCCCTCCCTATTCTATTTTTCTGTCTGTTTCTCACACATACAAACACATCCATAAGGCCATATAAGATGCAGTGACAGATTTCTAAATATATCCATCTTGAGTAGGGGAAGGTAAAAGGTTATCTTTACACAAAAGGCAGGTGGGAGTCTCAGTATCTCTCTCTCAGTGCAGGAAAAACAGTCAAATCCTACCCTTTCCCTTCTCAATGGATGTGAAAAATGAGGACAGGAATTGTTGTGACGCCTGAGGAATTGCTTTTCCAAGACAATTTTTCTGCCACATTCATTTATCAGTAAAAAAGCACACAAGTGCAGAAGTGAAGGAAACAATGCACTTGGCCTCCAAAGGAAGATGACTGAAATAATCAATTAAAATGACATGGGTGGATGAAGAGTAAAATGTCAAACGTCTCCTGTCAGATATTTCTAAAATCATCCCTAGATGTTTCGGGTTCTGGGAATCATAGCAAGAAAGTCATGTTCAGTTTGTAAGCCATTGTTGAGTGGAATCAACAAATCATGACAGACACGTCTGTTCTGTGGCACAGGAAGAGAGTTGCTGGCTCAATCAGTTTGACAGCTTTCAGGCTAAACTTCATTAGTCCAAAATGCTCAGCTTTGTAAACACACAAAATGAAAGAATCTTGATTGAAATGTTTTAACAGATTTACTTTCTGGAAACTGTTTTTGTATTGCTCTTCTGCATACTGACGTTTTGAACTATTTTGTGTGTCAGTTTGATGCCTAACATTGTGGTTTTTCTTCTCTTATTTTCATCATCTGCATGCATGTCATGGGTTGAGGAGATAAGATTGAGATGGTTGCCGAGTATTTTAAAAAAAGAAATTAGGATACTTGTAACATGAATAGCTATCAAAGTTTCCTTGAATGCTTGTGGGGGAATGAGCAGACATGAAATGCAGATAAGATGCATCATCAAGTGTTTAATTTCCATACGATTTAGATGTTCAAGGGCAGTAAAAGACTTTATCATTATTTCCATCAAACAAGCCAAATGGTAGACATCCAGCTAGAATTTGTCTGTCAGCGGCTACCTACTTTCTGGTTGTTTGTTTTTTAAGCACTGGGTCAGAAATGTTTGAATGGTTATGGTCACATATAAGAAAAGTGATGGACAGAAAACATGTTGTTCCAACAAGATCACTGTTATCTGCCTAAGTTGTCATTTCCTTCATTTGAAGCTGTAGAAAACATTCTCACCATATAACTCATTTGAACTAACCGTTCTTTTCACCAGGACAAGATACTTTAAAAGTTTATGTATGTTTATTTTTTCTTACATGTGAATCATTCAAAGCATATCAACTACTGTACATCTACATCCAAGATAGCTGGTCTTAGGATATGCAGGAGGAATAATTGAAGAAAAAGAGCTTGAAGGACTGTGAAGTTTTACAATAACAGCCGTTTGTGTAACATATAATTAACTGTCCAGAACATACCGGGTACTGTACTAGACTCTACACAATACAAATTCTCTCTGGTCCTGAAACCTTGAACTGTACCACAATATAACCATGTATACATGTTTCCAATTATTCAGATTCATTAGGCTAATCATCCGTAACAACAACATGAACACACAGGGGACATGGGGGAGCAATTAGCTCCATTTATCTGATTTAAACCACAAAACCTGCTCTTTCTCTCTCTCTCTCTCTCTCTGATCTACATAAAGGTAAACAAAATTATTTTCTCAACCTTTTAGTATGACGCTATTATGTCCAAGAAGAATGCAGTTTTCTTTGAAGTCCAGCATTGGAGCAGATATGTCATTTATGGTTCACTTGTCAGTTGCGCTTTTGAAAATGAGCTCCTCTTACCTGAGAAATATTGCCACTAGATGGGGTCGAAGTGTTCATACCATCTGGAACATCTGAACAACAGACTTTAGCAAAAAGGCAGAAAGAGAGGAAGAAAACACAGCAAAGTCTCTCCCGACTTCCTACTGATTCTTTTTTCAGTGTGGGAGAGAGTTCTCTTCTTTCTGAAACAATCTCTAAAAAGCCCCCAGGCCTGAGCTCTCGTCTGTCTCCAGAGGCCTACACAGGGGAACCCACTGTCATCCCTGTAAATCAAAATGCGGATGTGAGGATATTCCTTGCGCAACCCCCAAATAAATTTTCTCTCCCTTTCTCCCACCCCGTCTCCCTTCACATGCAACAGACGTAACCAACAGAGGGAAGCTAGGCCATGTTTCCCTGAGAGAAAGACAGCTGGATCACTGACTCTGACATCCGGATGCCACACAACAATTCTTTTTGCCTGGGGAAAACAAGAGTTGAAACTACAAGCTTTGAACCGTAGGCTACACAACAAAACCAAAGGGTTCTACGTGTTCTGTAACATCTGGGAATATTTAGGAAAAAAAAGAAAAAAAAAAAGAGCAACTGAAAATAACTCATGTTTAATGAAATGAATGTAACGTATTCACTAATGTGAACTTGTTTTTGTTATAACAAATGTTTGAAACAAATTAAATTATGAATCAGACTATAAAGCTGTGTTTATTGTTAAATCAAATAAAAACAAACTTGTACTGTACAAATTTTTTTGTCAAAGTCCATTCAGTGTTTTTTTTTCTTTATTTTTGTTATTTTCTACATTGTACATTAAGACTGAAGACATCAAACTTATTAAATAACACATTATATGTTATACTATACAATTATATGTTATATGGATGTAGTAAACAAAAAAGAAAGGAGCAAACAAAGCAGCATATGTTTTATATTTTAGATTATTCAAAGTAGTCATCTTTTGCTTTGATTACAGTTTTGTACACTCTTAAAATTCTCTCCGTCAGTGTCATGCAGTAGTCACCTGGAATGCGTTTCTGACTATCATGAAGGAGTTCACATATATACTGAGCACTTGTTAGCTGCACACTCTGTGGTCCAACTCATCCCAAGCCATCTCAATTGGGTTTAGGTCAGATGATTTTGTAGGCCAGGTCATTTAAGACAGCGCTCCATCACTCTCCTTCTTGGTCAAATAACCCTTACAAAGCTTGGAGGTGTGTTTTGGGTCGCTGTCATGTTGAAAAACAAGTAATGGTCCCACTAAATGCGAACCAGATGGGATGGCATATCGCTGAAGAATGCTATCGTAAGTATGCTGGCCTTGAAATTTAAATAGCAGTGTCACCAGTAAAGCACCACCACACCATCACCCCTCCTCCTCCATGCTTCATGGTGAGAACCACGCATGCAGATACAAACTGTTTGCCGTGTCTGCACCTCACAAAGATCTCATGGTCTCATCAGACAAGGTACAGATATCCACTGGTGCTTGAGTTTAAAGGCATTAGCAATTCTTTTCTTCATGTTGGTCTCCCTCTGTAGTGGTTTCTTTACAGCAATCCTCTTGGACTTTCTTTCCTCGAGGGGCCCTCATAAGAGTTTCATCATGGTGATTGTTTTTGCAAATGTTCTTGATGACAGCACGTTCTTGATATTTCCTCGATTTGCTGACCTTCATGTCTTAAAATGACGATGGACTGTTGTTTCTCTTAGTTGAGCAGTCCAAGAGGGCTATATACTGAACAACAGTGAGAAACAAAAGTGAGGTTGTTAAACATATTAAGAAGGCAAAAAATTGCAACTTTTTAAGTTAAAGGCACACCCGTTAACTGAAAAGCCTTTAGGAAGCTGGTTGAGAGAATGCCAAGAGTGTGCAAAACTGTCATTAACCCTTAGAAGCCGACGATCACGCCGGCGTGATCAAATCATGTGACCACCTCATTACGTCACTGCACAGTGTATAGCGCACGTAGAGCGATGCACGCACATTTATATGAAAGTGCAGGCTTCAAACTCTTTCCTAGTTTTGGTTTGATGTCGATAGACCAAGTAAAACAGGAGATATGATCGTTTAAAGTTTTAAAAAAAAAATCATACATCGTATCGCGGACGTGCCTAAGGTCCGCGATACGGGATGGCACAGAGAGGCTGCATTTATTTCAATATCTTCGGATGATCGGAAGTCAACCGCGGGAGAAATTTGAAAAAAATGTGGGAGGAGTTTGGCGAGCAGAGAGAGAGAGAGACACGGAGAAAGTAGGTTAGTGATATTTAGTGAGTTTTTTAGCGATATTTAGCGAGTTTTTGAGCAGTTTAGAGAGTTTGTGGATGAGTAGGAGGCAGTGATATAGAGAGGTGGAGATAGGGAGAGATATTTAGGGCTGTGATGTGGCTCTCTGTCTCATCATGGACAGAAACTGTTTCAAGGAGTGGCACAGATAAAAAACAAACAAACACCTGCCTTGATTGTATATAGTTGTATATTGTTTGATGTATCTCAATTTTACCTGTTGTATTTGACATTTGCATTATTTGGAACTAAGTAAGTCAAAGCATTGATGTAGCTCTCAAATTTTGTACATAAACTATTTCAGTGTCATTACTAAAAAGGAAAAGAAAAAAACGCCTAAAGCCACACCTGCTTTTTATTGTATATAGCTGTATTTTGTTTGATTTTATCTCAATTTTACCTTTTGTATTTTACATTTGTACTATTTGGAACTCTGGGAAGTCAAAACTTTGATGTGGCTCTGTCAAATTTGTACATGAACTATTTCAGAGTTTCATTACTAAAAAAGGAGGGGAAAAACGCCTATAGCCACACCTGCTCTTATTGGTAAATAATTGTATATTGTTCATTTTTTTTCTCAATTTTACCTTTGTGTTCACCTTTGCAACCTCTATTGACATTTTCAAGATTTCAAATGCTTCATTAAGCATGTTTGTGTTGTTTATTGCAAAAATTAATATAATTTTTCAAATCGGATTTTATGTGTTTTATGTGTTTTTTGGCTAAATGTGTTGATACAGTATGTCAAAGTGAAAAAATAATAGTCAGATCATATAGGAAATGTTGTGCTGAAAAAAATGATACCAAACATGGGCATGGTAAACATTTTGTAATGTGGTACATGAAGACAAAATCAAAAGTATCCAAAAACGGCCAAAATAGGCTCAGGACTCTAAGGGTTAAAGTAGTGACATCAAATAGTTTTGATGTCTTCAGTGTTAATCTACAATGAAGAAAGTAACAAAAAGAAGACAGAAAACATTAAATGAGAATTGTGTTCAAACCTTTGACCTGTACTGTATATTTTAACTTTACTAAGATTATCTGGTTTAGTTTAATCCTGACCATAGCTAACTTTGCAATCCAATACCTAGAGCAATGAACAGACCATCAATTAGATTATACTGAAAAAAACTGAACAGTCCAGTTTGTGTACTTGTGGTCTGGGGCCTTTTTTTTCATAGTTTGGTCAAGGCTCCTTTGTTCCAATTAAGGGAAATCTCAATGTTACAACATACAACAACATTTTAGACAATAGTTGTGGCAAAAGAAAACCCTTTGCTGTTTCTTAATGACAATGCTCCTGGAGTTAGAAAATGTCCCTGCAATAGAGAATGGTTTTCCAAGTTTCGTGCTGAAAAAACAAACCTTGTCTTCTGGAAATTACATTTATTTACTACGGATTTTCCACTGCAAATACACAAAGAAGCATTATCAATAAACATATGAGCAAAATCTAATTTTTTTTTCATTCTGATTACATCAGCAAAACTTTGACTGATAACATATTTCAATTGTTCTTCCTAAAGTATCCATCAGTAGCAATAAAATATCCACCTGTAGAAACAAAATAATACATTTTTGCATTTTTTTAAACATGTAAAGCATGGTAGTTTGTCATTAACCAGACTATTATATAAAGTAAAAATTTGACCTAATGATGGCGCTAGATGAAAAGTCAGGACCAAAGTTATTCAATTCTTCCTCAGTACTTAATATAATAGTACATATAGTACATAACCAGTATGATTCACATGTAAGTGGAAGCAGAGGACAAACCTTTTCAATGCCTATATGATGTAAAGATGACAGAGAAAATTCTTAGGAGGAAGTAATATTTTTACAACTAATGCTTCTACGATGCTGTGCTTTTTTTTTACGTGCTTTCTGTTCACCGCTCCTATTTACAATTTCTAAGCAGAACAAGAACATTTACTTGATTGGAAAAAAATGCCATTGAAAGTATTTGGAGGTAGCCATTACATTTCCTTCACAACGTATTTGGCAAAACAGATTAGTAATTTCTGGGAGTCATATTGAACTAGCATGCACCAAGTCCTGACCTTAACCCCATCCAACACCTTTAGAATGAATTGCAACTTCGACTGTGAGCTAAGACCTCATCGCTCAACATCAGTGGCCAAACTCACTAATGCTCTTGTAAAGCTGCTTTCCAGATAGAGGCTGTTATAACATTAGAATAACACTCACGGTTTTGGAATAAGACATGCATGTATGGGTGTACTATTTAAGTGTCCATCTGTGTTAAGTGTACATCTGGCCATAATTGGGCCTGGTTATGCACAGGATGCTCATACGAAAGACATTTATAATTTTATTGACAATCAGTCTGATTAGTTAAGATCTTAAATTTGTATTTAATTTGGGCTGATGAAACTGATCAAAGGAAATTTATCTTTCATTGTAAACACTTGAAAAAGTAATAATTCTTCTATAATTGGTGCTGATGTGGGTAAGGACCCCATGTTGCTCAAATTAAAACCATTCATACAGGGTGGCATTTCTCTGTACCATCTGAGGAGAAATAAGTGTCGACTGTTTTCTGGGTGTTCTTGCTGCAAAGAAAAAAAGAACATTTTCACAGTGGGATAAAGGTTATATCTAGCTTGACCAGACCACCAGAGTCCAGAACTGCACTTTTGTACAACATTATAAGATTCTATTGTTAATTGTTGTCTCTAGAGTGTTACAGCTGAACCAGTGCAAGAAACGAAAGACGCTGCTATGGTTTGTAAACTTTTATCTTTTTTTTTTTTTCTTGAGAACATTGTGTTCACTTAAATAAATGTAGCTTTTATATTTCTCACACCACATCCCAAAATAAAACTACCCCGAGCACTTAACTAAGATATTTACAATGATTGATCCTGAGCTGGCCTGAGGAACTGGAGCAGATGGTAAGTAGCCAACGAGTCACTGAGCATGGCCTCGTTGCGATAAACTATTGTTATAGTCCAGAATAAATTAGGTTTATAACCATAAAACATTCGGAATGGGGCAGATAAATCAGGGCATCTTGGGATGATTAGACACCCGTTCATATAGTCTCATCCTTGTGCAGTTTTGCATGCATGGCCACAGCTCCTTGTGTACTCTCATGTTTCACATGATGAATGGTCACAGACATTACAGATTTCACAATCACAACACTCCAATTGCATGTTTTATCCATTTTCAAGCAACTAAATAAGCACTCTGTGCTGCTATCAGAGCAAGAAAAGATGAAGAAATTTGTAGAGATGAGTCAAGCTGTGTTCCCAAACCTGTTCCAGCAAGCTTCTGGTTGAATGTTGTCAAAGTTATATTTATTTTCCTTTTTCTTTTTACATTTTAGCAATCCCACCACTCAGACACATGCAATCATACCTGTGAGCTGCAAAAAATCAACCAAAGTTGCTGCTGGTCATTGAGTAGCTCCTCTGGTGCAGTGAAGTGTCAAGTGCATTGCTTAAGGGCACTTCAGTGGCGATATCAAGGGAGGAGTAACCATCCTTCATTCACTTCTCTGTTCAGATTGGCTGTCTCTACCTTTTAGACTACAGCTCCCTTGATTAAAAGTACTATATACTCTCAAATAAGCATCTAAATGAAAGAAACATATATGTATGATTCCTGTAAGTATAAGATATGTCGCACAGACATCATTCAGGCAGACCAAGCTAGAAAACACTAAGTGTAATCTGATGATTTAAGAAGCAGGTCAACTGAGCACATCAGACACAGGGCTCCTACTGTAACGTACAGCTAACTCTCTAGTTTGGGCAATGACAACACCTCTTTCTTTTAACGCTTCTTGGAAATTCAGTCGCTTGTTCCTATTGTTATGTACATCACTGTTCAGAGATAGATGCATCTGTAAAAGATGATTCACTGCCAGTGGAGGGGAATAATGTTGTACCTGCATGCATACAGTTTTCCTATTATTATTATAATAAAATCTTTCTGTGACAGACTGATTTTATTTTCAGGCCCATACTGCAGTTCATACCTTAAACAACATTACGTAGAAATTGCTTCTTCTTTTTTTTATGATTTAGTGCCCCCAGTTTCAGAGTGCAATAAAACTGTTGTAAATATGGACAACTGTACTTGTATATTTGTTATGATTATATTACTAATGATTAAAAACTAGTGAGTTGACAACTTTGTTAACAGCCAAACATCAAGCAAGTGCAACAACAAGATATTCTAAGCTTGCATGTCAAAAAGTTCTCCAAGACAACAGCAAGAAGCCCAGCTCCGGTTACATCATCTACTTGCCCAGCTCCATTCTGACACCATCTTTGCTTCCCCATCAGCAAAACCTCCTCTTTGCAGTGGTCCAAACTTAATTTACTGTTCTGTTCACACCTTTCTCACAACTGAATCAGGGTCTATGTCTACATTTGTGTGCAGAGGTGTAAGAGTACAATGAGCAGGATTTAAACTCCTCTCTTAAGCACTCTGTTACTTTTTGTATGCACAAAGGAGAACAACACTATGACACTATCACTATGACTATGAAAAAAATTATTCAGTACGTGTGGATCTCTATCTCTATCTATGTGAATATTTGTTGCCTGTATGACCCTACCTTTGAGGGTGGTAGCTATATACAACTTAGAGGACATACAAACTAGTTAGTGCATAATCCTAAGGTAGTCAATGTTATTATTAAGCAACAATACTTCTACTGGTATTAAAATGATTGAAATATATAACAGATGCATAATTGGAGGCAAATTCATTCGCAAAAACTGTATGGTCACTTTGAGTTGCAAAACATCCACTGGTGTAAAATAAAACTGTATGTGATGTTTTTCAGGTCAGCCCTGGCCGGGGCAATTTGTTCCACTTCTCTATAGGTAGCATCCAGCATTACGGTATAATCCATGTCTTGATGGTGAGATTACCTAATGATCCATGAGTCTTTTACTATAACACTCCATGTAATAGAGTTGATTCACAGTTGGCCAGCCCTATATTTGGCCCAGATTTCCATGAAATTTGTTTTGGATATTCATGATGGCCTGAGGATAATTTCTGGTGATCCTCCTCACATACATACTGTGGATGTGTATGATGTTCACAAGATGAACCCTAATGTTTTGAATATTTTTAAGAAACCAGTCCTTTTTTTTTTGTCCAGTACAACATTTTGTACCGTGTGATTAAAAAAGCAGCAGATGCTCGTGGGGCTTTTAGTTGTGTTCTGTGATCAATCAAGCGGCGGGCACTACCAAATTATATACAGGTAATGAATGTGCTGTAGAGAGACACAAGTGGAAAGGGCATTTATCTTTTTCCATTTCACTCATTAAGAAGCCTCTTCTAGAGCAATTTATACTTCCAAACCAATGCTGCACTGGTCTTTCTGTGTAGCGTGAAGTGTTTGAAAGCGGGGTGTTGTGTACTAAGATAGACTCTTAAAGGAGTCTTAGATATTCAAACTCCTACAGAGAGAGGGTTAAATAAATAAAAATGTATATAGTTGAATTTATTCTTTAAACATTCAGACCCCTATGTGCACACAAAATGCACAAACTCTCTTGTATATTTCAAAGCAATACAATTAATGTTTTTCAATTTTCTTGTGCATTATTTATGTATAGTTGTTTTGGGAAATATGTGTTGGCAAAGGGGCAAAGATGTTCTTCATTTACACAGACATAGAGGCTTACAATATGCAAGCTTCGATTTTTACATGATAACATAATATCTTACCAAATTAAATGACCACAGTCCTATCGAGTTATAACCACAAATTTAAATATGCTTTTTGAAGTGAAAGTAATTCATCCAAAAATAGTGTCACAAGTTCAATTAATCTGGCACTTAGCAGATATGAGAATCCAGTTCTTCTTCTTTTTTCTTTTTTTTTTGCAATCTGTACGTAAGACACACAGTGACTGTAATACAGCTGTTTGTATGTTTTGTTTCATATATGTTAATATTCTCTTTCAGTATACCTTGAAATTTCAATTCCATTTACTGCATGTCAAGTGTACTGGCAACAAATATCAGCTATAATGAAACATGTTTTATGTTTAAGGCTCACTTTTTAAAAACACGTTGAAAGGAATAACATCTCTGGTCTTGCCTGGACATGAGCCCTGGGATTTTTGGTGCGTTCTTCAAATGAGATTAGACAGACTATCTGATTGACAGTGTGATTTCAGTTCAGATAAGAGTTTTTGATTATATGCAAGATTTGTAGCTTGTCAAAAATGTGCAAATTGATATGACAGTACTTCCATCTCAACTGTGTCGAGATGTCAAAGTGTCAAAGTGCAATAGATGAAATAATCACATGTTCTGAGCTCGCATGTCAAAAGGTCTCCATGACAACTGAGCAACTTGAGCCACTGATGAAGACTGTGTGAGACGGTGCTCCAGAAAGTTTGTCAATTGTGATTGCTTTATGAAACTATAATATCCAAAGTCATGGATGAATGAAGGAATGAAGGAATGAATGAATGCTTCATATAGTTTATGTCTTGAATGATGCACTGCAGTGTTTTAAAGTTCAACCCAGTTCAACTGTTCTGTGGTATTGTAATGTATTGTATTATCAGCCATATCAAAGGCAGTTTTAGAGGGCCAGTGTGGAGCATGTAGTGGCATCTAGCAGTGTAGATGCTGATTGCAACCCTGTTGTGTCACTCACTCTTTCCTAGCATGAAGGAGAAACTATCTCCTAAGACTCTTAAGGTAACAAAGATAACAAAACCATATTAACTCTAATGAAAACATAGTTATAGATATTATTATATTACTATATATTATATTGCATCTCTGCTATAGTCTGTAAATAAAGCCCTCTAAATCTTACACACTGGACCTTTAAAATCCAGTTTGACAGTAAATGAAATTCAGCTCCGAGAAGAATATCACCCAGAAAATGAAGTGCTGTAGTCTCAGTATTGTAATGAAACCAAAGTCCAGATTAGAAATTTGGTTCTAAGATATCTGATTAGCTTTGGGATGAGGGGATGGAGAACATCAAAGATTATTCCATAAATGCTAGATTTAAGCTAGTACAGTTTAAGACACACATCACATTGATTTTAAAAAGACCAGACTTAATAGAGTCTTCCTATCACTTTAACTTATTTGTGACAAATGTAAATCAGTTGAGGGGATCCTGCCTCATCATTTCTGGGCTTGTCCTGGAGTAAAAACATTTGGGGGAGGAAATATTTCATGTACTTAATATAATTATTAGGAAATTGATCCAGACGTGCTGTTTTGGGCCACCTAATATCCAACAGTCCAGTGAGAATGGAAATCTAACTCCTCTTCTTGTTTTTAGAAACAGCTTGATAAAATGATTTCCTGTCTTTGTTTGAAGAAGATTAGGTACCCCACATCTGACTCATACTGTGAATTTGTTAAGATTTGGGGTTTCTTTATTGATTACATCAGAAAGCAAAGTGACTCTGCTGCTAAGTAGCACATGCTGATTAATGTACCACTCTTGACTATGGCTTATTGTCCCATTTATTTGAACTACCTTTTAAATCACACTCATCTCCAGACAATGATAGCGTACGATCAATTAGACATTGGACATTGTTTGTTGTATATATTTGTTATAAAAGTTCAAGATAAACTTTAAAAAAAAGAGAAACTTTATAGGCCCTGCACTGCTCTGGTGTGTGCATCTGTATGTTCAAGAGTGAGGATGTGTTTATATATATATATATCATTCACCAGTCATCATTTACAGAAGCAGAGTAAGTTATGGTGACAGGCAGTGCTTTCCAAAATGAAGCAAATCAATTGGGCCGCATGCTGTGCACCTGCCAGGATGCTGCCATGGCAAACACCTCTCTCATGAAACATACAGAGTGATGGCATCATACTGAAATAGAAAAAAAATCCCTGTCATACATCATACATCACAAAAAAGTTTGCAGTAACCTAAGACATGACTGACAATCCTGTCTAAACACAATGGTTTCCCCATGTACTAAGCACACATGTTGACCTCCATCAAACCAGAACTCTGTAGGGAGAGGGTTGCTCATTTACTGGCTGGATTGTCATTCATGTAGAAGGATCAGAAAGACTGACTGGGTTGTCAGAATACAAAACAGAGTGTATATGCCGCTCTGAGGCCACACATTCTTTTATTATCCCTTTATTTCAGAATAAACATGAAATCTTTAAGTAGCTCAGGCTCTCAATTAATGAGACAGAGCTACTATCAGAACACTTGATTATGTTTATTCATACTCAAAAATTACACATTGCAGCTGGCAGTGTAAACATCTTTTATCAGTATTTCTGCTCTGCTCTTAATTTCCGTGCTAGTTTACTGGTCAGAGTGTTAGAATGTGGGTGGACGTATCCATGCATCTCTATAAAGTGCTCCTACTCAAGCACTGTCAGGAATTGCAATATCATATAAGTTAGTTTAAAACATGTGTAAATATTCAGCACATGGAGCAAACACACATAAGGTGCCTTCATTTACCAGCACAAAGCAAACATAAATAACCTAATTCATATTCTCTTCCACCCTGATATGATTTTTTTTTTACAACAATAGACAGAATGGCTTCACTACATCTGTTGCCGGCCACTTTATCAGGCAATGATGAGGTCACTGTTTGATCAGATTCTCTACGCACTCCGATTAAATTTGTAGACATGTGGAATTTCCTGCAACGCTTGAATGCCCAAATCCATTTGGAGCATCTGAATAAAAAACGTTTCACTGTTAAACATTTGAATCAACATTGAATCATTGGCCCATGAGGTCTGATCCAACAGATGAGCTACTGTAGCTCAAATTGCTGAAATACTTAATGATGGTTCTGAAAGGAAAAGGTGACAGAACACACAGTGCATTACGGTTTGTTGCGTATGGGGCTGTGTAGCAGAAGACCAGTCAGGGTACCCATGCTGACCCCTGATGTAATATGGGTGATGTGTGATGCTTAGGGCAATGTTCTGCTGGAAAACCTTGAGTCCTGCCATTCATGTGGATGTTTCTATGACAAATACGACTTACCTAACCATTGTCGCTCACCATTTACACCTCTTCAATGGAAACTGTATTTCCTGATGGCAGTGACGACCTTGGTTTGAGGAACACAACGAGTTAAGAGATCAGATCTCAATCCAATTCAGCATCTGTGGGATGTGCTGGACAAACAAGTCAGATCCATGGAGGCCACACCTCACAACTTACAGGACTAAAATGATCTGCTGCTAACATCTTAGATGCCACAGTACACCTTCAGAAGTCTAGAGTCCATGCCTCGATGGGTCAGGGCTGTTTTGGCGGCAAAAAGAGGGCTTGCACATTATTAGGCTGATCTTTGTATATCTCCACTGTTATTTCTATGTCTTTATACAAGTGTACATTACTCTGCATTTTACTGCTTTATGCACTTCTGCTTAAATGCTTAACTGCATTTAGTTGTGTCAGTTGTGTCACTTTGTGCAATAACAATAAAGTTTAATCTAATCCATCTAATCTAATTTAAGATTATCTAATAAATCTCTTGCTGTTTAGTATTAAAGTTTTATACAGCTCCTTTTTTGACTCTTTTGTCAGACTCAATCAACATAGAGAGCGTGAAACAAAATACTAATAAGTAAATATCAGAAACTGAAGGCTGGCTGGCAGTGGGTTGCTCTGGGGCTTATCTGCAGTCCACGTCAGCAGCTGATGGCCACAGAAACAGACAGCCCATTCTTGTGCAAGATATGTTGTTTGTGGTTGGTCCAAAAAGAAAAATAGATCTAAAGGTAGTCGGCTCAACACTTCTCCACCAGTCCAACAGTACCTCAATAAAGTGAGCATGCACGGGTCTCAGAGGTTATTTATAATGCTACCCACTACCAGACAGTCAAATCAACATTTTAGTCTAATAATATAAGTAAGTTTCTGTGAGTGTTAATAATGATCAGATGTTAATTACAGCTAAGCATGTATTGAGCTTCCAACTCCACCTACTAGAAACAAGACTTGGATAAATGCAGAACTATTGGTCTTACCAGTTGTCATAGAAAAAGTGTGCAGGAACATCAACTTATATTTGTTTTTATGAACTTCTAGGCAGCCGCTGGTTTTTCCTTTAATATAAAAACCAAAAGAAATTTGAAACTTGCTGCTAATCTATCACGGTAGACATCATGTCAGCTTTTTTGTTAGCAATGATAAGAACAAGGAACAAAAATGTTCCCTGTGATGGATTACCTATAGCAAGTAACAAAAATTTGATTCCACTGTACAAATATAAATGGAAACCAGGAAAATACAGTGCCACTGAGTGATATGTTCAAATGGGAAAAAACAAACTAACTGTCTAAGGAAGCTACTAAAGTATCACGTCACTTAGGACCACTCTTTCTTTTATCAAATCTCCTCATTTGGCCCACCGATATAAGTGGAAAGGTCAAGGCTTTCAGACAGCCTCTCCCATACATGGCTATAAAGAAGACCTCCATACACCACTTCAGCCCTGGAGAATCAGCTGTAAAGCAAAGCAAATAGTCCTTCTGCAGCAGAAATGTTTACTCTCTTCCCCTTTGCTTTTCTTTTCTCTCTACATCAGTACAACCGGATCTCTTTCTTTGCAGAGCAGCTAACTACATGCATTTGCTATGAATTCTGACTAATCTGCACCTGACCGTGGCATACAGGGACAGATAATTGCAGAGAAGCTGTCCTTGTGTGTCTGACAAGCCTAAAATTATCAGCTGCAGGATCTTGTCTAAGTTTTTCCCCTAAATGGAAGTACAAAGTAATTGATTTCAATAGACATTTATGCAAGATTGTAAATACACTCTGAGAATCTGCCTTGAACAATATGAGAAGTCAACAAACAATCTTGGAATAGCTGATTGTTTTTGCACTTTCCACACTTTTCTCCTGATATGGAATAGCCAGTTTCACGCCCTATACTTCTTTTAGAAGAATACAGAATAATATGTGACTATAGCTTCTTGTAGTTGACCAAGTTTCTTTGCTTTCTTTTGCTCATCCTCTGAGTTTAACAAAACTGTATAGCTCTTTAATTTAAATAACATTGTTAAAAACATATTGTACTTTTTTCCCCCATGTGTTTATTGGCTCTCAATTTGTCCTTGCCTTGTTAGAACTTTCATTTTTATCCTTTTCCTAGGCATCTATTTAATATGTTTGTTCTGCATAAAAACACCAAGACAAAACCAGATTCTGACCTGTATGTCTTCCTCCCATCTTTTTGGGTGTCCTTCAGAAGATCCAACCTCTTATGGTCACATGGTTGTCATTTGTATCCTATTTGTTGGTTGAAAGAAAGTGGGTCTTATTTTATAAAAGCTTGTCAGGGGTGAAGGTTAAAGCGAAGAGATTGAGAGAAGGCAAGAATAATGTGCGGTGGAGTAGTGAGAAACTCTCTAATAACCCTGATATCTCTGAAGTACTTTGGTTTAGGCTTTGTCTGCATTTATATGTTTAAATGATCTGAGAGCAATGCCAAGCTGTGAGCCCTCAGTGCACGCTTGGCAGCGCACCAGGGGCCTGTTCCAGTAAGCAGCTTTAACAAACTCTGAACTCTGAGTTGACTAATGCTCTGATGGGAAACTCCTTTGGTTTCAGCTGATCAGCTGTTCAGAATAAGTTAAATAAAGTCTGCAGTATGTTCACAGAGTTTGGCGTGTGCGTAGGAAATGAAACTATGCCCTGATACTATGATTCATCATAGCAACGGGTAAGTATAGAGCAGAGTCTCCATATTAGTGGAGCTAGAAATATAAATGCATGCCAATGTGGACGACGACATTTATCTTCAAAAACTAGAGTGGAGTCAATAAGTTAAGACTATTACATTATATTCAGCATAGTTCACACATTCATCGTTTACCACATGAATTTCATTATGGATAATGGATGATAAAGTGCTTGAAACCTACTGTATGTTACATTTGATTTTTAAATATATGTGTTCAGCAGTAACCTGACATTGACAAGGATCAAACAGATCAATATAGATGCACCAGAAAAGACATAGTTTATATACAGACCTACGATTGTAGTCATAGTCCAAAGATCAGAATAGAAAACTCCTGCATAGTTTGCTCTTCACTTGCAGTCAGTGATATTTAATAACATTTCAGCACACAGACTTTCACCTGGTTATTACCTACCAATAACCTCAAGACTCATGGACTTCTTCTATGCACCTACATTTAAATATAATTGGATCAGAGTTCAAAATCTATGAAGCGAAACTATGAAGGGTTTCAACAAATGGCTTAATCAGACATGCAAGCCCTCAGTCAGATTGCAGATTCAAGGTAGAGCATGGACTGCATAAGATAGTGTCTGTCTAACGAAGCTCAAACCAGTGAAACAACACAGCCCACAAAACTACTCATTTATTGAAACTAAACAATATACTAAAAAAGAGGACTGAATAAAAAAAAATAGTTGTGAATTGTATTAGTGTTGGTCTAATGTTTTTTCTACTTCAGATGTACTTTTGAAAGATCGTTGGATTATGACTTTACAATCATAGGTACGTATATAAACTATGTCTTTTCTGTTGCATCTATATTGATCTGTTTGAGCCTTGTCAATGTCAGGTAACTGCTGAAGAAATATATTTAAAAATCAAATGTAACATACAAAAGGTTTCAAGCACTTTATCATCCATTATCCATAATGAAATTCAAGTACTTTTGAAAGACTACTGTAAAATCTTATCACATAATCTCCCAAAAAATGCGAATAAACACAATGTTCTGTTTAGTCACATGTATTTCTGAGGTCACAATCCACCTTGATTTTGAGAGAAATGTTAGTTTGCAGCACAGTCCTGTCAATGTCACCTATGCAAGTATGTGAGCCGTATCTAATTTGTGAGATTAAGTGATAGGCTGCCTGATAGTAATGTTAATTTAATGGCAAGAACTAGAGATGCAAGAGAAAGAAAAAGAAGAACAGTTACAGCAGTAGTTGCATTCAATGCTTTTAGAAGAGCTGCTTATGCATGACTGTCAATCTCAGATGACATTTAGCAGAACATGCAGAGACTAACATGAGTTTTCTGATGTACGCGGTGGGAGTTATTGTAAAGGTTGCAATCTATTTTATTCAAATAGTCACAGATTTTAAGAGGTGAAAGAACAGATCGAGATGATAAAGAGATATCGGAGATTATTTTTTTAATCGACTGAAAAATCTTTTCGCCGTATAATTGTTTGACTGCACTCTTGCAACTGGGCATTTGTGTGTATTTTACAAATGGATTTTTAATTTCAATGCAGGACTTACCTAAATGGAAACGTCTGAATTAGTTTGTAAAATATTGTTCTCTTCTTTATGTATACGTGTATTTATGTTGCATGTGTGTGCGTACAACTGTAAAATGCGTCATCATCTTTGCTGTCCGGATTCTTTGATTGCTGATTATGCTGAATAAAGGGTACATGATGAATACACACGGAGACAGAGAGACAGAGTGAGAGAGCACAGGTGGGAAACTGCTGCACCCGGCTGTCAGTCTGCTTCAACCACTCTGACGAGACTAATAGATCAAAAAAACAGAGAACAGAGAGTACCAAAAGATCACATTACTGTCTGACAGGAAGAGAGAAGTATTCTTTCTTTGCTTTGTCATTCCAGTTTTCTCTCCGAATGCTTCCCCTACACTATCTTTTTTTTTGTGTGTGTAAATAGTTTTTCTCTTCAACTGAAAGAACACACTGACCAGACCATGATATGGCAAAAAGGAACACAGAGAACCTTTCGTGAGGCAGTGAAAGGACAGAAGTCATTGTAAAGTATCACAGACTATGTCACACCAGCTACATACAACTGTGAAATAATACTGCTTTTTCTTCCATTTCATCTTTGTCCTCTGTGTGTCTTACTGTCTCTTTCTCACTGCTCTGTGTATGGCAAGTAAAGCCTGTAGTGGGTGCCAGCCTCTCTCCCACGCTTTTTTCTCATTGTGGAAGAAAAATAGTAGAGAAACACACAGTAAATATATATATATATATACACACACACATATATACTCTGTATATATACACACATATATATATTCACAGTGTAACATAATGGCCTATTAAGGTCTCCCTTTGTATTTGGTTTAGTGGCAGTATTGGCTGTGAAGCCTTGTTTTTATAGACAATTCATTAGGCTCTGAAATGGCATTGCTTGCCATTAACAACTATATAATGACAAAATTAATAAAACAATGGTGTTTTATCACCATTCCGGATAAAAAGGGAGTTGTTAGCTCATTGACACTGGGGAGATTTAAAGTTTATTATGTACACCGATATGACCATGCTGACAATACAGGATTATAGAGCTAATACATTATATGTGTAAACAGAGGCCAGTGAGAAGGAAATTACATCCCTGCGTGTGTAAACTAGTCGTCATAGCAGCATGTGATGCCTATGATTCATTTTTTCAATCAATCACCATACGTGATTAGTTCTCCGCAAGCTAATTGCTGTCTATTTATAGTGTTATTCAAACTGTTGGTGTCTGCAGAACAGAGGATGGTTAACCAGGCGAGCCTTGAAGTGGGTCACTCCCTCTGTTCTTGTGCACAACCCTGAAAACAATGTAGCACCATACTCCAAGTCCTTGAGATAATTGCAATGCAATGAAGTTATACATAAGATGACAGAAATGATGATGAATGGGTGGCTGCGCTAATAGAAAAGACTTCTCCGAGGGATATAGAAATGACTGACAGTGAGAAATAAAAGCTGGGACAATCAATGGCTATTGATTGATTTCACAGAAACAGAGTTCAGTGAGAGAGGCAGTCAGCGTGCAGGGGAAAAAAAGGGAAAGGAAGATTATCAAAAATGTGCAGTAATGCCATACTTAGAAGTTATAAATTGGGTTATGAATCATACCCTGTGATTCATTATTATTCTTGCATATAATAATTGATAGAAGAGGAAATATAAAAAAAAGTGATATTTTGAATGTGACCAGACACCAACTGTGAGTACATGCATCTATTGGACCACTGTAATACACACTGATAATCAGGGCTGGATGGATGGATAGATGGTAATCTTCGGCAGAACCAACATTATCAGCTTGTTTACAGACATGCTGTTGATATAAGGAAATGTTGACAGTCATACTGAAATTAGTTTTTGTTTGTTTATTCTTTTGTTTTTTCATCTTTTGTTCTGGATTCAGGATATTAGTCAGATGAGCAGTATAGCATACTGCCTGCTGAGTTTCTGTTCCACACTGTGTTCATCAGATCTCTTACAGCATGGTCTGGATGAAAACACACTGCAAAACAGGGAGACGATTATGACGGCATATGCTGCATTACACACAGTGAAACCAGTTGGTGTCATTGGCCCATCAAAGAGATAAATGTATGAGTATCACCAAGGGGGTCTGCCATTTCTAATATCCATGTAACAGCATGGATACAGTGTGTTGTTTAGTTACAGAAGGAATGCACTCTCACTCCCAACTTCACAAATACAGTAGCTTGTTCTAACTATGCTGCTGTATGTACTACTCATGACAGTTTTACCTGTGCAGGTAGGAAGTTAATAATCAATAATAAATATGCATATCTGTCATAGCGTAGACTTCCAAAATAAACCTTGGTCAAAAACAGTTTTGGACATGCAGATCATGAGTCAAGTGACCTTATCTTATAGTAACAATGAACATGTGTTAATATTGTCAAATGCTCACAGTTTAGTTATGTGAATCAACCAAAACTGCCTAGGTTTAGGAAAATGTCATGGTTTGGGTTAAAATAAGTACATTAGTTAAGTAAGTTGCGTAACTCAACTTTCGTACTTAAGTTACGCATGTTACATAAAGGAGTCCATGTTGCACAAAAGCACAAAACCCCAGTCTTCTCGGGGCAAAGGCCTGTGTTTGTTTGACCCATCCATCCACCCCAACCACTACTTTTTCACTCTTAATACTACATCAACTGACTTTGACGGCACATCAAAACATAACTCTAGAGGGGTAACTCTTAATTTTTAATGCTACAGGAGTAGCTACAGTAGATCATCATCAAGTTGCTGCATTTGAGACGTTTGTGAGCAAGGGCTGGTTGTGGATATAGGATACTGGCTTGTGCAAAAAATCCAATCCATAAAGAATCTACATTATCACATTATATGGATATCTGACATTGCAACCTTCTTGTGGGCTGAAATATGTGCCACCAGAAACTGAATTTGAATCCTTTATGTTTGAATTTGAATTGCTTAACTTGAATAATTGCATTAAAAAACTAAATTTGATTTGATTAATAAAAATGAATCTCGCTGCTGGTTTTTATTTTCTTCACTTAGCAAAGCAAAGACCCTCCAGAAAGTTGAGGGGAACCTGTCATTCAATAGAAATAGTATTTATGAAGTTCTGTCATTTTGCATTCACTTTGGGCCCTCTGTCACTCTGCTTTGTGTGCTCCCTGTCCCCTGCACTCTGTTCTACACCGCCTGCTGTTTCTCTCTGTTGTCCCTCCCCAAGACCCCAGAGTCCTTTGATTGGCTAGAATACGTCATAGATACTGTCCACTGATTGGTTGAAAAGGAAAACAGTGCAAAAAACCACATCTCTCTATTATAAACCGTTTCAGAGATATTCACAGATATGTAAAACTTATGAGGCGGATTAGGCGGATCCGCCCAATCCGTCCCCAGAAGGTTAAATAGCTACAGAAGCATGGGAACCTTTCTGGACTACAGAACGAAGGAAACCAAATAAAGTTTTTACATTTTCCCCACAAAACGGGACAAATTGTGTCCCAGGAGAGATTTTTTTTTCCCCAGGACAGCTGATGAAAAAAGAGAACAATTCTGGGAAAAACGGGACGGGTGGCAACACTAGACTCAAATATAACGTCATAAAGCAGTTCTTCCTCCGTTTCATGGCGGGTGGCAACAAATGACCACTATGTTACATGCTCAAAAACGTAGGTGCTGATTGGCCGAAGAGGCGTCCTGTGTATCTGTGCTCGATTGCTCTGCCTCAACTACCCGGATGTTTGTCACAGAAAATTTAAATTGAATTGTGCCAACTGAATTTGAATTGTGAGAACTGAAAGTTCAGTTCCAAACTAATAAATTAAATTTCAAATTAAATTACAATTCAGATTCAGTTTTTCAATGCAATGATTCAAACTGAACAATACAAATTCAAATTATGTGATTCAAATTCAGTTTTTTAATGCAATTATTCAAGTTAAGCAATTCAAATTCAAATATAAATGATTCAAATTCAGTTTCTGGTGGCACATATTTCAGCCCATACCTTCTCTCTTTCCCATTCACCCATCCCACATATTCACACATTTTCCATCTGCCTTTCCTGTTCCTGTTGGAAATACATTACAACCACTCTTTGCTGTGTGTTTGTTTTATTGTCAGCTATCTGTATTTAAATTGCAATCATGGTACTTTCTGTGTAGTGCAGCTGCTGTAAGGTTGCAATTAACTTACTTAAAACTGGCAATACAGTACATTCACTGCTGCAACCTCCTCTAAATTGCACAATTAACTTGATAATGGCATGCTGCGACTGAATAGTTCAGGGCCAAACAGCCTGAGCAAAAGAAATGATAAGAAGCATATCCTTATCTTAAAGACCTTGCCTGACTGGATAAACACAAAGCACCCACAAGCAGAGTTCAGTAATTAGATCAATTAAGCCAGTGGGTAATCAGATGCAGAAAGAGCCAACTCACAAAAGCTTCCTTTCAGGATGTGAAATGAAGGGGCCAAGTGAACCTACAGCTCACATTGTGCTGATTGAAGGGCAGCTTAATATGGACTCATTTGTGGGTAACACACACACACACACACACACACACGACACACACACACACACACACACACACACACACACCAACACACATACATTGTTTCTGAAGCTAGAAGGTGCTTAGTAGGAGACAAGTACAATCTTGTTTGTCTAGTGAGAAAATCACAACTGAAAGCCTCGACAAGACATTAGATCTCTGTGCACTGATGATCACAGTCTGAGATATCATCCCTTTCATTTACACCCATTTCCTGCTCTTATTAGCAGCAACACCAACCTCCATAATAACGCAGCTCTCACTCTCCTCCCATGTTTCCTTCTCTCCATATTCTATGTCTGCATCTCTCTATTCCCTCTCTCCTTCTCTGGCCACAATCTATGTACATACGGTCTAAATTTTAGGGAACAGCACACCATCGCAAATTATGCCCCATTAAGGCTCTCAAGGGTGAAAAAATGCTCATCTTTAAGCACCGTCAATCTTTTCCCTGAGAAATATCTTTACTACTCAAGATGCTAACCTTACCAAGCCCTATTTTCCATCTCCCCTCTTTCTTCACACTAAAACAGTTTCTTTTGGAGGAAAGGCGCTCAATACCACAAAGTGTGACTTATATAATGCTCTGTTTGCTACAGCTGGGTGTTGTTCCTTGGCATCATCCACTTACAGGCATTCTGTTCCCTTTTGATCTCTCTCAAGATGGAAAGAATAAGCTGAGCAGGATCTCTCCATGGTGCTGAACTATTTCCAGCTGAACAGCTGCCCTCAGGCCACGGCAACCAGAAATATGCACCGACAGTATGAGGCAGTGCTATCCATGCTGCAACAGCATTGCAGAGACACCAAGATACTGTCACGGGCAAAACTCCTGATTACCACTGCACATGTTAGAGAAACAGCTTGGCTTATTCATTATTTTTTCATTGGCAAAATAAGACTATTGCAGCAGTGTAATCTAAAATCTGGATTTGTCGACATTTCCCCTAAGGCTAACAATGTGTGCTTCCTCTTGTATTCTATGCTCATGTAGAGCTGCAGTTGACTCAACAATTTAACTGTAAATCTATTCCAAGTGCATCTAGTGAAACACTTTGAAAACCAAATGAAAGTTGTGTTTCTGTGCATGTGAGCTGTGGCTTCAACCAAGGTTATTTTGTCCTCACAGCACTGGTAAGAGCCACGTGTATGAAAACTCAGAACATCCCATTCATCATCTTCAAATCGAAACCTCTTATTCAAACCAGTGTGACATGCCGATGGCACACCACATGTGCACTTTATTTTACATTCATTGTCTTCTGTTTATGTTTTGTAATGTATGAAGTAAATAAATGCCACTGTGCACCATTTCTGCATTATTTGGTTCAGTTTACACACGTTTTGCGTTTTAAGTGAAGATGAGAGCCCAAGCCAGTGTCAATTTTTGTTTGTTTGCCTGTAACTGTGTATGTATGTGAATATGAAAGACAGAAAGTGAGAATATTCCGATTCCCTCATTGTTTTCAGTGTGGGGTTAATAAGGGTCAAGATGAGAATATATTAGCTAGAGTATATTCAGAGGTCAGAGGGTGTCAAGAAATAGAGATGCAAACATTAATGTTTCCGGTGACAGCATTAAACACACAAAAACACATCTGTGCACATAAATCCATGCAAAAAAGTCTGCTTTTGCAGACAGCGAGATGAACACATAAACACTTGTTACTGTACGTAGCCAAGCTGATCTACATTCACAGCAGGAGACAAGTTGCATTTCACACCCAATTAAGAGGACGAGTCCAAAACGGTGTCCATTTATGTGCGTGTGAGTGTGTCTGCACATGTTTGTTCACAACTCTGCAGCAGTCTGCTGCCAGGATTTTTTAAACACAGTGTTTAATTACAAAACTATCAGAAAGTCTACATGATCCATCCTGTCAGCCATCCTTCCGCCCTCTTTCATTGAAACCAAAGATATATTATTGCAATGTATGTGTTCATTTCATAATTTCGCATAATAACCTCATCTCTATCATTTAATATGAAAAAACAGACAGTCATCAGAGTGCCTTGGTTTCATCCCGTTAACAGAAATTACACCACTCAGAAGCACATTTACAACTGAAATTAGCAGTGAAATAAATCCCTCTCGAAAGCATGCTAAATTAATGCTGATATAATTATGATCATGGAAAATTTCACAAGAGTTGCTTTTAAAATGCTTATTTACATGTTGGCATCACATATTACATGACAGCTGTCCCAGCTGAACAAAAACAAACCTCTTTTTCTCCGGGAAACATTTAATTTTAAAACATATTTAAACTCCCCTTGCTATTCTATGTGAAAACTGGGCTAAGCAGCTGCACATGCTGAAATACTGGACTGCTTAATGTACTGTAACCAGCTCTGGACCATGCTCATTAGTTTCTAAGAATCGGCTGTACTTGAGTAGTATTTTAAAAAATGTACTTCTTGAATATGGCTATTAGAGGGAAAAAAAGGATGAAACTAAATTTCACACATAAATCTCAACCAACTACAGTTCCCTCCCTGTTTTTCAGCCTCTTTTAGCTCATTGTTTTTGCTGTTTCACTGTTCTGGTTTACTCTCACCTCTCTCATAGAGTTGTTTTTGGCTATATGGGAAGCTGTTCATCAAAAAAGCCCACTGTACTCAGGGACAAAATTTAGAGGGTAGGTGAAGATAATGGGCCAGACGTTTCCCTCAGACTAAAACAGACTACAAGGAGAATTTTATAATATATTATTATTGAATTTATCATCCCAGGGGACTCAAAATATTACAAATTGATGTTAATGTAGCTCTGTAATAGCTGCATGTGTAAATAGGCAACTGCTAACAAAGGTAAACTGAAGTAACAGTAATATGTCAGCAATGTGTTTACAGCTTGTTTTTGCTGCTGTCAAGTGGCCTAATATTATGTTCTGGCAGGTTTTAAGTCAAATGCCCTTCATCAGGCTGTTTGGCTGAAATTATGTACCAAGTCCTTGATCCTTGCAGAGCACACAATCTACACAACCTGCCAAAAACTGTGAATTTAAAAGGGTCATCAGCTGTAGGGCACATTGGTTACAGAATGTAAATGTTTAAGATTCAAAACTCAAGATTCAAGGGGTTTTATTGTGATTTCAACCATATACACAGTACACAGTGAAATGACACAGTGTTTCGCCAAGGACCATGGTGCTACATGAAACAGAACATAGTGAAGACAGAACTACAATAAAGTGCACACATTACAACACAAAATACAAAAAAGGGCTACATAAAGTGCAAAATACATTTAGACAAAAACAATTTGACAAGAAACAGACTAGGAATGTGTATGTATGTATGTTTGTATGTACATGGTTACATATGAATATACAGTATGGTTATATCAGGTATATACAGTAGGGAGGTAGATATTGAATACAAATTGAGTAGCAGCAGATAAAAGGTGCAAGTGTGCATGTATATAGGTGCAAATTTACATTTTACTTTTGTTTAACAGTCTAATTGCCTGTGGGAAAAAACTCTTCCCCATCCTGGCAGTGTTGGCCCTTAGACTGCAGAACCTTCTTCCAGAAGGCAGCAGGGAGAAGAGCACATGGAGGTTAGTGTTGGATCATTCACAATACTTCTGGCCTTGTTCAGGCAGCAAGTGTTGTAGATGTCCATGACAGAGGGGAGAGAGACCCCAGTGTTCTTTTCAGCTGTCCTCACAATGTGCTGTAAGGCCTTGCGATCAGAGAAGGTGCAGTTGCCAAACCACGCTGTGATGACAGTTCCTAGGATTCTCTCAATAGTCTCTTTGTAGAAAGTGGTCAGAATCGGGGGTGGCAGGTGAACTCTCCACCAGTCAGTGAGCTGTTCCGCCTCCTCTGTATGGGACCTTGTCATTTAATAATCAAACCCACCACGGTTGTGTCATCAGCGAAGTTAATGATGTGGTTTGAACTGTATGCTGCGTGACAGTCATGGGTGAACAAAGTGAAAAGCAGTGAGGGGGGGTGAATATTTTTTTAACTCACCCATTCAGATGATGTTAAGGCTCAAAGTTGTGCATAATTCACAGCGTGACCGCTTGATTAACAGGTAGATGCCGTTACAGATATCTTAGTAGAGCACCCAGGTGTCATTCGACCCACCTCAGGTCCGCCGATGATGCACGTCCTTGCCAATATTTAGATTAGACAGGAGGCAAAAGAAGCAGTACATTCAATATGGCGACGGCCAGCGGTGCGGTATTTTCGGCTTCAAAACAGCGCTTTGGAAACCTATGGGTGACACGTCACTCAGGCTCTGTCCATTCTTTATACTGTCATTGGTGTAAACACAGTCCAGCACATTCACATATTGATGAAATTTGGGGAGTACTGATTTGAGATTTGCATGACTGAAATCTCCAGCAACGATAAACAGGCCACCTGGATGTGCGTTTTGGAGCGCACCAATGGCTCTATAAAGTTTAGCCAGTGACTTGTTAGCAGTAGCACTGGGTGGGATTTAAACTCCAAGTATGAACACGGTGGTGAATTCACCTGGTAGGTAGAATAGTCTACATCTAGTAGTCATAAACTCTACCAGCGTTGAGCAGTAACTTGATACAGTACAGCGTCCCTACACCATTCAGTGTTGATGTAAATACACAGTCCTGCTCAGGTCCGCCCAGAGGTTAAGCAGCCCTGGCAGGTGAATGGCAAATGCTGTTGCTGAGCCAAGTTTCTACAAAGATGAAAACACAGCAGTCTCTAAACTCACGCTGGGAAGTCCGCTGCAATCCGGTTTATTGTCAGATGTTCGTGAGCGGAATGGACAGCTGACCGGCTAGTCAGCCTAGCTCGGATTCCTGCCCTCTTGCCACGCTTCTACTTCCTAGCACACCGCTTACAAAGTTTCCTTCCCTGGCAAACAGCCTCAGGTGACGCCTTAGACCACAAAATGTTGAAGAAGAAGAAGAAGAAGAAGAAGAAGAAGAAGAAGAAGAAGAAGAAGAGAGGCCGGGCCAGATTAATGGTACTTCCACAAATAAATGAAGGCGGAAAGTGGATAGTCAGATGAATGAGAAAGTAAGCATGCGGGGGAGATCTGAGGTGTAGAATAGAAGGTATGGTAGTCATGCAGATGAGGAAAATGGATTTCAATCATAACAAAAAGATTCCTACAGTAATTAAAGGCTTGCATAATTTGTGGTATTTGAAGTAGTCTGCTTTCAGCTACCTCATATGTTATTAACCTAGGTTGTTCAGTACATTTAGTACATTCAGGAATAATACTGAAATGAAACTTTCTTCAGTATGTCTGTATCTCTACATTAGATTTCCTATGTTTCCCAGACAACGAACAACCCCCAGAGAACAAACCTAACTTTCTTACTATTGCAGCCGCTCTTTCCACCAACACCACAAAGTGTGCAGCAGTAATAACAAGAGAATATTTCCAGTCACAATAAAGCACAAGTTGTGGTATCATTGCTTTGTGATCCAGTGATAGTATTATTGTGGAAAATATTATGCGTAATCTGTGACTAATTTCTCCCCGTATGACTGCTGATACAAAATCTAGACAGAGGTAGCTGCTCTTTGATTTGAAACATTACATGTTAATGTTTAGTTTAGTATTGATCTTGTAATCACTGATTAAAAGGATTGTGCTTTCAAGCTCCATTGTGTTTGGTTTCAAAACATCTTGCCACCTTAAGCCCTGATAATAATGGAACAAATATGACAGAGTGGACAGAAGTGCAAGAGACAGTAAAATTAAGAAAGGTTTAGTTTTAGGGTAAAACCTTGTTTAGAGGGTGCAGCACAGTGGTGCAGTGGTCATCACCTCTTAAGTTCCTAGATTGAACCCCTCAGTGGGCTGGGAACAGGTCTATAGGTTAATTGGTGACTCTAAATTGCCCATAGATGTTAATGTGCATGTGAATTGTTTGTCAGTCTGAAAAGTTTTACTGCCCTCTTTTGTTGAAAGTTTAAAGTCTGTGACCCCCCCTGAACACACCCAATAGTGATGTCACAGTGTCCTGACCACACCCTAAAGTACACTTCTACATCACTGCAGCAAGATGACACTTTGAATCACTAAAATTCAGCAAAAAAAACAAAAAAAAAACCTGACCTTGTGCCAAGTTGGTCTTCATCATAGATACAAAAAAAAGAAAAAAACATAGTCACAAAATGTTCAGGCTTGTGAGGCCATGACTTAAACACAGCCTTTTGTCTTTATACAGTATTATTACACAATTGCTGCATTTTAGTGGTTAACTTGTTTTCATCCTGGGCATGAAACTGAAACACAGCAAAACAATGGCTGCCCCAAGGCCGAGATGCTATGACTGTCGCCTTGAATTACATTCCCCCCTCTGCCAATCGTATCCTCCTTCAGGGCGTCTGCTGTCAGGGCAGATTTCCATGGTATTAATTTCACTTTCACCAGTTTTTCACAATGCATAGAAACATAGTGTATTTCTGTACACTGCATATGACCATGTGGATTCATTGATAAACAGAACGACAAGCAAAGATACTCACAAACAAGTATGTACTCCTGGTGACAGGCAGTCATATCCGTATATGATCGGACTGATTTTATGCATGCTGCTCACACTAGATGCACCAAAATATTGATTGATCCTTCAGCTCTGTTTGCCACTTTCTGGCTATGTTTGTTTTCATCTCTATCTGGGCGTATTAAGAAAAAAAAAGCTGGAGCTTCTCTGTGGTCTCTTCCTTTTAGCAAGCAAGGGAATATTGAAAGCAGCTCGGCACTCTTCCTGCTTTGAAATCCAGGAGGCAGGATGATTGGATAAGTATTCACTGCACATCGGCGTCCCTGAATGGCCTTGTCTACCTTCGTTCTTAGCACTCTGTGCTCTCTCACTGATATCCACGCGCATTCACGGCATTTCTAATGGATGCAGTGGAGTCAGTTAAGAGAGGGGTTGGTAGCTCATGAGGCTGATGGTACAAGTGTTGAATTTGGACCTAAATGAAATGTTAAATACTGCCATATGTTGCATCCCACTGTCACACAGTGGCATGATGGCACAAGAATTCCTGGGACAAATTCCAGTCCCTATTTTCATCAATCGCCTCTGTTCTCAAAGCTTCTTTGTATGACAAATAGGCTTATATTTCCTCTGTATATATTGTTAATATGGGGGGGAGGGGGAGGGGCAAATTTTGAGGTTTATTCTTATAGTTTTTAACTTATTCTTATTTTATTCGTATTCTTTTAACTTTGTAATTTTATTCTTAGGTTTATTCTTATTTATTCTTATAGTTTTTAACTTTGTAATTTTTAACTTTGTAATTTTATTCTTATTTTATTCGTATCCTTTTACCTTTCTAATTTTATTCTTAGGTTTATTCTTATTTATTCTTATAGTTTCTAACTTTGTAATCTTTAACTTGTAATGTCTATTTTGCTGCTATAATTTTCGTTCGTTACCTTTGTACACTGGAGCGCTGTGACAAAAGAATTTCCCGCAAGGGATTAATAAAGTATATTCTATTCTATTCTATTCTATTCTATTCTCTTATACCCATTGCACCACCTTTCCCATTGTCCAAATAGGCATTAAAGTAACCGCTGCACAATGCACCAGGGAATTAAATTCTGGAATCCACTGTGTTCAGTAATCACCATAATAAATTCACAGAATCCAATTAAATCTACTTTATGCCTCCCATCAGCACGTGAATGGTTGTGAAGGAACAGACGGGCTTTAGCATCAGGTACACAGAATTGGTGGAAGGCTTCTCACAGCTGACAAGCAAAATGCAGGAGTGTTATGGGAGGCAGAGAAGGAGAAAAGCACACAAAGAATAAAGGATAAGTGTGTGCGTGTGTTTGTTTGTGAGGGCTTGTGACTATGGAGAGAGAGAGAAGATGTAGGGGGCCATATGGTCTGTGACTTCCATGGAGTCCAGCAGGAGGTGTCCATGGAGTTGCCTAGGCATGTTTTAATGATAAAGGCAGGCAACAGCCAACAGCTCAGTACTCCCACCACAATTCCACAAGTGCAGGCCTCTCCAGCAGCCAAATGGGCCGTGACTATAAGCTAGAGGAGCCTCTGTGTTTGCGCGTATTTCTATACTTATAAGCACCCCATATCCTCCATGAAATAAAAGGATGAGTAGAATCAGCTCAGTAAAGTCATTTTGCAAATCCTTTTAAAAGCCTCTCTTTTTCATGGGGCAACTTTTCAAGCCAGAATGCTGTTATTATAATGGCTATAATTTATGGTTATAGTTAGTATAATCAT
Organism: Argyrosomus regius; assembly: GCA_946959425.1. Taxonomy (NCBI): domain Eukaryota; kingdom Metazoa; phylum Chordata; class Actinopteri; family Sciaenidae; genus Argyrosomus; species Argyrosomus regius. The sequence continues at coordinate 21,178,003 of OX336886.1, forward strand.
TAGGTCAGCTATGGCTCTATGACAATAAAACAAACAACGCTGGAACCAGATGCAGTGTAGTGTGCCCAGTGCTCTTGCATCTTTACTGAGTAGCTCCAAGATTAAAGGACAGCATAAATGTAATGAAGTCAGTGACAAACGATTTGATGCCACTGATTAAAATAATAACAAACTCCAAAGAAGGGTATCTTAATAACTACTCCAAAAGAAGTTTTATCAGCAGACTGTGTTTTTTGCTAAAATAGATTAGCTTCCTTGTTCTAAACAAGTGTTACTTCATAAGCCTAGGAAATTTGAATACCTATTATGCAAGGTCATTCATTATAATATAATAGAGAACCAGCCCTAGTGCCAGTAAAGTTCCCTATCCCCTTGTTTATTTTCATTTACATAGCAATTTCGGAGTCATCTTTTTGTGTTTAACCATGCATTTTCTGGACACTATTAATTTGTGTCCCTCTGCTACAGTTTAAGATTAGGATTTATGGTGAAATACAAAATCACGGATAAGGGTAGGATTAAGGTTTATGGAATAAATGGAGGCCATACAGCAATACAAAGATGTGTATGTATTTAGGTGTGTACTCTACTGTCTCCCCCATCTACATTGCCAACTGTGCATGTGCCAGCTTTTACTTTGGAAGTGTCTGTGAGAGAGGGAAAATGAGAAAAGCCACTTAAATGAGCAGGCAACACACGGAGGTACTTACATTATCCACACAATGACATTTGCCATACACACAATATCCAGCACAAACAACTACACAGAGAGAAAAATACACTCCAGTCTTTAAGTGTTCCCAGTATTTCTGAACAGGTTCCTTTCAAGCTAACCTGCTGAAGTAATCAGAACTATACAATAAATACCATTAGGAAGCATAAGAAAGGTACAAAGCAAAAACATTTTTCAATTAGCAATCTTATCACCCCTCTGAGGTTTGGGGCCACTGCATAGCAGAGACAATGGACGCACAATGCATTTCCAGTCACAGCATTCTGCCTCCACAGAGCATACCTTCTCTAAACAACAGGCTGGCTCTGTGGATGTAAAACATTCTGTAATTAGTGTTTTCTCTTTTTTCCCTGTGTTCAATGATTGGCCATTGTACTAAACACAATGGTGGAAATTATACATTTTTTGTGTCCGTAGTCAATGTCAAATTGCTTTCATTAATTTGTGTGTCAATCCAGACTTAATTAAGATTACACTGAATCAAGCTTGTATATACTGTGCTTTGTTTATACTGTATATGGTGGTATAACAATTCGGTTATCGCTGCATTTTTCTTTGCAATCTTTTAACCATAGTTTTGGTGATGGCAACATCTGTTGGTCTGTTGGTACGTCTATCACTTTGGTCCAGACAACAACTATGTCTTGACAACGTTTGGGGTGGACTGCCATGAAATTTATATAGATATAGATACAGTATATAGATAAGGATATCGGAGTGTAAATTCTCATGACCTCAGTCGTGCCTAGACTTTTCTTGTAGCACCACCAGCAGAGAGCAAAGCTTGCTCTTATGCTGTGAAACATCTCAACATCTACTTGATAGATTGGCACAAAATGCATACAAACATTCGCTGTCACCAGTATCCCTGACTTCACCTGTGGCCCAACCCCGAGTTTGACATTTGTGGTTTTGGTTGACAACTATTGGATTGACTGGACATATTCACCCAAGGCTTCCCAAATTGATATCAGAACTAAAAAAAAAAGATGGTGAACTCTCCACAATTTCAAGCATGATGCATTGTTTTGAAAAGATTTTGGTTCAATTTCTAGGTTAAATTTTCTTGTGTCTTATTACAAAACAAGCATACATTTTGTTCCCAACATTATCTATCTAATCTACTCTGACCATTTTGTCTTAATCCTAATCTGAATTAAACATAAAACTCAGTCAGCAAAAACATCAAAGTTTGGCCAAGAGGTGCAGTTTCAGTGCTCCAGGACTGCTTTGATTAATTGGAACATGTTTAAGGAGGTTGCACGTGTATGGTTTACACAGACCTAAAGGAATAAGCATCATCTGTCACTGGCTACATCTGCAAGTATGTGGATGGTGGTGTAAACACAAAAATGACACCACCCAACCAAAGGCCCTGGCTGGATGCTGAACAAAAATCTGTTGACAAAGCAGCATTGGGGACATACTTTCCAGTTGCCTCGAGAGAACGAAAATCCTCCTTTGGAACCAAGGAAATTGAGGAAAGAAGGTAAAAGAGGCAGAGCATTCAAAGCCTAAACAACTTGTACCCTTGAGCTGAATCATCTAACAACATGCAAATTGTGGCAGCCTCACCTCCAGATGAGTAAGAGATATGTATAACTGCAGGCAGGGTGAGAAAAACGTTGCAGATGGTGAACCTTTGTAAGGTGACCGGCCCAGACAGCATTGCAAAAAATATGTGCGCACCCTGATGACACAACTGTGGAGTCTGCTGTGAGATTTTAACAATATCTGTGAGGACATCATGCACATGCTCTTAAAACACCAATGCCAAAAGCCTCAAGTTATTGTATGTATAAATGACAGCATCTTTTTCAACGCCTGCTGAACAAAAGAGATGTTAATAATGTTAGAAGTAACCCAGACCCTCTTTTAGGAATTTGAAGATACACTCTGCTCTTTCCCGGCTCTTTGAGTATGCAGACAACCACCATCTCCTAATAGTGAGAAAGTATCATTAATACATCTACTTCTTGAGTGATCATGGCCAGGTTTCACAGTCAGATTTGAAAATTGAACTGTTTCAAACAAAAATGTTTTACAGTGGATAGTGAGACCTGCTCATTACAGGAGCTAGTCAACCGACAACGGCATATTATAGCAGGATTTTCAGTCAGACAAATAAAAAACTACTTTGTTTCTATTTTCTAACCTTTGGAATTGTATATTACAGCAACACGATATTTCCACAAACCTGCACTGCCAGTTGGTAAAAAAAAAACCTTAACATTTGCCAATGAACCATCCCTCATCAAAGAACCATTAATTTCACTGGCTTGTGAGGGATCTTACCTCGGTTGCCTTTTGACCTTTACATCCCAACTAATAATAGCCAGTAATGCAGTTTTAATTGCAGATTGATTGAAATGTCTGCAGTGCATTAGCACACAACAATGGCAAAAAAAAATAGGAAGTCAAGACGCAGACTGAAATGGATTATCTATTGTAAGCAAGTCTGCAAGTTGATTTTCATCCTGCAAAGGACAGAATGAAAACAATGGGAGCCAAAAAGGATTCATCTAGTCAAAGCTCTAAAGCATGCTTTGAAAAAAGTGGTTGGTAATAATGCAAGGTATACATGGTTTGTTTGAAATTGACTAAAATATACAAAAATATATGCTGTTCTACATTTATTTTTGCATGTCTTGAAATCATGCAGTCGTGCATGCATACACGTTGTCCAACTCATATTGTGTGATTTTATTGTGTGAAAATCTTATTTAGGACATGTTACATGTTCATAAATATGTTTAACCTCTCAGTAGGCTTTGAAATATAAGCCCTTCTTTGGTCCTAACAGGGTATTCATTTTAATATTTGAAACAAATGACAGCAGCCAGCAATAAAATGTTGAAAAATTATTGAAAGCAGTACTACTATCTGTGTGATCAGTAATAATTCAGGGACAGACTCAGAGCTGAGTGCAGAGCAAGTACTTGAATACATTTATGACTTCCTGCCAGAATTACATGTCACCACAAATGATAGTACTTAATATTTAATGTAATGACATAACCATTAGGGAAATGTTGTATCTCTCTTACCCTTTTTATCTGCTCAAATATTTTGCTGGATTATCTAAATTATAACATTAGTTAAGTAGCTCTGTCCTTGATTATGAAACCTTTAAATGGACTTTCGATATTTATGGATGATAAAGGTTTCGACTAAGCATTAAACTAATGTACCAGAGATGTTGTTTCATGTTGCACATGAATCTTTTAAAAAGGACAAATTAATGCACAGCGAGTCATCTCCCCCTCACAAAGAAAACAATGTGCACCAACACACTAAGGCAGCCATCTGCGGTGCCATCTTTAGAACACGTTAAGGACTTAAGATGGCTGTGGTCAGAATAATGGTACATCAAAATTTGCCTGCTAAGCGTCTTCATCTTTTAAATCATCTCCAATATTTACCATGTTTTGCCACACGTCTGCTCATGGAGCTTCTTAGGTCGGGCAGAATTTAACATTCACTCCGTTGATTCACTTTATTTGCTTCCATGGCTGTAATACGATTCATATCTGGAAAACCGGAGCTTCGGCATGAGCCGTGTAGTTATCAGGGCAGATCAAGAATTATAGTGACTATAGTAATTTGTCAAGAAGCTTGTGTTTCAATAGAGCATGTTTTCTTAATCTCTGATGACACAGCATATTCATTTTATGATTTAATACAGTAAATATCTTACATATTGTACTGTTAACTTAACTTTTTTTGCTACTTTCTTTGTTCAATTTGAATTACTTAATTAAATAAGACCTTCATTGGCCTTATATTAATGTTTATCTGTGTGGGCGCCATTCATTCTATTTGACAAAGGCAATTATCACCTGTCATTTGGTGTGTGTAGCTTTGTAGCCTATGGGCTTGTCAGCCTGTAACCACCTGTGGTGGATAATAAACTTCTGTGTGACCTGCAAGAGGTGAATATGATATGTATGCCTGTATTTTGTGCTATATCTAACTGTTATAGTGTGACGAGATGGGATGTGCAACGAGTTTAGCAACATGCTAACTAGTGGTAGCATTCTGTGCTAATGTGCCTGAATATCGTAGTTTTAGCATTGTGATATTTCTGAAGCAAAAGCTGATGCTAATTCGACATGAGATAGTGTTTGATATTGTGGCTCAATTTGGACAATATGCTCTAAGGAGACGGACGTTGGAGAGAGAGAGAGACGAGTTTCCAACCAGTGGCCCTGCTGTTCTGTCCTGCCGTGTCGTGTCCTGCTGTGCTGTGCTTCATTCTGACTTCGCTGCCGTGCCATTGCCCGCGTGTGTGTTTGGATTGTGACCCGCCATTGCCAACGCCATTGCCATTATCGTCGTGAGACTTTCATCCCCATTCCCCTTCTACCCCTACTAATAACTCTGGATTCGTGAGTACTAACATATACATGCACGTGCTTTTATTTTGTGCTCAGCTCTGAGTGAAACGGCCATTTCAGTTTTCAGGCCCCACCGCACACAAGCTTCAATAAACAGGCCTGCAACGGGTTAAAACTTCTTTTGAGTGTGTTTCATATGTGTGGGCCCACAGGTAAACTATTGAGTTTTGAATTGTGGTAAATTAAAGAATACTGTTTTGAAGGTAACTTAAAGATTTTTGAAAGGGATTAAATATTATTTATTTTCAAGTTTAAAAGTCAAAAGGTTTTCTTTTGGAGAGTAAAGTGTTTTTGTTTGTAACAAAGGTATTAAAAGGTACTGAAGGTATTTTGTTTTAAGAGTATCTAACTAAAAGGGTTTTTTTAAGTAAAAGGAAAGGTGTGAAACCAAAAAAGGAAATTGAAGTTTATTTTGAAAATCTTTGTATTCTTACCTTGAATAATTCTGTGCATTTTATTTTATTTGGTACAAAAATACATTCAACTTATTTCATTTTGTGTAAATAAATACCTGTGAAGGAATTTTGTATTTAAAGTACAGTTGTGGTGGTCATTATTAATATAACAGACATTATTAATGGTACACATTGTTAAAGTAACATATTAAAAAAAGTTGTATTTTCCTACAACGAGCCCAGGCCCAGTCTCATTGTATTACCCACTCTAGCTTTAATTTTAACTACATGGGACCTGGGTTACATGGGTATTGTATTATATTTATTATATAAAAATAGACCTAAAAGGTACGTTCTTTGCTTTAAGCACAGGTCTTAGGCTACTTTTCAAAGGGCTACTCACAGCAGTCAAGCTCTGCAACGTTCATTGCTTGAATTTTGATGGCTGTAAGGTAATAATGCATTTATTTAAAGTTGCATTTGTTTGGGATGTGGTACTATTTGGCCAGTCTAGTAAGTTTTATCTTGCACAGCCATATGCACATGTAATGTATACTACTTTGTCTGTGAGTATAAATCACATAAAAATAAAAGCTCAGTCTTTTCAACAAAAATCTTCACCCATATACAATGCATGAAACAGCAGGTAATCTACTGTCTATTGATTTTTAAAATTCATTAAAGCTACAAAAGCTAAAGTATTATACGTCATAAACCACTGTGTTTGCTGCTGCTGGGTTTACAGTACAGGTCCAGCTGTGTGATGCATGCATTTTTCAGCTTCTGCATTTAACAGCTAGGAGGTTTAAATTAAAGCAACTTTGGAGAGAAAGCTGTATTTTTCCAATTTATTGCCCTCAGTTTCAGAGTGCAATATCACTGTCGTAAATATAGACAGCTGTACATGTGCATTTGTGTACTTTGCTAACGCAGCAAAACATCAAACAAATGCAACAACACAAAGTATAGCAGCCAGCTAATATTACTCACTAGTCCAACAGCAAGAAGCCTAGCTCAACGTTATCAACAACTAAAAGTCAGTCCCAGATTTACTCTTGTACAGCAGCTTCTTGCCTCGGTCACTTTTTCATTTTCTATGCTTAGCTTCTGCCATCAATATCCTCCTCTTCGGTCTCTCACCATTAGCTATGTCCACAGAAGCTGTCCCTGCAGACCGCACATGGCAGCAGCACACAAAGTACAGTGCAAATTCTGTTTTCTCTTTTTCCTAACTTTCATATGCAAGTAGGGATCTCATAGCTAAATCTAGCAATCTGTTTATAATAGATATTTGACTTGACAAGTCGATTTTACTGGTTCTAACTTAGTTTTTAGGATGTTAGTTGCCTGGTGAGCTTCTCCATGGTGTCTGTGCATGCTTGTGTTGTCATAATTTCCATGGCATCCTATACTCCTCCATTTCAGGTAAGTATAAACATGGGCTAAAGCAGCGGTCCCCAACCTTTTTTGCGCCACGGACCGGTTTCAATAGGAGACAATGACACCACAAGTGTGTTCCTTATGTCCAGTCTATTCCGTAATTTTGTTTTGGTCGCTGTCACTAGAGAAAACCCTGCTTCACAAAGATAGGATGTTGGAAAGGGGAGCAGGGTTTTCAGTGCTTTTGTGGCGATCTCAGGATATTCTGCCTTGATTTTAATCCAGAACACCGGCAGGAGTTGTTGTCTGAAACATAGTTTTAAGGCCACCATCATTTTCAATCTCCAGCAGTTGATCTTCTTCTGGCACGGACAGGCTCGATTCACCTGGTTTGTTCACAAATGAATCGCAGATCCATTCTTTCGCAGTTCGTGGGTCTTTTGTGGTTGTGAAGTACCGCTTGAACTCTTTTAAAAGCAAAGACAGGTGATCGCGCACCAGCTGGGAGAATGGCGGTTCAGGCTCAGTCTCTTCCAAAATCCCTGCTAATGTTTGAAACATGTCAAATATCCCTCTGTTCATTCGCCGTCCCCACAATTCCAGTTTGTCTGTACTCTGCGTCCATCTCCTTACAAAGCTGCTCAAACAGACGACAGTTAAAGTCATGTGTTTTGATGTGGTTAATAACTTTAACGACATCAGTCAATACACTGTTAAATTCAGGTGACATTTTTCGGATAGCCAGCATTTCCCTGTGAATGACACACATTCAGGTGCAACCTCCTTAACCCGAGCAGTTAATCCAGAAAGCCGTCCAGTTATGGCAGCAGCTCCGTCCGTGCATATGCCGACACAAAAGGACCAATTCAGTTTTCCTGATATGTAATCATTCACAGACTTGAATAGTTCTGCGGCTGTGGTGTTGGTTGGCAACGATATTGCACATAACATTGTCATGAGTCTGTGTTCCCAGTGTCTTCCCTTCCCCCGTGTCTGTGTCTCCCTCTCCTTTAGGGGTGGATCCACTGAGCAAGCAGGTGTGCAAGCGACGCACCTGTTCTCCATAATCATCAACCCCAGTTAAAAGCCCGGTCTCTCCAGTCACTCGTCGTCAGATCGTCCAGTTTCCCATGCGGTATTCTGCGCTCAGACTCCTGTATTTTCCCAGTGTTTTTGTGAGAAGAGTTTCCTGTGTGTTTTTCGTGCAACTTACCTGTTTTTCGTCTGTATTCAGGAATCCTCCTCGCACGCCTGCTACCTGTTTGCACCAGTTGGATCTGTCCTCCTCCTTCACCGTACGTCCCTGGCTTCACTTCCCTGTCCTGCCTTGTCGTTTGGTCTCACCGCCCTGCCTCCCCCACATCCCTGCTCTCACCGGCTTCCTCGCTCCACCCGGAGCCCACCACAGTCTTCATTAAAAACCCTTAATCTGATTCCCTGTCTCCGAGTCTCGCTTTTGGGTCCCCTCTCTGTTGAAATCGTGACAAACATATCCTCATGCACATCCTCCTAATATATATATCGCACATAAACAAGTAGTATTGCCTTGTTGGCAATATCAGTAGACTCGTCAACCTGGATTGCATACCACAGTGATTTATTAATCCTCTCCAACAATAGTGTCTCAGTGTCCTCTGCTATTTCCTCAATTCGCCTAGTGACAGTTGTAGCCGAAAGAGGAACCTGTGCTATCTTCTTAACTGCAGCCTCTCCTAGAAGTTCACGGCAAATGTCCTTAGCGGCGGGCAGGATCAATTCTTCACCGATAGTAAAAGGTTTCTTCACCTTAGCGATACGGTTAGCCACTAAAAACAATGCTCTCAGTGCACTCACATTTGTTGATGTGGTTGTGGTGGCCATCAGTACTTGCTTCTGTCCTTATTCACGTTTTTTTTCTTTCAAAAAAGTCCAAAGGCTTGTCTTTTAACGCAGGGTGCTTGGTCTCCATGTGCTGAAGCAGTTTTGAAGGCTTCATTGCCTCATTTGCTAGCCTGTCACCACATATTATGCAGAGCGGGCTTGGCGCGTGAGAATCACCTGTGGCGATAAATCCGTATTTTAAGTAGGACTCCTGATATTGTCTTTTAAATGCAGCTTTTTTTTCTTGAAAGTCATAGGCTCTTCTTCTTCTGTCTTCTCATTGGGCCTTTTCCCCTTTCCAAAGAAAGCTTGTTTTTTTTACTCATTTTTGCTAGCTTTGAGGGTTAACTGGGGTAACATATCACGTGACCAAGACGAGCGTCTTGACCTGTCTTAACCCGTGTCAAGAGGCACAGACGCACAGACGGATGTAATTGGGAGAGAATCCCAAAAAAATTTATTTTATATTTTTCAAAATAAAACATCTTTCAGACTCTGATCATCAATAATATATATATATATATATATATATATATATATATATATATATATATATATATATATATTTGTATCATTTCTGTGCAGCCCGTAGGGCTGAACGATTTCAGGAAAAGATCTAACTGCGATTTTTCTGGCAGATATTGCGATTTCGCTTTGATTCATGATTTTCTTCAAATCAAGCTTCAGTGCAATACTCAGAATGTACAGTAACATTTACAAACACAGACAGAAAATTACATCATACCATTAAAACATTAAATGCCATTACTGTAATGCAAGAATGAAAACTAAAGTTAAGAACTGATTTATGTATTTATTAAGAAACATGCATGTACATTCTATGAAGTCCTTGACCAACTAAAAGAGCCATCTTTGACTGTTTTAACTTAAAGTAGAGCAAAAAATCCTCAATTTTGTTAAGTTTAAAAAGATAAATAAAATACAAAAGAAACCTTACAGTAAATGAAATAGAAAAGTAATGGTAATAAAATAAACTCTTACTAAAATAAAATGACCCTACCTCTTCCCTTCTGAAAAATATGTCAGACATTATAATAGGTGGGCCATTCATTTATGGCTCAGCAGCACCCAAATATTGTACATCTATTCTGTAAACAATATAGCATTAAACATTATAGCAAAAATAGCAAATATCTTTTTTAAACAAAGGCTGACACCACAAGTCAGGGTGAAGTGCAGAACAAATAAAATCTCAAAAGTACTAAATCAACAATAATACTTGCTTCCCTGACATCTCTACATCACTCTTTTATTTTTTGTCAAGAAAACCAGCATGTCAACCTTTGATGGTTTTAGACATGAGCGCTGACATGTGACAACATTGCCACTAGCAGTAAACAATCTCTCTGATGGCGAACTGGTAGCTGGTATGGATAGGAATTTACGAGCCAGTTTGCTCAGCCATGGAAAGTTAACATTGTGCACTCTCCACCAGGCCAGTGGATCTTCCTCTCCATCAATAGTAGGAGTCATCAGGTAGTTGTCCAGTTCAGCTTTGATGGCATCTTTCAACTGCGTAGTGGAAGAAGAAGGAGGGACAGCCTTGCTCTTGAAGAAGCTGCCCAATGACCGCTTTCCCTTCCCTGTGGGGATGGCTCTGCCTCTGCTGAACCCTGGGGCATGGGATCTGTGGTGCTGACACAAGCTCTCTTTTCCTGCAAAACACAGAGATAAGAGCTGTCAAACTTTTGCAGTCTGATGTGATTTAGAGCAATTGGGCATTCTATGTAAACATTAAAAAATGCCAATCAGTGTAATAAAAATATCACTTGTATTGATGTGGCATTTTGTATTACTAAACTACACAAAGAAAGAGGACGAGTTACCTTTCGTGCCACCTGTTCCATTTCAATCTTCACTCTTTCTTTGATGTCTGGGACATTCTCTGCACTTATGTAGTCAGTCTTGAATCTAGGATCAAGGAAAGAGGTAATGTCCAGTAGCTCCTGTGTGGCTGGGTCGCTGTATTTATCTTCAATGTAGCCAAGAGCTCTTGTTTTGATTTCCTTGGTAAGATTTGTGTCTTCATCACTTTCAGTCAGGGTTGATGTTCTCAGGAGATGGAGAACTGGCTTCAGGTATGACACACTTACATAGGCTTCACCAGACAGGGCATCTGTAAACTCCTGAAGAGGACCAAGGGTGTTGTTTATTGATTCAAGGACATCTGTGTCCTGCCAAGTGGGGTCGTCTGCAGCCTCAAACCCGAAATACTCCCAAATGACCGACGTGCTGTTTTTCTGCTTCTGGTCCAGCTTATACTGATTGGTTAGCATGACCTGTCCACGAGCAGCATGCGGCTTCTGATTGGTTGGCAGGATGGTAGGGAGATGGCATGCAGGCTATGTGTAAAATAGTTGACACAACAGATCCCGGGTCAGTCAGGAGCACTGCAAAAAAACGCGGCTTTGCCGATTATGTGATCGTGTTGTCTGAAATCGCAATTTCGATCAGAAAACGATTAATCGTTCAGCCCTAGCGGCCCGGTGGTTGGGGACCGCTGGGCTAGAGGACTGACTCTATAAGGATGTTTATTCTCTTTTGTGCTTTTGTTTTTTATGTTTTTTAGAGTTGTTTCTTTATCTGGTTAGTAATCTCTGTGCCAAATAGAAGCTTGCCTCAGAGTTAGCTTCTCTGGTCTGATTGCCAGTTTTACATATTGAGGGTAGATGTCACAATGGCAGTCGTGACTCTGTGGATTCCCTGTGTTGCCCCTTGTCTCCCCATCCTTGTGCTTCTTGTGTTTACTTGTCAGTCTCTCCTTGTTAGTCTCTGTGTTTGTGTGTTGTGGGCGTGGCACATTTCCCTGGTCTCTCCTGGATAATCACGGGTGAAGCTCACCTGCCTTCCATCAGTTCATCACCTCAACTGCATATAAACCCTGGCTTGCCTCCCACGCCTTATCAGATCATTTGTTCAGCTACCGTGGTAGTCTACGTTCGGACCTCCTTAACTGATGTTTTTTGTGTTTCCAGTTGGTTTCCTAGTCTGTTTTTTAACCTCTGATCCTCTTGTGCTCAGGTCCACCACCATCATCACCTCCTGCCTGCCTACCTGCTTGCCTGCTCTCCACCAACCATCTCTGGACAGCCCACATTCCGTGCCTCCACCGTCTATTCCACCCACTGCTTCACCTCAGCCATTCCCTCCTCCTCATCAACGGACCATCTCCTTCCCCTTTCTTCCCACATCACAAATAAATCCCCCTCTATTGCCAATCTCTGTCTGAGCCTGCATTTTGGGTCAGTTCCTGCGTTATCATGACAGTAGATTGATATTTAACCGGTTGTTGTTTTTTTTACCATTTATATTTATTTTATATTAAATAAATCTCAACCACTTTGAACAAAACACTTAATCTAAAACAGAAGCCATGCTATTTCAGTTTTTAAATCTAAAACACAGAAGAGTGACTCCCTAAAGATTGGTGTGTTTGTTTAATAAGGTGCTTGATGGGAAGATGTGATGACTGATTACAGATGACTGACTGATTGCAGCCTACTGACTATCTGTCATAAGAAAATGCCTATCGAACTATGCAATACCACAAGTAGCAAAACATGTTCAATGATTTTTGTTTGTCACTGTGTGTTTGTCTGCACTTTGTTACATGAAACCCTTGATGATTATAAATGTGTCCCTAATTAAACAAAGCCACAGCAGCATGTTAATGAGAAAAACAACAAAAGTGTAGTTCAGTTACCTGAAGTGTGATGAAAGTAGGTTTATTCAACTAAAACAACACAGAAAATTGCTGCATGTTTGGGTTTATTTATTATTCACGAATTATACTCAATAATTCACTAACTATGAGTAATTCATGGACGGTACTACTGGGATTTTTTCTTGTCATTGATGTCCTCTGCTTCAGTCAAACTGCAGAACAAATGCACACACTCACATACATATCCGTACACCCCCCAAACACACACACTATTCATTACAAAGCCGACTGTGGAGACGCGTGGGATCAAAATGTTTGATGTGCCACCTCAGCTTTTATTCATATCCATTAAAGTACACTGAAATTTGAAGTCTTTTCAATATCTGAATTATAAATTATAATGATACAGCTATTGTCTATATTTTTTTTTCCATTTTTCATAAGAGGATAAAACGGCAGATTCACTGAAACAGCATCTAAGCTTCAAGCCTCTTGGTGGGACTTGTTGTGAGACAACAGAGCCGGCGAAGAGACGCACTGTCAATTACTGTGGTGTACTATTGGCTGGAGAAAGTCATAATAGTATATAGTGATGGGAAGTTCAGCTCTTTTCAAAGATTCGTCTCTTTTGGCTCACCTCCCTCAGAAGAGCCAGCTCTTAAATGGCTCTTCTAGCCTTCTATATTAGCCTAATTTAGCAATTATGTATGGTTTGTGTGCTAGTAAGCAATTTTTCATAAAATGCTTATTTTTATGCATTTTTTTTTGTCTGTGCAGGTTTGTTGTTGACCCTTTTACAAACTCTGCACTCACTTGCAGTCTCCCATTATCATTGAAATGCAGCCAGATGCTGCTTCTTTTTCAGTTTTCACTCATGTCTTCACTTTTTTCATCACCGTCTCTCTGTCGCTGTTGTGTGTACCTGGCCCGTACCCCTACACTCGATGCCTTTTTGGAGTGTCCACATAATGGTATGATCCCAGTTTGATTGTCCCCCATGGTGTGCCCATCATCAAAATAAAGTCCCGTCCCCACCTGCATGATTTCTGGGCAGGAGCGGCCGAAGATTCGTCTCTCCCCGACAGGAGTCGGCTCTTGTCATTCGCTACAAAGAATCGGCTCTTAAAGCCGGCTCGTTCATGAACGACACATCACTAATAGTATAGCCTACACACTGATGCAATGTCTCCTTCAACTTGTCCACATAACATTACCGGTTAGCTGTCAGCCATAAGCTATTGAAGCTGTCTGTACATTTACAGCAGTCATTTCGAAAACCCATCATGCTGTCTGTTTTTATGTGAAACTGAAAGCTACTTAGCCTAGCTTTCCAATGTTAGCACTGCTCCCACCGCACAATACTTTTCATGCATTCTACTGTACTTCGACAACTGCTGAGTGCCATTAGTGATCTCCCCCAGACTCAGTGCTGTGCTGCATTATAGAAATAAGGGTGTGTAGCTAGCATTAGCTGTTTTTATTTCATGGGTCCAGATGTGTGATGACAAGAAGCTCACAGCAACAGGCTGTCCTGTGACTTCAGCACTCCATACATTACACCATGGCCTGAATAACAGATAGTCCCAGGGCCACAGGAAACATCTTGCACCCACTGATGGCTACATTCTTCAAAAAAATGAAGAATGTATAGAAATATTGTATGTTATCTTAGTGATATTGTTAGTCATATTACAGTGGATGCACAAATCGTTTAGTATGTTTTTCTTTTTCTAGCAGAAAATTAATGAGTTATTAGTGAGGTTGGAGGGGTATACAGTGCATAATGACAGAGTAGCATAAGGAGTCCCAAAGTTTCTGTAGTGTTGAGGTCACAGATGGGGCAAGGCGATGAGTAACAGCAACACAACAGCTGGTTACTGTGCACAAAACTCCTTATTAGATACAATAAACAACATGGATTAATGTAAATCCCTATTAGCACAAATTAAAATTTCAGCTGGACTTAATGTGGAGATAAATTCTCCATTTTTGCTAACCTTGCAAGGCAGCTGGACTGAAAATCTCAAGATCATGCGACAATCTATCTTGCTTCAAGCTTCAAGGATTCAAGCTATGTGCTTGTCTCTGAATCTCAGTAAGTGTCCTATAAGGTGTTTTAATGCTTGGTGTGTGTAACAACGTGTGAGAAGTGACTCCGCTCAAAAACAACAATGTGATTAGACTAATTAGGCAAAGAAATAAAGGAGCTGGCAGTACAAAATCAAGGGTACAAAATCAAGTGTACAAAGAGTACAAAATCAAGGAAAAAGTCCAAAAACTGAGGTAGAAAGTTGGAAAACACTAGGAAATGGCTCACTAACAGCAAAACGCTTGACCAACAGACAAAGACAAACTGGCAACTGAAACAAAGGAGCACCCAACATCAGTGGCGGCTGGTGAAAAATATTCTAGGTGGGGCTGTACCATACCATCCCATCCCAATACAATTAACACAAACTGCAGGATACCAGTGCTCTGTGAAATAATAAGTAATTATTTAATGCTAATATAAAACATTTGAGGCATTCTTATACAAAAACAAACACTGCACAATCACAAGCTTTACATGTAAAACAGAACTTATAAACAATTGACGTATCAATTTCTAACAAAGCAGAACATGTTGGAAAGGCTGTTGACTTTAAACCAGTGCCCCCTGTGACAGAAGTGATCAGCTGTTGAGCGCATGAAACGGTGCCGTTAGTCGTTAATAGGCAACACAAGAGGCATACCATCAGAACAACTCCCCAGCCTCCTCGGGGCGATTTCTCCAGCGCCCCAGAGCAGCTGAGACATGCAGACAAGGGACAGCATGTTGCTGCGCAGTGGATTTTCTATCATATTTTGCACATATTAATGGATTATAACATTATTTAAACACACAAATATTGAAAATATGAATGATTTAATATTATTATTATTTTTTTCATTTTTCATTTTTTCATTTTATTTTTGTGGCTTAGGGAGGGCGGTGCCCTGTCGCCCTCTATTGGCCAGCCGCCACTGCCCAACATAATGTTGCGTTCCAAAAACATGGAACACATGGAAAATTTCTGAACTCCTATAAAATACAAAAGATCGCTCGCTCAAACAATCAGTCAATCAATATACAAAAGTAGTCTTACATGTTACTGTTTATAACGCAGACCGTTTGGGCCTCTTGGGGGCATAAATTAAATTAAGAGTAGAAACCACTACTGTTGAATTGTGTGTACTCTTGCCAAAGAAACATCAGGTTTTCAAGGTCAGCCATGTCTTTTGTTTCCATTTGGCATCATGCACCTGGAAGATTAGAGGTTGGAAATCGGAAATTTAAACTGGGAAATACCATCCTCCAACTATGACTGGAACATAGTATAATATTAGAGAGGGAAGGATTAACTTGATTTGAACTAATCAGGACAGGACGGACAAAAACACAACATTCGCAGAGTAAGTAAAGTTACACAAGACACATGAAGAAAGACTCTTAACATAAAGAGGAAGTAACTAAACTAAAACCCAAAACTATGACAGATGGTTCATCCAATCACTTGCCAAGTAGTTTTTGAAAGCTGCCCGCCATTTTCCAACGCAGACTTTCCTGTTCTGTTCTTCTATGCAGCAAACCAGCTGGCACAATCATGTTTCAACTTTGCTTTCATACATTAATTAGCAACAACTGTACAAACTGACTGATACATTATGTTTAGCTTAGCCTCTGCCTTACCCACCAGTTTGTCTCATTGCCTTCCATTCTAGCAAATGTATATATTTGTTTAATTATTACTAATAATACTTTGTGGTTGTGATACACATCAGAATATGAAATAAATGTATTTGTGTACACTCTTGAACACAACAAAGGCAGAAGTTTGTGTACACACAAATAAACAAAAGCATACTATTACCTTTTAAAACTGTTTACTCTAAGAATTTACAGACTGCAGGTGAGTTCAAATCTTTCATCACAGCAGCACCGCTGCTGACAGAATTCCAATGAGGCCATTACTTCCTTCAGCCATCCTGTTTTATATCCTCATTTGCATACGCTTTCCTTTCTTACTTTCTTTCCAACCTTCTCTTTGTCCTCTCCCATATGCTAGCCCTTTCATTTCTTCATGTCTTGCCTGTCTCCACACCTTTCTATTCCTCTCAGTTTTTCCACTCTATTCTCTTTTCCTCAGTCTTACATTCTGTCCTTACTTCTCTCTCCCTATTCTCTCCTTTCACTGTGCCTACTAACAACCTTCTGATGTCTATCAAAGTTGAATAATAAGAGGTAATTTTTCCAGTACATTCACTCACACAGGCCGAACCTGTCATGCCCTAAATTCCTATGGTTTCTTTGGCAGTGAGTCAGCAGCTGCGTAAAACAGATATTTAAAAATGTCTTAAATAGCAGTGGTGGAGCAAGTTCTCTGGTCTTTTAAATAAGGAAAACTAGAAAGAAACAGTGAAGAAGAATGAAGAAATAATTTGTTAGAAGTCCTTCATTCATAATTCTACTAAAGTAAAAGAGTATTAGCATAAATATTTAGAAGCTTAGGACACTGTTACCTTCTGAATTTCCCCTTTATATGAACCTACAATAATACAACATATTTTATTTGATTAAATAGTAACTAGTTACTGACATTATCAAATAAATATATCCATTCCATTTATTTTCCATAACCGCTTACCCTCATCAGGGTCATTTAAGTAGATAGAGTGAGTAGATAGTGAAGTGTGCAGTGTTTTGTTAAAGATACATGTTAAACTCTAGGTGAGGTGCAGATTGATTTTTATTATGTTGTAAGAGCTTTTGATTTAATATTCTTATTCTTAATGGTTTCACAACTGCTTCTGAACACAACATGACTAAATTGTGCCAGGAAGATCTGTGGAGCCATTCTGATTTCTGACTCACACACTCACTCATCACTCACATCCTACTCTCCTCATCCCTCTCTTTTACTATTCAGTCCCGAACACTCACTCTGTTATCCACTCTGCTCTCCTCCACAACCTCCCTCTCTACGTCCTCCATTTCCTCCTCTCTCCATGTCGTTCACTTATCCTCCACCTTGTGTCTCTCACCACTGTGTTTCCTCCTCCTGCCCTTCCTGCCGTACACCTTGCTGAAATATGAGTTCATAGATGAATTTCACGAGGAGTTGTGGCACCTTGGTGCAGAGACGAGGCTAATGAGAGGCAATTACCAAGACGCAGAACTCACTAATGGACTTTTACCATCGTTTGTCTCCAGCTGATCTCCTCCTCTTGGGGTAGGGCACAGTGAGGGTGAGCCACAGGTGATTCTGAGTGTGTTCCTTGAGTTAGAATATAAGTGTTTCTCCAAGTCAAGCATTTAAACACAGAGAAAAAGCAATCTGTCGACATGACTGCAATTTTAGGCAAATGCACCGTTGATGTTCAATGGGAAGGGCAAATACAAAACCAGATAATGGATCCAGGGCATTATACCAATTATTAGTTATAGCAGTGAAAAGCAGTTGCTTAAAATGTATGACTGGTGGCTGGAGTGTATTCAATCTTGCAATGGCCAGTGGACAGCAGTTGGCAACAGCAATAATAGTCACAACAACTTTGAAATTACAGGCTTATAATTACACAGCATGAGTGCAAATAAGTTAATACAATAGATTTATTTAAATGTTATAGTATTGAAAAGGCTGGCAATTACAGATTAATCAACTCAAGTATATTTGTCGAGCCAGATATCACAATGTCTCATTAGGCTTCCAACACCAGTAGGGCTTTCTAACTCAGCCCTAATTTGGTCAAGAAAAACTCCCTCAAAACTCAACACAAAGAGAAAATTGCATGGCAGTTGAGTGAATGGAGAATCCCCTGGGGGATGCAGAAGGTACAGTAGGTGGGAAAAAGTAAGTTAAAAACATAAAAAGAAAGTTGGAAGAATTAATGATTATGAAAACAGTTAGAGCATTTCAACTGAAGCCAAACATCATAATGAAATATAGAAAGTTCTTTAGCTTCTAAATGCTCCACTGTGTCCACTCATTAGTTGCTTACTGTGCCTGTCCCCCATTTGATGCTGGACAGCTAGCATACAGTGGGCTTATTGAGTTTCTGTTGGATCCAAAAACATCGCGATGAGAATGGTGAGAGTGACAGTAAAGTTTCGGGGCGGAAATCCACAATAAGAGTGCCGAATTGCAAAGTACACAAAAGTAGTTGATTGATTAATATGAAAATTGATTATATCCACTTTTTTACAGCATTTTTTACGATATTTATTTTATTGAAAGTCCCTTCATTAGTGAGATTTACAGCACATAATGATGCAACCACTTACTGCATGGTAAATTGTATGGATGACAGTTGTTTCTGGTGGCCTTTTTTTATTTTTCATTCATTTGTATGCTCTTGGTGTGGTAGGTCTACTCAGTCATATAGCAGGCATAGCATGTGTGTGTCATACCACACAGTATGAGTTACGAGTGACGTCTCGGTGGAGGAGCAGGACATGCTTATTTCCTTTCACTGTCACAAACACAAAGCACACAGTCGGCCTTGAGAGAGAGCCACAATGACTTGCATCACTCTCTGTCAAGCATATTGACTGGCAAACTTCTTGAAGGGATTTCCATGAAAAATGGATGGCTGTGTTGTTCTGCTCATCCTGTCTTGGGATGGTTATACTGCATTAAGTGAGTCAACAGGCAGTGGAAAATCACTCATGTACAAACTGTTTCTAACCGCAACCTTGCTTCTCAGAGGAAAATATATCAGGAGAAGAATAATGTTGAACATTGATCCTGTGCTCTGCCTCCAGTCTGGCCTCTCTTCGTGACAAGTTGCGACAACATAATGTAGGACCACAGCCCATGACAGAGCAGGGAGCTTATATCATAAATCAAATTCTAGTAGATGTTGAGGGGTTTAGGGTTTAGGGAAAGTCACAGGATTAGAGGTTGCTACTTAGATAAGACCAGTGGTGAACATCTTTTTTTAAATGATAAAACAACAGTGGGAATTTAACATGACTTCTGAGTTGAAAAAGAGAAAAAGAAAGTGATAGAATAAATGCCCTGGTGTAAGTGGCAGAGGTAGACTACTCGAAAGCAGTCTGAGTTCCAAATCCGGTCTTAAGGTGATTTAGTTTATTATCTCTGACTTGTCCAAGTCCTCTAGGATTTGTGATTCACTTCCCAGCAGTAAAGTGGCAGAATCAGCAGACGTTTCAAGCTCCCACAGCCATCCTATATTCTGGCTAAATGTGGTTATGTTAAAAATATTTCACCACCAGCCTTGGCTTGTGCTTTACCACCAGTGGCAGACAACTGGGAGATAGATCTCTTACCACTAATGTGGATAGTCTCTGGTCTTACCCAGGTGTACCCATTGTACCCACTAAACACTACCAGATGTATTACAATATCCTATTGAATGTAGAAACATGCAGGCTTTAAACTGATGATTAAGTACTTGTTAATAGCATTTCCCACTTGCTTGAATTCATCATGCAGCCCTACTAAACAATAAGACACATCTCCTGCAGCTTTCATGACACCGAGGTGTAATGTGTATAATCAATATCAAATTTCAGGTTATATAAGCCACTTAAGGCTGCACCAATCAATATTTTTATATTAACAATGGTTTAAATGACTTTGTGTAATATGAAAGGGGTCACTTGTCGTTATGAATCCACAGAGAATAATCACTTGACTCTGTTGCAGTTCACCTCACATCAATCTGTGGAAGATTTGTTTTTTAGGAGCTAAAGAGTCAGATATTTCCTTCAGGAGTTGGTGAAGACCAAACCAGAGCTAAAAGGAGAGCAGATATTACATTTACATTCATCAGCTGGGCAGAAAATACAGCTGCAAACAATTGCTAATTATCCCCAAGTGGCCAAAAAATGTATATATATATATATATATATATATATATATATATATATATATATATATATATATATATATATATATATATATGCAGTGCTTTAAGAAACGAATACTAATTTTACTGCCGGATACATAAACAAAACTGTAAGGATGCCAAGATTCAACAGACAGTTCCCCAGAGGGCCAAAGCACTGTTTTTATGCTGGATAGATAGGAGAACCTGGAAGGTAATATTGTCACTTCAGCTTCACGGACTACAGAAATAAAAGAGAGGCTGGAGGAAATGCATCTATAATTACTGAAGCTGATATGTCTTCCAAGATAAATCATAACTGTACAGACAGAAATAAAAAGCCAGGCAGTACAGCATGAATACATACACGTGTGTGTATGTGAGAGGAAACAAGTTGGTTATCTTTTTGGATCTGTCAAAATAATCCTGAAATTATGAAGAGGACTTAATTTTTGGCAGCCTCTATCCTTTCCCAAAGCCCAGTTGGACTTTGACTTGTTGCCCTGGACTGTGCTCTGTCTCAAATTTTGTCTTTGACTTAACTGATACAGCCCTGGTAAGCTGCTTATCAAGTTGATGTTCTTTCCTCTCAGACATCACACAGAGAGCAAGATGTTAAAATAAAAAGACACATTCAAAGCCCCTTGTCCTTGCCCATTTCCTCTGAAGACCATCAAAGACCAACTGAGGTCCAGCAGAGCTTGTCAGCAGGGCACAGCCACTGATTACTAAGCTTCTAACACTCATCAATTATTAAATGGCAGAAGAACACAGTTGTGGACATCATTATTTTACATCATAGTTATGATTATCAAAGATCATATGAAAGGGAATATGTGGTGAGGCGGTTGGATTAGTGGTACATGCAGATGGTAGATGATTAAAAGAGTCACTCCCTTTTTCTTATTTTTACAGCGTGAATCTCATCTATGTGTGTGTTACAGGCCTCAAGTGACCAGTGAACAAATATTGTGTTGCTTTTTATGTTTTGTAAGGAAAAGCAGAGACATGAGACATTAGTTGTGTTCGTTCAGCAGGCTGTTCTCTGTCTTGATTAAACAAATTTTATCTTCTTTTCTCTTTTCTGTACAAACTGTGTCACTTGTTCACAGTATCTAAGCCACCGGAATTATTTCATAGATTTACAACTTGTACCAATCTGGTGTTAAGTTAAGAAATGCTCAATTTAGCTTAATGTGTAGTATGATTCACCATCAGTTACTGCAGATTACAAACTTATAAATATAGATAAAATGTCACTACAAAACATATACACTATTATTATGGTGATTACTGAACTGAATTACTGACTCAAACTATATTTAACAACTTTAAATAACTGTTGTTCTTTTAGCTAATAAACAACTGCAGTCCCATACATGTGTAGTTATCACATGTGCATCTTTAGATTTGTATGTCATTGAAAATATTGTACTGAAATACTTTGCTGTTGTAGGCATCCCTATAGTGTATCATATGAATCAACATAATTGTAGTAAGTGGCTTACAATGTAGCGGCTCACAGGCATGGAGGTGAGAGTAAAACAGCACTGCCTCTAACATCAAACACCAACAGACATAGTGGCCTATTCAAGCCTCCCACGATATTTATTCCATCACTTTATCTTTTGCCCATAGTATGGGAAACAATCCTTTATTTCATGGTTTTCATGTGTTGGCTTCTTGACACCGTGTGAAGAGCATTTTCTGTCATGACATCCATGTTCAGCCAGCAGATTTTACAAAGAAGCAGAAGCTCTTCTCTGAGGGCTGACCTTTAGTGTATAGCAGCAGTGTCGACAGCCATAAGGACATTTTCTAACCACCGTCTTGCTCTTTATATGGGCTGTGTGTATTGTTCAACAATGCCATTATAAAAAGAGGACAAAGCAAAGCATAGAAGAGATGTGCCAATGGCACTTCCTGCTAACGGACACTAATAGTGTAGCTCAGACAACCCCTGACTGTCAGTATTAGGGAAATGGGAGTGGAATGATTGGGTGATGGTTGGCAGGGGGGGTAGAAGGCTCCTCAGGCCATGTATTTGGTTTGCGCTTTAATCTCAATGTGGGGCAACAAATTGAGCCCAAGGCTTTATAAAAAGACATTTCTCTCTGTCTCTCTGTGTGTCTTTTTCTGTCATTCATACTGTATCTTATAACACTGCTGATGTTCTCTCATGCCACTCATTGCTTAAACATTTTCATAATTACAGGATCTCCCAACATGTGGCTGGCATCTGATGGGGAGATGAGTTAATGTGCGTGACACTAAGTGATTTTTCTTTTTGCTGTAGTGTACAAATTCCGGTGAGTCCTGCCACCCACCATTGCGAGCCGTTGAGACGGAGAATGCACCGGCATGTGATGTGATCATTTGTGCAATTTATATCTCAGAATCTCCTTCTCCCCATCAACAGAAAGGCAAAAAGTTGTTAAGTTTCAGTGTGAGTGTTTTTTTTCCTTTGCCATCGATTTCCAGAATGTACAGTATCTTCTAACTGAAAATATCAACTTGATAAACCTAAAAATAAACACAGTAAACACTTGAAATTGTTTTTGTTTAATTCTCTCAACACTATCAGTTACATCAGTTACTTTGGCAGATCTCTGCTAACTATGCAGAAACATAACACAATGGCAAAAGGGTGTATGTGTGAGTGTGTGTGTGTGTGTGTGTGTGTTTGCATGCGTGAAATGCTAGTAATCCTTTTTATACAAAAAGAAGTACAAGGGGTCAAAGCTGAACCAGAAAGTAATTTGCTCTTGTTTTCTCTTCCAGATAAGTTTGGCTGAGCTTTATCAATTTTTGAGACAGCTGTTTTTTCTATAAAAATGCTATCAGACAGTGAGTGGCTGCCAGTGCAGCAGCAGGATGCAACTCTGTCTCTGCGGCAGCTCTCCACAGTTCCCAGCTACTACCAATCCTATAGCCTGTACGCCACAGGCTGCTGCTATCCACCTTGTATAACCTCATCAAACAGATACATAGAGCTGGTTGTTTCTGAGAATAGAGGAAATGGATAGCAATATGATTTAGCAACTTTTGCTAATACTGTTCATTATCTCAGACTGGATAGTCAGACAGCTGCTTTTGCTCCATTGCCGTTTCTCTTCATTGATCTGTCTTGTCTCTGATGTTGAAGAGGTGTGTAATTCAGGTGGCTCAGAGTAAAATCAGCTCATGTATTGATTTCCTCACTGTGGTTTCCATGGTCACACTGTTAGCCGCAGCGGCAAGTTGAAAAAGTTGAACCATCATGAACTCCGAATGAGGGAACAAATATCTGCCACCCTCCGTCCTTTCGCTGCTGTCGCCAACCTCCCGTCGTGTTTTCATTAAAAACAATGGATGTGGTGCCCGTGCTGACTCAGCAACTGGGCCTGACAGACTTCAAACTGGCTTTAGACCACATCACTGAATAGTGATAAAGACAAAACATCAGTTTTGGTAATGATAATTGATCTTAGTGATCTCTTGATACTTCTCATTATAAAATACTTAGAGTGCAAGAAAAATTGTGCAAAGGTCCGCATATAAAACTGTTTAAAAACATTTTTTGTCCTAACCCTTAAAATAGTAGGATACTAAGTCACATCTCTGTTATCTCTAAACTGAGAGCACAAATTACAGGTCACAGAGGTTCAATCAGGTCAGCTAGCTACTAGCCATTCTTGATTCCCTGTCAGAGCATCACAATATAGCCACAAAACAAACATTGGTTTTATGGGACAAGTAAAATGTGTCATCGGTGGCAGGAAGCTAGCTAATGACAGCATAAAGCCAAGTATGACAAGAAACAATCACACCTAACGTTATTCTTTTGGTATGTGAGTGTGGGTTGTTGAGGGTCAGCTTTTCTTAGATACAAAAGGCTGGAGGAGGGGGCTTCAAGACAAAAAGGTTGGGGACCACTGGTTTAGATCGTATCTCGAAGGCAGGGATGTGTTGCTTCCACTGGTGATCACCATGACATGTGGAGTCCCCCAGGGTTCAGTTCTTGGGCCTCTTTTATTAAACCTGTACATGCTTCTTCTAGGTCAAATCATACATTACAGTAACATTGCCTATCAAAGCTTCGCAGAGGACACATAGATTTACTTTCACCATGTATCGTCCCTCTGACTCATATCAATGCTTAGAGCGCATAGCTGGATTCAATTTAATTGCTTCAATTAAATGAAGACAAGTCAGAAATAATTGTATTTACCAAAAAGGAGGAAAGATTCAAAGTTGCTGCTCAGCTTGATTCCAGGACTATAAAGATGAAAGCACAAGTTAGAAATTTTGGTGTTTTAATAGACCATGTTAACCATAATCAGGGCTGAAACTAAAGCAGTATTTCATCACCAAAAACAAATGGCAAGAATTAGGGGTCTCGTGTTGAGATGAGACATAGAAATCCATTTGTTCCTTCATTACCAGCAGGTGCAATTGTCATTTTACTGGTCTTCCCAGAAAGATAATTTGAAAAATTCAGCTTATTCAGAACAGAGTTCAGAACCAAGAGAACTGAGCATTTTACTCATGTTCTTAAATCTTTACAGTAAATGTCTTTCAGAACCAAGAACGGTGGAACTGCTTTGAGCTATTACTGTATAGAACCAACTGAATGCCCATCACCTCACTACAGAGAAACTACAGTGGCTGCGCCAAATAAGAAAGGCCCTCTCTAGAGCCAGTGTTTAGCTTGTCTGTTCTGGGATACTAAATCTTACACACTGGACCTTTAATTCCGCCTTCCACCTAGCCCAACTTTGGCCACTTTCAATACCTCTGATTGATTGATTGGTTTCTTCCATGCACTTTTATTTCCTTCATAGAATTCAGGGAAATTTTATTACTGCAACATAACTGCATTATCATTCTGTTTCTGTGCTTTCATTTGATTCTAGTTTTTTTTTTTTTGTTATTACTTTTATTTGTTATACTGTGTTTTAAATGTCATTATAATGCATTTTTTTGCCATATAAAACATCTGGAATTGCTTTTGTAAATAATGTTTTGCAAATAAAGTTGCCTTGCCTCCGGGTGTGTTTAAAACCTGTATGAAGAACGACTTTTCTTAGTTTATGCCCTATCCAACTTTTAAGTGGTGTTCCTGAGAAGATCTCAGCAATTAACTTGGTGAAGACCATGTTATTTTTTATTTTTTTTAATGATATGAAGACTGTTTAACACTATGAAAATACCAAATTTGTGATAAAGTGGAATTACATTGCATTTAAAAAGAAATAATGTACATAAACCTTGGCTATGACAGGGAATATTATAAAGTCTGTTGTGAAATTTTGTTTGTCATCACAGTGTTCTAGACCTGGCAATAACACCAACTCTTCCCTCTAGAATGTGATTGGGTCCATATCTTTAATAATTATATTATCACTCATACATATACCAGACAAACAATTGTATCAATCTATGCATTTGTTACAACCAATTTGAAATATCTATTCAGACAAATTGGTTGCCGCTGAATTCTTCAAGACAAAAGTAGACCTGCAAGTGGGAAAAATGTAATTTTCATGCTGTAGCAATTTTATTTGCTTGGCATGTTGGGCTTGATTACTTTTAAAACAACTGAGATGGTGAGGATAAGCCATTTTCTCATCTCTGATGATTTATTATGAAGACTATGGATCGACTATTCTCAGCTGTAGGTTTGGTGTACTTGATAACCTATAGGTTGTCCTTTCCTGACATCTTAACATCTGTTTTGTCAATCTCACAAGCCTGCATGGAAGAAAACACATAACCAACATCAACATTTTGTGGACAATATCGGCACATAAGATATACAATTAACCACTAACTGTTCACACTGAATATATGCATCCCAGAGCCATTTAACAGTGAGCCACATACACTGTTGCCCATAAATGTGTAATAATTTTGTTTTGACACATTCCTCTTTTTATTCCTATTTATACACATCAGGTTACTTGCGTTTTAATTTTCACTGTGATATGTTTGGAAGAGACTGATCAAAAAAGTTGAGAAGATACACTTTATCTACCAAGAATAAAACACATTGTCACAATCATTTCATGAGAAGAGGTAAAAATATTTTATTCCAACTTTATGGTCAACAGTGTATATTCATAGCTCTAAAGTCATACCCTCTTTTGAAATCTGTTGGTCTAAAAGACAAAATTATTCCCATTCCCAAACCTGCAGCTACAATCTGACTATGAGATCTGAACAGCATGATGTGAACATCTTATCAAATCAATTTTCTCTGACACAGTTTTACAGATGAGTACAGATGTGGACCGTTTTCCCTTTCAAAATTTGATTAAGTCAGAGAAAACAAAAACAAATAAACATTTCCATTATTTTAGTGAAATAGAAAACATTGTTAATCTCAGGTAAACAGTTTTAAAATGATTTTGGAATGAAACAGTCATAGCTGTTTCTTGAATGCTCTCCCTTGGACATTGTGATTTTACTAGTTGTCAGCTGGCCCAATTCTGGATTAAGTCAAAGCAATCACAACCATGACGAGTTTATACAGTGATTCATCTTAAATGAATATCCTATGTCCAGATTTGTGCAGAAGAAATTGGTTCCTGTTGCATTTGACGATTAACTCCCACAGCTATTTATTCAAAGTGAACAAATCATTCAATTTTGATATGTAGGTGAGCAAAGTGCTCTCACCCAACATGCTGGAATGACTCAACATTTTGTCATTAATCATATTGCTTCTTTTCATTCAGAGGCCCAACAAATATTACTGGTAAAACGACACCTGCTGGTAAATTAATAATGGTTTGATTAGTATTTTATTTGGATTTTTTTTTTTACTGTGAAAGGTATTGTATGGGCTTCTGGTACATAATTACAGATGTTGAAAAATGGGGTTTTGTCAGTGATCAAACCTGCATAATTCAGTGCATAAAACTAGAAGAAAACATTATTCATACATATAACGACACAAATCAGGGACAACAACAGAAACAGATGGCTTTACTGATGCTAACCAGAGTCCTGCCTAATCTCCACATTAGACTCATTTATGCTGCTGCTGTTGCTGTTCAGGACACTGTCAAGCTTTGACATATTCTTTGTAACCTGTTTGTTCTGCCTTGTTCAATTTCATCTTCTGATCCACCCCACTGTCATATCGTGTCTGCTTTATTACACACTGCACCTACTGGTGCAAGACTGATGTGTCAGGGGTGAAGGTCTTAGTTTAGAAGCACACCAGTTGTTTTGTTAACACTATGGGGAGTGATACAGAGAGTTGAACCTACTTTCCACCAATTTGGGTTAGATTATCAGGCTCGCTGTTTCACCTTTTTTCCAGTCTTTGTGATAAGCTAACCAGCCGCTCACTATTTTCACTGAACAGACATGAGACACATAACTCGTGACATAAAAGCATAACTATCTTTCCTAAAATGTTGAACCATTTCAGCAAGACATCAAATACTTGGGGACCATACACACTTGCCTTTGCCTCTCTTAGCTTAGTTCTTGTTCAACTTTGACTTAATGATGTTGGAAAGTTGGGGCAGAATCTCCTTATATACCCATTTTAACTATTCTAAATTCAAACAACAAAACATCCAGCTGAAGATATAAAGTAAATCATGCAATATTAAAAAAGAGCAGAGAGGGAAAAAGCCTCAAAAAATGCTCTCAGTGGGTTGTGATAGTTGCAGCTCTATTCAAGTGAACAAAATCAGATGGAGCAAGAAAAAAGAAGGGAGAATTTTCTAAGGCTCATTTGTCATCTTTCTCAGGACTACTGATGACTCTAGCCATGATTTATCACTTTAAAAAAAATGTTAAATTGAATTTGTGGTAGCAATGTCTTAAGTCTAATGATGTCAAACTCTTGATCTCTCCCTTTGTGAATAAAGTTTGCATTATGTTCGACCAGGCACTCAGTCAGCGACATGGCAGGCCAAAGAGATGAGCTAAGACCAGAGGGGGAAAAGAGAAGGTGATTAAACGGCTGCAGTTTCAAAGAGCGTCTTTTTTTCTTTTATGCAGAGATGCCATTCTGGTTATCTGGCAAAGCAGAGAGTGTACAACAGGATTATGGCCAATAGCTAATGAGCTATTTAGTGCTGGCAGAAGAGATGGTCCTGCTGGTCGCTTAATTTGTACAATCATATAAACACACAAGTATATGCATAGGACAGCACACACATCCACTGCAATCTAAAAAAACAAGTCAAACTGTCGAATCTGGAACAGCCATAAGGATTTGATATGTAGCATGCGTGTAAGAATTTGTCTTCTTGTGACAGTTGAAATCAAGTGCTCAAATCAACCAAATGTTACTACCAAGTAACATGGTATAGACAGTACTTGATATATAATATTTTTTTTTCTATTATTTTTTGATGGACATAGTGTCTCACTGTCAGCAGCAGCAGTAAAAATGTGCCCTTGCGTTTTAATAGGTTTTATGTTCATGGTCTCCCTTTAAGGGGTGTGTTCAGAGAGAAAGCAAAGTGGATTTTTGCTTTGCATCGGTTGTACAAATTTGACTGCTTGACTGGTTAAACATTTAAATAAATCCAAATGTCCAAATCCAAAAAACAAATGTGCGTGGGAGTGTATTTGTGTGTTTGCAGAAAACTCCTCTTTTTCCTCTCATCTCTATACATTTATGGAGGCAGATTCATAAAACTGTGAGATTTGTCTTGGGAGGACTTTGTGTCAATTCATGTAGCCTGGGCAGAATTTACTTCTAATCACATCTTTTGCCTCTAAAGTTCTTTCTGAACACAAAGTAACATTAGAGGGCTCCAGCAGGGGAAGAACGACCTGCTTTTTTGTAATTTCCGCTTTTATTCTCCCCTTCAGAACAGAGCACTACATAATAAGGGTTTATGACGTAAATGAGAGGGGGTTTTTTTGTATTTCAGTCTTTCAGTCTTTCAGTATTGTTGTATTGTCAAACAATATGGTTGTTTACATCATGGTGTGACTAAACTAGCCAGCCTTTCCTACTGTTAACCACTCAGGATAATCATCAAATACTGTTTATAGTGGTTGCTGAAATATGTAGGGGAAACCTACAGCAGTACAGTCAAAGTGTACTGTAAGGAAGTTTGTTAAATGTTTAAAATACTTTTATTTTGATATGTCCTTACAGATATCATTGTTAATATTAAACACTCCTCTTTTCAGGGTTTTTATAATATGTATGTCAAACAATTCTATGGGGTCAGGTTCAAAAGTATCTCCAATACTAATGCTCTCAGTAAAACTACAGCACCACTCCAGCCTCTGCCACTGAGCAACATCTATTCCTTCTTTTAGAATTACTATCCCAAACTTCCTCTCCAGAGTCAGGCTTGGCGAGCCGACCTGGCGCGGGCCGACCCTTGACGGCATTGATTGCTTGAATAAGTGAGACATCTGCACGGTCACTCTGTGGCCTTGCTGACCAAGGATCATAGTCCTCTCTCTTCCAGACCGATCCGACTTCATTATCCCACAGTACTGGAGACACACAGAGGCCTTAACTCGGTCTCAGGAGACACACAAGCCAGCAAATCACCTCCATCTCAGTGTTTGATAATCTTTATCCTCTTCTTTCCTTCTGCTCCAACCTGTTCCTGTCCTGATGCTTTCTGATCTCCTTGCTGAGAAGTGCAAGAAAAGGGCAGTGAGAGAGACACAGAGAGACGGCAAAGAAGAGACAGAGAGAGAGGTAGGAGGCTGCTGGGAAGACGATGCTTGTTATAACAACTCTTTTTGTGTGTTACTAGGAGAGCAGACCTCAACATAAAAATTGTACATTTTACACTATTTTCTGTGTCCTTCATTTGCACCCCTCTCTAGCATTCTGTTTACCTCACACTCATTACAGTTGTGCTTTTTACCAACAGCGTGTATGAATTAAGCTCAGTGTCTGTTTCTGTCTTTCCAATTCTTTCTTATTCATAACCTTTGTTCTGCTCCTTCTCGATGGGTAAGAATGACAAGAGCAGAGAATCATAGAAGCCCAACAGCCTTCTGCAGGCTCCTGATTCATCCCTGCTGCTTCTGATCACAAGGGTTGAACAGCAATCACCTGAGAGTGAGAGCTTAAATGTTCACACTTATCCTGTACTGAATTTGATAGCTGCTACAGATGTCAAAGTAACACATTTTAAGAGCTCTACCGTATTCTGTTATGTTATATATATTAGATTTTATTAGATAAAACTTAATTGCCTTTGCACAGATTTCAGAGGCAGTAATCAAATCAAGTCTATTTCATTCTATATGTTGTGAATATAGCATATAAAATATAATACTAATGGCCTGAAGTCATGCTAGCAGCTCTAAGTTCTATACTATGCCAGTGCTAAAATGCTGATGTTAAGAAGGTCTAAGGTTTATAATGTTCACCATCTTAGATAAGCATGTTATCATACTAAAATTTGATGATCAATATATAATTTAGGCTGATGGGAATTTCAGTTCCTACGGAAAGTACGGTATTTGGTCTTCAACCAAAACTGCAATTGGAGGAATCTTTTGACGATGGCACTCGATAGGAAGTTTATCACTTGTATTACAGTTGATTTTTCAACATGCATTACACGAAGAAACAAAAATGTCAACCTCATGGTCGAAACGAGATCACCAAAAATGACAAGGATTCATCACCTGTGAATCTTGAAAGTCTGTGCCAATTTATCTAGTAGATGTTGAGATATTTCATTGGATAAGTGAAAGACTTCACCCAAAGTCTGTAACATTCATCCTTTAGGATATTTCATGAGACCATCATCAATCATCACAGCACTACAGCAAAATTTAGAACATGACCATGGTAACTTAAAAATATGTCTGGACCACAGCTGGTGGACTGACAATGACAGATATGCATGTGAGTTCATAATCCACTAAAATCAATGTTTTAGAATCAATCATTAATATTGTAGTATTTATGTATTTATTTATTGTAGTTTTTTATTTTATTTATCACTAATGTAGTGATAAGTGTCACAGAAATTGCAAGACCCAAGGCCCACAAAAAGAAGGCTATGAGTATATGCCTGCTATTGTTTTCCCAACACTAATTTGCAAGGGAACCAATGTCCATTGCTTCATGGGGTTAGTGGCGCCCAAGGCAATTGTGATTGGTTTAAAGAAATACATACAAGCTAGTGTTCTTTCAAACCTTCACCAGAATAATAATGAGTTTAACAAGTGTGGAGGTCTATACAAGTCTACACAGTGTTGCAACTGTAAAAGGCGGAGTGCTGAATTACTCTTTTACTTTTCTTTAACTTTGTTATTACTGTAAATTAAAAGTCATCATTGTTAATGCTTCCAACAGAAGCTGTTAAATCATAGAGTGCAGCAGAAACAGTGAGCCTGGAGCTGTTTTGGAAAATTGTACTACCGTGGAATGGCATTAACTGTTGAGCTGTCAATTTTCACCACCACTGGCAAAAAGAATGAGCTCTAAAATAGATTTCTGGCTGACTGGCGTTAACCGTTTGATGCTGTAGTTCAGTTATATTGTTCAGACATGCAGTCACAGAGGGGGAGATTGGAAAAAGTTAATCTTTTTCATGTTGCTTAATAACTCCGTCATTATGCCGACTCTGTAACCCCCATAGATCACACTCATACAGCAGACAACACATTAACCTTTTATAAATCGATGCCCTGGAGTCTTTCTGCCCCCTAGTGGTCAAAAATTACTTCGAGATTGCTTTACGTGTCAAAAATGTATGACACATGCATGTAGACACACCTGAAAATATATTTTACTCCACACTATAGTAAAACATAGCCTATAACATGTTTAGCCCTCACATCTCTGTCTCCATGCCATAGAAAATAGTTTTTTCAAAGATAGACCAGGCAACAGTGAATTGCATGCTGGGAGGTATCCTAAACCATCTTGAAAGGGAGGCAAACCCCACCTGAAATGGGATAGAGAAAGTGTGATAACCTGACCACTTCAATCCATCTTCCAGTGTGCGATAATGTGTCACTCCAGTCTGACAGTACAATACCTGCCATGGAGAGCATTCTGGCTCGTCTCTCACTTGCATTCAATGAGACCCCTTAGTGATAGCTTTGCTGGAGCCAGGTGGCTGTGATAGCATGATGGAAACTGGGAAGCAGGTGAAGATCATGTGATCATCCACACATTTTCACAATCATCAATTTCAGCTGGTTGGTGCTCGCTGTGTGATTCTAATTAAACTTGACCTTGGCACTTGAAACATTATCCCTCACCCCACCCAATAGGACTCAGTGAGCCTCTTTATTATACTAATTATTATTTTGTTGTTCTACTATTTGCCACTTCATTTTTATTGTCTAGTTTGATGCCTCCCAAACACAGACACGCAAGCTCTTCAAACACCAAGCCATATCACCGAAATGCTACCATATGACTGATCTGCACGCCAGCTATAATCTTCTCCCTTCTCCTTCTCAACTGAAGGATCTCTCATTCACGCCCTTTTCAAATTGTTTTTCTTCCTCCAGATGGAAAATCACCTGCTTTTCTAGAATACCCGCTGGCAGCGGTGCATCTCGCTTGGCAAAACATTGCACCACATTGGGTTACGTTACAACTTGTTTAACTAGGCTTGAAATGATCACCATTACAGTGTGAGATATGTCTTCCCGTGTTTACAGATTACAGATTTACAGGTTTATGTTTCACCTGCCAACATCCCTCATCCCACTGAAGGGAACGGTTTAAATGATTTAAAATTCAAAAAAAATTTTTATCCAACTGGAAAAAATGGAGACTCAACATAAAAATACAACATCTCTTACATCTATCTGACAAGGAACGCTTGTGGCTATGCGAATGATAACTTGTCTCTGTGGAAGGAGCGTGACATAGTTATAATATCACAAAACCTCTTACAGAGATGGGTGCATTAGTTAATCATGGTTTAACCATGTGACTTAAGCCGGTCTGAACAAGGTTCGTGATTCTTTAACATATGTAGCACACAAAAGGAGATTGTCCTTGTCAGATACATTCTCACCTACTAGAAATACTGTATTTGGTTTAGGCGAGGTGGCATCTGGGTAGAGCATGCAGAAGGTGGAGGAGGTTTTATCCACAAAGCACAAACTACTCCACGTTTCAATGTCATCACACTCACTTGCTCGACCTGCTCTATTCACACATGGGCTCAAATGGACATTACAAGGACTTTGTAGTGGTTCAGCTGATTCTGACATGTGCCTTCACATGTGCAGCTTATCTGGATATAATGTGTTCATATGAAGTTTAATTGTGTTAAAGAAACTAGCCTGTCTCATAATAAACAACAATTTTGTATTTTCAAACTTTAAGACTGAAGAATCAAACACAAAGTAATTGAGATATTGCCAACATAATATTTGTCATTATTTTGTTATTGATCCACAATTAAATGTTAAGCTTTGGCATTTTCACTGCCAGCTTTATTAGTTTGTTAGTCAATACAGTACATGGTGGTATGTGTACACTATATTTATTTCCAAATATTTCTGTGAAGATCGGTTGCTGTAATTTCAAATATTTCCAGACGATGATTCAGTTGGTTCAGTTAATCTTCTTCAATATCAAATTTGTGCATCACAGTCAAACAAGGTATACACAGTCATAAATAGTTGTGAGGTACGAGTGCTAGAATTTCAAAGAAAAGTCCAGGTTTCTCATAATTCAATGGCTATTAAAAATCAACTGGGTAAGAAAACGGATGTTGCATGTTGCCAAATAGCAGAAAATTATGGAGGGAGTAGTGTACATATTGATTTAATTAAAAGGTATCAGCGGAAACCTAACAACTCTCAGCTGTACAGTTCAGAAGTTACTGCCCAGCATGTTATGTTGCTTGTTACCATGCTGCCAAGTAATTGTTTAAATCCATTTCAGACAAAAGTCAATAAGTCCAGCTTGCAAAACCAGTGTCCCAGAATGATCTCTCTATCTTTACTTGCCAACACACACACACACACACACACACACACACACACACACACACACACACACACACACACACACACACACACACACACACACACACACACACACACACACACACACACACACACACACACACATGGTGAGGGTATTTCACCAGGAGGATAGCAGAAGAAGTGACTCACTAACAAAACCCTAGCTTTGCAGTCTATTATTTTTATAGCTCTCATAACCCTTACTCCACACACCCATCATTCCATGTTAGACCCCCCCCCCCCATTAACAACTGCAACTTCACATCAAAAATGTCATCCCTTGTGATATCCTAATCCCTACGCCATAAAGGTTTACAATCCCCAGAATTCAGGTCATGTTTAAAGAAAACACTGCACAGGAAAACGGGGGGCGACATATTTTTAAATAAAATTGATGAGAAGTCTGTCTTGGAGCAGGACTCTGTTTTGTGAGCAATCTGTTGGAACTTGTGCCACGATTTGACAGCAGTGAGTGGAAGCTGTGGTTTTTGATCTCCACTATAAGAGTGATTCAGCAGCATTGCCAAATTGGTTCCCTCGCACTGTTGCATCTTGCCAAATGTAGTCAATGGATGACAGCAGTCCTCTAAAGACCCGCTCAGAGACCATTTCCTGGCCATGTAGTGTGTTGTTCCAATATAGATTAAGTTCATCTCTTTGCATACTGTGAAGGCATTCAGAGGGTGTGAGGATTGTTGAGCTGTGTGTGTAACAATAACCCTGCTTCTGTTTACAAATACACAGTTAATTATATGCTTACTTGTAAATTATGAAGGTTCAGTATTTGTTGGACTTCATGTAATTTGCTGAAATTTTAATTATAATGAAGGTGGGGTGGGGGAACTAATTGGTGGTCAGGTATGAATGAACCCCCTCCCACACACACGCATTAACCTGACAGCAGATAAGCTTTCAGGCCTGACCGCTAGCGGCCAGCCCTCTAACCTACAGACTAATTATAAACCTCATTATGTTCTCTCAGTCCTGTTCCCTTCATCACATTAATTCTGCTATGTGGTCGGACAGACTTAGGACTGATGTCGAGTGGTACAGGAGAACAGAGATGAGCCCCGTCTATGTACATGACTTACACTTCAACAAACCAACTCCTTTCTTCCAATCTTTGTTTTTATACGGTTTGATCTCTGGATAATGGGGAGTTAGAAAGACATTTTTTAGTCATACTGCTTGTTGTTTTTGCCTCCAAGCACAAACATTAACAAGCAAAAAAAAGTTAGAAGAACTGGAAGTTTTGCATCTTTTTATGTTAGTAAAAAGGAAACATTAGATTAGATTAGATTAGATTAGATTAGATTAGATTAGATTAGATTAGATTAGATTCAACTTTATTGTCATTGAACAAAGTAACAGGTACTTAGAGACAACGAAATTCATGCAACATTTGAGTGTAGGAGCTAAAATCCTGAGCTACGAATTTAAGCGGCTGATGAGTCAGACTGACAAAGAGGACTTGGGTTGCATAGATACATTGTGACGCATTACACATATCAATACAACAATATGAGCACAATACTGCACTTAAAAAACTCAATATAGATAGCCAGCCTGCAGGCTCAGCATATTATCAGCATCTTATTTATTAATGTAGCTTGTCTCTCTCTGTGTATGTCTCTCGCACAAATACATGCATGCACACATACACAGCAGCAGCTCCATTTGACCACTGATTGCAGTCTGTGTGTGGGAATGGTAGCAGGTCACTTTAGTGATTCGGTGTCAGACTCCAACAAATTGAGTGACATATGTTTTCAAATCTGAGTTATAAAGTCCAATTATCTTGGTGTTGCTTGGACAATCTACTGCTGTTTTAATGATCTTCAGCTAACAATCTTTAGGGTCAGTCATCTAAATGATAAAAACATATACTCTTCCACTTCCTCCCAGTGATGGATGGAAGGAACAGAGTTTGAATCTGACAGTCATTTCAGTCTATAGTGTACAGGATGTCTCTATATGGGTTTCATCCCACACTCCAAAGATATGCAGGTGAGGTTAGTTGCAAACTATAAAATATATGAAGGTCTGATTATCTGCATATATGTGATAGACAGGTGACCTGTCGAGGTTATATCTTGTCCCTCATCCTGTACGCAGGGATATACTGCAGCCTCCCACAAACCTCTACAGCATAAAGAATAGATGGACGGATATTATTCACTGTGACATTGGTGAGGATGATAATACAGATGTTGTTGACATGAAACTGAAGAATCTAAACTTGGAACATTAAATTTTTTTTCAAGGTATAGAATGATTATTTTATAATGTACTTTAGAATTTTTATATGTAGAGTGATTGAAGTGTCCTCCATAGCTTAAGTTTCATTTTATTTGTGCTGCTTTAAACCGTCTGATGAAGGTTAAAGAAAAAACATGTCATGTTGGTGGTAAATGCAGAAAATCACAAATCATATTTAATTAATTAAACAGGACATCTTACGTGTTGATTTTCTCATGTTTCTCCCTTATCTTCATAATTAGAGAAACAAAACAACTTGTCTCAAGCTGGTCTGCAGGGTAACACTCCAAAAATAAATCTCAATCTGGCCCTGTCCTGGACTATCAAACACAACAAAAACTGTTATTTGTCACTAGACTTTCACAGTCTTTGAGTACCTGCTCCCCTTGGCACGAGGGTCACTTGTAACAGCTTAAAAAGGTTTAGCTGCTGAAATTCAGACTACATTTATGTCCTTTTTCAGCCACCAGACTCCATTGCTATTGACCTGCTTAATGTATTTTCCATCATAGCATCTACAGTATGTCATTTAATTTAATATGAATATCTGTGACATATAATCTATTTATACATTCTAATCATTTGTGATACCTGTAATTACTCACAGTCACTGGTAAATATTATTTTAATTTAATTAGGCCGTCAATCCATCTTAACTTTTCAGTGAACTGTCAAAACAAAATTACACAGCAAGACGTCAAGTGTTGAATTAACTCCCACAGAGTTGATTTCAACACTTTTTAGGGTTTTGTAGAGGGTTTATATAGCTCCACACTTTTCAGAGTCAAATAAACAGTTACATTTTTAACACTATGCTAGAGCTACTTCTTTAAAAAACAGAGTTAAGTAACACTAAGTGATTAGACAAACAACACCGCTCTTAGTTACATTTTTACTATTTGGGTAGTGTTCAATTTACTCCCTAGTGTTAAGCTATCAACACTGAAAAAAATGTTATTATA
Organism: Argyrosomus regius; assembly: GCA_946959425.1. Lineage (NCBI taxonomy): Eukaryota > Metazoa > Chordata > Actinopteri > Sciaenidae > Argyrosomus > Argyrosomus regius. The sequence continues at coordinate 21,215,484 of OX336886.1, forward strand.
TATTTATTATATATTCATATTAAATATAATATAAATAAATAATTCCAATAAACAAAATCATTTTCAAAAATAACATTTATTTTCATAAACTGTTGTCTGCAGAAATGTGTAAAAATTCACAAGTGCAATGTCATAAGACAAATTAAACAAAACGTGCTTTGAAAAGTTAATCACATGTCCCGAGGGAGCTGTTTGCCTGGCATGGGATGAGATCCTTTCCATTGTAATGTAGAATTTGTCAATCTCATCTGCTCTTCTGACGCCCAACAGCGCGGAGGTACAGTTGCCGACCCTGGTGGTCGTGGAGACACATTACACCATAGAAGAAATTATGTAAACAGAAAGTGATGTGACAAATTATTATGATCACCTTGATCGTAGGCTGAAGACAAAAAGTCACAAGAATTAACTAAAAACTCTTCAAATTTGAGAACAGGGAGGCATTATGAGATAGTTTGAAACATCCACTAATCTATTGTTCATATAAAAAAAATCTGATCAACTTTTAGAGATACACAGAATAAACAAATTAAATCAATAAAAACATAAAAACAAATAAAAACAAACAAAAACAAACAAACAAACAAACGTGTCATTGATGTAGTTAGAGAACTTACTATAGACTACTAATGTTAGTTCACCAGGACAAACTTGCTGTTCAGTCCTGGCAACAAATAAGGTTTTGTAAAGAAAATATTCTCCTCAGATGTTTCATTGTACACACTACAGTTCACAGCATCAATTAATAATTGTTTCAGTAAGTTTGAACATAATTGCACTTGTTGAACTACCATGTTGAACTACATGAGGAGGAAAATGGCGCTGACTTGTCTCCATTTCTAACCGAAGAAATGAAGTGCATGGGCAGAGGCGGAGCTTAATTACATCTCTGCAGAGTTGATATTAACACCAGGTTAACACTGATGCAGTGCACCTGATCAACTGTCAAATAATCTCCACCGGACACCATTTAAATCAGAAAGTGTTAAAATTAGACTTTGGGAGTTGAAATCAACTCTGAAACCCTGAAATTTCACCTCTCTAGTTTTTGCTGTACTGTCTTCTGCACTGTTCATTTGAAGTCAAAGATATTTACAGTTTATTTCTATTCTCTTCTTCACTTCTGACATCTTTATTTATCTGTGGTTGAGGACACCTACTCAGAGGGCACTTTTATTTTTTGATGCTGCTTCCCTGCACTTGGCCTCAGTCTCGATGTGTTGGATAAACAAACAGGTAGCAGTGGTCAAGCAGGGGTCAGTCCCTCACAGTTGCTGCTGTGGTTCTACAACTTGATGTATTTTAATGCCTCAAACCTCTATTTTCTGTCTAAAAATGTGTATTCTGGCCCAAGAAAAGCAGTCATGTCTTGTATTGTCCTCTGCTGTAAATGATTATTAATCATGTGCAAACGTCACTGAGTAGACAGTGTTACTTGGGTGTGATTTTGTCATGGCCTGGCTGCATCTTTACCCTTCCCTAGTGTTTCTTGTCAGTCCTCTGTCTCTCTCAGTGGTTGTGTGTGTACCCAATCATCCTCCTCCTGCTGCAACTTGCACACCTGTATCTCATCCACTAATCAAGACTCTGCAGTATCTACCCCAGCTCTTCACCCGATCGTTCCATCGCCTCTGTGGTACACACTCTATGGCCAAGACAGTAATTCTCGTCTGATCCTCCTAGTGTGTTTTTTGCTCACTCTTCCTCTGTTCAGTCCCAGAATAAACTTGTGTTTACTATTCTAACATTCTTGATCCGAATTCTGCTTTTGGGTCCAGGATTAACGAACCTTAACAGATTTGTTGGTACGTTATCCTGTGGATGAACGATCATCATATTCCTAGATTTTAAGTCTGCTACACTGGTCTGCACAAATATTTTGGTATTCATTAGAAACTTGTTTTGCGTTTAGCCAGAATTTTGTTGATGTTTTTAATGTTTTTCTGTCTGCCTTTGTAGAGACCTAATCAGGTTAACCACAGGCTTTGAAAGCCTGTTTGCTGTGCTTCTGTCCTTTGAGTTTGGCCTCTGTGTTTAATGTTTTCCTGCATGGTGTGAATCAATTGCAAGGTTGAATCGCTGCTTGACATGGGAACTGTACACAATTTGGATTGATGGGGAGACATACAGTTCATTGTTGGCTTATTTTTACCATATTATGGTTTTTGATTGTTAAGACCAATACCACTCATATCTGACAAAAAAAAAACATGCAGGCAGTTGACCGTTAGCTCAGCTTAGCATAAAGACTGGAAACAGCAGGAAATCGCTAGCTCGGACCTTTAACGAACACAGCTGTGTCAATCTTCTCATCTAACTCTCTGCAAGAACTTCCTCTCCAAGAACTTTTCCTTTAAAATATTTAAGATAGATAACCAAAGAAGTATCATGAACTGTGTCACAGTTTTATACAAAAGAAGTGAACCCAAATGCAGACATGAGTGAACAAAAGCCAACATAATATAATAAAAGGCGACTGAGGAGTCCAAGCAAAAACAAAAGTCCAACAATCCAGGATAAATCCAATCAACACAAGTCCAAAAAAAGAAAACTAGAGCCGAGAACGACTAGGAGCAAGAACAGGAACACTGTCTGAAACCAAGGAAGACACAGACTAGATACATAAGTGAAGACAAGACAACAAGACACGGGTGAAACTAATCAGAATGACAAGAAGTAAAGTTACAGACACGATGAGAGAATTTACAAAGAGAAGAGAAAGTACAAAATAAAACAGAAAACACCATATTCTGGCTGTCTTTCCATACAAAATACATACATTCCATACATTTATTTATGGTTCACAAAATGGATACTAAGGCTTTTTATTAAATTTTTTGCTATAAAATTGTAAGCTTTTCAAATCAGCTATTTAACCTTTCACTAGGGCAAACTGAGAAGTATTTCCATTCACAATGTTACAATGCCTTTATACAAATTCTGACCCTGTCAGAATGATATGCTCTTAACTGACAGCCACCTTTTATTTATGAATGTAATTCTGTTTGAAGATCCTTTTTATCTTAAGTGTGACAAAAGCTGTGTATAAATACACAAACAGCACAGCCGTAAAAAAAAAAGAAAAAAAAAAAAGAAAAAACGAGAGAGAAGTCAACAATCAGATTTCAAGGATCTGCTAATTTGCATAAGTGGGCTTGCCTTTGAGTAACATTCATCAGATCTTTCTTTCCTATAAATCCCTCCCATTTTGTGCTGGGTGTAAATCAGATTGGAATGAAGTTAGTTATTAAGAGAAAATGAAATAGAAAGTCTCTATGCTAGTTTAATATTGTATAGGATTGTACGCTACAGAGAACAGCTGATCCTCCTGTGTAGTCATCAGTGTTTAATACTTGTTCCCATTTCGACATTAGAACATTTCACGTTGTATCTATTCCTTGTTGCCCTTTGAGATCTTCTTTCAATAAAATTTGTGTTAGAAATGAAATGTGAAATCCTTTATCTGTCTTTCCATCTGTACTCAAGCCCTTCTTGGAAGTTTTTTAAGCTTAAGAAACAATAAGACTATTCAATCAATTCCCCAAAAGCAGTTAATTTTTTGAAAGAGCATATAGTGAGTGAAAGATTATCGAACAACTCTTTTGCTCAAAATAACACGGTGGTCTGAGATTCCTCATTATCATGTTCTCCAAAGCACCATCACTAATAAAAACACCAAATGCTCTGGCTTTCAACATAAGCCTTATGTGTCAGCATTTTTTCACAATCACTGCAAGGAAAAAAAAAAAAAAACTTAAAATTTCCAAAACAAGCTCTAAAGACCAAAGATTATCCAGCTAATTACATATTATCTGAGACAGACAGCCATGGGAGGACCAAAAAAAAGGCACACACTCAACCACTAAGCAGGCAATTACAATTACTATCAGTTCCACAGTTTCACTGATGAGGAGGGTGATAATGGTGACAATCATGATGACTAACAAAGCATGAAGTAATCAGAACCGGCGATTGGACCCTGCAGCCACAAGAACAGTGCTAACAAGGTACCCCGCTGAGAGACTGATACAATCCAGGTAAATAGGACAAGAAGTGCAATCAGTCACATAGTGCTCAGTGTGGACCAAGTGGTGGTTGCACAGAGGGTGAAATTGACAGTTTTGTGCATCAGACACTGAAGTAAGCAGTTTGTGGGTCCCAAGCTGGACAGATATTAAGCTTGACTGTGTTTGTTGCCTGAGGAGATGAACACATTCAGAAGGCAGCAGACTTTTTCATGAGTCTGATCATGTTGCCTCATTCACCAGGGGTGTGTTGCATTTCCAGAGAAGAAGAAACGTCTTCACCTTCGCAACCAAAGTTGAACATTTCAATTCATATTTTGATTTACTTTTTTGTATACTTTGTGAAAAAGAACAAATACCATGGGGACCTCATAATTTCTCTCAACCAAACTTAATCAGCCATTACTTACTACTGAACTTGTGGTAAAATGGAAAATAATTTAGCTTAGTATCCAAAACCTAGTGGAAAAAAGAGCTGTAGCTTATAGATATAAGCGTATAACTTATTAACTTAATTCATCAATTCTTTTTATGCGCGTTCACGTATTCTCACATTTTCAACCACCTCCTTGAAGGCTCACTAAATACCCCCAACTGGCCTATTTGTCCTACAGTGTGAGGTCAGTCCCTTGTGTTTTTTTTTTTCTTTAAGATATTTCTTTTGGCCTTTTTGAGCTTTATTTGACAGAGACAGCTTGAAGAGTGACAGGAATGTGGAGAGAGAGAGAGAGATGGGGAATGACATGCAGGAAAGAGCCACAGGTCGGATTCAAACCCTGGGCCACCGCGGCAAGGACTGAGCCTTTGTACATGGGGCGGTTGCTCTACCAACTGAGCTAAATGACACCCCTCTCTTGTGGTTTTTAGCTGGGTTTCTCTCAAAAAAATACAGATGTACTTTGTAGGGAGGTGAAATAATGAATGTTTTTCATTCATTTAAGTCACATGAAGGGATTTGTGTAGAACACAAACAACTTTATATTTTGCTTTATTCCCTGAAATAATTTTTGCACTTTTCGTACATTTTTGAAAGACTTGGTTCCACATGGGGATACTCTCCATTTTAAGAAAACAATTTTCCCTAAAACCTGCTGTTTGGATGCATTTAGAACTGTTCAAACTCACTTAGTTTCAATAGTTGAGTTGAAGTTACAAAGAGGGAGCTTTCACAAGGAATTCAAAGTTAAAGCGGTTAGAGATTTTCTGTAAACAGACTGACATCTCAAGAACTTTAAAATGCTGCTGAACAAAGATTTTATTCTTGTAAATCAATGCATCTGCATCTGCTGTTGCCTTGTGATTTAGGCAATTACATGTCTGTAGTTAGATATTATGTTAGGGGTGGGATGGATGTAAAAGAATAAAATAAAATAAAATCAGTCAGTGAGAATGTTCTTCAGAACGTTAAAGTGGGCTTTTTGCATTAATAAAGACACAATAGTGTCATCAAAAGCTCTTCAGTGTTCTAAAACGGAGGAGAGTAAAAGTGGCTGTAAGGTCGACAACTAACGGAATAAATCAACGTCTGTGAAAAGAGTAGCGCTTGCTTCTACCTCATTACCACCACTGAAGTGCCCTTTAGCAAAGGCCCTAAACTCCCCAACTGCTCCAACGGAGCTGGTCAGTGACCCACGGGTCAGACTGTGGTTGTACTTGGCAGGTGGTGTGAATGTGTTCAGGTATGTGGATGTGAACAGGGTGTTCCTGAAAAACAGATTACTCTCAATGAAACTTCCCGGCATTATGACAGCTTAAAAGTGAATGAATGAATGAATGATGTGTGATAGAGTTGTCTTCTTTATGCATGAGATGCTTTGAATCTAAAAATGTATATATATTTTTTATCTTTTGCGGTAGCATTTACTGAATGATGTATGTTATAATATGGGAACATGAAAATCCTATTAATTCATTGTGACTAACACTAAAGTTAACCCATCACAAAAGGCTAATCCGCATAAAAGAATACTCCTACTCCACTTAAAAAGAAAAACTAATGAAGTGGAACCAGAGATAGTCCATGCACTCTTCTTCCCTGTCAAAACCTCGAGTACACACTATCCACAATTCAACTAGAGAGCCAACAGTTCAGTCAGAGATTTCTTTGTGTGTCTTCAGCCCTAAACATCAAGTGACATCACTCCAGGCAATTTATCAAATTTTCTGCAGCTCCCTCTGGGTCTGTCCACAGAAGGCTGGAACACCTGTAGACAGACTTTGATGTGTAACATTTGTGGAGTTACCGTTCAGTTTGAAGTCAACTTCAGTGATGCCATGTCTGGAGCCAGTGTAAGCTGTGCTACAATAAATTTGAGTGAAGTTAGTGATATATATATATATTTTTAAATCTTGTAGTAGTACTAACAAATGCAAACTTTATTACCATGCTTTATACAAAACTATACTTATTGCATGATTAGATACCGTCAGTGTATATTTACACCATTACCAGCCTGCGTAACAGTGAAAACAGCTTTGGCAGTGTCCTTCGTGCTGAAGACATCCCCATAGTCATTTAAATAAAAGTCCAGACAAAAAACGTCTATTTGAGCTCACTGTCTCTCAAAAAAAAAAACATTTATACTTCAGAACTCTGAGGTCAGCATTCTTTTGATCCAATCCATTGTTTGAATAGTGGGAGATCACCATGGGCAAATCATTTCACATATCTGAAATAAAGAAGACAAAAAAAAAAAAGGCAAAATGGATGCATAAAAAACTGCCGCAGCTCATACCGCAACTGCTACTGGAGGTGGCTGCAGCCCCAACAGACATCATTTACCACGCTAATGTCTAGTGTGAAAGTGTCAAAGTGCAGTATTCCCAGTGACTGCGATTCCACTGATGGAGAATGTGATTTGCTGTCAAATTCCAGATTCCACCTTAGCTGCCTTGTTGTGTACCTGATCCTGACAGGAGCAGAGCTCTATTTAATTGAGTGACTCACTTCACTCTGTTCAGAGCATCTTGCCTCACTTATCTGTAACTCCCAATTTAATCATTCACATCCACTCGAATGATGCAGTGGTAAATATAACTTTGACCTTCAGTTGGTGATCATGAAAACAACCACCGTTATAAACGCAGACAGTCACATTCTAATCATTAAATGCAGTTTTCTTGGAAGACAAAGGAAACCTAATAATCATCGCATATTAGACCTCCAAAGATTACATGCATTTACCCTGTGTACAGTCATCACTATAGGAGCTGCTGTTTACGTGTGGCATCAGTTTTTAATTCAGCTTATCTCCCTGAATGTGTTCCTTCTGCTCCCACCTTCTCCTTCTGTTGGTGAAGTGTCAAGGATGTAACACATGAATCCTTGCAGCCCAGAAGCATCAGTGGGTGGTCTGAATACACCTGAGCTTTCCTGTCTTATTGCAACCCCTGAAGAGATGAAGGACATGTTTACTGAAGAAAAGGGACCTTTGAAAGGATGTTGACATCATGTCTGCCTGATGTAAAAGCAGACCTACATCAAGGAGGCATCTAATCATCTCTTATGTGTGAAGCCCCCTGCGACATGCGGATATGCATGTGTTTGTAGCAACATGTCCAAGGTCCTCTTTTTTTTCCTGTGTATCTTATTTGCACATTAACACCTACAGTGTTTATGATTATATCTGTTATATATCCATACATGTCTGCAGCCACCCTCTGACACTGCAATGATTAGGGCGCTTAATACAAGAAAGATTCCTGTTTACTGTATGCATCTTGCAAACACACATGGCTTCATCTTCATCTGCTTTCTGTGACTGAATCATTGTGCCACAAGGAAATGTTTGTACCCCTCACTTTCTGTGCTCTTCCTCCCCCTACTGGCAGTGTTACACATCTGCAAGCCTCTACTGGTTTTGTCCTTCACAGATCATAAATGTATCCATTTGTTACTGTAGCACCACTCTGGAAAGGGCACAGCTTAAAAAACACTGAGCTACAGCCAACCTTATGAATACAAATGTGTGAGTTAAAACAGCCTCACACATGTGATGTTGGAGAATGAATATTTCTCCGAAGAGCTGTGCCTTTTGGGGTATGATAAAGGATTAAAAATACACTCAAAAGAAATGTTTTACTTGTCCAATCAGTGATACACAGGAAAATGCCTGTATTTTGTTCAGATCATTTGAATCAGGTGTGGTGGAGGAGGAAACATCTAAAACATGCAGGGCTGTGGTCCCTGAGGACCGGAATTGAGAAACACTGCTATAGGCAATTTAAAGTCTGATGCACCCAACCTGTTTGTCTTGGGGCTTTCACAGAAAAATGCACAAAGGGGATTCACAAACACCAAAGAAATTATCAGGGCCAGTAATGAAACCCCAAACATTTTTTTTTTTTGCTTTAAGCTGTTGAAAAACATCCTAATTATATAAGCCAAATTCAAATCCTTGTATAAGCTGACGTAATTTTTGAGAATTTCAAACAACAAAAATTGCATATGAATTAGTTTGTTTCCATCAGCAGACAGTTAGCTTAGCAAAAAAAAAAAAAAAAAAGGAAACGGAGATACCTTGCCTGGTTGTGGAAAGGTGTGAAAACCTGCCTACCAACACATCTAAAGCTGTATGTGTGGGTAATAACTTCCTGCAGTCTTATCGCAATAAAGTAGCCAGGCATTTTTTTTTTTAAACTTTGGACAGAACCAGGCTAGCCACCCCCCCCACTTTCTATCCTTCTTCCACAAATTATCACACTACAGCCTGTAGCCTACAGGTGAGTTGACTTAGGCACTGAGATCTCAGCATGCATTTTCTCAGCATGCATTTTCTCAGCATGCATTTTCTCAGCATGCATTCATGTGATGAATGTGATATTACAGACAGGAGTGATTGTGGCTCTGATGTAAAGTCTAACAACTGCAGAGATTAGCAGTGATGGATTTTCTGTTCCCCCTCATTTAGCATGCTTGTGTCCTTGGTGGGCGTACCATTAACAGTTGACTTAGATGAATAAATGCCCACACAGAGAAGCGATGAACTACACTACTCCATGAAACACAAATATCTGTCAATGACTGAATGAAATCACATATATGTTTTAGAGTATTTGCTGACATAAATGCTTTTATTTATTACTAATTTTCCAAACTGGTGATTGCTATACCACCAAAGTATGGGCAGAGTTGCTGTTGAGACACTGCAATCAAGGTACTGAGGTGAGACTGATAGAGGACGCCACTCTGGTTGACCTACGTCATTTGATACTTGTTATCATTACTGAGTTATTTCTGTGTCTCACTGGCTTTAATTGTGAATCATAAATTTCAGCGGGCACCCTAAGACATGTGTTCCTAGAGGACATACACACACCTGCTCATGACTGGCTGTAATATCCAGGCGGTAAATATAATGGTGTTGACTGTCAGGCATACAGTCAATCAGGGATGACAAAAGTGGAAATAAAGGCAGGAATTTAAAAAATCATAATTGCAGAGGAGTGAAGAATCATTTAACTACAGTTCTACTGAGGACCTACACTACTCAAGTCAGTTTTGCCTGCTGCAGTGTAGATCAGTTGAGGTGTGCTTTGTGTGAACATGTGGATATGTATATATGTATATATTTGGGAGTTGTTGACCTGCTAAAGGCTAGCTAAAGAGTTGTTTTGACAGTGCAGCTGATCTTAGAAGAGTAACACTCAGTCTGTGTGTCAGGGATCGCTCTTAATTACCCTCAATCTGAACACCACTGTTTGTTTCACAAACTAATGACTTAGATGGGGATTAAGCGCTTGGCACTATGCTAATTAGCCCACCAGTACTCCCTGGGTATCCCAGTGTGAGCCCTTGACAAAAAGCCATCAACCAGGGGAAGGCGCTGTTAGTTTTTCCTCAACCCGATCCGGTGTCTGACCTCCACCCCCATCGTTCAGATATGTTGACGTGGGTGGTTAGACATTTAGTGGTCAATGAACAACATGTAGTTCTATTCAATGGCGGAAGAATTATTCCGATCCTTTACTGAAGTAAGCGTGTAATTTACCTAATTTACCATCCTGTTAAATAAAAGCATTGAAGTATTAGTTAAGTTTGAATAATTATTTAGGGTACGCTTAAAAACGTATCACAGAATGAGAGCACAGTGAACAGCTGAACACAATCTATATTCACAGAGCCTTCATTTTGCTAGAACAACCTCATAATGCATTAGAAAAATATGCACTTACAACGACCAAAGAGCTCATAGAAAAATGGCCAGGCAGAGAGAAGAAACTAACTTTGTGTTGTTTTTTGTCAGTAGATTATATACTTTATTCATCCCACAGTGGGGAAATTTACTTATCACAGCAGCAAAGAAAAAAAGTTTAGTACACAAAAGCAGTAACCATGATATAAATAACATTGTACATTGTAAGTATTTGGAATAGAAATACAAGTACAGATAATAAAAAAAAAAAAAATAAAGATAAACATAGAGCCACGGTGAGTGGTGGGTAAGTGAAAAACAGGAACAGAAAGTACAACATTATCAGGTGGTGCAGGTGTTCTACAGTCTGACAGCGGCAGGGATGAAAGACCTGCGGAACCTCTCCTTCTTACACTGTGGGTGTATCAGTCTGCTGCTAAAGGAGCTGCTCAGAGACCCCACAGTGTCGTGTAGGGGGTGAGAGGTGGTCCATGATGGATTTAAGCTTCGCTAACATCCTCCTCTCACCTACTACCTCTATGGAGTCCAGAGGACAGTCCAGGACAGAGCTCGCTCTCCTGATGAGTCTATTGATCCTGCTCCTGTCCCTGTCCGTGCTGCCCCCTCTCCAGCAGACCACAGCATAAAGGATGGCTGAGGCCACCACAGAGTTGTATAAAGTCCTGAGGAAAGCCCTGCACACTCCGAAGGACCTCAGTCTCCTCAGCAGGTGGAGGCGACTCTGGCCCTTCTTGTAAAGTGCGTGGGTGTTGTCAGTCCAGTCCAGTTTGTTACTGAGGTGAACACCCAGGAAGCTCTCGACCACCTCTATGTCCGATCCCTGGATGTTCACCGGTGTGAAGTGGGATGTTTTTCTCCTGAAGTTGATGATCATCTCCTTCGTCTTGCTGGTGTTGAGCTGAAGCTGGTTGAGCTCAGACCAGCTGACAAAGTCCCTGATGACCATCCTGTATTCCAGATCGTTCCCCTCAGAAACACATCCAACAACGGCTGTGTCGGTACAGCAGTACAGATAGTACAAAAGTAACAAATCAAAAGAAAGGGAAAAAAAATAATCAGGAAAAGAATCTGCAAAATTCACAGGGAATAATCTACTCATTTTACACAGGTCCTGCAGTTACTGTATTCACAAGGATTTAGTTGTTCTTTATTATTGTTATGCATTGAGATGTCCACAAAATGTGCCACTTATTCAGGGGTTGGGAATTTACTCAGTGATATGAATAGGGGTGTCTCAAGGAAAGTTGAGATCTTTAACATTGGGTTGTATTTTATAAGCTCAAATGTTTTCAGTGTAAAATCTCTAGTAAATATAGCTGTAAAATAATCCAGTGCCTAGAGTAGATTGACTAGGGTCTAGAAATAAATACAATAAAGTAGTGTAAAATAGAAGAATTTTAATTCCTTCATCTGGTAAATACAAGAAATGCAAATAAAAGAGCGAGAACAGAACAGCAGGTTCAAGCTGGGGTGTAACAATTTAAACTAGCAGAAATTTAACTGTTCGACAAACAAACAGAATCAACGCATCACAAATTTCACACTAACTGATTTTACACGCATAGCAGCTAACTCTAATTATTCACTGATGTCCTGTTGGCAACTAGCAAGACTTTGTCCAGCATGATAGACTGTATGTGTGTGTTTGTCCCAAGAGTGTTTTTTTATCTGCCAAAGTCAATCCATCAGATATCAGGAGCATGTATTAGCGAAGCTCTATAATGAAGCATTGATGAGAATTTTGTCAGAATCAATCAGTATGATGAAAAACTGGAAGGTGACTCAGGCTGAAATGGCTGTTTACAATAGCTTCTGTCCTTTGCAGGGCTCATTAAAAAGGGTATATTGTATTAAAATGTCGCTCACATATAAGTTGCTATCTCATATTCATTTTCTTGTATTGTAGTACTTCTCAGTGTTGTGTTTGGTTTTCTCATCCCAAGCCGGCTGCCATCTGAAATCTGCAAATAATTACCATTCTCTGAATCATATCTTCCAGACATAATAACATTAACATACCAAGATTTTCCCACATTGTTCGACTTCAGAAAAAAAAAAAAAGATTATGAGCGAAAGAAAAACATTTTCTCATTTCCATTCAGTACTTTGATTTAATTACTGCTGTGCTGTAGTCTAACCCTCAGGAGAGCCTATGGATTAAGCATCATAATTAAGCAAACCCACAAAAAACTGCTGCATCCGCTTAGAAGAGTTCGAGTCAAAGATCAAAACTGTGGGACTTAATTAAGCAATCAAAATGTTTCATGTCTTCTTTTTCTTATTGATTTGCATATTGCTTTACGGTCTAAAAAGAAACAACCATTTCTATTCTCATATCATCTAATTAAATTTAAATAGTTACCTGTATACACAGTCTCAGAGATAGGTGGCTGTTGTTTCAAGCCATTAGTGAGAGAAACTGGGAAACAGATGAACATGTATCATTTTCTTTTTCACACTGCAAGTATGTAGCACTAGGGCCAGTGTAGCCAGTTTAATTGTGCAGATATTTTCAAGTTAAACGTAGACAAAATATGTAACTTTCACATTCACAATGCAAATGAATGCAGGAAGTAACTGAAACACATTAGAAAAGGGTTAAATCTGAGGCAACTGGATTTGGATGTAGATCCGTGAAGACGTTTCAACTCTCATCCAAGAGGCTTCTTTAGTTCTGACTGACTGGAGGGGAAACCAAGGTGTGCATGAGCATAGATATGGATATATAGAGTGTGTAGAGAGTTTTCTTTAGCATTATTTTCCCATAAATTGCATTTACATTGCACAAAACTATTGTTAATTTTTTACTGTATGCCGTTTTTGTATTATATTATAGATAATATTATACACTTTTGGCAGACATTTAAATTTAATATGGAATACCAACAGTGTGGTCTATTCTCAGTTGTTTGCACAAAGTGACAAACCTCATGAGCTGATACAAGTCTGCCGCTAGTTCTAGCTGAATATGCAGAGAGCAAATATGAAACATGACAATGTGGTTCCTGACTAGGTTGCAGCATTTCCAACACAATGCTCTGGAGAAGGCCAAACTGCACTGCAGTTAAATAGCTGTTCACCTGCTTCACTTTGAGCCTCACCCTGAGGGTCTAGACGGCCATGAAAGCAGTGCAATCAAAGAACATGATTGCCATCATGCAGCCATCTCTCTGGGTGGGAATAAGCTCTGTGGAGTTGGTACTTGATGAAATTGTCCACAACAATTATGGTACACCAACTGAAAGGATAAACTATATTTGAATATAACAACTCATTCCCATTTATATTAGCTCTACTATCTCTTCTGTGTTTGTGTGGCCTGTCCTCTTTCTCCATGGTGAATAGGTGGTCATGTGGCTCAGGTCCTGCCCATTTGGCACCTGAACATGCTCAACTTCCACCTGAATCCATCTGCGCTTATATTTTTTACATATACATCTACATTTATTTGTAATTTGTATATAGGCATGTTATGTTTTTGTTATTGATATATACTGAAATAACGACACTGATTGCTCGTCTATCCTAGGAAAGGGATCCTTCCTCTGTGGCTGTGGTTTATTTTATTTTTTTCTTCTGTAAAAAGGAATTTGAGGGAGTTTTCCCTCACCAGATTGAGGCTCTAAGGACAGAGGGTGTTGTGTGCGGTACAGATTGTATAGCTGCTTGGAGTAGATTGTGATATTGAGCTATATGAATAAAATTGACTCGAGTTTCTTTGCAATCTACTATGATGTATAAAATCCACAGAATATTAATTCCTGCCACAACCACACAGTACACAACAGCAACAGCTGTAACAGCCTGCCAAAATTGCTTTGCCACAAAAGATCTCTAGAGTGCCTGAATTTGTTGTGCATGTTCATTTGTGTGGCACAATTGTGTGAATGATATTAAAACAGGAGGAGGAAGGGTTTCACTCCCACTTTGATGTCTCCTCTCTCCCTGCTCCCTTTTACATAGACCCCATGACATCTGTGAAGAAATGCATTTTGTCTTTTTTTTTCCCCCCTCTTATCTTCAAGTTAGTTATTTTGTCTCATCAAAGCCAGCCCTTCAGTTATATTCACTGCTGTAATAGACTTATTATGTGAGCACACCAAGGTGGTGAATTCTATTTCTGGCTCTTCCTGTGAAATTCATATTCATTAATCGGAACCTTCTGTGAGGCTTTAGTAATACAGGTGACTGTCAATGAAGCAGCATGCATGCAGAAGAACATGTGATGACTTAAAATTGGATAAGCCAGTGTGAATATGTTCGTATATACACTCACTATATGCACATAAATTCTCATTGTATAATTAGACAGGAAATATCACATCGACACGAGGATAAATGATTGAAATATCTCATTTGCTTAATGTATCCTTACAAAAAAGGTGGAGACCAACTTCAGTGCTATTGGTCTAGTGAATTTGTATTCCACACACACACTGCAGACTGTATCAGATAAGAAGTCATTAAAATGCTTGGAAAGGGCTTCAATCAATTTAGGGTATAATTACATATTAAGAAATGGAATTTTACAAGTTGATGTATGTATTGGCAGGAGGGTTAAGACTTACTGATTGTTGTTGGTGTCTTCCTGTCTTCATTTGTTACTTGCTTTCACAGTTGCTCACCAAGGTCACTTCTAATCTTTGAAGCTCCACTTTTCTGGCAAAAATGTTTCTCATGCATCCAACAATGGCAGGTATAGATGAACATCTCCACTGGACAGCAGACGTAGAGTTGAAGACATTTCTCCACTAATCATGAGATCAAAAAAAAAAAATTGGGTTTGCAGTCTTTTAAACCTCTGGTGAAGTTGTTCACACCAGGATGTCACATGTTGAGAGCGGTTAAGGTGACAAACTTCACATGTTCGCTGGGTCAGTTAAAGTGTAAACTGTTGTGCAATAATATGGATAGTGGCAACACCAAAAACAGAGGGTCATTCTGTCCATTTTGTCACAGGGTGGTATGAACGAAGTAGCAGCAGAAGTCAATCCAGGCTGGTATATGTAGTGAGAGGCTGATTAGGGAATGAGATGCAGGTGAGGAGCTGGGCGGGGATAATTGCAGAGCAGATGAGGGAAGTGGGAGCAGGTGTGAAAATGGGTAGGGCAGTCAGACGATGGGTTTGGACAATGAGGGGGCCTGGAGAAACTGACATGTGGCTGGAAATGAGGGACAGTGAGACAGACTGTGACACATTCCCCAAATGATGTCCTGCTGTCTCTTAGGATGATCCTACACAGAACAAGTGGATATAGATAATTGGTGGATGGTGTTTAACTGAAGCCACAATTTAATTCTAACCACAATTTAAACAGACCTGTTACATGAAAAAGTCCTGCATTCAAATTTCTACCCGAGTAAAAGTACATAAGTATTACTAGCAACAAACTACTTTTCAAGCTACTTTGTTAGTTTTTATCATTCTAATTGGTAAACTCACAGAAATTCGCTAATCATATAATTTGTTCACCTTTTCACCTTTCTTTGGAGTGGGATGTGGTCAGCGTTTGTGTTTCATGTTTAGGCAACAAAAACACGTTGGTTGTGGTTAGGAAAAGATTGTGGTTTTGGTGGCACAGTAGGTTATTAACACTGTTGATTTTTCTTTTTTTTCTTTTTTTTTTGCAATATTTAACCACATCCACAATCTTACCAATGACTGAGAGAACAGTAAGAAATATATCAATGTTACAAAATGATATTGTATTGCAAGAGCAGTATTGTATGTGTTCAGAATCAGAATTTTATGATGCTCATTATGTTGTTGAAATTAATTTTCTGTTGCATATTAACAGTGTAAAATATCATTTCTACGAGCCTGAGTTGGTGTGTCAGTCAGTAGAACTGTTTCATCTCAATATGACAGGTTTTTGGCAGATTGATAACCCAGTGGGTAAAATATCTGTAGTAATCTCCAGTAGATTCTTTTCTGTCTGTTGAAACTTCAGCATGTTAAGTGAAGCCAATGTAACTCTTGGAAGTGAGAAAAAGAGATTTTGATATGTGAACACACCTCCGCTGTTTTTAAAGAAGATCATGCAGCCAAAAACAGTGTTGAGAATACTTAAAGTAATAACAGTAAATCAGACTGGAAGCCACCAGATGCAAACAGTGCATTTTATTATTTGCTCAAAGGCACTTCCATCCAATAAAACACATTAGGTGCGAAAAACAAACATAAAAAGTTATACAGGTAGTCTGAAAGATTCTTCGTCTGTCACGCTGCCTGAGGAAGCGTGGTGAGCCTGTACAACACAGCCATATGATTTATTGTTGTATAAGTAATATCCAATGAAAACTTTTCCAATCATGCTCATTTACAGGGACATTTTCTAGTTTTATATGTAGCAGCCTAAAGGTGGTGAGCAATGGGATACTTTTGAACAGCTGTGCAACAGAATATGTGGCTGCTCACCTGGAAAAAAAAAAAAAAAAAAAAAACTTTGTTTACCGGGTAACCAAGTGTTAAGTGGTGTATTCTCAAGTAGCCTACTCCATGTATAATAAGGCATATAAGCTTCTCACACGTCTTTCTTTTGTTGTAGGTGAGATGCCTTGACAAAATAGATTTTTTTTCATTCTATGGAAATGTTGAAGCTGAATGTGTTGCTGCAAACTGTTGCTCTTAATTGTCATAAGAACCAAACGCCCTATCGTGTTTTGTCGTTTTTCCTTCTTCGTGTGTCTGCATGCAACTGAAATTAACTTAGCTTAACAGATCAACAAACAAAGAAAAAACATTGGACCACTCCTCGTACAGTTGTACATTTCATTCTACAGCGCTTCCTTCGCGGTGTTTTGTATCTACAGGAAGGCAGCGAGTCCAGGAAACAACATTTGAGACTCGGCCCAGTGACCGAAGCTTTGGGGCGTCGACTTAACTCCACTCAGACCAATCGGAATTCACGGTGAAACTTTGTAAACAACCCTTACACGCTGTTTTAAAGCTCCTCTGCTGTTTTTACTACGACGACACGCGACGCCGCTGCAGCAAAGTGACCCAAAAGTGCCAAAAAATAGGTGAGACAGAGTTGTGTTTGTTCGCAGTTTAAAAAAAAAAAGTTATACGAAGTGCTCGCGTGCTACGTGTGTGTACGCGCGCGCCCTGCGTTTGTATCGGTGTCCTCGTGACTCGTAGTAACAGCGGTGCTGGTGCAAAACAGCTGTCATGTAGAGTAATGATTAAAGAAGAAACTGTGGAGTTTCGTGTTAGTCAGCTTGTGTGCTTGTTTTTATGAAATGAAAAAAGATCATAACGTTAGAGGATGCGTCAGTGTGCCGAATGACGTCGCCACTATAATGTAAAACGTTAAATTCCTGTCACGAAGCCAGCTGGGGAGAAAAATCCCTGCCAGACTTTTACTGCCTGGTTTGTTTGAAGTTTGGCTGAAAGAATGATTTGTCATTTTAGCAGACGTGTTTGTGACAGTTTGTCATTAAATGACACTTTAATTCAATAATAGTCTTTAATGGGTGTGGTGATATTCCCAACTCAGTGGACATGAGTGAGTCTTAGTGCTTCCCCCCTGTGCCTGTCAACTTTTTTTTTTTTTTTTTTAAAGAAATGTGTTTAAAGGTAGGAAATGGACTATGGTGAGAACTTGGCGGTTTAAACTTAACAATCCTGTGGTTGATTTTCTGAGTAATTTAAGAGAGCAGGCTAATGATGGAGCAGAGTTCATTGAAAATCACTCAGCATTTGCGGATTGACTGAGACAGACCTGTGATTAGACAGCTCCGCAGTCCCTGGATGTGTGTCAGAGTCGACATCAAGGAGTTGCTTTGGCCTGCTCTTAAGTGTGAGACAAGAAAATGTGACAATCCATCACCATAGCAGGTAGGCTTGACACTGACAGGAGAAAATGTTCATGTTAATGTCCTCAATTATGTTTTAAAAGCACTTTAGAAGTGCTCCAGAAACTGCTGCTTTTCTGTAGTTTTCTACAGGCTTCTGTCTGTATGCCATTCCTGTTCTTGTCTCTGAGCTCCAGTGGGGCTGAACGTGTACTGTACTTCACTGTGAATGTGTTTTTTGTATTTTGTTGCCTGCTGTTCTACTGTTCGTCTGAACAGCCTGCTATAAGCTACAATAGTCTATTCTGAACGGATGTGGGTACAACTTTCGTTGTGGAACGTCAACATCTGCATGCTCTGTGTTCCCTCAGCACGCCCACCTCAGCTGCCCGAAGGAGGGGTTGAGGAAGAAGGGGGAGGAAAAAAGCTTCCTGTCAGAGTAGCTGAGAGAAACTGAATCGACTGAAGATTTGGCACAGGCTCAAACCTGGGGGGGGGGGGTGATGCACTACGTGCAATCATGGCTTTCTTCATTGTAACTTATCTGGAAACATGACACATTTCTTTTGAGTGTGTTTGTGGTTTGGACAGTTTCTTCTAAGTTTATTTCGTCTTGATTTCACCATGGTCTTTGTCAGTGGGTTTCTATTTTGAAGAACTATATCTCTGTCACTATTAGACAAAAAGCCATAAAACACTTAGTGGTGTTTTTGGCTCTGTCACTGGCAGCTTTTGGCTTCTTGATATGGTATTGGATGTAAAATGACCCTGTGGCGAAGAAGTTAAAATGTAAACTGTGAGCTTTAGCTGTGATGATATTGAAATCATATTGAATAAATCATAAAGAGAAGAATTTGCGGTTAGGAAGATATCACAAGATATTTTTCTTGAACTCATTCAGCTGCTTACTCTAAAGTGCTAATGTTGTAAACATTTTTAAGAGCAGTAGATATAAAGCAAAAACAGATGGAGAATAATTTTAAAAATTTACGTATGAACATAAATATCAAATTTAGCATTTCTGTCTATATGCTGAAGAACAATGTATGGAAATACTGTAGTTTCATGGTGACCAGTTTCCACATATTCTTTTAGGTTCCTCCACTGTCGCTCTGATGTGAACTACAAACTTCATCCAGTCATATCACGTCCAAAATAATACAAATATGCGGCTAAAATAAAATAAATTCTTGTGGTCAGTTTGCTTTTGCAGTCCTCTCAGAAAAGCTAACCCACAGTTATCACTTTGCTCATTGTGGTCTGGCAAAGCTCGATAGGCAGATGATTAGATGATTAACATTGCTGTCCTTCACTCACACATAAACCTGTCACAGATCTACTTGACTGGATTAGTAGTCACACCACACACTGGACTGTCATTTGTCTTTACAACTGAAAAATATACTTAGTAGGGTGATCATTTTCTCAACTAATCGATTAGTTGTTTGGTTCATAGTTTTAAAAAGTCCCAATGTGACTACAATGAAGCCGAAATCTGAGAATTTTAACATTTTTTATCTCAAAAAGGACTAACCAACTTATCATTGCATTTCTAAAAATCAGTTTTTGTGGTGGGAAAGGCCCTTTCACCAGTTTTGGACATTTAAGAGACAGCAAGTCATTATCAAAAACTCCCCATACGTCACTGATTGGTCAAACACATCTAACACATCTAACAGATTCGAATCAATTTGTGGAAGTTGAATCTTGTAATGTCTGAGTGTGAAAAGCAAGGTGTGGTCAGCATGAATTCAAAGAATATTTTCATATCTCATCATGTGCACATTGGTTTTCTGTGAATTTTTTCAGTCAGCCTGCGTGCCAGGAATCACAAGTAATGATGACAACTTACAGTGAAGTAAGTTTTGTTTGTTTTCATGTTGAGCTGCTCACACCGAAACCAGAGGTGCTGTCTTACATGAAACACACTGACGTCATCACTTCCTGTCACACTACCTAAACACAAACACAGCGTTTGTCAGCAGCAGTGACAGACAGACCGCAGTATTTTGGTGGTTGCTTAAAATGCACAATGCAGTCGTGCTGAGATGCTGTAGTCTTGATGAGAACGAGGGTCAACTTTATTTGCTTGGTGAAAACAGAATCATGACAAAAATTGTGTGAAGAAAAAGTGGCCAAGCTTCACTGAGGACAAAAAAAGAATTGACACATAGCGGAAAAAAAGCAGAACAGTGTTTATTCATGCAATGAACATATTTCAGTGTCAGAAGAGTTGTGATAAAGAGTGTGCATGAGTCACCAGGTTGCCACATCCTAAGTAAAGTTGTTGACAAGTGAAAACCTGCTGCCAGTTTTAGTGATAAGCATCTCCTGCTGCTTTAGAGTTACATTATTTACATGATTCTGCAGTTCTGCATTAAGTGATGAAAACCTGGGTAGAAATGACAACTCCTGTCATAGTAGCACATGCTGTTAGGCACCATTAAACTTTTAGGGATTCAATATTTTGTAGAAATTCTGTATTCATCACTGGAGGACTTTTTTTTTTTTTAGCAGGAAATCATATGCTGAAAACTGAAACTTGGCAGCGAAACCACCGTAAAGCTGTAGTTTTCTCTTGCTACTGATCACTAAGCGTAGGATGTGGGGTTGTGCATAGAGCCTGCCTGTGAGACACAAAGAGTACTGATATTGGTGAATAAACTTGTGTCAGTCTATGAATTTGAATGAATGAACACTTCTTTAATCGATGACTGCTGGGTTGTTTGGCAGTGCAGCAGTAGCAGCAGGAGGATGAGGAGGAGGAGGAGGAAGAGGAGACAGTGCAGTGAGTCTACTATAGATTTGGATCAGGATCAAGTTTGAGATTTTGCAGCTGCTCTGCAGGAAAAACATCCTGGTTTGGCATTGCTGAATTTGCCAGCTTACATACTGCAGGAATTCTGTTACATGGGTAACAGATTAAAGCTCCTGTGTCAAATGAACCATCCGCATGTTATATCACAGCCATTTTCTGCTGCTGCAGCTCAAAAAGCAATTTCCAGCAATTTAGCATGCATTAAGTGCACATACAATCATATGTAACTCAACTGCTGCAATAATACGTGCCTGTTCTCTCCACAAATGCCAACCAAAAGAAATGGCAGCTTAGTTTTTTTCATAACTCTGTGATATAAATATACTGACCGCGGCACAGCTTTTTCTGCGGCATTTGTTTACTCTAATTTTTCTCAGCTTTGCATTATTAAAATCAGCACAATGTGTAACTTTGTGTACTCGCTGAGGCTCGTCATGAGATGTTTTTTGAGGTGATCAGTGAAGTAGAAATGTCACTTTTTTTTTTTTTTTTGCGGTTCTTGTTACAGTAAGTCACACACTACAGCTGTTTTAGGTGTTTGTCTGATAGGTGCATCAGCTGCTGACATTTCAATGTTGTGGCATTGAAAATTCCCCTGTGTACTTATATCAAGACATGTCAACACATTTCCCTGTGGTACACTCAGAGTCGTTATGTCATGAAGTCTGCCGGATGGACCTTTTTATTTATTTATTTAAGCGACTTCTTGTGAATTCTATATTTAAAGTGATCTATACATTAGTTAGATATTGTGGATATATACGTGTAGCTACACATAAATACAATAACGCATAAACACAAAAAGTAAATTTCTTAAAGGTATTTATGTAGAGAGATTCTAGTATATTATATAAACACGTGGTGTTAGTATTGTGATAGAATAAGAAGAATTTATTTGGTTAAATGTTTTATTTGATTTTAATATAAATAGGATATTCAGGCTAAATAAATGACTAATATTTTTTGCTTTGGGTACATCATAATTTGATGAAATACCATAAAGAACTTCTGTTTATTTTTACAGGACTGTTCATTGGAACAGATTATGGGTCCCAATGCAATCTTTCTCTCAGTTTTGCATGTGATTTTGAAGCAGTGCTAGAACAATGGTGTCTTTTTAATTTTACTGCAGAAAAAGCTGTATGAGATTAACTTTTCCCCTTGAGCTCTTTGGATTTTAATTATGCTGTTTTCAGTTGTTTGTTGACTCACTTAATGTGGCAATGATGTCTGTCTAGGTTGTCGTTCATAAATGTTAAAACTCCGACCTCTAGTGGTCAAGAAAGGTTGTACAACATAGGTCATCCCACGATTGAACGTCTATTGTCTCTGTCATTAACTTGATTTATACCGATCAGTACCCCCTCTTGTTGTATGTGTAATGTGAATTTAAGAATATATAGTTGACGCACATTTGTCTGGCTGTCACCACAACAATGTTTTATCACCTTTGACTTTCAAAAGACCGTTCATTTATGATTCCATTTGTAGTAGAGTAGATGGTTTTCAAGAGCTTCCTAATTCTAAAGTGACCCAATCACATACAGCTTTATATGGCTATCATGAAATAACATAATAATCATTATCATATATAAAAAATTTGATTTCAATATCATATTAGTGTACCTCAGTAAAACTGACGTGTGTTGACTGGTTAACTGCAAAAACACTTGTTGGATTTTATAATTAAATGTATGACAAAATGAACCCATTTATTTTAATCTCAATTGAAATTCATTTCAGATATTTGCATGGCATCATTTTTAAACTGCCTTAGGTATATTTTCTGAATATGCTCTGGCAGTGAGGAAGGAAAAATATCAAAACAGTATTTTAATAAAACTAAAACTAAAAAATAAACCTATAGTGAATTATTATTATTATATTAGATTTATATGTATGTATACCATCACCATTAGAAAATGTTGGTATTGCACTTCAACACTGTTGTTCTCCTACATCACCACTAGAGAGCAGAAAAGTCATGTTCATCATGGCTTCATGTGACAAGAACATCTGTAGGCTTCAGTTATGGAACTTAACAAAGAAGACTTTTTCCTCCACCTTTGAAAAGAATGAACATACTTTGTTCAAGATCCCTTTTAAATGTTAAATGCTTAAAATCTAACAAGCAGCCATTGAATAAGTTTGCTAACCAAATGCCAGCTTTCTGTATATTAGAGATACTCAGTGCTGTAGCTTAATACCTGGCCTTAATCAACTTGTACAGATCAATAATTAAGTCAGTTAAACTAGTACTTACTATGCCTGTCAGTGGATTGCTACCCCACATTTAAACACCAAATCCATAAATATCTTAAAGGGCTTTTCCAGTAAAATACCTGGCATTGTCCACCACAGACTTAATTCCAGAGTTGCCAAATGGTGTTTGGTGTCTAATGAATACTAACAACCCAAGAGATCCAAGTAAAGTCAGGCATTTTAATGGGATGGTTTGGGTATGAGGTCCTTATGCATAGTCAGTGTGGTACCTACATTAGACGGCGGCCAGCCAGGATCCTTCTCTGTGTTCCCAAACTGGGGGCAAGCTGACCACTGTCTACCGAGGGGACAAGCTGACCATTGTCTGCTGTGGGCAACTGACTATTGATAAATACCTCATACAACAACACTTCAAAATCACTTTAAACGCAGCAGTCAGCTGACACAGCCTTAAATGTCTAGCATTAACAATAGGAAACAGACATGAAGATATGAAGGGAATGTAAAAGGTACAAATAAAGGCAGAGAAAGCACTAACAAGCTAGCTCCCCTGCTTCGGCCTGCTTCTCTTTGAAGTCAAGCTACGTGGCCTTCTGTAGCCGCCCATGACCCCATAGTCTGAACTCAACTTGGAAGTTTATACTAGAAGCAAAACCAATTGAGAGTGTGGCTCACAGAGAGGATGGACGTGGATTAGACGGGAATGTGTGCTTGTGCGTACATGCACACGCCGTTGTGTGTGTGTTCGTGAGAGACACAGAGAGAAACAAACACAGATAAAAAAGGTAAGAGGCCAATTAAAGACAGAGAGCCCTTTTCAGAATACTCTATACTGTAGGAAGGATGTAGTATTTTGAAACTCCAAACATTTCTCAGACCGAAACCCCACAGTGAAAAGAACTGAGCCATATTGTTGCTTGGTGTTATTTCTTCATTTTGTGTTCTGAATCTCATGTGTAATGTGGCGGATGGCTCAGGATGCTGGGGAGTCACTTGAAGGTTAGTGGCTGTGTGTGAAACGGTGCATTTTAATTGAAAGTAAACTTCCCTCGGTGAAGAGTTTCCAGTGAAAGGTGAGTTTTGTGTAGTTTGGGCAACTTGGAGGATGAACACTAGACTGTATTGTTATGTTATGTGTTATCACATTCATATCACATTCATTCTAGTGTCTTGGCAGATAATGAAGAGAGCTTGGAGCTTGTTTTTAAGGAAAAGTTATGAATGAATATAGCCACATGGGGAATTCTGCACTATGCTTGTATGCATCATCATATCCTCAATTAGGCTCTAGCTTCAGATCTGCAGTTTAGTGGTGCCTACACAGTCGGACACACAAACTTACGTACAGCACAGTACTCACCCACGCTTCCTCTGAAGAATCACACATAAACACATACTCACTCTCATCTCTACAGTGCACGTGCACAGAGGTTCCAGTGTGTGGGATTACAGGAGGAGAAACAATCCGAGTTCCCCGGCTAACTGTGTTTATCCAGGCTGGCGAGGAGGCCTCTCGCTGGGTCGCCTCAGTCCACCTCCGAGCCCCCGCTGGCTCCAGCCTCTGTTGATCTAGACATTGTGGACTATTTTCAACCCTGGGGCGATGCTGTAAGCTGTGTTTAGTTGGCCTGCCTCATATTTTTTTCCTCAAAACTGTGCGTTTCGTACGTGTAGATGTGCCCACGTGGCTGTGTCCATCAAAGTCAAAATCAGAATTGAAAAGAAAAACTATTTCTGTTTGTTTTCTGTCTAGTACTGCACATGTAAGTGCATGCAAGTTTCACCTGGTTAATTGGTGTTGACACAAGATAGTTACAGTATAGTGCAATCATTGCATTCTGTCCACCAAAGTGGTTGCAGACTGTGTTCACTGAAAGTACACACACAAGTCTGAAGAAATGTTTCGTACCAGTATTTGCACAAATGGTGGCAAAACTGGAATATGAGACAGCATGCACGCATAGTTACCCCAAAGTACATTCTTTTATTATGTGTGGGTGTAAATGTTAACCCTCTCTGACACCTCCTTCACCTCCCGGTATTGAAGAAATTGCTCTTTTTCCTGGGGGTAATTGGCCTTTCCTCCTCTGACTTGTCACATCAAGATCAATGGCTTAATTTGTGAAGGCATGTGGCCCTAAACTGCTTAATTAGAACAAATAAATCCTCCAGATTGGGTAAAGGTCACCACTAAACTTAGCTGGTATATCCAGTCAATTCGACTGATTGACTGTACAGCTGTGGTATCCTTTTTGCTTGCTGCGTCTTGCACCTTTCTCAATACATCGGGTGGATTATTAAAGGCTCCAGCCTTTGTGTGTGTGTGTGTGTGTGTGTGTGTGTGTGTGTGTGTGTGTGTGTGTGTGTGTGTGTGTGTGTGTGTGCGTGTGTGTGTGTGTGTTTCATTAGCCTCAGAAAAAAAGAAATGTAAAAATAGGCTTCCAGATCATAGATGTGTGTGCCTGGGTTTACATCTGCATCTGTCTTTCTATTCGTCTGCATGTGTGAAACCACAGATGAGGCTGTAATAATGTTTTTGTGGTTAAACGAGGATTCTTCACCTAAATACTTTTTCTCTCTTCTTCCCACACTTCACTGCTCGTCCGTCTGTCTCTGGACACTCCCCATTTGACTTCTACTCTACTGTGTCTCTCCAGAACAGCTGTAATTTCTTTTTACTCTGTGAACTGTTAATGGAAATAAACTGTCTTCTATGTAAGGAACTCAATAAAAGGTGAATAATATTATGTAGTTCAGGGGTGGGTGAACTTGTAGGCTGATACTAGTTTCAATAACATCCCACATGTCATTGATATTAGTATATCTTAGGATTGTATTTTTAATTTTTTTTATTTTGCTACTGCACTAATGTAAATTAGTGCACCCAAAATGTATTTACCTTCAAAGTTATGATCCTTGACATTTAAGTTATAGTTGAGTTACATTAGCAGTCAAAAGTTTGGACACACCTTCTCAGTCAATGATTTTTCTTCTATACAGTAACATAGAAAGAAATAAAAATAAAGAAAAAACACTGAATTAGAAGGAACTTATGACTGGTGCTTTACATGTTTATTAATCACTGGTGGAGATGTTTTCCATTTGCTACTTGTTTGGCCATGATGAAAATGTTATGTCTTCTTTATAAATCGCTACAGCTATAATTGTACTGACGCAAATACAGTATGTTCCCTGTTCAAAAATGCCTGTGAATTTTCAGCTGTTTTACTATTCCAGATTACCTCATTACGTGACATTTGAAAACACTGCATGATATTTGTGCGCATGCGCCAGCTTTTCCTCTCCCGAGCTTCATCCAGTGCTGTATGCATCGTTTCCTGTGAATAGCTTGTGCATGTCGACGGCATTTGAATCAAGCAGGAGTGGCAGACCCTGCCACTTAGGATGCTAACTACTATCTAGAGAGGTAAACAATGAGGTATATATATATATATACAAGTAAATACTATCGAAAATTGGCTTTGGAATGGTGGAAATCTTAAGGATTATAACTTTCAAGGAATCCTAACATCTATTACAACTTGCTCCAGCCATTGTTTCTATCAATTATAATAGCATGTTACTCAAAGTAATAACCAGGATCTTGGAACACTGACATCGGTGAATATAGGTGCAACGACATAAGGAATACTAGTACTCAGATGAGTCAGATAGAGAAAAAGTAGTAAAAGTGTAAAACTATTATGCAAACTGTACGCTGTTAACATTGATCAAAGTTGACTTCATGGTTCAACTTTGATCTGCTGTACACATACACCAGTTCTCCCGGGCAATAAGAGATTAATCCTGAAGTGGCTTAGGTTATCTGCCTAAACCGTTTATTTACCATTTGTATGATCTCATCTAAAATCTAAATCATGTTTCTTGTTCTTGGACCTCAAGTATTTTGAGTGATGTTGCTTTTCCAAGATCTCATCAGTTACTTTGGTGAATATCATATTATCTGGTAGCAACAATGGCCAGAGCTGCAAGAATAAAGTTTTTCCTTCTAACAGAAGTCCCATGACACCACAGTATCAATTCCTACTTTGTGTCAATGGATAGTCCCAGTTCTTACCTCTTGTCACCAGAGCACCCAGTCTCTGGCATCTTTCTTTGGAAAAAGGCTTTGCGAATACTGTTTTATGGTGGAATTTTAACTTACAAGGCTTTTCTCCTCACTTTACATTACAAAATACACAAGTCCTGAGCTCTGTGGTGGCTGATCCACTGGCTGTTCTGCCCATCTGCTCCCAAATGACCCAGCACTTTGACCTGGCTGAGCAACAGTAAATGCTTTGATTCAGCCGCCAGCTTCTCCTCCTGGCCATTAGGTACCATCAGGCTGCCGCTCTCCATCTGAACCTCCTATAAACAAATGAGCCAGCCGTCACGTTGGACTGTGAGAGGAGACATCAACCCTTACCCTTTTCTCCATTCTCCAGTCTAAACACATACAGACCCTCTCATCTCATCTCTTCATTCTCTCATGCAACCCATAACTTGGCTTGATCCTGCATAATGTGATTGATCTTGCGTAATGATGTCAAAACTGTGCCCCACCAACACACATGCACCTTATTCTCCACTGTGGCTGGCTTATACTTGCCGGTTTACAGTAACTCATAATCCCAGCCCCATTTCATGGAAAGTAGGGCAAAGGTCAGCAAAGCTTTATGTGACTCTAGTGTGCATCCTTTTGTGTTTGTGTCTGTCTGTATGTATGTGCGGTTTGAGAGAGAGAGAGAGAGAGAGAAGAAGCAGGAGAAGCAAGAGCATGTGTGAGACACAAATGGGGCAGAGGGCCCATCGGAGGGGTACCCCGATAGGCCCCAGAAAACCCCCGAGCAGCACCCAGCATAGAGGAACAACTATGGCCTTTGTTGGTCACCCTGTGGATCTCACACACAGTTAATATAGACTTTTCCCACTGACTCTGCCAAGAGTCTGAAGTCATTTAATGAAGTGGCGGCTGAGTTTAGAAGGAGCCAGTGTACTTGCTGCTTGTGCTGACAGAATGGAAAATGTCTGTGTTATGCAGCGAACAGCGAGTGACAAGAGGAGTGTGTTCTGATACTCACCTCTCTGGACACACACGCAAGTGCATTAGGAACACACACACATGCGTACAGACGCGTATAGCAAAGCTTCCTGAGAAGAGACACTGCGATTATACCAGTACACATGCATTTCTCCGGGATGGTTGTGGCTCATTCATTCAGGGATACATCATTGAATCAGACAGGTTTGTAATCAGCTATGATTAGGTCTAACAATACTGATGTCCCCTAGTGAACTCATAACAATTTAAATGTTAAAGTGGCTTTTGGTCTCTGTTTTGTCACTGTGTGAATCTAAATGTTTTAATCAAGTGTGACTCTGCTAAATAAAATTTCTCAATGCCTAAACATACTTTATGGCACTCATGTACTTAAAATGAGAAAGCCTAATTGTTTCACAAATTCTTTGCCGTTATCTCTTTGTTTGGCTCATTTATCAGAGCAAAAACTCACCTTTCATGTCCATTTTCACGGTTGTCTATTTATCCTCCTCTGCTATGAATGGACAGTATCTCTGTATGTATTTGGTCGCACTTCTATTCAAGTCCATGTCTTTTCATCTATCTATGGGCAGATTGCAGTCTGTTTTGGTGTCCTATTGTGCAGCTGTCAGTTATTTTCAAAACACTCGAGTGTCATTTGCCTCAGATTCCATCCATTCAATTCTTGCTTCTTTTTCTATGGCTCTGCTAGCGTACATCTCATTGAGTGTGCATCAGCAGGCAGATTCATTCTTCTCTTCTTTTAAAAGCACATTTCTTTTTCATAGCAGCCATAAGCCTCCTTTTTAAATCCATGGACAATGTGTTTTTGTCCATCCTCCTCCATCCTTTTCAGTGGAGAGTGCAGGGATTCTCTCTCTCTCTCTCTCTCTCTCTCTCTCTCTCTCTCTCTCTCTCTCTCTCTCTCTCTCTCTCTCTCTCTCTCTCTCTCTCTCTCTCTCTCTCGCCCCCTTTTTCTGAGGGCATCTGGGGGGACCCCTGAGCGTGGTGCTCCTCTTGAAGCTCAATTGTCTGTCTGTAATGAACCATGATGAAAGATAACAGAATGAAATGTAATAATTCATGCGGGCCTCGGTGAGGAGCACGTGGCTAGCGATTGGCCCAGGACGTGATAGCCTCCTGCTCGTCTCCCAGAACAATACACCCGTCCTGCCAGCAACACTCGCCTTTCTCCGGTCCAGCAATCTTGTTGCTCTGTCCTCTCGCTGTCCCCTCTGTGCTATTCAGAGTCACTTAACTCTGTAAGGCTGTCTGTGATCACTGGCATGCCAGAGCATCTCTTTGGGAAACAAGGCAAACTGTCTCCTTGGACCTACTGTCTTCTTGGAATTCCTTCATTCTTTACCCCTTGCCTCTTCTTTTATATGTTTGGGCTTACTTGTCAAGCTTTTGACCCATAGTTGAGTTTGTCAAATGAAGGTGGACAAGAAATACCTCTTGACAGGATAATGTTCCTCGTCTTTTGATGATTGTTCTAATTGTCTCTGCTTGCTTGGCACTTTTCACAATGGTTCCAAGAACACGGGTGTTTTATGCCCTTTATTTATCCAGGGAAAGTTGAAACAACACACTCAACTCTTTACAAGCAATGCCCTATTTGATATGCAGGGGACACTACACACCTTGGAGCTGCCTTCTACTTTTGGGCACTCAGCTAACCAGAATATTTGCTCAATATCTTGCTTAAGAGCGCATTGACAGAAGTTGTCCGGAGTTTTTATCATTCACTTTCCCAAGTGCATTCACTTCACAAGTGCATTTTTCCAGCTGCTCCAGGGATTTGAACTACCGTTGCCCCCTTTGGTCACAAGACCACTTCTCTAATGTCTGTCCTAGTTTCATGGCACTGTGGCTGTGATTAATGCACTCCTTCTATTCGGGAGCTACTGTTTGCTTGGACACTGGAAATCAAGGAATTTAAACATGAGAAATGTTAAGAATTTACCCCATCACAACAGTTTGAGACAGCCTGTGACCTTCCCACTCTGCCCCCCTGTTCAGTAACTTTCCCAAGGGAAGAATAAGATTTGAAACCAGTGAGACCCAGACTATTCAGTATACTGTATTACTGAAGGAGAGCGTGTGCCTGATTTTAATTTAAGTGTGCTTTGAAGGCTGCTTGTCTAGTTTAAGGTTGTGCTGTTCTATGACAAATTATGTGGTGTGGATGTTGGTGGTGGAAGATGGCAGAGGAGACTAGGAGGGTGAGGAGAACGAACAGAGACTCGATTGATGCTCCAGACCAGCAGCTTGGAGTTTTGACGCAGAGTATTTGTGTGTGTGTACATTCCAGTGTATAAGCTCCTCTGGGCACGTTGACCTTGAGATATCGGCCCCAGTTTTAAAGGTGAAAAAGACAATAGTGCAAGGGAAACACGTCTTTCCTATTAGTTAATCTTCGATATGCAAAACAGCAAAGTGAACACACACTCCAGCTCCATTCTCACTGGTGTCAAAAATAGTGACAAAGTATATTAATTATTTAGAGACATTCTGAAGCTTAAAAATCCTGAAACATTTTGCATACGTGTCATCAGATACAGGGGTAACACCGCATTAATCTCTGTGATGATTTAGGATGCTGAATGACACCTGGAAGTCATATGTGTCCTTGGTGGTTATAGACGTAACCTTAAAGTCTGTGTAAAATAAGAATAAATATGTGTTCTGAGCCAAACCAAAAAAGAAAGTGTTATTAACCACCCGGCCAAATTTGAATGATTAAAAATATCGACAAGTTTAAAAAATCTGGTAAAAATGAGCAGTATTCTCAGCTCCAGGACTGTGGGGAACTGTCCGCTGAATGCGCTGAAGTGACGCCCACTCGTGGGAGCAGTCAAGCAGCTATTTTGAAGCGACTGAAACGTGTCAGATGAGTTCAGAGAATGACATGACTGACTTTGTATCACTCTGAGCGAGATGACTCTGCTAGGGGTGCGGGGGTGTGCTCAGGGTGGCCTCAGTGTGTCATCGAGCCACGTTTTAACCTCCACTCCACATTTCAGTAATATATTGTTCAAAGTCTTTTTAACATGTTTGTAGCAACTATTTTCTAACATATTTAATGTATTTTGAAAGAAATCTCAGAATTACCTTTACACAGACTTTAATGTAACTCTCAATTATAAGCGTGCTGGTATCGTATGGTCACTCAGTTTCACAAAGTGAATTAGAACAACATGGAACAATCACGTTTGATAGATAGTGTTGCAGTGGTGCCACCTGATAGGTTGCTACGGTGGGACTCCCATTAACCCCTTGCATCAAGCATAAATCCAACTTTAAGTAGACATAGTGAAGTGATTCATTTTTAGAGGGTTATAGATGTTAAGAATCTGAGAAGAGACCACATGAATTCAGAATATACCAGACTGTTTAAGCCCATGAACCTGAGGTCCAGGCTGATTAAACTCATAATCAACTATGGGAAAAGACTCTTCTTGTATCTCCCCATAGTCCAATTTGACTATTCCATAGTTTCATGTCCCAGATATTGGAGACTCTCCTCCAACCTCTAGGTCTGAGATTGATGGCAAAAAGTACAGGTTAATAAAGGGGAAATTCTCTATGTAACATTGAATTTAAACTATTATTTGCACTTGTTTGTGTGTGCCTTATATTCCTCCTCTTGCCTATGAAAACCCGAGCTCTACAGTAGTGCATAACTCAATTTTTATACTGTACATTTGTGAATGAGAATGATTGATTTGATAGACATGGTGAGGACAATAACAGTGTTAAAGTATAAGTCCTAACACAACCCATATGTAAAATGAGTATTACAAGCATAGCAATATCCAAGATTGTATATTACGGCATGAGAACAAGTATTGTTCATTGTTTTTTGTATGTCACAGAGGGAGAGCTGCCAACTTGGCCCATGTGGATGTTGCAGTTGTTTATTCAGATACTCTGATAACATACAGCAAGCCTTCACTTCAAGGCTAGCTGCCATGCAAGAGTTAGTAGCAGGGTCAATGAAAAGGCCATAGATCATTTTCACTGTGAGTGCCTGAAAGTGTGTGTGTGTATGTGCGTGCGTGTGTGTGTGTGGTCTTGAGGAGGCTCAGGTTTACACGGAGCTCCATCTTAGCTTGTAAGTTGTGTTGACTAATGCAACACAACCGTCAACACAACACACCCTTTCGAGGGATGGACAGAGAATGAACAAAGATAAAAACAGGACCAAAGAGAGTCTTACTGTAAGCGTGCTTCGAGTGTGCCAGTTCACCAGTTTGGTGGTCTTCCTCCGAAGGTTGTTAATTAGTGCAGAATGTAGACTACAGTTCTACTGCCAGCACTGATGAAAAGAGGAAAGGGAGAGAGAGAGGGAAAACTGTATAGCTGCCAAGAAAGAGGAATTTGTGATAGGTTGAGAGTGGTTCCAAATGCTGGAGCAAAGCATGGAGACTCCCAGAGTTCCTGCCTCCTGACCCATGTGTTTGCTGCGGGCCCCTTAGCTGCAGAATCAGACGCTCGAGTACAGTGAACAACTGTAGACAAGAGGAGATGCAGTGAGAAATTGAGTATTTCAATGGTGATGCTCATCCAGTCTCTCCAGTCGGTTTAGGTTGCAGTGATTATGCGGTAGGCAATCTGGCAATCAACCGGTCAAACTGCTCCACAGTCAGCCTGAAATATCACCGAGTACATGGACCACTATCGCTCCCAGTTGTGTCATCGTCCTACAGTAAGGAGATGTTCAAAAAGACCTTAAATCCACCTAAAGGTGTTGGTCAATACTCTGCTATGCTATATGAATGGCATTAGGTTAATTTATATGCCTGATCAATGTGGCTTCACTTAGACCATTCAGCTAATCTCACAAACATGCCAAATTGTTGCACTGTGATTCTTAATCACACAGCAAAACAAAAGAAAAACCAACATCCCAGTCAATAATATCTTTTAGATTACATAAGCGTCACCAAGATGTTCTTTGGTATGAACGGCTGCACTTCTAAAGACTGACTGAGGTGTGTATACTGTAAAAGTAACAGAAAAGGTCATTATCCAAATGCACCAGTGTGTCACAACAATTATTCACCCGACCTTACTTTACACACCCCACCACACCTTGTTCAGCCTTGTACAGTACAGATCCTGGGAGTGGAGAGGTTGAATGGAAAACACCATTATGTCATCCCAATTGCACCCTCCCCGACTGGCCACACTGTGGTGCTTTGTGTGCAGCAGACAGAGGAGCTGGAAGGATGAATAATGTGATGGATGCTTTACTGTATATCATATAGAGACACTGGATATCATACAGAGATGTAAAGCTGCAAGTAGAGTTTTTTTAAATATTAATTTATGTCTTGATTATTAATTTAATTGGTTGAGTACTCGTTTAATCTATAAATGATCAAAAAAGGTATGAAAATCCCAATTCCAATTTGTCAGAATGCAAGTTTAATCCAAAGGTACTCAATTCACAATGATAAAAAACAGAGAAAAAACACCAACTCTTTTCACACTTACAGAGATGCATTTAAATTGCAAGTCTGTGAAACTCCGGTGATTATATGTTGCATGTGTTTATAGTACAGAACCTTGTAATAATTTTCCATCTTCCTCTCACTCAGTCTCCCTCTCTGGTCTGCCTCCTAACATCTGCTCCCAGCCAGCCACCTGTCTGCTGTCAAATGCAATATTAATGCACGCCATACACTTGTTAATTATTTCCCCTGAATGTAGTCATGTCAACCCGAATATGCATAACAGGATTGTAAAGAACCATTTTATTAGAGGTGATCACTCTCTTTCTCCCTCCTCTCTCTCTCTCTCTCTCTCTCTCTCTCTCTCTCTCTCTCTCTCTCTCTCTCTCTCTCTCTCTCTTTCTCTTTATTTCTCTCTCTCTGTCCAAATGCCGTTTCTCAGGTCTTTCTATCCACTGAAGTGGTATGGTGTATGTGTGTGTGTGTGTCTGTCAAAGCTCAGCGTGCCTCCATACACCAACCAGAGCTTGTTTCCCAGGAGACACACAACTGCGTGTGCTAGGAGGGTGGCAGAGGGATGGTCGAGGGGGCGGATGGAGGGGATGGCGTGATGGAGGGGTGGCATGTCGAACCGGGGATAGAAAGGGGGGACTGTCGAGGGGTTGAAGTAATGAGAGGTGTTTGTGGGAGGGGAGCTGCGGAGGGGGTGGAGGCAAAGCGAGGCGAGGCCAGGCGGGTGGCATGGCAGTGGGGCCTCCTTGTGTCCTGGTCCCCCTTGTCCCTCCTGGTCGCTTTTGCGGACAGCATCTGCAGCCTGCTTTACATGCAAAACACACCCTGCAGAGAGGGCGTCTACACATGGGGCTAAGGGGGCCAGAAGAAAAGCATTCCTGAGGCAGTGCTGGGAGAAGAGGGAGGTGGGTCTCTTCAGCAGCCTCTCTCTACCAGTGTCTCTCCCAGATGAAGCCATGGGGGGATGCAGTAATGAGGGATGAGAGGATAAATTCACTGCAGATTATTTTGCTTTGGATCTGTCTCAAACACATTTCCATTCACAGTCAATGCTATTGTTTGTTTTGTTTTGTTGTTGTTTTTTTGTTGTTGTTTTTTGGACGAGCAGCTTCATTTACACTAGACCTGACACTATCATCAATAGCCTCACACTAATGTCACTGTTTAGTCCAAGAACAAGCTATTACTGTATGTATGCCAAAGTGGAACATGTGCAGACGAGGAAAAAAGAGTGAGGACATGATTTAATGTCTCTCTCTAGGAATGTCTCTTATCTCACTCACACTTTTGGAGACCAAAACAGCAGAAACTGAAATATGAACTCACATTCTGCCCAGAATCTAATGTTTTCCACCTCTTGCACCTGACCTCTCTTGCCACTTAACTGGTCAGCTCACAGTTGTCCCTTGTGTTGGCAGTCTAGTGTCCCATTGTTAATAGAGGAAAAAACATTAATAGAGAACCGAGGCCTAATATTATAATAATGTATTTTATTCCATGGCTTTCTCTTTTTTCCTTTTTCCTTCCATTATGCGTAGTGTTAAGTCACTGCGCTGCCCTAAACAATGTATCCAACACTAACCAGATGTCACGGCATGTGAGTCATCTCATGCAGAGGACACTGTGTGTGTGCGTGTATGTGTGTGTGTCTGTTGCCACCTGCCAAGGAAAGTATGAACATGCATACACTTCACGTCCACACACCTGATATTTTTGATAATATTTTGCCATGATAACTCTGTAACAACAGCACTTGCCTTTGTGTTGGTAACATGTAATTTCTTTCAAGTTAGAACACGGTATGCCAGACAAAGTCTTTTAGAAGCATTTGAAAAAAATACCACAGAGACAGTTTAAGGCTAATGTCTCGCAGGCATTGTAGTCATTGCTGGACTGTCATTTTGTGCCTGCTTTCTCTAGAGTCAGTTTGAGGTCACCAAATGTCTGGGTTTTATGTACGCTGCCAGTGACTGTGGAGAGGTATAATTGACTCATTGTAGGGATTTGGGATACTCAAGTGACATTTCGTGGTGTTTCATCTGACGCAGGATAGGTTGTCTTTCTTTGTCGGCCCTGACGGGAAAATGGGAAGAAATTTAAAATGTGGTTCTGGTGCCGCTTGTCTTTGTCACTCCATCCGTCTACTGTGAGATGCCCTTTCATCTTCGCTTTTTAGACAGACTCACTGCAGATGTCTTTATTAGCGTGCAACTTTAACATATTATCTTTATTATTCGATCTGTCATACTACTAAAGGCTCAGCAGGAAAAGTGAGTTCATCGAAATAGAATTAGCCATATTTTCACTCTTTCCTCACA
Organism: Argyrosomus regius; assembly: GCA_946959425.1. Lineage (NCBI taxonomy): Eukaryota > Metazoa > Chordata > Actinopteri > Sciaenidae > Argyrosomus > Argyrosomus regius. The sequence continues at coordinate 21,251,332 of OX336886.1, forward strand.
TTCATCTTCCCTTGTGTCTAACCTTACATCCCACCATATTTAGGCGTATTAAATATGTGCAATGATATCACTCTCATGCTAGCTGCAGGGCTGACAGGCACAAAGTCTTCAGAATTGATTGTATTAAAATCAATCTTTTCCTCAAAAACTTTTGTTCTCTTTTTTCTCTTCTTTTTCCTTTCTTCAATTGCTTTCTCCTGCTTTTCTCTACCTTCTCCCATCCTCTCCTACAAATCTCCTTTATACATAGTCACATAACCCACCTGAATTCTGAATCAAGTCCTAATGAACAACAAGAGGCCACTATTCCAGCCTTCTGTTTCTGAATGACCGACCGCACTCCTGTGACTTTCTGTTTGTCCTCTCCATTCCCACAGAAGGAAGCTTCCTCTTTCTTTTTTTCACTCCTGCTGCAGAAGTGAATTGTGTAAGATTGCTTTCTTTGTGTAACTAGTGTGTGCAATAATAAGCTGAGGAAATGAGTGCTATTGCCTCACTTAATGTTAACATTATACGTATCAGGAGGTAGATTGCTGCCGTCTCAAGTTTCAAAGCACAGGCTGTCACAAGCAGTAGCTTATGGGAGAGATGAATTAACTGTTTCCATGCGATTATGTCAATCAAACCAGAGTTTGACCCAAGTCTAAATGAATGCATCTTTTCATTCACTGGCGTGGAAATTGTCTCAGTGACTTCCTTGACTGAACACATACAGAAACGGTCTGTAAAGGGAATACCAGGAATACACCGTAAGTCAATGAGCATGTCTAACCTGCTAGAAAACACAAGTCGCTCAGTAGCCGCAGCTCGGTCTGTCTTTTATGGCAAGAAAGGATTCCCAAGCCTACAATTGTCCAACATTTGACAGCAGGACACATTCCAAGAAAGTTGTTCAGCATGATGACCAGATACTACTGTATACCAAACCTCTGACGCACAACATGGAGCCCCTTACAAAACCCCTCCTAAAGTAGAATTGCAGTGTTCAGTGTTGACATTTTTGTCCTGCACACACTATGTGCTTAAAATATGATGTTCGTCCACATTTGGTGTGAGTAAGGGCCCATGTTAAGTTTTATCTCCTTAAGAGGGATTTCACACCATGCTGTGACCCCAAGAGACCCTTTTTTTTAAACATACTGTAGATGCAAGAAGTTGTGATTGGTAGACCTCTCTGTTGTTTTTTCAGTTGCCCTGAATGTGTCAAACACAACTGTGAAATGTGTTAATTTAGGATTAATTGTATACAGCCCTGAACTTAACCATCTACTTTCAAAGATTTTGAACACACGGTGGTGAAGTTTACATATATGCATGCTCATTTTTGCAAGCTGCTGCTTGCACATGCATCACGCGTCATGCACTGAGCTGCTGAGAGACCTTAGAGAGCACTATTTGCTGCAGCTGAGACCGGCTGGTTGAAAAGCTTGCTGGCTGGTCTGCTTGCTGTGTTCTGGACCAAAAGAGGAACTCCAGGAATCATCTTTTGTGTCCTCCTCCAGCACATACCTCACATGCTTTCACACTAGAAAGGAAAGCCTTCACTGCTGAATCTTCACAAGTTTATTTCTGTGCTTTCTCTGTTTGTTCTTTCTCTCTTTCTCTCCCTTGTTTCTGTCTATCTTACTCTCACTTAGTGTTTCTTCTCTTGCAGTGGTAAAGAAAGCCTCTGTGATGCCCATTTCCAGATGTTTAAGTTACTCTGAAGGGAAGAGGCCAACCATTGTATAATTACAAATGTACACAATTAAGATCCGGTTTTAAGACCAGCTCTAATCTTAGTTGGATGGCTCTCTAGGCCGCCCAGAGACTGGGCTTTATGTTGTTGTGTGGCGCGAGTACATGGTCGACTGTGTGGCGCCCTCAAACGGAAACTCCTGTAAAATAATCCAGTCTTCTCTTTAAAAGGGGATGTTTTACTTTGCTGTTTTGGAATTTGTGCACTTCACAATCTATGAGGTCTACAGTACTCACACCCCCAACAGGAATGCTGTGTGCGTGTGTGCTGGAATGGATGTACATATGTGTGCAGCATGCAGATACGCTTGTATATCCACTTGCGTTTCTATGTACACACTTATGTGTGTGTTTTTCTGTGGTGGGTTGCATCTTTATGTGTATATGTGTCAGAAAAAGCTCCAGAAAATTCATATGTATCTCATTAATGCAGATGACAACACCCCCAAAGCGTGGAAAAAACAAACAGCAATAAAAACAAGTAACAATACAATTACAGTGAGATTCTTGAATGGTGCCATATCTTAAATGAACAACAGAACCCGTTCATAGGACCCGACGTCATTTGGTTACATTTACTATATGGTGGTTTACATTAAATATTTGCCTTGAGTTTGTTCTTTGAAAGTCGTGTTTCCATTGCAGCTAGTAATTGTGGGTCTTCCATATTTGCGAGTGCAGATGTAGCTGCTTAAAGTCCCTTTCCATTGCCTGCATTGTGCCCGTTCCCTGCAATAGCTGAGCCGTCTTTTTCCAGCATCATGTGTGGTGGCCCACAACAAGCTCACATGAACACCCATACATCTATGCAAATGGTCTGGGAAACGAAGGCTTACGGCACTGCAGAACTAAGCTTTATTTTAACTTGACATCTTCCCTGAACTCTGCTGAAATCTTATGTATCTTTTTTTTCTTCTTCTTTCTAAGCTTCAACAGCTCAGAGCTTTCTCCTGTTTACAGTTGTCCAAAACAGTTTGTCTCCTTTTATCCTCCTCCCTTTTAAGTCACACTTCTCTGACACCAAAGATGAGATGGAAGCCACAAGTGTTCTCTCCCTGTAATTTTCCATGTCTCTTTAAGCACAGAGCATGAGCAGATGGAGATGCAGCTCTCTTTACACATGTGTGTACGTTACAATGTACAATGTATCCATACAATAACTTTCTCAATCTCTGCTTTGTATTCTCGATTTCCGACTCCTTGCTCAGTTCCTTTTTGGCGTTGTACCCTACATGTCATTGTGCAATGTTGCAACCACTGTTCACTGAAATCACAGAGCCTGATGTGAACTTGAACATCACTGACAATAATTCGTCAACCTCACCCAGCCACACGCTTCCTCCTCCTCTGTCTCCACCCATTCCGTCCTCTCCAGCTTTGGTCAGGGGGACCTGGCTGGTGATCCCTGTGTCATCACTCCCACAAGGAGAAGACAGAAATATTCTCTGACCCCCTTCCATCCAGCCTCCCTCCACACACACAGACACACACACACACACACACACCACCCCCCAGCCAGACATCCCTGTCTTGTCCCAGCTAGCTAGCGGCTGCAGAGCGAGGGAACAGGAGGCCCCACCACTGGGCCAGCTGTTCCAGACCCCCTCGCCGCCCTGGGCCCCACATTCCCTCATTCAAGGGAGCTTTGTAGTTCTGACATCTTGGAACAGTTGAGCAGCTCAGCTTCTAATGCTGCTGTAATGGTGAGAGAGAGGGAGAGACAGAGAGCGGGAGGGAGGGGAGGAAAAAAGAATGAGACCGGCTTTATGTGTGCTTGCTTGTTACGCTCAATCTCTCCACTCCTCCCTCCTTCTATCCCTTCAGCCCCCTCATCTTGAATCCCTTTACTGTACTTTACCGGGTCCTACACTTATGACTTGGTTGTTTTGGTTATATTCCATCTTGACTTCACAACATTGTATTTTACCGTGCTGTCCTGTGTCATGCTGAATCATACAATATTGTACTGAATATACTGTAATGATTTTTAATTTCCATCCTGTAAATCGTAATGTTTCATACCAGTTGTATCTGTCTGCTGTAGTCTGTTCGTAACCCAGACAGTCTGAGCCACACTGTGGTGTGCTGTGTTTGTACCAATCACCTACTGTATGTCTACAAGACTCCTGGTAAGATCATACTTCACTGCACTGTGCTGTACTGTACTTTGCTGTGTAGTTGGTGTCTTTGCCAGCAGCGGTGTCCTGACATGTGGGAGCTGTCTTGTGAACTAGGAAGCTATCAGCTGTTGGGACGCTAGCTAGCATGTACTGTAAATGTGACTCCGATCCTCCGTCTTCTCTGTCACACGCAATCCAGCTGCCAGTTTGAACAAGGAGAGATGCATGTCAAGCAGGAAGCAAGCACCTAAATACTGAAGAAAAGGGAGGTTTTCTTTGCAGTTTGTTTCATGCAGCTGCAATGTGTTAATCTATTGAGAGGGTGTTATCTCATGAAGTTAATTAAGCCTGAACAGCAGCCTAGTCTGCTGCTGAATAAATAATGACTTTCTCTCTCTCATTTTCTTAAGCCTTAGGATTGGCATAAAGTTCAGTATCATCACTGAGTGCCAATGCTTAAAAGCAGTTAAGAAAAGCCTGCGCTCGTCTTTGTTTTGGCAGACAACGCCTTTTACCTGCCAACAGCGTGTCGCTGTTGTTTGCACTTAAATGCTTTCTGTGTTCATTCGGTGTGCCTTTATTCCCAGAGCTATCTCTGTCACAACTTATAATATGGATGATTGGCATCGTTCCCATGGCGTTAAGTTTTAACTCGCTGAACTTCAGGACTTTTGCCAGCCTTGCACTTTACACGGCCCCATTTCTCCTCAATGACATGCCATTCAGGAAAGGCCAGTTTTATGGGGTAATCAAGAAGGTTTATCTGAGGTTATGGAATTGTAGATCTCAAGACCAGACTAATTGCTCTCTCCACTCCCTTGTCACAGTGGAAGGGCTATTTGCTTAGGCCACTTATCCGCCTCAATCAGTTCAAGTCACTTTTGCTCCACAGAAAACTTCATGGGAAACTCGGTCTGATCAGGTGCCAAGAGAGGTTTAAACATCCCACCCCAATACAGTGTAGTGCACGTGTGCGTGTGTGAGCTTATGTGAGTGCACACATGCCCATATTTGTATATCTATGCATGAGTACATGTGTTTTCCTGTGTTTCTTGCCTGAAAATAATGGGGCCTCTCATGATTCAAAAAAATTTGCAACAAACAAACTGGGCTCATAGCTTGCAGGAACCCTCGGTCAATGACATGCAGACCTTTTAAATTCCTCCCAGTACAACTCCCTCAATAGTCTCACTGATGCAGCTATCCTACGCAGATAATGCATATTTTTCTGTCCTGCAGATTCATTGCACACATACAGTGAATATCCTCTTGTTTGAATTTTGTAAGCAGCAGAAAAAGAGTGTCTGTATTTGAGAGAAACAGATATATAAATAGAAAGAAGGACCAAGAGTGAAAGATGTTTTGTTTCTTCTTGTAGTACCCACTTCTAACCTTTAGATGGAACTGCTGCATTCATTTTAATGCTTTCCTGAGTCAGAGAGAAGTGCTGTTCACATGCCATAATGAGTACACTGGAAGATACTGTTAGTCAAACAGTATGAGGATAAAAAACCCATATGTACATTACATGGCTTGATGTGGCCAGAATGAATGGGAAGACCCCAAGCCTTAAAAGATGTGTTGTGTGAATTAGTAATATCTAAAACTTGCCATATTATTGCACCATCTGATTTGAACTGAACAGTGATAGTACAATTTCGCCATGACATGCTCAAGGGTTTGTAGGGAATCATATGTGTACAATAGACTCATAGTGACAGTTTTAAAGGGAAAGGTTTTCAATCTTGCAGTGAATCATGGTGCTTCAAATACAGAAATATTACCAGAACACATCTGTTGTTGACAAAGTTGGCCCTGGAAATCCTGATCTTAAGTTTCACTCGGCCCCAACAGTATTTTAGTCCTGAACCCCACTCCAAACACATGAAGCTCAGTTTGCTTATCATGAGAACTACTCACGCCATGAAACAGTTGTGCAATGTCTCCTGTGGATGTGAAGGAGCTTTCCAAAGTATTAAAAGAATAACCCTGATGATGTCATGAAGGTTATTCCTGCTTGGGCACAAGACTTACATTTATTTAACAGAAAGACTGGATTAGAACCTGGAGGTATTGAGAAGACACTATCCACTCTCATTATGGGAAATGTAGGATCCTGTGGGTTTGTTTTTGTGCTTGACCAATACTAGAGACTAAAAGATATAAATATAAAAAAAAGAGGTTGCGATATCTTGTCCGAGCACACAGACTTTAAGGAAGTGCAATACTGAATCACTGGACCACATCTTTAATGACACATAAAACGTCATTTGATTATTGTTGAGCTGAATATATTTTATTAAAGTTACAACGTATAATTTTGTATTGTATTTAGTGATTCAAACAAGTTGATTTCAAATGATAGCTGAATTATGAGCCATGACAAGAAACAACTGAGGATTTGAGCATTAATTTTAGACAAATCAGCATCAATATCTGATTTATATTGCTAAAAGGAATTTACATCAATTATTAAATATGATTCAAGATATCATATCATCAACAAATTGCCATTTCTAAGATACTGTAATGTTTTTTTTCCCTCAAGTGGCTTTTACTTTTTCACTGAGTGGAGAAAAAAGCTAGAGACCTATTAGTCATTTACTCACTCCATTGAGACCAATTATCTTCACACACTGCAGCAGGTGTAAAATCACAAAGAGTGAGCTCATAAACACTGGGACAATTGAACTGTCTTAGCATAATTGATTTTTTTTTTTTTTTTTTTTTTTTAATATTTACCATGATCTGCTGAAGCCAAGCACAATTCATACATCTTAAATTCCACCATATGGCACATCATTTCAACCACCTGTGCTGCTTTTGATTGCGTTATTGGTGGTTGTGATTATAATGACACAAAGGAATAACTCAGCGTCAGACAAATATAGTAAATACAATGCACTGAATGGAGGGTTTACATTTGGCATATGTATGTATAGAATTTCACAACAAAAGCTATGTTTGAGCAGTTGGGAGTTTTTGAAAGTGTGGTGAGGGACAGACAGACTCAAATAAGAGGCACTGCATGTTAAATCTTTATTAATTTTTTAAAACAAAATGTTTCTTTTCCTGTGACTAGACAGGTCCCATGTTTTTGTAAATGTGTAAGCTGATCTGTGGTCATGGATGGATCAGATTCCAGCGCTTAGAGGCTTTATGAATGTGCATCCTGGAGCTCTGGAGGTTTTCAGGGGCTGGGTATTTTCTTTGAGGGCCCACAGGTGTGCAACCATCAGGGGCCTAACCGTTGAACCAGCCTCCACTCTGCCAGCCAAACCAACATTTTACTTTGATCCAGTCACACCTTACCTACTCCACATCTTGACAATCCTAACTCTCCTGTAGACAGCATTAATTTAATTGTGTGCATGTGTGTTTAACAGCCCCAACTGATAAAGATAAGTGAGGATGAGTCATACTTAAGTGTGCCCCTGTGTTTGCATGTGCATGACCTATTGTATATGTGGTTTTATGTAAAACTTAATGTCCATGTTTACACATTTGTTTGTACAGGCGTTCATAGGCAGATGTGAAGAAATATGCAGGTAGTTTCCCTGACTTAAACCACATATTTCCCTAGAAGACCACATGGTCAATTGCTAACTTCATTTTGTGCATCAAAGTGCTTTTTTTAGGTTAAAGTGCTTAAATTCAAACCACTGTGATACTGACAATTATCAACATCAGTGTATCTTTAATTTTTTTCATTCATAACGTAACGCTTTTCATGTTTTACCTACTGTGCAATATCTGTGACCACTTTCAAAGTATGCATAGATATTGTACATTGCAATTACGCATAATACTGTCATTTATCAGTGATTCTCAACCTCACTGTCGTCACAGTTCATACAACACGTAAAAGATGCAGCATGATGTGTGTAAGAGGCAACAAAGCAGCCGTTGTCAAGCTACCAAACAGTAGAATGGAAACGCAGTGACGCAGTGAAGACTGCGCGCACGTCCTGTTCTTGGTATTCATTTTCTGGAGGATTTCTAGGAATGTGAGGCAACTGGTGTTTTGGGTTGGTTTTTTCTACTTCCTGTTAAGGATTTTTTTTCTTTTGTATAGACACAACTCATAACCATACACAACTGTTGTTGTCACTCCTCTTATAATGTTTGTCATGTTGTCATTAGTATAGGTTCAGAGGTGGAAGGACGCAAAGTTTGAATGCTGAGGCCCAACCTTTACCTAACTGACACAGGTGAAGGTGACAAAAGATTTTTTAAATGGATCCTCTCTATATAGATATTATACAGTACAGTATTTCATTTTGTATGTCTGAGGTTTAAGTTAAATTTTCCAGTGTATATAATTTTAAAATACATTAAATCTAACCAAAACCAAATTCTAGTTTTCAACTTTTTATTGTTTTTAACTGTATTTCCATTGGCTAACATTGTCGCTTTGGTTGAGTCAAAGTGTGTGTTTTCTAAGGTTGAGGGTCAAGTACTGAGAACCATTAACTTTGATCAGAAAATAACTAAGCATGGGTGTTCCTGTGTGTCAAGAAATTAAAACCGACTCACCACTTTGCCTTTATGTGAGACAAACACATGACCAAAACCAAGTTCGCATATTCTCTGAAGCTTCAAAGGTCGGCTTAAACCACAATGACCAGAATCTGCAACACTTCAACAGCTGGCTAATTACACAAGAGAATACAGAAGAGAATCTCCAAAACCTGGGTGACTGCTGAAAGTCTATCAAAAATGATTTATCTATTGAATAACCATATACACAGCCACAAGCCTCTACTGGCTTTACTGCTTTTGCACTTGTCTGCACATTAGTGCAGAGAGGAGAAGGCAAGTTATAGACCTCTTCTTCTTGTATTTAATTTCTATTGGTCATGATGTGTTTTTGTAAGGCTGCCACATCTGATATCTTATAGCAGTGAACGGGAGGCATCAAGTTAAGTTAGTGACTTGAGTTAGTTTGAGGGCCAGGCACAGCCACGAGCACTGAAGTGTGGTCACAGGAAATGAGTATAGATACAAGTATTATCTGGTTGGCTCAGACCGACCATTTTCAAATTCACGGCTATTTTTGTTTCACAGGGCATGCATTTATCAGAGAAGTGGCTTTTTCATTTTTACCACTTTTAACACATTTTCTTTTTCTATTTAGAAAGAATCTTAATTAGACATGGAAGGAACTTAATTTTGGTGACTAATGTACGTATCAGGTAAAGTGGATTTTTAGGAGTCACGTTTCAGGCTGTTTGTATTGAGTCTTGACATCTACCACAACAGCTCAATACCAAATGACTGTGAGGGGCTTTGGACAAATCAATGAGTCAGTATCTGCAAGTGAAGCACGCATTGGTGATAGTATCCAAATGCACTCACTCTTGGCAGTTAGAGTCTGTGCCGGGAAGGCCATTAGTAAGATTGTTTCATAAGAGACAGTTTCATTAGATATATTGCTACATATCAAAAACACACACAAAACAAGCTGAGGAAATGATTTGGAAATAGCGTGTTCAAGTTTCCTGTCTCCTAGATATCTTTGTCCAGAAGCCAGTCTTGTGGTCACTTACTGATGATGGGAAAGTCCTTAGTGTACCTATTGTTGCTGACTAAACAAGAACAGACGCTAAAATATCTTAAACTTAGAGGAGATATACAAGCAAGCCTATGGTGCTTGGAATGAGATAGTTTCTTATGTATTTATATATGTCGTATGTATGTATAGTTTATTGAAACTCTCCTTACATCCACCAATCAACCTTGACAGAGAGCTATTGTCTGTTCATTTCCACATGATTTGATTTCAGGATACTATTCATCCAAGAATGTGACTCAGAAATAAGACTCCTTGACGAGCCATTGTGCGTGGAGTAATGGCAGTGAGGAGGAGGCCTCAGGTTGAGCTGGCGACTCAATGTTTGAAGTGTGTAGACAGTAGACCTGGTGGGATAAGCCAGGGATTAAAGATGGGGGAAAGGGGTTTTTCTTCCTTCGACAGCATCATTGCTACATTTGTAAAGGTGGAATCTGTAGTTTTAACAACAAATAATAAAACTTGAAGTGTCATCCATGATGGCACTTAACAAGCGTTAGGCTTGAGGATATACTGATGTAATGAGTAATGCAACCAAGCCAGGCAACAATTTACTCGCCGTGACTTTGAGCTGAGTTGGTCTGCCATGCAATATTGCTGACTGAACCTTTAACTAGTTGGATGTTCAGTGAGTCTTGGAATGAGAGCAGACACTGTGAGACTTCTTAATCCTACCTTGTCAGTCAAGGGGCCTGTCCAAAAACAGTCATTAGCAGTATTTCACTCTCCACTGCAAACAGGGCTCATGGGGGAGTTCAAAAGACATGTGCGCTGTAATGGCTGCTTCCAAAAGTCAAGAAATTATCTTGTCATTTACAATAAGCCTGCTTAATTCTTCTAGTAACCAGCATGGCAGACATGGCACATCCATCACATTTTTTGTAGTAGCTGCTGACAGACACACTGTTCCAGCGAACGTGTGAAAAAGAGATGTGCTACTTCAATTATTTGTTACTTTTGTTACCATGGTGATATTAGAATGAAGTAGTGACGCATTCATTATAACCTACTTGTGTTGTAGGCAGTGTGGTTATGACAACACAGTTTTCACAATTTTGTATGTAGCTGGCTGGAAGTTGAATAAAAAAGAGCCAGAAAACATTTGTCACTGTGAAGCAAATATTCCGACTGTCCAAAGTTCAGAGTTTTGTCCCCAAGTTAGATTACCAAGCCCTGCCAATGACATGCTACTAAACAAATTTAGCTCAGTGGAAATTAAAGATGAGGCTTCATCCTTGTTACCTAATTTGTCTCCTTCCTCTTTTTTTTAAATTTTACAGTCATGAGGTTTTTTTTTTAATTTAGTGTAAAGATTAATGAAAGAAAATTGGTCCAAAGTGGTGTGTGGTCGTCCTGTAACAGTTGCCCTGATACTTATGTATCAGTCTGCTGCTTTTGTGGAGGGGCCTGAGATAGGACGTGGGTCTTCAGAGATTTCCATCAGCCCTCGACTCAGATTTTAGAGCCATCTGGCATGCCGAGGCTATGGCTGTGCAACTTACCTTGTGACTCTCTCTGTGTCGTGGCCCGGCAACGTTTGACTTGTGCTTTCAAGGTCATGACCCTCAACTCATTTCCTTCCAGGCGGCCATTCTGACAGCAGGGTTAAGTTAATATGATACCCCTGGATAAGTGCTACTTGAAAGTGCCAAGTTTCTGGAATCAGCCCTCTCAGCTTTGATACTCTGGTTTCTGTTATGACCCCACTCCGTCCATATTGGCCCTCTGTCCATCTGGACAGCCCCCCCCCCCTCACCGACTTCCCACCCAAATAGGAAGTTTTTTAGAGTCCCAAATTGCATATTGTTTTTTCCTCATCTCATTCTGCATATGGCCATAAGTGATCAGTTTAATAGCGTTTGCAGTTATGCACAGTTGTCACCATAATGTAACCATTAAATTAGACTGTGTTTATTACTTGTATAAAATTGTTCCAGTGATAAACTAAAATGTTTGTATAGTTTCTTGTTCAGATAATATTGTCAAAGTAATACAGAACTGTAAATAACTATATCAATGCAACTTTTTCCAAGAGTAATCATCAAAAGAACATGTATGTTCCCTGATAAGTTTAGTGAGTCTATAATTACCATTCTCAAATATTTGGAGGGTTTTTGATTCTGTGTGGCTGTTCACAAAGTAACTGTCCCCTGAGAGCTGCCCTGGAATTTGTTGAATCTTTGAACCCTGTGCACAGCCGGCTGGTTTCACAGGCCTGAGGAATCTTTCAGTGGCCCTTGGTGCCAGGAGGAGGGCATCAGGTGTCGGGCCAGAGCCTCAGTCTTCCATGCTCTAGCTGCTCCAGGGTTTTCGAGGAATAAAAAAAATAAAAACAAGTGAGATTTCTCAAGCTAAGACTCACTAATTGACAGGAGCAATTACAGAGAATAGAACAGAAAGAATGTTTATATTGGTGCAGATGTTGTATGTATGCAAGTATATTTGTATGTACATGTAGGTGTAAGATTTGTGTCCGTTCATGCCTTCATGCTGTGGTAGATTTGGAGGTTAGTTCCTTTCTCTCAGTGGTATGTCTGAGTGTTGTCCTTGATAGACTTGGCCGTCTGATATAAGTCAGCTGGTCTCTAGAAATGAGAGGAGGGCAAGGCCAACCGCAGCATCCCCCTCACAGGTGCCTCCTATCTGCCATGAAGGACAGCAGCACTGGTATGGAAGTTTAGTGATGACAAATGATTAGAGAGAGCACAAAACAAATCTTTGCGCTTCTCAGTCTGCAAATCAACTTTTGAGAGCGCACAGGCACAGATTTGGAAGAGCAGGAAGGTCCACAATCGTGAACAGATGATTTAAGCATGCAGGAGGATGCAACTACATTTGAGCTAGCAACAGAGATTCTCATGCTTGTAATGGTCAAAGCTGCTCACCTGTTTAACTTCACCTGGAAGTGAAGGGTCATCCTGTTAGACCTGTTTTACTTTCAAAATAATAGCCAGGACAGTGGCATTTACCAGCTGGAGACAATATTTGTTTCTCTGTTTCATCTTACACAAAATCATATTTAGTTTGTTGGCAAGTTTGTTGGCAGTTTTTGAAGCTATTTTGGCAGAGTAAACAAGTAGTTAGCTACACAGCATAGTGGCTGTGTTCGTTTCGTGTTAACCTCTACCTCAACTTGTAGTCTGATTTTTCTGAACCACGTAGTTTTCTTATTTCTTGTTTTTCTGTTTTAAGGAATAATTTTAACAGAGAAAATGACTAGACCCATTAGAAGAAAAATCTTTATGTATGAAGCTTAATGTCACTTCTGAGCAGAATAATTCCCTTAAAAATTTGACAAGAGGCATTTGGGTTTACTGACCCGACTCCTTGAATTCCAGAAACAATTGCTTTTCAGATAAATAAATAACAACAACAATAATAAAATAATGTGTGCCACGAATCCAATATATCCATATGAATAGACTAGGTGATGGTAAGGGGATCAGTTGGATCACCAGAATTGGGCACTTTTGGGAACTTTATATCTACAGTAACCAATAATTTAAATTGTAGCCTAAATGATGAGGCAAATATGCATAAAATGTGCAAATCACATGTAAATTGTTGTCCTAAATAGTCAAATGGTGGCCAATTGATCTGCTACAGAGGAGCCATATATTCAAAAGGCTTTTTACTTTGTGCAGACTTTAACACTGAAAAAGATCAGACATCTGTAAGCGAGTTCTTGTTATGTCAAGTGTACACCCAAGACAGTTAAGAGAATACTCAGAAAGAAGTGCTCTTAAATGTCCATGTTAATGTTGTGCTCTCATCGGTTGACTTGAATAGTGCTCAATTTGTTTTGTGTTGTCTCAAATATTTTGCCATCAATATACTTCCATATACTGGCTAGTGAAGCTGAGAGAAGCAGAGAGGCAGAAGTAGAAGAAGTACAGAGACTGGCATCTCATCCAACTGCAGAAGCAGCAGGACAGGTATTTCTAACTGACAGACAAAGTATAAGCAAACCTGTCGGTGCACTGTTTCTTTTTTATCTTTAAAATATTTACAGGACAAGTTCCTGTTTATTCTTTCTCTACCCTAGAGGAAGACACATTTACCTTGCCAAAACCAAGACACACCTTGTTTTGTAAGATTCTTCTCTCGTTTTTTATACTGTTCATTTGTCTTTTGTGGTATCACATAGGTAGGCAGCGACTAAAAATGGAAAAGCCCCGTTTGGTTTTGATTTGAGATAAATAGAAGATTCGGTTTTTATGTTTGATCATAGTTTGGGCTGTGGCCTAGCGACGGTTTCTTAGAATTTTTAGAAGTGTACGCATGTACAGGCTAAACCTCTCTTTCTTCTCATGGCAGTTTTGTTTTTACAGTATATGGGAATGGGGGTTTTCATTTCTAAAATAAGAGCCTAAAAAGTAGTGTCACTTGTATAATTATATTCCACAGATGACAGTAAGTTTCAAAGTAGTTTGTTGTGACTACAATAATCCAAAATAGACTGTATCCATTGAAATGCACATAAGATAAGATAAGATAAGATAAGATAGACCTTTATTGTCCCACAATGGGGAAATTCACATAATGTACAGAGAACAATATTACATATAAATAGTCTTCTGAATGGCTGATTTTTGTTATTTATTTTTAAAGATACAGCAAAAGTGTGCATTAATAGACATTTTTTGTAAATGTGCCAGTTTAGCCATCTTGGTTAATTTTAAACTTCAGTCCCTGGGCAGGTGTAATGACAGCTACAAAAGAGACAAAATACATACAAACAGGAACAGTGATACTGCACCTAGAAGAGTACACTTCTTTTTTTGAAGTGATTTTGTCTATTTATCTGGGACCACTGAATAAAGTTGTGAATATAATAATTAAACTGCTATAACAAGTTGCTTTCTACAGTAAGTTACGGTATTTAAAACTGTCCTAAAGGGGAGGGAAAGCATCATCCTGCCTTAATATGTGCTGTAACACAGTCCTGCCCTGGCATGTACTTCAGACCTTTGCCAGGTCACAAGACTGGCTTATGTTGCCACTTTGGAGAATCTTAAAAACACATACATTTTTCACATTTTTCTTTTTGTGCTCTGGAAGTTCCTGTTGTATCTGTGTTCTTGGAACATGCAACATCTCTGACAGATGATCTGTATTTGACATGTTTGAAGATGTGTTGTAGCTGCTAACCTGCCAACAGTCTTAATAACATTTTTTTTTTCTTCTCCTTGTTTTGATGGGGCCATGTGCAACTTCACAGCTATTTTCTGATGGGAAGGCTTGTACAAGGATGCTATTCATGAATGGGCTTGAGTGTGAGAGAGTTGCTGCCGCTGGGAGTGGTAGTCACCTTCAGCACAGTGTCATGACTTTGGAATGCTATCGATGATAGCTATTTTTACATGATAGCCTGGAGGCCAAGTAGGAGGAGTGGGACAAATGGGTGGGCACATGATTTACATGTTCTAACTCAACATCTTTGATGGGAATGGATGGTGTTCAAACATGAATGTTAGGATTATAATTATATTAAGCATATGGCTGTTGGCCAAGCATTTGCATGGGTGTTAACCTATTTCTCAAACGTTTGATCTTCAAGTTCCAAGAAAGCTTTTGTGTCAACATCACTACCTTACATCACCATTCATTAGATACAGTAGGTTATGGCTTAAATAGTTTATTAAGTGCTATTGATATCAAATTGTCCTGATGGAATTTTAAGTTAGGAGAAGGACAACAGAGGTTGGAGGCATCACCCTGGAACACAGGCTTTGAATGTCAAGCCTGTCTGACTTGGTCAGAAGTTCAGCCATTCCGCATTCTTGACTAAAGGATAAAGCAGCCCTAATCCCCTTTACCAGGTAGCTAGAGTTGGCAGTGGAGCCAGGAATTCCTGCGGCATACCGATTTGGGGAAGTTGCTAGGGTTTGGATGGACAATTTGAACAACAATAGAGTACTCTCATTCAAAGAAAAATAGGGTTTAAGTTCTGTGAGAAAGTCCTGCCACCACAGAGATAGGTACCATGTGGAATGTGACATATTTAGAGTGCTTTTGATTCAGAGGCATTGGCCACTATTAAAAAAGTGGGCTGGGTGATTTAGGGCATCCAGAAGTAGGGTGGAGAGCTGGGAAAGCAAGCCAGGAAGAGAAAGACAGAATCAAATAGGGAGGGGAAGTGGTTATGGAAGGTAAGGATGTCTGTTGTTGATCTCATGACAGCTGGGCCATAGTGCGAGCGTCCAGCCAGGACAGACTATAGTAACAGCAGGCTCTACAGCAGCTTACCTGGCCATCAAACTGAGCCAATGACCTGCCAGCCTTCCTTCCAATAGTCCGATGTCAGGGATCAGGATCAGCTCGACAAGAGTGACTTCAGAGACACAGAAGGCAGCGTCTAGCTCCTTTATCTGCCTCCATAATGCTGCCAAAGACTCAGGCCTCCGCAGAGGTGGAGCAGCATTACTGACCTGTCCTGCTGCTCCTCTCAGGCCCAGTGGATTAGCTGTGAAAAGGCCCCTAGAGAAAAACTGTGGGTGAAATACACTGGCCTGTCTTTGTCCCGTCTGTCTGCTGGGCTGGGGAGCACTGACTTTAGCCCTCTGTCAACTAGGCCCGGTGAAACCCCTCAACAAAAGCCATTCATCTGTTGTACTGTACATGCCAAATGGCTGGCATTCCTCTTCACGAGTTGTTTTGTAAGCCGCATCTGTCTGTCTGTCTCTGCAATTACAAGTCTGTTAAGAGAAGAATGGTTTCTGTGCAGCTGGGGTTTTCTGCGTTTGCCGAGTAGATCTGATTAACCTTCTGTCTGCTCATTACTGACCATTGGCCAGACATGTTTTTAGTGATTCAGTCATTGAGACACAAGATTAGGTTTTTCCTTGTACAAGAGCTGCACTATATAAGGTCACATACTGTGTGTAAGGTTCTTTGTCAGAGCACTCTAATTGTAATTACATGAATCCCATGTATCAACTATTGCATTAGACTTCTCACATTATATTTGAATGGCTTTATTACCTAGTTATAATGTGTTTATGCATGATTTTATGATCATTTTCCATTAGCAGAGAAGGTTTAGTCAATTTTACCTTTAAAATGATGGATTTTGTAGCTTTTAAATATATTATAATTTCTCTATATTAAATCATACATTCCATCTTTGTATGCTTAATGAGCACACCATAATCTACAGCATCAAATGCATCTTTTAGTAATTATTAGTTATAATTCCCTTGATCAGAAAGAATGTAAAGAATTTGTCACACTACAGAGTAGTCACATGCGCCTTTCAGGCTTTAAAAATGTGAACCAGTCTGAGAAGCGAACACAGAGATCATTTTTCAACTAGAAAATCCATACGGCAGGAGTAGTTTACTGAGGTTGTTTAATTAGTTTGCTGCATTTTTCAGTATAAGAGTAGAGACTGACCATCAGCCTTCAGTTCAGTATACTTAGCGCTGATACATGTTTACACAGTAGTTGGAGTTTCTGCATGTAAACAGTCCTGTAAACACCCAATTTGGAACTTAACCTCAACTGCAATAAAATTTGTGCTAAATGTAAGCATGTGCCTGAAGTAAGAGATGACAACTATACAGTGCAGTCTGTAAGAAGTTGGATAATGACACACAATGTCTGTTATGTTCTCCTCTCATGGGCATTGAATATGGAATGTATATGAGTTTAAAATGCTGACTGAAGGATTGAAGTAAGATTCATAATTGAGACTATGAATAAATAGTTCATACCTGTTTCCAGTGCACCCAATATGGATTTTCACACTTTAAACTAACTTAGATCTAAAGTTGGTACGTTCTTCAAGTTGGATTTGAAGCCAAAACAACAAAAATGTTTCAGAATACTTTTTGAATATACTGTATTGTACCATGTACCTGTACCATGAAGTCATTAAGAAAAATATTTTTTGAATAAGGTAATCCATTCCTGAATGCAAAGTTCGGACATAGCCTACTGCACATATAGTATGTCTACATCTGTATTTACAATTGCATGAACAGTTTGTTATGGTGGACATGAGCAATCTCTCCAACATGTGGCCAAGGTTCACAAAAACATAAGTGATAACAAAATGTAGTGAAAGTGGAAGCTTTTGGGAATAATTTCATGCAGTTAGTCCAAGAAGACGAGAATATGGTATATCGGACTCTGCAACAATTAAAGTTCTGAGAACATCCAGTGTGTCCTTCATGGGAACACTGAGATAATGGACGGGCATGACAAGTATACACTAAAGATTAGAGATTGAGACCAGTCTCACACATGAGGGTTGTATCATGACCATGATCTTATTCTATAAGAGGTCCAACCATACCCATCCCTTATTTGTAGATGTTTTCCCTTCAACCATAACCATGTATTTATAGTTTCCTAATCTTAACAAACTGGAGATGGCACGCACACATTCAAACCAAGACCATTTTATTTTTTGCATTTTGTGCCAGGCAACAGGTATCACTTAGCTTCTGTGCTGCCTGTGATAAATCATGGTTAAATTTTCCAAACCATTGTGTAAATGTGATAAACTAACAATTCAACCCTTCTTTTACCAAAGCAACATGACTACGAGTTTGCACACACCCTTATTAGGTCACCACCAACCTCATTTGTGTGTGTGTATGTCTTTGCATGTGCGTGATTACGGTTGCATGCATTTGCGCGTACACATTGTGGCACAATGTCCTGTCGCTTCCACAGAAAAAGGCCTGCATCTGTATGAAGGACTGACACCTTCCCTGGTGTCATTTCAGATCTGCCCTGTTGCTTTCACACTGTCACACCAGCCATGTCACCGTGCGTGTTTCCAAAAAAGTATGTGTGCATTTGTCACATGTCTTCCAGTCCCACACTGAGCGCTCGTTTCCCACACGGTTAAAGAAACGCTGCCCAGAGGTCGGATGCCCATTCCCAACCGGCTCACCGTTTCAGTGGCTGGAAATCCCCCTGTGCACAAAGAGGCCAGATATGATACCACAGCACTGCAGGCGAGGGAGGGAGCTAGGGACAGTATTGATACGGCAAGCACTTTTGTCTGGGAAAATCCTTAAGGGAATGCAACCAATTGTTGTTAATTGTATGAGGCCGCATTCGATCCCAAGTGCTGCTGGTATGTGTTACTTGTTTTGAATTGGAGAAGTATACTTACTGCTGATCAGTGCTTGCGTTTTGTTCTTGTGAGTCATTCAGTTTTTTTGGATTGCACTCCTTTTTGTGCGCTTTTTTTCCCCAGTTGGTGTTGTATCAATCTTCTGAAGCTTGCATGTAACAGCATTGCATGTTCACATTGCTCACATGGCCTGTTTTTATTGTACGCGTTCACACACAGCTCATTTTAATTTTACCTACAGGCTTTTGTGCATTCACACACCTAAATATGCTTTTGAAGACAATATATTGATACTTTTCAGCAGCCACTTAGAAAATTCCCCTTGGTATTATTCCTTGCGGAAGCTGTCATGGGTGTCCCTAGGGATCATCATGAGTTTGCTGGCTATTTCACACATCTTTTTATTGATAGTTATGTGATATAAAAGAGGGCCGAATCTTTTAAGAGACACTGCAGCCTGTGTGAAATACATTCTGCTATGAGTTCCTACAGTAAACTAAAGGGACGACGGCAGGATGAGTTGGGGATATTTGCTGATGAGAGGACGCGTGCTGTTCAATCCTGGTGGTCCTCTAGGGATAGACAAGGTGCGTTGCCTGTTAGTCACTGCACTGTGTAATAGAAAGAGGGAAAGAAACCAGAGAGGCAGAGTCCACGGAGAGATCCATGATGCAGCCACAGAGACGATGTGTTCCCCTGGGCAGCATAATAAAGCTCTCAGTAGGACGACGTGGTTTGAATACACTTCAGACGGAAAGGGGGAGAGATGTACAGCCCCATATGCATCTACTCACCACATCATATTTCCACAGCCATGAATGAGGCCCTCACACAGACAGCCCCCACTGCTGTCAGACAGTCAGAGCCAAAACCTTTCACAACATGTCTTCTACACAATGAAAAACTCTTTTTTGGGTTTGCACCGAGCAGAACCCTTGGGGAGGACAGGGTCTGTCTTCAGGCTTGCAAGAGCATAGAGAGCTTCAGAGAGAGAGAGAGAGAGAGCTTCAGAGAGAGCTTCAGAGAGAGAGAGAGAGAGAGAGAGAGAGAGAGAGAGAGAGAGAGAGAGAGAGAGAGAGAGAGAGAGAGAGAGAGAGAGAGAGAGAGAGAGAGAGAGAGAGAGAGAGAGAGAGAGAGAGAGAGAGAGAGAGAGAGAGTTAAAGAAAGAGAGATGGGTTGCTTTTCTCAGAAATCTGGAGAGCAGTGTCATATTACCCTCAGTCCTTCATGTGGTCTCAAGCTCTTTTTATACTGTTTGCAAAATTGTCTACTGCAAAACTGGTTTTACTTTTGTTTTTCAGGCTGTTGCTTTGTTTTGATCTGTTGTTAGTGTAACGGTGATGGCGATTGGAGTGCTCATCAGTTTGGATGGGTTTAGCTGGAACTGATCAGCACCACCTAAGGCAGCATTGTGTGAACATGACAGCTAATCATACAGGTTTAAAAAATAAAGCAGTAATAGAATGTAATGTTGTGAATACGAGGCCAAATAGGCCAGCTACCACATTAAATGTGCCCCATTTCTGTGATTGCAATTACGTCCATGGCTCAAAGCCAAAGAACTCAAATGTGAATGAGCACAAAACACTGTTTCTTCAGACGATAACATGCCCAGACTTTGTAATTGTTATGGGCCCGACCTACTATGTTGTTTTGTTTTTGTTGTGTTTTTTTCATTACAAATGAAATGATTTTAGAAACTGATACAATACAAAGTTTTCTTGTACTAATGATCGTATTTTAAAACCATTTAAACTGTTTTGAAATAAGTATTTTACCCTGAAAACAAGTCTGATTGTTGGGTATATGTGCACCTTGAACACAAATTGTTTGTCACTGTTTTGTTTTTAAATGTATAAACAATGAAACTGCCAATAGATTATGTTGATGAGATCATTTGAGATTCCTCCATGTTGCACAGCACTCTATAAGACCTTGAGTAATAACACACAGGACTTAACAAATATTCAGAGCATAATGCAAATGCTTCTCAAGTTGTGCATGTTGATGAGTCTTACAGTACTTCCTTTTACTTTGTGTACCCTCCCCAGGCCAAGATTTTAGGGGAATTTTCAGTCACTCAGCCTATTTAAAGCTGTCATTTGTGTTTTCTGTGGGCAAGCACAGCCTGTTTTTGACAGCATGTGTGTCCATTGTTGTTCCTGTAACGTGAAGCACTTTTGTCTGTGATCTAATTTGGTCGAGTCAACTAATCTCAAAAGGGTTACATACCAGCTACGAGAGTTAGCAGAAGTCCATCAGCATGTGGATGTGTTGCATGTGCATCTAATCCAACTGAGCTAAACGGAAGTTAATGTTGGTACATTCTATTCTATACTGTCCTCTAGTCCGCTCCCTCCTTGTTCACGCTGTCTCTTGACTGCAATGTGTGATCTCTGTTTTAGTCCGTCAGTCCTGATCTTCCCCCATCTTCACTGTTGTACTTCTTCTCACCTCTCCCCCATCTGCAATTCTCTGCTGAACTGAGCAGACCTTGTCTCTGCACTGCTCCCCGCACCAGTCACCATTTGGAGTTGAGAATCCATTGGAACCTCTTTTGATAAGGGGCAAGAAACATTGCAAGGCCAGGACTAAGGCAGGAAGCCTGGCTCAGGCAAGGTACTATTTTAGTTGAACAGTCCCATTGTCCATGGACTGTGGACGGCTGACTGCCTGGGGGAGAGGGTGGAGGGTGACAGAGAGAAGAGGAATGATGTACTGTGAGGACATCGCATTACTACGCACGCTCCCTCTCTCTATCCTCCGTCCTCCAGCTCTGATCATTCAGAGGGTCCTCTGTCCCCCTTTTCAGTGTTGAACTCATGGCAGTCACACTCTGAAACATGTGCAAAGGAAGGGGCTCTGTTATGTAACAGTGCCTTCCCTAACAGGAGCTCCACTCTCTTAAAGATGTAGTGTGGCAGAGGTGCAACTGAATTTGGACATCAAAAAGCTATTAAAAGACACCAGGAAGAGATGATGTCAGGTTTTAGTCCCCTTTTTTGTTGTAGTGGACAATCCCTTTTGTTGTTCGGCTGTAATGATGCCACGTGCTAACAATAACTGCTTTTAGGAAAGGGTGGGATGACATGATGAGAGAAAGGGAATGTCGGCCTTGGACTTTTTATAAATCGAGATGTAAATATGGAAAGATTTATGTGGAAAGAGAAGAGCCTACTTGGAAAGAGAGCTCACGGAAAATGATGTGTTGTCATATCTTTACAGGCTTGTAGTCCCAACTACCCCTAAACTGTAAACAGACTTAAATATTTGCAGTGATAAGTTTCAAAGTAACTTTCTGTTTCATCTTTAGAAGTTTATACAATATGTTACAGAAATTTCCCAGGCAGACTTGTGAGTGTGTGAACTCAGTAACACCACAAGGCCACGCAAAGACACTCACCGCACACACAGAAACACACACAACACTAAAAATGGGAGGGGAATCAATGTATGTTACGGGAAACGTGTTCTTGTTTTAGTTTTACTGGTACACAAGGTCTCATGGCTGCATCCTCCCAACTGTCAGAGGCCCTTGCTTCTTTAGTTCTTGATCCCTCAGAGACCACGAAAGACATCAGCTTAGACCGTCATTAATGTAAAGCATCCAAATACTGCAAACTACACAGGTTCAAATCCTGTTCCTGTCTACTCATCCATCGGTCTCTGAAAAAAAACTAGAAAACGAATTACCCTCATGAATCAGAACAGACTGCCCAGTCATCTTTAGAGAGTAAAACTGTGGCTGATATTTTTAAGTGATATTTATAATACATTATTGACTTATCTCAGATGTCTGCAAATTGCTGTAACATTTAGACTTTAATCGCTGGGTAATCAGAACTAAAACAACACAGCAACAAGTATAAGCTTCTCAGCGTCCGCTCAGAAGGCTGCACAAACAAGTAAGATGAAGGTCGTAGAAAGTGCTCTGGGCTAGACGTACGTCATGTGTGGGCCACCGCGTTGATGAGCATTAAAGGCCACACACACTTACACACACAAGCAAATCTGGATACACGTATTGTACCTAGAAACAGCATACATACGTGTACACTCATGCACACACTCCTAACATTCGCCCTCTCATTTTACTTCAGGGGCCTCAGCCTACATGCACACCCACGCGTTCCTGTTGCTGCACTCGTCTTTCTGACTGAGCCACTGAGCCAGCTGGTGATAACAACACTTCCTCCTCGCTCCCCTCTTGCGCTTAGCTGTTGTGCTCTTACCATCTGCGGCAACTGGCTGGGGCCAAAGCGTCATGTTACCCACACAACTGGAGACCCAAAGATCCTGAGGACACACAAGCACAGCCAAGATCCTGAGGACAAACACACACACACACACACACACACACACACACACACACACACACACATCTCATGGCGGTTACAGTTGTGACGGCCATGAGATGTGGCAGCGAAGAGAGCAGAAAGAGGTCCAGGCTATTTATTGTGCATTTGGACACATGCAGACGAGGTGGGACCAAATGGCAAAATGTTCCTGGAAGGAAATACACAGACATGTAACATTTAAAAACAAACACTGAGAGTGTTTTAGTGAGGTGGGTATCAGCCAAGAGGAGTTCAGGCAGGGAATAGATCTTGAGAGAGGAGGGAGAGGAAAAAAAGCATGAAATAATTGTAGAGTAAAGTCATTTTCAGCTTTTACAATACCATATATGAGTGTAATTTCAAGGATAGGGCATGGTCTCACCAGTATTTATTGCAGAGAAATTTCACATCACAGTAATTTAATTTCAGTGGAATTGCCATGATCGGGCGAGGTAAAGTAAATTTGCTTGATGCTGTCATGTAGAGTTCCATTTTGGTAAACTTTGACATGCAAATTCACACCGTTGACTTGACATTGATGACGTTTGAGGAAGCAACCAAAATGAAGGAAGTTAGAACAGTAGCTGTTACAGTAGTATGTAATGTTGTTCTGCCATATGAGACGCAACGCCAATAGATATTTACTCTGTCTATCCATTTTTGGCACAAACCAAGCCATAACCAATGGTAAACCATTAGACACCCCCCAAATAGTCACTATATAATCAAATTTCTTGAACCACCTTAAGTTGCAAAGAGTTTCACTATGGCACCAGGCTCTGACTCGGATAAGAAATGGCCTATATTGAAGAAAAGGAAGACATAGTTTATTAAAAAAATATTTTTTCATTCTATTGATATTTTTTATACACAGGACCGAAATACATTAATGTATAAATGACCTACACACTTTACGTTTTTCTACGTTAATATAGAGAGGAATGTCAGAGCTGCTACATAGTCACCCCGACCAGTTAGGTGTTCTCTGCACACTCCGTGCTGACTAATACTTTCGGTTCCCATTCCCCACAGACTGAGCTACTGCCCACAAAGTATGATCATGCAAGTGGATACTGAATAAAAATCTAAAGCTGTACGAGCAGTTCTGTGCTGTACTTGTGGTGCTTTGAGCGCAATGTTAATGTCAGAATGCTAAAAATTACAATGCTGATGTTCAACAGGTATAATGTTTACCATGTTCACCATCTTATTTTAATGGTTGGTATACGGGCATTGGATAAGTAGCACAGATTACAATGTACAGCTGAAATTGATGGAAATTACATTAGTTTTGCAGCTATTATGTCATAAACCAAATTGTTGTAAATAAAAATATTGACCTGATGAAAAGTTAAGAGGTTAAGGTAAGTTATCACAGTTCTTGTGTATACCAAATTTAATGTCAGTCCATTCAATAGTAGTGTACATAACGGGATGCAGTAGTTTTTGTATCCCAATATGTGCATGTTCTGCACGGACTGCTGGATCTTATCAAAACATGTCAATAACCCAACCAATGTCTGATCTGTCACTGATAACAGTCATCAGTCCTACAGGATCCAGACAAATTTAAAATGAATTATTTTTAGTTTTTCTAAAGCTTCCTAATTATGTTTGAGTTATATTATTATGTTCTTTATGTTTTACCTAATATTTTACTTTATATACACTAAATATAACTAATTTTCACTGTAACATATTATACCTGTAGTTACTAAGACCTGAGCTAAGATTTCATCTTAGTACTTGATTCATCGTTCTGATTATGTGGCCTGTGAAGTGTGAGTAAACAACCTGCCTCTTCCACTGGCAGTGATAACCAGCTTCATGATACCGGTTATTATCCAGGATCACCAGTGTTGTGAAATAAGTAACCCAAAGAGAGACAGAGACCTCAGGACAACAGCTGGTGATATGGAGATATTGGCTGCTAGCCAAGTTACAGACTTTGTTTTTCTTGTCCTGGATAAACTCTAAAATAATGAATTTGATACAACATTCAACATGCTGCCAAGAATACTGTTACGTGAGCGTTGTTTGAGTAATACATTGTCTTGGTCCTCACCACAAACTGGCATTTTTTTATTTATTTTTTTCCTTTACGCGTAGCACAAAGAAAGTTGCATCCAGCCAAGAGTGTAATTCAATGCGGAAAAGTATGAGATTGAATCTGTCTTGATGATTTTGTGGAAAGCAAATTTCCCTCTTTCTTTTTGTACATTGGGATATATGTGTCTCCCAGTCACCTGTAGCAATAACATGCATGGGCTGGACCACAGTGGTTGACAGACCAACATTCATAGAGTTATGCTGATAATGGCTAAATATTTTTAATGCTGCTCACACATATGCACATAAGTGCTTTTTTTGAGTCTTTAAACGTGATAGTGGGTGGCCATTATTAGAATAGAATGATTCACCAGTCAGGAGCAAATTGAAATTGAAATGAAAATGATGTCCTGGTAAACCACGGATGGTGGCGAGGAGGCAGTAGAGGAGAGAGGGAGCGTAGGAGGAGAGTGGGAAGAGGCAAAAGCAGGGCCGTTCTGTTGAGAGGGAGGGAGGGCAAGAGTGGCATGTGGCTGGATGGTATCCTTGGGAAAGTTTGCAGCTCACTCTCCCACTCTCTGGATCTTAGCTGGGGACAAATACCACATGGAGCTGAGAGGAAGCCCGCTGGAGTGTGCAGGGCCACGAGCACGCAGGAATGTTTCACTTCAAATGGAAAATGTTCACAGCTGTTAGTTAGGCTATCTCTCTCACTCTATTTCTCCATCTCTATCTATCCATCTCTCTCTCTCTCACTGTGTCAGAAGCTTGCTGCTATGTTTAGCTCCACTCCTCATGTGCTTGTGATAACCAGTATTTTTAGTTCTGCTGTGGGTCAATTTTCAGAGATTTTTGAGTTAATATCCATGCAACATACTTGGATATTCAGTTCACCAACATGGGAATCCAAGTTGATTTTTACTGCCTGGTTCCGGTTCCTTTTAAACATATTAGTTATCTTGTCATGTGGGTGCCCAACAGCAAAAGGGCTGCAGTCCATTTTGCATCCAAACACATACTTTTAAAAAAACCACACGCTTGACAATGTGTGGCATCAAAATACCGGAAACCCTTTCCTGACCCACAAACAAAAATGACAACAACAACACAGGGTTGCCATCCCCACATCAAGCTGTCTGGAGTCAGAATCTGGTTTGGCTACACATGAATTGGATTACCGATCTCAGCTTTGTTGCTGTGTTGGCTACAAATGAGCCAAGGCTCAATAATTCTGCTTGGTTGGAGATTCTGCCTGCCTGACACACACATACTACCATGCAAACCATTATTTGGAAGAGTGTGTACATTCATCTCCATCACGACCATGTTGGCTCACAGAAAACTCATCCATTTTCACTCAGGTGTAGAGCACTCAAACACTGACACATACACTTTCCAACAGCAGCCACTTTCCCTGAGGGATGAAACAAGAGCAGTCCTCTGATCAAGCCAAACAGCAGGTGTACAGTATAGGTGCATTCCAGGTGAATAGGAGATTCATTTTTGGACGACTTTATTCATGTGAATTTGATCACTGGAGTGTTTTTACTCTCCATGTTTTCACTACAGTCATTTCACAACAGTATAGACATAGGTGTGTGTTTGAGGCAAGAGTATCATTGTGTGTGTGCGCTCCAACCTAGACTGATTTTTGAACTAGAGTTCTTCTCATCCTCTCATCATTCCTCTTATATCTTTATGTTCAGAAACTGGAGTCATACAGCTCAGGTTATCACACATTATTCACTCAAGTTAAATAAACTTCAGCTTGCAGGCATATATATTCCTCTTTATTCTATTAAGACATTTCATTAGAAGTAGGTTGCACTTCATATTCAGCCTCATAAAGAATATGTGTGTAAGTGCACAAATCTTTATTATACAGCAAAAGAAATTTAGCGAAAGGTCCAATACGTGATGTGATTCACTGCCAATTTTGACACAATCTAATGTAATCTAATAATCTAATAAACAATCTAATCAATCTAATGTCTATCTAACAGTCATTCAATAGGTTTTATCTTTGAAAAGCATTATATTGAGAGATGTTTGTCCAGTATTTAGTTCCTTCCTTCTTATTTAAGATTTAAAGTAGAGGTTAAATTGCTGTTAAAATTTTTGGGGTGTTGACCAAGCGGCATCCTTCATGACTGTGAAGTTAAGCCAGTACAGAAGCGTCAAAAACTGTAGTTCCTCAAACAGCCACTTGAGGCTGTCTACAGAACAGGTAAAACTCCATAAGCCCCCATATCAAAAGGCTCAACTTCTTATAACTTATAACTCACCTGTAAAAATTACATTATGGCTTAAAGGTTACATTACATTACATTACAGGTGGCTTGTTTGAGCACACAGGCTTCATTCAGCCTGCTTGATGCGGCAGAGACAGGACTGCCAAGATGGTGACGGCCAGAGTCATGACACTCTGAGCTTTACAACGACTCTTCAGAAACCTATGGGTGACATCACGGATACTGCATCCTTGTTTTATACAGTCTATGGTGTTGATAGACACCTGCTATATAAGTAAGAAAGAAGTATTTGCCCCTGGCTGTGGTATAAAATCCAATAGAACACCACCACCAATTACAACCTCAAAAATGACCGCAGAGTTGAATAAAATTCTGTCCAACACAGTTTGAAGAAAAACTATTGAGAAAGAATTTCTTGCAGAGGTGTTTTATAGGAGTGCATTATATTGTACAAGTGAACCTAATAAACCTAATGTTTACAATGAACCTAATGGTGATATGGGGGTGTTCGAAATCAGGTCGTCATTAGCTCATTTACTGTGACATGCTGATTGTGTATAAGAATGCATCCTTCCATGCAGTCGATCGCCCAGAACCCCCCTGTGTGTGTGTGTGTGTGTGTGTGTGTGTGTGTGTGTGTGTGTGTATATATATATATATATATATATATATATATATATATATATATATATATATATATATATATATATATATATATATATATATATACATACAGACTGTACATATAGAACACCACCCACAAACTTACTTACCCGGAGGCTTAAAACAGGGTTTTCTTTTTTTTCTTCTAAAACCACTTCCTTGCCTTTCGCTTGCTCCTGGTGACGACACTCTCTTGGAATTTACTCCTTGTGCTGGTGGTGCACTCAGAGAGAGAGAGAGAGACTGACTATGTTGTTCAGATCTCTCTGTGCTCTGCAGCCACTAACCAGGACCATTTGGTGTCTCCTTTCTCCACACTCTTTTCTTTACCCCTCCTGTTCTCTCTTTTGCATTTATTCTTGGACTTCTTTTTTTCTTCACTTGTTCACCTTCCTGTCTGGGTTATGGCAATTTTTCATTATTTGGTTTGAAATGAGGCTCTCTGCAAGCATGGGGGGGTCTACAGACTTGGGGCTGCTATTGGGGTTGTACAGGGGTTGCTAAATTGTGCTGTGGTGGAGTGGATGGGTGTATCTGCTGAGGTCTGAGGTTTGAGAGAGGTGCTTATCTGTCATTGCATGCCTATACTGTATGTGTGTACTGTGCATATGCTTTGAACATGCATCTGCATCCGTGGGTATCTGTGGGTGCTGTGCATGAAGACTTTGTAATATAGCTGGTCTTGCATGTGTGTCCAGAGGATGTGGATGTGTGTGAGACAGACATGGGGGGCATGCTGCTGGGTCCTCTGGAGGCCTGTGAAGGGATGGCCTCCCCCTTCTCCCTATACCCTGACTGGCGCTAGATTGATGGGGGAGGTGTTGCCTCTGCTCACTCATCCATCACACATTTTATTTGGGTTTTAGAGGAAAGGAAAAAGGAAAAAAAGACGAAATAAAGGAAAAAAGACTTCCAAAAATATCAGAGTGGGGGGCTGGGGTGTGGAGGGTTGAGGAGTTGAGTAAGGGGAGGCCCCTTGCCCTGTGTAGTTCCCCCCTCTCTCTCTTTAAGCAGATGCTGGAAAAGAAGTCTTACCCTTGTGACCCCCTGCCATTCTCCAGTCCCAGCACTGATAACAAAAGACAGATAAAGCCAAACGGGGACAGATTTAGTGAAGATTAGCGAGCAGGTTTGTGATTTACACTGAGGTTTTTCTGTCATGTGTGAGTGTGCGTGCACATGTTTATATGCGCCTGGTAAATGTGGGGTGCCAATAGCACATTGTGGGATAGGATGGCTCGAGAGTGGTTGGTGGTCTTTGTCTACCATCCAGCCCGGGCAGGGTTTACTATGTGACAGGAGAGTGAGGGCAGATGAGTTTGCAAGGCTGACAGAGGAAACAAAGCCTGCAGTGCCATCCCTCGACTCCTCCCACAGGATGATGAGATTTATGTACAACAACCAGGGAATGAGCAATTCAGTCCATAAACCTCAGACTGCTTTACCTACCACCTAAGTTAAATGTAGCCAGGATTCTTTTATGTGCTTCTATATGATGGATATTATCATATATATTTATTGCCTCCATCAGAACTTAAGAGTGCTTGTGTCACTAACCAACCATATACAACAAGCTATCATTGTACTTAAAAACTATTAACACCTGATTTGATCAGAAATTCCCAAACTCCAGCTGTTTTTTTAATTATTAGTCTTTTTGGCATGTTGTCTATGGGAAGTTTTGCATCCTCAATCATAAACACATTATCAGTAGTAAAACTGATTCCCATTTAGATGTGGACATGTGTAGCAGCACACAGTACACTGTGAACATATACATGCAGTGACTTCAGAGCTCTGGCCTTTGTCTGAAATGTCTATAGGTTATAAATTGGGCTACTCCAAATGGCCTATCAAATAAATAAATCACTGTTTCCTATTATAGCTGGTGTCGAGGTTGGAGATGGTTTGTGTAGCTTATGCCAAACTAATATGAGTGGAATAATAAATAAATACACAAAGAAAGGGGAATTATTCCCTTTCTGAAATTACTCATTGGCATTTATCTTTATGGTTGTAGAGAAACTAAGGCAGATCCATGACAACAAGCTGTTTCTGTTTGGGATTCTAATAAGATTTTTACTTTTTTAAATTGTTATTGATGGAACTCATTTGCAGGAAAGACAAAGACAAATCATGTTACTGTGCTTTCTTTTCCCACCATGATTATTCACTTTGCCATACAGGCAAATGAATTAAATAAATAATTCATTTTACAAATAGAAGCTCCCTTTGTCCCCAAGTTGAAGTAAACCTAACTAAATCCCACAGTTTTGTGATGTAAAAATATGAAAATGTGAAATTGTAGCCAGAAAGGGGAACAGGTTGGCTTATCCTTGCGGGTATTGGAGAGTGTTTGTTTCCTCTGAGAAGCTTTTCCAACTGCAGACTTCATGGTGAAGCCCCCAGAGGCCCTATTTGAATCACAAATGTCTTTCGTTTCTCAATCGTTCACAGGTTTTGGTCAGTTGAGGAATTTTGGGACCCATTAAAGCCTAGTGACAATGACTTTCACCCCCGGGGCCACCACAGGGGTCTGCCCCCCTACTGACCTCTCCATTGCTGCCCAGTCATAGCTCCAACGATTCTGCTCCTGGGTTCTGATTGGTTCAACAAAGCACCTAAAAAACCCTTTAGGGTCAATGTCTCTTTTCTCTCTGTCACTCTTTTCCTCCTTGTTGCCTTGTTCTGGCTCAAGTCGGGGCTTATCAAAGACAATCCAGTTCTGTCATGTGGCCAAATCATCTTGACACCCATTTAGCATGCTCATCAGAGGGCAGTTATGAATATTCAAGATGGTGCCAGGGGCCAGTGAGAGGCAGAATCTAAGAAATAAGAATGACAGATAATGGGGGGTGTGCATCCAAGACAGGAGAGAAAGAGAGACAAAGAGGAAGATTAAACATGTACATATGAGTGACACCAATTAACACCGCTTTACATGGTTAGACTAGATTTAAGAAAATGTTACCAGTGAAAACTTGAAAATAATTGAAAATCTCAGAGACAAGGAAGACAGGACAGAATAAGTGGATAATGTTTCTGTCTCTTTCAATTAACTGAAGAGAGGCTTTAGTTTTGACGTTTGTAATTTAATATCAGAAATGATATTTGGAGACAGGAATGGATCTGTAGAATATGTATTATAATGAAACAGGTGTCCAGGATAGGATATATAGATAGAAAACTAAAGCAGACCTAAGATTGACCCCTGGGGAACACCACAGAGGAAGAATGCTCTTCTCTGGAAGCTCCTCTGCCTGTGGTGGAGTGGCATGTCTCCGTGTGGTCATGATTGCTCAATAATTTAAAGCAATCCGGATGCAATCCCTTTTCCATCTCCCAATCCTGACAAATAATGGACACACAGTCTCTTTCAAACCTCTGCTCTCTGATTCTTATTTTATGATCACCAAATGGTCTATCAAAATGAACAAAAACAGAGATTAATGACAGCGGCTGTGTTCTGAGATGTGCTTTACTGATATTTAAAGGAGCAATGTGTAATTCTTGGCTACATGCTCTAAAAGATGTAATGACATTGTTCAAGATAGTTTACAGCTACACATGCGTAATAAACCTTGCAATGTCTTGAATGTATAGCGACTTCTCAAACTTTCTTAACAGTAATGCCAAGTGGTTACAATGTGATCATGGGATCATTTGTGTTTATTTGCTATGAACCACTCAACTGACTTCCATTCCAGCTGTATGAATCTAAAATAAACAGATTTCCCTGTGATTTTATCGCAATAAATATATCAAAAGGATGTCGAGATAACTACGTCATGATGCCGATTTGTAAAAAATCTGCATTCATAATTTGCCAGATATGTCTGAAGACAAGCATACAACGTTTAGATTGATCAGGGTTATGCCTGTTTAGGTTGTAGTAATATAAAACAGATAGCTGAAACATACATATTTTCACACTTACCGGGTAGTCCAACTTCCTCCCTTACTTTTCGCCAGGCAGAGTGAAGATAAATTCACTTTTTAATTCCAAAAGTTGAAAAAATAAACTCTGAGCTTTCCTCCCATCAGTAAATTGGCTCTGGATCAGAGTAGAATCCGGTGTGACTCCAAGTGTTTATTCCTCAAGAAACTCCAGGTCTCTCTTCCATTGCTCCCCCGGGCTCCTGAGGCTGTGATGAGCTAGCAGCAGCTCTGACCCTCTGCTTCACACAGTTTGTGCTACTTCATCCTCATGTGGGACTGAGGGCAGACTATATAATACAGTGAAATCATGACTGTTATTTTTTTATTTTTTCTATAACCTTTATTTAACCAGATAAAAAACCCATTGAGATCAAGACCTCTTTCACAAGGGTGACCTGGCCAAGAAAGGCAGCAGCACACGTCATAACAATCAAGACAGACGAACAACAAACAAGCAGCAAAAAACCAAACACAAAAACATTAAAATATTAAAATACTAAAGTGCGAGTAAATAGGCAAATAGAGTGCAGAAGTTATAGATACAGTAACAAATTAAGAACATAGGCACTGTTCAAAAGATTTCCTTTGACGGTTTCTTAAAATAGAGTGGAGTGCTTCCAATGAAACAAGTTCTGATATTTTTAGTTCAGATTGGAGGGCATTCCAAGCAGAGGGGGCAGAGAAACTGAAAGCTTTTTTACCCGTTTCAGTCCGAACAGAAAAATGCAGAATGTCATTTGACCTTAAGGCATAGCGGCTTCCAGTTCTCTGAAGAAAAGTGCATAAATATATGGGAACCAAGCCAAGAAGAGCCTTATAGACTAGAGTCATCCAGTGTGTATAGCGTCTTACGTTGAGGGCAGGCATGCCAGCTTTTGCATACAGTTCACAGTGGTGGGTGAGGCGGCTACAACCAGTGATAAACCTCAGAGCACAGTGATAAACAGGAGTTAAGGATTGAAGGCAGCTGGTTGAAGCTGACATATACACAACATCGCCATAATCAAGTACAGACAAGAAGGTGGCTGACATCAGAAATTTCCGAGCTCTGAGGGAAAAACATGATTTGTTTCTGTAAAAGAAACCGAGCTTCACCCTTAATTTGGAGATCAAATTTTTAATATGTAATTTGAATGAAAGCTCCTCATCAATAATGAATCCCAGGTACTTATAGCTGGTGACCAGATCTAGAGTTTTACCCCGGACAGTTCTGATAGAGGGGATATTCTCCAAGGGAACAGCTGAATTTGAAAAAATCATTAGTTTTGATATATCAGCATTTAAAACCAGTTTCAGTTTCTCCAGACAAATCTGCACTGCATCAAAGGCGGACTGCAAAAATTCAAATGCCTGAGCAATCGAACGTGAGCAGCAGTAAATTACAGTGTCATCCGCATAGAGATGGTATGAGGCATTTGATATGTTTGCACACAGTCATTAATGTAAATTGTGAAGAGAGAGCCTTGAGGTACACCTTTTGTGACCTCAAGAAAGGTGGAGCTAACTCCAGCCATCTGAACACATTGTGTCCTACTTGTCAAATAATCAGCAAACCAAGAGGCAACCTGTTTGGAGATACCATTCTTGAAGAGAATTTGTAACAGGAGATTGTGGTCCACAGTATCAAATGCCTTAGAGAGGTCAATGAACAAAGCCACACAGAACTTTTTCGAGTCCAATGCCTCAAACACATCGTTAAGAACTTTCAGGGCAGCAGTAACAGTGCTGTGCTGCTTCCTAAAGCCGGACACCTTCACATTCTGTTCATGCTCATTTTTTAGATGAGCATCATCATTTATTTAGTTCATTTAGACATTCATGAACTATAATATAATTCTGGCTATATCATACTTATTGCCCTTTTTAAAATGAGTGATCATAAAGAAAGTATTATGGAAAACCCTTTGGCACTGCTTATGAATCACAGGCTTTTCATGTCCTTGATCCTCTTGCGCTGTTGACCACTGTTTGGTTATGAATGTATTGGATCTTGTGAGAACAAGAGTGCCGAGCCAGGAAGGAGCGAGTTTGTCTGAATGAGCCTGCCTGTCTCATTGACACTGATGTCAAAAACTTCTAGGATCACATCCAAGTTGAGACAAGTCATCATTTGGACTTTGAGAATGCGGCACTGTTCCAAGCTTTGATGTTTCCAGTTCTTAAAGATTGTAGATGGAGACAGGAAGGGTTATCAAGGGTGTTGCATCTTCATGAATTGTAGACATTTGTGGACCCAGATGATGTTTGTGTAGTCATATTTTTAGCATATTTTCTGGTTGACATAGTGGGGTTACAGTTTAGTAAATCAGAAATGTGTCTCTTGTCTCAGTCATTAATTTTCACATTTTGTTCCTCGAATTCCCAGTGGAAATTCTGACCAGGCTTCAGTTGTTTCCAATAATCACTCTATTTCATTCCTCACTTGCAACAGTTCATCAGCTGATCATCAGTTGTGGATAAAAAACATGGCAGCAATAAAACACAGAATAATGTGGAACTGAAAATATGAATTCCTATGTTCGTGTCTGTGACAGGGAGTGTGATACAATGTGTCATACACTTCTTTCTTCATCTGTCTGTCTGCCTGTTTGCTTTCAGTCATTTCCCTTAACCAAAATTCACTTTAAATATGGATGCATACACAGATGGATGGATGTATAGATAAGTGGTCAATAAACAAGTCTTGCTGCTGTGGTTAGTCTGTTCCTCAGCATATGTGTATGTATGTAATATGGGCTGTGTGTTTTGTGGGATGCAGCTCCTTTGAACGTCACTCCACAACTTAGCCTACTGTATCTCACTGAGATGAATAGGGGTCAGGGCTGGGCCACCCACTCCTCACCACAGTCCCAAACCTCTAAAAAGACTACTTGTAACATGCCTCAGAATTCATTTAGATGTTTATGTACAGCTAATGTCTTTATTTTTAACTCAAAAATGTTTGATCATTCCCAGTTCAAGAGTCAAGAGTGTTGGTCACTTCTTCAGTTATTAATAGTTTGGGCCAAACTTCCGTTGGATGGAACTAGCAACGGGGTATGCAAGGTTACATGACAAACAACAGCAAAGTTGTTTCATAAATAGATTTTAAAAAGTTTTCCACATATGACTGAGAGTATGAATTATTGTACACAGTCGCCTGCATCACCACACCAAAACACCAGTTTGCACCATCTGTAGGCTATAATGCAAGTACATAAGTCTTCTCTCTTTGATCCTTCAGTTCAAGTCATGTTTCCTTCAAGAAAGCACTCTTCAACTCTGCAATTTCACATTGGTGATCTGGTCGGTATCTAAAACAGTCCTGTCCCATCTGTGTCACAGGCCATATCTGTCATTATCTGCATTTTATTGTTCTCTCTATACTGTTGCCTACTGCCTGCTCCTGCCCTATCCTCAGCACCGTGTTCTCTCTGATGAGTCACAAAGGTCTTCAAAAAGCTGTTGGCTAGTCTTTGGTGGCAGTGGTAGAGATGATGGTTCTTGTATAAAGTCAGAGTTGAGTCATTTTAAAGTAAGAACTAGTTCTGCCAGAACCAGTTCAGTTTGTCGCTTGTGGTTGAGTCATAAAGGTACAAGATGACGCTGTCAGACCTTGTCAAAATGAAAGCAGCAGTAGTCAATTTCAGGAAGTAATATATTCATCAGGTTCATCATCAGTGAGTCGCAAAGACTTTCTGCTTGCTGTCCAGGATGATTAAAAAATGATAGTGGTGACTGTGAGGAATTCTGTTGGATGAACACCAATTGGTAATGAGAGGAGAGGTAGAGGAAGATTTGTAGGAGACCACAGTATCAGAAGATCCCAGGATGACTCACACCACAGCTCTTTTCAGTTAGAGTGGGGTTTCCTGCAAACACACGTCTGCCACATTGTGTAGATCTCAGTCCCTTTCTATGATAACAGAAATGTTTATTGACAGTTTTACTTTTTTCTGATTTCCACAAGAAAGTACTCTCTTAAACAAGCTTTCACCACACTTGTATCACCAGTTTTAACATACTTATAAATAAAACTTACCGTAGATGAGTCTGAATTTGTCTACTTTTGGGTGGGGGGGTAGTCAGGATGCACTCATTGACCTTACGCAGGCAGACAGATACTGTATACTCTAGCCAGACAAATGCTGCCCATCCTGTCAGCTTGCTAGCAAGAGCAGTGAGGTAGATAATAATTGTCAGCTTGGCTGTGCCAGTGCCAATGCCAGGGTGGGCTAGGCCTGGTGGGTCTGGCTAAGATGAACTAGATCACTGTGGGCATCAGGAGGCCACAAAGCTGAGGGAAAGATGAGGATGTACACAGAGGCTTACATTGTTGCAAGCATGTCTCAAGCACAGAAATATAATAAAACATTATTAATTTCAACCAGTTCGTAGCAATAATTTGTTTTTTGAGTTCCTCCACAGCATGTCTATATTCTAAATCTGCTCTTTGTATTCTCCTATGTTTTCTCACAGACAGCCATCCAAATGTTGAAATCAAACTCCACTCAAAATATGTACAAAGTCAAGAGGAATGATTGCAAAGCAGAAAGAAGCAGCACTGGAAAGTCTGCTGTGGCCCCACATAGGACCTCATGATTGGGTCAGGCTCTTTCATGGCACACCTGAGTGACATCATGAACATGGCTGAAATGACCAGCGGATATCTGAGATGACCTGTCCAAGTTATTAATGTAAGTCACTTTATCTTTTAACTTACTGAATGTTGATTGTATGGCCTGGCGATTGTAAACTGGTCACCATGTCCTGTCTCTGAACAGGTCCTCTTTGGGTTGTTGAATGTGAAAAAAAACCCCAGCTGTGTGTGGATGTGGTACCTCCAATAGATCATACCATACCTGCTCTGACTTTTGTCTCTGGAGTTCAGCTTGGGAGGAAATTAGATTTTTCCATCAGTCTGTGCTTAAGTATATTTATCACTCAGAGTTGTGGAGAAGAGGAAAAGTGGTCTGGCATGAGATCTGTCACTAAGTCCTCCACATTTATGTCACTAAACTATTTGGTGGCCACTGAAATTGGGACCTCCTGTTTAGACTGTGGGAACTGTTGGCAGTTGGTGTAAAGGCAACCAGTGTTTCAGCTCCTCATTGTGAAATAAACAACTTCTGTGAGGCTTTGCTAACATTTTCACTCAGCCCAACGATAGGAAACCTAACAATGTTAACAAAAAGTAAGCTTTAGTTAGGTTTTAGTTTTGTTGCTGTCATACATTTTATATTAAGTGTTTATTTCATCTTTGCATCTTTGGTGCTGTTGCTATATAGGGTGTTTTCACACTACATCTCCTCACAGTAATGGAACAATATGTCCAACAGTAGCATCCATGACGTCCTCATCAGTACGTTGCCAGTGAGCCCTATCATAGCAGTAATAAGATGTCAGAGAGAACAGTGTGTCAGCAGTGGTAATGAAATGCATCCAAATGGCCCCCTCTGGACATGACACATAAAGTGCAGGTGTCCAAAGGAAAAGGTTCAGCTATGGAAAACACAGGCAGTGTACGTCAGGATTTGACACAGGAAGCAAACCTGGGGACCCTGGTGGTTGGAGGTAATTCTGCAAACGTGCAGGGCAGGAAACTAAAGGTATTAAGAGAATAGAGACCACCAGAAGCCCTGATACGGTATATCTCTTTCTTTCACTTATTTTCACATGTAGCACTAATTTTAGTCTGTTGAGTCAGAGGATCTAAAATGCCAATCATGCCACATTCAGTCCCATTCCTGAACTTTTCAACGCCTTAGTATTGAGTTTCCTATCACCCTTAATATAGTGTTGGTGAGTAAACAGCCTGTAGATGTAAATGGGTTTCTCCCTTGTCATAGTAAAACTCACTTCCTGTCACTGGCCCCAGGGTGGGAGCACACAATGATGAACACCACCCACATCAGCTCCCTAGCAGGCAGTCCAGCTGACAGGCAGGGTGACAGAGGGGTTATTTGTTTCTGTCAGAAACACAGAAATAGTTTTCCAACTCCTCTTGGAAAAGCAGGCATGCATTCACCTGGGCGGGATATGCTCTTGTTGTGATTACCTGCCTCTGTAGAGGAAGGGCTTTCTCTGAGGACCTATGGAAAAATGTTACTGTCTGCCAAGTGACATGATTAGCGCCCCAGCCAGTTCCTGGGTCAGCTCAGAGGGCAAAAGTGTCTAGACCAGCTGGGGGATTTCCACAGGCTCTTGCCTGAGCTGTAATTATTACTGCTTACAGTAGAGCCCCAACTCCAGGTCCACATTCCACTTGAGACGATTGTACAACATGACTCACTTTAGTGTGTGGTGGGAGTCGGGTCAGACATTGACTTTACATATGGTTTGAATATTATATAGTTAATGGCCTCAATTTTTCATTGAGTCATGTTATTTGATGTAAGCGGATCAAGTGATATGAGGGTGGGAACCATTGTGGTGATGAATATCTCTTGTTAGATTAAAGACCTATTAATTATAACACTGAAAAACCACTTTGGTTTTTATACGAAGTCTTGATTGATTGATTGATTGATTGATTGATTGATTGACATTATGCAATGAAAGGAGCCCTACAAACTAATGTCAGGATCTTTTAGCTTACTGCCAAGACTCTTACGGTGCATTCTGCATTACAAACTCAGTGCTGCCGTTTGCCAGAAAAAGCACAACCAGTTAATGGTTCGGAACTCAGGCTTATCTTGGCCATCAACGCAACAAAAGCTATAATTATCTGCAAAATAAACTCGCTTCCTTGATTGTTAGACAAATAATGCATTAAACAGTTCCAGATAAACTTTGTTTTCCACTGTGTTGCCCCTGTGGAGAAGGAGAGGCATTCAGGCCACCAATACTGGAAGACCAATTCATTGGGCTACTCAGGAAGTACTTTGGTTCTATGTTCCACTGTTTCATAAAATATGAACACCTTATATAACCAATCATTATTTGAAAAGTCTGTTTTGTTCTCTGTTAAAAAAAAAAAAAAAAGTTTGCCACCTGCTAACAGATTGAGTTTTTCTTGTGTATGTCAGCACTGTGTGTCTCCCAAGGCCTTCTTTATATAGGCCCAGACATTATTTTTGGCATTTTTTTCTGATGTGTACCTCCCACTCCTCCCACTCTCTCTGGCCCACCTCCACAAGGGCCCGAGGAAGCCTGGCACTCGCCTGAAGCTCTCAGCCAGTCCTGGGCAGCTGGGATCTGGGGGAGCTCCCTGCAGTTCTGCAGTGTGCTGGCAGCCCCCTTTCTCTTGCCCCCGCCACTCTTAATTCTCCCTTTTTACTTCCAGCCAGCTTCAGAATACAATACAGAAGAGTCCTGTGCTGTGCTGTGAACACAGACACACACCCTTGGGCGTACACACACATCCACACTTTTATAAGCCATTGAAAGAGACAAGACCAAAGGCGGAAAGAGGAGCAGACGCCTCTCAGATGCTGGGCTTGGCTTCATGTGCCTCTTGACACAGACGGCCGCACACAAGATAACTGTTGTTTATTGTTTATGGAAGGACCCTCTGCCACACTCCACGCTCTCTTCATCTGGAGACTTCTAAAGGGCCACAGCCAAGAGCCACAGGGGAAAAGAAAAATTGAACTTGTTGTATCTACTGTATGTGTGTGTGTGTGCGTGTGTGTGTGTGTGTGTGTGTGTGTGTGTGTGTGTGTGTGTGTGTGTGTGTGTGTGTGTGTGTGTGTGTGTGTGTGTGTGTGTGTGTGCAAGAGAGTACATGTATGCTTTTGTGTTTGCATGTACAGTGGGAATGTACACTTATTGTACAATCTTGGGCGCTATTATTCTTCTGGAGCTTCCGCAATTGAATGTGTGTTGTTTGCTCAGCTGGAGCTTGTTCAGTGTGGAGGGGACAGGGAAGCCATCTTGTTCCACTGGGGTCTCAGTCAGAATAAAGTCATTACAGCAGTTGATATATACTTTCTCTCAGATCGGACAGATGATGCACTTAGTCACTGTGTTATGTAATGCATTTTGCACATTTTGACATTCAGTCTCAATTGGTGAGCATTACGTTGAGGGAGGGGGGATTCAGAAACAACTTATTTGGGTTTATGCCAATTTTTCACCCCCTGACTCAATGGACCTGTTTGATAATACCAGTGTAATTACAGTATACTCTTGACCATGAACACAAAACAACAAAGTAAGTGCACTCTTAACCATGCAGGTATGGTGCAGACACAAGAACCATTAAAAATTACTGAACTTGAAAAACAAGATCACACATAGATTTTTAGGTAGCTTCACCAAAGCTTTTTTTTATATACTGTTTTTATAATGTTTTACCATTATATTTCCCATAATTATGAATTTTGAAAATTAGCCCA
Organism: Argyrosomus regius; assembly: GCA_946959425.1. Taxonomy (NCBI): domain Eukaryota; kingdom Metazoa; phylum Chordata; class Actinopteri; family Sciaenidae; genus Argyrosomus; species Argyrosomus regius. The sequence continues at coordinate 21,291,410 of OX336886.1, forward strand.
TTCTAAATTTACTTGCTTTACTACTTTTAGGTTGCTTATACATACATTGCTTATACAGTCTGATACTCAAAATAAACAGTGCTTGTATTGGCATTTTTCTAAAAGGACCTTTCATGCTACCGATTCCATGTGTTTACTTCTGTTTTCTATTATTGTGCACTGATCCTGGCGACAGAGACAATGCAAAAAAAAAGTAAAGAGAAAGAGGAATAAGCCTAAGTGTAAATGCGCAGTGATTCCTTTAGATTGAATTTTGGTGAACACAGTGTCATAAGTCAAGAGAAAAGAAAGTGAGCACTATTTGTAATGATGGAATATTTATGAGGCAGCGGCATGTCTCTACAAGCTGATTTTAAAAGCCGTGGGAGTCTGTAGATGTTGGGAAAACATCATCAACAGACAGCAGCACCTTCTGAATGGAAAATGCATGTCAGAAAAAATTTATTTTCTGTTAGCAAATTAGTTTCAACTAATTACACCACTCACTGGTTGTGCTGTGTTTAAAATCCTATTAAAGTATTACTATTTACTATTTATTACTATGAATTATATTTTATGATTCCATTTTATGAGGCTAAATATATAGGATTTGTACTTAGGAAGACTTTTCTGCCCACTCGGGTCTCAGCTCCTCCCTACTACTCACAGCCATGTGCTGACAGAAACTTGTTGGTCTGTACCAGGTTCTCAGCAGTTAAAACCAAAAGAAAGAGAAATTCCTTCCTAATGGTGCATGAAAGTAATGATTCACCACTGTATTATTGTTTGAACCCTGAGCGGATCTTTTCCACATTACCTCAACACTGTACCTAAAGAAAACCCTATTTATTTTCATGCAGTTTTATACATTTTTTTTCTTTTGCACAAAACTTGAAAAGGTCTTCTCAACTCAGTGTGATGTGTCTCTTCTGACCGCTCATCAAAATGTGCAGTTGGTAGGAAAGAGGCTGCAGCTGGACACTGATCAGGCCTGATGGTGATAGAGCATGAATAGCAGGGTAGCCCTGGGCACTATGAAAACGTCCTGCTGACGACTGTACCGACAGGGTCACAGCCCCTCCATGCAGCCCCGCAAAAGGAGAGTGGGAGTAAACAGGCGTAATAGGGAGAGACTAAAAGAGACTTGGACTGTGTTCTTGTAAATAATTGCATTCATTGTTCTCTGCCACTGTTGGTTATGGTCACAAGCTGTTTGGTAGGCCCCTGTCTGTCTGGTGCTCCCCATGAGCCCGGTGTCAGCCCCTACGCCCCCGAGGGGAGCAACTTGTGCCAGGGGTGAGGATGCCAGCTTCCTGACCCGGTGGCCCCGCGTCTGACGTGCCCACGCCAGGAGCAAACGGTCCCTGGGCCAGCTCGGAGACTCAGGGCGTGCTGTGCACATGCTGCTCCGCTGTTAAATAAAGCTGGTTCAAAGAGCACATTCCTGCCCCCAGCCCAGCAGTGAAATAGCAAGCTCTCTTGCTTGTAGTGTCAAAGCACCAGATTGTTTCATTTTATTGCTTTGCCTTTATCTCGGCTGACTCTGGTACAATCTGATTGGATGCAGCATGTTATTAGCCTCTGTTGTTGGCTGTGGGAACAGCAGATGGCCTATTTGGACCAGATTACCTGTAGTCCTTATCTTAAGTGAAGAATTCATTCCAAGTGCTCAGATGTTTCAAGAAAGCTGCTTGTCCACATTATGAATGTGGTGAAGCACAGTTGAGCTTATCTGGAAGTTAACACCTACTTATACTGTAAACCTGTAATAGCCAACTGGGGGAAAACACATTGCTGTGTTCACAATGCATATTTTTTTATGCATAATAGCTGTTTTAGGATTTGTCATTTGAGTCAGAAAGCACAAAAGACTGCAATTACGGCAGCAAAATTAAAAGGAAATGTGAGCTTTCACCAAAGATTTGACTTGTTCAGCAGGAGCTTCAGGAAATAGTTCAACAGTTTCTCATTAGAGGACTGAAGAAGGTTTCAGACAGATGTTGCAATATGGAGTGTAACATGAGAGGAATTAAAAAAATAGCAAATCAGAAAGTCTTGTCTTGAGGTTCACTTTTTCTCTCCCCTCTGGATTTCTCTTTTCTCCTTCCTTACGTAAGTGTCAGCAGGAAGCCTCTTTGCGTTATTGCTTCCAAAGTGATATTTGCATAAACAAGCGTGGGAACTAACCCGGCCCAACACAGCATCATCTGCAGCCTGTAATGATAGAACCTCAATGACTTCATGAGTGTTTGAGTGTGGGGCTCTGGTAACGGTGCCGTGCATCTCCTCAAAATACCAGTGGCTAAGTGGAACACACAAGCTGAGCTCGGCAATGGAAGTCAGATGCTCTCGGGCTCTTTTCTTTGCCGTCCAAAGTCGCCCCTTTCCTTTCTTCATCCACTGATAGGTTTAGGAGACTCCGATTGAGGGGCCTCCTGCACAAGGGCTACGTCTGACTTTACTGTATGGTAAATGTCAGAAAATAAATGCAGGCCTCTGCAACAAAGTGGAATTGGATCTAATCTGCCCCAGGCCACCGCGTTTGATCTGCACCCCCTTCGGTACAGCTACCCACATCTTGAGTAAGGAAAAAAGTGTACAGCACATTCAGGATGTTATGGTATTTTGTCGAATAATAATCTGACGTCACGGTAGAGGAAAACTCTTTTCATATGTTGCTTGACATTATGAAAACGTTAGGTCATGCATTCATACATTCATTCACATCTTATCTTTGTTAAAGCTTGTATGGTTTTTCCTTTTTCTTTTTTTAATTAACTTCCCGTAAAACCGGTAACCAGGTTCGTATAATAAGTTTGTTTCTTCTGGTTTCATATTGTATACATTATCCTGCTGAGTACTTGCATCTGTGGTGCATGCCTGCAGTGCAAAGAGAATTTCAATTTTTAACCCAGCAGCCGAAATCTGATACAATGCCTGGATTTAATGGAGCCTTCATATGACTCTCGAGATCATCCTGTTGTGAATAACGTGTTCTTCATGTGAATTGCAAGAATAATTGTAGGTGGGGAATGTTTTATCAGGCCTAACTGAGGTCAATCATTCTGCCACAATGCAGCAGAGATCAAAGACAGGAGAGAACAAAAACTCCTAAGCCTACAGGTAGTGTAGCAGTTAAACTGGAAGTATGAAACACCCACCCACGCACATTCAGTTTCCCAGCTAGTGTGGGATGATCCCTAAAGATGTGAAACCCAAACCATGTTGTGTGTTGGTTTTGATCATGTGTTTGACATCAGATAATGGATAAGTGGTGAGTGCTAAGAACATAGAGGAAAAACGACTTTATTGTGTCATTATAATTACACTAAATCTGGTTACATTCAAATGTAACATGCTTATATTGCTGTCAGTTTAACTAATTATTTGAAAATGTGTCTTGTTATGAAGAAAAGACATTGCTCAAATAAGCGCTGAGTTGATAAATGTTTACGACATATTTTCATTGTTGCACACTATTAATTTTGTGCTTACATCAGACATTCCAGAAACGCACTGGAAAGTGTGAGCTGTTAAGTACTTCACTTCCTTTAAAAAACCAACATTGCTCTGCTGTGGTGATGGCATCAGAAAAAACAAAGCAAAACAAAAACAGATGCAACTAGAAATTACTGAGAAAGAGAGCGTGCATACTGTAATTGCACAGAGAATGAACAATCTCCTAAATTTATTATAATAATAGATAGTTTTGATGTGCTTGGACACAGATCTGCATAAGAATACACTGACAAGTATTTAATTGTTTTCATCTAAGTCCAGTAGTCCATCACCAGAAAAAAAATATTAAAAATGCTTGCAATGTTACGAAATTTATGAATTCACACATTGCTCCAGATCCAGACCAAAAAATTAAAGACAAGCATACAGCCAAACCAGGTGAAAACATTATCTCCTTATCAAAGGTAATTAATCTTTGTACTGAACTCAGCAGGCACATAGGTTCAGTTCAGTGGAGGGATTTCTGTGAGATCAATCAGCCCAGAAAATAAACCACAGCAGAGTGATCTCGATTACAAAATAATAACTTTGTCCATGGCTTAGCTTGACCTGAGATAGACTGTTATTACTCAAAATATTCCTCATAAAGTAAGGATGTTACAGTCTTGAGCATTCAATACATTGCATGCAATACATTAAGAGGCATAAATGAACACTTTTGTGGATAAAGTAATATAATAGACTAATCAGACAAAGTATACACAGCACTGCAACAGGTGGCTGGCACACTTAAATATCTTAACAAAATAAATAAAAATTTAGTTACAGTCACAACATCAAGTCTATATTTAATGCACGATTATTGATGCTACAGCCTTTCTTGTGGTTCCTGTAAATCCCATCTGCATTATGTTTCCACCTCCTTTTCAGAGGTGGAGAATTTCCCCAACAAAATTGCCCCAAGCAGGGAGAAACTGCTGATGACTGAGCAGGTGTAGCACCACACTGTATACGAGCAACAAGCATAGTCAGCCATGGGTTAAATGTTTTATCTGACTTTCTAATTTTGGTAGCGATCAACACATAACTTTTTAACTTTTTAAAATTAACAGCCCTCAGTTTGACCCATATTTTAGACTTCTAGGTGGCAAAGAGAACTACTTTAAAAAGATAAGAATCAAATGTACAAGGTACAGTAACTGAACAGAGACACAACATGAGGAGTTATTTTGATTTTAGATCTATTAGATCTATCCATCTTACTGCATTGTTCAATAGGCTTAATGGTATTGCTTGGTGTAAACATACTGCTGGAATATCCCTTGAACAGCTTGCAGTAGTACTGAAAGTACCTCCTTTCACCATTTAGTGTTGATCATAGCTGTTTCCATATCTCATGCTGTTTAGGAGGCTGTCCTGCAAAATCCAGCCAACAAAACACTAACTAAACTAGAATGGTCTTTGTTTTTTAAGCAAAGCCAGAGAGACAAAGAAGGTAATCATGTCATTTCGCAAGTGCCCCATAGGAAACGAAATGCACGTCAAGCCTGAGGAAGACAAAGAAAATGAGCGGCTGTTTCAGATTAACACTAAATAATCATAAAAAAGTTATAAGTTATTAGCGGTTTTACTGTGCCAAGTATGATTAGTTGTTTCTTTTCTATAGGAGATGAAGGCAGCAGACTGCAGTCCCAGTTTTAACCACTGATTACTTTCTGTGCCTCGCTTACACACCTCCTAGCTCTCTCGATCCAACCTCTGCATCAAATTTACTGGTGTGGTTTCCTTAACGATTTTCCTCAAGATTTATGTGCTGATTGTACAGTATGGCAACTGATTTGCTCTCTTGCTTTATTGAATTTCCCCCTAGGGTATTTATAAAGTTGTTGTTCTTGTTCTACTTGTTCTTCTTCTTCTTCTTCTTTTTCTTCTTCTTCTTCTTCACAAGGACAGTTTGAAAGATTTGCAATTTCACTCTCCTTTAGTCTAGAACATCACAACTACTATAATAAAGTGGAAATGAAAGGAGAAAGGAGAAGAAAAATCTCAATTCAGAGCGCAGCACATGGTCCAAATGCTACGCTTTTCTGTACTTCCTTTCTCATGATGCATAATCATGTACCTCCCTTTCACATCCGTTTGCCCCCGTCCACTGGAACCAGAAAATCAATCTGCAGCGTACACGTTGTCAAACAATGATGTAGACCCTGGTCTACCCCATCCATGGGGCCAGACGTGATTAAGTCAAGATCTGGTCAGAACTGTTTGAAAATACGGTCTCAATTACTCAGTGCAGGGCTCCCACAAACCCCTAGCTTTATACACACATAGGGGCACACATGCATACACTCACATCCCTATTTTACAAGTTAAATTAAAGTCAGATTACTATCGGTGCATCCCAAATGTGCTTTTCAGTAAATATAGTTCTGCTTCCTCAGCCGGTCTGTTAACATTCCCCATTGGGAGGCCCCTACAGAAGCCTGCTTTGCGCTCTCCATGCTACGTACTAATTGACCGAGCCAGTTGGAGGTGAGCTGAGGTGGATTGAGATGGAGATGGCGACGCATGGCAGTCATATGTGACTGAGGCCACTGAGAGAGTCTGATGTGGGAACCATTAGCGCACAGTGTCGGTAGAAGCATGGAGGCACACGCAGGGTGTGTGGCTTGAACAAATAAGGCCCTCTGTGTTTTGGAGTGAATACCCCTGCTGCCTTATTACCAGTTTGAAGTGTGGTTTGCTGGCGATGACATCAATGACAAACAGAGCGCTCTGGTTTCCTCTTCAGGGATGGAAACTGCTGCTTTGAACTTCAACAACTTCTCCATTCATTCCTTATGGATGTAGACACTAAGAACTTAGTCCTTCATAATCTGCATGACAGCCAGAATACTTCCAGGAAAGCGTGACTATTAAGAAGTTTCAAAATAATCCAAATAAAAATGTTTTTTGGTGTTTTACATGTTTTTTTTTTACAACAATTTCACTGACACATTTGACCAAAAATGACTCTCTTCTGCTCTACCACATGGTTTTCTATGCTGCCATTTAATTGTTATTATTGCTATGCATTGCTTAAAGTTCAGTAGCTTTGCAAGCCTTGTATTCTAGACTGTCTACAGGTTAATGTGTTGTCACAGACACACACACTGACATCCATAAAAGATGTACTTAAAATATGACGACCTTACACTTTGGTATTGTAGGAATTGTAGGGCATTGCATATATAATACAAAACATGCAGCATTTTGATCTCAGTAAGAGACCTCTCTCTAAAAGGTCATTGCTGTCGTAGATCTTTAACTGTTCATCTGATAAAGCTGATAATGCCCTCAAATTGTAGCTGCTATTTTGCATTTTTAACCTCCAGACAATGTCATTCATTCATCAATCCTAATCACAAGGGAGTCACCCAACATCCATTGCTGTCACAGTCCATCACAGGTCTGAAACTTTACTTTCCAGTCTAGCTGAGAAGTGTCTTTAAGGGGAAACTACGAACTGCTAATAAAACTTCTCGATCTAAAATTCCCCTTTAACTCAAAGCATAAAATAACACTCTATCAGCATTTACTTCACCTTGTCCCCTTGAAGAGAACCTGACCATGCCAATGTCAGAGTAACCCATGCTGTTTGTACTGCTGTTTTCCTTCATTTTGGCATCTATTGTGCAACAATCATGTATTATTGTTCAGCGGAAGTGTTACCACATTATGCTGATACATTTGTTTTATATTGTATGACGCAACAGACTGTGAATAATTTTAGAAATCAACTCAAAACATGTTTTACCAACCAAGTCTGTTTCAGCTGTCATGTCAGACACTTTTCAGATGTTTGAATATGTTATATAGCATTAGATGGAAACTATTTTCTGTGAACAATTGAGAAGTAGAAGTACAAAAATGATCTTGATGGTGTAAATTTGAGCTACAACTAACCATTATCGATTAACTGTCATCATTTTCTTGATTAGTTGTTTGGTCTATAAAATGACCCAAAGCCCAAACCCCACATCCTCAAATGTCTTGTTTTGTCGACAACCCAAAGATGTTCAGTCATAGATGGCTAAATAAACCAGAAAATATTCACATTTGAGAAGCTAAAGTCAGAGATTTTCGCATCAATTATTCATTCAAAATAGTTGCCAATTATTAAATATTTGACAACTAATCAACTAATCCTTGAAGGTGTAGTGTAAATACCACCGACAGCCATATTAATGATCGCTAAGGATAAATTCACAATAATGTATTAGAGGTGAAATTGCAAACCCATTTAGATCAAATTCCTTGAAACTTTTGGCTGAGTTGTACTGGGTACAGTACTCTACAGTTCAGTGTGTGAATACAGTCCAGTGGTACACTGAGCTGTCTTATGCAACCTGCTCCAGTGTTCAAAGGCTGCTGAGTGCCCTCTCCTGCTTTGTCAGGCTCACACAAGGGTTTATCAAGTGTAGGGTGGGAAGGCATGACGCTGGAGAACTTTGGAAGTGAGTTTTGTGTGTGTGTAGGTGTGTGTGCGCAGCAGGCCTGCCTCTGTGCGCGTGTATTCATCTGTGTATTGGTTTGTGTTTAAAATGCGTCTGCATTGCAGTGAGCATGCCTGTGTTTGCAAGTGATTACATGTGTTCACCTGCGATCCAATGTGCGTGTACGCGTGTGTTTTCTTCTTTTTTCTCACTCAGGGACTTTGTCCTCTGAAAGGTGTGCCAGCCAGTCAGCTGAGAGAGAGGAAAACAAGATCTGAGGCAGGCAGTTGTGTTAGAACTGGGACAAAGACGAGAGAGAAAATAAGAGAGTGAGAGAAGGGTCAAAAAGCGGCGGAGTTTGTTGCTTTGAACCTTGTTCCAGATGTTTGTGCATTGCAAATATCACAGACATAACATAGCAGGCGCAAGCAGGATTAGGCTAGTATTTAGTTAATGACAGGTGCATTATGCCAAGGAAACTTTCATTCACCGTCTCTTTGATCTTGATCACTGTTTCACTTACTCGGGGACTGATTATCCATGAGTATGAGCCACAATAAGTATGGGGAAATACATATTCCTCTCTTTCATTTCTAAAATGTATTGTGTGACTCTTTATTGTCCAAGAGAATTGTACTAATTTAAAGGGACACCCTGATGATAAGACATCCTGTCTTACAGGCCATATTGAAGTCTAAACTCAAACTCCACCTGCAAGGATAAACTGACATTCTGTGGCTCTGCTGCATTGATTAGATAACTGTGATAACTGATAGAAAAGTGACTGACAGACAGACTAAATGCCCTGCCACCCACGCTGTTGACAAGGCAGGGCGCCTGATGACGTCGTCATTCGGTAAAGTACAAGCAGGAACAGCACTGACTGACCCGAGCACTCTTTGAACTCCAGATGAATTGCGGGTCTATCAGCAGCTGTTCCAAGTGACCTTACCCCACAAAAATCAATCAGCACAAACATACTGGGAGGGCTGGGTAGTGGAGCGGTAAAAAGGGGAAGTAAGTGTGTGTGTGTGTGTTGGTATCTTTGTGCGCAAGCTGGCTGGTCCAATGTGTTATGTACAGTGGTGATGCAGGAAAAACGGGGATATTTCCAGAAAGTCTTTTGATGTTTTTCTCATATTGTCATAGTTCACCTTAGTCCTCCTGTGCCTTTCAAAGCTGCTTTTTCCACTGACCCAAGTTCAACGGATTGGACTAGTGGACTCGACCCAATGGAAAACTCTCCCACAAACCAGCCAAACAGACACACACAAAGTTTCAAGGTGTTCTTTTCAATGATTGAAAGGTGCCATTGCACTTGTTAACCTCTCACTTGAATCCACGTATATGTAGAAACCCAACACAGGACAGTAGTGGATTCAGGCAAGCCTACATTGAACTCCACTTGTCTGCCAGGTTGCCACACCCATCTGGGCACTGGACAGGACACATTGACTGAATGGCTATCTTACTGGCTGGTTGGCATTACTACCTCATTTGGCAAAGCTGCTCTCTCCAGCCTTACTTTTTATGTTGTTGTTTTTTTTTTATGTCTCTCTCTTTCTGTCATATTTTGTGTATCTGCCTGCCTGTTGCCTCGGTGCATGCAAATGTGGGCCGAGGTATGTGTTGGTTATCTCCTTCTGGAAAAGCAGTGCCCTTGTTGCTTCATATAGCCCGGCTGTAGTGACCGGCCATTGATAAGGCTAATGTCTCCCGATAGCTACAAGCTTTCAAGTACCGTCACAAAACAGCCGGCTCTCTTTTATGTTGTTTTCCCAAGCCAAGGACAGACAGGCCTCCCTACAGGACTGAGCTGGCTAATCAGTAATCACTAACTTGCTGAGCCCAGCAGTCCCATTCAGGCAAGAAGCTTTTTCACCCCTTCCTCTTCGTCATCTTCAGCATCACCTTTGATTCTTTGACTTCTTTTCCTACCCTCTATTCTTTAACTTCCCTAAATCTAAAGCTTTTGGTGATGATGCTTTTCTATTGCATGGTGGGTAAAATGGCAGGGTCACAATGTCTTTCTTTTCTTTCTTTGTTTCTTTATGTCTCTCTTTCTTTCTCTACTCACTACTCTATTCTACTGGCTCCATCCCTCCCTGTCTCCCTCCCTTGTTCTCTTGTTGTTTCTTTGCTCATCTTCTCTCCCTTCATTCGTGCCCAGCCGCAAAACAAATGCCGCCCCCTTAGACTGCTAATGAATCAAGATACAGAAGGGGGGATCAGGAGGTCTGGGGCCATAACTGTGCCACAGACACATGGCGTTATATTAAAACATTAGTACCACTATATGACTTTATTTAGGACTTGCCAAAGAAAATTGATTAGGTGACAGAGATGGAACAAAAGAGGAATCATCCTCGGCCACCCTGACTGGGTTTCTCCTTTCAGAGCCAACAGCAGCAGTTCCTCTCCAAACTTTTACTGAGAAGCGATCTGGCCATGCTTGGCCTCTTGTTCAAAGACTCACCCTTGCCTGTCCCTCTGTTCAGTCTGTAGTCAAACCAATGAGCGCTACAAGTCCTCACCTGCGCCACATGCTGTACTGGACACATTAGTTAGCCTTTAAATGTATTTTATGTTCAAATTGGTAACTTTTGTGTACATTATCATCCAACTGACTGAAACAGAATTTCTGTATATACTTAATATACCTACTCATCACTTCTCTCTCTGTCGGGTGCTCGGTCATGAGTTGTGGCGATACTCACTTTTAAAAAGGTGTTGTTGTAGAGTTGTGGAGGCAGTTATGTGTTTGGTGTCTCTGGCTGAAGAAAACTGCAAGTCAGCAGCTGGGCAAAGGGTAGGAACTCTTCTGCTTCACAACAATAAAAACATCACTTGTTTGGAGAACCCCTTTCAGACCTTTATTAATTTAAATGATTATTTATTAAATTATTTTACCAGATTTATGAATCAAATAGGGTTCATTTAAGTACAAGAAAATGTTTTAGTATAATACAATGCACAAAAAAGCACAATGTAGGTTTATTAGTGATGGCTGCTCAAAAGGCATTTAATCGTCTCAATCGTCAAATTGAGATTATAAATTTGGTAAAAAACATTATATAAATATCTATTCTGGTAGGGGTATTAAAATGTTGTTCATGTCCAACACCAGTCTAGGTAAACATCATTATAAAGTTAATGTTTTTGCTGATGATAGTTTGATGTACTCGGCTAACTTTTAAATATATATATATACCACCTTTGTCAAGGATTATTTCTGAGATGGTCACAGGTTACAAAATTAATATGGAAGAAATAATGGCAAGAAGGAAACAAAACATAAAACAGGATTTTCATTTGTGTGCATAACCAGTATTAATTATTTAGAATGGGTAATAAGTTAGAATAAGCAACAGATATATACAGAAAAGATATTTTGTTATAATATGAATTTGTCTTAATTAAGAAGTATCTCTGACTTTGGCTTCCAAAGTTCTTATTTCTATTTTCGATAAAATATTCTTTAAAAAAAGCTATACAAAGTTTGAAGGGGGATTTAATGTGCCACATTTAGAAACAATTATATTTTTAAGGGATGTTTGTTTATACAGTAGATTGTGTTAACATTATAGTAAAAAAGAGGATAAGAGAAAAATGTGTTCTGAGTGAGCGGATATCGATTTCAAAAAATATTTCTTTATCAAAGAATACTTGAAAAACCTGGAAAGTCTAATCCAAATGATGATTTACATTCATTTGGACAGCAGAGCAAATTATATTTGATTCTGAGGCAGATAATAAATTAACAGATGAAGCGTAGAAAACCATGCAGAAATCATTTTCTGTATACATTTTTACTTTAGACTCTCTAAAACATTTTTATAACCTTTAAGGAGAATTTATATTAATTTCAGGTGGAGGAGATGTTGGAAGTTAACTATATTATGGTCAATGGAAATGTGTACTTAGAAATTCTTCAATCCACACTTTTTTTGCAAAAATTCTGAAAATTTCGTTTGATATTGAACATTGGTTATCAGAGATATTGGGGGTGAAATCCATCCATTTAAAGATATATCACATAATCAATTATGTATTTTTAATACTACCTCTCACTGAATGAAAAATCTAGAATGTGTGGAAATGCAAATATTTAAATAATAAAATAACAATTTAATTTAAAAAGTTGAACTGCTGGACACCAAATGTCTGCTATTTCTGTGAAAAGAAAATTCTCAGTGTTGGAGGCTTCAAGTTTCCATGTTGGACTATGATTAGCTTTGTCACAAAATCAGATTTAAGAAATGACATTTATATACAACTAATATGCAGCAGTAAATACAGTAAAGTGTGTGTAATGGCAATTCTGAGATTTCTTTCAAAATACATTAAATATGTTGGAAGATAGTTGCTGAAAACATGTGAAAAGACTTTGAACAATATATCACTGAAATGTGCAGTTAGAGGTTAAAACAGTTTTTCACCAGTTTTCAGTCCAGGATTTTTTGGGAGGTCCTAAAGGGTGGCTCGATGACACACTGAGGCCACCCTGAGCATACCCCTGCACCCCTAGCAGAGAGATAGAGATTAATTCATCTCGCTCAGAGTGTTTCAAAGTTAGTCATGTCATTTGCTGCTGCTGTGCATCTGTGTCTTTCTATCTCTCTCTATTTATCTATCTACCCCCGCCCCCCTTTTTCTATCTGCCCCCCTCTTTCTTTAACTCAACCAGTCGCGGTGGATGACCGTCTGCCAATGAGCTTGGGTCTGCCTGAGGTTTCTGCCTGTTAAAAGGAAGCTTTTCCTCGCCGCCGTCGCCAAGTGCTTGCTCATGGTGGAACTGTTGGGTCTCTGTAAATAATATTATAAAGAGTACGGTCTAGACCTGCTCTGCATGAAAAGTGTCATGAGATAACTTTTGTTATGATATGGCGCTATATAAATAAAATTGAATTGAATTGAATTTTCTGAACTCATCTGACACGTTTCAGTCGCTTCAAAATTGCTGCTTGACTGCTCCCACGAGTGGGCGTGGCTTCAGCGCATTCAGCAGACACGCCTGACACCTAATTTCATAAACTTGTCGATATTTTTAATCATTCAAATTTGGCTGGGTTGTTAATAACACTTACTTCTTTTGTCTGACAAACTCAGAACACATATTTATTCTTACTTTACACAGACTTTAAGGAAACATAACCGGTCAAATTACTGTATGTTTTCTATTAGCATAATGAGGAAATGTTGTCAAATCAAAAAGTCACAAAAACGTTCAGTAAGATGATCACTGACAACGTATTTCATTTGTTTTACAGCAAAATAGGCAATCTTGCAATACACTATTCACTCATACTGAGCTCACAGCATTATTCCACTTTCTTATGGTTATGTTCAGCCACTGGCAGCATTTAGTTAAGTTTAGGGAAAGATCATGGTCTGTTTTAACAAAGGAAACATCAGCAGTAATTTGTGATAGATTTTTTATGAACATATAATTAAAATTACAATTCCTCTAAACTTAATCAAAGTAACCAGAGCCCTGATGCAGATCCTGAACTGGTGTCACAATCCTACACTTTGTACAACCACAACGAAATTATAAAAACAATTGAGCAGCAAACAGAGGCTGAATTCTGCCCATTGAAGGGGGCATACAACATAACAAGAGTCAGGACATAACTATAGCTGAAGCCATGTAGCATGAATGTTCCACACTGCTGGATGTGCTTAGTATATACACCGTATTATGCTGTTGAACATAGAACATGCTCTGTATTATATATGTAAATGTCTGAGATCCATGATTTATAATTCCTTTGCGCCTCTGCTGCAGAAAACAGTGGATTGTTCACTGATGTCCAAGGAATTTTGTCTAGTTGCATTGCTTGCTCTTTACAGAGTGAATGCCACATTTCTTGCCAAATGAACATAAAAATCAGTTTGTATTTCTTCAGTGTCCCTCTTGTTCTTTATAAATGAATCCCTCAAACATTTTACATCTATACTTCCAGGCTAGTATTAGTTACTGCAGCAATATTATGTTAATTGTTTTGCAGTAGTATAAGCATAAGCTTATAAGCAAATAGTGCCTGTCGTCAAATCCTTTTGTTAAATCATATAATTTACAAAACTTAAAAAAAGACATTAGCCACCTGCTATGTGATATGACGTACTGTACATCTCTTGCAGTGAGGGTTTGCAGGTTGACCCCGGTGCTAACCCACAAACTAGCTCACCAGCTGTCCCAGATGCATTGTGGGTAGAGGAAATGACCTCAGTGATGAGGAACGTGTTATCGGTTCTGCTCAGGACATCCTTCATACAGTAATGTCACCCAGCAGCATTACCGAGAGATAAAGGTGGTGCAGTGAGCACACAGACAGGACAGTGGACAGTGTGCAGGCACAGGAAAGCACCACCACCACCGCTGCTGTCAGTCTAGCTCACTTTTTCTCACTTCCACACACACACAGAAAATCAATGGTATTATCAAGTATTTTTTATTTATTTTTTGTATTTTTATTTTGTTGTTTATTTGAAGTGATGGTAAAGATAGAGTGGGTGTACAAATAGAGCTGTGTGCAGAGATGTACAGTTGCTTTCTATGACAATATGAGGATGGTATGTGGCCCAGATGTTAGTGCTAGTCATAAATGTTTTTAGACGTCAGGTAAAGAGAATGACACTTACCAGTATGATTATATATGTGTTGATTGGAGTAAATGTTGTACTTTGGAGATGTGGCAACTCCTGAGTGTGTTATTTTTTATTACTAAGTATGTATGTACTCTGTTTTCAGTGTGATGTCTGTTGTGTGACTTTTATGCATGTATGTATTTTGAAATGTGTAATTTTCTTACTGTGATTTCTGCAGTTTGTTTTAATTAAAATATGGACACATGATCTGAAGTCTTGAGTATCTGGTAACTGGTATCAACATATTGACATATACAACCTGAGACTAGTTGTTGCAATTAGAGTTTCGTTTTGAAAGGTCAAAAATGCTTTATTGTATGATTCATTGAATTCCAAAATACGCCAGGACATGCAAAGACCTTTATCCAAAAGGTTGGATGAAAAGGATGATAACCCAAGGGTGGAACTCAAAAACAAAATATACTAGATTAAGTTGATGTGAGAGACAACATAATCCTTGAAAGATTATTTTTCAGATCTTTTTGCCAGGCTTAAAACTTAAGAAACACAGGATACTTTAAGATCTTCCAGACATTGCTTGTGTGTCGTTCATTGAATTAAGTTATGTACATTCATCTATGTTCTTTCGTAGGTTCTCATGGCCTGCTTAGTTAATTTCAGAGGGGAACACATTATGCCCTGCCATCATCCTCTGCCCCCTCCTCCCCTATACTGCCTCCACTGCTGGGTAACCAGACCCAGATGGTACCTGGTACAGACACCAGCAGCTTGTGTTTTGCCTTTTGTGAGTCAGACGCTGCAATCAGTAGCCAGGAAGCCCAGAAGTGAGGTGTGGGCCTACATGAGGCCAAGCTGGGGTGAACAGAGGCTTAGAAAAGGAAAGGCAGGAGGGAGGGGGCGGCTTAATGAAACAGTAGTCTATTTGAACGCTCACAACAATTTACAGTAAACTTAAAAATCAAGTGCTTGTTATTGACAGAAAGAGAGGATGTAGGTCGGAGGCTTCAAATTTCCACATCAGATTATGATATGATTGTTACACACATTTAATCTATGGGAGGAGTGTGTTTATGTCTGTGTGTTTTGGGGGTGATAACAGGAAACATCCCAGTCTGCCTATCATATATTAGAACTCAGTGATTCAATATCCGGCCTGGACAGTGATACTGTTGAGGCACTGCACTTTGGCCATTAGTATTATTTTTCAATGCCATGCAGTCCCAACTATGAAAGAGGAGGGGGGTGTCTCTGTGTGTGTCTGTGCAGGCGTTTATGTGTGGATTTTTTAAAAAGTAAAGAAATGTGGTATTGTGTATTTTGTAGGTAGGTGGCAGACAGTGTGTGTATGAAGATGGATGGGAACACCAGGCTTTGGGAAGCAGGAATGTCAGACAGACAGACATTAAAGACATATGATATGAAACCCCGCTGTGCTTCACCCTTCTCCCCACCTGCCCTCGCGATATTAACTGTGGCCCTGCCAGGACCCCACATTCCCAAGAAATCTCGAGTAAAGAAACACCAGGAACAGGCGTGTTATCCATAAAATACATGTTAACTGACGACTAGCTGTTCTTGCTTTTTAAAAGATTTCACACAGCTATTTTATAGGCTTACTTGCGTGAGACATGTATTACTCATTTAGTAATGTCATCTCAAATAAAAGAAGCATCGATGACTTATATCTCAACTGGTGTGTTTTGAATAACAGAAAACCATTGCCTACCGATGCCTGTTAGCAGATATATTCTGGTCTGAAACAGAACAAAGGGGAAAACTTTTTTTTTCCTTTGCTGTTTTCCATTTTGAAGTAGTCACATTCCTTGTTTAAAGCACTTTATTCACACTGATAACTGACTACCTTTCCCTGCCATGGTTGATGTGGAGTGGTCATGTCACTGCAAACACTGATGTGAAAGAGTGCCAACGGAAATAACACCAGCCGTGCCTCTCTACTCTCCACCCCGGCTGATAAGATTAGGTCGCTGTGGCCTGTATCAATTCTGGTTTTAATTGTTCAGTTCCAGTCTCGTGCTTTGGAGGACCTTAATCTGATTTATTTTTTTGGATTATTATTCAATTTCAATACATGCATGACTTTAAGATGACACATATTCTGTGTAATGCTTACATATTCTTAAACACATCATAGGTTTGAAATAACCACACCCTAAAGCTAAGTTTTAAATGATTCAGTTGTTGACTCTTGTTTCTTTTTTTTCATAAGCATTTATATTAGTCCTCAAGAAGTGTAATCTCATAAATTCCCTTCACACATGTCCTGGTCCGTCATGCATAAAAAATTTCAAATGAATGAAAATCAGGTTTCATTTTGAGTAATTTCATACAGAATAAATCATGTAGTAAATTTCCCCCACCTACTTTGTTATGCTTGTTTCATTGGTAGCAGGAGCCTTTGATACTCTTGTAGGTACCTTTTTTCTAAAATTGAGAGGCTGCAGAATTGAGGATTCTATTGATGCTATGGAGACAGAAGATGATGTCCTTTTATTTAAACTATAAAAGTGAGAGAGAATGGAGTTTTGTTCTTAAATGCCTAGAAAGTGAAAACACAAGGTGTGACCTGACAGTAACCAGGACATGAAAGTATGTACAGTAATTTAAAGTCAGAGAACAGAAAGAAGGAAAGAAACTAAGTCCACAGTTCAACAGCTTTGTGTATGGAAAAGACATTTTTCCCATGAATACATTGATTGTGATGCTCAACGTCCACATAAGGTGCCGTATGTCAAGTTTATATGTTAATTCATGTTCATTTTTATAATTTTATATTTAAATTCTCAATGCATCAGTGTCCAAATAATAAGAGTTTCGCTGTATGATATAAGCTCATGTTTCTGTTTTTTGCTTTTTTTCCTGTTTTGAATTTGGTACTTTTCACTCTTAAACACCTCGCCTTGGTCTTAACCTCACCTACTACCGGACTGAATGAACACATCCTGGACTCTGCTTTGTGTTGTTGTTTTGTTGGCTGGTTGATCTGTGGTTAACTCGTTCACAGCTGGCATACACTCACACACACAAAAACAGCAAGTACTTACAAAACAATACAAGTGTGGGCTGTGAGAGCTGTGTGTGACATAAGCTTTATGAAATGCAGGTATGAACTTTGCTCTCAATGCTTTTATCTTAAAGATTTCAATTCACATGTCATTATTATTTGATAATGTAAAACACATTCTTAGGCCATATAAAGAATGATTCCAGAAACCTAACTTACTCCATCCCGTGCCTGTGGTGCAAGTGTGACTGATAGCAGAGCAGCTGTTTCCTGGGGGCTGCACCACTGTCTCTCACATGAGCCGGTGGCCCTGCTGCACTTGTCCCTGTCCAGCTGCCTGCCCTGCTTTTCTGGTTTCTGTTCTGCAGAAACATTTAGTACCTGCCACTCATAGAGGGCGCTAGTCCTCGCGCTAGTCAGACTGGCTGACTGCAGCTGCCGGAAGGCACAGAGGAAAGTCAGTATCTGCTGCTGCTGCTGCTGCTGAGAACTGTAGAGACAAGCAGGGCTCATGCATACAGTGACTTTACATACATACTCTCAGTTGACAGTACACTTAACTCAAACTAATGCAGCAGTCCTACAATGAATCCTCCATTGAGGTCATAATGTTCAGAGAGGTGTCTCTGTCATTTAGCCTGTCCTCACTGATATAAATAGGGTGGACAAAATAATAAACACCTGTATTTAGAATGTCATACAGTTGAACAGCACCATAAACTACACCTTCCACTGAAACAACAGATCTCTGAACCAAGCTAAACATTATAACCTTCATGAATGTAGGGTTAATTACCAGACTGCTATATTAGATTGCATTAGTTTTAGCGAGCTGTACCTGTAATCAACTGGTAACTAAGTGTAAATGCTGAGGGAGGGAGACAGACATATGTCTCTGTTAGATGAGAGCAATTCTAACATCTTAAACTGCAGTCTTAATCTAATAATATATTTACTGCTGAAATGTTCTTTCATTTTATGGATTCATTTAGTTTTGCTTCCAATGCTATTTTTTCACTTCTGCACTTCTTTCACATGTTGTTAGTCTCCAGGAAGAAGTAAATAATCTTATCAATATCAAGAAAGGGAAACTGATTTCACAGGAATCTACTTTCCAATCCCACGTCACCGTCTTCCGAGCAATCACTCACAACTGTTAAAGCAATTGATGGGGCAATTGATCGACCCTAGAGGTTTAAATACAATATTTTTACATGAGCCAGTCTCAAGGCAAACTTATGACTTACTGTCATCCCTTACATGACCTGTGTAATTGTCTTATAGCAGCCAGTGGCTCTTGATGCAGCAGAAAGTAGTGTACTAACATGCTGAGTCAAAACGAGGTTCCAAACCTGCAGCCTGCTGCTTGCCACACCTCACACTTCACCTTTTGTTTCACATCCTTCTATGGCAAACCCAAAGAAACATCCTGTTTGCTGGTGATCGGAGGCTATCAACGTATCATTATTTCAGCTTAGCTCAGTTTGACACATTTTAACAGGCAGTTAGCTGCACAGCATATTTACAATACCTCTGCTGGCCCACCCTGTTGATTATGAGTCACAGCAATAACAGTTAACACAAGTCAAACTGTGACTAAATTGAAAGCAGTGAAATGGAAACATTTTTTAAATCTTATCAGTGTTAAGGGTGTTAACTTGTGAATACTTTCACTTTACTTGCACAATTATTATCTTTTCTCAAGAAAGCTAGATCTACCACTAAGGCGTGTGCATTTGAAAAGAGTGAGTGACCTACCTCTAGATAGTTAGTTGATATATTTGGATCAGGGTTCACCAAAAGTAGAGTTAGTCTTCTAACATATTGGCTTCTGTTAATCAGTGATACTGCCTTTCCCCTTTCATGTACGGTAAATTGCCCATGAACAGTGGCGACACAGATTTCAAAGAATCTTTCCATCATTCCAAACATGGCAATTATCAACCAATCACATGGGAATCAGTCCCCCTGTTGTCATGTGGACTTATTTTGCCCGACAACAGTTAAAGTTTAGTCAGATCCCTCTGGGAGTGAAGGAGAGTTCTTCACAAGGAGCTCAATCACAGGACCTTTTTCAAGTGGCTAAATGAAGAGAAAAACAGGCAAATACCTCAATCCAAAATAGAAAACTGCGGTGGAATGTTTTGAGGCACGGGGAGGTGACGTAGGAATTAGCTGTAATCAGTGAAACACTTGGAGAATGCTGCTGCTCATTGCCAGAGAGTTGATCACTGTTGGAATAACAAAAATGGAAAACTTCTTTTTTCATTCAATGATATAGTCAGTGAGAGTTGGTCAATCGATAAAATCTACAGTATGCGACTTTCTGACAACAACAATGAATCAAGATATCCTACCTCATCAGTCTGTGTCTGTGACCTTGTGTTGACTCTCTCTTTACCCCTTTGCTCAACATAGGCTTTCTCAGGTTAGACGCACTAACTGTGGGTGGGGCCAGTATTAGGCATCATCGTCATAGTCAACAATAGTGATGAAGAGAGATGGGATAAAAGTAAAATTCATTTAAAGATGATAACATAAATAAAATATAAATAACATACAGCTTTCGTGAGATATTTTGTATTGGTTAAATGTTATAAAGAGAAGCTGTGTTTCCTGACAGTAGAGAAAAGTGGCCTAAGAATGAAGCAAACCAAAAGCATACATTTAGGATGCTAAAATGAATATAATACAGAGAATTATGTTTGATATAATTTGGTCACTTTCACACCTGTAGTTCAGTTCACTCGATCTGGACCAAGAAGAAAAATTAAACAGCCCTTTCACACATACCTCACTTGGTTCAGACTTTCAGACTTTTCGATTTGATCCAAACCAAAATTACAGATGTGAAACCTCAGTCTCAGTCCAGATTAAATTGAATCATGGTTCGGCTAGTGTGAAAACATTTGTTTTCATCATTCGGACTAAAAGGCCAATTACAGGAAGTTGTGGCAGGCTATCATCAGAACCAGTAAGGCAACAAAGGCAACAAAACCTGCAAACGGTGAAATACACTCCTAATTGCACTGCCAAGCCAATAGCATCTCATTACTGCGTCATATTTGTATGTATGTGTTGTATTTAAATTGGGTAATATTCATACATTTGGCGCACTATTGGCCCTATTGCATTCAAATGAGCCTCATTGCAAAGAAGGTCTATTTTGCAAACAATAAAACATTAGCCACACGCAAAGCGAAAATGATTGCATCTTCAGAAAGTTGGTGGTAGCTGAACCGCATCCAGTGATTATGGCAGTAGTGACTGTAGCCAGGCGACATCACAGCACATCACTGTACATCATATGTGAGCAGATGGCACAGAGACAGTACAATATCTGATATTCACCATGAGAGAATAAAACTGTAAAACAACATAAAACCTACTGCTGTGAGAAATGGAGATAAAAGAGAAAACAGCTCTCCATTCACTGAGGACGGAGAGTGCACATTCAAAGCACCCCAAATAACAACCAGTTTGTCAAAACACAAGTGGGTTATAGATAAGCAGCGTAGCTAGAATAAGAATTAGAAGTTCTTTTTCAAATCATCAAACATTTTAAGATATGAGTGAAAAGTATTGTTCATGCAACTGCATTCATAAGAGTGACTCAAACATGTCATGTCATATCCTATAGCTTTAAAACGAATATTACTGAGACCACCACAGAAAAATTGCAGATGGACGTTTAACAGATGCAAAACATGGTTGAATTGCACTCAGCTGCAAAATTGTATTAGCTTGCTAGCTAGTTCGCACTGCAATATCATTAGCGCAATAAAGCCTTGAGATGGAGCAGATAGGGATTGCAAGTGATGCGTAATTCATGGTGCTATCAGCAGCCAGTCTTTGTGAATTTGCCCCTTGGCTGGTGGTGAGGGGAAAAGCTATCTGAAAACAAAACACTGCGTATCTTTACATTAATACTGTTGCTATTATGTATGTTTATGTTGCCTTATTGCATCAGCTGATTGTGACCATTTGGTCTCTCTCAACTTCCCCTTTTTAAGTCAGCTTCGGCCAAACTTCCCTTCAAGATCATGAATGAGTGGAATTTGAAAGTAGAGCTACAGTATGAACAAACCCCTGGACCATTCATCATTGTGACACTCTTGGTCTCACTCAATGCAATAGATTTTCACTGGTGTGCAAATAACCCTATATGGATGGATGTCTCTTTTGAATATTCTGCATGTCCCACGGCTGAATCATTCAGAATCCAGGCTTGGTTGTAAAATAAACTTTTGTCACAACTCATAACATCTGAAATCTTCTAACCTTAAATGAACCAAAGATTTAAAAATAACCTGTATTTTGGGATACTTGCCTTGTTGTATTTCACAGTACATAATAAAGTAATTATATTTGGGTATATGCATGGCTGTATGTGCATACATGTGTGTCCATATATATTACCCTGCCTTTTATATCAGTGAGGTCTTTTTATGAGGCTGATTGTGTGGATTAAAAACTGAGTGTGCTCCCAAAAGGGACCAAGGCCCAGGTGTTTCAGACACCAAAGTGCCTTCTCACACTTATTTGCGTACACAGATGTTTAAGCTTCCACCTTCTGTATACATACTGCACTTCTGTAAAATCCCCCAAGTCTCATTCTAAACCATACAAGCTAACATTTCAACTAAGAGTTGTGTTTGACTGTTTTTTTTTTTGTTGTTTTTTTTGACGGACATGCACATTTGACTCTTCTGTTTTGCATAGTGCAGATTTAAGCCTAGGGAACGTGTGTGTGTGAGTGTGTGTGTGTGTGTGTGGTGGCCGGTGGTGGTTATGAATGAGCTACAGCTGCATGGCCCACTGGTCAGTATGGACAGCTGATGAATGAAGTGGAAATTATTAAAATAAACTGCTGGGTGATGCAGCTACATTCATGCGCCTAGCCTCCGTATCTCCCCATCGATATGTTCCTCACACATCTGGCTTTGCAAAGATGCACACCCTGTTGATGCAACGGACACAAATATTTAAAACACCAAAAGGTCATCAAGTTTGTTCATGCACTTAGAGGGAACTCCCATGAGATTATGAATTGATACTTTATTTTATGCAATTACGTGTGAAACAAGCTTGCTTTGCATAAAACAAGGAGAGCAGTGAGGCAGACCACAGACAGATATGTGAGCAATAGGTGGGAGTGGTGATAGCGACAGATGGACAGAGATGGGGAGGTGACAGAGAAAGAGAGACAGAGAGATATGGAGATGGAGGGAGAGAGAGAGAGAGAGAGAGAGAGAGAGAGAGAGAGAGAGAGAGAGAGAAGAAGAGCAGCGATAAGGACAAAGACATCAGTCACGTTTCGGGGTTTTTCCCTCCTCCCCTTTGCGAGTGGACCTTGATCCAAGCTACACAGACTCTACTGTGTCATGGTGTGTGTGGCCCTGTGTCTGTGTGGGCCTGCAAGTGCACAAATCATGACTCAGCAGAAATAGAGCCACATAGAATAGAATGGAGCACAGCTTCATTGTTAGAGCAGGTTTCTTTGGCCTCACATTAGCCACCATTCACAACACAATAGATCTAACTCTTTTCACAGAAGATCTCAGACCTCTAAAGTGTCACCTCTACTAGCTACTTAAACTTAAAGGAAACTTGTGTGGGAATGTCATCAAAATATATATTATTATTTATTTATTTTTTATTATCTTTATATGACAGCATGAGGACATGAGGCTAGGCCTGCTACCTGCCAAATATGTACTTTATATACTGCACTTCAAAATCTGATATAGATAGATAGATAGATAGATAGATAGATAGATAGATAGATAGATAGATAGATAGATAGATAGATAGATAGATAGATTACTTTATCCATCCCCGAAGGGAAATTAGGTATATGTGCAGGCTATCTGTTTCGCAAAATGTCATTGTTGTGGTCAACCCTGACTTGACAGGAAGTTGCATACGTGTTTCTATGTATTCACTGTTTTTTGTATTTCATAAACCCCCTTACAATATTTTTTAATGTCCTCCTCATTATAATAATATTTATTATTATTACTATTATTATCATAATTATATTATTCTTATTAGCATATATATTATGAATATATGTGAATAATATAAAACAATATATTGAGTAATATCAGTTACAGAACAAGTGTTATCTAAAGTTTGCTAATAAAAGATTACATTAGCCACTAAAAGCTACTGGTAGCTATACTAGACCTAGTAAGGTTATAGCGATAAAACCCCTGAGTGTATGGAATTGAGCAATGATAAATTTTATTGCTTATGAATTCAAATTTTTATTTGTAAGTGGAAGAATGTGTCTCTTTCAAAAGTGACACAGTCCCACTTTAAAATTCTTTTAAACAATGTATTTGTGCAGTGGATTAAGTTACAAATAGAGTGAACTGAGGAGCTGAAGAACTGTGGTTCAGTCATTGTTTAGTTGCAACGCAAAATATTTATGGTGATAACGTAACACTTCTTAAGAAATTAAACTCTTAATCTCCCTGAGTGATCAACAACTTTACCAGCAGTCCAAAATATTTTAAACAGGCTCCACGAGTAAAGCAGAGTGGAGGCTCCTACCTACAAATGGAGCCTCAGTTCACCTGTTGCAGAGGGAAACCTCACTTTAAGTACTGTTCAGGGCAGATCGACTTTCTCTTGAGCTGTTAAGTGGTCAGATGAGCTTGGGAATGTGGGGCAAGTAGCTCAGCGGAGGTGGGCTTTAAGAAAATCAACTAATTTGACCTCTTTGCATGTCATTTAACAATGACACATACACATACAATGCATATTTGAATGCGTAATTCACACGCATGTGTTTGCTTTCCTGCATCCCTCTGTGTGTGTGTGTGTGTGTGTGTGTGTGTGTGTGTGTGTGTGTGTGTGTGTGT
This sequence comes from Argyrosomus regius, assembly GCA_946959425.1. Lineage (NCBI taxonomy): Eukaryota > Metazoa > Chordata > Actinopteri > Sciaenidae > Argyrosomus > Argyrosomus regius. Next base: position 21,315,826 of record OX336886.1, read on the forward strand.
GTGTGTGTGTGTGTGTGTGTGTGTGTGTGTGCGTGTGCGTGTGTGTGTGTGTTTCAAACACTTGCACTTGCAGTTCCTGTTTAGGGAGGTCCTCTGGTCCTGGCAAACAGTGTCTGGTCTTATCTCTTGTGTTTTATGTTCCTAGCGAGCCGGGGGCACAAACAGCCCTTTGTGGCCAAGAGGTGGCTGGTCTCGCTCCAGACCGACCCATGCAGCTGTTCACCACTGTTGGACATATCCATGTGTGTGCATGCCTGTGTGTGTGGCTACATGTGTATATGTGTGCCTATACGCATGTATGTGTGTACTTGTAAGTGTGGATGTAATGATTTGTGTTTGTATGTAGGGGTATATGCTTTTATGTATGTACAGTACATATATCTGTGTGTGTACTTCATGGTCCACAATGCCTCTTTCATTTCATTTCATTTTGACCTCTTAAAGTCTTCTCCAGTCACATTCTCCATCATTTCCTTTAAGTGACTGTGAGCAGTCTGACTGCAAGCCAGAGACAGGCAGACCTCAAGACATAGAGGCTGAGTAGGAGTGTGTTCAGTAGCCCTGCACATCCGACCTCCAGCCCAATATGTCGTCAACCCATGTGTCTCTTTCTGTCCTTCTCTCTGTCTCCCTCTTCTTCACCTGAACCCTGGTGACACCACTGATCCCCTCAGTGGAGGTTCACTGCTCGGTAACATAAAGTGTATTGTACGTGTGACCCATTAAGAACTCCTAAAAGGAGCCATCGGCGAAGCCAGCACAAAGCCACGTGCTGTGTTGGCAGTTGAGTGTGGAGAGGGCAAGAATGTGGCCCCCAGACTCAGCTTCTGGTTATTCAGTGTGTAAGAAGGGGGGGGGGGGGGGGCATTAATGATATTTTGAGAGTGATCAGAGAAAATGTAGCCTAGCTTTTAAGCATTCCTCAGGCAGGTCATTAAGCAGATATTTTATGTTAAAACACTTCAACCAGTTGATAATCTTTCTTAAATTTTGAAAAGCAAAATACAGTGAGCGTTGCCACAGAGGTCATAGCGAGGTCATTTGATTGACTAATTCTGGGTTACACAAAAACAGAATTCACCTCACTGTCTTATGCGACATACATATGTACATAACATACACACAGTTGCAGTGTTTTGCTGCTTCACATCATTCATCATTCATAAATGTCATTACAGCTAATCTCACAGTGCAGCTGCAGTCATTAAACTGTATTTTTGTTTATTTTGACTGACAATTTTGTGATCACAAAATAATGATTTTATCTGCAGATCAGCAGTAACATCTACAGTGCTCCATCTGTGTCAAGATGCATTCAGGTACACTGTAGATCACTTGTGTTTTGCGCAGTGCTCAAAGCCCAACGTGATCACTGTAATTCTGCATGTAGAAGAAAATACACTTGATGCATAGAAATTGTTATGGTGCAAATGAAGCATGAGCTGTTAGACGGCCAAGGTAGTCCACTGGATTATTTAAAATAGAAGTAGTAGGAGTGTGGAGGTCAGGGGAAGTGGTTGGACATACAGTTGTGCTTGGTTTTGACATTAGGTTGTTGCATTCATGTGCATACTTGTTGTCAGTGCTAGCTTTTCCACAATTTAATCACAAGTGTTTTTTTCCCAAACTAAACTTTAGTGAATAAACATAACCAAAAACCAAAATTTAAAAGCCAAAAGCTGTAAGGTTGGGGGGTTATGACAGCACAAATTATAAATAATTTTTCCTTTTTATGCTTCTGATTGTATTAGACGAGAGTCAAGTGTTCAGTGACTTATGTTATGTGTTCAGTGTCATTATTGTTCATGATGCAGTAAAATTTCAAATTCCAATTTGAAAATTCTTATTTCAAGTATTTGAAAGAGACTCTGAGTCATTGAGACTTTACTACCTCGCTAAAGTGTTGTGATGCAAAATGCAGTTTTTCATGAGCAGCTGGCATCACTGGCATTTTATCATTTTAATGTAACGTTAGTCTTTATGAGGGCCAATGTTAGAACATCTAGAATTATATCAGAAAAATTAGGATATCGTAACACAGTCACCCTAAGTGATAAAGTTAAGAGCCAACAACAACATGATTTTGATCTAGCTTTGGTGCCATTAGCAATATAATCACAGACTCCAGCCTCAGTGACAGAGGAACAGAATTAATATGTTCTTGCTTTTTAAGGCTGTTTATTATTGAACACAAATTTATCAGTTCTGTGCCTTAGTATCTAGTTCTTTATCCAGTGTGTAGATTTATAGCACCTCCTAATTAGAAAATAGTTTATTATTAAGTATTTAAGTGAAGATTCACCCTTTAAATTTTAGTATGCACTAAATGTTTATTGAGCTCTATATGCATACAATGGCATGTCCAAAAGGCTGTTCCCTATAAAAGACATGGGATATAAAAAGAATAACAAAACAATGGAAGAACGAGACTTTCATGTTTTCTCTGGGTAACCGTCTTTGGCTTGGCATCCTCTACTGTTGTGTTTACTCCCATTAGTGCCTGTTGCCAAAATTATGACAGCCGAGGGCGGACTGGAGAAATAGGATTAGAAAAAAAAAAAAGTTGTCTCAGTTGAGACTGCAGAAGGTGAGACCAGTAGCCAAAGCTAAGAAAAAGTCCAAGTCAGAAGATTCAAAACATCAAGACAGGTATGAGACAATTGTTGCCCCTATCTGGGGTATCAACCCCAGCCTCAGGGAGTGACTGAACCATAGCAACAAGACAAATTTGTTGTACATGTTGAAAAGAGCTATTTGAGATTCTTTGACTAGTAAAAACATGCTGCTTCCACTGCAGCCGCCACCATCCATCTTGTTCCCTCGCATTTGAAATGAATCGTCTGAGTCGACCTTTCCCCTCGGTAGCCGTGTCACTTCCTCTTTCCAATGGTGTCCCACTACAAGAGAAAGGGGTAGACGGGTCACAAAGGTTAGCAGGTGGAGCTGTCATGACAGGTTTCTGGTCTTAAGTGGGGTGTGTGAGGGATTGGGGTGGGATGAACCAAAACTGCAGGACACTGTGTGGGGTCACAGCAGATCTGATTTATTACTGTTATCACTGTGAACTCCATGTTCTTTAACTTCATCACTTTTTCACTGTATGTCTACCTTCTGTCTCCTTTGGCTCCCTCCCAGTGAGAGTGGTTGTGAGGTTGTTCTCTCTACCATCAAGCCTCTACATACAGCTCACCTGCTATTCATGTTTGTATGCAGAAATCATAAATGTAGCTATTTCCTATCTTCATCAACCTTTATAAGTATATCAATACAATGTCAGACCATTTTAAGCTGGTTGTCTTGTTGTTCCACCTGCAGACTCAAGACCTGTCCCCAAAAACACAAAATGTTCCTTTAATAACAAACAAGCGCAAATTGAAGCAATCTGGATTACGTCTCTTGGTTCTTGTTGATTCTCACATGAACAGTGTCTATTCTGATCTGGTTGATGAGGTGAAATCAATTGGAGAATTTTGCTAATGAATTTAGGTAAACATTTACTTGTATTTTGGCCACATCTACCAGCAGCTCATTCCCCTATACTCTATCCCTGTTCCATCTCATCATTAGTTCATTAGTCATCATCCATTATTATTAGTAGTAGTAGTGTTCGTTAAAGTACTGGTCACACTCGTTGTAGTAGTTTTCATATTATTTTTGGGCTTGTTATGTTTGTCGACAAATCTTTATTTTCCTCATACCCTCATCCATGCAAACAACTAAAATGCAACGTGATCATTGTAATTCTGCATGTAGAAGAAAATACACTTGATGCATAGAAATTGTTATGATGCAAATGAAGCATGAGCTGTTAGACGGCAAAGGTAGTCCACTGGATTATTTAAAATAGAAGTAGTAGGAGTGTGGAGGTCAGGGGAAGTGGTTGGACATACAGTTGTGCTTGGTTTTGACATTAGGTTGTTGCATTCGTGTGCATACTTGTTGTCAATGCTAGCTTTTCCACAATTTAATAATTAAGTGTTTTCTTCCCAAACTAAACTTTGGTGAATAAACATAACCATAAACCAAAATTTAAAAGCCAAAAGCAGAAAGGTTGGGGGGTTATGACAGCACAAATCATAAATCATTTTTCCCTTTAATGCATGCAAACAGCTAAAATGCCCTCACTGAGCTTGTACATCAACTTGCCCCTATGTCCTACCTGTTCTTTGTCTTCCTGGAGGAAATTTTTTTCTCATTGTCTGCTTTGTCACATTTGTCACTGTGATTTTGTCCTTTGTTTGTTATTGTTGTAGTTTGTATTAATTTGTGTGTATTTAGTGTATCTAAACACTGTCAGGTTTCCATTCATTGGGCACATACCAGCTGAATATCAATATTTGCCTTGTAGCCACAATTTTTACTGCAAGGTTCACTGGTTTTGGGTGGGGTTGTGTCAAGATGGGTTGGGACAGATGTAAGAATTTTTTTTTAGCTGCCCACATAGAACTTGATGATTTATCAGAAGCATCGTGTAAGTGTGAAGTCAGAAAAAAAAGAAAAGACAGTCTCTTTTTCTCTCTTAGAACAAATGATACAAACCTGCAAAAACAAGACAGGAATCCACGGCTTTGTCCTACGAAGGGCCTGCAGCTCTTCCTCTCCATGTCCTTTCTCTCATTCTCTTTTCTTCTTGGTTATCTATTATTTCTTCTTTATCTTGCCTCTATCTTTGAAGATCTGAAATATCTCTGTCAGCATTGTGTGTTTTCATGCATTTATAAGTCGGCATGTGTGTCCTGATCTCTGTAAAGGAACATCTGTCTGGTCACGCTAGCGAGGGACAAACAGAGAAGGTGAATTCCTAACAGGCCTCAAATAAAACTCTTCACAAAGGTGAATGAGGAGGACACTGAAGTCTGCCAATCAACTGATTTTTTTTTTTCCAGTTAACCTGGGGTTGAAAAGATAGGTGAACCTCCTTGAACAAACGCTGGGGAGACCAAAGAGTTGACTGAAAGTTACTCGCAGTCTTTACTTGGGTGGCGATGGGACGGGTTGTTTACTCAGGCTTTGGACTGACTCACAAATCAAAGTGTGTGTCAGAATGGAGAGATTAGGGAGCCAGAATAGGTTTGGGATTCTACCTGCACCCTTGTCTCTTTGTTGTCACCCACCTGGATGAACTGTTAACGTTGCGTAACACATGTACACACACATAAACAGATGCACACACACACACACACACACACACACACATAACAGACAAACATTCTAATACCCTGATAAAATGCAGCTGTTTATCTTCTGCTTCTGAACTGAGGATGCCCAGTAAAGGCTGTTTGAAGCACTAATGAGTGTAGCATTGTTCAGAGTGGGAGATTCCCCTTCCACTGAAGCATTCGGCTGCTCTCAGTGTGGCCCGTCCCAGCAGCTGCTGTCATTTCAGGACACGATGCAGACCTTAAAGCTGGTAGTACACTGTCAGCACACTCATGCACAGAGCCAGAGGAAGGGAGAGACAGCGAGGGAAATACAACTAAAAATGATGACAGGGTTTCAAAGAGAAAGGGGAAGTTGCAGCTCCTACGTGAGAGCCACAAGATTTGTCATCCATCAACTGTAATAAATATTATCAGATGCCATCAGACTGGTTTGGATAGAGTTACAGCCCAAAGCAAATAGTCAAGTTGGGTTCTACTGAATTAAATTTCCTGGTGTAGTTGTCTTACATTTGTTTATCAGGAAGTGGATAACTAATGTGCTCTGCCAGGAGCTCAGGTTTCAAAGACAAGGCTGGATAATGGAAGACGTTTAAAAAGCCATCTCAGACAATGCAGGATCTTAAGTCCTGGATGTCTTGCTCGTCATTCATCTGATCCCATTTCCTGACTTCTGAAGATTGAGGGATCTAATTCATACCTTTCTGCTCTTCAGATGCTTTGTATTCCCACTTCTGTTTGAAAAAAGAAAATATGTGTTTTGACAACTTCACATTTCACTGGCTTTAATGGTACAACTTCTTTGCCTCTCCTGCTTCATCACTCTTTCACTCCTCTCCCACTCCTTGTGTTCCCTCTTGGTGTACTGAACCTTGTCTTACTGTTAAATGAAGTTCCACAGGAACTCAGAGGAGAGAGGTGGGGCATTACCTTTCGGAAGTGAAGCTAGCCCTCTGACCTGCCGTGGTTAAAGGCCCTTAGGCTTCGCTGCATCACTCACATAAGATGATCTCCTCGGGGAATGCAGGAGATTACACCTGATAGGAAGGAGACTTTTGTGGAATAATCCGCTTTTCTCACCGAAGTCATTGTGATGAGTGATAAGGCTTCAAGTGAATATGAGTGGAGAGAAAACAATTTGCAGAGTAATGTAGTCATCCACTCTGTTTTCAAACCAATATTTTGTTTCAGGTGAATTTGAAAAACAATTTGCTGGAAATCCCTTTAAATTATAACATACTATTTGACAGAATACTGGAAAGTATGACACATGAAATATTTCTTATCACAATAATCAGAATGTCAGAATGACTCAGTGATAGGAATTTCCAATTTGTTATCGTCATTTTTTAAAACTTATGACAACTTGCTGATCAAAGAACTAAGCCACAGCCTATCGCCAGCTAAGCTTCAGTGTGTGATCTTTGAAATGTCATTATCTAAAAATCATTCATTGTCATTACCCTGACTGTCTTTATACTTCACTGTACATTATGTCTTTTAGGAATGGGATCCCATCGTGCCCAGGTCTAGCCTCAGGAGCTGATCTCAGGTAAGATGAATTACTTTTTAGCTGAGCTCATCTGAGCTGCTGATTCATTTGAGCGACTACTTGTCTGTGCCTTGTGCCTTGTTTCTGTGTTTCAACCCACTGGATCTTGAGCCAAACTAGCCTGAATGATCACAGTCTGAATGACTCACGACTCACGCCATGTATGAACTGACACAAGATATGTAAGATAGCCCTTGGCTGTATGTGTGTAATTTAAGAATGTGTGTGTTGCATATCCTGAAGCATAACACAGCTCTGCAACAGAGACACACATGATACATTACAGAGGAAAGAATCAATTAGATGTTTTAGAAATGCTTCCAGAAGACAGTATAGATTGTCTTAGTGAGTACCCCTGCTATCCCCAGATGCCACCACCTCTGTTAACAATAGATCATACCACTGCTGGGCTTGTAGTTTTGTTTTGATTGAAACCAGTCTTGCTGGCTTGTCTCTCTTGCGCAGGAGCCTGAAAAGCTTTCTTCTGCCTTCTTTTTCTGTCATGGTTGTTTCTGAAAAAAAGAAAAAAAAAACTTTATGAGGGAGTAGTGGAAATATTTGCTCATTACACCCTAAGTGATCTTACTTTAGAAATGAGACTTACTGTAGCTGGGATTAGTCTGCCTACAGTTGTGCTGACATTTGTTTCACAGTCTGGTTTGTCCAGTTCATAGCTGGTGTTGTGCTCCATTGACATACAGCTATTTTCAGGCTGGCTGCAGATGTATAAATCCCTGATAATAGGAAATAGAGGTAGTTTTCAATGGGGTAAAGGTCAGCAGAGTATCTATTATTGACCTTGTTGTCATTTTCAGTATCACAGTGATCTGATACCACTACTGTGTCTTTCTCTGCTATTGAAACCCCACAAGCATGGATTCCTGTAAATGTTAGCTTTAGGTGGTTTCTCTGCTTCTATCATTTTGCACACAATGACTGATTTGCTTTTTAAATTGCTAATCAACTTTTCATTTGCTGTGAAAATTTACAATAGCGTGTTCTCACATGGTGTTAAACGCATGTTTGTCAGAGGTGAGGTTCATGTGACTGTATGTGCTCTCGGACAGAAAAAGAGAAGACCCTGATTATATGAGTAACCCCCTCCTATTGTAACACTTGGTTTTGATTTGACGATAAAAGGCAGTCTGAATAAAACAGTGTACAGATGTAAGGTATATCATTTAAATGCATTATCACATTTAAATGCATAAATCAACAAAACTCCACAAAAATAATTTCCTTTAGAATACAGTAAACATGACAAATGACTAATGGTATAACTCATTTCATTTTACTGCCTCAAAGAGAATACGTATTATACAGTGCCAACCAAGAACAAACCATTATCATCATCATAACGATCAACATCTGTCATGGAAGAGATGCCTTCATGAATCACTAGTGCTGCTGTTCTCCTCTACACCAACTCAAGACACAGTGGTAGTCAGACAGTGTGAGAGGCAATTCGAGAGGCAGAAATTGCAACAAATTCGAGTCCAAAAAACACCAACATCACAACGCAACCATGGGGCATGAGGAAGAGAAAGCACAACAATCTGAAAGTGAAAAGGACAATAAGAGATTCATAAAGAGAGACTTTAGATGTATAATAGTATTGATATCTGTTACTCAAACATAACACAACCCCACTATTTTCATATATGGAAAGAAAAGACAATATATTTATGAATCTTCAGCACATTAAATGTTTAAACAGTGGGTACTGGCATGTTAGCACAGGTCTTTTTATTAGGTCCAATGTTGTTGATACTACTATAATTATGAAATGCTTTGCATACACTTTGAATTGTTTGGCATTATTCCCCGTTGAGTTGCATTTCTCTACAGATGTTGGCACATGCAGTCTTGGTTGTGTTTCATCGGACATAAGTGACCAGTAATTGGAAAAGGATGTGATTGTCATCACTCCTTTCACACTGTACCTTGCCATACACTTTCTCAATGCTAATTGACCGCAGTCTGCGAGGGATGGAAAAAAAGCATACAGTGTAGTCCAGCATTCCTGGGTCAAGTGGCTGCTCTTAGGGTGACTCGACACTTTTGACATGTGGCTGGCTATTCAGCAGCAGCAGCAGCAGAACACTTGTGTTCACAACGTTTGCCTGTTAGGATTAGCACTGTGCAGCTGCTCTGCTCCTCACAGCTGACCAAAACTGGGACTATTAGGACAGAGGTGGAGCTCAGTGGACTTCACAAACCCATATTCATGCTCCAACGCTGTATTGACTTATTGTCAGTGGCAAATCAATTGTGGATCCTACACACAGATTACTTCACTCCAATGATTATTCAAGTGCCAGTTAGAATATCATGATCCATGCTGGATTGAATCAGTTATTTAAACTCAGGTGACCTTTAAGATATTCAATATCTGTCTAAATGAAATTAAATCGTCAGTAAGGTTCCTTATATTTTGGTTGCAGTTTTCACGTGAAGCGTTGCTAGTCAATTAAACCATTGCTACCCTCACTTGTCGTCACCAATCGGTTTAACTAATTATTGATATTCCATTCATGTTCAACACTGGTTAACTGTCCAAGATGTTAGACTGCCGGCAGGTGGCAGGCATCTGCCTCTCCACATAACTGCCTGGATGTAATCGCGCAAGCTGGAAAGTGGGACAAAGATGATGTTTGTAAAACCAACGCGGTTTGGCAGTATTTTGATCTAGAATATGAAAATAAGGTTGTATGTTGCTGTGTCAGAATAAACTTGCATATAACCACACACCACATTCAGCACAGGCGCGTGGATGTTAACCTGCAAGAAGAGCAGGCTGCTAGCACTGCTAATGTTCAGCCACACTCAGCAAACCGATACTGTGTGTCTGTTACTTTTAGACTACTCAACTAGTCTAAATTAAAATTTTCCTTTAAACTACATCCCTAGTTTTGAATTAGTTACTGTAGGTATGATCAATTAGATCCTGTCTTCTGGGTTAGGCCCTTGTTTTTCTTCACGTTCATGTTCTAGAGCCAAAGAGAGGAAACATCTGCTTTACTGCTGTTCTAACTGCTCCAGATCTACACACACATACACACACACACACCTACACACATGCAGGCAGGCAGGCCTACAGTAGTGGTTGGGTCTGCCAGAGGAAGAGTGTTACTACACAAAGCACACATGCATTGATACTTATGCACACAGACCGATACACACAGAGAGACACACACATGTTGCCTGTCTTCCTCACATCCTCATCCTGTCACAACCACTGTGCAGTTTGTCCTCCACCGCTGTGTCTCTGCCATCAGGACCTGCTCTGACAGCTGCTCTGGCATCTAAATCAATCAGTCCCATTTTTCTGTCCTGATGTGTGTTCTCTGTCTTGACAAGCAAACATTTCACAGACTGGATTGCACTGTAAACAGCCGTAACATTCACCCAAACAAGTCAAAATGTACCAAATACAATATCATAGTGTAAAATTAAATTATCATGGAGATTGATTCAGTGACTCAGAGTTTTGACTGTTTAGTAGGGAGCTCAAATAAATTCAAGACGTCCTCCAAAAAAAAATAGTTTATTGAGCTTTGAGAATTTTCTTTTCAAGTGTGTGAATGGCCTTGCTCCAGAGCTGGTCAGTCAAATGATCTCAAAATAAAATAGCAATGTAAGAGCAGTTAAATGGAGACGAACTGGCAACACACAGACAACATTCATAAATAAAAACATAAGCTAATTTAAAAGTTGTTAATATTAAGGCAGAACTATGGCAGTCTGTGAACACTAAGATGTATGGAAATATTAACTACTTTCATTTTTCATGTGTAACGTTATGATAATGACATGAACTTATCTTGTAGCTAGTAGTTACACTTTAAAGTGGTGTCTTTAGACAGCAGTTAACCTAACATGATGCTAACTTTTCAATGTTAACTTTAATTTCATATTTGCACTAACATTAGTAACTTGCATGTTGAATAATTTATTAACCAGGTACTTTTTTACTTTCACTTGAGTAGATTTCTCCAATTGTAATCTTCAGTTGTACTTAGTCATACATACAACGTACTGAGTAATTTTTAGAGTAATTGTTCTTTTACTCGAGTATAGATTTCATCACTGACTCCTGGGCTAATCCCATGGAAATATTAGTTAAGTTCAGGTTAAAAACAACTTCCTTGTTAAGTTTAGGGATTTAAAGGAGCCAATGCTGTTAATAGGAGAAGATATGCGATCAGTGGTCTCATCTGCCAAAGTCACAGCCACCCACTCTTCTCCCTAAGAGATTTTGCAGTTTAACAATGTTGTAACATCATCATGTTACTTCCGTCTTTGCCTCTGGAAGACATTTTCATTACTCACTTACTCTGCCACTAGAAGTGTCAGGTAATCGTAGGTCTGCATTATTTTTCTTGCAAGGACAGTATCAACAAATTGTGTTTGGATAGACTGACAGTGCTTACAAAGATTAAAATGACCCACATAGATCAAGAAACAATCCTGGGAAGGGGAGGCTGCAACAACGACTGTTTGTTAGTGCTACAGTGGATCAGAGTTGGACTCTCTAATGCCTCGCCATCACTGACGCACAGAAATAGCCCCTTGTGTGGGCCCTTTCAAAATTTTAGAATAATAACCCTCGTCACCCAAAAGGGAAAAGGCAAGGTCTGTCCTTCCCAGAGATTATGGTGGGAAGAATCGATGACTTCCTCCATCTTTCTCCCTCAGGGGACAGGGGGACAACGTCTCACTGGTATTAATAGTAGTCCTCTGATAAGCCGGCTAGTATGCTGCCTTGTGGTGTCACAGTCTTTTCGTCTCCTTGTGAGAACCTCTTGTTATAGTATCAAAGAGCTCTTATAGAATATACATTTCCTTGCTTTCCTGTTTTTGTTCAGCTCCCTGTGCTTCACTGTACATCACAACCTTTTTACAGTACAATGGAGACACTTGAGTGTCCCATCAGTAGACACTTGACACTGCGTCTTTGACACCTTTTTTCTGTTAGGGCTGTGATGCTGCCCACTGCCCCAGAGCTGGGTTACTATTGGATCCTTGTGTCGTAAAATACTCAGAGCAAAGGTGATATGCCTTTCTCATTGACACGGCCGTTATCCTGAATGGCAGGTTGTATGTTTGCCTCAGGGCCAGACGAGTCATTCACCCTAACACACTAGTCACAAAAGGAGCTGTAAATACAGGCGCTAAGCTTTTCTATTAGCTCATTGTTTCCGAAAGCACAGGAAACGTCATGTAACACTTTATTATATTGTTACAGAAAAAGGAGAGCTGTGTTGGGAGAAAGTTGTTTAAAAAAACAGAGTTTGATACAAAGACGTGAGTGCAAAAGAAACAATAGAGTTGTTAAATTGAGAAGTGATTTGTGCCCATTCAATTGATTGTTTTTTTTTTTTCTTGATTCTCAAAGAGTTATTTTTTCATTCTCAGCTGGTTTGATAGCCTCAATGCCCCAAATAGGTTCTCTGAAAGGAGAGCATGGGAAAAATAGCTGTCGTTGTGGAAACTGCTGGGAAAAGGCTGAGTTCTCATTGGTAGCAGTGCAGGGCATTGTGGGATGTGAGTGAGCTGAGAAAAGGCTGTTTTGCTCCGTCTGAGAAGGAGGAAACATGGAAACATGGACACAAAAAGGACCAAGATTAGGCCAGACCAAGCAGAACTAACTCACTGCACTTTATGCTCTGTTGGCTTCACTTCACTGGGAAGATGAGAGGTGGATGGTCAGTGATAGTGGCAGTGAGTGTTGTGAGGTGGGCAGGGTGGCCACTATCACAATCGTCTGCACCAGCCGATTTAAAATCCCCTGACGTCGGCACGAGCAGTGGCGGCCTGCATACCGACATACCAGGCTGATGGCTGCCGGCCCATTAGCGAGGCCCAAGTGGTGGAGCCCACCCAGGGCTGCCGACCCTCTCCTGCCCACCTTCTGCCTTCCTGCCCAGCCCTGGCTCTGGATCAGAGGCAGGCCGCACGTCGGGGGACGGGGCTAATGATGGCCACAGCCATGCCATCCCTTTCATGCTCCAACCCAAGAGTACAATTTTGGCTAATGCTATTTCCTGCAGATAAGATGCAAACAAGCTCCTTTTACTTCTTTTTCCTCATCAGAGGTTTGAGAGGTGAGGGGAGGGTGACCGGTGGTCAAATACGTGATGAAGTCCGTGCTCTGTTTCATCATCAGCAGGTTGGCCATTGTTCAGCGCCACTGTAGTTACTATGCCTACTGTCACTCTGGATTAATTAAAAATATCAGAGAAGTAAAGTTAAGTGAAGTGTAATCAGTGGAATGAAATAAAGATTGGCCACTTCATGTGCACAGAACCAAATCTAGTTATCCATATAGGACCATTTTGCCCTCCATCAGTCCCTAAGTGGCTTAATCAAGGCTTTGTTACGTGTGTTTTTTTACTCACCCAAGACCTTCTAAATTGTTTCCAGCTTAAAAGGAGATCGTTGGAGATATTCATGCTGCATGGAAATGGTCTCCTGTTTTGCTGCTCTGTGGTTACACATTGTCTTTCTTCAAGAGATTCAGATTAGAACCTTTGAAGCCAAAAACAGGCATTCGGCGGATTTTTACTGGATTTTATGTCCCAAATGCATCAAAAAATGTTTGTTTTTTTCTGGAAAAGACACTAGGCTATGCAGTTAACAGTATTCAAGGTCCTATTCTAAAGAGCAAATCAACAAATGTTGTCAAACGAACCCAAGGAAAGAAAAGGTGTTTTTTAATCGGATTTTATCTATATTTATCAATACTTTAAAACTGGATTATCTGTTTTTTTTTATTATTTAATTCAAAGTAAACAGCAATAAATTCCTGATCTCCTTTTGAAAAATAAGACAAGGTACATTTACCCTAAACTTTATTTTTTTTATAGCACCTTTCATGCAAACATGCATCCCAAAGTGCTTCACAGAGAAAAATAAAAACAGAAATAGACAACAATGAATAGAATTCAGCAGAATATATTTAATAAAATAAAAAATTAGGCCATACAATAATAAAATGTTTTAAGTAGACATGTCTTAAGTTTTTTTTTTTTCTTTTTTTTAAAATGTCTATAGTGATGCAGTCCCCCAGATCCAGCTGCTGAGGATCTGAGGGACCTGCTCGGTAAACGTATGTAGTAAAATGATAGATGGATATAAGAAGATATAAATGCGGAAGACAATAGGACCCAAAATGGAACCTTGTGGGACTCCACAGTTTATGCCGTTTGTTTTTGAGACATCACCCAGGCACACAAAGAAGTCCCGCACAGTCATTTTAAAGCCACCCCCGAGAGGCCAACACAGGTTTCAAGTCCATTTAATAGTACGTTATGATCAACACTATCAAAGGCTGCACTGAGATCAAGGAGAACCAGATGAGAAAGTTTGATGGAATCAGTGTTATTTCTAATATCATTTATTACTTTGACCAGTGCAGTCTGTGCTGTGGTGTCCTCTAAAACCAGACTGAAAAAATATTAGTGATTTTGAATAAATAAATCTCTAAAATCTTCTTCTTAAATCTTACATTTGTTGACATTTTCATTTATCCATGGGGTTTTACATTTTGGAGCTGCTCTTTTTAGGTGTAGTGGTGCAACAAGGTCAATTGCTGTGCGTAATCTAGAATAGAATTTGTTTACTAAATAGTCTGCAGAAGACTATAGACAGAAGTTTGTGGGGGCAATGTATTCATATGTGCGATAAAACTTTCTGCCACTTCAGGTGCTAATGACCAGGTCTAGCGTATGGCCACGATTGTGGGTTATTAAAAATCAGTTGCCTCTTTATCTATATGCAGGTTAAAATCACCAACAATATGAATTTATATTGTAGTTTGTGTTAAGAATGGATAAAAATCTGATTCTGTCAATGCTGTCAAAAAGTTGGGACAAGGATTTGGTGCTCTATATACAGGAATTCTTAGAAAAGGTGAGTGGTATTTAAAAACAGAAGCAAGATGCATCCATCCATCTATTCATCCATTATCTGTAGCCACTTATCCTCCTCAGGGTCAGGGTGGGGCTGGAGCCTATCCCAGCTGACTTTGGGCGAGAGGCAGGGTACAGCCTTGACAAATCACCAGCTTATCGCAGGGCACATAGAGACAAACAATAATTCACACACACATTCACACCTACGGACAATTTAGAGTCACCAATTAAACTGTTAAGTGCATGTCTTTGGACTGTGGGAGGAAGCCGGAGTCCCCAGAGAGAACCCACACAGACATGGGGAGAACATGCAAACTCGACACAGAAAGGCCCCAGCCGAGGTTCGAACCAGGAACAGAAGCAAGATATTCAAAGGAATTAAAACTATCAAAGGAGACTAGTCTGCACTCAACACCTTTAGAAGCAATGTTGGCCAGACTCCCTCCCCTTTTCCCCTGCCTACAAGAAAAAGGAAAAGCATAGTTCAGCAGGGTGTTTCAGTGAGAACAGCAGGTGCATCTGAACCCACCCAGGTTTCAGATAGAAATATACAGTCAAGGCGGTGCTCTGTAATAGAGAGGTCATTGACCAGGAAAGTTTTTTTGGTCTGGGACTTAATGTTTAAGAGTGCCATTTTTTATTTATGCAGTATATGTTGCTGTGCACGATGTTTTACTAGGATATACCTTGTCACAGATAAATAAGGCGGGAACAAATGAGAGGACTTTATAACCATTTTTCTGTCAGTCAATCATTATTATCTAGATTGTCAGTAGATTAAGGCATCATGACATCCCTATCCATGTAAGTGAGATCACTTTTTTGTCTACTCATACATGACTGACAGGACCTATATTCTTGAAGAAACTTTCTCAACTCTCATTACAATCTTTGATTCCACACACTATGTGATTTGCTCCAGCCAGTGCGATACAACCAATCAAATCCAATCAAATACATGCAAGTGCACAATCCACATTTTGTTTTTGCTTTTTATTTTGCTTTTACAGCTGTAATTATAACTTTTGAAAACAATACAGTCTGAGCGGACTGCAGTCAAAGCCACCATGTAAGATCTTGCCATTTAATAAGTTGGATCTTTTATCTGTACCACAACCCCCTGTGTTGTTTTGCTGTAGTGCTTTTCTCGGTCAATGCTGCATTCTTGTGATATCTGTAAAAGGGGGGAAAAAGCCTATATCATACGACAAATGTGCTTCCTCTTTCAAGAATCTACGTCATAAGACATGCAAGCTGAGTACAGTGAGGGCGATTGTGGATCCTCTTGGCATTTGGTATCATCGCTCGGCCTGTCTCCGTCTCACTCCCTCTGTTTGAGGACAACAGTGTCGTCAGTGGGGATGCGTGATGGCAGGCAGAGTCTGAGCACACACATCCGTCCACGTGCCCCTCTGATCCCAATCATTCATAAATTCAGCCAAAGAGATTTGTATCCGCCATCCGCCCTGCAGTGTCTGTTATCTCTGCCCCCCACCTCTCGTGGCTATTACGGAGGAATGAGATGTCACAGTATATACGCACACAAACACGCTCACACGTCTGATGGTGATGACAGCCGTCTGTCTCCTCTGCTCATCTTGCTCTGGCATCTCTCTTTTTTTCTTACCTTTTATGTCCATCATTTGGTTTCTTCTTTCTATTGACTATTATCTTATATTAAATATTATCCCTAAAGGCGACTTTACTTATCTCTTTTCTCTCTTCTTATTCAGTTCTCCCTCTTTCTCTATATCTCCACTTTCTCACCATTTTCTCCCTGTCTCTCGGCCAGAAAAAAAATAGACAGTGAAATTTCCCCTCAGTCATTTAGCCCAGATTCAACACTGCAGGCAGGCAGGCAGGCAGGCAGTGTAGAGGCTGTAACTTACCAGAATGTAAATAGAGCAGTGTTTTTCGCATTACTTCACCGCTTATTTTTAGTAGCTGAACAAGAGCAGGCAAGGGTGTGCCTTTTCAAGCCCCGACTGTAAGTCTTATCAGCTGAGTACACATAAAAAAAGGAGAGAAATTGTAAATCAAACAAAACAATAATGACACAATACAGGAAGTGATGTGTTGATTTATGTTTTAACTGTAACTGGCAGACAATACTGGGGCAGCTTTTTTAAACATAGGGAAAGAATGTTGTTTCGCTGTCTCTGTTTTTCTCTTTCTCTCTGATGCACTGCACACACACACAAGGTGTAATAAATTTTCTTTCTAGCTTGAAAGCGCATAATATTGTTTTGTTTGGTGCTCTATTTATGCAGCCTTAAGTGACCAGTACTAGACGCCAGGCTTCCGTCGCTTGGAGCCTACCCAGTGACACCTTTAAAATGTGGATTCATTTTTGGTTTACACAGTAGTATGTTTCATCTCATTTGCCTCTGCCAACAAATTCACTTTCGTAGAAAAGTCAAGGCACAAGCTGAGCCACAGATGAGTTTGTCAGTTTTGTTCGAGGGCTCTTCAGCAGCTTTCTACAGATGTAGCTGCCAGCCATTCCTCGATTACTCATTGGCATCCAGCTCATACCTTCCTTTTACTTCCAGGGATCAGACCAGTAACACCAATCAGAATTAGCAGACACAGTACTCGCAGCAGTGGGGAAGCTAAGTGGTGGACAGTGGCTGTGTCTCACTGCCTCTGTGCCTGGCAGTGTTCCTCCCAGCCGCCCCTCTGCTCACACCAGGAAATGTCTTTTTCCAACTCATTCTCCAATGCACTTAATTCCTCCCTGCTCTCCAGCGACAAAGCCAAAAGCAAAAAGAGATCCATTGCTGGCAATCACTAGGACTCCTCAAGCGTTCAATGTCTTCCTCCTTTTACACTTTGATTTTCCTTTAGCAGAAATTACGTCGACATAGACAACATTAACACTTATCGTATGTGGCTTCAAAAATGACACTACTCAAAACTTCCAGGGTGACGCTCTAGGCCGTTTTCACATTGCATAGATGAGCTACTGTTCATGCAACTTTTCGCACGAAAAAAAATGCATGAAAGTGTTTGTGTGTGTGTGTGTGTGTGTGTGTGCACTTATATGTGTCTGCTGTGAAGAGAGAGGTGCTAACCCTCCATGTTCAGCATAGTCACTGAACATGATGACTCAGTTGAATTTCCACTGAGGTAAGCTGTCACTCTCTGATGAACAGTGAACTCACAGAAGCACTGAGTCACACACACACCATCTAATGTCCCCAACTAACTTGCGGGCCAGCAAGGTTTATATGCCGAATATTTTCAATGGAACCATCAATAAATACAACAGAATACAGCTCTCTCCCTCTCTATGATGATCTTGGTGCGCAGCCATAGATACACACACACACACACACACATTTGTGCTTGGCCTTGTCCCTGTCCAAACAGCCCATCTATAGTGAGAGGCTCCAATGGAGTGGATCAGCTCCAGCTAAGACACCCTTTCACACTTCCTCCCTCCCTTTCTCCAAACCCTCCCTCCTGTGTGACCGCAGGGCCTTCCTTCCTTCCTTCCTTCCTTCCTCCTGACACAGAGGCCTGGGGGAGTCGCAGGGGAGTCAGGATGGCCGGATGTGCCCCGATCAGACACACAGACAGACAGACTGACAAGGAACAGACATGCCGACAGGAGGATGCTGTTGCTACTGTAGATTTTGGGCTCGGTTTTCTTCCCATCCGGAGCTACAAGGAGAATGACATCATTCCTGTTTTGATAGGACAACAGGAAGGTGGTGGGAGACGGATAGCAGCGGGTGTGTGGGTGAGAGTATGAAGGAGTATGAGCAAACAAAAGGGAAACGCAAGTGTTGATCACAGAAGAGGCAAAGCTACAACAATGCCAGAAGATTTGTATTTGACCTCAGGTCTGCAAGGAGGCTTTGATGTGCCCTGCCGAAATTTTTATTTCCAGAAACATACATGATTTTTTTTCCACTCTTCCTCCTCCTCCTGAATCCAATAAAGCAATAAAATCAATAAAGTGAATTAAGGGGAGAGCCGGATTTGCCTCACAAGAGATCTTTTATACGTCAGTCTCAAATACGGAGCATAGGGTTTGCAGACGCAGGGCTTGCACCTCACACAGGAAGAGCCCCAGCTATACAAAGAAACCTCATGTCATAGAGTACAGCTCTGTACCTGCAAGCTGTCTGTACAGCAAGTCTCATAGAGGTTTTGCAGTTTCAGAGCACTTCTTCTCAATGCAGTTTATCTCCCTCTGCAAGACAGCCATTTCCTCCGCCATTCTCTGGGGGAAGAAGAGAAGAGAAATGATAGCAAGTGGCTGAAAGAGCAGAAGAAAGAGAGGAAAGAAAGGTCGAATGAAAGAAAGGAGGGAGCAAACAATAATAGCAATCTTTCTTCTCTTCCCCTCCTCTATTTTTTTTTCTCAGAAGAGGATACAGTGAGTGCCAGCTGTGCTCTGCTGCTGTACAGTGCACACTACTTCAGAGAAGTCAACCTCACTGCACTCCATCCACCCCATTGAACTGCCAGCTCTGGTAATCAATTCTGAGCCTTGTGCTGTCACTGCTGGCCTCTGGACACAGCAGCTGGCTGCAGGAAGACAAGCGCTCTTCCATAGAGTCTGTCCACCGATCAGCTGCACCCAGCTGTCTAGCAGCAGCCCCGCTATTCAGAGCACTGCTGCTGCCGCTGGTGAGGGAGGCCTCTTTCACTGCTGTCACCGACGCTACTGACTGAGTCCCCCTTCACCATGCTTTTTCACTTCTTCCTTCCTAAATTTTCAACCATACAGACACATCTACCCTTGAGCTGCACAGCAGGCCTCATATGTCTGTCTGGGCTGGCTTTCTGTCTTTCTTTCTCTTTCTTACCAAGTCAAATTGTCCATCTGTCTCTGGATTTACCAACTTTTAGTCCACTATTTCCATCTTGCTTTTTCTCTCCCACCCATTCTCCTCCTGTCTTCCATGCTGGGTCTTTAGATGAACTTTCCTTTTCTTTTTTGCCGTTGTAGCCTTTCTTTCTTTTGCCTCCATCCATGTCCCTTCTGTCTCTCTGTTTTGTGGTACCCATTCCTCTTTTCCGTCTTTGTTGGTTGCCATGTCTCAGTTTCTCCACTCCTTTCTCTGCAGTCCTGTCCCCTTTTTTTTGCCACTCGCTCTTATTTCCGCACAATTTCCATCTCATTCTTTGTCGCTCTGCCGCAATCTAAACTATGCCCCCTTTTTCCAAATGTCACAATACTGTATCTTTTCTTCCCCTTTTTCTTTAGAGTAACTTCTTTTTCTGTCCCCCTTTCTGCTGTATTTTTTTTACAGGTGTCTGTAAGGCGGGGATTTACATTTTCTCAGGACAGGCAGCCCGTGGAGAGAGGCCTGCTGGCAGATCAAAGGCTCCGGCTGTAAAACGATCTGAAAGAGTCCGGCATTAGCATCCATCAGGGTACCTTGAAAGCTCCCTGGTCAGCCGAGAGGGAAGCTGAGGGCCCCCCAAAGTGAAAGCCCAGTCTGGAGAGGGGTGATGGGGGGCGGAGGGAGGGTAGAATCGGGGTGGGGAGAGAGAGACACACACAAACACAGAGAGAGAGAGAGAGAGTGGTGGAGGGATGAATAACAGGCTACTCGGCTAAAGACATGAAGGAAATATTTCCACGAGGGAGGAAAATTCCCATAACAAGCTGCAAATGTTTTTATTTCTCTTTTGGATTCAAAAAAGCTCCTCCTTTAGCTCTTCCTCTCTCTTCCTCTATCTTTTTCATTTCTTTTTACAGCGTTGAGGCTGTAAGGGGAGAACATCTCCATCTGTGCACCATCTCCATTCAGCTCACCAAGCCCAGACTTTTACTACTCCACCCTGCAGTCTACACACAGGGTCATGTCTGGTCGGGGATGGGAAGTGGAGTGAAGGAGGGAGGGAGGAAAGGAGGGAAGGAAAGTGTGTGGGAGGAAGAGAAACCTAGTTTGGCTTCATATATTGTATCTCTTTACATCAGAATTAAAGTGGGAGAGAAGTAGGGATGGCAGGAGTATGGGGGCTGCATGTGTGTGTTCCTTCTTTTATGCAATAAGCATGATTCACAGTCTTGAAATGGATAGGTACATGTGTGTTAGGGATCAAGATTCGACCTGCATTCCTGGTGTGTTCCGGTGCCTCCACATTTGTGTCTTTTTCAATAACAAAAGTAAAGCCACATTCATCACATAAATCTAAAAAATAAGTCTGCATCCTTCAGGCTGATCTTGTGATATAATTCCCTCAAGAAATAAGATTTATAGACACTGAGACCCGTGAACACTGAGCTCCTTTTTTCCTGGAAAGACTTTTAACTATGCTATGTGGTGATATTTTCAAATGTCTGCAGTTTTCAAATTCCCAAATCTCCAGTAGAATCAGAACCACTGCTGACTGTGACCCTTTCAGCACTGACTTCCTCTCAGCACCCTTACTGTAACACAAAGTCAAGTTGGGAAGGTTAGTCTATGAATGACTGATCTATGAATGAGACCAAATTTTAGGAAGGTCATGGTACAGCCTGTGTTTCTCCCAGCTGTACAGACTCCCACCATCATTGATTGGTCCTGGTCCAGTGTGAGGTAGGGATGAACAGGTCTCCTGGAGGATGGTGTGAAAGGATTTCGTATAAAATTTCTTTAGTATCACTTTTGAGAAATCAAAAGCTGTTTGAGGTGTTTGTAAAGTGAAAAGTGTAAAGTATAGTTTAATATTTTATCCCCAGGAGTTATGTCATCCTGCATCCTTTGCCACTGTATGTTGCAAGGCAGAAAGTAACACAATGTCTGCAATGACTGTATAGTGAAAGTAGCTGTTAGTAGCAACAGCAAATTCGGTCATGTGCTAATGTCTACTCATGATGCGTTTAGACACAGTATTGAGTGTGGGTCACCTGTGTTTTGGTTGCGCTCTGAGCCCAAAACACAATCACATGCAGTTACACACATTCAATGGAAGAAGATAGAAAATGGGTAACAGAGTTTTTTCTTCTTTTATACTGGTTTGCTATTTAGTGTTCACTACCCTAATATTTTAGCTATTAAAAAGCCATTTATAGGTGAAACAGCCATTCAGTAAATTGAGAGCAATCATTTTAGTGTCTTTAATTTGAGGACACTGATTGGCTGCTGCCCTACAGGTGCACTGAAGCGGCAAGTGGTTTCCTTCTCAATTGAAATTGGTTGAATTTGTGGCGAAGGTCTGCATTGTCATTGGAGATTTGTCTATCTATATACAAACATTTGAGTGCTTTTACTTGTGCAAATCTCCACTATGTAAAAATGAATGCAAAATAGTTACAGTTAGGAAGTCCACAATCTCTCTTGTATGTTGAATAATTTAAACGGTTAGTATAAATAGATAATACAAGATAAGATGATTAAACTATGTGCATAGATCACTACAGGAGTCTACAGGAGTACAAGTAAAGATTTTATCCCCCTCCATGGATTATGTTGGTGATCTCATCCACAGACTTGCACAATCTTCATACAACACATGAGTGTATTATGCATGCATTCACATGCTCATTAGCAAAATATTATAATGTAAGACATACACAGTACACACAGTACACACACATATGCAGACTACTTCCCACATGGGTCACCTAAACACACGCACCCTGGTTGTGTGTTCCTCCATGTGCAGCTTGCTGACATGTGTGGAGCCTCCTGCGTGCGGGGCCAGGGCTGCATGCCACTGTCTCCGCTCGGTAATGGATGTCCCGTTTGTTGCGCACACACACACACACACACACACACACACACACACATACACATACACACAGACACACACACACAGACAGACAGTGGCGGGGCTCAGCTTGGCTGTCCTGTCCACCCAAGGATGAGTTCCTCCTCTGTTTAGGGAAGAGGATGTGATCTCACTCGTTAAAAATCCAACCTATGTCGCTTGCCACTCATGACTTAATCCAGGCTTCTCCTTTGTGCAGAGTTCCCCTTCCCCTCTTCTCCTCTTACTTTCTCTTGCTCTCTGCGTGGCTTCCTATCTCCCTCCTCTTCCTATCTATTTATATATATCTTTCTTTCGGATTGATGATGAAAGCCAACAGGCAACAATGCATGTGCATATCATGGTGGTCTTTCTAAGCTTTAATGGTATTATTTGTTGTTTTTACTAAGTCATGTTAAAGGTTGCATGACTTGCTTGTAGTTGGCCGATATGTTGCTTGGTGTCGCCTCAGTTTATACAAATACACGCATACTGGCATTGCATTTTTTGAGAGAATAGGAAAATTGGCAAAACATGTGATCAAATACATATATTTACTACCATCAACAGTATATGCAGGGGTGCAAACAACACATGCGAGACAAGACTCTGGATAATTGGGTACCAGATCCATGTAGTTGAGCATTTTGCTAAACATACAGTAGAGGTTTTACATGTCCTCTATGTATGTATGTGTGTGTTTGTGTGTAATGACGTCAATACATGATGGCCGCCTTGATCCATTGTGTTCCAACAAGGAAAGTGATAAAGCTACCTTGTACAATCCACACAGACATTTTGAAATTAGTCCAATCAGACCGCAGCTAATGAAAAATATTGAACACAAAGAAAGTATCTTCAGTGTTTTTGGCTTTTTCTCTGTATGTATTCATCCGTTCTTTAGAATTATGTGTGATGAATCCGCATTGAGCTGACTGACTCTGCATGCAACCCAGCAGAGAGCGCAGCTGAGACTGAAGACAATCTTAAGCCCTGTGCATGTTTCTCTTGCAATGCAAGAGAGATGTGCAACCACAAACCTTTGCAATTATGTAACCCGAAAGACACGGCATCACTGTCTGCAGCCACGGTGACTGCAAATGGTTCCCTGTTAATGATTGGCTAGATGGTCTGTGGGGCCCAGAGTTTGTCACTTCCTCTTCCGCCTCCTCCAAAGACACACAGACAACCTGATAGCCATAAAAACAAGAAGAACAATGAACGCATTTGCTGGACAATGACTTCTAGCAGCGACTGTAAAAGAGATGATTACTCCTGCTTTCATCGACTTTAAGAGTGGTCTTCCTATGTTCTTCCTCTGTTTTCACTTTGTCCACAACACCCACTACAGTGTCGGAGAGCAATGGCATCTCTGCAAGCTGCAAGTACAAACAAATTACTTGTTGTCAACTGAAGAGATGGCACACAGTTTAGCACAGGGAACATGCTTAGCCCTTTATTCTGTGTGTGTCTAGCAGTTGGCATGTGTGTGTGTGTTCTCATATATATTAAAAAACAACATCTATAATCTCCCGCTAACTTTAACTAACAGATTGTGCATCTGTTATTGTTTTTAAGCCACTTTATATGGGACTGTTGTTTGCAGTGGAACATGTTGGTCCTGCTTTCCTGTTCATAAACATACTTTATAGTCCACAGATGCACTGAAACCCTTCTCTGTATTGTCATGATGCTTCTCATTAGGCTCTGTTATAACAGGGTCTATCAGAATGACAGCGGGAACAAGAACTGAACATATGGGCCCTTCCAAAAACCAAATACAATGGATTGTTGACAGGCACAGTCATACAGTGGCCTCTAATCTATGTCTTTCATGGTCAAACTGTACAGAAGAACAGTGTGTACATGCATCTATACAATAAGTGTGCTTTTTTCACGCTGTGATGTCTATGTTTAACATATTCATATTGTGTTATTAATACTGAACCCCTGTCGTCATCGTGGCCAGTGATCCCATCTCCTTCCAGCAAGTCCTGCAGCCCTCACTTACACATACACTGTTCTCTTGCTACAGTTTGCCAGGGCAGCTGTCTGCATGCAGCAAGTGATTGTGGCACCTCATAACTCAAACTACAGGGAGAAAATGAGAGAGGGGAACTTGATATACTTCATACCGACAAAGCCTGTTGGACTAAATTGCCTGAGAGAATTTTTTTGTTCTCAAGACATTTTTTATTTTAAAACATCTTCTGGTTGATTTGCAGTTTATTTTTCATTCATTTCTGTTACCTACTTACCTGCTGTTGAAGCAGGCTGGGGCCTTTCCAGCAGGCACTGAGCAAAGGCATTCAGTGGTTAAGTCATACGTCTACTTTAGGGATTCATAGTCACTAAACATATTGCACACAAATATATTGTCTCTTTTTTTTATCTCTCGCACACACAACACATGCATATGTCCAACCAAACTACTTCCATTTCTCTAATATAAGCTATGTGTAGAGTGTGTGCTTGCAAAATGCCTCCTGTGGGGACGGAAACAGAAAGGAAGGTTCCTCAAGGCTGCTGTCCTGGAGAACAGGATGTAAAGAAGGAAAAGAATTTTCCCTCTATTTACCTCACGTACACCCTTCTTTACATCAGTTGCACTAATCCCAGTATGGTGTTATTTAAGTCACTCAAACAAAACATGGTCTATTATTTATTCAATATGACATTTCATTACAGTAGAGCAAGAGGTACAGTTCCACCAGAGGTTATAGGGAGTTATGGTAGCCGAAAGGATCAAAGCAAGATGAGATAGGAGATAAGATTCATCTCGTACAGGTGGCAGGAGAGACAGCAAGAGACATGGAAATAATGATGCCTTTACTGTCCTTACAAGGGGCTGCTGAAACATGAAACACCCATACAGGTATTTCCCTCTGCATTTGCATTACCTGGGGATATACTGGCATTTTCAACTTGCATGCAAAAAGCCCAGGGGAACAAACTGTCTGGACGTTAACTGACAGTGGAATACTGCTGAGGAGGTTTCAATCACCTTAAAATGACCCAAGAAACTGGACAAACCAGATGTTTCTTGGAAACTGAAGGAGGACGGGCTGCAATCGCCTTCCTGGTTGAAACACGCCTCTGGGTGATCATATACTTCATTATCTGTTTGCAGAGTTGCAAGTTAAAGTGCTGCTTTGATAGGATATGTTTCAAACAAGTAGGTCCAGTGATTTTATCAAAATTTCCCACAGTGGAAGCACAAAATGTAAAATAAGATAAAAAGTAAAATACACTGCACTTGATTTCCAGCTGAAGGACTGTATGAGGCCACACTATATAATACTAACCCATTCAGCAATATGTAGTTGTTATATTTTGCAATTTATTTGTGATGCCAAAAAAACCTATTAGAAGTAGAAATTTCAAGGAGCCTCGGCAGAACAAATACATTACATTAATTATTAATGACTCATGAGCAAAAGTAATTCTTCATCAAAGCTATCTTTAAAGGGCTCCAAAGTCTCCATACCCATGTCTAATATTCTGTATTGAACACATTTAGAAATATAAAACAAGACATTTACAGTTAACAAGCAGACAGACTATGGTTTGAAAGTGCTTGCTTGATATTATCTCCAGTCGCTGCAGCACTCCACAAGTCCCGTCCTTACAATAAAGTACTCCCTTACAATCCTTATTACTGAAAAAAGTAATCACATTACTGTAAGACATTACTAGGTAGTGTGTTACAGTCTGCTGTACTTCAGGAATGATTGTTATCAAATCAAAAGACTCCCCTATAATCACTAATTTTTGCACATTTTTCAATGCCACAGTATAAGTTACACCATCTCCAGTAATCACAGAGGGAGACTCAAGGTTTTGCATTTACCTTTTTTATTTCCTACCTGTGTGACATTTTTCCACAAACTCTCTGTGGACTTGGATTTTTGGTATCAGTTGTGTGAACACTGTTGACCACACAACGTGCCCTCATCGGCATACACACATTCAGCTGAGGAATGTCTCTCACAATCCACCTTATCGGGTGTTTTGTCTGTTTTGTCTGAGGGGCATCCGAAGAGGGCTTGGCGTTACAACTGATAGGCTTTTTGGAATACACACCTCTCTCTCTTTCCTTTCACATCCCCCTCTCATCCTGTATCATTCCTCTTGCACTCTCTCTTCCTTTTATCCCCATAGTCCATTTTTATTCACCTTTTTCTTAATTTCACCCTACATTAAAGTGCCTTCTTCCCCTTCTCTTAATTGCAGGAGGAACACCCAAAGTAGCTCTTTAATCTTTTTATGTAGCACCTCTCAAGATTTCAGGTACAGCATTAACACATTTTGATGATACTCTGATTGGAACAAGGTCTTCTTTTTTCTTTCACAAACACTCAGTAGTTGAGCCCTCCTCCATGCAGGAAGAACGTTGTTACCTTGTTCCCAGGCCTACCTCCTGCAGCACCCGTACCCCTGACCCGTAACATCCAATTGATTTATCCCTGATTGTTAGGAGGCCTCTGGAGCTGCGTCTCGATTGGCTCCATATGAGAACAGTGCCGAGAGGTCATCTATAACAATCATTTTCAGTGGCTCATTATTCCCAGGCCAAACAACCCAAAGACCCAATTTCCTACCGCGCTGTTCATAAAAGTGACAGATGGCCAAAACCTGGAAAAGCTTTCCTATAATCGTTAGCCCACTGAGGTGCTACATACAATGCTCTTTAGTATAGAGGAGGTTGGACTCCGCTCCCTCTCTCTCTCCCTCTCTCTCTCACCCACTCCTTCCACCTTCTCTATCCTGTTCATTTTTTCCAAGGTGAAGAATGTGAAGGAGGAGAACGCAGTGTGTTTAATAGCTTTAGGCCATATTCCACCCAGTTCAGTTTTCCTCTTCTTCATATGGTCCACAATGTGGATCCAGCACACAAATATTTGCTAGGTAGTTTGTCTCTCTCTAAAGGCTGACTCTACCTTAACGTGGGACAGCACTTAAAGTCACATCGACAGACAGAGGCCAAGACAAGGTCTCCTTTCATCCCACAGACCTGCCACTCTCTGGTATTCAGGGTCATCTAGTCACTTGAGCAAGTCTGCCCCCCTCCATGGCTGCCTGTGAGGGTCTTTTCTTGCTGGGGAAGTGCCTGTGTGATAAATGTGTGGCTTGGAACAACAGCTGAGACTAAGTCTTGGCTCAGCCTCCGCACTGCCTGTTTCAGACACAAGTGTGGTTTCCTCATATCTTGGCTCTTTGTCATGAATGACCTCTTTCATTTTTCCCCACCTCCAATAAAAACCAAACTCCTCTACTCAGCATTTAAGAAAAAAAATCCTTCTCTTTTTCTCTGAGGACTTTTTTTTCATATTTGTTTCCACTCCTGTCTTCTTGGCAGAGTGAAATGCTAGGTCATTGCAGTAACTGTATCCACTGCGTGGTGGCTTTCAGGATTGGGTGGTGGGTGGGCAAATGGCAGGTTTCAAAGATGTTCAAAACATACATCCTCTTGCCAGTGAGGTTTTTCATTCACGAAAAAACAATTTCTTTACTCCCACTCTCTTTTTTGGATTGTGAATGTGGGTTGGTTACCTCTTGTGTCTTTTCTCCTGCAGAGACAGCTTGGCCACTGAGCTCAAAAATGTCACAAAACCGTGATATGATACATGTTACAAAACTGTCACCTCCTACATACGCTTGGTTTGCCAGCACCTTGTGCAGTTTCCAAACCTTTTATGTTAAATAAATCATCCACCCAAGTCCAGTCTGCACACTTGAGCCACTTGCAGATTTTACCTTCAGTCAGTTCAATCATTGTGGTGTCACTTCAACCACCAATTCATCTTATAAAAATAGGGGGCCTAACCCCCATCTCCCTCAACCATCTTTCATCCTGGTTCTGTGGCCCTCCCATATGTGCCTCTAATCTCTCCCTTGTGCCTCTGAAATGTCAGTGCGGAGGAGCGAGCATGTACTTGCTCGCTATGGATTTCCCATGGAATGCGCCATTTTCGGTTCACCCTGCGTACGTTGCCTGTTTTGATAGGCGGTGATTATGGAGTATTTATTTTCCTGCTTGGTGTGGGAACCCAACCTGTTGGTACACTACCATTGTAAGGTGGTTTGCTGTTCCTTTTGAAGCTGTGACTCACACATGTTGACGCACTCAAACACACTCAGTCAATTAGATTAGATAAGATTAGATCAGATCTGTAATTAACATTCAGGCCCACACTGAAAGCCACCTTAAGGTGTTTTGTTTACAATGGAAGGATAAAAAATGAAGTGGACCATCAGAAAATAAAAAATCTGTCTCTAACTTGAGACGGATGAGTGTCAAACTGGATGCAGGGCTCATGCTTAAAATGTGGTGCATTCGCCAGAAATCTATAACAAATCAAATGGAATTTGGCTTTCGGTTTTGTTTCAAGATACTTACGTGTTAGATTTTTTTTTTTTTCATGCTATTTGCATGCATGCATGTGCGTGCACGTTCATGCATGTGTGTACGTGAGGTAGTCAGGGTGTGCATGCCTTTTCCTGTTTGTTTGTGTTTGAGAGAAGAGAGCCCTAGAAAGTCACAGAGGTTAAGCCCCAACTATCTGACTCTTTGAATGGTGAAGGTCTGGGATCGGGGCTTAGTGGAGGAGGGGACAAAAAGACGGAGAGAGTGAATGATGGAGGGAGGGAGAGAGGGAGGCCTATGCAAGACAATTCCCCTGACGTTGGGTCATTCACAGACACAGGAAATGCTTGACCTCACACCCTGAGAAATGTCCACAGCGGCCCACTTGTGTTAAAGGTGTAATTGAGCATAATTAGGAGCTGGCAGAGAGAGAAATGGAGACGGACTTGCGTGCCCCACATGCCTTCCTTCCCCATGCCTGCCTCTGTCTGGCAGCTTGCGACACACCGGAGCCAAGCTTTCACTGCACAGATTTACAGCAAATACCATTTCTAAACAAGCAAGGGAAACTTCACAACAACAAGGATCCTTTCAGCTCAGCTGCTTATTTGCAGGCTATAGCAGGAAAGGTCTCACTCTCAGACTTTTTCTGAAATCTTTGCTCTCTGCATCATGTAATCGAGAGGGTCAAGTGCTCACATCTTAATTCGTTTGCCACGCTCTAAACACGAAATGAGATTGTCCATGAGAAGCTTTCACACAGACATGTGAAACTTGTTTGAGATAAAGAAGTCTAAACCATCACACCAGATATTAGCTCTGGGTTCTGACCCTTCACCCTGACATCAGCTTCAATTCCTCCTTTGTCCCGGTCTACAGTTCACAGGAGAAGCAACCTCAGGTGATGTGGCAGCATTTCCACAGCAATTCTCTGCACATCATCCTCCTGGGCCCCATTTTTTGTTGTTGAAGTTCTTCTTGTTCGTGTTTTTCTTCCTTCTCCTCTTCTCTTGACTCTCAATCGTACGCTTAATCTTATTCTCCTGTGTAGAACATGGATGTAAAACACCAACGTCTGACATGAACTCACCAAACAGCCAGCTGCTTCCTCTCAGAACTGAGACAGGAATGCACTTTCGTTTGGGCCCTTCATTCATAAGAAATAAACCATCGACCCGCATGCAGGGGTTTTAGTGAGAGTAAGGGCTGTCAGCCATTGATGTGATGGGGGGGGGGATAAGGCTTGGGAAAAGGAACATAATGTATGGAGCTTGGTGCAGCCCTCTCTGTAGAAACATCAGGCTAATGGGACAAGTTACAATTGATCAAACTCGATCTGGCTTTTAAGTGACACACTCCCTGTGAGGTGAGAAAAAAGGAAAGAAGAAATGAGGCAAGAATTGAGAAAGGAAAGAGATTTAAAGGATCAGTGTGTAGGATTTAGTGTAGCTGCTGATTGCAACCCCCTTGCCTCACTCTGTCTTTCCTAGCGTAAAGGAGAAATTAGTGAGAAAAGTGTGAAAGGCCCAGCGTAGAGCCAGTATTTGTCCGTTCTGGCCTACTTGAGAAAGTTCAACAAGGTGGACGAACAGCATCTGCAGATATAAAAGGCTCATTCTAAGGTAACAAAAACATTTTGATTCTTATTTTCAGGTGATTATACAGTGATGAAAACATAGTTATGCATATTATATTCAATTTCTGCCAAAGTCTTACGGACTGGACCTTTAGGACAGAAAGAAAAGTGGTGATTTGGGAGAATCACTGCAGGAGGGCAAGAGAAAAAACCAAGAGCAATTTAGTGAAGGAAGGGGGAAGACCTGGAAATGTAGCTGGCTGGGCTGGGAGCAGAAATGGAGGGAGAGTGGGGGGTGGCTGGGAGAGCAAGGAAGGGGGGTTTGCAGAGAAGTCAGAGAAGTCAGTGATCACTCAGGAGGTCTGGAACTCTGACCTCTGACCCCATAGTGGAGCGGATGCCACCATGGTGAAAATGTGAGAGGTGAGGTATGTGAGCCCCCTGAGCCCTGGCGGAAACCATTCCCCCCATGATGAATGGGATGTTAGCATTGACACAAATTGGCCCATAATAATGACACAAGGCCACTAAGCACACAGACATAGAGTGACAGAGTGGGAATCGCAGAGTGAAAGACCAGGCGGACAGAAAGAAGGAAAAGAAGAAGAAGAGGAGAAGAGATGAAAAAGTCTTGGCGGAAAGAATTACCTTACCCAGTGGGACAGACAGAGTGGGGGGAGAGGTAGATTTATGGCTGAGGGTATCTTTGGTGTTTTCTCTCCACTCTCTTGAATGGTGGGATTGCAGAAAGGCCTGGAGTTCAGAGGACCCCTGACAAATGCAGACTGAGAGGCTGATAGAGACACACACACAGGGTCACTCTGTGCGATTGTTAGCTCTGCATTCGCGCTGCACACATCCCCTGTTGTATCCCCCTTTCTCTCCCTAACCTTTTCTCTTCTCCTCTCCTCTCCAACACAAACCCAGAAACGTGTTTACATCACTTCCAGACGCCGTGTACAGTATACATCTTGCTAAAAATAGCTGCTGACTCAGAATCAGAAGAAAACTGCCTCCCTTTTTATAGCTTCAGCATGACACAGCATGTTGATGCATGCTTCTTTTTTTCTTCTCCTTCTACCAAAACAAGGCATCCCTCTGTCTTTTAGGAAACACATGTATTAGATTAGGCATGTTGGGAGGCAAGGGTCACACTCCTGTCAGTAATTGAAATGCGATTATGTATGAGCTAACATGATTACAGGGGTGAGGGGCTGGAGGAGGGGAGGGGGTGATTGAAAGGTGAATACCAGCGTGTGATGTGTGGCTGCTCCCTTATTCCACATTCCAGAGGTAATGGAACATGAATGAGTCTGCAGCCTTCATGCCGATGGAGAATGACCAAGAGTTTAGTCATTTAGTCAATGTCTTCCCAGTTTCTGAGGAAGAAAATCTGTATCAATCAAGTACTGAGGATTTGCATTACTTAATTTCACCAGTCCCAGTGACTAGTGACCAGTGACCAAGAACTGACCTGGGACCTGAGTCGCCAACCATTCAGTCGCTGTGTAATTTGTTGTGTACGGACGGTCCTGTTGTATGGCTCCAAATCTGTCTCATACCTGAATAGACCCGTTGTCAGCTCTGATCTCATGTGGCATCATAATCATTGTCGGAGAACATGTGTTTCTTGACTGTGAACTAAAAATGACAGGTATTGCTACTCTTTTTTTTTTTGTTGGGTCCTTTGGTCATATTTTTGATCCAACAATAAATTAAGCAATAAAATGTGCTGTTTGTAATTTCCCTCTGGAATAACACATATAAGCATTTCCCAATCCCCCAATTAGTAAGGTGACATCATCTCAGTGCCTTTCAAAAAATGTTATAAACTCTGTTATAAACTCACTGTTGAGAAAATAAAACCCTTTTCTGACCTGATACTGCTGTGGTTAAAGTTTGATTAGGTTAAGGCATAAAACAGCCTGGTTAATGATCATGGTCATGGTCAAGAAACCGACATTAACTTTCAGTAGAAAACAAGAAGAAAACAACAATCTCCCTAGTCTCCACAGTCGTTTTATTGACCCATCCAAACACCCGTGGCTCTGTAGCAATGTCACCCTACTTCCTCTTTTTGCTCCTGACTGACAACAGTCATAATTCCAACAAGAGGTCTTTGTCTCTTGAACGTAAACACATGTCGTGTTTGGGAATTTGCTGAAACAACTGATGCCATCAGGGAGAGGCTTTTTTGATCAGGTCTAATTATCTTTTGGTCTATTTGGATTAGGGCTAACTGCTCCAGGGTCTGTTTCATATCGGTTCTTTTGTTTTTTTTAACAAAAGATTTATGCACATCAGATTCTGGGAGTTTTTGTGAGTTCATTTGGACTTTTGAAGAACTCTGGAAAGAATGCATATCCAGAAAATATCAGTATATTAGTTTCACACAGATGATCACACAGAACATAATTGTATTTCAATATGGCAAGGACCTGGAATGTTGAAAGGTATAAAGATCTAGACATTGCAGCAAAAGTTAGGAGCCTAGATGTTAGAGTTGGTGGGATGGAGCTGCAAAACACCTAGCAAAGATATGTTAACAAGTATATTTGAGAAATGTTCATCACTGGCTGGTATGACAGTCCATAATAAAACCAAAACATGATAACAATTAATTATAATAATAAAAAAAACAATAATAAATAATTGTTTCCACTTGAATGTGCACAGAAATCTTCATTAGTTACCACTTCTGACTTGCCGTGCAGTGTAACCTGAATAGAGCAATACCTTTAACTACTAGTGCCATTACAACTTTATGTCAACTGGTGAGGGAGTGTAAATGCCATTTGCAGAAATGCACCACACGTGTATAACACTGTGCTAGTAAAAGAGGAAAAGAAGAAGACTGCATGTGTTTGGATTTTGAATATTTCATAACATACAAAAACTGGCTTTGCAAATGTCTTATGAGGTAGGAAATGCATTCAACATGTTTGTTAGCCCTTAATGATACACACAATGCATTTTGGTGGGAAAGATTGAATGTAAACAAAGCAGTGTTTGTTTACAGTGAAAGATCTGCAGCATACCTTCAACTCCAGACACAGAGAAAGAAGGAAAAACGGAAAAAAAAACACCATGAAGTAGTCAGTGGAACTATCAAATCAACAAGGTTTAATTATTGGTGAAAGCACGTCTGTGTTTCTCTTAGTCGAAGGGAGGAGAACAAGGTTTGGGGATATCCAGATGCTCATAGATCACTAAGTAGAGATGAAAGAGAAGAAAGACTTCATTTTCTGGATACAGGGTTGTTGGAGGCAGAATTGAATTTTGAGAAATGTCTTGACTGAATCTAATTCAGTTAGCTGGAAAACAAACAATATCTACATTGTTTTTGAAAGCATGTTTGGTTAGTTTTATTTTTGGAGATGATGTCAGTCTTCTTCCTTTCCTGGGACACTTCAGCTGAACGAACCAGTATATTAAAGTAATTGCACGCATAGATAAAAACTTTTCCAAGGTACAGTATCATCTTTGTGGTGACCAGAAGGCTGCAGGTGATGCATTTCTGATGAAGTGCTATAAAAACACGAGTCAGTAATTCTTTGGCACAGTGCGTGTGGAACACAGAGAGTCGGTTCCCCTTGCATACAGGCATGTTTATGTTTGCACATAAAACAGCAGCCAAAAGGCAATTTGATTGTGCCTTTCAGTTCTGCAGCATAAGAATTGCACCTGATTAACCTGGTGACACACTCCCCATCAGCACTCAGGTTATACTGCTCTAGATGTGGCACAAAGTGCACCCTGCTCATATCCGGCACTGTCAAAATCAATACCCCCGGTAGACATTTGTAGCAGGTTTCTCTAATTGGGTACAAACAAAATTGTCACACGTGAAACCCAGAGAGAACTCGTCTGCAGAGGCACTGCAGATACTCTGATAAGGAAAAAAAAAAACCTCATCAGAAGCTGGCACACAACAAACAGGTGCAACCAACAAACACAGGAACTGGTTGTTTTAGAATTACCCTGATACAGGTTCACCTCCTCCAGCTGTCATCACTGTTTTGATTAGTCAATGCAACTGTGTCAAATTTTAGTAGTTCAGCTCCAGTGGAATCCAGTTGTAAAGGGTGTAGGAAAAAATAGGAAAAATGAAATATTTCAATAGATAAATCAGAAGGTTTAAATAGCTGTCAAAACTGTTTATCGATGTATGACTAAAGAAGGTATTTATCAGTTCTTCCTGAGTTTAGCTTCTTCTCTTTATCTCAACT
This sequence comes from Argyrosomus regius, assembly GCA_946959425.1. NCBI lineage: Eukaryota > Metazoa > Chordata > Actinopteri > Sciaenidae > Argyrosomus > Argyrosomus regius. The sequence goes on from OX336886.1 coordinate 21,350,320, forward strand.
TTGTTTAATCTTCTCTACTCTAAACTGCAATAAAGATCTAAAGCGGGGATTTCCTTTAGAAATCAACATGGAACTGGATTTTTTTTTTCTTTTCATTCTGATATGTGTCAGAGAGCATGTGATGTGATGGCATCAAATGTAAATATGTAAAGAGAGTGACTGAAATGCTGGTAAGCAGGCAGCAGTGTTTGGGTCCACTGCCAACACAAACAGTATCCCTCCATTGTTGTGTCTGAGGCGACAATAACACCACTACTCATCTCTCTGCTGTCATTCACATTAATATTTTATTTCGTTTTCTTGGTTTTATTTGGCTAATTGGTTGGCATCAGTGTCCAACCGTTGGTTCCTGGTTTTTGTAAGTCATGTCATAAATCTACAAATGAACACAAATGAATTACATTTGTATTTAAATGTTATGAAATAATGACTGATTAAGCTGTCAGTAAATTGACTGAAAAGTGAATGAAAATGATCAAAAATAATATTTATTTCTGCGATTTAGCATTCCCTAATGTTTATGTTTGTCTAATTCTTAAATTATACCTAAATGTGTTATTCTCAAACAAGTATGATCAAATTGACTAATAGATAAAAACAAGTGTCTTGTTTAACACGTGTTTAAACACATGTTTTGGATGTATTGCTTTATTTATTATACTTGATGATTTTATAGAGTTTAGTTTGTAGATTTTATTTTGTTATTTAATGTTGGCAACTTATCATTCATGAACCAAAAAACAATCTAATAATTGTGTAATTGTTGCAACATTGTTCTAAATAGCCAATAAGGTTGATTGATTACATTTTTGTACTACTGCAGCCAACCATATTGAATTATATTATTGATATACTGTATATAAGACACAATCAGAGTTACACTGAATTTAAAAAAATGCTGCTTAAACTGGTTAAATATCCATCTGCTCATTGGTGAAGGAGATTAAAGTGACCAATATTTTGAAATAGCAGTAAATAACATTCAAAGTAAGAGTCACTCTTTACACAACAAGGTTCAGCTTTGTGAAGTGAAACTTCATTCAAATCATCTATTTACTGTAGATGATTTACCATCACATTTTGGCTCACATGCTTTCACCAGGGCATCAAAGCATGGCTCTTTGGCCAAGGCAAGTAGGTCAACAAGCATCTAAATAAAGTTGTTTAAATGCTTTCACATAACAGAGCTCTGTTTATCTGCAGAATGTTTTTTTGTTTGAATAAAAGCCGTTAAAATTTGCAAAATGATGATTTCAGTTTCTACTTCCTCAATTTTTGTTCCAGATGAGTTGGATAAATATTGCTTAATAAGAATGACCCATTGAAATCTCATTTGCAACATAAAGAACCATTTCTATGTATTGTTATCTGATTTTTCCACAATACTTTGTCACCATTATACAGCCCTACAGCTGCTCCTCCTACAACTCCCCAAAAGGGCCTCTGAGTGCGAAATCTGACTTAACCAAGTCAGTGGTACCCCACCTACCAGTTGTCCAGCATTATCATAGGACGTACATTAGATACTCTGACCCCTACCATTGACTGTAGACTGCAGATTACTGGAGGTGGGCCTCTTTCCTGCTCCCATTTATCTTTCTTTCTTTCACCTCCCTATACCCTCCCTCCCCTTGTCCCCCCCACTCTCCCTCTCTCTCTCTCTCTCCCTGTAATGTCTCAGCTGTTCCCTGCAGGCAGGGCTCTCTGACTGAGTGCCTGCTCTGTTATGGGTTCATTGGGCTGGTATGTGGCAGGAATCTTTGGATCAAGGTAATTTCACACTGTTCAACTTTTTCCCAGGCTGTTAAGCTTCCTTTTACCTTTGTGCCACTCAGAGAGCGAGATAGGGAGCGACACATGTAGCCGTTAAACACACACAGTGGCTCAGTGGCTGACGCCACCAGCGGAGCCGAGGGAAAGACTTGAAAGATACGGCCTATAAATTACAGTCCAACACCTCAGTTTCCCAAAAGGATCAGATTATTGGAGCATGATCCAGAGTGGTGGGGAGGATGGCGCACATTCATGTAGGGTGCTGTAATGAAGCTACACGTCTGCCAGAGGAGCCACTATAGTGGTGGGCCCCCGCTCCTCATTTATCTCCATCACTGATCACTAAGAGGATCAGATTGTGGGTGTGTGGGCTTGCATGTGTTTTCTTTGCTTGTCTATTTTAATATGTCCTTTTTTTCTACTTTTTCTGATTAGGTGTTTCTGCTTTCTGTCGCTACACCTGCATCTCATCTTCTCTCTCCGACACGTGATTTCTTTATTAAGCTTTTCATCCCTAGGCCCTCGATGTTTATTATTAGCGACAGCAGATAGGTGAGCACCTGATGCAGTTGCTACAGGAGGGAAACCCTCTATAATTGTTGAAGTAATCTTGTTCTCATCTCTTCTCTGTATGCTTTAACATCCTATGTACCATCTGTTACCATCTGCAGGAGAGATATGGAAATAAGGGCAACAGTAGCACCACTCAGTGCATGCATGTGTGCATGTGACGGCTGGTTTATGCTCAGGTGTTCACTGTGTTTTGATGTTTGGGTTTATTTTTAATGACTTGGGTTATTTTAGGAACTGCATGATTATCTTTCTTTATGTTTGCATACCTCTCCATCTGTTTGACAGACTCAATGTCGATAGGCAGCGTTTCTTTTGTTCAATATTGGGAGCGGTATATGAATCATAGATTAAACTAGATTTGTATGAATGGCTCAGCTTATTGAGTTATTCTGCAGCTCAGTCACTCTGCATGCAAGCACCGTCCAACTATGTTTCCCATATTATCCTGTATCCCTTTGAGTAGCTATAATAACAGGTTTTAATAAGTGATGTGTGATGAGCTGATTTTCTGATTGGTGCCATTTTTCAAATGTCAAATGTAAACTTTTTTTTTTTTTTTTTTACCCAGCCATGAGATCTCTCTGACCTCAAGTTCCATGTGTTTTAGTCTGAGCTTGTTGTGATTCCAGGTGGGAGTCCTCAGGATGTTGATCCTCCCAAAGCACCAAGAGACACAATTTTGCAATCTGGAGAGTTGTTTTTGTGCAAAAATGTAGTTATTGTGTTGATGTACACAACTTCTCCCAAGAAGTCCTTGCATTCTGCACCAAGGACTCCTCTGGATTAACAATGCCTTTGTTCTTGGTGTGGGTAGTGAAAGAAGGGAGAGCAATAGGCTGGAACTGTGGTGTGGTATCAGCAAGCAGCTGTTGCATGAGTGACAAAGTCAAGGGCTAGCGATATGAACATGGGAAAATCCTGGAGGAGCTGGAGGGGAAGAGACAGCAGCAGCAGCTGAGACACTCTGCACTGCTCTGTGTGGAGTGAGGCAGCCTTCACTGGTGTTGTTATTTGGAGAAAAAAGTGTAAGAAACAGAAAAAAAAAACAGTTTATCATCTGTTAGGGCAGGGAAATATTGACATTATTTAGCAGTCGGGCTGGCTCATTTGGCCCCAGATTTGATGGCCGTATGAAAGGTTGTTGGTGGAGTTCAAAAGACAGGGTCAAGCATGTGAAAGAGGGGAGGGATGGAAGCAGGGAGGAAGCCAATGATGGAGGAACTGGGTGGAGGGGTAGAAGAAAGGTAAATGAATACCAGACGGCTTGTTTCTTGTGTTAACTGAAGGTTCGGCCAGAGCTGCCAGACCTTATTGTTCCAGTGACGCACCTTCCTCAACACTCAGTCTGTGGAGAGGCTCATCTGTCTCTCAACAAGCTGTCACCAACATCTGTGATGGATTGAGACGTAACACAAGGCTGCTTTTAGTAATTAATGGTGCTTTCACTTTGCAGCTCCAGCTCTCCTGAACCGCTGATCGTGCGCGTGAAAAGGTGGACGCCGACTTTGTCAAGGGCATGAGGACCAACATTTTACTATAGTTAGATGTTTGGATCTTTTGTTGTGACAATCTAGAGCAAAGTGCAACAAATGATACAAGTCTGTTTTCCCACAGACAGTTACACCTGCAGCATGGTGAAATGTAACATAGTAGCGAGACCGACAATGGTGGTTTCATTTCATTTGATTTGCTGTTACTTGCCATGTTTGATGACAGTGTCACAAATTCTCAGACGTGGAGAATGGAACGGACGACATTCCTCTTAACTTTTCAGTTAGATGCCGCTGCCCCATTCACTCATTGGCCACAGATAGGTTTTTATGGTGCAGTCATCTCCATAACGCCAGGCGGCAGAACAGACAAATCATGATGTGAAGCAGTGAAGAAGAAGAAGAAGAAGAAGAAGAAGAAGAAGAAGAAGAAGAAGAAGAAGAAGAAGAGCACCAAACATTGAAGCACACTCTATCACACATCCTGAGTGAATTATTGAGTTTCTAATTGATATGTGAAAAAAGACAGAGGCAAGAGGAAATTGTCACAGAGACAAACAAATGGTGAATATGGCCAAGCCAACATTTTGTTTGAACAAAGTTTCTGCCAATTATATACAATATAAAAGTATATATAAGTACACTTTGTGCAAAGGCAATGCCAGTGTCCATTTAAAAAACGGAAATCACACCTTGTTTAAGTCCAGTGAAAAGTCCAAGAGTACTACAGTACACTAATACTACAGCATTGTTTGGATATTTTTCTTTCATAAATTATCCGACACAAACTTCATCAAACTACATCATGTTAACAAACATGAAAGCTGACAGAAAGTCAGGGAAAGAGAAGGAAACTGCAATGACCAAAAAGGAAAAACAATTTCTTTGTTTGTTTTCAATTTATCTCTGTCTCCAAAAGTAAAAAATATTAATTGGGTTAAATCGATCTTTACAGAAAGCACATGGGATGAGTGTGTGATCACAAAACTTTGGAGGTGACCAATCATTCATGCACCAGCCGGTCTTACAGAACCAGCACATTCTATGCAAGAGCTACAATGCAACACTTCTGACGGTGTGTCAAGTATTCAAAAATGGCATTACAGTGCCTGCAACTTGTTTTCTGTCAATTTCATGCTGTGTAATGAAGATCAATAGAGGTATGTTGCACAAAGAATTCACAATATAGTTTGTAATCCTCGCTGTGTAATGCCTGTTAACACCATCATACTACATGCAGCAGATGCATTTTGACCAGAGGCTCTGAAAGGTGTCAACCTGAGTTAAATATCTGTATTTCAGCAAAGAGGGCTTCCACCTCTCCCCCAGCATCATGCAGTCAACGTCTTGTGCAAAGACGTCAACAGACAACAATCAAGATTTTGTTCTTTACGTTTTTTTGCTCCTTGTTTCTTTTCCAGTTAATGAGATAAGGGCATGTCTCAAAGAATTTGGGAGGACGTGTTTGCGTAAAGAATTTCTGAGGGAGTTTGAAGGAAGTCTCAGAGCGAGCGCTCAGTGCCACAGCTGCATTTAGCCACTTCAGTCATGGAGGGGAATCAGAGAAATCCCACAGGGGGTTAGTGGATATGTCAAGGACAAGCTTCACAACACTGCTGGAAACACTCGCATCATAAAACAGGGGCAATGGTCCCAACAGTGCAGGAGGTAAAAAGTAAAGAATACCTCATGTTGATTTGGAGAAAGTGTCATTTATCATGTCAGCTCATTGCTGGGCAGGTATTTGTCTCTAAGCGAGCTGCAAATTTGAAGTTTGCCACTTAATCATGATCCGAACTTCCCTCAGGAGCTTTTGTTTGTTGTTTGTTGTTTGTGTGACTTCCTCTTCAGTAACACTGTATGTCTGTTCATTTGGAACAAATGGACTTGTTTCCATCCTGGCTATGATGACGAAATATCCGTTTTTGACTGATCTTCTTGGTGAAGCGGCATTTCATTCAGAATCTCAGTGTTGTCCACTGTAATTGAGTTTAGATTCATATAGGATGCATGGCCATATACATGTTGGCTAGAGCATATACTCAGTTTATAACCAATTTAAAATTTGCGCAACACTTGCTGATTTTGTGTTTTAACGCCTCAAGTGTTTTGTATTTCATAGATCACTGAGATGGAGCAGAAGGCGATGAAGCATTCTGAGACACAGCGCTCACAAAGTGTTTCTACATGTTTGCTTTTTACCGTTTGTTATGTGTCAAACTGTTCGGTTGGAGAAAGGTTTCTCCAGTGAAGTTTTGCATGATGTCTGGTGTTTTTTTTATCATGGATGAGTAAGTTTTCTCTGTATTGTTGTTTGGCACACACACATCTGCAGTTACTCAACCACAGAAAAATACTGCAAAAATGAGGAAATGTGGGCATGATAAACAAATGATCTGTATGTAGGAGTGATGTTTTCATGAGAATTCTATCATGATTCATCAGTAGCCATCGCACAGTCCTCCCCATGATCAGTTCAGAAGCATCTGAAAGCTATTTTCTCTTTTTAGATTTTTATTACATGTCAAAGTGCTCATTATGAAGCTGCTTAGAGAAACCATGATTGTTTGAGCATGAGCGTGTTGCTGCTCAGGGGTGTCTCCATGTTCCTCTGTGTCCTGCTTTTCATTCACCTGAGCAGGAAGTGCTCAGGTTTTAGCAGATGAATTCCCCAAAAAATAGTTGAAGCAGAGAGGGAGGAGGCTGCTGGATGTACACTTCAGGGCTGTTGTAGATGTCTCACCTGCTGTTTGGCTGTTTGAATTAACTGTTTTCTTGTTAAATTGCTTCCTTTTGTCACAGTGAACACCTCTATTATGATCCTACATATAAAGACGTATTTTTGAAGTAAAGATTTCAACAATGAATGCACTAACTTTGTTTCTCTTCCTCTGATTTCCACCTTCATAAACATTACTCCCTGTATTTTATATATTCAATACTAATACATTTTCATGTTCATAGAATCTAAACAAAACAAAAATCAAGCAGATTTGTTATCCAGAAAATTAAGAAATGAACTCATTTGAATTTTAAGACTGAAATGTTTCATTTTATTCATGTTGTTTGCTCGCAAATAATTAAGTCTCTGAATTAATTTCAGCTAATAAGTCAGTTCTTCATCCATTCAACAATAATCTATTATAGTTGGAATGTTAATATATCTATGATAAACCTCAAAAAAATTATTCTTAAGATAAAATGTGATTAAAAAATGAGAATAATATAAATAAACCATTTAAAATGGATATATAAACAATTAAGACATAATTCAAACTGAATAGACACAGGTGGGATTTCACATAAATGCAGCAAAGTTTCTTTGTTACATCAAATTTATTTAATATTTCTGTTTCTTTGAATGCTTAAAAGAAATAGCATGAAGTGTTAGATCATGTCATATTATAAGAACATACAATGAATGTTTTTATTGTATTTTTTATTTCATTTTAGAGGTGTGTTTCCTCTGTGACAGCTGCTGACCTGCTGATGCAGGTGTGTGTTTGTAGATAGTGTTTGAGATGTTTTCTGTTCGCATACCTGAAGAGATTATAATCTATTTAAACTAGTTTAACCACCATTTGAAAAAAGAAGCTTTGTTTAAGACCTTCATAGAGTGTTTTTGTTCATTTTTACTTTCACTTTTGGTTTGATGGACACCCTAATTGGAAAACCTGAAAACCTACCTGATATGATGAGTGTTGTTAATATATAGATTTTAACATTTAGTGTGTGTAAAATGATGACACAAAAATGCACTTTTTGAGCGTTATTTTTACTAAAAAATGATTTTAAAAAAGGAGTATTCCTTCTGTTTCACATTACTTAATAAGTCCTCTCTGTAAGGTGCTTGACAGATTCATAGAAAATAGCTCTTACGCACTGAATTTGAAAGGCAGAGCTGTTTAGCTTGTCGCCCTGTATGTTTTGCTCCCAAACAAACACTCAAACCTGACCTGCTGTCATTTCATAACTGTTTCTGCTGTGATAGGAGTCTGCCAAATTCCCCTCCGACACTTTTCTTGTCTCGGGTGGGACTTTTTTTTTTTTGCTCGGCGTCATGATTCCCATGTTGATGTCGGTAAAAGAAGAAAAAGAAAATGTCATCATGGGCAGACACCCTGGGGTGTCGCTGGTCGTTGTAACGGTGATTTAAACTGTGAAAGGTGCGGTGCTGATGATGAGTCACTAGTCGATCCTCACTGCAAGAAGTGACCACTCTGACTCCGACTTTCATTCTTTAAAACTTGTTTTTAATAACAAACAAAGCGGGAAAATACACAAGTAGGGGTTGATAATTTTTCTTGTTTTTAATGCACTCATTTCGGATATTTTCTAGAACCATCTGACACTGGAATAAAGCATAAAGAAGGCAGATAAATCCACTGGTTTCCTGAAAATAGCACAGTTTGATAGGCTGCAAACAAAGTGGACTTGATCTGTGCGCTCTGGTTCATTTTTGCAAACTTTTCTTAAAGAAAATGTGATTTTATAAAACAGAAACTATAAAATATTTTAACCCGACGGATATTTCTTGCAGTGTGCAGCGCCAACCTTTCACCAACCTTTTTCAAACTTGAGTGTTTCTGTGACTGAAACCCTCCCAGGATACATCTGAATGTATCACTACTTGTTAACGCGTCTAACCTTTGGGGTGTGTTCCGATTTTATTCTGATATGGTAATTGAATGCTTCCGGGGACAAAATGCGCCGCTCTCTCATGAGGAGCCGCTGGCGTCACTGTTCCGCTGCAGGAGCTGCAGAAAAACAAGAACAAGTGTGTTAATTCAGAGGTATGTCTTAACGAGTTATTTATTGGAGTGTTTGATAAAGAGGAATGAACTTTGTCGCTTTTTTGAAGAAAAAATCTCGATTATATGATCATTCTTATTTTAAGGTTTTACTTCATGAAAAAATCACTTTAAAACTGACTTTAAGTTCATCTCCACTCGTGTTCTGTTCGCCTTTTTTAAGGAATCGGGATTTTATGATTGAATACGTCCATGTGGACGTGTGCATGCTGCATATCCTCACTGTTTTTGTTTTTATTACTTGAAATTCATCTCTTAACAAAGCACAGGTGACCATTATTGACATCTGCCTGTGGTGAAATTTTGGATGATAATGGCTTCGAGATGCGTAATTGCGCATCCTGGAGAGCTGTTGGAGGCAGCTGATGGAGCTGGATGTGGAGGGAGGTGTGTGGGGAGCCTGGGGATTTGGAGCACCTGCCTCTTCCCCCATCAGTTTGGCATCTATGAAGGAGCCAATTGAATAAAAAGAAAAAAAAATCAACACGTCTCTTTGTTTCTATTAATTCTAAAATATTTATTCTCATCTTAGTCTACTCTGCATCAAAGTAGTAACATGGTCATTCAAGGTTTGTTCTCATTAAGAGAGTTTTGGTGCCTCAAAGAACTCAACAACTTTCAATTTTAATAATTAATTTGAGCCATTATAAAGTGTATAAATTCTGTTTTCCCAAAAGAAAGCACTTGTCACTAGGGATGATTTAATGTGGATTTTCTTTCCCGAATAAATTCGAATTTTTATTCATTTTCTTGACTCATTTTGTTGATATCAGAAGAGAAGATCTCATTCTGCCCTACATGATACAGACAGAAATATCATCAACTCTCCAGCGCGCACTGATGTGTCACTGCAGCAAAGTTTCTCTCTGCTTCTCTTTTTTTTTTTTTGAGTAAATGAATGTAAAGGTTGCGCCACTTTTCTGTCTGAACATGAATTCATTCAACTTCAAAACTTCATGCTACTCAAGACGCCGTGCGTGTCAGATAGGCTGATCAAGCAGCAGCGACATCCTTTAGAGGGTGAGACTGATAAATGACCACAGCAGTGGAAGGAGGAGAGAGAGCGAGAGAGAGAGAGAGAGAGAGAGAGAGAGAGAGAGAGAAGGTATAGAAGAAGTCTGCCCAGTAACAATCGCACAGCCTCGGTCGAGAACTATTGGCTATGCAAATAGACACAGGGAGGAGGAAACAACTTAGACTGGAAAAAAAAACTTTAAAGAGACATTTCCCCCACTTTTCTCACAAGCATTGCTATATAGCCAACAAGCTTCGGATGGAAATTAACAGCTCTAAAACTCTGAGGACTTTACAGTCCCCAGTCTTCCCCTGACGCACTGAAGTCTCGTTTCATTCAAGACTCCGTCTTTGAAGTTGACTAAGAATAGGAGGGGGATTAACATATTTACCCATGCAGATTCTCTTTGTGACTGTATGTGAGGCTAAATCATTTGGCAGTCATTTTTTTAATTATCTGCTCAATGACTTACACTCTCAGCTTCGTTTCCACCTGCTTGTTTTTCCATGTAAATTATTATAAACAAGCCTGATCTCCCAAAAAAAAGAGAAGTGATTTATAGCAGGAATTGTTCAGTTGGTTGATATTATTTAGGTTGAGCAAAGACTCTCATCTTTGTGTGATCTTTAACAGGAGATTATGCAAAAAAGGAAAAAAAAAAACTCAACGCTGCTTCAAATTTCCTAGAAAGCTATCTCAAAAACCACAAGCTGTTTGTGGCTGCAATAAAAAAAAGTTCGCAGGACCATGTGTGTCCGTGTGTGTGTGTGTGTGTGTGTGAGAGAGAGAGAGAGAGAGAGAGAGAGTATGTATGTGTGTGTCAGAGTGAGTGGGTGGGTGGGTGGTTCTGGTCTGTGCGCGTGTCCGTGCGCGCGCACGCCGCTTTAAGTTAGCATGCAGTGTTTATGGCCACATACATGCAGTATCTACATGCGTCATGCTCTGCGCTGAGGTTCACTGAGTCCGTTTGAAAGAGCTGGCAGACAAGTTAGTTTAAGAAGAAAGCAATACCAATTAGTCTTTTTAATCCAAACTAATATTCAAATTACTTTCACAAGGGGGCACTTGCTGCACTTTAGCAAGTAAAACTGGTTTCTTGGAGGCTTTTGAGGCTGGAAATGTGTGTAAAAACAATGCAACAATGAACAAGACATCCATTCATTTATTTATATGATGTCAAGTGACAATATCATGATGTTTCCTCACTGTGTAATCACCATCACAAGGCAATCAAGCACCAAAATGAAGATATACATGTATTAAAACACAGAAAAGCATTTCTTTTACAAGATGGCACCATGTTGTAATTAAACATGAATCAGTCACATACTTGAATATACACAAAGAATGTCTAGAATTGGTTTATTTCAGCCTAAAACAGTCGGGAAATGTAAACAAGATGAGCTTGAATTCGAGTTCAAATGGATTTACTCAGCACGTTTCATTCTATTGTTGTGCACCACGTTTTGAGAAAGTGTAAGCCTCCTAAATTGTGAAATGAAACAAGTTTGCTGAAAGTTGTCTTGCATGCCAGGCTAAAAAGAAAGAGAGGACGGGAGTGCAGCATGTTGCGTCTGGTCTATACAAAGGTAATGAAGTGAATTGCGTCAGTGCAGGGCAGGCTTGAAATGCGCCTGATCTAGCAGGCGGATGAAAGTAGAGGCGCACTGTGGGGAGAGAGGAAAAAGTTCTCAACAAGGAGAGGCAGGACTACTCTTACGGAGCCCCTGCAGTCTCACTTTTTATGCCTCTAAAAGACTTTCCCTGCCATCCTTTTGCATTTTTGCTCTGCAACACCGCTTTTACGTTTCCGAGAGAGAAATCCTACTTTTTGACTTAAGTGAAAGCACCAGCACCATGGAGCTGCTCTGCCTCGAAATGGACACCACCATACGAGCTCGTCCCGATCCGAATCTCCTGTGCGATGACAGAGTCCTGCAGAGCTTGTTGACCATAGAGGAAAGGTTTCTACCCCAATATTCCTATTTCAAAGGCGTCCAGAAAGATATTCAGCCGTTTATGAGGAGGATGGTCGCTTCTTGGATGTTGGAGGTATACCGAAACACCGAGTGCTGACAAGTCTTATTATTTCCGTGCTCGACTTTAAAGCCTCTTGATTTGTTTCATTACTGCTTTACTGAGCGCTCTTTGCAATTTTTGGACAGTAGACAAGACCCATTGCTCTAATTTCCGACTGCTTATTCCTCATATTAACCAAATGTGTCGTTTTCCGTAATATTTCTTACCATTTTTAAAGTCCGCTCATGAAGCCTGTGTTTATGAAACTTCGAGCTGTGATATCAGTGACACCAGAGAATTTCTTTTCTATGCCTCACATGTTGTCCGTACAAGCTGCCCGTTGATTCTTTAATGTTATTATTTTAGATAGCCTGAATATTTCCATGCACACGTATGCACTCCCCAATGCAAGGCTGTGCTGCGCTATCGCCATGTTGGTTTTTACAGGAGCGCTTGTGCTTTTAAGAGGACTTTACAGTGTCATAAACGCAATAACAGCGCTTAAAACCCATCGGCATTGACAGAAGAGGGTCTTGTGTGTCCGCTAAATATAGAAATGATGACAAAAAGGGTTGCAAACATTTTAGGTATCTGTTTTAAATGTCGGAAGGGGCGAGGGCCTTATCTGTCCTTTTGGTCTTGCCCCCGTCGCAATGCCTCACTCTGGAATTATGTTCGATTTTTGACACTTGGTCAAATATTTCCGGTCATCGTCCATCTGTAAACAAATTTGAGCCTTTGAGCTTTATTTTCATGTAAATATTGTCAGCGTCCGACCCACTGGAGATTTTTAATTAATTTTTGAAATAAATATATCGGGTCGGCGGTGACGCACATCAGACCAACCTCTTGCTACTTGCCTTTTATTTTGACATTTTATTCATATTTATCGTGTTTGGATTTGGATATGAATTGTCGGGTATGATGTGGAAGACTCTCCTGTACATTATGATGCGAAGATAATCGGTCTAGACAATTTATTTATATTTTTAATTATTTTATGAAAATATGACGGATGAAGAAAAAAAAGTCGGTTTCCGTGTGCTGCGCTGTCGGGGTGTTTTTTGGCTCGGTTGATTGTGACTTGAATTCATTTCTTAGTGAATGAACTGCAGGAATGCGACTCTATTGACAGTATGTGTCTGAAACGTATTTCAATCTTAGTAAAGTAATCTATTTCGAATTAATTTATGATGTCGCAACCGATTAGGGCTGGGCGCAAATTCTTGGCCGGGCCCCAACTATGTGTGTCACTGAATTTATATGTGCTCTTTATGTGATTAGACTTTTGTTTCGTTATCTCATAAAAGTTTTATACACATTTCAAGTGCTGGAAAATAAGTCAGGGTGGGTTACTGATTCCAAATGCTCAACGTTGCTGCATTGTCTGTTGTCTCTTTATTCAGGTGTGTGAGGAGCAGAAGTGCGAGGAAGAAGTTTTTCCCCTGGCCATGAACTACTTAGACAGATTTTTAGCCGTGGTACCCACCAAAAAGTGTAACCTGCAGCTGCTGGGAGCAGTGTGCATGTTTCTTGCATCCAAATTGAAAGAGACTCGTCCATTAACCGCAGAGAAGCTTTGCATCTACACAGATAACTCCATCAGACCACAAGAGCTGCTGGTAAGCAACAGTTGATTCAACACATTTCACAAAATGCACTTTTGAGGATTCATGGTGTCACCATCAGCTGGTTCAAGCCAAACATAGCTTCATGATGTAATTTTTCTCCACATTCACGTTTGCTTTTGGAAATCAGAGTTTGATTTTAGCATTAATTTACTTAAAATACATTCTTTAATCATTCAGACCAATATATCACTCATTAAACAGAAAGGTGCTGCTGTCATTTCACTGAAAATCTACTCCGGTCTTCACTTTGGACTGCACCATTATCAAAGGTGCACAAAAAGCAAAAACAAAAGTCTCACAGTGAATTGTTCCACAAGGGTTCTCTTTACTGTACAAGACCCTCTGGGCTTTTTTTTTTTACAGTATCCATCCAGTCTGTGCAATGGTCTCCATCGCCATCTAGTGGCAGATATTTGCACAGAGCAACGAGGTCAGCTTGAACTCCAGCCAAAGTTCTGACTCTGTTCCTGTCAGCTAGAGAGGGAGAGACACAGAGAAATTCAAGTTTGCCTTTTACAGTTTAGCTTCCATCCAAAAATAACCGTGGATGCACCCATTTGTGATATTATGTCATGCCGCACTATTTTTGAGCCTCACACATTTTTTAGCACTTGCAGTCAAAGTGACATATATAACTGATGATGCAGGGGTGCGTTATGTGTCATTTCGAGTACAAATGTTTTTCCTCTCCGTCCTGTGTTTGATAAGAACTCTTTGGCCTGATACTACCAGCTGCGTTCTCCAGCGCAAACCAATTAATTAACTCAGTTTTGCATCAGATAAGTGTTTCCCCACTGCTCTGTGGTGCTACATAAACATTCCTCAGTAAACAACAACCAATCCCACCCATGTTGTGAAAGAGGCCACATATTATGATTCAGACGTGGCTGATGGTTGTAGGCCTGCCTCGCTGCCTGACTGGCGGCTGTACTCGCGGAGCTAATTGCTGCAGTATATTCAAGTTCCTGACAAGCTGCTGTTGGTTTTGTTGGTTCCTGATTATTTTCTGGAATGTATTTCTGCTTGGGAATATTGTGTCACATTTAATTTCTCAGCCTTTCAATGGGGTTTTAATGGTCAGCGTATTACAGCCGTAGGCTTGACAAGGAAATAGAAGGTGCATTAAAAGGCAAAAAAAGTGCAGTGTTAGTCTGTGGTGGACTCAAATAACACAATATGTCATGTTGTATTTTTACAAGAAAACTGAGTCCATCCTACCTTTATGTTCAGTCTGAAGACAAAGCCCTCAGTCCTTGAACTGGTTTGCTGGGGCCTCTTTCTCAGTGTTTCTGTATAAGGCAGTATTTTGGCTGACACGCAGATACAGGAAACAGAGATCAGCTGCTCAGGGCATGTGATCGTTTTTTTGTCCTCGTCTTTGGTAACAATTTCTTGTAAAGAGAACCGCAATTTTACAAAGAAGGTGTGACCAGAGGAAGGCAAGTAGCAGAAGGAAGTGGGTGCCTGCCACTCTGTCAGCATAGAGCCTATGTTGCAAGGTTTGACATACTCACTGTAGGCTTGAATCTTGCTCACTGGCACTGATGGAAAAAGGATTTTTTGAGAGCAGGAGGCAGCCATGTTGCAAACATTCAACAAACCTCTGCTGGTCATTATGATTTGCATATGATCAAATAATTGGATCTTTGAGATACTGGTTACACATCTCCAAGCAAGCAGAGGAAGACGCCTTTCACCTTCAAATCAGAGGTGCTTTTATTTTCTCATTTCCTCCCACACGATTAACTGTGGGTATAAACAAACCCCCTGTTTTTAAAAAGCCTTTCCTCTCCACTATCCATGTCCCTGCCGTCAAGGAGATCAGAAAGCATTACAAGGCTGAAAAAGGTCACTATGATTAGAAAATTGCAGGCTGGTAGCAGGGATGGTGGCAGCCATGTTGAATTGTCCCATGACTGAGTCCATGTGGTGTCTCTCCCTGAAAGGGAAAATGAAGAGCATCCGTAGTCCCAGTCACAAGGCTGCAGTCCGGAACCAAACCACAAAATTTTTTCCCAAATTAGTCACCAACTCTTCCGTTAATCACCTCCTCCTCTAGGAAGTGAAAGCAACAATACACTCTAAGAGAAGAGAACACCACACCTAGTGTGTCCCCCGCACATGCATAACACTCCTTTAAACTAGCATGCGTCATCACATTTTGCCAAGAGATCCACATTAAATGATTTGTGAAGCTCAGAGCTTCAAAGCACTTCAGGTTTATGTTTCCTGTGAGGCAGAAATGTTGTAAATTATTTAAAATAACGTCTTTAGCTATATTTGGTACTTAACAATGTTTATAGGAAGTATGACATGAGCTGAAAGGGTGAATTCATTGATAAGTATCAAAGAGCGTCAACAGAATTGGCAGCAAAAACACAAGATGCAATAAAGAGAATAATCACATTACCTGCCGCAACACACAATGAAGAGTTTTGATGGTTTTATATTAAATAATGAAACTCTGTTTAACTTTTTAACATAAAACAGATTTATTGCTGATCCTGCTCAACAAGCTCAGCCTTCCTATTCATTTTCACTCTACAATCTCTCTCTCTCTCTCACACACACACACACACACACACACACACACACACACACACACACACACACACACACACAGTAGAACCTCTGGTGGGCCTCTTTAGGAAAGTCCCCAGATGCCAGACAGACAGACGGGGAGGGAGACAGTGTTGTGAGGTCACCTGGGTTGGTGGCGTTGCTGGTGTTTCTCTGTCCCAGGCCAGGCCAAGCTGAGACTAACGTAATAACAATAACGTTTAACCTTCACGCACACACTAATGTACGGGAGCCAGGGGCCTACAGAGACAGTGCCCCTCACTTTAGGCTGCAATGTAACAGCAGTAAAGTGCAGTGTTGTAGCTCTAAACTGGTACAGTATGAAAATATGTGGTCATACTTTGTGTCACTTTATCATTCACATTCTGTCTGATTCTCAGTTCTCTCTCTCTCTCTCTCTCTCTCTCTCTCTCTCTCTCTTGCTCTCTGCCTTGCTCTCTCCAGGAATGGGAACTGGTGGTGTTGGGGAAATTGAAGTGGAACTTGGCAGCAGTAACGCCGAACGACTTCATCGAGCACATTGTGAGGAGGCTGCCGCTGCCTGAGGAAAAGTTGGCACTTATACGCAAACATGTCCAGACCTTCATTGCCCTTTGTGCCACAGGTAGGACACAACAGGGTCACACACATTTAACATATATACAGTACATATTATTAACAGATGTTTGTCCTAATAAAGTCTGATGTCTAATTGAAAAGCGGGACCAAAAAGTTGACCATACAAAGTGTGATGTCATCTCGATATCTTTCTTTCTTTTTTTCTTTTTTTCTTTTGGTGTTGCAAGTGACACTGATCATGGATATGCTGCCAAGTCAAACCAAGCAATAATGGCTTGCATCAGCATACTTTCTCATGTTGCAAAATATCTTTATCCACACATTCTTCTTTCAGCACCGTATCAAAGCCCTCTTCTCTCAATAACATGCAGCAACAACTCTGTTCAGAGGTGTGCTGTGGGCCAGTCACGGCCCGCCGTAACTGAAGTGAGATGCATTACCTCCAGTGGGAAAATATTCAGCCTAAGAAAAGCATGTGTCATGACAGACATTTCAGCATTAGACTCTTGGGTCTGACGTCCATCATTTGTCTTCTCCCAGGCTGGTATGTGGTCATGTTTTAGAGGCGTATCAGTGGCTTCCAGAGCATCCAGTAACACTTCAAAGCAGATTCAGCCTGGTTGAGGGGCATTCCCATGTCGCACAGGGTCGAGAAGAGGAATGGACAGGGGTGGAGGCAGGCAGGCCATTGTCTCTTTTGCTCTTGAGGTGAATTGTTCCCTCAAGATCAAACAATCCAGCGAGTCGTGGGAGGGACAGGGAGCCCTTAACATGATCTGAAGAGACGGCAAGGTCGAGACGGGAGAAGATGCAGGAGGGAACAGGGGAGTTAGGAAAAGCCAGAGGAGTGTATTGTTTTTGCACTGCCAATCCTAAGGCATGTCATGTTTTCATATCTCTTTCCCCTGCTGCCTTCCTTCCCTCTTTCTCTCCCCCCTAATTTCTCACGCCTCCCCACCCTACAGCTGGAGGACATGATAGTTTTCCCATGTTGAGATTCTCTATAGGGCAGGTTTCTCCTGTTTTCGTCACCTCAAACACCACATTCAGCTAAAAACAAGATACTTGTAGCGATAGGAAACTAGTGCCTTTACTTGTCCTTAACATGCTTAAGGATTTATCATAACAAACAAAATGACACATTTCAACCACAATAAGGCTTTTAAACACTCCTTTTTTTTCTCTCTTTCTGGGTGACCCACCAGCAGCAGCTTCCTTTTCTGCCGGCCTCAAACAGGAATGCTAACTTCACCCCCCCATGGGAAACAGCTCCTTGTGCTGGCATCATTCAGAGGAGTGTGTGTGTATAGTTAGATGAATAGATACAAGGGAGGTGACAGGTATTTGCAACAGAAAGTGATGGAATCCCCTGCACAGATTGTGCAATAGGGTGAGAAAAGTTTGCAATAAAAGTTCACATTTGCAAAGTTTTGAAGAGGTTTCCTCCCTTTCCTTTGCTCTCTCTTACCATCCCTTGCTCTCTTCCTCTTTCTGTCTCACCCCACATCTCTCACCCCTTATTTTGTGCCAATGGATTAATGTGTGGAATGACAGCTTGTCAGTGATCGGACCTATTCCCAAAGCAACATTGTGAAAGACTCAGCATGCACTTTGTCCTTAATTGCTTCAATGAGGCAGTGGAAATAAATTTACGAGCCTCCTGGAGTCGTCCTCCTGACATTGTGTTTTAGGAGTGAGACTTTCTGGAGATAGCTCTGGATTAGCAACAGGCCATTTATCTGTGTATGCTCTCCTCAGACTTGTATCCAGGCAAACAGAGAGTGAGGGCAAGACAGAGAAAGAGAGCGCGGGTGAGTCAACAATTTGGTGCATCTGAAGATCTCTGGGAATTCGAAACCCCATTTGTGGAACGTTCCCAGCCGTAAATCTTTGGGTTATCTGGTGAGAATCCTCCTTGAGACATCCTCTGAGCGGAGCTGAGAAGGTAAAGACACAGCAGAAGGAGGAGATCTCTCAGGAGGATTTACATTTGCAAGACAGTTGACAACGGGTCACCTGTGGCCTTCCTATTTCATACAGTCTCATTCAACCCACCACCCACCACTACTCCCACCACTGCTACCCCCATACTGAAAAAGAAAACATGCATAAAACCACGTCTCTCTGTTTTCTAGGGAACAAGAGAGAGAAGAGGAGAAGTGGAGAATAAGGCCTCTCATTCCTAATGGCTCCTCTCTTTTGATGAAACAGTTCCGTTCGGGCCACTCGGTGGGATTTTGTCAGGTGGCGCAGGCTGGCTCTGTATTAATTAATAACATTGGCTGGTCCTTTCAGGACTATGCAAATGGCTCGGGAGCTCAGTTAGAGGCTGGGAGAAAGGAGACAAAAGGCTTGGCCCTTACATTTCATATGCAGAGCCATGCGAGGGTCAGCGCTGCGGGGCCACTTGATAGGAAACACCAGCGTTTCCCTCAGGCAGGCCGTCGGATAATAGCCCAGAAACAAGCTCATTAAGGGAGATTATGAACCTCCATTCCTACACACAGACACCAAGCACTCCGAGCTTCCTCTTCTATTCTTATTCAATTGAGGTAAAATGGGAGAATGGACGGGGTGCATGGGGCAGACAGATGCACCCCAACCTGTCTGCTGCAGTTATTGAGCTCCGTCTTCTTGCCATATTGGCAGGGATTATGGTTCGTTTTTTTTTATACCGACTCCAATAGCCCTCTCTGTAATGGTATGGATGGAATAGTGACAATAGTCATAGAAGTAGATCAAAAGAAAATTCTGGATCAGGGCCAACAGTGCTGTCCAAGACAGCCATTTGTCCTGGAGGACACAATGACGAATTTGCTACAAGTTTGGATGTAAATAACAAGTAACTGAGTACAGAATAGTATTTGATTACTTTTTCTTCTGTTGGACTATGTGAAGTAACCTGATGATTAACTGGTTAGTTTCTCCGAGCCAAACTAATGATTCATTAGCTAACAAACATGAGAGAAGTCAAGCTTTGCTGCATTCATAAAACCATCTTGAAATCCTAAATCAAGTATATAGATATATACCTGACACTTTTAAACTTTGTGTATTTCACTTTTTTTTTTTAATTAATGAAGATACACACAGAGGATCAGTAAAGCTATCCAAAGCTGACAGATTTAGGTTTTGTCTGCACAGATTTTTCTTCAAGCTGTGTGGTTCAAATGGAGGCTTTTTGTCTGTACGGAAAATGACAAACTATCTGCAAAAGTGTCCATTTTTATGCAACAGTCAAATATTTTTAAATGATTCATAAGTCCTCTTTTCATCTTAGCCGTTAAGTCTCACTGGTCCAAAGGCAGGAATGTTCCTTGTAGTTTCCTCTCCAAGTGGCTGCTGCACGAAGAATCCCCTTCAGGCTTAGCTCCGCATTCTAGAGATGAATGATTCATCTCAGATGTGGTCAATGAAATGGTCTTTACTGGTGTTTGTTTACATAAAACCCCCTTCATGTCTGATGATTCAGAACCCCAACAAATTAGCCACCTCCTCCAACAAATTATCGTCTCTCCACACACTCCACTCATGTGAGGAGTCATGTCCGGTCCGGTCCGGTCCGCACCGTCAACACATGAAGCAGGAAGAAGCTTGCTGACAGTATGCGCCCAAAAATGTGACACACAGAGTGAATCATCGAGTGGCATGTCCTGAGTCGTCCCCCGTCCGCCCCCCTTCACCTCGCTGGTGTAATCAGCACCACACTATAAATACTGAGGCCAGCTGAGTCACAACAGAAACACAAAGACAGAGATTATTTTTTGCTTTGAATGCTGCAATTATCCTACCAAAAAAGTTTAGAAATCAAGCTTTTTAAGCTTACATGTTTACTTTGAAGGTCACACTAACTACAGAGACTAATATTTGTAAAGTAAATGTTAGTAGCTAGTTTGACCTGAACATTTTTGTCATGACACCAGAGTGTCCTCCAACATTTTTTTCTGATTAGAGGGTTTAATTACTTCTACTAAGCTCCTAATTTGGTCCAAATCATATCAGCCACAGCCATAAACAGAGAGGGAGAGGAAGAGTTTCTTAATAATATTTCAACCAAGCACAAATAGTTACCAGTATGTGCCTGCATCTCAACTTTGTTCCGATCCAAATATGTATGCTCCTTATCGCTGACGTGACAGTGGAGATGATGGTGCAAGACTGAAGAGAGCTATCACAGGATGCTACAATTAAGGAGGAATTCTGTTTTCTGGCAAATGAATTGAAATCACAGTTTTAGCATGGTGCGTGACTCAGACTCTCCCAAGTTTTGTTTTCTATTTGTCTCCAGAGTGACAGCAACAAGAGGTATTGGAATATGACAGATAGTTGTATCAAGTTATTGTTTTTTAATCGGTGATTTCTCCCCTTGTTACATGTAGAAGAACTCCTTAAGCCCAATTGGGAAGTTGTTAGGGTTAGGGTTGTTGTTTGTGTGTCACATAGAGCTACACTAGGTGTACCATTTGAGCAGCTCTCTACAGACCTTGTTTTGACTACCAGGCTGTGTTGCATTAGTGGTGAAACAAACTGTCATGCCAATCCCAAAATGATGTTTGTTTTTGGCCTTAATCAGTCAACAGACCCCGGGTCCTCGTAATGCTACTCCTTTAATAAACAAGGTCAATAAGCGCTACATGTATAGAATACAAGACCCTGATTTATAGCATTGGAAAGAGAGGAGAGGGTGAGAAGTAGAGTTTGGGCTCTTTTTTTTCTTTCTTCTTTTGGCTGTTGTTCAACTTTCCAACTTTAATTAATTTACAAGTTTAATGTGCATACTGTGCATTGCAGCCACCCAGGAGGAGTGGGCCATGTAGGGCAGCAGACTGTGTGACCAGAGGCCTGAGGATGAAGTTTCAGGGGGTAGAAACACGGAGGAATGGAGATGAGGGGGCACAGGGAGGAGAAAGGGCCATTGAAGGGGGTGAGAGGCGTGCAGGCCAGGCCAGCCAGCCGCTGCTCACAGGGAGCTTTCCATCGCAGGCGTCCCCACTCAGCTACATACACTGTTTATCCTCAACATGAATATCAATGAGGGCCTCCTAAAATACGGCCATTCTTCCCCCCACATGCAGCAGCCACCAGGCCGGAGTGTCAGCCCGCATCGGCTGCACGCGCTCGTCCTTGTTCTGCTACAGACCTGTCTTGTCTTGAGTGCGAAAAATCAGCTTGCTGCCCACTGCCCGCCACTCAGCTCTCCCACAAACCTACGTCTGTGCTATGTGTGTGTGTATGTGTGGGGGTCTGTGTGTGGGTCTGTGTCTGCATCTTGAAGCATGCAGGCATCAGTGCATTGTTTCTTGCCTGTGTCTCTTAGGTGTCTGTCTCCTTGCCTGTCAGTCTGTGCTCACTACACACGTACAGTAAATCCATGTATGCCTTTGTCCTTTTAGCCCTCTATAGAAAGTTGTGCTCTTACAGCAGTGATGTAATGCTGAGGGGCTTTGTGTGCTCTTTCCTCTTGGCTCGAGGTAGCCTTTAATAAATCGCCCCTTGGCAGTGGCCCAGCGGCTAACACAGGGGTGTATAATAAGTTCATTTATTTGTCAACACTGAGCCCACAAGATGAGAAAGCGCCTGGCTGTGCATGTTAAAAAGGCAGTGAGGGGCTGCCTTTGCAGCTATCAAAGGGCCTACCTCTTTGATTCCAGATTTTAAAAAAAAGGAGGAAGAAAAATCTCCTTCAGAGCCATCGCACGCAGTTTGCTTTGCAATTGAATATGGCAATATGTTAATGTGCAGGCTGTTCTATGCCCCCACTGCCCACTCCTCTAGCCCATAGGTGGCCCGGGAACAGAGGCATACTTGTGGGGGGGTGGATGGGAGGCAGGAGGTGAGGGTCGCTGGAGGGCGACTCTTTTCTTCTTCCAAAACCTCACAAGAGTCTGGACACAAACTTGAGAGTGATGTGCATCGGAGTTGTCCACCCCCTTCTCCTCTACCACCAAGCCCACCACCTTCCCCTTCTTTTCTCCTTGCTGCCTTGTCGCCATACAGTCCATCCCTCCTTCTTCATCTTCCTTCCCCCGTCGACCCCCCCCCCATCCAGCCACACTCTTTGTCCAGCCTGTCTCGCTGAATTGCTATCAGTAGAGAGGGGATGGATGCTGTGTCTCTCAATTGGGTGAAATGAGGTGATGACTCTGGACAATGGAGTCACACTCTTCTGCCTTCCCTCTCGCAGGCCCGCCACTCTATTAATATGCTAAAAGATAGGAGGGCCGCCAATGCAAACCACTGCCTGTTGTAGCAACAAAGACTGGGGCATGTGTGCCATTCACTGGCCCCATCTAAGCAGGCCATGTGTTGTCCAAAAAGAAAGGTAGAAGTTGAGCAAGACATAAAGAGAGAATAGAGAAAGGAGCGAGTGTGTGTGCAAGTGTGTGTGTTTGTGTGTGTGTGTGTCCCTGTTTGTGAAGAGAAAAACTCTCTCTCTCTCTCTCTCTCTCTCTCTCTCTCTCTCTCTCTCTCTCTCCCTCTCTGTCTGTGTCACTCTCTCTCTCTCTCCCTGTATGCCAGTTGCCTTGCCTTTTCGGGCTTCTGGCCCGTTCACAAGCTGTCTCATTTGCATTATGAATGACAGTGAGGGGAGCTAACAAGGTTATTGGTCTTTGAGACGCACGCCTGTGACCACACGTGGAAAAAGGACCTACAGCAGTGAGCATTGGCAGAGGCACTGAGCCTCTTTATTCCTCCCTTTCCAAGCGCTATGGGGCTTTTTTCAGCGAGCACACGATTTACTCAGGAGATGGAAGAAAAGGGGCCGGGCTGGGGAAAGGGGGACTGGGGTGGGGAGGGTGGCTGCTTTTCAGCTCCTTTACAAGCCAAGTGAACCCTCATTATCCAGGCCCCTGGTCATTAGTGAGCACTGCGTTCAGACCCGGTGCAATAGAAGGATTATTTATTAGCTGACTGCTAGATTACCAAATCATATTGTCTCTGGTAGGGACATGTCTGTACCCTGTAGAAACTGCACCAGGTGAATAAAGAATCCAGTGTTTTAGTTATTAAAGAGAGCTCCTTACTTCGCGTAACCATAAATACTTCTTCTTCCTCACAAACTAATAGCACTGAAGACATATTTAACTCAATTAGTATTTCTTCCTCTTACAGATTTCAGATTCGCCATGTACCCTCCCTCCATGATTGCCACAGGAAGTGTGGGGGCAGCGATCTGCGGCCTACAGCTGGATTCAGCTGACCAGTCACAGTGGGGCGACAGTCTGACAGACCTGCTGGCCAAAATCACAAATACAGAAGTGGTGAGTTTGTTTTATATTCCTCCGTCACATCCAGAATGCTTGTTGCAGCTTATTTGGGCTGGACACACATATTTTTTTTTCTAAAACAAGAACTGAGTTTAAAACACTGCATTCCAGTGTGGTCTTGTTAGTCAGGGTTTTGCGAGCATGATACTCGTGTCTGGAAAATTTTGTGGGGATGTTTCTGAGTAATATTTGAATGAGGAGGAGTAAATGTTAGTATCTCTGCTAACAGCTCATTAGGTGTTCTTTGGTATTTAGCAATAGCACAATTATAACATTAACTATATGATTCAAAGCTAAACCAGCTGCTGCTGTGATTGGAAACTTTTAAGCTCTTCAGTCATTTTACAGTGAAATGCCACAGTTAACTCATCTTATTACCACTGAAACTTGCAGTTTTACAATCTGTTAGTCTTAACAAGAAAACTCATTTTTTTTCCACCAGACATGCTACTTTTCTGAGGAAAATATCCCTGTTATGTATGTCAGAAGTTAAGAAATGCCATGTGTTTGTTGAGGTTGTGTGTTTGCAACAGACAGAAGCTGAAATGTTGAAATGTCACACTCTGATTTGGCTTCTTCACTGGGATTCAGCTTTCCACAAACCCATTTTTGGGGGATTTTACTGCCAATATTTGTCATGAGAAGAAAAAAAATAAAAATGAGCATCAAACTAAGACCAAAGATGTCTTCATTAAAGAACTGCATCAGTTTATTTGCAGTCTCCTCTGTCATGCACTTGACTAGACTGAGAGGTAGCATGTGGCAGGTTTCTTTTCCTCTCCATCAGTCCGGTCAGGCTGCTCGGGGCCCCCTCATATAAAGAATCCTCTAAATCGAGCCAGGTTGAGAGCATATACAGTATGCTCTGTCGCTGACAGGAATGCTGGCCAGGCCGTTGTGTGGCTGTCTGGGTACAGTGAATGTTGCGGTGGTGGGTGAGTTGAGTCCAAACACAGGCAGGGCCTCTACTGAGTCTGAGATGCCTGGCTTTCATCACGAAGATGGGAGAGGGCTTCAGCTTGCTGTACTCTCACCATAAGGGTGAGTAGGTGGGCAAAGCGGCATAGGGTAAAGAAAGTGAGGCTATGAGATGATAAGTTAATTTAATAAGTCATTCTTTTTTAGTCTCTTTGAAGACATTTTCTGCATTTTACCTTGCCTAACTATTGAGGAGCAGCAGCCACAGCGCACTGCCCAGGGACCAGCTCCAATTCTGAGGCCACTGCCTTGGCAGGAGTGCTCCTAATACCTAAAATGAAGAAAAAGACTTTTAGTTAGTAATAGCAGACTTAATTTAAACATGAACATTTAGAGTCTGTGTGTGCTCACTGCACAGGGAGCAGATCAAAGGGCATGACACGGATCCCAAGCCTCAGCCTTGGTATGTTAAATTCTGTCCCAAAAGGAGGCAAAGTAGAAGGAGGAGGTGCAAGGAAGCTGTTGAAGTGTTAAAAAGGACACTGGGGGGGTGTCATGCCTCCCTCACAACAATCAGCCCTCTCTCGTCTCCTCCTATGGTCCATAATGCATCACTGCTGGAAAGCATGGCTCCCTCTGGTGCGAGCTGTGTGAAGTCTCGCTTAGCAGCTGAGGAAAAACAAATAGCTGACCTCAGCAGCACAGGGCCTCAGTGTGTTTAGGCTGCAAGGTCTTAGACTTGAGGGAATTAAGTCGTTCTGTGTGTCTGATCAACTCTTCACATTCCTGGGTTCAGACAAGCCATGGCTCGCAGTAAACACAGGAGGCAAAGCAGAGGGCACCCCTCCTAATTTAACATATATAAGAGGCCTTTAGTATAAACTGCTAAGAGGCAGCCAAAAATAAACACATGGAGTTTCTTTTCTAAGTTACTTAAGAAGTTACATCAGACTTGTGCAACACTTGTAATACAACATGAAAAACACACCCTAACGACAGAGGCCCAGAAGTAGTTGTCAGCATGAGTAAGTGGTCTCAGTGCTGCTCACGCAGTTTGTCGATGTGTGAGCATTTAGACTTTCACACACAAAAAATAGGAAATGGTGATCATTGACCGTGTCATTTACACTTACCCAGCCTTCTTTTTCTCCAAAAGCTAAACCACTTTGTCAATTCAACACCCAAAGGCTACCTCAACCTCAATTTTGACTTCAGTCATCAGGGTGGTTGTATGAACCTGAGTCTAAATGTGTAACATACTGTCTTTGGTTTTGGCTGGCAGCATAGAGGCTCGGCAAGATGCATCTCGTAGCCAGCCGGCCAAAGAGCCAGGCAAAATATGAAGGCAAAGCAAGTTTCGCCAACCTCTGCAGCTGCTGCTGCCAACAGCATCATGGCCAACGCCACCCCCCTGGCACCCTGCTGGCATCTGTGGTATCCAGAAGCTGTGGTTTTCCAGTGGAAATGTGATAGGGCCAAGTCACCATCTTGGGCCGCTGAAAGAATGTGTGTAGCCTCACATGCACCTGGTGTGGCCAAGAGGGGCTCCCTGTTAGGGACAGCAGACAGGCATGTGTGCCTGAGAGCCAAGTCATAATGTGCAAAGAGAAAATATGAAATTTCTGAGAATGTGTTGAGTTTCAAGTAGGAGGCAGAACAGGTCATCTGTAGTGACAGTAAGAAAGCTGAATATGCTACACGACAACACAACATTTAGGCTAGTAGTTACTACATGAGGGCTAAGTGTGCAGTTTCCCTTTATTCTTGAATGATTGAAACAGGAAGTAGAGGTCTGTGAAGTGCAAAGGTTTAAGACCACTACTTCCTAGATTTTATCGTTTTGACACTCTTTTTTTTTCTCAGCCTCTCATTCATCTTTTTTTTTTTTTTTTGGTCAGGGTCACACACTAAGACACCGGAAACACATTTTCCCATTTCTCCCCATCTTCCTGTTTTTATTCCTGTTTTTTTATCACTCTGGTTTCCATTGTGGCCTAACTATCTCTGAGATGGCCTCATAGTTGCACGATGGATGGATGTGAAATGGGAGGGTGAGATGCTTGCAACAAAGATGCATTTATTAGGACAGATTATCTCTATTAACACATCCTGTGGTATCACCACTTGTGGTGTTTCGGCATGCAGGCTAAAGAAAGAGAAAGGTCACATTTTATTGTAACTTGTGGAAATTCAAGTCATGTGGTGACTCCTTATTTCCAGTGTCAGCCTCCGGATATTTTGTCTTAAGATTCCCTGAGATCTGTAGTGTCTCTCTGCCTGTGTGTTTGTTTCAGCTGTCTGACCACCAAGTCCTCCCAGAGTATCTAACACTGTCTTGTGTGGTACAGTCAGCAGTTAAAACACATTCCATGGCTTCACACATTTCTTCCTTTTGGTTTTGTCTGTCTGCACGACTTCCCCCCCTACCGCCAGTGTCACAAAGGCCACATGGGGGATAATGTGCATGCCTTGATTTGTCAGAAAGACAGATTGTTGCAGTGTTATGTATGTTTGAGGTGGGGCAGATGGAGGGCCGTAACGACAAGGGAGGATCTGAGGTGGTTATGTGTTTTCCGGGCTGAGGCTACAAAATAAGATGCTTCAGTATAGCACTACCTCCCATGGCCAAGTTATTCAGTGCTGTTGGCCTCCTCAGTATCCAAGTACCTAGATCTTCTCTGAAAACAGTAATGGTGTTTCCAGTAGTCACACATTGAAGTCATTAAAGTTTCTCGAATAAAGCCCATGGGGCTTGGCATGGGATCCGAACGAGCAGCAGAGACGGGGGGAGTATGTCTTTTAAGAAGTGAAGGCGTGCATTCTTGCGGTAAGACACAGGCAGTTCCTTTACATGTTCTTCGCTTTACTTAATTTTCTCACAGGAATTGAGATTTTATGACCAATGGAGCACATGTTGGTGGGAAGATTTTGTGTTGGTGTGTGTGCACACACCCATATTAGCGGCCGACCTCTGGAGGAGATTAAGGGACAGACGCTGGTCGGGTTTCCTCCACGTCAGACCCATTGCTTGGGGATATGTTCTCCCAGAGGCACCCAGCCCAGATCAGTCCAACCTCCTTAACATCAAATCATTCTTCATGGATTGTGATCCAGAAAACTCTCTTGAGCTAATCATCAGTAGATGCTGGAGAATTCAAAATAAAAGAGATATCTAGGCCGAAATTACTTCATGCAGACTTCAGATATCAGCAAAACCCCTCTAGGCTGACTCAGTGGTCATGTAATGCAATAGATTTCTTAGTCTTCTTTTAAAGAGAATCCACTCATAAATAAATCCTCAATAACACTGTCCACATGTACAGAATTTCAACAAATTGACAGTTTTAAAAGTTGGGTTAGCAGTCAGAAAGTCATGTAGTTTCCCATTGGCAACACAGTAGATGTCTCACCCTGCAATATGTCATGCTGTTTGACCTTTGACACTGTGACCTTTTGTCACTCACCCGTGTGCAGCGCCGAAGATCCATTTTAATGTGAGTGAGGTCTCAGTTCTCATTTCATCAAGGCCCAGCAACACCAGAAGCTATAACACAGGCTCAAACTGTGGCCCATCAGGTTTAAATTAGCTGTAAATTTCTAAAGAATGTTTCCCTGCTCCACAAGTGGTACACTTTCACCCATCCCTCCGGTCATGGGGCGCTCTGTCATGTATCCCACAAATGCCTGGTGCTTTAAGGCAGGGGGTTATGCACGTGTGTGTGTGTGTGTGTGTGTGTTGCTGAAAGCTGAAAGCTGAAAGCAAGCAACACAGCTTCAGTTATCATATTTCACCACCAGAGAGCAGTGTTAACTCTCGATCAGCTCTTTCGCGCAGGAACTTTCTCATTAGTTTGTTCTGTTGCAGCACTCTGCACTTACTTCTGAATATCTTTAATGATTGGCTGTACCTCACCCAAAAGCAGTTTGACCTCTCTGTGACGCTCTTGCAAACAGCCATTCATTTACTTGCACTCCCCTCCCCCTGACTTCTCCCCCTCTCCAATGAGTTGCTCTCTCTTCATATGCTACGCTGTCCCCTCTGTCAACCCTCCATCAGGGAAGGATATGAGGGCTCAGCACTGTTGAGAGGCTCCTCTCCCAGGTGGATTCTCAGATTGCCGCGGCAGCCTTTGATGGTGAAAGGCGAGCCGGCTAGGTCTCAGAAGGATCCCCTGCAGGCAGGCAGGCACACAGACTGGCTCTCGTTAAAAAAGCACCACCTTTGTGTTCCCACAGGAGGTGGATGTAATTAACATAGCTTTAGTACTACCTGTGTTTTCAGCCGCCGTTGTCAAGGCTACTTCTGTTTGGGTTTTGTGTGTGTTTGGGAATGGCAGAGGTGGTGGGATAGGTGGGTGGTTGGATGGGGGAAGGCAGTGGTGTGCATGCACGGTGCGCGTGTGGAAATGCATATGTGTGTACGTGCACATGAGCACTATAGGGGTGGTACAACCCTGGTGGGCTGATGTAATGCTTGGGTCTGGTCTGTGTCTGTGCTCAGCCTTGGCAGTAGTTGGAGCTGCTCGAAAGTCGGTGGTCATTTAAAACCCCTGACCTATGCTGCCCCTCTGTTGCCACACCAGGGGCCCCCGTTTGTCATGCACTGACTAAAGTTTTCAGATTTCTCTTGTTACTCATGACGATAGTAGCAGAAAACAATTTTCACACTGAGCGACTGTGGTACTATATGTTATGATTAAGATGAACCACTTGAGCTGCAGAGTCATTGCTTAGGCCTTGTCTGTAAAATGTCCTTAAAATCATAAATCTTGAATCACGACATTTGAATCAAACATTTAAGAAAGTTTAGCTGACTTAATTTGGAAATGAAAGAAACTTCCCGCATGTCCACTAGCAGATTAAATTGTATAAATTTTTACAGCTTGTCCTCCCTGTCTTGTCACATTGCAGGATGTTCTTAAAGAATGCCAGGAGCAGATTGAGCGTGTGCTGGAGAGCAGCCTGCGCGAAGGGCGGCAGCAGCAACAGCAACAGCAGCAGACTCACAGAGGCCCCAGCGGGAAAGGCCTGGACGAGCTGGATCAGTCCTCCACCCCAACAGACGTCCGCGATGTCAACTTGTGAACCACCAGAGGGCATCATTGCACAGGATTTACAAATATATATAAAAAAAAAAGCATCATGAAAAAAACCTCAATTTTCTTAAAAGCAGAAAAAAAGAACAAAAGAACAAAAAATGTTAAAAACACAAGCCCTTTAAAAGAATAAGAACAATGCTTGCTAGTTTTTTTTGTAGATTTTCTGTTCTTCAAGTCAAAAACACCTGCCCACGAAATAGATTTTCTATGATGTTCTAGTCTAAAAGCAAGAAATTTGACACAA
Source organism: Argyrosomus regius (assembly GCA_946959425.1). Taxonomy (NCBI): domain Eukaryota; kingdom Metazoa; phylum Chordata; class Actinopteri; family Sciaenidae; genus Argyrosomus; species Argyrosomus regius. The sequence goes on from OX336886.1 coordinate 21,380,299, forward strand.
TGAAGCTCTGTGGTGCCTTGGATATACAGAAGGGAAGCCAATCATATTTGCATTCTGCCTCTGATTGTATAGTATGATCTGTAAGTTATATTTTAACCATAGCTTAATAATGAGGCTGTTATGGTAGAAATTGTGGAAACCATTCAAAAAGTTGCATACATGGGATCACAGTGGCGCTTCATTGTTTTTTTTTTTCCTCTGTTTTGTGTTATATGAGTATTATCACTATTACATTCGTAGCTGGTGTAAGAGAGGACAGATATTCGACCATCACAGGTCCATGTGTGCGTCGAGACAGGCAGAGGAAGCCGTGAGAACATTATGCTAAAAGTTGGTGGGTCCCAATTCCAGGGGAGGGACAGAATGATAATAATTATTAGTAGTATTAGTAATTATTATTATTAATATTATTATTGGACATATTTTGGAACTGAGTAGTAGAGATCAATAAGCTCCTTTTGTCAGGCTGCTTGTGTGTGTCAGTTTGTGGGTGCAAGCGTGCAAACGTGTAAGTGTAACAGTTTGCATGCCTGTGTGTGTGTGTGTGTGTGTGTGTTTGTGTGTGTGTGTGTGTGTGTGTGTGTGTTGTGTGAATGCTACATGTGATCCTGTATCTATATTAGCAGTGTGCATTCTATGGTGTGAGGCACTTGAGCAAAGTCAAGTCGTAGACTTACGCTCTATGTTAAAAGACTATGGAGCAAGCCGGGGCTACACATACTTTGTCCATCAGTATAACAGGGCATCTATGCTATATCACTGCCTCCATGCATTAATAATGCATCATGGTTCATTGTTGGCCAACAATAAACCCATGTGCATGGACTATGAGTGAGACAGAAACAGATTTAGCGAAGGAGGATACGGGCGAAGGGACTTTCCCTTAGAGCCCCTTTTATTTCTAAGAGCATTTTTCCTGAGGTGTTTCACCTCAGACTCAGAGGTCACGTGAGGAGTTTGTTTATTACTGCCATTTGGTTAATTAAATATTACAGATGCTTCGTTCTTTTTCACGTTGTTACGATATGGTGTTTCCTTAGTTGTGAAAGGCTGCTTCGAGTCTGGACAGAGTAGTAATGACCTCTCACATGTGCAAGCATGTATGGCACATGTGAAAACAGGAGAGGACGACGTCTTGAGGAAAGTAAGGCTATGCTTTTTAAAGTCTAGAGGATGTTAGTCTCCTCTGTGTTAATTAGCAGGGAGGAAACAGGGTGGGGCGTGGAAAGAATAAGAGAGACAGGGACAGTTTGCAACTAAGATGTCACTGTGGAACTGTGGAAGGCACGGCACAGGTTGGTAGGACAGAGAGCATTTTAGTGGTGCAGGAGCATGCTGCTGTGTAGGAGACAGGGAGGATTTTCAGCCAATGGCTGGAAGATGATAACAAACAAAAGACGCCCGAAGGCCTCACGATAAAAGTTTGATATCTGCATATTTGGATGGAATCAACATTAATTTCTCATAATGGATGTCTACAATGACACAGCTAAGTGAACAAAAGAAAAAAAAAGTTCTGGGTTTCCATTTACATGGAAATTAAATGAGGAACTAAGACTGTATGGTGCCAGATCATGTGAGCATGAACTTTCTTGGGGGGTGGGGTTAGAGGAGTACAGGATGATGATGATATACTGTCAATGCATCTGGAGTCCCACATAGGGTTGTTTTCAGCTCCCCTATATGATTTCAATGGCAAAGCACTTTGAGAACATGCTCCCCAGGAGATGAGTAAAATGAAATGCGTTGGGTGGTGATTGGAGGTGAATGGATGTTTCCTTTTTTTCCTTGTTAGCCTTTTCTTTGGTTTACTTTTTTAGGGCTGGTTTCCCAATCATCAGACATACCCTTGTCAAGCAAGAGTCAAATTAAAGGGCTTTCCACAACTTTTGATGAGAGGACATTCCGATCAAAAAAAAAAACAATTGATAAAAAAAAACAAAAAAACATTCCTATTCAAACAAAGTGCAAGTTGATGGGGAGTTCAGAGAATTTGTACAAATAGAAAACGCCATTATGAATTGAAAAATGCCTACACAGAGTTCACTGATCCATGGGTTCTGTTTGATTTTCTTTTATATTGTCAAGAAATGAAATATTTGTTTTTACTTGAATTTTTCTTCATATTTATCTGCATCACAGCCACAGATAGTCACACAGGGCAGCAATGAGCTACAAGAAAAGGTGGTCGTAACATCCAATATTTGCACATGTTCTTCAGAGGGCAATGAGGTTTGCATTTTTAAGACAGAGCAGAGCTTTTATTTCGAACCACCTTAACCAATGTGTGTTGCAGTGGTTGGTCAGTTTTTCATGGTGCTGGCTTGTGTAGTTCAGGCCGATTGTCTGTCAGTGAACACATCTGTCCCCTGTGAGCTTTGCTGCTTCAAATCATTGGCAAGGGGGTTCATCAACCAGACAGACATCAGCACAGAACAAGAGACAGATGATTTTTGTTTTGTTTCCTTTTGTTTTTTTAATGGGACACATGGCTTTGCCACAGTAAGGTGTCTTTGACTTAATGCTTGAGTTTTTTTTGTTTTTTTTTCTTCATGATGGTATGTGACTTTGCTGCGTGTATGTTTGTCAGACTGAAGAAAAATGTGGGGATCTAATGTTTTTTTTTCAGTAAAACTGGGCAATTTAATGACACATTTGCCAAAACATCCCCGTCTGAATATTTGATATGACCCCTTCATTTTGCCTCGGCCTGATGTAAGCTCTCTCCCAAACTTAATGGTTGTGATTTTCTTTTCCTGCAATTTATTGTTGCATGTGTTATATATTGAGACCACATTTTCAATTTGTGTTTGATATATTTTATGGGGTGACCAGACCCGCAAAAGGGTTTTTCTAAGATTTAGAGATACTGTATTCCAAAGTGAAGAGAGGACAGAGGAGGAGGTGTGAAGACATCAAGAAAAAAGTGTCAATATTTTTATTGAGTTATTGTTGTCTTTTTGCGCTGCTAAAAGCTATGAATTTGTTTCATTTATACAAAAAAAATAACATTACATAGTTGTGATGTGTCACTTGAGTGTGCTGCTATTTTATAAACATTTGTATTATAATATAATTATTTTACTGCTTAAGAGATACATTCAGAAAAACGAAGTAGATGGTGATAGAAGAACATGAAATGAGTATTCGACTGGAAATGTTCTTTGTACAGTTTGACAGTTTGCTTAGATAGCATGTCTCCTTTCCCCCTTTTTTTTTTAAAAATCTATTTTGCTCTCCTTCTTCAGTCACATTCTGCAACAGTGGTATTTCCTATACCTCAGGATTACTGGACAAAATAAAACATAAACAAATCCATCACCTATACCTCTGCAGTTAGGGAGCCTGGAACGGAGGAGAAAGATTACAGTGGGGGTGCGAGGGGAACAAAAGCAACAACAAATTAGCATTTTTGTGGACTATTCCCGCTGTTTTAGTGGGGAAACAACTTGCTCAGTGAGAGGGGAAACAGGAAATATGCAAGGCTTCCACTTGGACTTATCCTATATTGGAGGGGGGGCACAACAACATTGCAACGTGTTTTTTGGGGTGTTCATTCCGTAGATAGTCCAAGCATATTCACTTCTGTTCATGTTGGTGCTACATCTGACTTGTGTGCGAGAGAGGGAAAAACAGCATTCCTATGATGGCCAAAGTACAGTTCTTGCTTTATACAACCACAATCACTCTGAATGTCAGTAAATATGGATTTTGTATGTGAGAAAGATACGTTTTTGGTCTGAAATATTGTGTCTGTGCACCATTGTAACTGCCACATAATAATGGGTTGAGCTACACCTGTCACATCCAACCATAAATATTCTGATATCTGGAAGTTTCAATGGTGCAGATTTCCCTTTGAGTTGCCCCCTCCTCCACTATAACTCATATCATGTACCTCAAATGTCTGTTGCACAACCTCTGTTCAATAAACTTCTGCTTTAAAGGGTGTGACACCACATCAGCTCACTATTTCCCACGCCTGTGTTCCTTTTGAGCTCTGTGTCTAATTGTTTCATGATCAATAGACTTGTTTGCGTGACTATGTATTTGTGTGAGTCAGCAATGATACCGCAGAGCAAAGTTCAGCTGTACCACTTAATCACTTGAAAGCTACACAAAGCAGTGATGACAAACATGGGACAATATGTGTTCCACTGGCCAGAACATAAGGAAGACTGGCTATAAACAATTCGTGCATACGTGTACACGGGATGTACTGATATTTCAGCTCAGCCCAATTAATCATCCAACAAAAGTTAGGGAAATATTCCAGTCGGAAAAAAGCAGTCTTGACCCATGACCAGACTCCTTTAAGCCCCTGATGTCTACTGGGAAATAGAAATGTGATGGAGAAACTAAATTAAGAAATAACTCAATTTATAGACTCATATACTACATACAAAAAACAAAACAGGCCGGAGAAAAATAAAATCTGTAGACAAGGGAAAATGTCAACCTATGCCAACTAGTGGCTGCATTAATTCAAGCAGAGATTCACAGACATTACTATGGACAGACTACAGCACATACAAATATCTTTATAATCTAGATGTTATATTATAATTTAAGTCAATACCTTTTAATATGCACATTAAAGAATTATCACCTGATAAGTTATATTATAGGTTCATCATAGTTTTAGAGTGCATGTACATCAAGAGGTTTAATCCAAATTTAATCCAAACCTAAAGTGGGTCTTCATTCATTGGATGCCATCGGGGAACTTTTTCAGTTCTTCCCAGAATTTAATGTAGGCTAAATAGTATTTGTCCCTGTGTTCATTCAAGGTGCAATATGTAATAAATGTAATTAAAATTAAATGCATTTGGTGAATTACTTAAAAAAAAAAAAAAAACAATACAGTGAAGTTATTCATTTCTTTATATCCATCATTATCATGTCACTAATTGCTCTCTCCAGAAAGTAGTTGTAGAATATTATTACCTTTCACGGTAAATTTCAGTAATTTAGTCAATAGCTAGTTAATCAATAGCTTAGGCTTATAAAAGGCTGTTTAAACTGTCCCTTTCTTTTTTCTTTTCTTTTTTTTTATTAAAACCAGGTCGCATTGTTGCAAAACGTGACTTAATTTAAAAAAAAAAGAAGAAGAAACTTTAAAAGGAAAAAGAAAACTGAGCCAGAGACAGTTAATAAAATAATATATAATAATAAAATATAAACCAATGACAGTATAAATAATTCTACAATTGACTTTAGTTCTGCAACATTTAATTGATAATCTGTAAATTGATCATCTGAAACTTTCACAAGTGGCTCAATCAAAAATATTCTAACCACTGTAGCGTGTTCCTCCCAACAATGTTGTCCGGAGTGGTCCTCACATCTTACTCGGTTAACTTCAGTTCCTCTCCAGACGCGAGTCGACTTCAGCACAGTTTGTTTTTATTGAAGTATCGGACAGTTAATGCGATATTACTCCGTCTTTAACTCCCACAGCATGAGAGCGCTAACATTTGGGCTAACCATTGTCCGACAGTAAGTGCAGTTGACATTTAAAGTTTATGATAAACGCTTCATGTTGTTGCTCCCATCTATCGTGTAAGACTACAGTCTGTGGTCTCTCTGGACCTGAATATTAGCTTGTGTTGATACAGTAATAACATACTGATATATTCACATGTGTGAATATTTTTTATGTGTGGAAAAGTGATGTGAACCTTGTCCTATTTGTACTTTAAAACTAGTTACATGACTTAAGTTTGTAGTTATTTAGCTTTAACTAGCTGGATGCTAACCCTAGCAGGTGTCACACAGCGTACACTACAGACAGGTGTGCTCCTGTCTGTACCTGTACTGTGCAGTGACAGTGTCAGGACAGCCGATATTTCTAGCATAACAACATTCTGTGACAACCTCAACATACACAGGGCAGTCATTGCAGCGCCATGGCTAAGTAGTTAGCAGACAGTCATGACCCTTGCTCTTTATGGGTACTTTGCTAATTCAAGCCTGGTTTAGTGTGTGGACCCTGCAGTACCTCCTCAGGACCACCAGAGGTCAGAATGAATGAACTCAAGGTCTATTCTCCATCATCAAGCACAGTATAATCATTAAAATATGGTTTGATACGATAATAATTTGAATGTTGTAATAATAAACCTATGGAATATATATATGTGAAATCCATGTTTTCCTCCATCGGATAGACCTTTTTTCACAGTAGCCATTTTGTCATGAAATAGTAGGGTAAACAGGTGTTAATTAGTATCATTGGAAACCCCTGTGTATTTCATGGCAAGATAACTGCTGTGAAAAAGGTCTGTTGTTTGTGGGTCATATGTAGAACCGGTTCTACTAAATAAAACATCTCAATTAGCATGGTTAGTGTCGAAATAATTTATGCAAATAAAAACAGAATCCATAATTGTAATTTGATTAATTAATTAAGTCAATTAATTCCAGCTTCTTAAATCTAAAGATTTGCTGCTTTGCTCTGATATATGGTTGTAAATTAACTTGGACTATCTGTCATATAAAAAACAAGCTATTTTTATCTTCTGGGTAACTGTGAAAGGCATTTAGATAGATAGATAGATAGATAGATAGATAGATAGATAGATAGATAGATAGATAGATAGATAGATAGATAGATAGATACTTTACATACATTAAAATTAACCTATACTACAGTAAACATAATTAAAATGAACCTATAAGATAGATATGCATTTAATTAAACCTGTGCAAAGAAATTAAATCTATGCTAAGAAGTTAATTATATGCAGAGAAATTTGACATGTACAAAGAAATGAAACGTGCTAAGATCTTTACAAATAGAAAAATATGTAACAGTAAAAATAGAAATAAAACTTTTATAGAAATAAGAAATAGAACTACAAATAGAGATAAAATGTATATACTATTAAATTAAGCTGTAGAATTTAGCAGATTAATGGTTAATCAAAAATAATTGATAGATTAATTAATGAAAATAATGATTAGTTGCATTATAATCCTTTGGTGATATTACTTCCTGTTATTTGACATTGTAAATCATTAATTTCTTGCAGTGGGGAAACACAGTACAATAAAGAAGGCCTTCTACAAGGTAAAATATAATTGAAGACATCTGAATAAATAAGATCAATTACTCTCGTGCTTTCTATGTGTCTTACCTTTGTCTTCCTCCACACAGGTCAGGCTATAGATTCACACTTGTCTGAGATCGGGCTGCAGCAGGCCGAGGCTGCAGGCTGTTACCTGAAAGATGTCAAGTTCAGCAACGTGTTTTCCAGTGATATGCTGCGGGCCAAGCAGGTACAAAATTTTACTTCAGAGCACTGTGGGATATATAACAGTAGACATTAGTCCACACTTTCTTTGGGTTTATTTTCACATCATGTCACTTTGTGACATTTGTTTCTGTGAGAAATGTCAATCATAGAGGGGCATTTAGCAGGGCAAGAGTATGAATCATGAAAAACACCAACCAGTGTCTTCAAATGAAATCAAAGAATTCACATCTGGGAAAATATGTATGTGATGAGATGATTGTATATTATCTCTTCCAGACTGCTGAAACAATAGTGAAACACAACAGCAGTTGTTCCGGCCTACAGATGGCGTGTGACCCTTTACTTAAAGAGATAGTGAGTTACAATCCTTTTGTGTGATTTTTCATATTTATAGCAAAAGTATTTTCTGACTAAAACAATTACTTAATATACTTTATATCGACTTCAGAGCTTTGGGATAGCAGAGGGGGGACTTGTGAAGGATGTGAGAGAGATGGCCAAGGCAGCTGGTCAGTCGTTTCCAGGATTCACCCCTCCAGAGGGGGAGACTCAGGAGCAGGTGAGGCGGGGCTGTTGTTATTTTGTAATCTGGTCAGACTGAACCTCTTGTAGTGGACGTTTTACCACAAGCTTCAGGTGCCTAGGCTTTTCTTGTGAAAACTCATTGTAATCACGGTGCAATGAGGAAGGGAAACGTGAATTATTCATACATCTCAACTCGGTCCATTACCGACTTGATACTGTCCTTTAAGTGGTTTACATGATTACATGGTCAAAAAAAATATTGTATTAACATACTTATCTACACCTTTTTCTCTGCCCATTCACACTCAAAACTGTCTTACAGCATTACCAGACCTGTCGCAGACTGCAGTAAACTGTATTACAATGCAATCAATACCATACACTATTCAACATATACATTGACTTTACGCATAAATAATGGCAGAACATAAATATCACGTCATAACATATTTTACCAAATAAAAGTGGCTCCTACACCTCTAATACTTGATGAAAACGTAGTGCTCATGTGTTGTACGATAATCAATGAAATCTTTATCAGTATTGAACTCTATATAGGGGTCTGACCTGAATGCCCTGGTGCGATATACACATACTACCACTAGATGGCAGAAGACACTCACCTCCTCAGTCAAACACTTGTCTGCATGGATGCAACATGTCATGTCAGGGCCTCCTTGCATCCACATGATTATATTTCATTTGTATCTGCCAGAGCACTCGGTGTGAATCAGGAGGATCAAAGTACGTGCCCTTCCACTGTCAAACAACTGCAGAGTTTTCGTCACTGCCCTGATTAAAAAGTCACCACTTAGTGTTATTTGTGTTAGAGGGTGTGTGGGAGGACAGTATGTGTGTGTGTTGGTGGGGGTGGGTCGGAAGGAAGGATGTTCTATTTCAAAGGTACCTCGTCAGGCTTCATCTATTAGAACTTGGCTTGGACGTTAACTCTGGTCAAACCCGGTACGTGACCAGCACATGATGATGATTATGCAGATACAAAGATAGATTTGACGTAAGCACAGAGCGCCCCAATCAGTGTCGACTAGAGGCCTCCCTCCCCGTTTTCCTGAACGATTTACAGGTTGTTGTGTCTTGATGAAACTGCATTTGGCATGTGTGTGGCAATAGTTGTGACGATGTTGTTTTGAATAAAACAACCTTTAACTTGATGCAGGTGGTCATGTTTCCATTACGCATGCTGTGAGTGTAGAAAGGAAGTTCAAGAGAAGCATGGCCCCGTTCATAACAGACTTTTACTCTGTTCAGGTGAAGGAGCGGGTCAAAGAGTTTATGGAGAAAATGCTCCAGCAAGTTGGAGCTGAACACTGGCATGACAGAGGGGAGGATGAAACCTCCGTATCTGCTCCACCAGAAACGTCTCCTGTGGAGGGAAACGCAGACGACGGGGTCAGGGGCGTCCCTATCCATGCCTTGGTTGTCACCCACGGGGCCTACATGTGCGTGGCAGTGCGCTACTTTGTGGAGGAGTTACATTGCTCCTTGCCTCTTGGTTCTGACAAAGCACATATGTTCTCCTTAAGTCCTAACACAGGTCTGTGTCGGTTTATACTAACCATGAGAAAAGAGGGCGACAGGTTCATGTTGTCAGGAATCCGCTGTGTGTTCATCCACAGAGGGGACCATGTTAAACAGTAGGAGCTAGATGAACGTAGACTGAACACTGAGAGTTTACAATGTAGGTTATTTATAGGTCCTGTATTTATTTTTATTGGGTGCTCGTTCAAAATACAGTTTATTCATTTTATTTATTTAATTTTGAAATTGGCGGATGGACAGAGTTTTTATTGGTAGTTCAATATAAGCATGTTTTGAGTATAGAATTATCAAAGAAATGAGTTTTTTATTAGCTAATTAGGAAATTTAAAAAACGTATTTAGATGCTTTTTGTCATTAAAAACATTATAAAATACTTAAAATCACCAAAATATGGATCAAATAATACATATAATGCATCCTCAGTATTGTATATAGTGGCCTTCAACATAATATGTTTAATACTCAGATACTCAGGGTTTGAATGCTGTTTCATGATCTGAACACCTTCAGTTAAACTCCGATAGACGGTTTGTGTTGCAGGGTGATGTCATCATCACTTGTTACTGTCTGGCTGTTCATTACTGTAAATGTGGGCAGCTTTATGCTCTAATGAGTCTGTGTTTCTATATTTAACCTCCGGAGGTTCATAGACTTTATGTAGAAACACAGAGCGGAACTGTGGCAGTGTTGATTCTTTTGGTAATCAGTGACTCTTTCATTGTTTTGAATTAACACTTCGGTCAACAAGGTCAAATGAGTTCCAAGCAAGAGCGCACATATGCTTTGTATTCTCTGCTTTTTGCTTCACTCTGTAAAACTAAATTATGATAATGCCCATATAAATGATGAAAACGTACAGTATATGACTCCTGGGAATCATTGGGTCTCTGTAAATAATAATATGAAGAGTACAGTCTAGACCTACGCCATATGAAAAGTGTCATGAGCTAACCTCTGTTATGATTTGGTGCTATAAATAAATAAAATTATTGAATTACTGAATTAGATTGCATGAAAAAATATATTACAAGTTCAGCGGCTGTGATTGAAAACACCCTACTCACAGTCTTGAGTAATTTAGTATAAAAGATACACTATATATTTTATTTGTTTTTTATATATATATAATAGATAGTAGTATCTGTGGAAAACTTGCCAACACTAATAGAAGTTGTCTTTTTCTGATAAAACTCAAATCTGCCATACAGTCTACACTCTGTCTCATTTGTTCATCTTTGCAGGATATCTTTGATTTCACATAACATTTTTAGCCTTGAATGTTTTCATTTCAGTTATCATGCTTCTACATTTACATGGTTGTCTACATTTATTTGATATGCATTACTTCATTTGGACATTATTTGTCCAGATCTAATATTTGCCAGTTATATAACCAATTGGCTGTGTACATAATAACCATGTGTTTTTGTGGCCTTTTGCAAAATTCTTCAAGTAAGTTTTTTGTGCAGAAATGTTTATACAGAGCACTTTAAATGTAAATTTTAAGTAACTCAAATACTTGATACACATGATACATTAGTCATCGCCATAACCTGATCCTAATGAAAATGTGTACATGAGAGGAAAAGAAAGGACACAAGAACCACGTTCATTCCCAGTGCTTCTTTTTCCCTCAGAGTACAACGATTTGCTCGAAAGGAAATTACTTTTTTTGGTGATCTGTCAATATAGAAGTGATAATGGAAGCAACTAATAAGAGTGTGAGCGGTGGGACTAATGGGTGCAACTCTCGTCCAGTTATCGTAGAACACTATTGTCAAAAATGCAAAGCAGAAAACTCTCATTGGACTCCAACTACAATACACAGAGAGACAATGCACAGAATACTAACCATTTATTTATCCACATCAGAAATAAGACAACGTGAAATATATAAATAAAACAGTAGGCTAAGAAGGAAGTCATTTACACATTTCAATAAATAAATACCTTTTCATTGCTGTGACTATTGGTGTCCGGCACCTGACATAATTTGATCCTGTTGTGTCATGTTTGGCTGCAAATGGCAAATGATATTTTTCAGTAACAAAAAGTATACACTGGTGGATTTAGTTTTTAAACTCCTGTTATTAAGCGTTACTGTGTCAACAAATTTGTGTATAAATATTCATAATTGCTCACAGATTACACATTTTTACATATGCAACACTAACATTGCCACATCTGGTTTAAGGTTTAAAATTTAACTGACAAAAGAGGTTAAAGGACAGCAGGACACTGGACCGAACTCGTTGCATGATCATGTAGAATGTTGCCAAACTTATCCTTCGTCTGCTGTTCAAACAGAAGATCTGCACAGGCTGTGCTGTAACAAGGTTTTATGAGTACATTTCCAAGTGTAATAGTTCCATAAAAACAAATTCTGATTTTTTTTTTTTTTTTTTTTTTATTCAAGGTTTTATAAAATGCTCTTTTCTCAGAAGAAGTAAAGTATTTGGCCTCTAGTGTCAGTTTGACCTCTGTAAGTCATTATGCGGCTTTTACACATACAGCAGTCCACAGGATAGGTAGATTGTCTACAAATACAGTATCTACTCCCACTATGCAGTCAAACATGAAGTGAGTTTTCAAAACAAACATAAAGATTGCAGCCCCTCTTGACTTTTCACTTTTTAAACCCAAGTTCAGTATTTTAGTCTTGCGCTGCCCGGTCTTCAATATTAGTCTTGAAAGGACTGACAGGCCCGTTGGGCTGTAAGACCCGCAGGGGGTCGTCACAGGAGGTGATGGTCTCTTTGGACACAGCGCCGGCCTGGTCTTGTTCAGGCTGCACATGATCTTCATCCTTGTGGTCCTTGGCAGAATGTGAGGGATGTGATTCTGATCTTAAAGGATCAGAGGGGTTCACCTCCTCGCTCCTCCTCTGTCTCTTCACCAAAGGACCCAGGAACCTCTCTACTAGGGCTGAGGAGGGCTCAGGTGGCTCCTGGTTAGCAACTCGCAGCTCAGCTCCTTCCAGTTTGAGCAGTCGGCCCCCACTTATCGAATAAAACACATCATGGTGGTTCGCCAAATCTAACCAAATGCGCTGGAAGAGACAATCTTTGTTCCTTTGCCTCTGTGGTAGAAAAAATGCAGACAAATGCTTACTCCTACTGTTCACTCCACTCATTTCTTGACTTCACTCAAAATAAGTACATCTAAAAAATACTCACAGTGTTGTACAGCTTTCCCTTCAAGTCCATACAGAGGAACCGTCTTCTTCTCAAATCAAATATTGACACAAAGTTGCTTGTGTCTGTTCTTACTGGCAATATAACTGTAAGAAAACAGGTTTAAACATGTTACCAGCAGTTAGAAATTGAAAACAAAATGTCTTATTGAGAAGGAAAGGAAAGAAAATATTTCTGTATACTTAAAATAGTTTTAGAAACGTCCTTTAAAATGAACATTACTTGCTGCCAGAAGTCTTGCTTGTTTGTGTGGATGACAAGCAAAATATACACACCTAAATTATAGATTTGTAAGTTTATATGAATGAAATATGCCATGCAGAATTTATGTATATTTTGAAACATTTTAGGACATATACTGTTTGTTGCACTCTGGGAAATTAAATGATCAAAACTGGGCAAAGTTTATTATTAAATTAAATTATAATAATTAATTTAGTGTTTAAAAGGCTTTTATTTTCTTGGAACTGATTATCTAATTTGTACTGAAATAAACTGTGTTTTATGGATATAGGCAGACATACCCAGAAAGTGTCTGTGAATGCCTTTTCTCATTGATCCACTCAGCTCCAAGTAGAAACGTCCCGTATGAGCGGATGCATCTGCTTGTGCTCCTGTGTTGAAGTTGCTCTGCTGATGCTGTAAAAGTTGCTCTGGGTCCCGGAGCCTCATTGTACAATCCACTGGTACAGACACATGTACAGCAATCAGGATGAGTGAGAGGAAAGCCGGTTGCATGATCAATGGGGATGCCGTGTTGTCTTTACCCTAAAGGCACAAATGTTCAGAATGGTGTGTGGGTAGCTACTGGAGGAGAAGAAAGTCCAGCTGGTCTATTTAAACAGAGGGTCGATAAACTGGCTAACTCATTTACCAACACGACTCAAAGCCTGCCTGTTTTTCTGTGGTTAAGGGTTGCCGAGGTGGACTTCCTGCAGGCTCCAACTGGTGAAACAGTTTGTCTGTATATATATGTATAACAGAGCATAGTTTTAATGTAAATGTAAATAGGTCTATGCAAAAACATTTTTCTGCCATAGATGGAAGCATAATTAGCTCTGCTCTTTGTTCAAACCTAAAATAAAAAACAACGATTAAACCTGTAACTTAAGAGGCTGGAGCACAGAGGAAAAAGAGACAGCAGAAGATATGAAAGCCTGATGGAAAAGAAGAGGTGAGGTAAGCCTTTCCAAACTAGTTGAAGTTTGTTTACTTGAAAATTCTCCACAGTATTTCTCCTGGTCACAGTAACATTACAGGAGCATGGAAGGAAGGATTCTTAAAAGATTAAGAGTTCAGTAAAACCTGCAGTATAAAGAACTTACTTGTTCTCGACCCTCATAATCACCACAGGCCAAAATCAGTAAATTATACCTTTGCAACTTAGGTATAAATCAAGGATCAATTATATAATAATTAGATTATTTTGTGTCACTGTGTGTTGAGTCAGAATGACTCATACCTTGTTATTCATTAACTCTACATACCTTCCCTAGCTTCTCACTTCCTTTGACTAGAGGTGTATTGTTCTGCTTTGTGTCATTTTTGGTTGTTTTCAGATTTTTACATTATTAGAAGAAAAAAAAGAAGAAAATGAAAAAAGAAAATGTCCTGAGCTCTTGACCTCACAATCCCTTCAGTGACAAACTTTAGAAAGCGTTTATATTCTAAAGTTGTCTTTTTAAAGATTAAAGGTTTTCGCCCAACATTGTTTCATAATGTTAATTACAAAATGTAATTTAATTGGAACTTGTGATTAGAGTCACAGTCTGTGCTGTAAGTAATATTAATATAGAGATAATGAGATAATGAGCAGATGCATAACTAAATTTTGGACTCCCTGAAAGAATATTACACTACAGTGTTGGACTTGAACACTGTATTTATTAAGGACCGAGCCAGGAACCTGGTAAGGTCCTTATTGTAATTGTTTTACTTATATTTTAATGCCAAATAACAGAATTAAACCTAAGAATAACTTAATAAAATTAAGAATATAACCCATAAAATAAACTGCAATATGGACTAATTTCTGTTTCAGTTTCAGTTCATGTTTTCTCTAAGTTTACTGTCACATACTGTATGTCAGTGTTGCCCCCCTTACCTGTCGTCATGCTTCACCAGAAGAGGGCGCCACATACTGACTCTTGGTAATTCATTGACCATGACTTTGGCTTGAGGTTTAACATTTTCACTGGCACTCATAGTCCCTCAGTTCCCATAATGATCTGCGTCATTCAGGGTGAAGAAGCATGATGAAAGACACATGCAACTTTAAAGATATGAAATTACAACAGCTTTTACAAAACGTCTTTTATTATCATCTCAGGAATACAGTTGACTGCTGTGCACAGCACATACGTACAAAAATAAAAGGAAAACCATTTGTAATATAGTATTTTACTTACTCGTCATCATATTTTTCAGAAACAAATGATTGGAGAAGTCTGTTGTTTCAAACTAATTTACAATCATTTCAATAATCGGAACTAAGGCAGAAGGTGAGGTATATGTTAAAAAAGAGGAGGGGGACTCAGAGGAAGCACTCTCCCCTCAGTGCAGGAATAGAAAACTGAGAGAGAAACACAAAGGCTGCCGGCACACAGGGACACACACGCACACAAGTCTGATCCCAGATCCTCCCACAGACCTCCAGTTCCCTGTGAACCAACAAATTTTAAAACCAGCTGAACAGGTATGAGAAGCACAATGGCAAAATCCAGACACTGGATCTTTAATCAAAGAGGGGTAACACATACTTAGTCCATTCAGAACTCTATATGTATGATAAAGGAATTTAGGAAGTAAGGGTTAATGTTGAAAGGTGCTATGCGTCTTACCATTAACTACCCTCTCTCAGTTACTGCTATATCATACAACCTTTTCTGCCCTGACACATCATCATGCAAAAGTTGTAGAACTTGTGACAGAGTAATATTTCCTTTAAACTTTCAGTTCTCAAGCTTTTAAAATCTGACACCAAGTTAAGTTGCTCTCGGTGTCAACTTATCAGGTGTCTCTTACTACTTGAGAAGCCATTGTAGCTTTACAATTCCCATTCTGCCATTCAACTCATCACTTGTTGTGCTGACAGTGTCCTCTGAAACATACCATAATAAATCAGAAATGACATACAGTAATTAACACAACGATGTCATCAAAAACAAGTACTTTTGATCTTGCATGTCAGCTTGTTTTGATGAAAGGGGTAGCAAGGGAAAACATCTACCCCTGCTCAGTAAATTGCACTCAAAAAAAAAAAAAAAAAGTTTTGCACCTTTTGTATATTTTGACAAATTAGCCAAAATACTTCTCCAACCAACTCCTCCTCACAGCCCCAAATTCAGTCCCGAAAAAAAAAGCTACAAGTGATCATTTTCAAGGCTGATCAGTCAAAATGAGTAGTAAGATGCTCAAGTCAAAAAAAGAAATCCCCCAAACATAATTATCAGTGGTATCAATCCTCAAAAACATTAAACATGACATCCTGGGGGTGTCAAGTTGCTCTCTTGGATCACAGTATTCAGTCCACTAGACAACCTGTTTAACTCAAGTGTCCCTTTCCTGGAAGCATTAGATTCTTTTTAAGTGACCTTTTGCTACATAATCATCAGCTCAAACCACAGTCAGTGCTTGCTTTTGACAGACATCCCTCTGCGTTGCCTTTTTCTATCCCTTTCGTCTTTATCCTCTCCCTTGAGGAGAGTACAGTACATCGGCTTGCACAGTCAGACAATGCCCTGTTATTCCTGACTCAAGGTAAATTGATCTGATACCATCTCTACTGTCGCTTTGGCAGAAACAGAACATGACAGGAGCGTGCTCAGTTGGACACATGCACACATACACCTACATACAGACTACACATTCGTGCTACTAAACATAACCTGGAGCTTAAAGGGCACGTAAACCATCGCTCACAGACATTTCGTCAGTGTGTTACAGTAATGTTAGAAAGGGCATGAGGTATGATAACGTATATTTATAAGAGCCTTGCTACTTTCTTTGAATCACATTTCACCAAACTGACATGACTGGTGGTTTGCTACTTACAGAATATTGCAGGTCAAGTACCAAAATACAATAATTTAATTGAAAATTATTTTAAAAAATCGAGCACAATCACACCTCATTTCAACATTAAATAGACTCTGCTCAGAGATACAAGAAAGGTGCCGAACGTTTTCATTGCGCATTACAAGACAACCATTCTCGTCTTAATCAAGAAGTAGCCTAACAGGTGCAGAGCTCCATTAAAACAACAAGGTAAAAGTCATTGAGATGGACCAGAAAACATGCCTACATAAGTAACACAAAGTACAGAAAGCCCACATCTTCGACCTTGGTACAAAAATGGCTCAGATGAGTAGGACAGGAATCCCAGGAACTGTCCGGTCTGACATCAACAGACGAGGGGCCCACTAGTCTGATGCTCAGGTATTTTACCCCACATTATCCACATCCTCGCCAAGTTAAACAAACAACCTGTGCCATATGCAGAGTCCCATATAAGTCCTCTATACATCATTGTTACCTTCAACTTTGCTTGCTCTTTGCACCCCCCACCACCACCCCACCCCACCCCACGCCACCTCACCTCGTCTCCACAATGGAAAACTATCTGAAAGACGAGCGCGAGCAGTTGGTGAATTCAAGTATGGTATGCTGCATACACAAAGCCTAAATGGACATCACTAATGTAACCCTTTGGTTCACTGCTTTTTGCAACATTGCTCTTTTTTCACAAGAAGCCATCATTCTGAATAATGCATAAATAGCTTAAAAATCAGGGATCAGTAAGCGCAATCTACATCATCAAAATGTCAAGACAGACTGAGTTACCTGAAGTATTGTTCACAAATCCCAAAATCATGAACTCTGAAGCAGTCCTCTCTAAACCAAACTGGAGTATTTGAAATTAATGCAGCAGACCAACATATTCACAGTGGATTGACTACTCAGTGACATCCACTGTAATTTCACTTCATTTCTCCAGAAAAACATTACTTTAAGTGCCAAATATCATCAAACCAGTGTGAAAGTCAAACAGCTACCATCGTTCCAACTCAAAATTTTCCAAAACAATATTGAATAAATTAGTGTGTCACCAACAAACAGAATACCAAGGCTACAGACCAGATGCAACAGATTGACTCAATTTGAACTGGAGGGAAATATAACATACAGCAGGCAGAAATGGACAACATTTTGCTTCATAGTGTCAGGTCTATGATATTCTGTTACACAGACGCCCCCTCGACCTCCCACAATGATTTAGAAAAACATTTGAAATGAAGTAGCTCTCAAACCGAGCAATTCCACATACATAAAATAAAAGCATGCCCACATATATAGTACATACTTACACACTCAATCTGGCCTGATGATCCGGCTACAAAATTTGTGAAATTAAAACCTGGGATTGTCAAAGCTCCCATGATGGGGGGCAGGGGTGGGGAGTGGGGGTTGGTGCTGACTCTAAATCTAGCTTTCCATATTAACAAGAGACTCCACTGGGTCCTGTGCAGCATAGAGTCTCAATTACTTAATTGATCTAATTATGGAAAGAAAATAAAGTGGAGAAATCTCTGGCCCTCTAGGAATTGAGCTAAAGCCCCCCAGTGGTGTCTGAGGGAGTGATGACTTGCGTTTCGTTCCTATTTCTGACTTAAGCACCACGTTTCTCGCATGCTAGGGTAAGGGGGCCGCAAGTAGGAATTCAAGGCACCACCACCTCATGACGAAGCAAGAAAAAACGCCGCCATGTTTGCAAGTGCTCTAGTTGCCCTGACAGTGACAGAGACGATCAAACATGGAGGATGGGGAAACGTTGAAGTCCTTGATGGATGACAACAAAAATATTTTTAAGCAAACAGGCATTCTTCTCTGTAGAAATTTCATGCACACATTTCTCTTTTCTTCTTCCTCTTCTTCTCAGGATATGGTGCTTTGAGGTAATAACGTATCCATTTCATTTCCAAAAGGATGAGCTGTCATCCACTGACAGGGCAAGGACTCAGCCAATTCCAGCAAGCACCCATATAAACTGAGGGGATAAATGATGCCTCTCCATCCCTTTCATATCACAAAATGATGAAAATCATAAAAGCAGCAAAGAATGGCATTTCCATCATTTCTAATACAAAGTAAGCTACCCAAATATACATATAAAGTTTGAATAAATACTATCAGATATAGTGGTATTTCTTTCTTTTACAGTCCATTTTGTCTTTTGTGTTTGTATGTACGTATACGGTATTTATGTTACCTGGGAAATAATCCACATGTGCAAATAAGGTTGTTATTGCCAGTTTTTGCTCATCATATTCGGGGTAGGAAGTGCGTTACAGTCATGGCAGTGGTGGCCTTGTTGCCCCTCTTCACGCGGCCATGCTTGCTGAGTGCTATGTAGGAGCCTCTGTAAACCAGAGACTCGTAGGCGTTGTAGTTGTTTGGGAGCAAGCTCTCCTTGAACTTGCACTCGTCATGGAAGACTGTCTGGAGAGGACAAAGAGACAGACAGCGTGCATTTTAATGAACTGATCAAGAAACAGGCTGTTTGAAGCTATGATGGCAGAAGATTAAAAAGCTCTTTTCTGACCAACGCACAAAAATATAAAGCTAAATTTAGATTACACACAGCAATGGGAACAATGAATGAACATTATGTTTTAGAGTTATCCCTGTGCAGCCTCCCAGCAGCACCAACTCCTCTTAAAGGTGTACTGAGTAGGTCTTTTAAAAATAGGTATTCATTTAATTTAACTGTACACAGTGAGCCAAATGATCTATTAAATCAGCTGATATTTTGCACACACAAAGAACTTCTATTGAGTTTTGATAGTCCACTCACAGAACTGCTGAACTAGTTTCACATTTTGGGGCATTTGCTCACTTTCTTGCTGAGAGTTAGATTAGAAGATCGATACAGCCAGGAAACAATTAGCTTAGCTGAGCATAATGACTGGAAAGAGAGGGAAACAGCTAGCCTGACTGTGTTCAAAGGTAACAAAATCTGCCTGAAAGCACCTCTAAAGTTCACTAATGAACAAATGATGTGTTGTTCGTTTATTCTGCAGTCCAGCCTGAATCTGGTAGACAAAGGCAGACTACCTGTTTGCAGTCTTAATGCTAAGCTAAGCTAAGCTAGTTGTTTCCCGTCTACAGCTTCGTATTAAACAAATATGAGAGAGGTACCAATCTTTTCAACTTATTCATTTAGTTTAGAAATTAGTCATAAAACACTAAAACTAAGGAACGTTGGTTCACTGATCAAGTCTCTCTATATAAAATAATCTCTAAATACAATATCTATGAAAAAACAATACATCTGAGCTGACAGCGCATGACAATGTACAATGTACAGCAGCAGAGAAAATACTCTACATCAGAGGCCATGTGGCCTAATTCAATCTCTTATCAGATCATCAGCCTGCTCACAAGCTAACGCTTCATCACTCATGACTAGATAACTGACTCACATTCTGTCTGTCAAATATGTTGGCCACAGCAAGCAAACCAGGGCCATGTGTCAGCAGGGCTCTACTAAACACAATGTTTCCTCCCCCCACCACCAGGAGCATTTATATATTAATAGCTGCCATTGCTGTAGAAGTAACAAACAAATGATGTCTTTTAAAGGTTTTCAGCTGTAATTAGGTAAATACATCTTATCTGTGTGAAGGGGATAAAAAAACTCAAGTTCAAGTGTAATTAAATTGTCATTTTAACTATAAGAAATTGCAGCTGAACAACAACAAAACATAAAAAGACATCAAAAGGGCATGCATGCATCGAAAAAACTGCTTGCAATAAAAGATCTGAGTTTGGATTTAATACAATGCATTTGGCAAAGTAAAAGGATAAAAATAAGATACATACACAGTGGATTCACTCATGTACAAAAAACTTAAAGAGTCCTTTTTCTCTTAAAAACTGCATTTCATAGGGACTACACAAAACATCCAACATATTGAGCAGCCAAGCTAAATTAAAGCCTTTGGGAACTTAAATTCACACACCCATAAAACCATTGTCTACTGTCTGAAATATACAGGGATTTTTTTTTTAATTACAGCTGATTATTGCCATCATTGCACCTCTGAAAATGCTCACAATGATTAAGAGGTTTCTGTCTGTACTTCAGCCATTTAAAACTTGAAAGAAAAAAAATGTTCTAAGAAATGTTCATATATCCTCACTGGTGCTCTTACACCTTGTACAAAATCCTTAGCCCCATCACTGTTATCAAGAGCGTGTTAAGCCTGTGTCCCATCAGTTGAGAATCAGTTCACTCATTACAAAATTAGGCATTCTTTGAGGATCAAAAATCCAAAATGGTGCTGTGCATCAAGGTCTCTTTAGAGTTCCCACAACACCTTAAATGGAGCCACATTTACACACAGTAGCATGTTTTGTAATATTGGATGCTTCTTGAAAGTGTCACAAGCACAACTGCAGTGTAGGAAGCACTCACAAAGCTATGAGTGAACCAACTCTTAGGAGACATGTTCATGTTCCAAGTCAAATGTACGTATTTTAGAAAGATTTCAGTTTTTTTCCTAACGTTTAGAGGTTATAGATGGGAGAAGTTGCTGCTGCTGCTGGCAGTCAGGTGGCCGAGTTGGGCCTTTGCCTCCCAAGATGTGTGTAATGTGCAAACTGCCCTGCAAAATAAGTGCTTTGCCGTTAAAATCGATTTCCAGCTCTGCTGACAGCTTTCTTTGCGTCGGGGGGGTTCCCTCCTCCTCACACACACACACACACACACACACACACGTTTCAGACGTGCAACCCTGCATCTGTTAACCTCATCATTATTTACCCGTAGGCCACCAGGCCTTTAAATAGAGCTTTATAAATTCTTGATGAAATTAAAATATATGGATTTCACAACACATAATGAGCAGCCGCCCTGCTGGCAGGCAGATAGGGCAGAGAGTCCCATCCCAAAATATGACCGATCGAGCTGTGAAGTGCGGACCTATTTTCAGGATCCCATTAACTAACATTGCTGGACAATAAATGAAATACTGTGCATACCTACCGTTCCGTATAACCTCCCACGGCTGTTCATTGCGACAAACAACTCACTCTTCACCCCATATAGGCTCACCACTCCTCTCTCCACCGTAGAGATCTCAATTAGACCTGATGCAGGACAAAGAATTGTTACATTAGAGCAATAAAAATAAAAATGTAATTAAATACCAGCCGCTCCTCCTGGTTGATTCTGTGTTTTATCATGGTGGCTGTAGCATTGTGTGCCTCTCTCTCTCTCTGCGTCTATGGGTGTAACCTTGCAGATTGCTGCGCAGCATGCCGAGCC
The DNA here is from genome assembly GCA_946959425.1 of Argyrosomus regius. Taxonomy (NCBI): domain Eukaryota; kingdom Metazoa; phylum Chordata; class Actinopteri; family Sciaenidae; genus Argyrosomus; species Argyrosomus regius. The sequence continues at coordinate 21,402,165 of OX336886.1, forward strand.
TTTGTTCTGCATCTTTCACCCCATCTTTAACATTTGCACCCAGGCGCAGTGTCAATTAAGCGCATTCTGGTTATTGCAATAATTGCAGTAATTGCATTGACGTGCACGGCTATTGGTCTCTGGACCGCCCTCACAGGGGCTGCGTAAAAATAAGTTGTGTCTAAAAGCGTCCATACATTCATGTCATGGTTGAGCTTTGGGAGGAAGGGGGAGGAAAGGGGGTGTTCAGTACTGATGGATACTTATTTTTTAATAGATTTGTCTTTGCCGTGGAAGAAATTCAATTCTCCCTCAGTGCCGGATGACATATGATCATGCAAATTAATAGAGGGGATAGACTAGTCTGCTCATCACAGATCCATGCTTATTGACTCTGCCTCTCTTTTATGTCTATTGCATTACATTGGTGGAGGTATAACTCACTGTACTGGTTTTCATTATGTACACCGTTTATCCTGCCGTCGGGGAGGATCTGAAGGTGAAACCCGATGCCCACGTTGCAGTAGAGCCTCCGCACTCTTTTGATGCCCAGCAGATAGTCACTCTCCCAGTTCAGCTCCGGTTTCTCCCCGGAGATCCCCAGTACAGAGCGGGAGAAGAGGGTCTCCCATCTTTTCTCCAGTAAAGTTGCATTTGTCCTGCTGCTCGGTAAAGGGTACGCTGACACGATCCCCAGCAGAAAGCCCAGGAGAACCACCGCGGTCAGCGTCCAGTGCGGCGTGCCGGCCTCGCAGGACATACTGACGAGGAGCCTTTGCGCAACGGCCATCCGGTTTACCTTCGGGCCACGTGGTCAAAATTAATGACCCTAAAAATACCGCTCTTCTTGTTTTGCTTCCTTCGGCATGCTGGCTGAGGGTTATTTTTGGAGCGCAGATCCGGGCTTTGGGCATGAAACGCAAGCCCCGGTGCAGAGGAGGAGAGGAGACGGGAGAGTGCGCGGCAGAGCTGGAGGTGATGGTGATGGTGATGTTGGTGGTGGTGATTACCATGTTTTGCAGCTCCTCCGCGCCTCTCTCTCTCTCACACACACACACACACTCTCTTTCTCTCTCTCTCTTTCCTCCTCTCTCTGCCTCCCTCTCGGTAAGAGTTCAGAATAAATCCACCACCACTCACCAAAAACCCTGTTTCAACCTCGCCATGGCTATCGCATCCCTAGATGACATCATGCTGACTTCACCGCTGGGACAATACAAGGGTAGTGAGGGTGCTGACAGCAGGAAAAATACCAACTCTGTTGAGAGTTGAGGGGAATAGTCTACTGTCAGTGCTGGACTGGAAGGGGAGAAAGCTTATTGGTGGTGTTCAGCGGCCGTGGGACGCGATGGGGCACTGCCGGGCTGCTCCCAAATTGGGTCGGTGGTCATATGTCTGTCAGGCCGCTTCCTTATTTAGAAGGAAGGTGTAAAAACAGGCCCACTTGTCACCGGAGAGCAATGACAGGGCTCTCGTGGTCCCAGTTCTTCTGCTGCACCGTTCAAGAACTTTCCCCAGCACGATCTGTGCTTTTCTGGGATTAAAACGACACATCTGTTGGACCAGAGATCCAACAAGGTGCCGCGAAGATCAGGGTTCAAGACCCCCGGCGCCGGGTAGCATCCGCCCTGCTGACGTGTTCTTGAGCAAGACACCAACCCCCCCCCCCCCCCCCACACACACACACACACACACACACACACACACACACACAAACAGACACACACCCCTCAAAAGCTCCACACAGCGCGGTTAGGAAACAGAGAGGCCCCGAGTGGCATTTTAATAAAGTATCATATTTTTATAAGTACACCATAACCCGTGCATTTTCCCGTGGTGCATTCGTGAGAACCACGAGGAGCAAACTGGAGAGGCCTGTCATGAAATGGCACACATTGTCAGCATGCCATTCCCTGCAACATGAAAGCCTATCGTCTTTTCCATGTAATAGATAATGCCACTAACAGCATGCCCATGCGTCAGTGAGGCCAGCGCAGTTGCGCACCAGCAGTCTCTCTTGAACACATCAGTTCCCCGAGATTTCCAAAGGATGGCACCATTTCCAAGTTCATTTTCACCACTGCTGTTCAGCCTTTAGTCTGTAGACCAAACTGCATACAGATTTTTGGACATTGTAGGCTACGAAGCACTCACTTCAAAAGAAAGAATTAATATTAAACACATATTTAAACTAAATTAACTGATCCACGCTATGTGGTATTTTAAAGTGTAAACACTGTATGCAATGATGACCAATAATGTGTTAAAATCAGTCAAGGACAACATCTCATTAACAATGCAGTTCTTTTATTTTGTATAAAATCTATTTGGTAACTGCAGATACACAATCTGATGGATGTATAAGGAAAATGAAATACAACTTTTTGTTATGACTGAATGCATTTTATGACAAAGAAACAAGTGACTGAAATCTTGTGACAAAACACTGCAATTAAAAAAGAAAAAAGAAAACCTGATTAATCCCATCAGAACACGATGACTTCTGGCCTTAACACAGTCGGACCATTGGCACTTTTTTTTTTCTCTCTGAAATTACACAGGACATTTGGTTGAGAGCAGACTGAAAACAACTCCAGCCATCAAGTTAAAATATATCTGCTGTGTTTATCTGTTAAGTTTAACAATAAACAGATCTGATAAAAAGAAACAAGTGGTTATATAAGACCCAGATATTGACAAAATGATGCGTTTTCTTATTTGCACCAGCTGCACCAGACAAATAAAAAAAAACCCACAAAGTATCTCAGTTGCGTGACAGGAAAAAAGTTTCCAGCTTAAATAGGCTACATGGATAGTGACCACAGGGGCAAATCTGCAGCTGATTTGAAATATACTGGCAACAGACACCAGCTATAGACTCTGTGATGTTATCAAAGCTACAGGAGAAAGTGGGAAATGTTAAAATAAATTATAGCTTTGATGATGCTTCTATACCACATCTATACAAATAATTTATCTTTTTCACAGAAACAGCCTTCACCCTCGCACCTATGAGAGATGCCAAAGAGGCCAATAGTTTAATACGTGCTATTTTTGTAATAAAGGCATAAATAAATACATATGTACAAAAAAATGTTTGAAAAATGTACAGGCACTTGTAAAACAACTTTTTTTTCTGACACTTCAGCTACTGCTAGGCAATATTTTCCTGTGCGTTTCCGGGCTGAAAAGGATTATTCCATTGTGTGACTGGTTTGACTCTGCAGCAGTGTCAACATGATAAACAAATCCTCTGCCGTTTTTACTTCACCCACACCTCCGGCAATAAGATCCTTCAGGGCTATTTGTATCTGCTGAACCTAATTCATCACCCCTTCGTGCAGGATCAGACAACCTGGATACAAAATGCTCAAATTAACTCAACAAAACAAGCATGGTGTTTACGCTGATCGGCCACAATACATTGAAACGAACAGCAACATATGGGCCAGGCTAAAGTCAATACAGTTTATCATCAACCAATGTGAAAAAACTGCACACACTTGAGTCATATCGCTTTTCATTAGCTTAATCAGTATATTACTCATGCTTTCTCACTGTCTGTCCTCCATGTTATGTATACACACACGCATGCGCACACACACCTCAACTCAGCTTGTCCTTCAGCCAATCAATATACAGTGCCTTCTCTCGCATGATTTTCAGTAACCAAATATTTCCATTGACTGCATTACATTTTTTTTTTTTTGGTCTTTCAGGAATGGTGCTTTGAAATGGGATCCCATCAGCCATCACCCTACATGTTTACATTACATAACAAGCCCAACTGGATGTCCTAGATTGTCATTTGAGAATACAGTAAAATGTGGAGGTTTGGGCAGCAGGTTAAGTGTTTTTTTAGTGGCATTAAGGACAGGATGTGATTCTAAAACAAAAAGGTATTAACCTGAGACGACTGTCCTGATCAGAAGAATAGTTGGGCGTGATGAGCAGTCCACTAGACTAGACTACTCTTGATTATCTTGAGAGGCCGTTTGATGCAATATTCCCAGTTCCAGTAAACAGCTTCATTCTTAAAACCACCACAGTCGATAACCTCACCTGAACAGGTTGCATAACAAAATTCCCATAGGGATATACAGTAAATTTGTATACAAGATATTTACAGTAAAACTGTTCATCAATTAACTGCTGACACTAGATAAGGAAAGGGTGTGGGGTATGGAGCCAACATAGAGTACAGCTAAAAGGGGTACTCCACCAATTTTACACATAAAGGTCAGTTTATGTAAACTGTATTAATAATGTCCTCTGTGGCTCTAAAGGGGCTTTGTAAGAAAAAACCCTGATGATGTCATCTGGGTTATCATGAGTAGCCTACTGTCGCACATAAGCGATTGCAGGCAAGCAAACATCGGCCGCCAAGGCGAAATGTGGGCAGTTATGTGCTGGTTTTTAAAACCACACACATATTTGCTATTGGTTGATGCTACAGAGATGTGAATCTGCTCTGCCATTGGATTTATCTGCCCTTAACAGGTAGAGATGGTCTAACGAAAGATGATACAGACTTCTGATAAATGCAGGATCGAGCATTTTTGGAGCTTGACCCATTGCAGGGAATAAAGGACAGAGATACTTTGACCGTTCTTTTCTTAAAATTGGTCTCTTGCAAGTCCCTAACTTGTATGGAGTGGCAATCATAAATCACTGGAGTACCCCTTCAAAAGTTTTCTTATCATCTTGAATGGACGAGTCCAATGGTCCCACTTGAAATTGTATTTTCTGAACGGGTAAAAACAAAGCATTAATCTATCCATGCTGCCGTTGTGAAGAAAGACAAGCCTGTCTCAATAAGATGATGACCAGTCTCCAGACTGTGATGCTGCAGACGAGTCGGACATGTAATTTCAAGTTCAAAACAGACTGACAAACTTTAAAAATTGTGGCTAGCTGAGGATGAGACCATAAAAAACAAACATAAAGTTTAGTAACCTGTGTATCTGAGGTTGATGAGTTCTACAGTAAATCTGTTTGTGGTACCTGAGGGAAAAGACGATGGACAGAAAAGATGTCACAACAAAAGGTTTCGAGATAGATGTCTATTGAATTCGATTGCATTCAGTGCAGAGAGTACCACACCTGACATGAGCACTCAGTTGACTCTTTAGGTTGCAGGTGGCAACCCTCTGCTCTAACATGGAAACTATCTTTTCTTTCATTAGCCACTTTCTCTCATAACCTGCCACACACTGACAGACACACACTTTACCAACAGAGCAAACATGGTACTAGCGCAAGGCATTCAGGAAACAGTAGTGCATTGTTGAGTTCCACCCAAGGAACCTGAATGACTGATTATTTATGATTCCACCACGCCCACATCTTTTGTAACTAAGTCTCAGCTTTTGAGGTCCTTTTGGTCAAAAATGATTTGACTGGCGAAGTAGATGGCGGCGGCACCAAATATGGCAGAGAAGGCGATATAGGCAGTGACGGACTGTGCGAACTGAACGATCATTCCCATGAAGAGGGTGGGGAAAACCTGAGAGAGGAGGAAGGTGCTGTCTAAGATAGCAAAGTCCAAACCCATACCACGTTTCTCAAACCCAGAATCGCCCTCCTCTTGTTCAGTGCCACCAGAGCTGTGAGAAGAGCCGTTCTGGCTGTGTGGACTGGGGTAGTACTCATAACTATCCTGGCCGAGGAAGGTATTCTCGTAGGCTGTCCCTGTTTTGTGGTTCAGTCCGCCGTCCTCTTCCGCAGGAGTCAAATACACAGAGTCCCGCTTGGTTGTAATACCATTTTTATGCACGCTTTTGGTTTTCTTATTTGGCATATAGACCTGAAATAAGACAAGAATAGAGTCAGCTTATCAGTCATTTTATCAACACATTATTCTTGTGTTTAACGGCATTAGATCTTTACCTACCTCTTTCTCCTTGTGGTAGTGGCAGGTGAGTGTGTAGGGAAGAGTCTGCAGTGTGGCATACGCAAAGCCAGTGAGGGCTGCCATTATAGTGACCAAGACCACACTTTTAGACAGGCAGATGACCAAAGCAGAGACTGTGAAGGTCACCATGCTGCTCAGGTAGACCCACCTTGAACCAAAATGGCGAATCAGACGACTCATGACCAGGGAGAAGAAGGTTGAGGTAGCACACTGCAGGAACAGGCCCATACTGCCCATACGGATACCTGAAAGATACATTTGAATTACAACCAGCTTCTCTCTGACATTCAGTAGTAGTAGTAGGCAGTAATGTCTGCCTTGTTACAAAATGTTCTGTTTTGTTGTTGGTGCAGAAACTGAAACTGACATTAGCATGAACTCTAATCACTTCTTTTTAAGACTACATCTAGGGAAAGATGCCTAACATGCCTGACCACTGCCAAACCCTATGTTAACTTTAAACTGTGACGCATTAACAGCTATTTGCGTGAGTTAGAAATCCTGCTGTTTGATCAAGCCCATAAATCCACAGGCACAGATCTGGTTGGATAGACATTCCCTGAGCCCTGTGGCACGGACACACTGTTTGGGGTGACTGACTTGGATCATCACAGACAGCATTAACCTTAGATAAATCCTTGAAAAGCCAGAGAGGGCGACACACACACAGGCCGGCCCTTGTTTACTGAGGCAATGTGCCTCCTGGCCGCAGTCTGGCTCAGTCAGCCAGACAGACAACAAGCATTTGGATGAGGTCTTACCAACTGACCGAGGCAGAATTTTAAGTTCAAAACAACAGAGGAAGAGTGATTCATGTTATGTCTCTGCGACATGACGTCAAAACATCTCTTTACTTCAAAATAAGTACAGCCAGTTACAGTCTAAATGAACATTTATCAGTGACATCTTATGATGGATCATGTCCTGCATCTGATAAAAACAATCTCAACCCATAAAATCAAGGTATTGCAGTCTGATGTAGGTGAAACTTAATATGTCAACAGCCTGTACCACAAGAGCTAAAGTCAACATTCTTATAATAACTGTGCAACCGACATTTACAATGAAATAAACTAAATGTTTGGTTAGCTCTTCCGTACAGTACAATCATATTTTCTTTCTCCCTTTAAACTCTGCCTTTCAACTAGATGCAAAATCGATTTTTCATATTTTCAGATTTTAGTCAACTATGGGAATTTTCGCTGTGGGAAAATGTTCCCATTTTTAATCACGTTCTCCAACAATTTATTTTGCCTATTATGTTTTGTTTTTTTTTTAAAAATCCTTGGAAGCTGGACTGCCTACATGTCTAGACTGTTATTTATTTCAGCCTGCATTCAGCCTGATCTCTCAGCGTGCTCTCCGTGAACAGTGTGGGTCAGAAGTTCAGCAGCAGAGTAGAGAATCACTTATGTGAAAGGAGTATGTGGATCATATTACTCCTGGAAAGCAAAGCTGCTGAGCCCACTTTACAAACACACACAGAAGCTAATGAGGACCGAAATCCAAGCCCTGAGAGATATGGGACCAAGCCAGAATACCACTAATTCTGTGCACGGGAGAACTGCTGCAGTATGGGGAAATGGCTGTTTCTGTAGTACAAGCTTCACAACCCCCTCTCTGTAGGAACAATGATCACAAAAACAATAGTAACTGTTAATAAATGAAGTTAAAAAAAAATCCTACAGACAAAGCAGATAACCTTGGAGCAGAGGGACATCCGCAGGCTGTATGATGTGCTTTAATAACATCCGCTGTGTTTCAGATTAAACAAACCCGGCTGTGGCAGACCTCAGGATTGTGTGCTTTGGCCGTCTACCTGACTTGAATGAACATGTTCTCTGTGTGCCGATTCCTTGACATTAATTCTTTGTGAGTGTGACATTCCTCGTGGTCCAGCAAGCACAGGGAGGAGAGACAGGGGAAAAGTAAAAAGTAAACAAAATGTGTGCGTCTGTGTGTGTGTGTGTGTGTGTGGTAGAAGTGGAAAATGGCGAAAAGAATATGGATAGATGAAAATGGCAAATTAAAATGGGAGAATGGAGAGGTTGAGACGAAGGATTAAAAGAATAAAACAACAGGTGAACAGATAATGGAAAAGCAGGGAGAGGAATATGGTGTATGATAGGAAGTCTGGCTGAACAGTAAACAAAGGGAGACTTAAGACTGAGACATAACCACTATGTAAATCTGCAATGTCTCGACATGGGCAAGATGGTCTACCTCACATCTGTTTACTTCAGCTTCATTCTTCCACCCTTACTGTTCCTTCTCAGACATTGTCTGGTAAAACACACCACAGAAAGAAGCTTCCTAGCATGCTTGGCTCTCTTACACCACTGACAGATTTGTCTGTATTTTTTCTGCCTGTGCAGGGTCTATCTAAAGATTATATTTTAGGTAGAATCATCCAGCTAAGCATTTGCATAGCTATAGAATATAGCCATATAACTGTCTAGTAGGATTAGCGACAACTCTGTGATACAGAGCAGGAACAGGGACAGATAAAGAGGACTGTGTGTATTTGTTTACAGTTTCCAAAGTGCAGGGGTGGAAACTAATACCCGAAATTCCTTGGATTGGCTTAACGTGTACTTAAGCATACATACTCAAATGATTCGTTACATAACTATACGAATGCGTCAGAGTTTATAATAACGGCTAGTCTTTGCTGTATATGTCCTTTATCTTGACAGGATTCAAAATGAAGGCAGGCATGGGAAGGCATGTAGACATGCAGGAGCACAGACTCGGTCTCTGTCCTCCACCTGTACCTGAGGAATGTGAGTGCATCCTTCCCAGCTGCGACAGAGCAGACAGCACAGCCAGGATGGACCTTAAGCCAGTTTTGTGCACAGGTAAAGCCATGATGACAAAAGGTAGGACTTGTGTAGTGCAGCATCACATAATATCTAGGGTGTATACCACAATCAGCCAGAGATATTGTTTGAAGATAAAGAAAGCTCATATAACCCAAAAACTATACACAATATATACGGGATATAAAGAGGAGGTCTGACCTTCGTCATATCTTTGCCTGGACAGACTTCCTGGTAATGCACTGGGCAAGCCGTCGTACAGGCCTTCCCCCACAAAGTCTGTGTAGAAAAACACGAAAGACATGACAGCCATCCAGCTGCAGAGCTGAGCCACACACAGCTGCCTCATCACCCGCGGGACATGGCAGTAGCTCCTGTAGATGGTCGGGGTCATAGACCAGCATGTCCTCAGCAGGCACAGCAGGGGTCCAGACTTCAGCAGCCTCAGCTTGCACTTCAGCAGGTAGCAGCATGAGCGCGGCACTCCGCACCGGCCAGCCTCCATCGTGCCAGCTCCTGACTCTAGTAACGATCCAGATCCTGCCAAGCCAGTACTGACACACAAGGGTTCCTCAGACACCTTCATGGTGATGAGTACACTGGAAATGAAGATGAGGATGAGAAGTGAGAAGAGGCACTCGGCCTGGCCTCCCAGGTAAATGGAGAGCAGGCCACGACTCCAGTCCAGAGCAGGTAGCAAATAACCCACACAGCCTCCCAGGCTGACCATGAAGGAGAACATGGCAAAGGCTTGTCCGCAGTCCTCCTCATCCCGATACAAGTCCGACAAAAGAGCCTCCAGCAGTGTGAAGCACACTTGTCCACAAAAGTCAAGGAGCCCCACCCCAAGGATAAGGAAGCCCACCTGTAGTAAAGCGACAACATTAAAGTTACATTCTAAACTTAGACAGCTGTGAATCTTAACCATGGTAATGGTAATTTCTTGTCTTGTGTGCTTTGTAGGTAGAATTCACCAAAACAACAATCACAAGCAATAAACAGGTATACCTGGAGGGTACGCCCACCCCATGCAAGGCGTGCAGCCAATACATCAGCGTGCGGAATGATGACAAGTGCCAGAAGGACTCCCAAAGACAGCATCCAGATGAAAGGCCGTCGTCTTCCATAACTGCTGTTGCAGTGGTCACTTGCTGAGCCAATCACAGGGATGAACAGGAGGCCAAACACTGGACCAATACCTGTGGACAGAACCAGGGATGCAGAGAAGAGGTCAGAGACAACACTAACAGAATATTTAGAGGAGAAAGAGGCTATCTATTTCAACCAAACCAGAGTTGGTGATTGTTAAGCTAAGATAGTTTTGGTGAAAATACTACATACAATACAACTTCTGATTGTATTGTATGTATGTAGTATGTAGTTTTTTAATTTTTTTTTAATTTATTTGAATGCAAAGTCGCTGCTCACAAACATCTCCCAGCTCAAACTTTGAGGGCTGGCTGACTGGTGTTCAGCCTGCCTTCTACTGGTCCTGTCAAGTCCTCCTCGACTGCTGTGCCATCGAACCGCATGTGCCATCATCCCTGACTGCTAGTGATGCTTCCCACAGATGGCCTGCCTGAAGGTAATACACCCTCAGCTCATCCTCCACACGCGGTCAGGTCTGGCTAATTAAAACACACCATGTTCTGAACCCGATCCAATCTTGAGGTTACAGTTTGGCATTTAAAAAGGTACCCTGTGGAGTTTTCATTATAGACAACCATGATTTTGTTAACAATTAATGTTTCTAATCTAGGGCACTTATATAGCCATATTGAGAATTCACATTTGTACTAATGCTACAAACGTAAAATACAGACAGTATAGGGACCTCCTCATCAAAAACGTTGCTCTACAGTGCCACTAGGGGTCAAAAACCCCACAGCAAAGAAGCATGACTGGTACACACAACAACCATTAACCTTTGTACAGTTTGACAAGAGACTAAAACCTAGAGACAGAGAGACAGCATCAGTGTTTCTGGTGTCTGAAGAGTACTCCAAAGACCAGTCAGGTAAGCAGGGAAATAAACAAGCGCAGACAAAGACAGGCAGGCAATTTGAGAAAGACAGATAAGTCGGTTGCAGCCAGGCAGTCAGCAACTCCACCACATTTCTTGTTGCTGCAGCTGTGGAGTCTCATCATAACAATCCTCACCATCTACAGCTGTAAGACTTACGGTCTCTCACAAATACACTCTCCCTGCTCAGTAGCTGCTCACTTCTTCCTGCTATACACTATATATCTCACACACACACACACACACACACACACACACACACACACACACACACTCTAACACAAAAGCATGCTTTCCATCCCCTGAATACAGTGCACTCTGCTTTACACATTAATCAGTGTGGCATCTAACCTAACCTACACACCACACACGATCCTACCTTATATAAAACGTGCCACATTCCACAAAGTGCTAAATATTCTTAAAATAACAAAAGTAATGGACGTCTCAGTATCTTCTCCACTTATAGAGGAAACTAGAGTAAGAAAGTAACAACTGGGGGATGAAGCAGCCAACAAATGGCTATTAGAAAAAGAAAAAAGCAGCCATCTGAGAACCTGACACTACTGCTTCGGGAAATTAGCTTTAACCCTCCCAAGACACAGAATCTATCTTCATTCAAATAACACTCAGACACTCCATTATAATGCAGGGAGATGAAAATTAGGTTGAATGCCATTTCCAGATTGGCTTACAGTGCAGGCTGTTTGAGAGGAATCCTACAATGAAATCATTTTTCTCCACATCACCAGCAGCTGTTCCAGAAACAGAAGAGTAGAAGTGTATATTGTTTAATCTCTATACTTGAATAGTCACTTCTGTCATCCGCACGGAGCCTTTTGGTCCGGTGGAATTGTATCTATCATCTGTATAGTCACAAGACAATGTCTCAAAGAGACTCCTTTAGTGAAGACCATGTGAATGCCATTTGGGCTGACAGGATAAGGCAACTATTCACATCGCTTACAAGTAAACTCAGTTACAGTGTGCAAATATATACCATATGGGTGATACTAATAGTGTGTATGTACAGTACACACATGCCACTAATTTGCGAGCACCAAACATGACTGGCCTTACAAAAAAACAATAAGAAAACAAAACAGGTCTGTCTGTTTTAATGTTTGCGTTAGGATGACTTCCAAATAATTTCAGTAAATTCTTACACACTATTGTTAGACTGAAAGGTCCAAGGCAACACAAGCCACAAGTACAAAACCACAGGGAAAACTGAATTACACGTTAGCCAGACATAATGGTGTGGTCATCAGCTGCACGTTCTCCAGAGTGTTGTGGTGTGTGTATCCTTTTGCACGAGGCAGTGCACTACACACAGAGCAAACTTGGCTAGTTTTCATGACTCTTCCCAGAATTCCTGGATATGATGGTGCACTTAACTATATAAAAAAAAAATAATACATCAGAAAAATGTTTTGTATGTTAAATGTGAAAGATTACTAAGATTACAAACCATAGCAAGATGACAACAATTACAAACCTCAAAAATTACCATACACTTGGATCAATGCCTCTCTTACACGAAAAACATAATAATCATGTTGTTGTTGTTTTGGTTCAGCAGCAGTTAATGACTGATGATACTGAGAAAATATTTGTCACATCTCTGTTTGAACTGTTTCCCTGAGGACAAACAGACGGAATTTTTTTTAAGCTTTTGTTTGCAGTTGAAACAATATTTACACTTCGTCTTAACTGTCTAAGACATAATTGTTTAATATTTAATCCCACAAATCCTTTCAGCCAAACAATGTTTTCTACTTTCCAACTGATTGTTGCCTTCGCTTTTCAGTGGCAGTAAGGTGCAACACTATTTAAGAGTAATGTCAGAGGAAGACAGACTCATCATTCTAACCCGCTGCACCTTTTTTACCAAAGAGTGTTATCTAACAGCATGCCTCTAAAAGGTGGCTACAGAGAACAGCTTTTCAATGCCATTATTTTCTATCAGTGTCTGACACTCATTTCTCAACAGTAATACAGGGTAGAGCTACTCAGTTGTCAAGCATTTTGCTCTGTGCAGCTGGAATGAGACAATACAGATATCAGTATTTATGCACTCTTTAAATAAAAACCAAAGGAACAAGCATTATAAAGTAGCTTATGCTGTAAACACTTTAGTAGCTATAGTCTATTCAGTGAGCAGGCTCATGTATCTGCCCTGTAAAAACAAACAACACAAAACAAAGCTGCTTTTTTTACTAAGATTGTGACAATGATTTTATGATCTTTACTGGTATGTATTGTGTAACACTATGCTCATATTGTAATGAGCAACACTATGTCTCAGTCTGTCTGGAGACTGTGGCTCTCCCGCCGGCAGTTTGCCCTCCTGCTGCTTTTAAATTAGCGCCTGATTACCACTTCAACAAAACAACAGGTGATTTGGCCACTGATTTGTGTAACGCCTGCAATTATGTCTTTATGACCTGAATGGGAAAGAAAATAGGATCCCTGTGGCATGGTTACGCCTCTGTGCAACACACAAACTTTGCTGGCTCCACTGGACAAGGTCACATCTGCGTGTATCAAAGCATACAATCCTTGGGGAGGACAGTCTATCCTGATTTACAATGATTTCTCATCATGTCATTAGCAACTAATGAAGTAGTTTTCCATTTGTATTACCACTTTAATGTAGCCACAGCAAACAGAGCATTCAGACAGATTAGAGGAAAATCGTATTTCTTTTCAGCCCTATGACAATACACAAAGTGTTGCAAAATGTATAAATGGCTTTCAAGGGTTCTTTCATTTTAAACACTTGGACAAGAAACAATCACTCGTGTGGTCTGTAAACAAGCCACAGAGGAGACAGTTGAAGCTATGCAGTCTATCCTTGAGAGTGTCTGCAAATGCCTGTCATGCTTAATGAAAGGGACAGAGAGGGAAATGATGAGACTATAAATATATCAGAGAAAGAATGAGGCAGAAGCAAAACATGTACACACATACACACTATGAGGTAGCAAAGAAGCCTGGGTAACTACTCCCCGCACCCTCTTTAGTCTTTACTAAGCCCTTACCTAGCACCATGGTCATGTAGCGCTCCTCCACTCCAGCCTCCAGCAGCAGTGGGGGCACGTATGTGATCCCAGCTGCCACACAGATCTCCAGGCCACAGGTCAGGGAGTTCAGCAGGACAAGATGCCACTGAGACCTCCATCCATGCATATTTACAGGGGCTGGCTCGCCTTTCCTACCCTCTGGGATGGCCACTACTGGGGGCAGAGGAGGGGGTAGGGACCCGGGCAGGGGCAAGGGGTGGAACGTGGGGAGGCAGATGGTGCCCCAGTGGGACAGTAGGGCTGTCAGGGAGGGACAGCGGCAAAGACGCGTGGATGTCTCAGATGACCTGTAGGATTCATCCTCTTCTCAGCATTCTGGATCTGAAGAGCAGGAAGGAAATGGAAAGAAAGTTTCAGCAACTTTTCAACAAAATGAAACAAACCAGCTTTCACACAGTCTCTCTTTCAGACCAGTAAAAATATGAGTAAGGGCTATGGCGTGCTTTGTTAGACAGGTCATTCCCAGGTTACTACACCTGGATGTCAGGGGCCTCAGGTTGTAATGGGGAATATCGGCTTTCTCACAACACAACACAGAGTCCAACATATTTTCCAGAAACATGGAAATAGCAGCTACAGTCACAAAGATATGATATTAAGCATTCTCAGAGCTCCTACATCAGCAGCTTCAGGATGTCAGGAACAACAACAGGCGGACAGAGGAGATGAGTCAGCTGGAGCGACGTGGCAAACACACCAAACCATTTGCCAAGAAAATTCTTTCTTCCCCTGCTGCTTTGCTCAACCGTATTTTTTAAGTCTCAAAATGCACAACAGAGGTTTGAAAGATCAACCTTTAAGAAAGGAGTCTTAGTTTTCATTTCCCATTTCTTTACTTACTACGTCTCCCTTTCCCTTCTCCACAATAACTATAGTATTAGTGGGAGGATCTAAAATCCTGCCTTTCTTTGTCTGACCCCATCATATGTATTATTAAGCTCTGATTGCAGTTTTAGTCACATATGCGAGTGCTCCTTCTAGAAATGTTAGGGAGATTACTGCCATTGTTCAGCTGAGAGCGCCTGAGACAGTCTTTAGCACTTGAAAAAAAAAGTGTCACTAGATAGAGGCTATAAAGCAGGAGGTAGATGAAGTCACGTGTGAGAGGGATGATATTACACAGTATATTTTGCCGTGAAAGCTCTCGAGACAGCAAGCTTTGTTGAGCCAGATACAGGAAAAGTGACAACAAAGTCATGAACTGTGTTGTCAAGGTGATGGGGTGAAGCCAAAGGTTAGGCTTTGTGTATCAAGACAAACAAAACACCAAGGTGAACTACAAGGACCTTATTTTCTGCACAGTGCCCTTCACTGACAAACCATACATTGAAGGATCATTTTACCTGTGACAATAGCTGACATTCTCCATTACATGCTTTACTGTAAAGACACAATGTCTTCATCCTCTCACTGTTCACTCGAAATCCAACCCTGCTTTTCTGAGGTGATTATAGACTTGAAATGACTGATATTTATCTGAAGGAGTGAGGTGCATTTTTTCCCTTCAAAATTAAAGAGATTTAAACAGACTGCTGTATTAAATGAAGACGTGTTTGCTCAGCAGACTGCCTCAAATCTGTGCACATTCATGCAGAGATCTGTCGAGTTTCTAGCGAGCAAGAACAAAAAAGTAAAACCAAGATATCGTCATCATCCGCCAATGAGGTGTGCGTTCTTTTAAAGCAGAGGGAAAGAGCAAGAACAGTCAGAACAGCCGCAAAACACAGAAACAACAAGGTGCTATATTTGCATTTGGTGTGACATTTCTCTGCCAATGCTGCCCATCTGTTCTCTCCCAGCAAACAAAATGGATGTCATCATCTCCAACAAGACTTAATCACAGAAATGTGCTCAGCTCAGTAAGTGATCTAATCAGATTCATACAGCATTCCAAGGATATGTACCTTGTGGGACTGAAAAAAAATCTCTTTCGTTGGGTAGTGTACAGTACTGAACAAGATGATAAAGGGACAAAATAGATGACATACTGTTTTCTCAAGATACTAGAGTGACATGGGGCGTGACAACAAACAGTGTCTCTTATCAACTCTGGAGTTTCATGCCCCAAAGAGCTTAAACCTCCTAGTTTAACACCACTTGCACACATCATTGTCCTTGAGCATCCCAGACCTACAACGACCGTTTAAAACCTCTCATGCTGTTCACATCGTTATTATCAAAAAAGTTAAGTGAATGTCATCGCTGATGCCAGAGGTCCTACAGCATTCATACATTCCCAGCTTAGTCTTTATGAGTCCTTTGATATACAGGCTCTTTGAGGATCTCAAGGACAAAGCGACAGTGTTAGCAGGCTGGACCTAGCTGGGGCCTGGGTCACTGAGAGAGAGGACCATTTCACACCCGTCAGATCTCATTCCCACCCAGCCAGGGCACACTGAAAGCCACCCATCAGGGGACCAGCCTTTGCCCATACGGCCTGTCTGGCCACTACACCCCCCCCTCCCCTGCATTTCTTCCTTATCCTTCCTCAACGCCTGAGGTCAGTTTCGTCTCTGACCTGCATTCTAAGAGGAACCCTTTTGACATATCTGCCCACGACTAAGATTCAGAACCATAAAGGCATAACCAGAGTGAATGCTTTCTATTGCAGTCCCAGCTGACTCTCTGTCAGACGTTCTCACTGAAAACAGAAGGGCCCCCAGTGGCAAGAATAGAGAAATCTGATTTGTCCACCCAAGCGGCCGCGGCTTGTCTGGACGCCTGCCCGAAGTCGGATTCCAGGGTTTTGTAAATTGAATGGTTGCTTAAGTCTTGACCCGAGTGGCGGTGGCAAGTCAGAGTTAGCACAGGGGCGAGGGAGGAGGACGGAAGGACTGAAAGACTGTGGCAGGGATAAATGGAAATGGTGAAAATAGTGCGGAGAAGCATTTATCAGCCCATTTATCCACCTTTATCCACAAACATAAAAATAAAATCCATTTGTTTCAGTACTTTTTACCCAGTGCAATGCCTGTGGCATGATGGGCACAAAGCAGAACAGAGTTTGCTTTTTAAGAACGAAAGAGAGAAACACATACACTGGCAACCCACACAGTCATTCCACCACTCGCTTAATGACACCTCTGACTCTACAATGTATTCCAGTCATGCCCTTTATCGTCTTCCCAGAGCCTTGGACACACAAATGCACGCACACACTGTTAGACAAACAGCTCTCCTTGTCACCTTACGTGTTTAAACACTACAATATGAGCCACAATGCTGAGAGGAGGGGTGCTGGTGGTGGTGATGGGAGGGGGGGTCTGCTTTTGTTAGCTCTCCCACTGCTCCATTACCAAGCCCTATTCAGCCGCAGGCCCCCCAAAAATCGGTCCTAATGACTCTGAGCGGTATTCTTACAATACAAAACAGGCTTTGTATACATTGTGCCAGAGAGAGTAATGTGATATAGTGAGGTATCAAGTCCATTTCCAAGTCTTTTATTAATGCAGCGTTCATATGCATGGTAGGATATAGAAAGTGTTTGTGTGTATGTGTGTATGTGTGTGTGTGTGTGTGTCATTGGTTGGGGGGTCTCCCAGCAGACAGCAGGATTTGGAGGAGAAGAGAGAAGGGAATTGCTTCGAGATGACATCACAGCCACAGGCACAGTCGAGGCTGCGGCTGCAGAAACCTCAGCAGGAGGGTCTGGGTTGTGAGTTTGGCTCGAGCTGAATGGCTGCAGCACTGTGGCCTTCCTCCCTTTGAGTTCCTGCACATTAATGGACCTGACCGTCTGCACGGAGGGACAGCAGGACAGGCTTTTATGCTGACTGCTGTCCCTGGCTTACTTCCTGTAAAACCTCCCTCACTCTGCGGCTCTCTGAATAACACAAACGAGTTGAGATGGAGCAGCGCTTAATGAACACTGCACTGCTTACAATGCTGCCATGATATCACTACCTCAGCATTGCAGATTGGCATTGTTGTGGAGGTCATAGGAAGACCCAGGCATCACTGGCCTCAATGTAAGTTTGCCTTTAAAGTTTGTGATTCACTCATATAATTGCATTCATCTCTTACTCTTTAAAATGACAGTGCTTAGTTGTCAAATGGCATTTTAACTTCCATTGTTTAGACATCAGCTGACATTTTGGTTGCTTTAATTTCTTACCAATCAACATTTAGCCTGCTTTCAGTTCTTCAGCTCTTCTCCCTCATTAAGACACTGATAATTCAACTACTAGCAGAGCTTAAACTCCTAAACTAAAATTTTAAAGACTCACAGTTGTCACACTCCAACTGCCCCCAGGTTATAGCGATTGTTCACCTCATGTAATTCATGCAAATTTGGCCACTGAACTTTATGTATTTGCCCTAAAAAGCTGGTATGCTCCTAAATAAAAGTACCATTTTTAATTTACAGATGTTTACCATTCTTCCCAAACCTCATTCTTCTCATCTCTACCAGGTGTTCTACATCACTCAATGGCCTGTCATCCAGATGAGGACACCATCAGACCTCTGGCTCCCTTTATCCTGGCTGTTTCCTTCTGTTACTGACAACTGGATAATAACATGGAACTTGTTTAACGTACTTCAATAAAAAGTTAGTGTTTGATTTGTGCTCTGCCTCTGTTCACTTGAAAGGCAGCCCTGACCACGCTGACCCTACCCCCCAGCCTGTAATCTTAAACCCACATCCGTCACTGTGACCCCTGACCCTGCCTTTCACCGCAAATCATGTGACCAACCTAACATTTCAAAGCTGTCTGCTGCTAATATTCTCTCTCTGTACAATGCTGCCGAGTTGCATGAAAAGTCAACCTGTCACCAGTTTAAAAGTGAAGCTACGATGGAAAGATGTAGATCTTATAATGGAGCAGGAAAGACGACCTTGTCTTATTTCTGGAGGGTCTAATGACACTTTGCAGTGCCAAAATGTGAAGTGCTCTTTCCATCTCTGCATCTAATTAGGACGATGACTCAGAATAAGTCCCTAAAGTTCCACAGACCAAAACGTTGACAAGAAACTAATAGTTTATGGCTCCTGTGAGAGCAACACTATCAGTGTATTCTACTGGAGAATCTATTATCAATGTAGACATTCAAATTCAGTAATTTATTCATAACACTGGAGTATCCTAACACTACTTTTTTAACAGCAGTTCTCTGGACTCCAGATCCAAAACCTGGACAAGCAAGTGCAGAAAAGTGAGTGAGAGCTTATCTGAAGGCAGCTACAGTGGATCCACACAGATAGCCTAACACACACACACACACATACACACACACATCACACTTATCAGGTGAACATGACAGGAATGTGGGCCAGGTTGGGTCGCCCTGGTGTAGGATTAGTGTGTGTGTGTTTGTGAGTCAGAGGGTGAACTAAGGGAAGCCTGCGCCTCTGTCCACACCAGAGAATGAAGCCAGCTCTGGCTCAGGGAGGTGACTGTTATCATACTGCTCCATGCAAACAGCTTAACAATGGAGAGCAGCAGAGTTCAGCCGTGTAGCCTCTTGTGAGTCAATGTGGCTGATAACATGCCTCCCCACGGACTGATGCTTTCCAGCCACTGAAAACCTATTGTGTCAAGGTGAAAGGACTAATAAGAGGGAATGCAAATGCTAATGAGTTTTCATTCAAACACATTCAGGTGTGTTTACATTTAGTTAATAGAGCAGTCACAATATTTTAATTAGGTTTGATGAACAACCATTTAACTGCTGTAAGATGGTATTTCTGATTACCACTATGTTGTAACATACGAGCATGAAATACTTAATTCATTTCTCAATTATGTGTTTCATATAAATATTTATTCTGGTTTTGTTCCTTTTTATAATCAAACTAACTCGTGACACATCAGAAATTGTTGCTCAGTTACTCGGAGCATACGTTTATGAATTTCTTAAACTTAACATTTGTCTTTTAAACCAAATTATGCACAGAACCATGTTTATAATACATGTAATATTCATCAGGGTGTTGAATCAGCCTGTTTGGACTTACTTTACAATTTTTAAAGAATGGCTTGCTTGCATCCCTTTCATGCACATTCATTTCATAATACAAAGAACATTCTTGTAAAAATGATTAGAAGGTTTCATCAGAACTTTTTAGTCAAAAGCATGGCTATAATTTGACTTTCTGTTAAAAGGAGACAGCTGACCTTTCACTACTATTAACACACACACACACGCACACACACACATAATACAGAGTTACAGTTTCATTTTATACGCTACAGTGAGCTCATCACATTCAGAGGAAATTCATCATGCTTGGCTGAATGACAGCATCTAAAAACCCCAAATGCAGGACTGGGAATGTGTGGATCTGCTATTACAAAAGATATTTATGCAATTCTATTTTGGACCTACGGCCTCCCACATTTTTAGGTAAGACAGCATAAGAGAAAGTGTGACAATAACATGCTGAGCCACAAAGGAGTTCTTTCTCAAAATGATACTCACCAGCCAAAAAAGCGAAGCTCCACGCTCCATCTACAGACTTGCATTGCTGAAAATTGCGCATCTAATCTATTTTTAAGGCAGCTCACACTCTTTATCCAATCAACGCACTCTTCTCACTTGGAGCATATCTGCACTGACTCTTTTGACCACCTGCTTCAACTCTATGCTCAAGAGTCTGACTCTTTTTTTATCCTGCTGCTTTTTGTGTCCCCTGTTCCCTCCTCTCTTATTTAGCCCACCTCCCCTGCATCCCTCCCATTATTCTCCCTCCTTCCCTCTCTCCCTCCCTCTCCTCTGTGCCTCAGCCTGTAAGGTGGGAATTGGGAAAATCCCAAAGCACTTGAGGAATCCTGTCGCTTTATGTCTGCATCGGTCCCAAAAAAAAAGACTAGTTTCTGTTTTGCCCTCAAGGTTTTGTCTTAAAGACAACATTCAGCGTAAATCCCTGACCTGGAATATGGTACAGAGACACGCTCACCTGTGCTGTATAATAAGAGCACAACAGGCAGTTAGGAGACAAAGAATGAATTGATATCATCTAACAACCCCACACTGAGGCCACTCCCCCATCCTTTCTCTCTCACTATCTATAACCACTCCCTAAAAGTTCTGTATTATACCCCCTGACCCAGTATCATGTTGCTGCCTATCAGGGCAGGGGCAGCTCTCCCACCCTCTCTCATTACCTCCTTTCTTGCAGCCCAGTCTTAGTTAAGCTCATGCTCCTGCATGACCGCTTGTCCATGGACTGCTTTAACCCTTTTCCTGGTTCACCAGCTCAGCCAGCAATAAGCCTATTTGAGTAGACACGTACATGCACACACGCGAAGACAATTGCTTGCTCGCTCGCGTGCACATACACTCCGCACGCACACACTCTTTCTCTCTTTCCACCCCCGGCTGACTGCCATGTCTATACCCCATGCCTGGAGGCCAAGACCAACCCTCTATAGAAAAGCTTTTAATTAGATAACAGTGAGAGGAAAGAGAGAAAAAAAAAAAAGTGGAGCGGAGGGAGATCTAAAATGGGGATGGTGGTTAGTGGGGGGTGTTCAGTAATGTCATTACACTACGGCTGGCTTTAAGGAATCTCCATTTCTGGAGTCCAGAAACAGATCAATATGAAGACAGAGAGCGGAGAGTGGCTGCTGGCAGCATTTCCCCTCTGCAACAGGAGCGGCTTGCCTGGAATTAAGAGAATTCTGAAAATCCCATTTTGGAGAAAAGACTGGCCTCGCTCGCTCAGCTTGGACCTCTGTGTCTGGATGACTCTTACTTGTCGCAAACCTTTTATTCAGATAAATCTGGGACATAACAAGCAAACAAAAAACCAACAATTCCCTTCCT
This sequence comes from Argyrosomus regius, assembly GCA_946959425.1. Taxonomy (NCBI): domain Eukaryota; kingdom Metazoa; phylum Chordata; class Actinopteri; family Sciaenidae; genus Argyrosomus; species Argyrosomus regius. The sequence goes on from OX336886.1 coordinate 21,423,753, forward strand.
TTAAAATAGTTGACAAAGGTATATTTTGTCATTGGTGTGCAATTACCCACCCAAAGTACAAATATGCATGTCTCAAACACACCCTCCTGGTAGCCTAATAATTAACTAGGAATGGAAAACAGCAAAAGAAAAACAGTTTTCAATGTCATTGTCAGTATAGGAGCACTCAATGGAAGTAAGAATAATGAAATATACAAATACAAATAACAGACGCACCAGCCACCACCCCCCCACCCCACCCCACCCCCACCAAAAAAAAAAAAATTAAGTTCCACACATACCAGACACTTGCTTTCCCCAACCAGTTGACAACTCTTTCTAGAAATGTCTCCGTTGCAACATGAAATGATACTGCACCAAAACTGTACACATCTCCAACCATTTTGATGTGCTGCAATGATGTTTCTATTGTTTAGGCTACACAGGGTGTGTGCTTGACTACAGATTTGGCTAAAGATGCAGACGCACTCGGGGCAGGCAAAGAAGGTTTTAATTGCATAGTAGCCTTTTCCACTAACCCAGTTTCTTCCAGTGCTGGCCAAACCCAACATGCCCATAATAAGCTACGACACACTGCTCCCTGCTTTGATAAACCAAGGAAACCAAAACAGTGTGTTGGAAATAGAACTCAAGGGCCACTACTCCTGGCATAGCAGCAGGGTCCCAATAAAGCCTAAATGTCACCCACATTACACAAAGCACGAAGGATAGCAAGGATCAATCACTCATTGTGTGCTTCCTTAGCAAATTAACCTTTAAGTAAATACGTGACGCTGATGCTTAAACAATGCTTCTATACATACCGAATAGCTTTTAACGTGTAGCCTCTCCAAATGACCATCTAAGAGCAGACATTTAACATTCTGCAGGAATTATCTTACCAGGACATAACATAGATGGCTCAAGACTGTTCTGTATAGTCCCCTAAGGCTTAAGAAGCCCATAATCAGTGTTTTAGTTACACAGGACCATCTGTTGCACACTGCCACATAACTGTCACAGCTGCCATAGTATCATAAATAATGAAAATGCAATTATGAATCGATCCATAAAGCTGCACCAAGAGACGCACATGATGTTACATCCCCTTCAGGATCAATCATAGTTTGCACAGGACCGTTTACACATGTTTGTTCCTGTGCCTGAGAAAATGAGCTCCAAGCAACAAGCAAACATACGTTGGTAGGGTTTTTCCAACGTGCAGAATAATAAGATTTTGACATGCGTCGGGTTTTTCCCACAGAATATAGTTTCCACTGTGCAATGATCGCACCAGTATCTGGTATTATCATATATATTATCATTATATTCATGCTTTTCTATCACAGGTGGCAAAAACTGACACAATTGTACCTAAAGCATCGTTTTGTCAAAAGGTCTTACTAACAACAATAAGAACAATACACCGACTGTGAATGGCTTTTTCCTCAAACAAACAGTTCAAGTAATTTTCCTCTTTTACCACTTTCAAGGTAAAAAGTCTGCCACAAATAATCAGGCGAATGATAACACACCATCTAAAAAAGAAAGCTATGGATTTCTCTTTTCCGAGCGAGTTTCATACAGTTATTTTACATGTTAATAAACAAACTCCTGTATGAAGAAGCACTTCATTCATCACAACATCTTTCTTTACTTCATCTAGACCCATTGGCTAGACTAAGAGCTGAACATGTATCTTCATGAACAGCAAGTAAAAGGAGAGCATTACTTACTGGTAGGATCTCTCCCTGAAAGGGAGCTTCACTGTAGAGCGTGTGTTAAGCCACTGAGAAAAGAGGTGTCCGTACAGGAACATGCACGGGCTATTGTACAACAGAAAAACACTCATAGGGTTTAGACAGAGATGGCTTTAAAGTATCCATTGAGGAACACAATCTACTACTGAAGATACTATTAGAAACATTAGGAGGAGCTCTCACAACAACGGAGGAACTCTTAGGGGAGGAGGAACGTCTTTCACACCCAGGAGTGGTATATCTCGTGGCTAATACAGTGAGTTAATATAATATTAGTTAGATTATATGTTGGCTGCTATTTAATTCAGTCTTTGCACTCATCATACATGGATTTGCAGTCTTGGGATAAAGTGTCAAAATTCTGACATGTTGTCTTGTGATGTAGCCACGAATGCGAGGCATTGAGTTATTTATCAAAGCAGGTGAGACTGTGCCTTGGAGTTTGGCCAAAAAAAAAAATCATTAATTTTGTATAAAGTATAATGGTCTATGTAGCTTAATAGCTACAGTATATAAGATCAATAAGTCCACATAACCAGGTCTCATTTACATGCCAAGGTTTGTACTTGGCTGCAGGGAAGAGAACACTAGCAGAGGTATTGTTTATACTTCAGTACGGATGCATTCAGCTGTGGACTTGCTTGCATATTATAATCGGGTGTCTGCACATGCAGCCTTGTTCCACACATCTCCAATCTCACGACAGCAAGAGGAAGAGCTCCTTTGTTTGTTTGGCTGAACAACAAGGAAATGTCAAAAAAAAAGAAAATGGCATGTACGACCGCTCTACACCAAACGAGCTTCCAATTTGCTTCTCTAGCCCATCTAATGTGTACAGACCAGCACAGCACAGGGGGACCCCACATGAACCCACACGGACGCTCCAAGCAGCATTTGTGGTGCAATTCCTTAAAATAAAGGCAAGTCAGCAAACTTGAAAATACTTAAAACATCAGTATAGAAGCACTATGTGACTTGTATGGCTAAGAGACATTACAAAGAGAGGAAATGGTGCCAGGGAGGCCCTTCCAGCTGTTTCTTAAGAAACTACTGCAGAAGTGCCAAGGTCATGAACCTCCCAGCTGCATGGATACAGTTGATACTGTTAATACAGCAGTGCTTAGAGGACTGACAGACATAAGGACAGACGGACATCAACAGGTCCATCTCCCTTTTCCAGCTGTTGTCAGAGCAGGAGTGGCCCCAAGGCACAATGATTAACGCCTCAGTCAAATGCTACACAAACCAGATGGTAAAGGATGGAAGAGAAGGGCAAAGTCCTCTCTTCCCCCTCTCTAACTAGTAGCATACACAGAAAGCCATGAACCCACACACATACGCACACCATACACACATATGCTTACCCTTATGTGCGCACACATTTAAATTATTTTTTAATAAACATCCTGCCCACAGTAATGAAGTTCTCTGCAGTGGAGTTGTAATATTTAATGTAGCCTTGCCTTCGAAAACATAAAAACAGCAGCATAAAAACACAATTACACAATTCTAAGGCTTTTTACAACATTACAATCTTTGTGTGCCCAACCCATAACTGCAGACTAAAAGGAGGAAGGCTACTCTGGGCTTTGTGGGAAAATAAGAAATGTCAGTCAGCAGCTCTAAAAGATGAAAAGCGTGCCAACAAAAGAAACTTGTAATGAAGACAAATTGTTCCTTTCCTGCATTTTTAACTTGTCTTCTGAATCCTCTTGATATCAAACCACCAAAACAAGTTCACAAACGGGACATTGTTTACCATCATCTAGGGTGGTACAGCAATTCCATTAATGTCTGAGTCTGTGTGCAACTGTGTGTGTTACTGTACGCATATGTGCATGAGCAAGTGCCCACACACACACACACACACACACACACACACACACACACGTGAGCTGTAGCGACCGTCGGGGACCCATCATGGCTGATCCCCTAAGGCTGCTGTACGGAACATTTCTGACAAAACATTGAACTGGCAGGAGCAGGCATCAAAGCACTCACACACATATTGACTCAAATCATAAGCTTGATCCTTTCACAAGGCACAGAGCATCTCACATATCAAAGGACTCCCTCAAACACTCAATAGCATCCCTTTCAGCTTACTACATGAAAGAGAACACTGTGGTGTCTCATAATATGTCGTTTTCCCCCATTCACAAGGCCAAACTTCAAAGAGGGCTAAATCAAGTTGGAAACCTTTCACTGTCCCCTTGGCTTGGTGTTTCCTGGTAGTTTCAGTAAGAAATTATCAGAGGTGGCAGGGTCATTCATAATTTGGCACACAAATGGCCTTTCCAGATTTGCTCTTTCTAGATCTGCCACTTGACACACTCTCCAGGACTCCCAGAGTCAAAGAGGAGAGGGTGTGAATATGTATTGCAAACATCTGGCCAAGTCCTTATCACCATGGGAAAATGTCTAAGGACAAGCCTGTATTATCCCTGCTCCAGGGCCTGTGCTTGTCTCATCTGGACTTCAACTGTGGTTTAGCTGCCATGTCAAACTCTCAAAGTAGTGCTTCTCATTTATGGGGAATTACAGAAAAGTGATAGGCTCGTTTGCCGTCTGTCCCCCTAACTTTCTGTGAAAGCTGGACCCGAGGCTGTTTTGCCTTCAGTGCTACGCAGTCCTCCTCCACACTTGAACCAGAAATACGTTGTGGGCAGTAATGAGTAAAGTCAGTAAATTGAATTAGGCTAGCGGAGGGGGTGTGAGACTGAACGCAAACTGACTCAGCCTTTTGAATCTGTTGTTTTGTCTTGGCGAAAAAGGAAGTAAGTGCTGCCATTTGGGCTGTCGTGGTGAAAGAATTTCCCTTGTGGTGATTTTAGGTGGCCAACAGCGCAGTATGGCTTTCTTTTTTACCAATTACATGGTGTGGGGTAAAATGTGTCATTTTAGTAGAATATTTAATCAAAGACATGTTTGTACTAATCATGAGCACGCTCTCTCCTCCTGTCTCCCGTGTCCGACAGTGTTTCAGGTTAAATGACTGACCCTGTTAACTGCCGAATTTCAGCCGAATGCGTTACCACCACATTGTTGGTAGGTTGAAAGTCGGCAGTTAACAGGGTCAGTTGTTAAACCGAAACACCAGCGCAAACTCCACAGCTGTGTGGAATTGGGAGAATTACCCATCAGCAGACCAGTCGACGTTTTCTATTAAAAGACAGGGTGTCGATAAAAAATGGAAAAATTTTAATCGACACCAAATGCTATCATCAATTCTGCTTATCGAACCTAATTAGTTATTTATTTCTTTATTGATTCCTTATCAATTTTCTGTGTGGAAAAAAGTATAAGTAGGCCTACATAGGTTTGCCAAACCACCATTGCATAACAGGTGTTTAATTTGGAACCAGTTAGCCTGAGAACTACTGGTAGTCTGTCTTCAACCAACGGAATACATTTTTCCTATTAATTGTCTGATTCAGATGAATAGATCTACTATTCCTGGCGGTGTTGTTATATATTTACCCGTGATAAGGTTTTTGATGTGGGTTGGAAAGTAACGGCGTGACTCTGTCACAACTCCTTCTTGTTGAAAGTTGTCAGCAGAGTAAACACATAAGTTTGATGTCATTATTTTGCAACTTCAGATGAGCTCTGAGGCATTTGATTCCAGTGAATAAGACACCTTGGAACCGGTTTTCAATTCCCATCCCTACTAAAGAAACTGAAGGTGTTCTTGTTGCAGTTACTTGCCATTCCCCTGTGGTTGGCCCATCAGTCCAAGCTGCCATGTCAGCTATGAGTAACTTGGCTTTTGTCAAAAAGTACCTGGGTAGAATTGAAAAAGGCAAAAAGGTGCAGACACGCCCACGCCAACGGACAGAACATCAGGCAAATTTCAAAGCATCACATTGCATATCAAATCAATGCAAAGACGTGAGTGGACACAGAGAGTCACCAGTACACCTGTGCAGTACAAAAAGAGGTGAAGGCACAGTCGTACGAGTTAAATATGTTTAAACTTGACCAAAATTTTGCACCTATCCTGGGGTGGTTGTGGAGTTCTGAGATCAGTCAGAGACTACAAAACACTCCACTCGTGTGAACACACCACGACAAAAATTGAAGACGTTTTGGATACAGATTCATACATGGTAGTTGCATTGATCTTGATTGTAATGTCTGAAGAAGACAAACTATCCCACCATCATTTATTCTTGTGTTTGAAAATGACAGGAGGAAGATATGCATCAGCAGACAGACACTACTGCCAGCACCACTTACATGTTTCCATAATTTACTAAATGATTCTGTTTTTAGAAAGTGCTGTGCAGTTGGCATACTTCAACTATTGTGTTACAGTGCATTTAAGTTTGAATGACAAAAATACAGAACAGTAAATCAGGATTAAAGAGAAAAGCAGTTGGCCAAGCAAGTCACTGGAGAACTGAACCGCTGCCAATGCACCCACACACTTTGGCACGGAGCGATTTCATGCCAAGCTGAAGAGAAGATGGGGAATATTCGTGTCTTTAATCAGACCAGACACTCAAAGAACAACACAGACAACCTAGATGCCTGAATTGAATATGCCTTCAGTCTCTCAACCAGTTAAAGTTAGCCATGATCCCAGGAGTGGTCCTAACGGACTCTGATCCTGACAGACGCTCAACCACGCACATCATCCTATCAGAGGATTTGAATGTGCGAGTTTATGATGCTACGGGGAGAGAGGTGAGTTAGTTTGTTATCACTTGCTCAAGGTTGCTTAACTGAAGTTTCAGTCATCAAAATCCTGCTTAACATAACATGAAAGGCAACTGGGCGTTAAAATTCCCAGCAACAACTGTGAGAAAGTGGCAAAAATGTCAAAAACAAAGTAAAAAGCTGAATGATAACAGTGTCACAGAGGTGACATTCCTTGGTGGTAGGGTAGCTCACATCTTTTCTTTTAGCTTTGGCCCATTAGGGGAGCCTGCAAGCACTCTTTCTCTGTTGCCCAGCTGGCTGTGGAGCACTATTACAGGGAAACTGTTTGGACTTTGACCCCACAGCCTGCAGAGAGCTGGGAAAAACTTTTGCGCTCCTCTGCTTTGTGTCAATGAGAGATCCAGGAAGCAGACAGGTTGCTTAATATTCTGCCCTTTCCCCCGCTGTTAGTTAAGTTAAGGTGGTCTTAATAATGTTCTTTCTAGCACTTGCAAGATTTTTCCTAGTCTGGGAGCAGGTGTCCTGCTCTTGATTGGTGTCTGTTGTTCTATACAGAATAAAAAAAACAACACTTTTCTACATCAACTTTCTTTTACTATTACCATTTCTTTCCCCCACCTCCTGTTTCAACAAATGAGCTCACTGTTTTTACAATGATTAGTGCTTACGGGACACATTCACTTCAGCAGTAAATGTACAAGGGCCCAAATGGTTTGAATGTTTGCCTAAAGATAATAACAAAATACACCATGCAGATCTGAGAAATGAACTCCTGCTAATTCAGAGTTCATGCAGAGACAAAGGAAATAGAGGCAGCCAGCATGGACTCCGTCAATATGAAGCCAGCAGCTCAGATTACATAAAACCCCAGGGCAATTGGTGCAATTTAAGTGCAAACTAGATTTCATTTAATTTCCTGCAGACAGAAAATCAGAAAAGTAAAAATTACTTTTTATAATGCAGAAAATTGAGGCATAGCAGCAACACAGATAAATCACCCATGACGCCCACAAAAAAAAAAAAAAAAAAAAAAAAAAACACAGTTTAGGCCATGAAAGCACCACAAGCTACCTGAAACCTGAGAGCAATGTACAAGAAACAGGATTGTCATGAGAGTCATAAAGCAGTGCTTTCCCACTGAAGTGGGTGTCTCCTGCACTTCTCTGATGTGAGAGACAACCGTTGAACAGATTGCATACCTGTGATTGTTCATGGCTACACATGATACGAGAGCGACAGCAGCACACAATGCTTTGTAGAGGACCCAGAGCTTAAGAGAAAGACCCCCACCCCTTCTAAAAAAAACCCTTCCAGCAAAAGGTCTTTAGGCCCTCGCCATTACAAAGAGGTAGCAAAACAAACAAAACATGCACATAATTCACCACCTGTCTTCAAAAAAACATATGCAGAAGAGCCGAGTGTGATTCATTCAGAGTACAGGTACAAATGGAAAGTGAAGAGAGCACTCCGAGCTGGAGATAAACAGCCTACCACTGATTAAAACTGCAAAGCCTCCTGTCTGCCTAAGTAGCTTGGTGTCCTCGACGGTGGGTGATTATCCTGCGCTTGGCTTGGGGGTATATTAGACTGTCAGAAAGCAGTCAGAGGACAGCCAGCTGGTCTAGCCACGGCATCCTGGGTGAAGAAGCATTTCTATCACAGTGGAGCAGATGAGCTCCGCAGAGAGCGGCGCAAACCCCTCCTGGGGCAACACAGAGAAAGCAGAGAGTGCTAAGAATGTGGCTGCTCTGAGATTAGCCTTGACAGTCTGATCATAATGACTGCTAGTCACTGATCATCAGTGTTCATACTTTTAGATGATGTTAAAGCTGCACACCACAGGGAACTCACATGGCAACTAGTTTTATACGTACTAGCAGAGGACATGTTGAACAGATCAAGTGAAATAAGTTAGTTTCAGGGTTGTTATAAGTAAAGTAAATAATGTCAGGAGTAGATGGAGAAGAGGAGCAGCAGGGGCCAACAGGGCCGAGGGGAAGTCTATTTTCCAGGCTAGAATGAATAACACACTTGAGTGGTCCATGGAGAAGGGAAAGAGGTCTTTGTGTAATGGCAGAGTCACGGTCACGGTGACAATAAAAGTCCCTCTGTTGTGGGTCAGAGCTATTTAACCTTCTGATCCTCTTCCTTCTTTAAAGTGGTTTATGAATCCTAAAGGTTCTAGTACAAGTCAAAAACACAAAAAACAAGAAACTTTTAGCTCTTAGCTGCAGCTTGCTAGAGAAGGAGTTTACTTACTAGAAAATGTAGTTTACATTCCTCACATTGTATTGTCTTGATACAGAAATTAAGTTCAGAAAGGGTGGAATTTGGAAAGTGAGAGGAAGGTAAGCAAAAGGATTTGTGATGGTGCAAAAGCAATGCAGCGTCACCCTTGGAGAATTTCACTTCATTACCAAATGAAAAAATGAGCTATTACACATCAATATTATAGGCATTAACGCACAATAAGTGAAGACAGCATGTCATTGTAATGTAAAGTTAACTACTGGGAATAAAAACATTTCAGGAGCCTGTTTTCCGGTTAATATTAAAACAAGCAGGAACTCAATCAGTGAGTAATCACTGCAACAAGGAAGTAAAAGTTTCCCACAAGACTACATGGAAATAATGGATGAGCAGTCACTGACTCAGTCTTTAAACGTTAACAAAAAAAAAAAAAAGCTTCAGTGCTGTTGAGCAAAGCCCCTCTGTTCTAGTAGGATTTCAAATCTGCTATCAAATGTAAAGGCAGGAAACAAAATGTCTTCTCATTGGGCTCTCCTGACAACATGATGCTGTTCTTACTTGGCTCTCAGACTATTGAAACCTACAACAACACATATAACAATGTCATATAAACACAGGAATCAATTATCATTTAAATCCTTATGGCAATCAATGTCATTGCCAGTTGGAATTGTTTTACACTAACTTTCCAAACAGGGTGTCCTGAAACGCCTCCTCCTCCTCCTCCTCCTCCTCCTCCTCCTCCATAAATCCATGAGTCAGAACAGCGGGGGTGCTCGCCAACACAGCGCCAAATGTTTACAGCGAATTAGACGAAGGCTTTAGTGTGGACAGAAAGGGGTTATATCGGTCGGTAAGCTCGTAAAGTTAGTGCCACCATGGCACTTGGCACCACATCAGTGTGCAGGGAGTCTGGTGGCAGAGCTGCAGTCGACGACGCAGAGTGGAAAAACTTCCAGAAAGCACCATGCTGCTGCTGCTGCCCCTGCCTCTGCTGCCCCTGCCTCTGTCGCCTCTGCTGCTGCCGCCGCTGCTGCTGGACCCCGGCTAAGCAAACACCGTACAGCCGCAGGCTCAGACCAAACACAATCACACACTTCCATTTTCAGCTCGGCTCAGCTGTTTTTCTGGCGTCGTATGAATTAAGACTCAAAACCAGCGCTACACGCCGACGTTTTGGGTCGAAATTTTAAACCCCGTTGTCTGCGGTTTCGACGCGGTCAGCCGCTGTGAAGCAGCCACATACATTGAATAAGTTTTTAACCCACATCGCGACCGGTGAGTAACAAAGTGCCGCGTTTGATTTATGCCTCGTAAACAAGCGCAAATAAGTGTCGTGTGTGTAAAATAAAGACACAATCCATTGAAGGACTGTCTTATGAACGTAAACTTCACCTTAAGTTATGTGCAGCTCCGGAAAATCCATGCAGCAACTTGCTCGCTCCCGACGTACCGCTGTTGCCCAACTTGTAGAGAGCCAGATACCCAGCTGTGACATGCGCTGTCAAGCTAGGAGCAACGGCGGTTACAACTTCCGGTCATGGCTTTCAAAATAAAATGCACTTTTAAAAAATGAATAATAAATTAACATACTCCATATAAAACAACATGAATACATACATTTAGAAGCGTACATACAAAACTAAACAAAGATACATATTTTTATATTTCTGTAATAATTTCAAATGCCTTATATGGGTCCAGTGTCACAGTTTAATTCACAAACTTTTATTTGGTTAAGCAAAAACATAGCAAGTTCCGGTAACAAAAAGATAGATTAAAAATTGGGTTTTTACTGCTGTTACTATTATTAACTGCTGACTAACATTAAAATTCACTCTTTTTTACTATTAGATTTTACTGCTTTATTTTTTCTTATATTTCCCTCCTTTACTTCTAACATTCATCCTTCATCTCATATTTTACCTGTACACATACATCTGTGCTCTCACCTGTCTCCTCCAGTTCATTTTGGCTAATTTAAATCCGTTTATCCGTTTTCAAAATGGATTGCACATACAATATAACATACATCATGTCATAACAGTAGTCCCACAATGCTTGTTTTGTACCTGTGGACTTTTTTTTTAATAAATCATAGGATATTCCGTTATGTTTCAGAATAATATTATTTTCACTAAATTCTGCATCATATTCTGAATTCATGTTGTAATCTTAAGCATCGTGACTGTACCTCAGGTTTTCCTGTCTTCTTGTAGTAACTCATTCTTAACCACAACGTTTTTCCTTCTCATTCAAACTATCCTTTAATTGTATAAACAGGTTGGTGTCTTGCAAGTGCTGACCTGTCATTCCTCATTTTTTTTATTCCCATTAAAGTTAAATTAGGTGGGGAAATCAATCGTCACAGAATAATTCTGCTCTGTAAGAGTAAAAATAGGCACAGAAAACTTCACTTTCACATTTTATGTGTGACGAAACACTCCAGTCAAATTAAATGTTTCCTTTAATGAATGATTTGATGACGTTTCCACTTGATTTGAAACAATGTTCCCTCCAAGACAGTTTAATTTATGGACTATCACATGCTGTTGATGACTGTTCCCTAGTCGTGTTTCATGTCATCTTGCTGAATCGGCACCCTGCACTCTCTGGCCAAAGTAACCCAACACTCCAGGCCACTGAGACCAATCCCAAGAATGCCAAACACTCAGCAATACATATTCTTACAATTTTGTGGGTTCTCAGCCTGGCAGTGTGATATAAACAGTTGCAGGTTTCAACATGAAGCTATTAACAACTCTCTCAGGCTATCTTGTTTATCTTGAAAGAAGAGCCAAACTCTCAACTCTTTTAATCATCCTAATACCACCACTGAATGTGGCTGGAACAAACTTTCTGACAAGCTGAATTGATTTCAGTCTGTCTGAAATGGCTTATAGGCCACCATTACATGTGCAGGAATGTAATTCCAATGAATGACATGGATTAACTTCAGAGAGATTATGCGCCTGTGGATAACCCATCAACACTAAATAAAATGCTAAATGCCACTAGACGTGCATCGCTGTGGGCAGAGGGGGGGGATCATCCAAAATCTGTCATGAGCTTATGAATGCTTTCATGAAGAATTTACATCAAATCAGTGTGGTGTGTGTTACTTTTTTTTTTTTTATTAAAACATAAAAATGTAAACAATACAGTAAATATACAGAATGTAGAACACACAACAGATACTTTTGAAACTAAGAAGTTTGTGTGTCGTCACTCTTTTCACATCTTTGTCTTTAAGAACAGTGCCATCTGCTGTCACAGGAGTAGTGGGGAGGGACCACACACGTGCACACACACTCACATGAAGAGTGATCCTCACCACAACTCACTGCAATGCAGCATAAAGACACCTGCACGTTGCTCATCTCGGCAAAAACACCATTTGTCTTTACGACTTAGAAGAGCCAAGTTTATGTCGCTTGTCTGTGGATAAATCAGCCCACAAATATGAAGCCAATGACCCGTGGGTTAGACCGCTAAATCTCATATGATGGCTGAACTGTGTGATTATACATCAGGACTAATTTGTGAACATTCAACAGATGAAATATGATGTAGGCAGGGACCTCATGCTGTACAGCAAAACAAAGAAAAAAGTAGATTTAAAGCTGAGATCTATGATGTCAACATACTGTTATTATTTCCATCTGTATGTGTGGTGAAAACACTATGAAAGTCACATTTAGTGTGGTTGCTAACTGCGACTGAGAAATGTTTAGAAGTTTTGTTAGGTCACATCTGCCAGTGCCTGCTCCATCTAGCTTAATCGCTTTAGTAAATGCTGTGTTTTCATATTTACTTTATCTGCTCATTTGATGGTATTTTCACTGCATGCCAGTGAGTTAAAACAGCTTCACCAACACCAGATTTTCCATTATGCTGCGTCTCCAATGTGCAGAAAGCTACAGATTGCAGCTTTAAAAGAAAACAGGAATACTTGCACCACTGGTGGCTGATGTCATAAAACTTCACCAGAACCGCGCCCTGGAGGCTTGAAATAATTTCAGCAGCTGCTTTGGTGAGCCATTGAATCCACTCTTTCAATAAAAAGTGTGTAGCTTTGGTGCAAAAATAAGGCTCACAAATTACATAAAAATCCTTTTTCTCATACTTTTTGTACCTCGACTGTAAGCGCTTTAATGCCACCATATCATGTTTATGCCACTGAAATGCATACGGCTTATGTGCTACTTCATCAGATCTCCCCTCCTACAGGTCCTGAAAATAAAAATACAAAAAAAAATACAAAAAAGAAATACAACTTGTCTCTCTGTTAGTCTGAATAACTTGATGATGCAAGGTGGTGCATCTCTATCCATCAGTGCTTTGAGGTGAGCGTTAGGGTGGAGGAGACTCGGAAGATCTGAGGCAGCATGTTGCTCAACTGGTAGAACATTTCTTCTGAGATACTCTGTCAAAACAAAAGAGAGAGAGAGAGACAGGATTAGTGAGTGACCAGGGACTGAGATTTATGCAGCACCATTGTAAAAAAAAAAAAATTCAGTCCACACACTGTGTCAATAGAAGAGAACCAATGAAAACCCCAGCTGAAACTGTGCCCATGCAAACAAAAATACATCTGGACTGTTAGTGTACGGCCAAGTGTTAACAGCCCCTGTGGTGCCCTTTAGTTCAACATCACAGGGTCTTTTTTTTTTCCTGAGGGAACAGTAGTCAAGACACTCAAGTGATGTGAGCTCGGGCAGCTGTGACTTTAACGGGGGAACATACCGTGTCACTCTAAGCATCGCCACCCGTCAAATAAGAATGTTAAGTATTAATCTTTAAGCAGAAACACAGTCACACACACGCATCCTTCAACCACACACAAACACAGGGCGTATATTTAGCCAACTGTCTCTTTGAGGTACAGAAAACAAGAAGTGCTATTTTAAATGGTGTCTGAGCATGTAGCTGACAGGAAGCCGATGCAGTCGGTAGTTCTTTGATGCCGCTGGTTTTATCATCTTAACATGTCAACGTGGGATCTTGCTATAGGCTCTGCTGCCTTCCTGACAAACCGCAAAAGCTATAGGTATACTATATCCAGCTTAACACAGAAAATGACAGAAAACATTAAAAACCAAATCTTGAACTTTTTCCTCTTTTACTTGTGAAGCAGCGTCTGTAAATTGGGTGACATTTTTCCATCATTCATAAAGACGTACGGTTAGGCCTGGATATCCAACTAAGTTCAAGATTATGCTTTAGTGTTGAAAAGCCACACGTTAATCCCGTTGTTTAGCGTACTATTATATGGATGAGTCTCTGAGCTTTTAGCACGGTGGTGTAAAAACTGGTCAAGAGAACCTAAAGCTGTCATAAATATGACATGCTTTTCAAACAGTCGCTCTTCTTTGCCTGCATTCAAAGGTGCAAGACCAGGTGTGCCTTTTGTGATGCGTTGTGTGCACATGAGGCCTTAAATATACATTTCTGTTGATTTAACATTTAAGATTTGCTCGCAAGCAATTACTCAAAGGATGATTGCATGTTGCCTTAGTGACCAAACCGAAAATATAGGCAGCTTATTCTGTTCTCACCTTTGGCACTAGAAACTGGACTGTGCGTGATATACCTCCATCCCACGACGCCATCTCCATCATGAAACCTGCAAATCAAAACAGATTTAAGTAGTCTGTATTACAGGCATTATTTTGTAATAACGTTGTAATTACATATTGTATTCCTCAGAAGCAAGAGAGCAACACGCAATCAAGAGGAAGACAGCGTTGCGCCACTTTGTTACAACATATTACATTTTTACAGCTTTGTATGATGGAAAACTTAGAATGCTGTCAGTAGACACACTTGTAAAAATCAACCTCTTCAAAGAAAGATTTCAGCTCAAAAAGAACATCTGCATAATTCTTTAATTTCAAATTATTTGATTTACCTTTGACACATTTGAAAACCAGCTCAGCTCTCTTAAGACACCACGGGATGGTCATCTCCTGCAGAGAGATGAGAACACTGTTGAGAACACTGTTGTGTAGTCTGTGGGTTCAAAAAATGTGCAGCAAAACTAGTTCATTAAATATAACATGCAACTCTGTGTTAGTTTGCTGGCACGAGGATCGATTCAGCTTAACTGGAACGGTGCAGATGAGAGGGAAGAGAAGCAATGATGCACTTAAATAATAACATTTTCAAGGACAAAAAGTTACATTTATAAAACATTGTTACCTTCTATAGATCTCTTGAATTAGAGCAATAAACAGAGCAGTATCATTATCATTATTTCTACAGGTAAGAAGTTTTGTTGATTCTATACAGGCAACACCCATTCCCTTTCAAGCTTTTCACTTATTTTTTACTTATTCAGTGTATCTGGATTAAAACCTTTCTTATGCTGTGTATAACTGCATTATATCACATTCATCTAATGTTTGTGATTTGCCAATTAATGTCCCCCATATTGAGTTGAGCTTTCTGTGTGCTAATTTGTGAAAAGCACAATAAAACTGATTTGTTTTGGTCGCGTTGGTGCACATTAACACAAAGTCTCCTGTCAGGTGACCTGTGTCTACACACAGAAGTGCAGAATTGGCACTTCTAACGAACGCAACTGCAATAATGCCACCTCTCATCTCCTTTCAGTTTTGTGTGTGTTTAGTCAGTCGTCTCTGCAGTCAAACTTTGTTCACAGCGAGGAGCATCAAATAGGTAGAGTCTCTCCCGCACACACAGCCTTTCACCCACTTAGAAATGCATTGCACCCATTCTAAGTCAACAAAGTTTTTCGTTACGATTGAGGTTGGTGCCAGCGGCAGCTGAGACAAGGAGAGGCATTTCTTAAAACCAGAAAAATGAACACAACAGTTGTGAAATTGTGAGTCAGTGTCTGCAAACTGGAACTAAATTGTTTGCTTGTTTTCCCTCGTACTCTAAATGCTCAAGGACAACAAGAGTAAAAACATTTAACAAATGAGAACGAGAGGCACTTCATCTAGACAAACTACGTCAGTTGTTTTAAATGCCAAAACACAAGAATAGGCTTGTACAAACAGGCAAACATCTCCACTAAACGGCAAACAAGGCCGAAAAGAAGATGACAGATGGAAAGTTTTGATGTGAAAGCAGAAGCTATCAATTAAAGGTCCTCTGGTTCCCAAGGCTTCAAAAGTTAGAAGTCTTTGGTTATGTAAACAAAGAGTCTTGAATAGACATGAGAAGAAAAATTGCACGGAGCATGTTGTGACATGAATGCACTCCAGACAGAGGTTAAGAATTTACGTTCAATCTTATAGGATTCTGAGTTTATTAAGTTTCATTTTTTACACGCTACTCAAGTTAAAAGAAAATCGCATTTGCATTCATTTCCAGCAGACCAAATAAATAATTGTTTTTCCAGATAGAAAAGAAAAATACGCCTTATTGTGATCGAATATTTGACGAAACTCTGCCCTGCTCAGTTCATCAGTCACTGAAAGCTTTCTCTGTTACTCGTCCCTACTGTGTGAGTACATCGTGCTGCTGTACACTCTGAGGTAATAAGTAAACAGAAGAGTTCATGACTCTCTCCTTTGCCCTCCAGGTCTTAAACCTGGGAAATGTTAAGTTGTAGGCTAAACTCACGGCCGGCGCCTGACAAGCCAGACCAAAGCTGAGGATGCAGTGCATAAACAAGCAGAGGCCGAATGAAGAGAAGGAAATTGTGACTTTGCCATCAGTCACGACCACGGAACCTTGTGTGGCCAGCAGGTTTTCTTCACCTTCCACTACAAACACTAACAAACTACTGAGGTTTAACAGAAGTACAAGACCAAAGCAGATACAAGATTATGCTAATAGGGATAGTGATTGAGGTTCGAGAGCTGAATTTACGCCGTCGTAGCCATATCCGCTCTTGGGTGGTGTCCTCCTGGACTTCTGAGAGTGTATATAATGGTGGCTGTTACAATATTTTTTGATATCCATGAACTCGGTGCTCAGGTTTGCATTCATACTACTACCACTTGGGATTGGCAGAGGTTGGAAGTTTCAACCATTTATTACTTGGATACTGTTTAGACTTCTACTACTAACTACTTTTCATGCACTCAGGTGTTACAATGGGCAGAATATGTAGATATATAATTTTAAAATCAAGCTGTACTTTATAATTTTACAATTTAGCCGAGCTTCATAAAAAAACTATTTCAGCCATTTCCTACTCACTGGAGGTAAACTTCTATTAAAACTCACAGGACCACCAAATACAGAGCTATTTGGCAGTAACGGTTACAATGCAACCCTTTCCTACTCTGTTCAAGTCAAGTGTTTGGTAGCCAAATAATGGAACTGTCCAATTCAAACATTTACCTTTTTATGTAATGTAACAACTATGCGAACCAATTTACTTTGTGTTTCTTTGAGCCTTAAACAAAGTCTAAACAAAGCAAGTTTAAGAGGATGACTGAGTTTTCAATTATTCCCTTGAACAATCAACATTATGACGTAATGCTGATGTATTACAACACCATCCATAAACACAAGTGCTCTCTCAGCTGCTCTTACCTCTGACATGTCGTGGACCAGCAGCAGAGGAACAGTAACAGTGGTGATGTCATGTGTACAGCAGACCTTCAGGATGTTTCTCAAGCCCATGATGGCAGGATCCCGGGCTGTGATGTTCCCTGAACGCACGTTGTCGTCCACGCACAGGTGGAAGACGACATGGACCTCTGACAGGTTGGAGTGCCGCGAGATGTAAAACTCACCTTGAGGAAAAGACGGAGCAGGTAAAGTACATAAAAATGATCAAGAAATCAGTGATTTGTTGCTTTGTCAATCTAACCAGGAGTCAGTTTAAAAATGTTTTGATTGTTTTGTCAAGTCTTGTCTTTTTTTGATTTATTCAACTGAATAAGATTTCAATGAGGTTAATAAGACAATATGAGCATACAACTATAAAAACACCACTACAAGAGTATCACACGGGGAAAACAAGGAATTTCAGCTACTGTAAAAGGTCAGAGATCTTCACACGCACACATTGGTCCTGAGTGGAAGTATGTAACATATATTTGTACAGTTCCTGCCTGAGCTTCCTATTTTGATTATGAGTTTAACTGAAGTTCCTTTGTTTCTCATCCTGAAAAGGGAGTCACATAATGAGGAATCTGACCTTTATCTTAGCCTTGAAAGTTATCAAAAAGATCTCCCTATAGAAACTCCCCCTTATAAATCACAGAGAAACCTTGAAACTAGACACAGTTTCCTACCCAACCATTGGCTGGCACCAATAGAGTTGAGATAAAACTGTAGTCATAGGAAAACACACAAAATACAACCTAGTTATGAGTTTAACCGTGTAATAGATACATTTTTTTACTACAATAACCATTACCTGGTAAGATGTTAGATGGATTTCTTTCAACATTTTTGCTCTTATCGTCACCTCCATTCCTTGGAATCTCTATAAAGACATTCAGCAAAAAGACTAATCAAAGCACACGTCATGGCAATGGCAGATGGACTTTTCTTGAAAGGCTTGTAAGCTATAAAGAATGTTTCTATATACAGCTTTAATCTGTGAAGCACTTAACCTCTGCTGTGATAGGGATCTGCACAGGTTCCTGTCAACACAGTAGCAGTAATGTCTTCTGCTTCCTGACTATTTAATCCCCCTCTCATACCGTTGATAGGTCACTGACATTCTCCAACTCCAACTCAACATTTTTGCAGTGTTAAGTTGTGCCTTGATGTTTTCAGTTCATTCTTTAGTGTTTTACTCTCATATTTCTGGTGTCAAAATAAAAGAAAAAGATGAACTTAATCAAATAAATTAGAGATCAATCTCAGCGTGGGTATAGTCCACATGTTGAGTGGAACTCTATGATGGTATCCTGTCACTTTCTCTCTCTCTGAGGCGCTGCTAAACAAGGCCATGAATAAAAATGTTAGTCAAGCATTTTATAGTGCATAGCTGGCTAAAAAAAGGCACCCTGGCTGTCGAGGATAATCAATTTTTTTCAGCAGCATATGTGTCCACGCAGTGGGTCACTAGCTACACTTCTGAATGTTCTGATTAAATTACAACTGTGTGTGAGCAGCCAAAAGTCTAACCGGGTTGTTCTTTCTGCTTGCTGCTCCGCTGGGCTCTGGCATAGAGCACCACCTGCTGCACCTCCTCCAGCTGCTCCTCCAGACAAGGAAAGTGGAAGTCTGTACACTCCTTCGCCACAGTTGCAAAGTCTGTGGGTAACACAAAGCAGGCCAGGAATGAAATGATGCATGGAAAGTTAAAGTTAGCCTGAGCATATCTTTGTAATTATGTCCCCATACTGTACTGCCACTCTAAAAACAAAGAAGCCAGACTTAAAGGTGAACGGAGTGCCTGAGCTTTAAACAAATCACTTAAAGATGTGTAAAAGATTAGTGTTATTGTCACAGGAAAGACAAAGAGTGAGTCATGACCAAAATATAAAGGTTACATTGGTGCCAAAATATAATAAAGTAATGCTAGCACTGTGGACAGAGTTTCACTACAAGATTTTCATGTCCAAAAGAATGCATGATTATAATCTGTAACCACAAATGTACAGAAGCGAACAAGAAGGAACAATTACAACCAAAAAGCGACAGCGTAAAGAATTGGAAATGTTTTAAAGAAGTGCTGGATTATTTACACGATATCATCATGTGTGTATTGTAACATGTCACATAATATCAATATTTCACATATATATTGCTATTGCTGACCTCTCTTGATGCCACTGTAGGAGTTGACCCTGTTGTCAACCAGCAACACAAGACCACAGAGTGAGGAGGAGTAGAGCGAAAGGGCCGTCTGCAGCCGCCTCAGCTTTGCTCCACCGCTGCCGTGCCGCCGGTGCTTACAGAAGTCCAGCACGTCTGCCCGAACCAGCCGCAGGTTGTGCATCGTCTTCAGTTGTGCTCCTGATGAAAGAAATATATGTAATATAATATACAAGCATAATATATCAGAAAATCATTACACATTATATTGTAATTCACATCTGCTTCACACAAATATTACAACAGAAGTGTGTATTGCGCACGCTGTCTGACATGACACAAAACTTTGTACAAATAACTGGGCAAGCTTTTTAGATGTCAAGCACCTAAGTGTATGGTGAAACTCTCCTCCAGCTGAGGCTGCTCTTCAAACATCCGGGCCCCAGAATCTGCGAGCTCTGACAGCTGACTGGGCTGCACCTTAATCTCCTCACTGGAAATCATGCAAAAATATCAATCAGTAAAGATATCTATTAAAAATAGTGGAAAAAAAAAAAAAAGTAGATGCATGTTTTAAAGGTACAAACAAAGAACTGACAGAGTGTGGTTTTGTGGCTACTTCTTTGTCAATAAATACATTTACACATGAAATAATGTTATAAAGATTACATTTCTTAGTTTAGTTTCAGTACTTGAATTCTGTTTCAGTTTCAAAAATGCATATTTACAAAGTGTTCAAAGTGCTGATGTAGACGTAAGTTAAGTTCCACCCACACATAAGCAAGATAATGATATTCATCATTAAGAAAAAAACTGATGCAGGGTCAGCACATTGTCAGAGAAGCTCTTAGCATACAGGCCCTGGTGGTATCTGTATTTTGATGGAATATCCGATATACGCGGAGGAGTGCAAGACCTGAATTTAAACCACCACCCTTCAGGACCGTATTACTGTTAAGATCTATTAGACCTCTATTACCAAGATGCCAGTCATAACTGATACTGCAAAGCTGAGCATCAGTCAAACTGCGATGAGTGTTTGACCTCCTGTAATCGCTTTAATTTCTATGTAAATGGGGCATGTACTTCAAAGGACCAGCAGACATGTTGTGTTTAAATAAGAGCTGTTGCAGCTGTTGAGATCCTGTTAGTTCAGGTTCAGTTTGACCTCTAGACCTCACAATTCAGTGGTACTTTTTACAGGAACACAATTCACACAAGGGATATTTAAAGCATCTTGTCTGATCTGTTTCATGCGGTTACAGTTAGTCAGCAAAACAAATTGTTCCGATTATTACTTTGATCTATTTTTTTCTTCTTTTAAATCACTTTATTATAGTTTAAAGACTTAATATTAACTCTACTTCCATGCCTAATCACTGTACAAATAAACTTAAGCTGAACTTAAACCTCACATCCCAAACAAGCCAAAGGCTCTGCACCAATGGCACGCTATCAGTGAAGGAAGATCACGGAGTGCCGTTCTCGTAACTGCCTTTTGACAATGTCACTACAAGCTGCTACATCTGCACATTGCATTCATCCTTGTCTACACTGCAGCTTTTTGTTGTCTACCACACAAGAGTAAGCAACTAAACACCTGAGTCCAGTGGTCATTATTTTGGATCAGCTGTTTTTACCCTGTGATTAAAAAAAAAAAAAAGTCACAGAGCCTGTTCAGGGGGATGTGGGTGTACAGCAAGCCTACAGATACCAGATGTGTGTACACAAACAAAGATTGTGCTTCAATATAGTGAACACAGACAGATGAACTCACTTAATTTTGCTGCTGTTGTTAGATTTCTGCAGGTCCTGGTGCAGTTTGATGACCCACTCCTGATACTCCTGCTTTTGAATGCAGGTAACTTGCTTCAGCTCACTGGCCCACTTGTTCTCCAACACCTGCTCAACAAAGGCAACAGCATACTTTGAGTAGTCAGGCTAGGGGATAAAATGTAAGTGGTAAATTTACTAGACCTGAAATGTCTGTGGTGGAATGATAACTTTGTACTTGGATCAAGGTACACCTGCTTTTACCACTGCTACAGAACAACCCAACTTATTCTTTACCTGCTGTGCATCAAAGTGTTGAGAAGCAACTGCATTTACATCCTGATCACTCAAAGTATTCCCCAGCTCATGCATCACTTTGTCCATTTCAGCAGCTTGCCTACACACAGAGAGATATTCTTTGGTTTGTTTAGATTGATGGGAAAATACATTATCACCATAAAACATATGTTATTGCAGTTATCTATTCATGACAGGTGACCGAACAATGCATATTAGGAAACTTAAGAAAGATTAAGAAAAAGAAAGAGAAGAGAAAAGTAACTGTGACAACACAATCGTATGGCTCCAAGATTATATAAATTACTTAACATATTAGGTATTTTCTGGGTGTTTTCACACCTTATATGTCTGGTTCAGTTCAAACAAACTCTGGTGCATTCGCCAGTTTTGTCCGGTTCTTTTAGGTTGATGTGGAAGCTATCTGTCAAACTCTGGTGTGGAACCTACAACTGGACCATGAGCTTCTTAAACGGTGGGTGTCACTACTCCTCCAAGTGGTCCATTGAACCCGCTGTGGTGGGAACTTAGCCTTGATAATTGGTGCACACTCTAACAGGTGAGCAACCGGGGCACGCGCTCACTCCAGTCTTTAAGGACGCTTTACACTGTGTCTGTGTGTTGCTTGCTACACTGCTTGGTGGGAAGAATGTTTTTATGTATTTATTTTATGAAACCCAGGTATATGCAGTTACTGTAACACAAGGCTGCTTCGAATTGTGCCAAACAATGCCCCTTAGCTTCTAAAATCACTGTAGACGATGGCCTCTTGGGGCTTAAATGGCCTCTACGGGAGTAAAACATAGTGACCGCACAGTGACTATGAACTGGACTAGAATTTAAACTCAACAATCGTTCTTTTTTGTCTTGGATCAAATGAAGCAGACTTCTTATGGGTTGAAAGCACAACAAAGAATATGATTATAGCCATACACTATGTGAATTTACAAATAAAGATGGGGAATAATACAGTATGTACCGATAACCCAAAGATCACACTTCCAGTAATCCCTAATACCAACCTCTCCTGCAGCTTCTTAATCTCCATGTCTCTCTCACTGATGAGCTCGGAGATGCTAACAAAATAGTTGTGCTCCAGGTTGAGGAGGGTATCTGAGGCCGGAGAGTGTATCAGCTCATGGTAAACATCAGCAAAGTCCTCATCCCAACTGGGCTCCTCGGGCCGAGCGTGCTCCAGCGTAGTCTGAAACAGTTATAGAAAGACAAGAAAGACGATACGTACTGTATGTCAAAGTGGCAAATGTAAATAGTTACTCAAAGGTAAAGAAATACAACCTAACCATGCTGTACACTCTACATTGCTGGGTTGTGTCACTGTTTGAAATTAATCACTTGTAGGTGATGATTTGCCGCTCGTGCTGTGAGTAAAAGTGACCAAAGAGTTACTGACTTTGAACAGAAAGTGTGTAAATTTAATTTTCTGCGGTCAGAGGAAGGCAAGATGCGTTATCAACACATTTTGAATGTTTTGCTCTGCTCAATAAACCGGGACAGTTGATGTACCACATCCATAATTAGAAAAGCAACAGAACATTAATCATAATCTGAAACTCCTCTATTTATACAGGCTCAGGAATCTTCAAGCCACAAACACGGCGGACACTGGAAGAGTTCCATGTGTATTTCTGTGTGACTGCAGTAAAATATTAACGAGCAGCAAGTCCTAAATGTCTGAGTGCAGTGGATCAGAGGGGCAGAGGGGCTTGACAACACAAGCTGAGGCAGCCCTTGTCTTTTTATATATCTCCGGGCAAGTGACAGCAGAATTTAGACTCCAAAGTGTGAAACCAAATGATGTTATTGACCTTCTTTAAACATGAAATAAGAGACATTCACTTTCAAAGAAATGTGTCAGTGAGAAGACCATACGGGATTTAAATAGAAAACCACAAAGTTCACTTCTGCGTGTCAATAGACTGTTTGTTTTGTGTGGATCCATAATATAAAAGTGATGACTCTATTCTCAAATATGTGCAGCCACTGCCACATATTGAATCTCTGGGAAGAAACGCATCAAAGTGTAACCAAATGCAATGGAGAGACATTAAACACAGCAAGGGGGCTTATGCAATGAGATTGCTCAGGAACTCATGAATAATCAATTTGCAGATGCACTGCACTACTTCTGGTTAAATTAATTTAATGATCCATGACTGCCCCGAAAGTAGACGGAGCACTCGAGGACACTTCCGAAACACATCTGTGCTACTACACAAACAAGGAGTTAGAACAGGGTGTGTTGAGCAGCCAGGGTCTGAAATGTACTTTTTGATGCATGGATAGATGACAAGCTCTGTTATCTCTCTGTACCGAGTCAGACTGATGCATGCGCATCAGTGTCAGATATTCATTAGCCTGGATTATGCTGATTTTAATCTAAAATAGTAAGGCAAAGCTTTGATTAGGCCAACGTGTTATGTGGAAACATGTAGGACAGCCTTGCTATTGATAGTTTACCAACTGAAGTGGAGAGTCCAGACATGTGTAAACATAGATTGATAGTATTTTAGGTTTGCTTTTTAAGCTAGTTTTTCCATCCTGAAAAAAATTACTTTGGGGCATACATGGTTTCATTGGACAGTGGCGATGTTTCTTAATAAAAGCGATAAGCAAGTATGATGTTTTTTGGAGTAGGCAGTAATTCTAAACTGGATATTTGAATGGGACATGTCAAGGTCATTGATTAGTCACAGAAGAATTAAACAAACTAACTCTGAGACAGGTTATGTGGATGATCTATGTCACTCAGTCAATGAAAGAATTGTGTATATGGAATTATTCTCCAATCTAATGACATCTCACCAATAAAATCATACATATTTTAATCTAAAACAGCCATAACTTTGTATAAGGTCAGAGTGACTGAATACAACTAACTTCTGCCAACAAAAGAAAAGATGTTTAGCTGATAACAACGGGCACCATGCCACTTTTTCAATCCAAATGAATCCAAAACTACATCATGATACAGAATCTGTCACAAGCCACACACGATAATAGTCTGATATGTGTTATCACCTCCACATAAGACCTGGTCCATGCATTAGTCAGCTGGTTTACATCTACATCTCCTGTTGTGAGTCTCTGCAGGGCCAGCTCTGCCTCTCTGTCGTAATCCAGGATAGTCTCCTTCTCGATGAAGGTGGAAAGTGAGGTTTTTAGCTCTGCAGGGAGAGAGATGCACACACAGCAAAAACCAGTCACTTAAAAAATGTTTTCATTTCTGTGCAAGCCTAGTAGTACACTGCAAAAAGAATCAATGGGCTGGATCCGGTCCATGCGTTTAGGTTTCAAACTAACAGTATGCATGCTGACAATATCATTTGGTTCCCAGGAAGACGTGTAGAGAGGAATTATTTGAATAGATCCATCTCAAATAAACAGATTCTAGTGTTTCTTGTCCAGCTGTGTAGATTTGGTTTACAGTATTAGGGGGGTTGTTAGAGTAGTTAGGTGTCCCTGCACCAGTCCAAAAATACCAGTAGTAACGATAATAACACTCGTGAATGTGTTTTTGGATTCAGGAATTTAAGATCTAATACGCAAGACAGTGTATTTACAGTACTGAAACATTTGAATCAGAATATATAGTATATTATGACAAATATTGTCACCTGCAAATAAGAATAAAGACATTTTTAAGGATTCACTGATTTCCATTCAAAGTAAAGTAGAGGCCAGAGTTCAAGGGGATTTTGCAATCAACAGTGCTTGGCTAGAGAGCTTCCTGTCAGGTCACATATGACGCCTGACAAAGTCTCCCCATTGAAATGCTTGTGTTAAGGCGATATGGCATATGGGAGAAAACTGAGCTGGGGTTGCCTAAGAAATGCAAAAGGGAAAGAAACAAAAGATTATTTGACTCCACCTTCGAGCAGGATAACACCACAAATACAAACGTTCTGGCACATGTCCTTGAATTGTTTTTCTTTTACCAAGAGTTGGTGATCTCACCATTTTCTATGTAGCAGGGTATTTTATGCAGCAGCATCAGGCGTCCATGAAGGTCACTGATGTTCTCTTGAACAGGAAACTGCAGAGGCACTTTGAGGACACAGTTGTGTTTCCCAGCTTTGAACTCAAACACAAACTCCTTCTCGGCAGTCGTGTTCGCTTTGCATTTGTTCTTCTTCATGACTGCAGCTGAAACATACATAAGAGGCAACAGAAAAACATGAATATACATAAGTCTGTGGGTATGTCTAAAGGTTTTAACTATTATGAGGGAAAAGAACTGAAAAAACATGTAATTAATAATAAAAATATACCTCTAAATAACTGTGTCAACAGCACTGACATGCCTACCATTACATTTTCACTGTCTTGTCTTAAAATATGTGTAATAACCAGCTGACACCCCAGTGTCAAGAAACACAGTGAGACTTCTCCATTAACACCTTGTTAAACAGGTTTTTTGCAGTTGCTATAATGAATATGTTTAATAGCTGATTGAAATCCCTGTTCAGTGTCAGATACGTTTAGCCTGTGCGTTTATACACAAGTATACATGTAGAAGTAGCCCCATGCTAGCTAGCAGTATAGCTAACGTTTAGGTACAAAGCTAAAAATAATAATCCGTCGTGGACATGTCTAACTGGGCGCCGCTATTTGCTTTTATTTGATGTACATATAAATGTTATAAGAGGCAGATTTACCTGAGTATGAATGAATACGCTGTTTCCTGGACTCCTGTTTGCTTCAGTCAGCTGACTGCGGCTGTGTAGCAGTTTGACAGTAAACGCACTTTCGGTGACGGTGAGGCTCGGCCGTTTACGGTTGTGATTTCAAATGTGCGTCAGATATATTATGGTATGTGTCTGAAAGTTTTATATAATGGCAAATTGTATACAGTTTTATTTGGGTTGTTCTCTTTCACGTATAAAGCAGATTTACAGAGCCGCGAATCTGCTGACCCGAAAGATTAATTTACGAGGGCGGTTTTTTTCCCCTTGGACACTACCGCCCCCTGCTGGACAAAGAGGTTAATGCTCCCAAAACATGAAAGAAACCAATAAAGTTTTGGATAAATAATATCATCATGTTGATCAATTAGGAATCAAATTTGTCAAAGAAAATGCCAGGAAAGAATACTCTCAAACAATGAGTATTTGTTTGGACATACAGTATGTTATGACAATCAATAACATTAAATCATGATACATAATAATCCTAATCAATATTACCTCAATGATATTTTGTGGTCTCGTAATAATGATGTCACATAGCTTCACTCCATCACTTTAGAGTAGCCTCAGTGAGATTCACATCCTCATCTTCTGTTATGGAGCCCATAATAAAGAAATTAATATTATTAAGTTAAATATTTGACAATTAAATGTATATATTTAGAATGATACTGGAGAATGAGCAGAGGATAGCGATGGAGCCAAGCTGATTCTACCATTTGCTACGTTTTTCCTAATATATTTCCTCTGCTTGCCATTTAATTAAAGAAAGTTAAACTTTTTAAAGTTTATACTTCTTTGCATGAATGAAAACATTCTATTAACTTGATATTGTTTATAATCTAATAATTCTACAAGCAACACCTGAAGTAAGTTTTGGCTGTACAAGATTATCTACAAACCTTTTCCAGAGCTTTCAGCTACACTTGTCATGGACAATGAATTGAAAATACTATATTATTTTTGGTATAGTCCATGGGCTATTATATAAATGTAAATATTATATTAATATAAATATGTAAAAGTGCCTCAAACCTATGACTTATGAAATCAGTCTGCTTTATATACAGTCTAGTGCGAACACTTCAGACTCACTCCGTGTTTTCAGATGTTTTTTATTGGATGTCTGGAGTACGTTATTGACCGCGTGTGCCCGCGCGCGTGTATCTATGTGCACGCTCACATACGCGTGCGTGTGTTTTCTTTAAGTTTGAGTGGGTAAGGGACTGTGTACGAATATCCACTCCTACGTACATCCGGAAACCCCCTCTTTTTACAAACGTAAAAAAGAAAAACACGTAATCGTGGCAGGTTATTATTAGCCTGAACAGTGATACAATGAATCGGTGGATTTAAAGTATTTATTGATTTAACGGGTTTTCATAAACACGCTCTCGTGTTGTAATACGTTTTTGATCGATGTGAGTACTCGCTGACGGTCCCTCTGACGATTGAACCGTCCCGTCATACCTCGCGTGGCCAACGGCTCTCTCCGCCGAACGCTCGCTCATTGAAATATCGTACTCAGCCTGTTCCGCTCGGTTTAGTGGAATAAATTGTAGCTAACCGGGTCGGACTAGCTCATTAAACACCGGTCGTCTGTCACACACTTCCCCGGCCTGCTGTTTATCCGACTACGGCGGTGGAGCGTGCTTTCCTGGGCTCGCTGGCTGGGTTTGGTCGGGGAGGCAGGGGGAAGTACGGAGCTGGTCCCGAGTGATGATGGAGCTGGAGTCGGCCAGTAATAGAGGCGAACTGGGAGCTGTGGGGGACTCGCTGCAGCCACAGACTCCCAGCAGGCACGAAAAGAGCTTAGGGCTGCTCACGACCAAGTTTGTGACTTTACTACAGGAGGCAAAAGACGGAGTGCTGGATCTGAAAGCGGTGAGCATGCAGCCAAGAGTCTTTGTTGTTAGCTAGCACATGTCATTTGGAGCCTGCCCGCTGTCGTTAGGTTACATGGACTTTCGCTAGCCTGTTAGCTTAGCCTAGCCGTGTGACAGGCTAATTTGAATGGGTGATACCTCTTAAGGCTTTGTAGGGTTTTTTTAAACACCTCGGTTAGTTTCAAACCTCGGTTTAAATCCTCTGTCATGGGCCTTTTTTGCGTTTTTCAGTGGGAAGTAAAGTAAGGTTACAAACTGAACTTTGAGAACAGTGGTCAACTTTTCAGACTCTGCCCCCTGCAGATTCAAAGTTTAAAAAGTGGGTCAGCTTTTGTCGTCCCCTTCTGAGCTAACGCTGCTGCATCTTCACACATGAACAACCTTTTTTTTCCTGACTGATAATGTCTTTGTCACTTAACGACATACAATGACCGAGCTGTTTTTTCCAATAATAGCATCAAAAGCATACTTTCCACGACAATGCATGAGCTTTTCAATTGCATGTTCATTAAGCAACGTTAGCTCATCCTCTTATTGATATTGTAGATCAGTCTGTTAGTGTCAGGCTCACAAAAGTTGCTTTTAAGAAGTAGTTAGTGTTTACGTCTAATAAAGACGAAGGTGTTGAGAACAAATTGATCTTTGCACACTTTTTATCCAGGGCTACTAACGTTCAATAAATCTTGAACTCAAACATCGTAAAATAGAGTTTGACCTGAAGTCCTGTCATGTGATAACATGGTAACTCGTCAAACTGGACCATAAATAGCACCATTTTAACGAACATGTTTGTTTCTCAACCAAAACCAGTGAACCAGGAGGCAGTTTGACCAGCCAAGCATTACTTTGTACGATGAACGGCTTCCTTTTCAATGAGATGACAGACAGAGTCTGAGACACTCATTTTACCACCTTGCTTTGCTCTAGACAAATAATAAAATACCAGACAGATAGTTTCACTTTCATTCTCACCTCTATCCAGAAAAAAACACACTCAGCATTTTTGAGTAATCAATGAAACCAATTGACTCTGAGGAATGAAACATACTCTCCTCAATGAATGACTGTGTCTTAGACAGAAACGGCAAACTTTTGTTTCGCATTAGGTTTACGTTTTAGTGATTGGTGTGTGTCATATGTTATAACACACCATAGGGTTTTTTTTAAAAAAGGTTTTGTAAGATCAAAACTTGAATCTATATGTTGACACTTCTGGAAAAAGTGAAACGTAGCTCATGATGCGTGGGTCCCACAGCCACACTAAAGTTTGCATTATTAATGAAGTTATATTAACTGTTTAACAAAAAGCCTAACGGTTTATTAGCTGGCATTCAGCCGGTCTGTCACTCCATTGCACCCACAGCGGCTGGTGACAAAATCTAGACTTATCAGCACCAGCCATATGTTTATCATTAGTTTGTTAAGCACCAAGTGGTGGGGCTTGGAAGGAAGTTTAAATGACACTGTTATATGATGGCTGGTAAAACCTTGTGGTTTTTTTTGGCTGCAGTACATTGAACCAGTTGGTACAGATAATGTGCTCTCTGTTTGACTGTTTTTAACTACGAGCCTCCTAAAAAACATACCAGTGATGAATGATGAATGTTGTGCTCTTCATTCAGGCGGCTGATACCTTGGCAGTTCGACAGAAACGACGCATCTACGATATCACTAATGTGTTGGAAGGAATTGGGCTGATAGAGAAGAAGTCGAAGAACAGCATCCAATGGAAGTAAGTCCACATTTTTCTCACCAAAAGGTGAAAAATCTCTCCCTTAAATAAGAAATAACGAAATGAGTGCTAAATTTGTTGTCTAAAAGGATTCTCTTCTCACACTTTGTGTGTGACAAGCTCATTAAATTCATATTTTGGAGTTTTGTCCTGACCTGGCGTGACCTTCGTTACAGAACTGCCATTGTACTGAGGTGATGAGAGGGCTAAGCTATCTGAAACCATTACTAAATATGTACCTTGCAAGCATTGCACCCACCACGCCCCTTCCACTTTGTCATATAAGACGTACATATTTTGCTTGGGTGTTCATCTGTGTGTCTCACGTGCTCAAGATGACTGTGTGACTGTGTATCTCAGTCATAACAGTAGAGAAGTTACTGTTGAGCAGAAGAGTGTGAAGTCATATGAAACAAATTAGAATCTCAATTTGCTTGAAATATTCTCATTTAGGTTATAGACAACATGTGTTGTATTTGTCGCTTTAGTGTACTTATTTGACATCAACGAGTAGGTGTCACAGTATAACCCTTTCATATCGGCGCCATAACAAAATACAACAATACAAAAAACACCCAACTACAGCAGAGTTACATATGAAAATATGTAGATGATTTTGCTCAATGCTGCGCATTCACATTTATGCCAGTAAGTGTTGGAACAGTGACAAATTATTTTTGCTGTTTTTTGGTCAAGCACATTGGATTTGAAAAGTTAAATTACCATACCTTACTTAGCTGTAATTTACAGGTGTTTGTATCCACGTCAAATGAACTGTGTAGTAACTGTAATCATATTTTTTTACAATAAACATTTTGATTTGTCATATTAGGAACAGCAGAGGTATTACCAATGACATTGACAATGGTTCTTGATTATTCAAGTGTCCCATTAAGCCATGGCGGAGTGAGCAGTGACCCACACAAACCAAGACCCTGAACCTGCTAAATGGAATACATTCATCATTCATTTTATACACCTGTCCGTTTTCTACTGTGACAAAATGTCTTCAATTAAAAAAAGTTCCAATTCTATTTGCCGTTGCTTAAGAGAACATATTGTTGTGGGACTTGTTAAACCACTTATTTAATAAATGTAACTGTGTAATATAACAATAAAGAAAACGTTATTTCAAACTGTGGGGTAAACCCAGCATCTGTCATATAGACATGTAGCTGTAGTCCTGATATATCTGATTTGTTCAAGCTTGGGCACATTCAGCAGTTGCTAAGAGAAAGGTGTATCAATGGTAAAGCAGGGTGTTTAAAAACGGCATGTGTGCTCATGAGTGTGTGAAGCTGTCTTTGCCCGCTGCCTGTACATAACCATGCATTTTGTCTTTGTGTTTCAGGGGTGTAGGTCCAGGCTGCAACACCAGAGAAATTGCAGATAAGCTGATTGATCTGAAGGCCGAGCTAGATGACCTGGCTCTCAGGGAACACGAGTTGGACCAGCAGAGAGTCTGGGTCCAACAGAGCATCAAGAATGTCACAGACGACTCCAACAACAGCCCATATCCTTCACTGCGCAGTGTGTCTATGTCTATGTCATAGCTAGAAATAGTTTTAAAGTGGTGTGTCCCCTCTTCGTTGGTGATTTTATCAGCCGTGAATTTATTTCATTGCGATCTAAATCACTAGTGTGTCATGATGCTTCTATAAGCCCAGCCACGATAACTCTTGTCAGTACTAGGGCAGTTTTCTCAGACATGATAGCGCCTCTCCATAGCCTCAGGTAAATTAATGAGCTGTTTTTATAAATTGAGTAATACTTATAACCAGTTCACTGATCTTAATGTGGATTTTCCCTGAATGCTTTCTGTTTCTTGCATTATTTCAGTAGAGCCGTGGCAGCTGTACTGAAGGCAGATCTGACAATGTACCATAACTTTCACTTGTTTATGGAAAATATTTTGTGAATTTGAAACCTCGTGAATGTTGTGCCAAATCGCTGACTCTAGAAGTCTGTAGGTCATGCCGTAGACTACAGCCAGAGGTGTATAGGACAGACTGCCAATTTTATCTTGAGTATAAAGTGATCCTGAAGAACCAAGACAACAGTGTCAAACTGTATGAAAACATGTCATGATGAATTACTTAAGTGTACTCATTGTTATAGGCCTTGTGAAAACCACTCGCAGTCAGTATTTAGGTATGTGCATGTGGCACTCAGTGGCACCGAGCAACAGTAGACACAATGACACAACAGTGAAACATATCCAATCTCAACACCATCTGGCATCTCATAGGGGATAATCCTGGGCATACATCCCCACAGATTCTGCCAGATCTGTCAGCTACGCAGCTCATATTGAGGCTCTGTCCTGGTCACTTAAAGGGCCACTCCACCGATTTTTAAACATAAAGGTCATGGAGAGTATTACTCACCCTGTGAAGTACTGTTGTATAATGCCATCTGTGGCTCTGGAGGGATCTTTTTAAAGTTTGAGAAATGAAGCCTAATGATGTCATCAGGGGCTTGAGGGAATTTAGCAGCCAGACTTTGGTGCTATTTAGTTTCATTACTGAAATTTAAGGATCCAGTGTTTTAAAGCTTGACTCATACTAGAGACGAAAAGTCAGCATCTCTCTGTCTCCGCTGCCTCAACTTTTTCAGTCTGTCTCTTTTCTGGAAGTACAATACGACATTTCTGGAGTACCCTTTTTAAGAAATCTAAGTATTCAGTAAACCATCAAGTCCTTGGTTAACCAGCCATCCTGGAGTTGGAAATGCTTTTGCTGACGATGTTACGTATTTAAGTGGCATGATTGTTGTTGGAACTGGACCCTTAACACGTTAATACTATGGCATATATAAAACATGAAGACCTCTGTGGAGCTTTCAAAGGTGATTCAGGCGCAGAATTTTTCCAGACATTTTTCTTTTCTTTCTGTGTGTTACACATTGACAGCCTCAAATACAGTTTCCAACACTCATCACCTGCCTGTCCTTCCTCCTCAGGTGACACACTCCTAGCAATCCGTGCTCCCATTGGCACGCAACTAGAGGTCCCCATACCAGAAGCTGTAAGTTACATCTGTGGTATTTTGCATGCCCGTTTTCATCCAGATGCTGTTGTGTCTCATGTCTCAGACTGTGGATATATGTTCTTATCCAGGTCCTTAACGGCCAGAGGAAATACCAGATCCGTCTCAAGAGTTCATCTGGTCCCATCGAGGTTTTGCTGGTCAATAAGGACCCGTCCAGTGCCTCTCCTGTTGTTTTGCCCGTCCCTCCTCCAGATGATGTCCTTCAAAGCCTCCCAGCACCAACACCTACCTCTCTGCCGCCCACTGCTGTCTCCCAGGTCCACATAGATATCAGCTTTCTCCATGCAATTAGCTCTGCTTATATATTGATCGGTTCACTGAATGAGTGTTTACATTGATACTGATCCCAAGACAGCACTATTTTTCAGTTTACTTTATTCGCATGACCATAGTGTTCATAAATAATCACCATTGGAAAAACGATTCAAAACGCTGTGGTTTCTTTTCTTATCGCACAATGATTTTTCATCGTGCAATGTTATGACTTTTCTCTTTCTCTTTTTCATCTTTCCTCTCTCCAGGTCCCCAAAACAGCTCTAGCAGCTCCTACAAAACCTGGGCCTGCCACAACGTCAGCTACAGCAGCCAACCAGACAGCCTCAGTGACCGGTAGGAAGAAACAATGTACCAATGTATACTGGCATCTGAAATAGCGTAAATTGGAGGTGTAACGATACACACAATTTACAGTTCAGTTCATACCAGTTTATGAGTCACAGTTTGGTGGGAGTTCAGTACAATGGGTGGGAAAAGAATCAAATGAAACGAAATTATCTTCAGGATTTAAAAAAAAAAGGAACATTTCAAACATTGCTGAATTATAATGAACTTAAATAATTTATATTTGCACTATCACATGTTGCAGCCTTGTTGCTGTGTCAAAGCTAAACGATGTTGAATTGTTCAAAACAATACAGGTTGTTTTCTTAAATTTTATTAAAAATTAAAATTGTGCATAATGAGGAGTGTTTCAGTTAGTTCTGCCTCGGCTATATTTTAACATTCAAAGCACAAAAACATTTATGTATCTCACCGTGTCGGCGCACCGTCCTTATCTTGTGCACAATTCTCTCTCTGTTGCTGTTGTGATTGACTATCAGCTCGTTGTGTTAACTCCAGCACATGCAGTTAACGGTGTACAGCTAAAGTTTGCGGGTGGAACACATGCTTGTGAACTTGGTTTTGCATTATATGTGTCAATTTACATACCATGTTGTCTGCATGTGGATTTGTACACCAGATGATGACCCCTTTACTGCGATGGTTTGGCAAGCACACACAAACTTGGAGCCCGTTTTTAAACTTTTAGTCTGCAAGATTTGGACAATTTTCTAAGTTATCAAAAATAACTAAACTTTTTATTGTTGTATTTTACACTAAACCATCTGATGTACAGTAATAATATAATATAATATAATGCCAAGAACCAACATTATTTTATCTCACACTTTCAGAAGTGACGAGCACCACGCCACTCACACCAACAACAGATACACCTGCTGCAGTTACTCAACAACTACAGTCTTCTGCCTCGTTGGATGGATCTGCCTCCTCTTCTGCCTCAGCAGCGTTTGAACCAATTAAGTCGGATCCCTCTGAATGTGAGATGAACCTCTCTCTCTCTGTCTGTCTGTCTGTCTGTCTCTCTCTCTCTCTCTGTCTCTGTCTGTCTGTCTGTCTGTCTGTCTGTCTGTCTCTCTCTCTCTCTCTCTCTCTCTCTCTCTCTCTCTCTCTCTCTCTCTCTCTCTCTGTCTGAAATGCAGCTCTGGAAAGATGATGATGACTAATATTTTACTTTTCCGTTCATGGTCTCTTTGATATGTTGTCATTGGGGCAAGCTTCCATAGTTTGGTGCTGTATATGTCATTAGGACTACATCTTACACACGGTGATTCATTGGATAGTTTAACTTTTTACAGATGGTGCTAATTCTGCAAATCATTTTCATTAAATATTTATATAACTATTTTCTTTACAGGACCATGAGAAAAAACAAACTCAATTTTCACATCATACAACTGCAGTATAGTGATGTATAGCTGAAATGTTTCCTGTGGTTTCCCTCTAGTGCTGGACTTTCCCAAAGAGCTCTCAGACATGTTTGATCCAACAAAAGGTAAACGTCTCACGAGTACTATACAAATAACACGTTTTGTTTTTTTTCCATTGTTTGTGCGGTTGTTACCTGTTTACTACTGTCACAGTGTCAGACTGAAAGTTTTAAAATCTCTCTCAATACTTCAGAGATCATGAGTGGAGACCTGCTGGAGGACTTGATGTCATCAGAAGGTGAGTCTGTTTACAAAATGTTCATTGAATGTATAATGTGTGTGAGAAATAGCCTCTGGAATACATTTCAGTACTTGTGGCCTAATTTTATTTACCCTGCACGTCTCATCTCTTTCCTCTGTCTGCTTAACCTCCAGTGTTCTCGCCTCTCCTGCGTCTGTCCCCTCCGCCCAGCGACCACGACTACATATACAACCTGGATGAGACAGAAGGCCTGTGTGACCTCTTTGACGTCCCCATTCTCAACCTCTGACCCCTGCGATTGTTGTCAGAGTGGGAAGCAGTTTCCCAAATGTGCTAATCTACCTTCATTTTCTCCCAAGAACCCCCCCCCCCCCCCCACACACACACACACACACACACACACACACACACACACAAACACACTCCCCTCACTGACTGTGAAGGTGAGAAGAGGTGCAGAAAGGCCAATATGATCTGATGAGCTTTCAAGGACACCTCTGCACTGACACATTGATCTCAAGCTGAGCTCAGTCAGACAGTAGCTCCATGTACAGCCTCGTGATGAAATACAGGCGAGAACAAAACATTTTACTTACTGCTTTTCCAAGAGACATAGTCAAGATAAATGAGGAATAATTATATTTTTGGATTGTTATGTATGATAAAATGTTATGTAATGTTTGTGTATCAGCTTTCCTGTGTGCTTGTGAGCGAACATGTGTGGGCATACCTTACGCGAGTGTGCTCGTGTGCTCGTGTGTTTGTGCGTGTGCTTGAGTTTTGTATTGAACGCTCTCTTTAACTTGAGTCAGACGTCTCCAGGAAAAAGAAAAAAAAAAGAAAAAACCCTTTTTCTTATCAGGTAAAAAGTCATGGCAAACTAACAGAGCACTGCCTTTATCACCCGGCAGCTGCTCATGCATGGCTTGAGTCCAAACACAGCTGGTTAAATAATATGCACTGTCCTCATGTACATAGAGAATATATATTTTGTATTACCAGCACACAAAACTATGGTGTATTAACTACATTTGTAACACAGCCGGAGCAATAGTTTGCAAACAAACAAAGGTTCCAGACTCAAATAATCATACTATATGTATGAAGTGCTTTGTTTTTATGAATCTGTCATAATCAAGCCTTTCAGTGTTGGTGTTTTTGTGTGCCAGTTTTAGAGAGTGGATCTTAATGTTGAGTTACTAAAGCCAATAAACTTCAAATAAGGAGCCAAACACCAAAACAATGCAAAGGTTTTTCTGTTCTAGAGTTTTAAAATTCTACCATTTTGATATGAAATAAAGTGTCTAAACGCTCCACATTGTGGCTACCTTGTTCTTAAACTGGTTCAGTATTGGCACATGTACACTGAAGTGTTTATTATAAAAAAAAACAGGCTTGCTTTGAGATTCATTTTTCCTCTGGACTTCTGGATTTTGCAGATTTTTATTGGCTCTGATTTATATATAACTTAACTGGTGTACGTCAGAGAAAAAGCTTTTTCTTCTCCCCTCTTTCTCCAAAATGACTTCTGTGGCGATTGTCTTTCAATTATAATGTATGTATATGAATACCATTGTACTGAGTTCATTTGTATGTAAAGGGACGTATGTATTTCTAATGTATTTTTACTGATGCAGTGAATATAGTCACCATGCCATGAAAAATGCGCCTGTTTTTTTGCTTGTTTTGTATATTTGGCACAGATCTCTATTCATTAGTTTTGTTTTTTTCCAAGTGTTCTCTCTGTTTCTGTTAAATGCTGCAGATCACTCTAAATGTAATTCATTTTTCAACTCTAATCATTTTCTCTGTGCACGAGGCAGGTGAGTAGCAGTTCAGGATGAGTTGTTACAAGTCAGACTGTTAAAGTACAATATTGACATTATTCATATTTCTACAGTGCTTTCTTCTTTTTGTGTAATGTGCTGTTTTGCCCTGGATGAAATGTATGTATGTATGTACAGTCTGTACTGTGTATATCCCTCTCCCGCTTGTATAGAATAGCATTTATTTTTTATACCTGATAGATATATTATTACTGCTACTAATTTGGGGCTAAACTTCATAGTTTAAGGATTTTATCCACACAAAACCTGCTTTATCAAAGCATCAGTCTCATTGTTGCACTTTACATCACTGTGGAAAGATTTGTCGCTACTCATCTACTCCTTGATCAGTAGCCAGTCATTGTGTTTAGACAGTGTTGTGAGTTTGCCTAATCTTTCAATAGCGCAGCCATGGAGTTCAACAGTACTGAATGAATGGTGTGAGTGTGAGAAAGAGAGACAGAGTGTGTGTGTGTGTGTGTGTGTGTGTGTGTGTGTGTGTGTGTGTGTGTGTGTGTGTGTGTGTGTGTGAGAGAGAAGAGAGAGAGCGAGAGAGAGAGGCATGTGAGAGCCAGTCTAACAGACTGTTTTTAACAGGCTCACTATTGCTAAGCTGTAGTTGCATCAAATGAAACAAAATAAACACTTTGGTATTCTTTGTGTATTGCCTGGTTTCCTTGGTGTCCAGTTTAAATAGGGTGTCACATCAATGGTGTGTGTGTCAGAGAGGGTTTCCTGTCTGTCTCGGGAGATATGCTGTTACAGCAAGCCACTTGAGGGCAAACATGAAATCGTATATGTCCGATATGTTGTTGATGTGATGTAGGTCCATTGACTGTGGAAAATACAGAGACAGTAAGCAAAGTCATGAGCTGCTTACATGCATTTAAAGAAAGCTTAAGGTCTTTATTACATTTATTTTGTCTTTATGAACAGTATATAAGCCAGTAAACTTATACTTAAACATAAACAGGAGCAGAACTTGATTTGTTCCTCTGACAAGTGCAGTGTTGGTGCTTTCTGGGTTCTTTTCTGTTGTGCTCGGACCTAAAGTCACACAGCTAGCTTTCTGAAGACATGATAATATCCACAATATTCAACATGAAGCCAAGTCATCTCTATTGAGCATTTTGCATGTCTTTAAAGCCTCATCAGGTCATGAAACAACATGAATGGCTGAATTTCAAACAGCTGATGTATACAGTAGGTATTTCCATGATAGTTAGAAAATCATAGGTCTGCATAGAGTGTCCTGATGGCCTCAGGGTGCTGACCATAAAATTGCAACTTGCCCAATTTGACTCCAACTGAGGACTTTTATTGCATTGCCTATCTCTTCCTCCCCTCATTTCCTGTCAGCTATCTACTGTAAATTTAAAATTTCTATGATAAGGATAGAGCCTTTAAAATATATATAAATGTAGTTCTGTGCAATATCTTTGTAATCAGTACAGTAATGAAGTTCATATAGTGGGCCACAAATGCACACAGCTATACCTATGTGGTTAACAACAGTGAAGCAGTGAGAAACGGTGAAAAGTCGCTTGAGACAGGAGGAACAGCAGGGGGCAGCTTTAACCAGCTTTACCCGACCCGGAACTTTGAATTTATTCATCCTCTACTTATTGGAAATTTAAGAGAAAAGCTGGTCTTGCTCAGGATGGGCAGCAACAACATTTCAGAATTTATATTATTTTACTTTCAAAATAAAAGCGCTGTATCACTCAAAGGATAAAACTATTTATTGACGCTCTAACAGTTATCACACTTAATTGAAAAAATGGGCGCAAATGAATGGAATTGAATGACACGAAATAAATAAAGAAATGGCGACCATCTCTTTGTCACTGACTTTATTTTCACGCTAATATATTAAAACACGCTGCACCGGAAGCGGTTTGTTTTGAAAGTCTAAACCGGAAACTCTTTGGCTAAATCTAGCTAGCTTTGCTCAAACACTCGACTGAACGACTCCAACCAACCCGGAACTTTTAACCTAACTAATCATTCCTGAGAACTTATTGCAAGGAGTTTCCTCCTGTTTTTCCGAGAAGTCCAAATGTTTTTTTAAGAAAAGTCACTTCTTCGGACTCAGTTAGCCTTTTCTGAGGGTGGAAAAAAAAAGCCATTTGCAAATGTTTGTCGCTCCGGCGGTTCCTGCAGGACAGTAGCCCTCGACTTGTCTTTTCAAACCAGGTAGGAAAAAAAGCTCTGCAGCTGACTCTCACACTTCCTAACAGTCCTGTGTGTGTTTTCACAAACATTCAGCAATAGTCATGTCAGTTTTAAATTAGTACATTAGTTCAGGTGTTGTTTTTACCTTTATTTTTGCCTCCATGCGTTTACTTCTAACTAGTCAGCTTAAACTTTGTGAACTTTTACAGCAGCACATGACTTTAGTGAACTAGCTTCCACTGTTCAGCACCATTTAATTTACATTTAATATGTTTAAAACAGAACTGTATTATTGTGGTGATATTATTATGAATATATTATTGTTACATATCAGTGTAAATCTGTGTCTGTATATATATATATATGTATTTTTTTTTTTTTTTCTTTTTATAGATACAACAAGGGTCCAATTAATCTGGATCAAAAAGCCTAAAGTGAGCCTTGTGTTTAAGATGTGCTTGTGCCTACGGTGTGTGTGTGTGTGGTACCCTGTCAGGTTAGGAATTTCAGGCAGCTGAGAGCTTCCCCCTTCTCACACACACGCGCGCGCGCACACACACACACACACACACATACACACACTTCCACAGAGGGGAGCGGGCTCTGTCAATCCAGGGGGTCTGAGACACACTGGTGTTTCTGCAGGCTAACAAAAGGTCTGGGCGTTGCTGATGGTTTTAAGCTTAATCAAGCAAAGTGCTCATGGAAGCAAACAGGCACTGACAGCTGCTCAGTCTTTACACCTCTGTCAAGCCTGGATCTTCTCCACTTTGTAGTTTGTAAATATCTGTGAAAGAGGGTATGAAGTTATTGTGGTTATTTACAGTACAATATGACAGCTGTAACATGCCTAGATATCAATATTTAACCTGTGCTGTAGCTATCGTAACTTTCAATTACTGTAATGATATATTCGTATAATTTCAATGGGTTAAAAAAGTGATTTTCCAACAGAATATCTCTATGTGTATATGTATTAATTATTTATTACTCTGACAACAATTTTATTCAGCCATTATTTAGTCTATAAATGTTTAAAATGTATGAAAAATTGATGAGAGTCCAAGGCAACACCTTCAAATTATATTGCTTTGTCCAAACCCAGTACTAAAACCTACAAAAACTAAACTATTTTCCATTTACTGTCATAGAAACAAACAGAAAATATCCACAGTTTAGAAAATTGGAGCAAGGTATTTTTTGGCTTTTTTGCTTTAAAAAGTATTTAAACTTTCTTTGGGTGCAGATAAATGTATTTAAATTAGTTGATCAACTAACTGAGTAATCATTGCAGTGCAGTACTACAACCCGTTTGTCACATTAACTGCAAATCAATATGACTGACATTATATCAAATAGATAATCTTGATTAAACTGTTAAAGTCATTATAGTAATGGTTATGTCATGTTCTGTTTAAAAGCAGACATACACGTATAAAAGTTGCAGTTTCAGCTTCCACTTATTTAATTCAGAGGACACAACAGACAGACACTCCCAGACGTACACACTCAGCTTTAGTGGTTAACCTCTATGGAGACAGATGAAAGCCTTTTTTCTGCTGAGTTGAAACGGTGAACAGTTTCAACAGTCGTGAGCTGAGGTGCACAAGAAAATCAGCACTGGTTTGAGAGGATTTAAAGTGCAAACATGTGTTTGATGAGGGCTTATATCACGTACCCAGGCTTGCTCAGGCTGAGGAAATATTACTTCTGATACAACATCTAAACCAGTGTACTTCTCCCAACAGGGCCAGTAATGTGATTACATTTAGAATAGCAATATATTCGTCGAGTCAGACTACAGGTTACAACGCTAAGCCTGTCTTGTTTTGCAGTCGAGGAAACGGGCTTCGTCTTGTTGTAATGAAGGGAGAGAGTCAGCGCGTCCTGAGCTCTTGCCAGCACTGCATGAGGCCTGAAGCATGTACAGACAGGTCATGATAAATGTAGACTAATAGTGCTTTGTCATCGACTCGGGTGAACCCAGAGTGCTGGACGTCTTCTGAACTTCACTGAATGTTTTTACTTTCTGTTCTGACTGATCTGCCTTCGTTGAATCTACTGAAATGTTTTGTTGTTTTTTTTTTTTTTTCAACAAGTGTAATTACATTTATTATTTTCTGTCAGCCCTTTTCCCTGTTATATGATCTAGTGTGAGCAAAGTTGATACACTCACCTACAGTTTAGAAGAAACCCAAATACATTCATATTATACCACTTAGATGATGCTTGTATTGTAGCGAATGAGAGAGCCAATTAATTGAATAATGATTAATAATGCTATTGTGATATGAGAAGAAATTATCCAGAATTTTGATTGCATAATTTTTTAAATAGTTGATGCCTTTTCTGTTCTTGAAGACAATTTTCTAAAATTATAGGACCTGACAGCAGTCGGTTGCTGAAAACATGTGAAAAGACTTTGAACAATATATTACTGAAATGTGGAGTTAGAGTGTAAAACAGTTTTTCACCAGTTTTCAGTCCAGGATTTTTTGGGCGGTCCTAAAGGCTGGCTCGATGACACACTGAGGCCACCCTGCGCATACCCCTGCACCCCTAGCAGAGAGATAGAGATTAATTCATCTCGCTCAGAGTGCATCAAAGTTAGTCATGTCATTTTCTGAACTCATCTGACACGTTTCAGTCGCTTCAAAATTGCTTCTTAATTGCTCCCACGAGTGGGCGTGGCTTCAGCACATTCAACAGACACGCCCCCACAGTCCTGGAGCTGAGAATTAATTTTTACCTGATTTTGACACCTAATTTCATAAACATGTCGATATTTTTAATCATTCAAATTTGGCTGGGTGGTTAATAACACTTTATTCTTTAGTCTGACAAACTCAGAACACATATTTATTCTTACTTTACATGGACTTTAAATATTTATGACAACGTTAAAGGTAAGCAGTGCTAAGAATCTACAGTCATGCTAGCAGCTTTGTGAGGCTGTATTTAGGCAAAGCAGTAGTTCACCATCTCAGTTTACTGTGTCAGCATGAAAAAAATTGCTAATTAGTAGTGGTGCTGGGGTTCGAGAACTGGTTCCAGATTGTCTAATTCATCACAGTCGTATGCCTCAGAGTTTATCAATTACTTTGCAAAACAAAGACATCAAATCATAACCAGGTCCAAATTAAATAGTGGTTAAACAAAAGAGCTTTTGCAATCCTGTGTGGGTCTACTTTTCCCCACAGAAAATTGATCAGGAATTGATGAGGGAATACCAATGAGAATGGGACAAATGAGAATTGGTAATGCCATTATAAATTATATTTACTGAAGTTTTTATTAACTGGCTATAATAAGTGTAAGAGTCAGAGTGATACAGTTTGGCTCCTCAAACAGATCAGCTGATTTCTGTCATTCCCAAACACAACATCCTAAGATGCAGCTGTTGTGGAAGTCCAAATTTTAACAGTGTAGTTGTAGTGCAACCAAAGCAATCGTTTGGGTTTCAGCTGATAGACATATGGACTCAATTTCACAGTCATTATCATACGACTCAGACACAGCTTAAAACCCACAACTTTTTACATGCCATTACCCGAAGTTTGCTCTTGGATTTGCTGACTCATAATCTGCCTTAGAACAAATCTCTTTAAGATTAAGGCTGCACTCTCTTGTTGTTATTTGTTGTAGGGAAGTCGACCTTTAGCATCAGCACCCTAGACTTTCTTTGACATTTAGTGCATGTAAATGATCCAAAAATAAAATTGATGTGATTGTGTTTGCATATGGACTCTAGCTTGAGTCAATCTTGTTGTAGAAATTTAGCCACCAACCCCTCCCTGTTTTTATTCTTTACTTTGAAGGTGTCCTTTATCAGGAAAGACACTGCCTCAGGGTAAATGAGGTGTGAAGACAGTAAAGGTGTGTGGTTGTTTTGACAAGAGTATTGCTTTGAAACCTGCCATAAACTGTGAGAGCTTTTTTTTTTCTAGAAGCTAGTCATGGTATGTGAACTATCCAAGAGATCGAGCAGAGGGTGGGGGTTATTAATCATGCCAAACACAAGCAGACACAAGCTCGACCTCCTTTCTTTCATCACGAGCTCACGAATGCACAGAAGAATTTAGATCCAACTGTATTGTTTCCATGTGCTGAGAGCGAGGGAGAGACGGAGAAAGACAAGAAAGGGGGAAGGGTTGGAAGCACAACAACTGCTTCTTCTGTATCCTCTGGGAATGCTGTCTGAAGGCTGAGGAGGAAGTGTATGTGTGTGATGTGTGCGTGAGTTGGAAAGGGGAGAATAAAGAGTGAACATCCATAGTGCGTGTACAGACAGTATTTAGTCCTTTGAGTTTTACTCAATACACCATAAATACACAGTGAAAGAGGAACACAGTGTTCTACAGCCTCATATTGAAAATGATAATTGGCCACTATGAGTCATTCAGGAGATGGCCGGGCTCGTCAGTTCAAATTCCAGAGACAGCTCTCTGGTTTGTTAGCTTTCAGTTTATCACGTTTTAAAACCACTTAATTATTATTCAGTTTGATACAGCAGCAGAGCTCGTGTCTGAGCTGTCAAATCTTTAGACTGAACAGAGTGATTGTTGAGTTCTTCTTAGTCAAGACTAGGCCCACATTTTTGCAGATTTGGTTGGAGCTCTGTCGTGATTTCAGTTAGAAATGTAGTGTGAAGTTCAGTCAGGGGAGTCCAATCAGACACAAGCTCACTCATTTTGGTTGTAGTTTACTCTAAAGTTTTCACAGTCATGGCTGTCAAAAACAGGATGCTACTTGCTTCTGTTACACATT
This sequence comes from Argyrosomus regius, assembly GCA_946959425.1. Classification (NCBI taxonomy): domain Eukaryota; kingdom Metazoa; phylum Chordata; class Actinopteri; family Sciaenidae; genus Argyrosomus; species Argyrosomus regius. The sequence goes on from OX336886.1 coordinate 21,467,570, forward strand.
TAAGTCACCATAAAATACTTTCCACTTGTTTTGTTTTGTTTTTTTAATCAGGTTCCAGGTAGTAAAGGTCATGACATTTTGAGTAACTGTTATACTGTATGTAACATCATGACACTTTCATCTCGTTTCATCTCAGCTAGTGAGTGGTGCAGTCCAGAGTTGCCAACATGCCACAACAGAAGGACATAGTGAAGATAGCCATCCAGATGCCTGGGGCCTACCCCCAGCTCATACAACTGGACCAGGTAAGACACAAGCCCACACACAATTCCAAATAAATGCTGGTAAAAAAGTGGATGAATTAGATAATTCACTTATTATGTCTGGTGTCTGCCTGTTCTCAGGCTTTTCTCAACTTGGCTGCAATAACCGTGAAACACCATGGGAATTTCTTGCCCTTAGTTGAGTCTTTTCAGGCAGCACTTCCTCTCAGGTTGCTTTATTTGCTGACCTTGTTATCCCAATGACTGCTAAATAACCCTAACCTTTAAGGGATGTCAAATATTTGACAGGTTCCTGTGAGTTTAAAGGTATTGATACTACACCAGGAATGTTCTTCAAGAACTTCCAGAGGCTGGACAAACAAAATTTGGGTGGCCAGTCAGATTGCGTTTTAGTTCAGCAGCCTTTAACATATTCAGACATACACAAGTTGAAACTCTAAGGCATTGACCAAATTTTGGTTGGTAGAATTGGTTGGCTCACGTCACTCTCAGATGTTAGTGTGACACAACAATAGAGACAAAAAGTGTCTGTGATTTGAAAATCAACACAAATGTTACAACTGAAATGATGAGTTAACCAGTGTTACACTGGGAACCAGAAGATGAAGATTCTACTGTTGCTATAAAACATTTGGGTGACTGTGGTGCATGTGTTTGTGTGTGTGTACAGAAGTTGTCAATCCCCACTTCCTTAACAGTGTGGTTTGACAAAGCTGCTGCTGCTGCACAAGATATTTAAATCAGCCTTTAAGTATCACTGACAATATAATAAATGTTAGTAATGTGATGTGACGGTTAGACTAAAACAGGAACCGGTCAACTTTTTAACATTTTTTTATCACTCGCTCCTGCTACTTTTTACTTACCAACATATGGAGCCCTGCCCTAAGTGACGCAATTCATTGTTATAAATTATTATTTAATCACTGATGTTTTCATAATAACAGATCATTTGTTATTTTATTACAGAAGGTCTGTTTCATATGGCTGTTTTTATTCATTCATTTTATTCGTGATAGTTGTGTTGTCCTCACTTTTCTGTCAATCACAGACAATGCCAGAATAGGAAATGGAAAAAGCTCAATAATTGTTACCACCAGTTAGCTTCTGTTAACAATACTGAAATCATTTAGAATCTCCTGTGAATGAACACAGAAACAGAAACTAACACCTCTGTCTCTTTATTTAGCTTTAACAAACCAAGGCTGTGGTAACAGTAGCAGCTAACAGTAGCTGGTTATTTCAGAGTTACCTCTGCAGCATTTTGCTTTTAAATGTGTTCCACAGAGAAAGACACACAACTCGGTGAATATCAAATGGACACGAAGTGTTTCTCTGTAGTCAACAGGAGCTAGCTAACACTTTGACACCTTAGCAATAATTCAAGCTCATAGGCTGGCATCGCTAGTTAGCTGGCTAGGTAACATATGTAGCCTTGTTGAGCTAAGCCTTAATTGATAAGTTGAGTTTTAATAATTTCTCCAATAAATTTTGCAAATTTTATTTATATAATATTGAACACTTTGGACTCCTATACCCAAAGGCTGGCTTTCTTTATTTAGCTTTTACTGGCTGTGATTGTGGGGAAGTTTTCCATGTCTTTCTGAGAAACTTTGGGGAACTTGAACTTCTTTGCGCAAGACAGGACATGTGAGTTTAAACTGTATCCCAGACAGCAGGGGTGTGTGTCTGACAGTCACATATTGTGCATCACTTGAGAAGCTTTGACCTGAAATATTGGATTTAACCGGTACTTACTAGACTGTCTGGTAATTTCAACAGTTGGAAAAAGCAGCGGAACTTAAACTGGAACCAAAACTGATTCCAGTTTCAGACACATTTTCAAGTCATGATACCTTAACCAATCCTTTTTCTTGTAATAATCCTAAAAGCAGCACAACAATTAAGCATCCAGGAGTGTTGATTATGATGTGAATGCCCATTCTCTACTCAAAATATGTTTATTTTAGATCACGACCAATCCTGTCCCAGCCGTCTCTACTAAACACATCTGATTGGTCGACCTTCTTGGCTGCCACTAATAACAGACCAGCCACTGGGTCTACCACAAAACCCGAAGACATTTTGATTGGTTGACCACCGGGCTGACCACTAATGGCAGGATAGCTGAGAGTCAGACATGGAAGTAGTCTGGCTTTTATTTACGCACAAAGAGGGATCTGGGCACTGAGGGTAACATTGTTCAGAAAGCGTTGGGGAGCTCTAGGATTTCCTCTTCTCAGCAAACAAGGTTTGCAGCCAGTGAGAATAGCTGTGGTACCGTGATCCCATAACAGCATGTTATTACTGAAGCATGCGTTCAGCTTCCTGACAGAGAAAATACTTTGATAGTAGAGTCTGCTAAGTATTGTTGTTATGACCCACATGTATGCAGCAGGTGTGTGTTTTTATGACGTGTGAATATATTTGCATTTATATTTATCACAGTATTGATTGATGCTGTTTTGCTGTGTCTCTGTGCAGAAAAAACCTCTGTCTGCTGTAATAAAGGAAGTGTGCGATGGGTAAGTTGATGATAATGATGAATCAGAGTTGTTTTACACCCTCTATGCTGTCTCTTTTTGTATCACTATCATTCAACTATATGCATTATCCTGATAGTTTGTTTGCATATGTGTAGCTGGAATCTCCCAGGTCCTGATAACTACGCTCTGCAGTATGCTGATGGAGTGCAGACGTACATCACTGAATCGGTGAGTCACCGTCATCTATGTACAAATTAATGCAAATATTTATCTACACCAGGAAATCATGTTGTAAAAGTTAGAGCACATCTTGAAGACACTGAGCAATGGACCTAAGTCAGACGGCAATGTTGTAAACCTCTATTTAAGATGTGAATCACAGTGTTGTCAGCACTTTGTGACCTGTTTCTGTTTGAATATTTCCATGGAGTCCAAAAGTAAATCACTTAAGATGGAGCCCAGGTCACACAATATCATTAATGCTCTTTAAAAAAAAGTGCGAGACAGCCTAAAAAAATGACAAGGAGAGAGAACGAAAAAGAGAAGAGCAGCTGTAACTACACTTAGCTTCTTGGTGTCAAATTAACCTTTTGAGAAGGTTGCCACTGAAGGCCCTCCCCCCCTCTTTAGGCTGAAGACAGGGCTGCAGAAGCCATTACAGTGCCATCAGGCAGATGCAGAGAACGATGCTTTACGTGTTGTTATAAATAAATACAGTGAGGCTATCACTGTGCTGCTGTTTAGAGTGTGAACCACCCAACACGCTTTAAGCACTCTTACAGTTGGCACAAGACAGTTTGTAGTTAAACACAGATGTTTCAGTTTAAGAGCAGCTTCCTGATGAGTTTTAGGAACATTTGGCTTAATTGCATGTACTGTTATAATGTGGTTATTTTACTGCTTTCAACAGTAATCTGATTTCAGAAACATTACGAAACTTTTTTCTGATTCCTCAGCTCAGGATATCTGCAGGCACCAAGTACAAACACCAGTGAAGTCACATAAAGTTCAAATTAGCTACTTTGCTGTGACTTGCATACCAGTCTGACACATTGGTTTCTTTGTCAACGTGGACAAAAGAGCAAATGTGAAGGTTGTCTTGGACAGCAAACACAAACAAAACACACCAAAGTTTTTCACTTCCAGTGACTAGAAGTGCAACCTCAGAAACATGCATGTTTTACACTAAAACATCGCCTCAGTCATTAAATATTTGATACATCAGACTCCTTTGTCTCTCTATTTACTGTCAGCAGTAGAGCTCTTTTGGCAGTTTATATTTGTTGAAGTGAGTTTGTGTACATAAGTTACCATGCTGTGTGTCTAGCTCTTTGTACTGTGTGTATATTTAGTAAATGTATGCAGCTAACTTATATCAGCATCCAGCTTACTTCCTCTACCTTGTGGTTTCATCTTATATGTCAGTGTGTTTTAGTTTTTCAGCTGTTGATACTTTTTTCCTCTGTGTGTATGTGTGTGTGTCTGTTTGTTTGTGTGTTGTAGAATCGTCTGGACATTAAGAACGGCTGCATTCTGCGTCTGACCAAGGCACCGGTGAGTCTGCAACCACCAGCCACGCTGCTGTTTCACCTCCCTCTTCTCACATTCCTCCCGCCCTCTGTCTCTCGGCACTCTTTCACTTGCTGTCACTCTTTCATTTACATTCTACACAAAGCAAATTTATACAATCAGCTGCACGTACTGGCAGAACAATAAGTCGTTGAGTATTACATGGTGTGTGTGTGTGTGTGTGTGTGTGTGTGAACATGTGTCTTTTCTTTCTGTGTGTTTTTGTTGATGCTGGTGAACACAGGGTCGCTGTGCAGAAGACTTGTACAAGGGCATCCAGAGCTCTGACTCAGGCGTGCGCTGTGATTCGCTGAAAGAACTGGCGAGCGTTTCCACAGACGTGACCTTTGCTCAGGAGTTCATCAGCCGGGACGGACACCTCTTATTGGTCAAGATAGTAGAGGACTCTAATGAGTTAGTATTTTGTGTGTTTGTCTGTGCCTGCACTATTTTCTTCCCTAAGGTGGAGTACTGCTGCAGATATCAGTGGTGCTAAAGGGTGGAGTGGTTCTCACACATGTAGCAGCGTATCCTGCCAAGCTGACTGTGTAGAAACCTGGTGAATGCATTTAGGGCCACAAATATAAGAAGCGTTCTCTCCACTTCTATCCTGACTGAGTTTCCATGATTATAGATAACAATGACAAACTTAAGTTTGTACTGAGCTTAATCCTGTGTGCTGTGTCACGTGACGGAAATATTTGAGCGTGCATAAGTATAAATATTTACAGTTAAAACCAGTAACTCACACAGGCTGAATCCGAATGCTATTTGTCAGTGCATTTCTATGCAAATGTTTAAAATATTTCTTCCTATGTGTGTCATTCAGGAGCAATATGATCATGACCCACACACTGACAGGCTTCATGGAACTGATGGATCATGGGATAGTTTCCTGGGAGAATCTCTCGTCTGTCTTTATCAAGAAGGTGCCGCTCTCTGTCTGCCTATTGTTGTTAGTTTCGCTCATTGTAGCAGGATCCTCGCTTACTATTCCCATCTTTGCGTTTTCCTCTTTGTTCAGATTGCGGGCTTCGTCAACGCCAAGCCGACCGATGCATCAATACAGCAGGTGTCCTTGGACATCCTCGAGAGCATGGTGCTGAGCAGCCACAGCCTCTTCCTGCAGGTCAAACAGGAAGTTACCATGGAGAGGCTTATCGCTCACCTCCAGGTGTAAGTAACTGAGAGACACCTCTTAAACACCAGTCATGAATCTTTGAATTTGTGCAGCCATACCTTCTTGAATAGATTTTCTGTCAAATGTGTAGCACCTTTCAACACATTAAAACTGTCTGCATGTGTAAATATATTGTTTTTTTAGACATACGTTCAATTTTCTGAGACACTGAGGAGGTGATCTGCTCATAGGGGCGATAGGGTGAGGGGTTATAAGTAGCAGAACTGCCTTTGTAACAGGACGTTAAAACACCATTTCTCACACCAGCATTTCACAGTGATAGACAAAATTTAAACAAAAACATCCTTTAATCTCAGCCTGTAAACATGCAGCTGTGGAACATTTAACATCTCACATTTCACTTTCTCCTCTCTGACGTGTTTCAGGACAAACCAGCAGATACAGACCAAAGCCATGGCTCTACTTATGGCACTACTACAAACAGCCGGGGACTCAGACAGACAGGTGCTGCTGCAGTTTGTCTCTAACTTTATAACACACTTTTCATCGACTTCCTCTTTTCGTAGTTATTCAAACTTCCAAGCATGCAGACAAGTAGGTATTTGGTCTGTTTTGAAGGTCTCATAGTTCAAGTGCCTGCAGCTGTAAATAAGTTTGCACTGTGCATACTTTAACTTTGCTGATGTTTTTCATTTTCAGTCATCTTCACTCTTTACTGTGGTGCATTCATGCACTGACGGGAAGCTTTTATATCATGAGCTGAAAGTGGCATGTGTGTGGCTTAGGGTAGTGGTTCTTTGCACCAGCAGGACATTATTGTACATGCGAGTCAGAATCCTGTAGACAGAAATGACCCATCTATCTCATTCTGTATGAACATCTCACATTTTCTGCAGACAGTCGAGGCTTTCTCTCTGTCTCCCTGTTCTGTTCCTGCTCCTCTCTCATTGTACCGAAACAGTTCCTTCATTCAGTGCTCTGTCTCCTTTCTCTCAGGCTCTCTTTGTTACTCACACACACACACACTTCCTCACTTTTACAGTAGGTCAACAAATCCACCCTTCTTATCAGCACATTAGTCCAAATGAGGAATGAGAACAGAATGAGGTTGGGTTAGAGATGCATGTACCAGCAAGTGATAGTTTCGTCATAGAGGTCAAAGTCCCACATTAAATCTCATCCCGCCCTCTGATGCGTTACTGACACTATAACGCCACCCCATGTTAGAAACATGTCATTGCACCACTGTAACACAGCTCACATTTGAATCCTCGTTTTGTTCTCTTGTTTCTTGTCGTCTGTTTTGCAGGATATGTTTGCGTTCCTGAATAAGAGGAATCTCCGTCAATACATTTATAAAGTAAATCCTCCTTCTTTAAATTCATATTTCACGCAGATTTATATATCTCAGTAATAATATAATGAAAGAAGATCTTGTTCTTGTGCAGAGGAATGTAAATACACTGTGCATTTAATTGCAGAACATCATCCATAGTTCTGGTTCAGTCCAGGATGAGATGGCCCACTACCTCTATGTCCTACAGTCAGTTACCTTGAATCACCTGGAGCCTCGCATGAGGACACCTCTGGACTGTTACAGCCAGGTGAGCCAGAACATGATGAGAGAAAATAGTGTTGCTGCTGCTGCTGCTGACCCTTTTTCTAAATTGCTGTTATACTTGCACACATTTTCCAACAAATTGGGTATTAGATAATTTGATTTCTTTGAGAAATATCAAGAATATGTGCATGGTAGTGACTAAAGTGCTAAATTAAGAATGCTTGTCTTATTATTACCCTGATTAGGGTCAGGGTTAGGTTCAACAGACAGTTGGAATGTTACAAACACCGAACATCTTTTATCTGCTTCTTCTTGCTGTCACTCCAGGAGCAGAGAGACATCCTTCATGGTTTACGTCAGGCAGCGTTTGAGACAGAAAGCGAGAACAGTCTGAGCCACGAGAGACGACGCTCACTCTGCGCCAAAGAGTTCAAGAAGTTAGGCTTCTCTGTAAGTGACTGCTGTCCAAAGTTATTTAGTAATTATCAATGCTCCTTGCTGTGGTCCTTTTCATTTTCATATTACTATGATTAATATTGTCTTTGTTCCTTTCCTATCAGAATAATAGTAACCCTGGTCAGGATTTGGTACGAACGCCTCCTGGTCTTCTAGCTTTGGACACCATGTATTATTTTGCCGCACGCTATCCTGACGCCTACAGCAGGGTGAGCATGATTTATCTACTGTTAGAGACAATTTGATGACTTCTCCATTTCATACATGTTTTAGTTGTCTAAAACACACAAGAGTTTATCATCAACCAGTTCACTTTTCAGAAAAGTTTTTAGATTATCTCTTAAATGCTTATTACAAATAACTGTTGTGAAACAGTATGATGTTATGTTCTTTCTGTCTGTGTAAACTCTCTGACCGCAGCTTCACTTTGTGACCAACCAGCGTTTACAGTACAGTATTGTTTTACTCTCCTAGTTCGTCCTGGAGAACAGCAGTAGGGAAGACAAACACGAGTGTCCATTTGCTCGGAGCAGCATCCAGCTGACATTGATCCTGTGTGAAATCCTTCGTATCGGGGAGCCTCGTAAGTTGACCTCTAACCTGATGATTGCTATACATTTGTCTGTAGCCTCCCATCAGACCAACTCTAAAACTACTAATCTCGCGTTCTGTTGTCTTTGTCCTCAATCTTCTCCATCCTTTCCTCTGTTAACAGCCTCAGAGACGGGATCTGACTATCACCCCATCTTCTTTAGTCAGGATCGGCTGATGGAGGAGCTTTTCTGTGTCTGCATTCAGCTGCTCAACAAGACCTGGAAGGAGATGAGAGCCACTCAGGAGGACTTTGACAAGGTACAATAGCCAGACATGGCTGTCTTCAAAGGCTTACCAAGAACTGTTGTGCCTTCCAGGAGGAGTTTGACGAGGCAGGCTAACCTTAAATTCTTTCTTTTCACTTTAAAGGAATAGATCAACCTTTTGGGAAATATAATTCTTTTGGTTTCTTCCAGAGAGCCTGATGAGAAGATTGAGACAGCTCTTATACATAATACGCGACCTGAACCAGCGGCTGGTTAGTTTAGCTTAGCAGTGTCAAATCTGTGACCTTTGGATAGAGGCAGACTGGACATTTCCCACTGCTACTAGCTTCATATTTTAACATTTAACATTAAAATGCCATGTTAATGATAGATAGATAGATAGATAGATAGATAGATAGATAGATAGATAGATAGATAGATAGATAGATAGATAGATAGATAGATAGATAGATAGATACTTTATTGATCCCGAAGCAAATTCAAGCAATGTTAAGTGTGATGAACAATTGTTATGAATTAAAAGATCCAAAGCTTATCTAGAGCTCTGGATCTAGAGCTTAGATTGTATATGGTTAATATTAACGTTTGTAGTTTTAAGGCACATGATTGTACTTTTTGTAAATTCTCTGAAAGAGTGGACTACATCGCAGTTTGTATTGCAGCAGTGGCTCAATATCTGTCTCAGGAAAATCTAATAAAAAAAGACCCAGCAGGAGGATTACCATGTTTAAAGGCAGATGACTTAATTAGTGCAAGCTCTGTTCTCTGTTTTCTTAACTTAAGGTCAACATAGTCCATGGATGTATAATTAAATAATAACTATAAGAATAATAATGAGAAAACTTTTATCCAAGGCTGAAGGACCAAGTTTAGTTCCTTGGATGTACATATTTTCATTGTCAACAAGCCAGTGAGATTTCTGTTTTTCTTTACAGTTACATCAAGGTCTTCTCACAGAGATGGGAAAGATTACGGCTTTGCTAATGGAATTTTTTATGCTCTACAGTTTCCACAGTTGCTGGCCGTGCATGGCTCAGTGGCACGCCGATTGTCTCTGTGCATGTGAAAAAGATGACACAGGGTATTTCAGATCCAAGCCTTCCATGGCCAGAACAGGCCTGTTTATCCTGTGATATAACACACAACACCGCGCTTCCCTTTGAGTGCACAGACACATTTGTGGGTAGTCTGCCGTTATGTTGGGAAGGGACAACCACAAATATTCTTTCACAAATGATGTTGAAATTGGTCATCGCCTTGTATCCACCCAGTTTCACTTCTGTAAAGCATGATGTTTGTTTGCCAGGAACTCTGCAGCAAAGCATTGATTACCTCATTCATGATTAAATTTGATTTAATTTGCTGATCATTTTCTTAGACAATAGCATCATGGATCGTGTTTTAAACTGAGCCTCAGCAGCTCTGAGTGAAATTTCTCTCGATCTCATTATGAAGGTCTTCAAACAAACTAACTAAAGGACAGACAGAGTTTAGCTTAAATGAGAGCCACTTAAAAGAGTTTTTATGGTGGATTTGTGTAAGTTTGTTCTTTTGTGACTTTGTAAAGGTTCATTCATATGCTAACTGTGCCTGACCCCCACAGATAGGGTTGACCCTGCATGTAGGAACACACAGTGACCGTACAACCACAGTGTATTTGTTCTATGGTAATAGGCTGAGCCAAGCCTTCAGCAGCAGGGTCTTGTCTGGGAGAAATATTGAAAATCGAGCCATCCCAAAAGGAAAGTAGCAGAGCTTTTGTCCCGGGCCTCATTTCAACATCACACACAGCCGTCCGTCAGCAACAAAGTGCTCTCCTGATAGTTATGAAACTCAGCAACCTTTTGACCTTTCAGGATAGGGCCAGTGTCCTGAGCGCCAGGCCAGCAGACCGGCCTTTTGTTTTTGTCTACGGCCCACTACCCAGGGTGCTTTGGGGCAAGGACAAAGGGGCATTAGGTGGACAAAGAGAAGCGTGGTGGGCGGCAAAAACAGAGAGAGGGAAGGAAACCAGGAAAACAAAGCGCATGGGCAGTAATTACACAACAACAGAGGGAACCTAAAACCTCTGGAAACAATATGAGAAGGCGAGAACGAGAGGGTAGGACCAGGAGAGAAACCAAAGAAAAAGAGAGGTGATGGTATACGTGATATCACAAGTTTAGGTTGTATTACTGCTAATTAGAATTACAGATCATTAGAAATATTTGTGTTTGTGCATGTGAGACTGATCCACACACACATGCTCCAAACTTCTAGCCAGTCACATGAATGTAGTTGTGTAACTCTATACACCCCCTGTTCTAACAGTCTGCCACACATACACACACACAGACACACACATTTTACATACATGCACAGGCTGCAGGGTTTTAGGGATCAGGGACAGCTGCCAGTCATTGCTCCTATTGGCCAGTTTAGCTAAATGACAGAGGGGCTGGACAAGGTGGAGGGGTGGGGGGGGGGGGTGCATGTGTGCGAGTATCAGGGTGTCTGTTTACAAAACACCCACAGGCCTGCACCTCTCCTGTCATGTAGGTGATCTGTCTCTCTCTACCTCACGTTCACTGCACATCATCCCCGTCATTTTTCTCTTGGTTGTCGGCGTCGGGTGGAATTAGAAGTTGGGATTTAAATATTTGTCCAAAGAGTCAGCTATAAAGGAAATAAGATGGAGGTAAGGTTTTTTTCTGCTGTTGTTTCTTAGTTGTAATGTGCGTTAAATAGTTTGCTGTTAGTTTCTAAATGTTTAGTTTAATTGGGCATTTCCAGGTCGAAACAAAAAGTCGATTTTTCATCCAAATTCCAACAAAATTTTTAGACAGACTTGATTTATGCATGTGATTTAAGATGACATAAGAGTGTGAAGTGGCTGTCTGGGGTCATGTGAAAGTTGCTGGACAGACAGGGAGGTTATTTTGGCTCAGGGGGCTCGAGCAGGGAATCAGTGTGAAACTCTACTCGCTTGTTTTGTGTCCCTGCATGTTCACACAATATAGAGTGACAGTCTGGATTTCACTGCTGCCAGACGAATGAGTGATTCTCTGTGCTCGTAAACCATTCAGACACATTTAAAAGCCCGTGTCGGGGTGGTGATGAGCATTATCAGATTGTCATGGGATTGAGATTTTCTGATTTTTTTTGTACGTCATGTAACCTCCTGGAGAGAAGTGAGAGAGGAGAGTCTAGAGTCAAATTACACTTCAGTCACTGATTGTTCACAATCAGTCAAACTGGGTGTGAACAGAAATGATCTAGGTCAGCAGAGTGTGAGAGCAGAGCATGCAGTGCGGGAGTTGGCTTAGTCTCGGTGTTACAGATTTTTATATAGATTTTCCCTCTCTTTACAACCGAGGCACATACGCTGAAGGCAGCTATAGAATTTACATACATGCAGCCGCACTGTTTGACCAACTGCCCTGAGCAGGGTCACCCCCTGTCCCTCTGTGTGAGCTTCAGTTTAACAAGTCATGCAGAATACACACACACACACACACACACACACACATAGTAAACGCTGAGTCAGTGCTACAGAGGGTGCAGTCTTTAGGGACGTTTTTATTAAAGTGAAACGTAGATTCGGTTTGTCTCAAGGATGAATCATGTCACAACTACTCAGTCAAATAACTGTAGAGTTTGTTCATCATTGATTGTACTAATTCAGTGCGGTTGTTTCCAGGTTGATAAAGAGCGCACTGATCAATGAGTGGTCACACATAGAGGAGGGGAGGCAAGTATAGGTTTATGTGACTGGACAGGAGAGGGCTGGCTCTTTAAACCTTAAACTGACTATAGAAATAGGCAGGAAAGAGCCAAAAGGTGTTTGAGAATGACTTGTTAAAAGTTTTTATTAGTGCCTATAGGGTGGGCCTAGAATAATCTCAAGACTTTATAAGTGACTCCAGGGAGTTAAGACAATTGGTAGCACCTACATTAAACAAAAATGGGACAGGGAAACTAAAAATCTTGACAAAATATTGTGAATTTTAATGGAATCTCAAGCTCTTGGAGAATGTTTGGCTGAAAGAGTATTAGCAGATATTTTATTTCGGCTGTTCAGCAGTCTCATCACTCAGGGTCCTCCAGATGCTGGAGAAAATGTGGCTCTCAGGACCATTATCACTTGTTTTGGGCCTGTCTGATTGTAAATGCATTCTGGCGTAACACATCTACACAGAATTAGTGATGATATTTAATATTTTTAATTGGGATGAACTACTCTTTGGGTTTCTACATTCAACATCCGCAAACTGTAAAGATGAACCACTGTATTAAGCAATGATAACTGTGTACTCTGATACTGTGATTCTAAATAAAGACAAAATATATATATGAAAAAAAAGAAAAAGAAATAGGTGGGAAAAATGTGTGAATGGTCGGAGCAAAATGTTTCCTTTCTTGGACACAATTTTGTACTTTTTAGTGTAAACAAATCAATATGGACAGATCTGAACCTCTGCAAAATTCATGGGAACAGTACGCTGGATCCTTTTAGCATGTCTCACAGACTGTCTTTCTCTGCTCCTTGGATAAATGAAAGCTGTGTATGATCAGACAATAATATTAAAAGTAAAACAGAAGGAAAAATTACGGCTCTCCATACCCTCATCATCTGAATTGTTCCTTTCTACTGTTGACTTCTTATGATGTGTACAAGTTATAAGTCGAGGACCATTCTTCAGAGGTTTTATCTTACCACTGTCTTTTTAAAGGCCAGGTTTTCATGAGCGAGAGTTGCGTGGGACACAACCTAAATATGAATACAAGTAAAAAAATTTAAAAAAAAACTAAACCATCATGTCTCCATCCCCAGGTGATGCAGGTGGTGAGGGAGCAGATCACCAGGACGTTGTCCAGTAAGCCGACCTCCCTGGAGCTCTTCAAGAACAAAGTTAACGCTCTCAACTACAGCGAGATCCTCAAGCTACGGCAGACAGAACGACTGCACCAAGAAGAGACTCTTGCTCCACCCGTACTGTGAGTAGCAGGATGTTTCCAACCCTCTTCTTGTTGCTTTATTTGATTCCTTTGTTTCAGCTGCATGAACCATGAGAAAAGTATCAGTGTCTGTATGAAGCATGACAAAGAAAATCAGGTGACTACAAAGAATGATCTTGTTTTGCTGTGGAAATTATGTTCAGAGCAAATACCAGATCTAAAAATAGTTAGAGGGGATGTTTCTGCAGTGCAGGAAAAAAATCAGCTTTTGTATATTTCGGTATCAAAACACAGGTTTTAGGATTTGTGCGAATGATTTTGGTCATTTCAGTTTCATGAGGCGGCTATTTTTGCTCACAGAAAAAATTACACGTTAAGATTCTTGTTATTAAGTAAAGCAGCACAGTGTCTGTAGCACAACCTGATCAGCTGTTCTATTGATGACTCCACATAGTTTCCACCCATATGGGACCAGCTGACAGGTCAGCAGCCATACTGTTGTTTATTATGCTACTGTTTGTCACTAAACAGTGAGTGTAACAGCGTGTTGTGCTGTCACATTTGGGATCACCCACGCAGGCTGAGTTTATGTCTGTGAAGGTGCCTTCTGTGCTGTGAGATTTGTTTCCCATTAAATGAATGAAGAAAAAACTGTTATATGAATACTGATTACTACTTTTATTTACTAGTTTATTTGTCACAAACAGTAACAGGTTACAGTAACATGATACAGATGTGTTGCATATATGATTTCTGTTCAAAGGCTAATTTTTGACCGCTGTTCTAACATTTGATTAATAGCAACATACATTAGTTAAATTGAGCACATAAAAGACACATAATAATAAATTACAATATTTTCTTCACATTACAATCATTTTCTATACGTACACGTATGTGTATGCTCCCTAGGTCATAGTTAAACAGTATGTATGTTTATCTGTATATATGTGCCCCTATCTGTGTGTACGTGTCCATGTGCGTGCCTGCACTAGTATATGATCAGAGGTCAGTGATCACAGGTTTTGTTTTGTTCCAGACAGTATTTCACCTTTTGGATTAAACATCCCAGAGTAGTTTTGTGTTCAGCACTTCAGCCATTTGCTGATCCCGTAGAGCCTCTTCTCTTCTGTGTGACATTGTCCACACATTTAAAATCCATTTGATAACAGAAGACTTGATACACTGTCATAAATAGGAATTATACAGAGGTGCCATTCCATTTAACGTCTTAATGTGTTGGTTTCGTTATTCTGTTTGGTTGAGTTTGCAGTCATGTCTGCAAAACAAAGGGAACGCTTTATATTCATGGTTATTGACTGAGCTTCCAACAAAGACCAACTGGATAGATATTGTGACTAATGGTTAAAGTATGGAGAGAATTACTTATTTAATAAATCTGCGGGTTGATACACTCTTGAAATAATGGGAAAAATTGTGTTTGTGTCCTCGCAAGATCATTCCTGAGCAATCATACGTCTGTATGACTACACAGCTGTTGTGTTGCACTGTTTTGTTGTGTTTTTATGTTTCCTTGAAAATGAAGTACAAAAACAAACAAACAAAGGAGATGCTGGCATCATGTGATGAAGCATTTTTTGGTTGTGTTTCTCTTCCCAGTGAACTTAAAGAGCGCCTGAAGCCAGAGCTGCTAGAGTTGATCCGCCAGCAGAGACTCAACAGACTGTGTCAAGGAACAATGTTCAGAAAGATTAGCAGCCGACGCAGACAGGGTGAGACAGCACAGGAACACACAGAAACAAAAAAAAACCAGCAGACTGTGTCTTGTTTGGCTAACTGCTGCGATTGTCTGATTTTCGTCAGATAAACTGTGGTACTGCCGCTTGTCGCCCAATCACAAAATGCTTCACTATGGTGACGTAGAGGAAGACATGGACAATCCACCAATCGAAACACTGCAAGATAAGAGTGAGTCGAAGCTGGGCCGGGACTTGAGAACAAAGATTCATCATGAAAATGATATTCAAATATTCACTTGGATGAAATAAACTTGATCTACTCTGTTCATTACTCTTTCTACCCTCCCTCAGTTCCTGTAGCAGATATCAAAGGTTTGCTGACAGGAAAAGACTGCCCTCACATGAAGGAGAACAAAGGCAAACAGAACAAGGTCAGCAGCACTCTGTCTTCTCAGATAATGTTTGTGTTCACCTCCTGTTGGTTTACATCTCACTGTGTTTGTACATGTTGCTGCAGGAGGTGCTGGACCTGGCATTTAGCATTACATATGATGTAGAAGAGTACAGCCTGAACTTCATCGCCCCCTCCAGAACTGACGTGAGTTTTGCTCTGACACTGTCCCCACTATTCTTTCTGTGTGCATTATAATGTGCAGTAAGAATAGAAACAACATACTAGAGTCTCTCTCTCTCTCTCTCTCTCTCTCTCTCTCTCTCTCTCTCTCTCTCTCTCTCCCTCCCTCCCTCTCTCTCTCTCTCTCTCTCTCTCTCTCTCTCTCTCTCTCTCTCTCTCTCTCTCTCTCTCTCTCTCTCTCTCTCTCTCTCTCTCTCCCTCTCCCTCTCCCTCCATCAGTTCTGCTTGTGGACAGATGGACTGAGCGTCCTCCTGGGCCGGGAGATGAGTAGTGAATCCATGCGCAGCGAGCTGGAGATCCTCCTTTCTATGGAGATCAAGCTCCGCCTCCTGGACCTCGAGAACGTCCCGATCCCCGACTGCGCGCCGGTCGTCCCCAAACCACCGAGCAACTACAACTTCTGCTACGACTTCAGCCAGACTGAGCAGTAGAGTGTATGCATTGGCTGGATGTGTGAATGTGTAAATATATATGTGTGTGCGAGAGTGTGTGTGTGGACGTCTGAGATAATAGGAGTGTGTGTGGTGAGAGCTGACCTGTGCATCCATGCACTTATAACTATAATGCAGATTTATAGCCTTGACATTTCTTCTTCTGTGGTCTTCGACATCCAAGTGAAACAATGAACAGGAGAAAAGTGACTTTGTCCTTAAACTACAATGTGGATGTTCACTGATACGGACTGTATTAATGCCGCACATTATCACTGCTCATCTTGGAGAGATTTATTTTTTCAGTCCGTCTCTCTATTCATGATTCCTCCTCCTCCTCCTCCTCCTCCTCCTCCTCCTCCTCCTCCTCCTCAGCTGTCTGAAAGCTTCAACACAGCTCCAAAAACAAACTGAGATTTAGAAAAATAAGATTCTTCATATGCATTACAGCCACTCAAGTAACGGTACTTTAATTTTGTTTTGTAATCATTTTATATTTCTAAATATATCTAAAACTATGTATGAAACATGGAATTTTCCTGTGCTATTGGTTGATCTTTGTCTCAAGATGCTGGTTGTTTTGGTTTTTAAAAATGGGCATTAACTAGAAAAGAGCATTCTCAAGATGTGGTACATGATTTCCAACATATTAAACATACATACAGTATGCTTAGTGTTGGATAATAGTTTCCTTTAGTACCTACACGTACTTGCCTTTGTGCGTCCCTCAATGGCTCTGTATGATGCTCTGAAAACTCTGTACCACTTTTATGTTTTATAGTGATGCAGGTCTGCATTAGGTGCCAAACTTTTATTCAACCAGCAATCATCCCAGTAAATCTGTACGAAACAATCAGTGGTCTTTTTCTGATCTGTCATGTATCCTGAATGAATTCTGAAACTGATCAATTTTATACACGGTACTTTATAATACTATGATGGAGGCCACAAGCTCAATCACAGTGTGCTACACTCACTCATTCACCAAGCACTCGGTGGTTGCGGCAGTGACACTCAAGAAATGACACATCTACAGTGTATCACACGTTGTCTTTTCTGCCTTGGGTTATTTCATTTCAGCGCTGTCCTCTGCAAGTGCATTCCTGACACACAGCCCTCTGTGAGAATGTTCACTTTGAATCATGTGCTTTGGGTGATTTCACACGAATAAACTGTTTGATTTATACAGAGAAAAACAGATGTGTGTGTTTTGCCAAACTTTGGTTTATTTATAAAAAAACATGTTATCTTTGATTTTTCATCTTTACAGTCTCCCTCTGTCATACTGACTCATACAACAGTACAAAATGATTTAACAGTACAGTATAAAGGGATTTTATTTAATTAGGCTACAGTGGTTGACCAAGACAGCAAAAGGAAAATTCAAGTTAGTTCGACACTACAGTTTGTACGGTTACGGTAAGCATGTAGTATCCAGTAATAACAGCAAATGTCCAAAGATTTTCATTGAAAAAAAAAAAAATGTACCATGATTTGTCTGCTATTTGTGAGATATTACTCCTCTTCAATAAATTCCTTAAAATCTGAGACTCTTAATTTGACTCCTTTAAAACTCCCAATAACGCTGTCAGTTTTCAAAGAACTCTTAAATCATTAAAATGATTAAATACCCTTCATTAATTCAACATATGGAGGCAGGCACGCTGCTGCTGCTGCTATCTTGGTCTATAAGTTGAAGTTTAGGACCATTATTTCACTTCACATCCCATCTTTACTTCTACTTTAGCAGCACAGAACTGTCATTGTTATAAAAAATAGTTCTCCAGTTTCGTTATAAAAAAAAAAGAAAATCAGACATGGACAAGTGAGACATTTTAAATTAACGTTTTACATCCTTTTAGCCCTTAAAACAACATAAAATTGGAACTTTAAGAATTATTCCTGTTTCTCTTTCATTTTGAGTGCCATTACTTCCAAATTATTAAATATATAATTACAGTATTATATATATTATTACTCAGCATATTATGGTGCAGCTTTTGTCATTTTGTAATTCTGCCTAACTTCAGCTATATAAATATTTTCTGTGATATTGACTGTTTGACATCTACCTCCACCAAATCACATTCTCAATATAATAAGTTGTGGCTTTTTAGGATTTCTCTTGATTTTAAGATCATTGTACGCAGACACAGTGCTTTGAAATGTCTTACTTAGATGAAATCTTTGTCCTCAGTGATGATGCACCACATAAGCTAAACATAAACGTTCCATTCATACACAACATGATTGTTGAATGTCGTAGTTTGATTGTTTGAATGCAAGCAACATATGAAATGTTTCGCCCCACAGACAGAACCATTTCCACAATCATTTCAGAAAAGTCGTACCTGCTCCATGACGAACAGACTTTTTAAAAATCACTTACAGTACCGGATGCCGTATAGGTTTTACAGTAGTTCCCACTGTAAACTGACAACTTTGCAAAACAAATAGTGCAAATGGCTAACAATGTGCAAAAGCTCAACTCGCAGAGCATGCTTTGGTCAGCAGGTTTTGTCATTGAAAAGGTCCACTGGTCATTTAGGACATTCAATCAGTTAGTCAGAATGCAAGGGTGAGATCAACCCCACCTATGAATCTATAGTGGATATTTTCCAAGAAGGGCAGCTGTGATTGGAGGAGGTCCACAGCTGTTACTGAGATGTTTTTGCACCGTGAGATGTCGAGTGTTCGCAGGCGGTTACAGTGCTGCACCAGGAGGAACAAAGATCTGGGGGTTCAAAGGTCAAGAGATAAGAAATTCATCCTTTATCTCTAGAAATAGACACAGCAGTGGGATTGTATGCCACTCACCTGTCAGTGATGTTATTGCAGCAGGAGAGGTAGAGATGCTGCAGCCTTTTTAAATAAGGTGCAGCCTGTGCCACTCCGCGGTCACTGATTCCCGGGCAGTGGTTGAGAGCCAGGCTGGTGAGGCTACGGCAGTGCCAGGCTACTGACGCCAAGCTGGCATCAGTGATCTCCGGCAGCATGGAGAGAGACAGACTGTGGAGGTCTGGGTAACGCACCACCTGAGGAGAGGAGAAACCGTATTGACTCGTGAACATTTCTGTCTTCGTGCTACAAACTGAAACATTTGCCTCGTCCTCGGCCTCCCACCTCTGTGATGCTGCTGTCAGTGAGTTTGGAGCAGGCGGAGAGGTCAAGCTCCTGCAGCCTGCTGAGAGCTAAAAGTGAAGCTCCAGCCTGCTGTTTGAACTGCTCTAGGTCCCTCTGTGTGACCAGCTTGGGTCGCTCATCAAATGGCAAACGAGGAGGCTTGAAGAAGCCCATGTTGCCGAAGGTACGGGTGAACCTGGGACCTTTGTCTCCCTGTTGAGATAAGTACATTATATAAGTATATATATATATATATATATATATATATATATATATATATATATATATATATATATATATATATATATACACACACACACACACACACACACACACACACACACACACACACACACACACACACACACACACACACACACACACATCTGTTATTTTGCAAAAGTGGCCCATGCGCACATGTCTGTGGTTCTCACCGTCTCATGGTCAGGGTCACATTTGGTTGTTTCCACCATCCCAAGCAGCCCCCAGTCTGTGACTTCTTTACACCAGCCGAGCCGCAGAACTACCAACCTTTGCAGGTATGTGGCTATAGAGCGCACAGACAGGTCAGTCACATTGACACATGACGTCAAGTCCAGCTCGTGGAGAGTATTCCCAAGAAGCTGGGTGAGAGAGAAAACTGAAAGATCCTGAAAAGAGAGGAGGAAGGAGCTTATTATTTCTGTGTATTTTCACACAGACACATTAACACACGCCCTGTACAAACACACGTGACTGACCCTAATGTAGGTGCAGCTCTTCAGCTTGAGTGTCTCCAGCTGTGCTCTGGCTGCACTGGGTCCCGTCAAACCTTTCACTATCTCTGTTCCGCTGATGTGCACACACTCAGACAGATCCAGACTCCTCAGGGACGACACGGACAGAAGGTCAGCGAGGCCTGTGGATGACAAGAAATCATCACTTTAAATCATAATTATATTATGTATCTAGCCAGTCTAGCCAAATGCTCGTCACAGTTTTCTTAATATGATCACCTGCTCCACACAGCACACCCACAAAGTACAGGGACGCACCCATACATCTGCTCTATTTGCAACAGGTAAGTTAGGTCAGGACAAACTGACTTTTAGACTTTTTAGATAACTATGATACACACAAAAACAAAAATACACATATGGGCACCTTTTTCAGTGATCCTCCAGTCACGGGACAAGGAGAGGTGTGTCAGTGTCTTCAGGCCTCGTGCTACGGCGTCTACAGACCTGTTGGTCAGCTCAGTGCAGGCACTGATGTCCAGTCTCTGGAGGTCTGGCTGATGCTTCACCAGAACCTCTACTGAGTAGTCAGTCAGCTCCTTACAGCCGTGCAGACACAGTTCCTCCAAGACCAAATCCTGAACCTGGAACAGAGAAAACATAAAGAAATGAAACTTAACCATTATAAAAGTAGACTATTACACAGAATAGGTACAGAGATATGAGCAGTTTCATTTGTGCACAATCATTCCTGGCCGCTCGTGCGATAAAGAAGCTGTTGCAGAGACGTTAAGTATCCAAACCTGTACAATAGTGCGTAGTGACTCAGGGGTGATGGAGGTTCTGCTGAGGTCCAGAGCTACGAGTGTGGATTTCTGCTCCGTTAATAACCTCCGTAAGTTTCTCAGTGACAGCAATGCCGACGAATCCTCAACCGCTCCCACTGGACACCCGCGATACGGGTCGAACTCGAAAGCTATATGGCAGCCGCCCAGCGAGAGGCGGCGGAGGCGTGGGGTACAGCCGGTGAGCCGATTGAAGGTGAGATCGGAGAGATAGCGCAAGTCGGATAGATCCAGCTCCTCTAGACCTGACAGAGCTGATCTGACCTGGAACAAGAAGATGGAGTTTGATCTGAAATTAGACCATTAATGCAGGTGGAAAAACAATAAAGCTGTGCACAAATAATGTCAGTAAAAACTCAGTATGTCCCCAAAGGACTACAGATAAAGGGAGATACTTAAGATAGGTGGAAATGTAGGAGAATAGGAGGTTATCATGCTTTTGTTTATTGCCTTTTAAGGTTGATTATTATTACTTTATCCAAAAAAGTTTGCCCTGAGGGATTTCTTCCAGAAAGCATTACTTCTTGGTTAGGTTTAGGAGGAAGCTCCGAAGGCAAACTTTGCTCTCATGTGCTGCAACAGCTGATTCAAGATTTCACAGCCAGAGTGGAGTGAGAGAGCGCAGTATGTTTTGTTTTGTTTTTTAGCTTCGTTTTGTAGTTACTGCAAGTTTTCGCAGAACAATCATACATTTCTATGGCATAATTATTATTGATGTGGTGAAACAGGTAACAGAAATCTTCATTCAAATGCTGTAATCCTAATATATGTTTTGGCTTTGTAGGGCAGAGTACATCTGTATGATCTTTGTTGATGATCTTTGCATTTGCAGTGTTATTGTTAATATTTTACTTCTTCTCCAGGGGTCAAACAATTACCTAAAGATGAACATGTTGACAGACTGATCAGCTCAGGTCTTTTTTTGTACTTCATTTTGGATCAAATAAAAACATAAAAATACAACAAAATGTAGTGTAACACAAAGGTTGGTCATACTGATGGAAATGCAGTCAGCTCGTATAATAATACCTCAGTAGGACATAAGCACAGTCCATTTTTCCCAGCATTGCAAAAATGTATCAGTCTATAAATTTAGAACTAAATTCTCTCCGTCTATCCTTTGAATATTAGTTACTTTGTTGGAGGCTTGGTCAGTAAGCATTTTGTGTTACAGCTTTCTTGCTGCCTGCTAACAGTGTCCAATAAATGAGCTGTAGTATTGCCCAAATAGATTGTAAAAAAAAAAAAAACTATGTTCTGACTATGTTCCAACCTCAACCCGCCATCCCACCATTACATAACAGTAACAAATACCTGCTGCCTCTGCTCCTCCCTGGAGAGGAAAGCGCCAGACATGAAGAGGCTGTCCAGGCCCCGGAGGTCTAGCCTGCGGAGGGAGGTGAGGCGAGGGAGGAGGGCCAGCAGAGAGGCCTCTGTTATACTGCTACCAGGCAGAGCCAAGCTCTCCAACTTAGAACCCAAGCACAGACCCACCTGAAGAGGGAGAAAGACAAAAAGAGACAGCAGAGAGACGATGACATACGAGGGGAGACAGACAGAAAGAAGAAATAATGAGAATTCATAGAGAGGTTAAAGAAACAGGGTGGAGTAAAGCAAATAGCTTTTAGTAATGAGGAAGCAGGGTTTTAACAGTATTTGGCTAGTGGGTGGTGGTCAGGAGGTTATAACTGCCAACTAAATATTATTTGCAATTAGTTTAATGTTTTGTTTACATATTATTTATGTGATTTATTTTCAGGAATATTTATTTGTTTTGTGCACTAGGTGGGAATTAATATTTGTTACCTATTGTGCAGGGGACGGCATGTAAGCAGAAGAAGTGTTATGCTCCGTTTAAGTTGGTTTAAAGTGACTTGTTTTTTTTTTTTTTTTCTTTTTGAAGACTTTGTTTTGTTTAAGAAGACGCATCCCCTCTAGGTTGTGTGCAGCCAGCGAGGTATATTTATCTCCGTTTGTTTTGTCATGTTAATTAGTCTTTGTCAATGTTATGTTAAATGAATGCATGTTTATTACACTGTCCTACATTGCCCTGTATCAGTTCGATGGTGGATTTATGACGATGAAGTGGATTTTAATAGAGAAATAAATCCATCTGTAAATGAAGAACTATCGTTGTTTATTTTCTGGAGGGATAATGATAAAGGTAACTCGAGGACAGCAAGAGGGGGGTGGGACGATGCTGTTTAATTAACTTCCTGCTGTCTTCATGCCATAAAAAAAATGACATGTGGACAATGTGTGTTACACCCTCACCAAATAAACAAATTCATTAATTAAACTAATGGATTCAATTTAGCGCTCTCCTTATCTTTCTAGGAAATGGTTCTACAACTTGGCAATACACAAGATCTTTAACGGGAATTTCAACGCTCGCGCACTTCCACATGCAAATACACACAATAGTGTGATAAAGGTCAATGGAGTCTAAAGAAACTCGTGTATCTGTGTATCTGACCTTTGGACCACTACGTATCTAATTATGACTGTGTCAGTCTGACGGGAAATTAAAATGATAAGAGTGACACCGTGCAAATACTCCATACATGGTACGTTACAAAAAGAATCTACAATGTTGGCCTTTCATGAGGAGACTTCTTTTGTGGTAAAAGAGCCCTCGAAGCGGAGGGATTCACTGAACACACAAAGAAGCCTGTGATCATTTGAAGTGAAAACATTACACTAATAAAAGTCAGAGGAAATAGGACTTCACATGACAGCAGCAGTATAATTTCTACAACAAAGACAATGAAAATCATCATAATAATAATATAATTTCACCCTTCCACTTCTGCATCCAGTTTTTCTTGTTTAGCCCTGATGTACTATTTGGCTCCATGAGAGAGCTCCAGGTGTTAGTTAAATGAGTAATTGGGTAATTAGAAAAATTTCCAGGAGTCATGTCAAAAAGCAGTTACACTCCCCACAGGCATCCAGTTAGTACTAATCTTTCTAATCTAACAGATACTTTGCTTTCAGCTATGAAAACAAATCTAGTCGCTAAACTGTAACAGCAAACCGCACCTCCAGAAGCAGTGATCGGGACACACTGAACCCATCCAGTTGGCTGATAATCAGACTGCAGCGTGACTTTCTGCCCAGACCCCTGATCAGCTCCAGGGCCGAGGCTGAAGCCGGAAAGCAGAAGGTGACATCCTTCTGCACACAGAGAAGCAAACAGATAGGTATCATGGGGTTAAATCAAGCCCTCAAGCTTACACACTCGTACAGTTTCTTCCATAGTCACTTCACGAACAGCCACTGCTCTATTGACTGTTGCTCTGTGGCTGGTCAAAATTACCTGAAAGCGCAGGTCTTGACTGGCGCTGTACCAGCTGCGGCAAACCAATGAGGCCTCCTTTCTGTCTGAAGCGTGAAGAAAGCTCAGGATGTAAACTATGATCTACAGCAAGAGACAGAAAATACAGCATTAGATTGCAGTTTATTGATCCAGGAAGGGAGAAAGCAAACCCAGGATGACCTGACAGCATACTGTCTGACTGAAAGACACACTGTCCTTTGACAAGAGCAGCATATGATGACAGGATGTGCTCACCCACCAGGAGTGGACTGTCACACAACCTGCAGCTCCCATTATGTGTGTGGCTGTATGGATGTATTTCTGTAAACAAGACATCAAACTCTGCTAACTAGCTGTGCTAGAATGATCTGTTTTCTGACGTTAACCCACCTCCAGAGGCAGCTCAGGTGTTTCTATCACGTCCTCCCCTTCGCAGTCTTCCATCTGTGGAGCTTCTTCGTTATTCTGAACAACAGACCATCACAGGAGAAGGAGTCAGCGAGCCATTCCTCTGCTAACTCTCCGCACAAGTTTGCGTTTAATCTAGCAGCCTCTAACAAGAAGCCGTTGGACTCGTATCATTCTTCATTTGTTAGCTAACCGATCAAATTGACAGATTTCAGACCAGTGGAAGTCAGTGAAGAGCCGTGCTGCCTGCTGTCATCTCGCTAAGCTACTTTACACCGCACCACAAGCTGTACATGTCCGTCGGCAGGCTGGTTTCAGTTGGATCAGGTGACCGCAGAGAAAACACCGACGTCAGTGGGCGGAGCATTGTGGGAAATGCGGTTTTCTTGTAAGTTCTTGTACCTTCACCTTACCCCACAAAAAACAGTTAGTACCATGGTTAGCTTGCCTTGACCTCCTTTTTTTTCAAAGCTTTGACCTAAATAAGAGGAAGAACTGTGTCACTTTATTTTACATCTTCTTTTAAACTGACGATGTTTGGACATATAATTCTAAATTTAATTTAATTTTATGTGGTTTACACTTTGTCATGTTGTTTGTCAGTCTAAATGTTTACAGTCATACATGAAATCTAGGACAAAACACGCTGAAAACAGTCATTTATTTCACAAAAGACAGGGCTACATCAGCAACAAAATCAAGTATAAGCACATTATTGCACTCATGTTTAGATTACACAATCTCCCACACACACACATGCACACACCATAAACCGTAAAGTAAAAACAACATTGATAATCCTTTCTACAGATTGTCTGGCAGTATGGTTAGCTGGTTTATGTTTCAATCTTCTGAGGTTGTATCAATAATCAAACCATCTATACAAAAAGTATAATTCTTACATCATTACACAGTCCTAAACACATTTACAGCACAAAGGAAATATATATTTAGCATTCACATCCTCATGACACTGCAAAGCATTGCAGAATTTAAATTAACAGGGAAATGACAATTTGATTCATCTAAATGTCAAAAAACAAATATATTTACATTATTGTACAAAAGAACATGTCAACTGTAGCTGTACAGCATTGATATTACATGTATTAATGGCTAAATAAGTTAGTAATAATGATTTGATCCCTTTGAAATGGCTAATACAGTATGTATTAGTGTGTAAAATGCAGCATTGTTGTACAGTAATAAGAGGCTAGACGATGCTTGAGCTTGACATGCTCAAAGACAGACAGAAAATCTATGTAAAATAATCTGAGTTGACTTTACATTGACCTGTCAACTTATATTTGTATATCCCATGATGGAAGTATGGATGTTGTTACAGCCGTAAAAAAAAAAAAAAAAAAAAAACAGCTGTACTGCTACTTACATCATCACAACACAAAGGTAAAAGACAAAAAATATAAGGCAACTTGTACTTTCAAGTTTACAAAAGAATCTGTAAACAGTTAGCAGACAACAACAGCAAAAACATTTTGTATGTTTGAGAAAGACAAGAAGAGAAGAGGTTCTGTAGAAATAACTATAAACTGGTATGGCTTAACTATGCCATCCCACACAGAATTCACTCATCATCATCGCTACACTGAATTAAGTCATGTTAACGCAGCGTAGATGATGGAAATGTGAATTCCGAAGAGTAACTAGGCAAGGAATGGCTTGCTCCTACGTCTAATTAATAAAAGGTGAACACAGTGGGTGGAGGCTGAAAGGAGACTGCAAAGCAATGAAAGATTAAAATGAACAGAGAAGCTGGACTTGTACTTTCCACTGGTCCAGAACCAGGGACAGACAGGGACGCCCTCAAGATGAAGTGGGCCTGGAAAAAATGGCTCATCCTACAATGTGACAGAAAAGTGGCTATATATACCAGTTATTTAAGTTTTCCAGGTACATTACAACGGCCAGCAAATGCAGATAGTGTGTCATGGAGTGGAATACAGTACTACCTTTATATTTCACCAGATTTGGACATTTTGTTCATTTACAACACGTCCTGTCTGTTTCATTCAACCATTCTGTCAGTTAATAGCAGATATACTTGATTCTTTCTTTATTTCCCTTTGATCACTCTAATTTCCATTTTCCGCTTAAGGACAGACATCCAGTCCTCACCGGAGCCACTTCTTTTCTTTTGATGTTCTCCTCCTTCCATTGTCCGTTAAAGAGTTATCACAACTTCTTTTCCTTCCTCTTCCCACCCTCGTTACCTTCTACCTCACTGACACCTTCCTCTCTTTGCTCCACGGCGAGCGTTTCGTCTGCGTCGCCCTGGCACTGTGAAGCAGAGCGAGGCGTCACAGAGTTGTTGCGGCAACGGGAAGCCGAGCGAAACATTGCAGAACTGGGTGATGGCGTGTCCACGTCTCTGTCAGGTCCGGAGCTGGAGGTGGGAGATGGAGGAGGCAGGGATGAGGAGATGGAGGGCTGGAAGATAAAAGAAGATATTAAAATCAAGTACACCATATTTGTTGTCACTGCCACATGTGCATTTGTCTATTCTTTGGTTTTGTGTATGTTTACCTGTAATGAGATAATAGACTTGTTGGACTTTTCTTTGACTTTAGCCAGTGCTCCTTTAAGTCCAGTGGCTCTCTCTGTCATCTCCAGGGCTGCTCTCAGCAATCTGGGGGTCTCCTTCCTAACAGGGGCTGCTGGGACCTGAGGGGGATCTTTAGCCTCTTCTTTGGGCTCAGGTTTCTTTCCCTTAGTAAGCATTTTCCTGCAGTTGAAAGAGTAACTTCTCTCAGAATTAAGTAAGAATTGTACACGTACAAATAAGGAAGCAAAGCTCATGTATAAGTCCATGTTTGATCTACATCTGTACTGTTCCACAGCAGAGAAATACAGGTGAGATAAAATGTAAAGAGTACAGTAATGGTGTTGTTGTGGGGTACTGATATTTGCTCATGTGTAGTGCTATTGATGTTTAACCTGGCCTTCTTGCGGAGCAGTTTCTTGGACTCGGGGTAGTGCACCAGAATTTCATTCAGGTCTTTCTTGTCCAGGATGAAGAGATTTGCAAAGCCATGGGCGATTACATTTGCTGTGCGTCTGTTACCCCCGCCTACTGCAAGCAAACTGTCATTCCGAGAAATTGTGGTTAAACCACAACCACCACGTTTGACATTTCAGTTCAGAAAAACAGATCAGTTAGTTAGATTTTTTTTTTATTTCATGCAAAATCCCATTGTTTTCTACGATATTTGAGGTGGCAGCTTACATACTAAATGTCAAGACAGTTAAAGAAAACCTGTTTTTTTGTATGTAAAAATCTCTTCACCTGATCTCTCCAAAGACTGATCCTGCTCTGAGAGTGACAAACACTGTCTTCCCATCAGGTCCTCCAACCACCTGCACCTCCCCCGCTTTTATGATGTACATCTCGCGACCCACCTCACCCTGAGAAAAACAGAAAAGAGGGGTAGAGGTAGATAGTGAGCGGAAATAACTGAAACCACCTACAGTTGTCTTCTGCAAACAAAACACAAGCCAACTGTGCATACAGTATGTACCTTTTTGCAGACATAGTCCCCAGGCAGGTAGACAACGGAGCGGAGGCTTTTCAGCATGTCAAAGATCATCTGTCTATCACAACCCTGTCAAGAGGGAATACAAAATTAATCTCTATATGGCACTAGCTTTATGTTTTTTACCTCCTTCTTTTCATGTTTATTAGAATTCCTACCTGAAAAAGAGGGACTTTGCTGACGATGGAGTAGTTGACATCTACAGCGATGTCCAGACGCATTTTATCTGGCAACTGAGTCAGCAACTCCTGCTCATCTTTGAAGGCAGACAATAAGAGGTACAGCATGAGTGAAGGGCTCCATGTATAAGATACATACGAACATGCACACATAATGCTATCCTTACCTAGCATGCCTTGTGATTGCCAGGTGTAGTTATACCAGGTTTTGACACGGTTCTGGACGTCTTTGGGGATGTGATAGGAGGACATGTATTGAATAGTGTTGTCCATACATGTGCGGTAGTAGGTCTGACCTGCTGTGGCTGCACCAACCACATCGCGCATCTGAGAGACAAACGAGCATAACAGACCAATAAACTTTAATTTAACACCATCTTGACACATAAGATTAATAATGAACAAATGTCTGCATTATATTAATATCCATACCTGTCCAATCATGATAGAGAAGGCAAAAACTCCGACAAAATAGTTGATGAGCTGGAAGACAATCTCAAATAGGGTGGTAGGGTCTGGCAAACCACCAATGGTGATCAGGGTCTTCACCGCAAAGTAGTAACAGCGAATGTAACTGAGCAGAGACACGGAGAGGAGGCATTAAAAAGAGGCAAAGCAAGACTTGAACATGATGGACAGGAGTTTTAAAACACATCAGATGCAACTTAAGGGATGCAGCTAGTATAGACCAAAGGAGATATAATGTAGACAGTTTGTGTGACTGAAAGAGCACAAAACTATTTAATATCACAGGGCAGAGTGAGCTTTTTTGCATGTGTGTTTATCCCACTAACCTGTTGCCCTTGCCATTGTACACCCACTTGGTTG
Source organism: Argyrosomus regius (assembly GCA_946959425.1). Classification (NCBI taxonomy): domain Eukaryota; kingdom Metazoa; phylum Chordata; class Actinopteri; family Sciaenidae; genus Argyrosomus; species Argyrosomus regius. Next base: position 21,496,501 of record OX336886.1, read on the forward strand.
ATCCTAGCCCATTGAGGGCAGAGCCCCAGTAGTATAGACAAGCATTACAGTGGAGACAGTAAAGAAGATAGGTGGTGGTACGGATCACCCTGAGAAACAGAGAGTGAGAGAGCACGTTTGCATAAACTGAACACCTAAAACCAGGCATTTATCGATCTGTGTCACAGTGTGGCATCTCAAGACAGGAAGGCAAAGTGAGAAGAAGGATACAGAGATAGAAAAGCAGGACAACTGCCAGCATAGTGAGATACCATGAGGCTGAAGCTGACCTGTAGATGTAGGCTTTGGTCAAGATGGCCTCCAGACGCTCGTTGAACTCAAAGAAGGAGTTGATCTGAGGAGGCATACAAATATCTTATGGGTTTGGTTTTACAATTGGCTATCAAACATCTGAGTGATGTCTAAATCATTCCCAAAATGCCTTCATAGATCCTTGGATATTACCTTTTCTATTGCATTAGTGCTTACTGATACGGTAAGTGTAAAGTTGTTGCATGTGGCTCAGTAAATTTGACACATTGTGGCTAAAAAAGGTGCAAGGATTCTTTATTTTTGGCATTTCTCTGCTTTGTTGAACAGTGCAGAGGTGGACAGGAGATTCAGGGGAGAGAGAGAGGGGATGACATGCAGCAAAGCTGGAATCAAACATGGGTCACTGCAGTAAGGACTTAGCCTTGATACATGGGGTGCATGCTCTACCAGGTAAGCTAACAGGCCACCCCAAGTGCAAGGATTCTTAGTGGTTGGTTTCCAGAATGCTGATACTAACAGGTTGGATTGTTGTATATACAGTAATAAACGTTACCTTCAGCAGCCTGGGCAAGCGAAGCAAAGGGTTGATGCCAGTTTTAAAATAGAAGAGCTCCAGGGGAACAAGGCTGGCTACATCAAACTGAAAAACAAGGAAGGTACCACCACTTAATATGTGAAGCCCAGAAAAACAGAATTCACACAAAGGTGGACTTTTATTCATCTCTAGTCACTTACTTTAAAGCGTCTGGTTTTCATGTAATTCTTTCTCATGTCTTTTTTGTCACACTGTAAAAAAACAAAAACAAATGCAGAAATGAACAACGATCCTGACAGGTTTATCTTAATATACAGTCATATCAGCTGTTGATAACTACAGTGATTCTTTAATTTTTTCATGATAAAACTGTGATTTCAGCAGCATGTCTCCTGACAAAAGAATTTATACGATTTCAGTCATGATATTGCGCTCACCACTATGTCCCCTCCACGAACAAACTGCAGCCGCGGTTGGAAAATGGTAATGTCCAAGATGTAAATGAGGTCACAGAGGTAGTCGGTCAGCAACCAGTAGTAAATGTTGTTTGGAGTCTGGTAGGGGAAGGCCCAGCGGACTGGGATGAACCACGCGTTCCAGTTCCATGCCAGAGAGACCAATAACATCCACAGCACATACATTAGGTCTGAGGAAAGAGACAAAGGTGAGAGGATGGAGGGAGATGGAGAAATTGTAGGAGACTTGAAAGAGGATTAGAAAGTAAGAAGAGATCATTCAGTAATCACAGAACAAGTGATGGCCAATGAGCAAGCAAATACCATTTTATACTGTTAACGAGAGAAAGACGGGGATAAGAGCATGGGAAATAAGCAGAATCTAACCTATATTATTAAGCAAAGTTTGCATTACTTGGAATTAATGAAAGGTGACAACAGAAGATGGACTGCTTCACAAAGTCCTTATGAATGTGAAAAAAGGGAACAGAAAAGGGTAAATGACACATCATAAGGAGACAGATGTCTGTAGGAGCTGTAGGAGGCAGCGGGTGGCGTATTCGGCTGGGTTCTCACTGGTGAAAGGGTCGATGCTGGCGGGGAAGCGGTAGTGTATACAGGCTCGTATCCATCGAGGAATTTTCACCTTGCAGCAGCGGTTAGAGTGCTCCTCCACTGCCCCACTCTCCACTCCTTCTCCTCCTCCTCTACCTCCTCCTGATGGACCTGCTTGTGCCTCCTTCTCTTCCCTGTCCACTGGCTGAGCTTCAGGAGCAGGTTGAGGAGCTGGAGCCTGAGGAGGAGCTGGAGGGAGGTGAGAGGGGAAGGGACAAAGATTTAGAACACATGGAAATGTTTTTGAAAACAGACAGGCTCAGGTTTAGAAAAAGGACTTGCAACATGTCTGCCTGAAAGACAGGATGCTACGAAAAAGGATTAGTATTATAGTTGAATAATTAGTTAGTGGTTGCAGTACAAAAGGTTGGAGTACTTTTTAGGGACTCTTCTGTGCCTCAAATGAATTAATTTGCAAAAATTTCTTAATGATCTAAAAAATATCTTGGCTCAAAGTACAGCACAATACTTTCTGTTACTGTTCCTGTACCTGGTTCTGTAGTGAAGTGCTAAATACTTTCTACACCACATCTAACTATGTGCTGCCTACTATTTGCATTAGTAGACATTACATCTTACAATCTATTAAAACAATGTTTCAACCACCAAGGAAAATATTTGCTTGTCAGTTGCTGCAATAAATACCAAGGAGCTTGTAAACTTTGATGTTTTTCATGGTATGGTGCTGATTTTTTCCTGCATCCATACCCAACTTGAATCTGCACACTGTCCCAGTGCACACTGATTCTTACACTTTTTTAAGCCCCTCACAACACACACATGTAGACCCCTTTCAGCTAAAAATGACATCATGGATAAACTGTATTTTAATAAACCATAATTTCTCATATGCAAGAAAGCACATTGTGTTACTGGCAATCAGAAGACAAACCTGGAACTATACCTGCAGTATAACTGCATATTAATAGTTTTTTCATTTTAATTGAAATGTTTATTTCTTCCATTCTGTTATGTTTGAAAAAAGAGACATTATGTTAATGCAAATGTTGCCGGGTATTTTATATGGTATATACTTTGGGAACCATTGATCAAAACACTAAGGACTAAAGGAGGGACACCAGTGGTATAACTATAGGTGGGAAGGTGGGACAGCTGTGAGGTTGAAACCTGGAGAGAAGCTGCTACTGTTGCTTCTCACCTGTGTGTGTCTGTCAGTGTATTCATGTAGCTTTTTGTTTAAAGACGGCTGTGTGTCCAAAGTGTGGGTGTGACTTTAATGAGTAGACATTTTCTCTGTTGGACAAGGCGTTTAACCTGGAAATAAAATATACTATAATACACCACTGTTACAATCTAAGACCACTATCTCCCTGCATATTTCTGACTCGTTTCACTTTTGTTTGCCAATAGAGACTCACAGGGGACGATGCTGTCTTCATCTGAGCTGTCAGGGTCAATGAGTTTCTCCTTTGCCTTCTCAGTTCTTTCTTTAAACATCCGGACCAGCTCCTGAAGACGCTCGTTGACCACTGTACTGGTCTGACTGGCTGAAGATGCTGGACGCTCTTTCAGTCTTGGGAAAAAAGTCCATATATTGTTAAGTGTCAGCAGTTAAATGAAACTCCAAATTAAGTACTCACGCTTTCTTTTTCTTAATTTGTGTGTGGACCGTGCTCACATGTCGTCTGTGCTGTGCAGGCTGGACTGGCTGGGCCAGGCTCTGACAGGGATGCTTCCTTCATCATCATCATCTTCACTTTGGGAGTGCAGCCTCCGACTGTTAAAGTTAGGTCAACACAGAAACATTATCAGTTTAACTTTCAACTCTGCTGTATTTGTAGAATAATTATTATGTGGGAAAAATTTGAGGAATGCAAATTAATGGACACTGAAGATAAATGGTTATTTAATGAGAGAACGACCAAAGATGGGTCAATTCAAATGGACTAATGAATGGTGATTGATTGGGCAGCACAATGTGTTGATAGATGGATACTAGATGAGTCCATGCAGTATTTATAAGGGTCAGATATCTTACATCTTTGTCCAGATAGTCCTACGATTCCTTCCACTACTGTCATGGATGGTCAGAACAGGGTTTGAAGTGTGTGTGTGTGTGTGTGTGTGTGTGTGTGTGTGTGAGTGTGTGAGTGTGTGTGTTTATGAGAGAGGGATGGGGAGAGAGGGTTTGTGAGAGATGTGTGTGCCAGAGAAAGCATATTAATCCAAGAAACCGACAACAAGTGAGAAGAATCACCTACAGTACTGATGCAAGAGCATGACCGTGATGCACCTGTTTGTTTGCCACGTTATGACAATATCCATATGACATATGACATATGACAATACAGTAGGCAAAAGCACAAAAAATGTGAAAGCCATGCAAAAGCACACTTCACATCAGACCATCAAAACACAGAACAATACAAAACAAGAAACAAAAAACACAACCATTTTAGCTCCATAAAACAGTCTGTGTTTGCGTGTGTGGGTCATTTTGGCAGCTCTTATTGTCTTTTATGTGCAGAAAGGATTTCATAACCTTGAGAACTAAGTGAAAGGATTTTCAGATTTTCCTAAGCAACACCCTAATTATACACAGACCCACATTCATGCTTTTGCCAACTGTGACTACAGCAGACAGTAGAGGGCAGTGGATCCATTTCAAGCGGCACTAAACACAGCGATGTGAAGAGTTTCACTCCAAAATGATGTATTTAATGATTCATTATACCACTGAGATTATTTGTATTTTAAAAGCAATTGTTTTGTAATCTAGAATATTAATGTTTCATTTGATCTCATTTTGGATGAAAATGCTAACAGAGGAGCATGCACCTTGACATGACCCAAACAAAAAATCTACTGCTCTTACTGTCCCTCTAGTGAAATGCTTTGCCTTGAGTTCATATAATCTAGAAATATGTATTGTTTCACTAGAGAGAAAGAATAATTACTGTCAAAAGAAAACTAAAAGCATCACAACTCAAGCAATCCATGCAGTTTCCTTACTCTTTATCTCCTTTACTGTGGAAAAAAAAACATGAAGGGAGAGAACAAGATTTAAAACACTGTAATGCACGCTCAGAAAAATAGGAATTTCATAATGTTTAACTTATTATTCAGCGTCAACCAAAAGTAAAAATATGAAAATTTTCATATTTCATATTTTGTAAGTTATTAAATTGCTAAATTGCTGTCCTACTAGTAGATTTCATAAACTACTACTCTTGTAGTATTTCTCACCTTTGACGACCTCCAGAAGGAGTCACAGGGACAGTGAGGGTCGTAAGTTTGGGGTCCTGGGGGGTGAGGATTTGAGGGATATTGCTCTGTCCCTCCCCTCCTCCTCCTCCTCCTCCTCCTCCTCCTGCTCCTCCTTCTTTTCCTCTCTCATTGTCTGAGTCGACATCCTCTACATTGACGGCCGGACGAAGGCTGAGGCTAGAGCTCTCTGAAGGCACAAAATGTTTGTTGATTAATGAAGAGCATCGCAAATGATGTGAATGTAAGAGAGGACTGTAAGGGGCAAAGCAAGTCCAAAGCGGGCGACCCAAATCTACATCATGCTAATGCAGGAGGATCCACTTGGAAACTTGGCCATGTATAAGAGTGTACTGATAGCTGAGTGGACCAGCTTACTCATCTGGCAAGCCATTCAGTCTGGCTAATCTGGCTCATGGTCCACTGGCACACTTTTGTCTTCTTCATTAAACACAAAAAGTGTCAACAGTCAGCAAACAAATTAACTGAGGTGATTAATTTGTGTCTGAGATTATTTAAGAAACCCATAACAACACATGAACAAACAAAAATCCACTACCACAACACCAAACCACTACAGTGTTAATTATATCTGGTATCCACAATGAATATCACGATGGAGTACACTTAACGTTCCACTGCTGCAGATTCACCTGTGGGTCTTATTGCTGAAACATCTGAGTCATCTTCAATGAAGAACGCCGGGTTAGAGAGACCTGACAGCTGGCGGGACAGTGAGTTGAGCTGCTTTGATGGGGGGCTCACAATTGGCGGCAGGCGTGGGTAGGATGGCACATTGGGCAATTCGAGGGCGCTACCGTTGGGGGACGATGGAGACGGTGAGCGGGACTGGAGCTGAGGATGATGAGGAGGAGGTAGAGGGGAGTGTCGGACAAGCCGGTTCAGTTCAACATCTTGCTGATTCTTGTCTTGTTTTTGCTGTTGTTGTATTTGTTTCTTAGGCATCTTGAGGCATAAGGCTGTTGAGGCGGTTCCGGACGTTGAGGAAGTACTGTTGCGTCCGGCTGGGAAACTGGGAGAGCTTCTGTGGGATGGTTGAAAGGCTCTGGGAAAGACCGGACAGACTGGGGCTGACTGAACCCTCAGAGCTGTTGGGCAAAAACTCAGTCAGAGTCTGGGCGATGTTTCGAGGGACCCGCGTGAGTCGGATCTGGGACAGCTCTTGGCGCAATTCAGGGGGCAGGGTAGGTAAGTACTTGGTAACGTCAGAGAGCTGGGAGGGTATCTTAGGCATGGAGGGTAACTTAGGAGTGGAGATGCCGTTCTCTTTGAAGAACGCGTTGATGTTGCCGAGGCACTCGGAGGTGTGAGGAATGCGCATCAGGCAGCTCTTAAGTGCATCACAGCTGACTGGAGCTATAGAGGAGACAGGTGGATAGGAAGATTTACAGTCAGGCAGAATATAAGCAAAGTGGGAGATGGGTTCAGCAAACAGTCAAGCAGCAATGCAATCAGTCTGAATGACAATGTGAGAGTTCTTCTAGACAAGAAGGTGGATAATGATCAAGGCCTGCAGTCATAAGGCTGACAGACAGCCACTGTTACATTATGGTACATAATCGTAGTCATCTGCATGTAGACAGGCACGTAAAACAGCAGTTTCACAACAGGTCAGGCAGACATACAGGTATGAAACTGCTAATTAGAGCAGTACTATAACAGATCTAACCACCTTTACATACAAAATCTGTGATGAGAAAGATTTTCCTGAAGAAAAACATAAAAAAATAAAATACTACAAACCACCACAGCCGTCCCCAGATGCTTCTTCCTCCTACAAAAAACAAAGTGCATATGAATTAGTGATTGGATAGAACATGGGTTGGCAAAAACAAGAAGAAAGGCTGAAGGTTGATTTCTGACTAGAACTTGAATTCAAGCTTGATGGTAAAGTAAAAAATCACAGAATGGGACACGGAAAAAGGGAGGAAGAACCCTCTGAAAATGATAAACAACAAAGATATTTGGGTAAACCAGTCAGAAGGTAAAATTAAGTGAGTGAAACATTTATAACTGTGCACGTTCAAGCTGGGGACATTACTTTGTCAGGAGCTTTGTCAGCTTTGGTGCTTTGACCGTCTTCCGCTGTTTTCTGTGGCTGCTGGGTTATAGGCTCTGCTTCTGAATTGGCTTCCTGGGTCTCCGGTTCTGGTTCAGGCTCTGGCTCTGCCTCCGACTCTGGCTCAGGCTCCGGTTCTGGTTCAGGCTCCGCCTCTGGTTCTGATTCAGGTTCTGGCTCAGAGGTCTTAACTGGTTCAGGGCTTGGAGGTGGAGAGGGGGAGGTCTGCCGTGGCCCTGCTTCCTCCTTTGGCTCTAGATTTTTTTTTAAATAATAGATGTCATGAGTTCAAATATTGGAATAGTAGAAATATTACAGAGAGTTATACTTGGGCTATGGCTAGCTGTGCTGTCTACTTTACAGCTTCAATCAACACTGTCAATCCGAAAGGAAAAGAAGTAAAAAAAATAAAATAAAATAAAATAAAACGTCAACAGCAGTGTGTGCAGTGGTGTATATTTGGATTTTGTCTTGATCTCTACCTGGTTCCTCAGTGGGAGGTTCCTCAATCTCCTCTTTTTGTTCCTCCTCAGCAAGACTCTGTTCCTCTCTGCAGGACAGAACAGGAGAAAAAATAGTTGGGCAATTTATATATCAGACTGTCTGGCAGTGTGAAGGTCCCCACAGTGTTGGGTTAGCTCATTTCAACTTTGTCCAGTTGGTTGTTTTTAACCCTCTGGGGTCCGAGCAAAAACAATTGATTGGTCCCTAGAGGGTTAAAAGGATGGACATGCCGCTATTTTTAGGGAAAACCTACAATACTACAGAATATTTCACCCTCCCAGCAATTTTGAATCATAAAATATTTGCAAAAGTATTCATTTGTGTGAAATTGTGATTTGTACAGCTTAGAAACACAGAAAATGGTCAGCTATAAAATTTGATACAGGAAATGTAAAGCTTTAAGGCATTTGGTGGCTGCACATTACAAAAATACCATTAATTATTATTTATATTTTATTATAAGGTAGATCTTCTTGTAATAGATCTGGTGTATGCAGCACACATGTATGTTTCAATATATTTAGCTTTAGAACATCTGACGCTTCACCTATGGAGACACACATCACACACGACACAGGTTACATCTATCTGTGGAAGCATGAACTTTCCTCAACATTAGCCTTGTAGTTATTGTTTTCTCGCTGCTCTCAGCATAAAACAACCGACCACCTGTAACAGACGGGCTTATATAATCTGTCTACATCAGCATACTAATAAAGTTGGGTTAAATTACAGGTCAAAGTTATTTATTTTATAACATTTACTAGTTAACCACGATGTTATGACAAAATACTCACTTTCTCTGCCAATGTTCACGTGCGTTAATCGTTAATAGTCCCGACAGAAAATGTCCACGAGCATTGAGACACGACAACTAACACGAACTCGGCTGTGGATTCGTGTATACCTGATCAGAAGATCTTTGAAATTTTAGAAAAACAAAAATATTCCATCACATCTCCGTCCATCATTTTACCTGCGAAACGGCAAACAGCATACAGCAGCAGCAGCAGCAGCAGCAGGTGCACACTGTTACCGGGGGAACCGTTAAGAGCGGGGAAGGAGGGGAGGCGGGTGTTGCCAAGGGAAGCTGTGGTTGCTATGGCACAGCAGTGTGATGCTGAGGCAGCGCGCGGCAAAGATCACATAACGAGAACCCACGGGATTTGAGGCCTGACAGCCAAATGACTGTGCTGTGCTGGATCGGCAGGAGACTGGGAACTGAATTCACACGACCAGCAGTGGAACCGAGAAGATGCAGAGGATACTGGGGCTCTGAGGAAAGTAACTACATACATTTACGTGCTGTACTGTACCATTAGAGGTACTTGTACTTTACTTAGACCTTTTAATTAATTAAAATATAAATATTCCGTTATATTTATCTGATAGAGTTACTTTGCACATTCAGATGTAACCTATGGACATCTTACTACAGATGATTCACCCAATCAGCTCCATCTCCACCAGTTGTAACACTAAAATGCTGCTTACATGTTAATGCAGAAGTAATAATAAAATTCTAACAACATAACGCTCAGAAAGGGCCCATGATAATAAAAGAAAACACTGAATGCAGGGTTTGTTTTATAGTTGAAATTAAGTATATTTTACACTGTCGATCTGAAGACTTCTTTCACCAGCAAGTCTCTTGCTATAGTTCCATCATCGGTTCAATGTGCTGCTGGAGGCAGTGACAAGATGTGGAAATTTCATTTTGAAAAAAAAAAGCAGTTGTCAGGATAGCTTGTACGTTTAGGGAAAGATCACATAACAAGAACCCAAAGGACTTGTAGCCTGACAGCCAATTGACTGTGCTGGACCAGCAAGAGATAGGGAACTGAATTCACATGACTGGCAATTTTTCATTTCATTCAATTAAAGTCTACACTCCACTTGTTGCTGGAGGCGGTGACAAGATGTGGAAATTTTATCTAATAGGCACAGTCTGAACAAGAGCACTGTTAGGGTCCATATTTGCATTCTTACTCTGTGAGTTCTTTACTGTGGTCCACTTCGCTCTCCTCCTCCTCTTCTTCTTCTGGCACTGGCAGCCTGGACACAGTGAACACGAAGGGTTACGTCATTTCACAAGGATGCTCCCAATCTCCCAGATACAAAAATGTCCAAACACACACAAACACGCACACACAAAGTCTCTCTAATTGAGCATAAGGTCTTACTCGGCTTCAGGCTCCTCCAGAAGTTCTTGACTCCCCAGTGAGAGTTTAATGGACTGTCCCTCGCTGGCCATCTGTCTAATGGCCATCTCAGCTGTCTGCCTGGCCACCTCTTCAGCCATACGTGCCATCTCAAAGCGCTCCTGCAGCAGGCTAAAGAGAGACAGGATTCATGAAATCATTGTGCTGTGTATTGAATGTTAATGTGGTAAATTAAGACTCTTCATTCTTATTGCAGAGACTTTGGATCCTAACCGGGTGAGTTTAGCCTTATCACTATGTTTTGACCTCTTACTCCTCCAGCTGACTGATTCTAGCTAAAACACTATTGTTGACCAGTCAGGGTCCAATATTGTGATACATTGTAGGACTTAGCTTCTCCATTTCATTCAATAGATACTATAAACTAACTTGCAACAATTTAAACTATTATTTGATAAGATGGGGCAATTGCGTCCTTTCTTACCGTTCCTCCATGGTAGCCAAAGCTACATCTTCAGCCTCCCTCTTGATACTTTCAATGAATGGTGTCCAGCGTCCCGTCTGGGTCTCAGCATCTTCCTGAAGCATTTTTGGCGCACTCTGTGATGGTTCTGGTTCTGGGTTGGTTTCACTGCGCTGAGGCTGAAGTGCATCGGACTGTGTCTGCTGAGCTGCTTCCTGCTGCTGGTTTACTGATGGTGCTGGTGGAGCCAGTGATTTGGATGGCGCTGCAGCTTTGGACCGATCTTCATGTTTCTGCTGGCCCTCGTTGTCTGACTCCACGTCTTCTAGGACCATGTCAGGTTTGAGTTTGGATCGAGTTACTGGGAGGGTGACAAGGGACGATTTATGTGTGAGAAGGAAGAGACGTGTGGTTGACATTGGAAATGTTGGCGATGGATTGGTTTTAGGTATTTTAGCACACATTATAAGCTTGTGTTTACTGTCTATAATACAGGTGAGCTGTGACTCACTTTCCTACATGCTCTAGCAATTGTTTCATGTTGGAGGCCTTCCATATTTAATAAATCTTTATGTGTAAAGAATGCATGGAGGTAATGGAAGGTGGTCCAGATGGGGGAGGATGCTGTCAGACTTGAAGTTGTTGTTTCTAACTCTATAAGGCATTGATAAGACCACCACATAAATAATTTCACACTAAATCTTTATTATTCCTACGGTATTCTCACATTACAGTACATAATAATACACCTGACAGTCAACATGTTTTCAATGTGAGTAAGTATGGTTCTTTCAAATCAAGTCAAACCCTCTGAAACAACAACACCACACCACATCCCTTGGCCACATTTCACAGTTCAAGGCCATAGAAATAGATCAAGTGGATCAAGATTGGCCTTACACTATATCTAGTACTCAGTACCTCAGTGGGGAAAAAAAAGTTACACCAACTAAAACATGATCAAGACCCAAACTGAACTCTAATAATAACTCTAATAATAATAATTAACAGATTCTTAAAGAGGAAGACTTATACATAAACATGAACTTTTATAATGTCATCTAAATATGAAGTATAAATACAAATATATACTTTGTCCACAGATAACACAATAATGAATGAACATAGCTGCCATTTAATGATTTCCAGATTTCTGTGAATTGGGAAATGTAGATTTGACATTTAATGCTGAAATTCTTCTAAACAGAAACATTTGTGTTTAAATTAATGAACAATACATCATGTTTTTAAGGTGCTATTGCTCTTGCATTGGATATGAAGATGGAAACACAAATATTTAGTGCACACTGCCATAGGTTAATGCACTATAAAGTAACAGAAAAAAATCTTTAGTGTGTGACACCTACAGGAATTTCAAATAAACGGCAATTACTAAATGTTTCTGTGTCGAACAGGAAATGTGCAAATTCAAATCACAAAGACCGAAGACAAAATATGTCTAATCAGCTATAAAATATACAGTACATGTTTATCAATGCAAAGTTATAATACATTCATCTGAAACTGTATCGAGTACAGTAAGGTGAGTCAAATATATCTCTGTTATTCTTGTTGCATTTTACAGCTGCCTGGTGTCTATATGTTGCACAGCACCTGCAGTTCTGCTAACAACACAATATGTCTGTCTGTCTGTCTGTCTGTCTGTCTGTCTGTCTGTCTGTGTGGGAATCAGAGCGTCCCCCAGTCGTCTCCTCCTGCTGTTTAAGGGGCTCGCAGCGCCTTCCCCCCTGAAACAGAAGGAGAAGAGGGACTGAGTTAGGCTCCGACCGTCCGACCAAAACACCTCTTCAAAAACTATGGGGGGAAAAACAAAAGGTGCAGTACTTTCCAAATATTACACCGATCCACAGGAGTTACTCAAAGGAAGAAATTACATATTTCAGCAGTAAAATTATGACTTGAATCAAACGCACCCAGTGTTTTTAAAGAGGTGTTTTCTGCTATTCTCTGGTGACTTAAACACTTTGTGAGCAAAACATTATGTAAAATAGATCCACATGATTGAACTGTGAACTGTGGCACTCAGGAAAATGGTACTGGAAACTGCAGAGGGTTTTCTATGACTACAGAAAAGTATAATTAAATGAATAAAACCAAAACTCACCTTTCTGTAGAGCTTCAGTATGACCCTGACAGAAAGAAAAGATGCATAAAAATTAGACCAGACACACCAGAAAAGATTTATGTATGAAAAGAAGAAGGAAGAAAGATTAATTAATTCCCAAAAGTTACCTCAGCATCATCTTTGGGTGGTGCAGCAGGTTGAGGCATTTTCAGGCCCAGTCCCGACACAAACCAGCCAACCACACTGTCAACAGACACGCTAATTTATTACCTGCATGCTTTTAACACTTTACACATCCCAGTCTTCCCATTATAAATATACTGTAATTTCAAGGAAAACATCAGTAAAATCTGTCAATGTAGACATTTTTGTTGTGCATGTACTGTCATAAGATGGATGGATGACAAATTAAACCAATCAAACAATGCTGTTGAAGCTAAAAAAAACAAACATATAGAATAGGCATGCAAGATAATAATAATTTAAATCAATTCATATTTTAATGTAAAAAAACAAAACAAATATATAACCAGAAAGCCAATTTTGGCTGACCCAGACAATGAGGGATCAATACATACCTCGATGCCTTGCTGTCAGTATCCAGTGAAATTCCACTGAGAGATTCAGGTGGTGGAGACAAAGCTGGAGAGAAGAGAAACATAAAGTTCAGTGTCAAAATATGTGTAGTAATGGAGGGTTAGGTGTTGTGACTGTCCATGCCTGTGTGTAGATGTTTGCTCACAGGTGCACATTAGAACAAATATACTTTTGTGTGTGTGTGTGTGTGTGTGTGTGTGTGTGTGTGTGTGTTTGTGAGTGTACTTTTATCCACAGAGGAGCGAGTGGACTTGGTTGTTTCAGGAACAACACCAGGGGGCAGTATTGGCTGAGGGACAATCTGCTTTATCCAGTTCACCACAGTGCTGCAGAAAAAGAGAAAGGTCAGCCCCTTTAATTCAGCATTTGATTCAGATTTTCTGGCTCATCCTACTGTACTTTGGACTGTTTAGACAAAGGAATCCATTAGCTGTTAGGTGTTGTCATGTGTGAAGTAATATGTAGTTTTATTCTCACTTGGAAGGGAATTGATGGCTCGGACTTTCTACCTCCCCCTCATCTTCTGACACCATCTCCACCACTGGGATATGTGGGAGGGGATCAAAATCTGGACAGAGAGGCAGACCAATCAGACAGCAATGATCAGCTATATTACTGATATTTAATTATCAGTGGAACATATTTATTATTTTATATTTTCTGTAAAAAGACAAAACATACCTGGCATTGTTTGCACGTCATACACCTAGGACAAAAGAGATAAAACACATTTAAAGCCAACAGAGGATGGTTATAAGATTTTCTACTTTGTTTTGATCCACAGAGGTTGATGATTCATGATTTGGTTGAGGTTGATGATCTATTATTTGTATGTCACCTCCTCCACCACCTGAATGTTTATCGGTGCAGCCCTGAGGCCTCCAGGTAAGACACTGGATTAAACAACAGTGGAGTTAATGGAGTGCTTTAACTTGTTAAACCCCCTGCAGATTCCTTTATAAGCTTAATCCTGACACATGATTAGTAAGCCTGGGGGGCAATATTAAGTTGTTTGAGTCAAGTGTTGCTTAATGATATTAAACATGTTGTAGTGTTCAGTTTTGTTTTGAGGCACTGATTTTGTAGTGGTACTACTTAAGAAGATTTAGTGTTTATTTGTTTCATTAAATGTTGTAGTTTAAAGGCTAAACAGACCTCAGTGTGTTCTTCTTCTTCTATGACCTCTTGAGTCTCTTTATACTTGTCGTCGGGTTGAGGCAACACTTTGGTCAGACCCTGAGTTACCCAGCTTATCACTCCAGACCTGGGAAGAAAAACAGAACTGACTTTATCTTTAAAGAATGTATTTAGCAGCATGCAATATTCACTCTTATCTAATCATACTGTACCTTTCGCCATCCTCTCCTGACTGGTGGATGTCAAAGAAATAAAGAAAAGTTTAGAGCCCAAAAAAGTACTCCCAAGACTTTCAACTATTTTGTCTTTGTGCACAATTATAGCAATGCACAGCATTCACACAGCATGACGACACAGGCGTTATGATAAATGCTGTTGTATCTCACTGAAGTACTGATAGTTATACTACTATACTAATTAGTTGAGGCTGTGTGCTTCCTAGTTGTATCAAAATCACCTCTGTCAGTTTTTGACAGTTTCTGGCACTTCATGTCGGAGCACCAATTTATCAGTCTGATCCCTAACCAACACACATTACAGATTTATTTCTCATAGGATACTATGTAGAAGGTTCAGTGTCAGCCAGAGTAGGCTAATCAAACATCTATACACTAACCTTTGCATCTGAGTTGGCCCTGTTGAGTCGAGGGGAGCTAGAAGGTTGAGGCAGGGAACTGACAAACCCATTAGAAAGCCAGCCTAAAACTCCAGTCTGGCCCTGACTGAAGAAGAGGTGAAGAAAGATGGTACGATGTCAGTACATCTACACACACACTCATTAACTTGTTCAGAAAAACTAGTGGAGAGAGAGGTTTACCTATCCTCTGAAGCTTCATCTGTGGTTTTCAGTGGAGGACTCTTCACTGTTGGATGAGTTAAAAACAAAGAATACTCTTTAGATGCATTCCTACACATAAATAGACAATTAGTATAAAACAGGTTGAAAATAATCCTCACCCTCTCTGTTTTTTGGGGGGACCTGTAACGTTAAAGAGACAGAGAGAAATGTGAGAAGAAATACTCTCTAAAATTACGCTCTAAATTACGCGCGCGCGTGTGTGTGTGTGTGTGTGTGTGGGTGGGTGGGTGTGTGTTTGTGTGTGTGTTGTCATACAGCAGCGGGGGTCTTTGTAGGTTCATCTGTCACAGGAGCTTCAGGGGGTTGGGGCACCACTTTAACCACCCAGTTAAACATCCTGTTGAACACACACACACACACACACACACACACACACACACACACACACACACAAAGTCATCCTCTCAAAAGCCCTTCATCAAACATTGTTGCTAATGCTGCTGATGATGATAATGCCTAATAGGTCATTGGTCATGTCTTCATTAAAGCAGCCACTTCATCTGTCAGACTGAGAGCCCTCAACTTGAGCTAATGAGGTCTGATGAAGGACATTCACCTGCTTTCACCTTTGCTTTTATCTCAAACTACTTTTTTTGGCCCAAATTTCTCTGTGTAGTCTTGACTATTTTTATTCATATAAATCTTTAAAACTGTTCTTAGTTCTCCATCAGACACACTTACAATCTTTACAGTGGTATGTGAAGATGTCTAGAAGATGAATAAGAAAATCCCAAAAAGTGATATATAGTTTGCAATGTGCAATGTACACTTGTCTTTCCAATCCACTAATTAACTCAGAGAAGAGATGGAAATCAGGGTCCTGTCTTTCCTGCAAACCCCCGCAGGAGTCAAAAGTCAGAGAAGACTAAAAGGCAGAGGGACAGAGGCAGCCCAGCATGATAAGGTGCTTTTACAAACTGCTTCAAGATGACAGAGGGTTAAATCAGTAAAACCAGTTCAACAGGGTGAATTCGGTCCCAAATATTCAGTTAGAGGACCTTTGAACTGGTCCAGAGCCACTGGTTCAAGATAGAGCTTTACAGAGCTAATAGGAGGGCCACTTGCCTGACTTAATCTCATGTTTGCGCATTATCCCCAGTGACAGTTGATCAGCCTGTTGGGTTAATCCACTTCAGCAACAGGGAAAGGGCCACTGAACCGGCAAGATGTCCCACTAACTGACCACAGCGGACAGATCAGAGGCAACGACAATGGCTGTCTTACAGTAGTTGTCATGACAAATGATTTGTAAATGCCAAAATCTCTTTGGACCATAATCATAATCAAGTCAAGAGTGTCTTTTGTTAAGGGGTACAGTATCTTTAATATATATATATATATATATATATATATATATATATATATATATATATATATATATATATATATATATATATAATATAAAACTATGCTATTTGGCCAAAAAAAAAGAAAAAAAACTTGCAATAAGTAAGGATTACCATGGATCTACTGTATGACCTGAACCAATGTGATTTATATTAAAACAAATGTACAACCAAAAAAAAAAAAAAAAAAAAGCCAGGAAGGCCTAAAAACTCACAATTCTTCTCTCTTCATGTCTGTTCTGTTTCATCCACCATTTGATTCTGTATTTTTACAGGTTTGTTGGAGCTTTATTTGCGTTCGAGGCACATTTTTCACATTTTTTTAGCTGTGGGATTGGCTATATAAAATCCATAAACAAGGTTTCTTTACAAAGCTGTTATTGTGATCCCAGTCTATGACACACTGTCCCATTCAGCAAAGATCAGAAAAGCCTCTTCCCTGTCCTAATCTCAAGTTCGTATAGCAATGGATTAAATAGAGCAGCTCTACCTGGCAACTAATCTACAGATTTGGTCATATGCTTAAACCCTGGGTCATCACACTCATCTCATCATTATGAGCCATCAAAAGAGCAAAAATGAGAGACACACACACCCAAACATAATTCTCTGTCTACTGATTGTGTTTGTAATTTAGGAAGGACAGTACAGATTAAGAAAGAAACATCACAACATCAAGATCTCTTCTCTACTTCTGCACCCAAGACACTGTCACCAAAACACCTCAAATCAGCACCAATGTATTCACGTTAAATGATGTATTTCCCTACATGTGTACAGAATAACTAATCATTGTTTTCCTTACCTGTGTGTCTACAGGTGTCTCTGCATGCCGGAGGTGTAGAGTGCGGCACGGCCAGCACAGGTCTGCTGGGATTGCCACAACGGCTGCCTAATGGGATTAACTGGCACCATCTGAAGGTCAAGGCACAATCCTGGACTGTGAGCCATCGCAGATTAAGAGAAACGTAACATCGGGACATCATCCTTGTAACCTATAAACTGTTATCACCCCACCATTACCACCTCCACTGCAGACAGCTACAAGCAACAAGGGGTGATTTCCACCTAACATAACCACAGACTTCAGGGATTTGTAACAGGAAGTGTACATTCTTCCACCAACACTGCAGGATAAAAAAGAAGTATTTGTAAAATCATGTGATTACAGATCTGGGTCATGAATTCTGGTTTGTAATAAACATGTTAAGGCCTCACTTCTCAGCCAGAGATCTCAAACAGGAGACCATTGGTTTTCAATTTCATTTTGGCTATAATCAAGTTCACTCTTTTCTGTACTATATGCACAATACACTTGGTGTATCTGTCACCCTACTCTCTCCTCCACCTGTCATCTCGGTTCCCTATTATCTCCTATCCCATCCTCATTACAGTTTTATCCTCAGCAAGTGACGCAGGACCACTTGCTGACTGGCCAGCAATGAGCTATATAAAGTCAACCTTTTGACTGAATAGTTGACAATCAGGTAGAGACAGAGAAAGGTAAAGCTTGTTAGTCGGTCTCAGGATCTGGCCAAGTCTCCAATGATTTAGTCTACATCCTATCTTGTTCCTATAGCCACATGAAGACCACAGCTCTACCAGAAAAGGCTGAAAGAATGTGGCCTTAAAGACCTTTAACAACAGAGGTGGAAATAAACCAAATACAGTTACACAAGTACTGTGCGTACAATTTTGAGTACTGTACTTAAGTATTACTGTTTTCTGCTGCTGTATAGGCCTTCACTCTACAACTAGGAGGCCATTACTGTTACTGTTATACTACTACCTTTATTTGACAACCATAGTTACTTTTCAGATTAGGATTTTTACAATAACATGAAGCTACAAGAGTCTACCACTATGCTAGCATCTCTGTCAGGCTGTGCTAGGCACAGCTTGAAGCTAAATGCTAATACCAAGATGCTCATAATGACAATGCTAATATGCTAACAAATAAAGCTACACTAATATTTAGTGAGTGGCAGTAAACACAAAGTACAGCCAAGGCCGATGGATATGTTATATTTGGTCATTTAATACAAGTATTGGACAAGTTATTACATGCAACAGTTGTGTAGATATTTCATGATGAACCAAAGCGCTAGACTTACTGATAGCCCTAAAGTTATATGATAACCTTATAAAATAAAACCAGTGGTTCCACCAAAGACTGAAGCTCGCAGAGGATTTCATTTCAGTAACTATCTGGGGCCCAATGACATAAAATTATTTTGATTTTTTTGATGATATTATGTATTTTTGGTTTTGTTTTATTTTTTCTTCTTTCTTACCCCATTAATCATCTTCAAACATTTATATTCATATTGTGACCCTTTAGAGAGGTACTACCCTAAATTAGCTCCACCTCAACCAGCTACAACAATGCTTCTGCACTAGGGCTGCAGTATTAACAATCACAGGTCATTTAAAGAGAGACAACGAGTATAGAAGAAAGAAACAATAAACAGAATAAAGATGGTTATAGGAGAAGGAATGGGGGGTGAAGAGGAAGAAAGAGAGCATGGCACCATGCCTGAGAGTGATTAGCAAGGATCTACGACTGCCCTGGTTAACTTACCGACTGGTAAATAGGACATGGCACATTTGTTGTTATGTGTTGTACTGTAACAATGAAAGAATATCTTCTGTGGTGGACAGGATATATGAGGATTCAAACAAACAACATAAGTCACTGTAAATTGTACATATAGACATACAGTACATTGAACAGACCTGCAGGTAATCAAAAAGTCACAGACAGATTGAAAAAATATTCACCAGGTAGGTCAGGTGGATACATCTCACCATATCCACTGAGGCCTGTTGTGACTGAGAATGGGAACTACGGAACAATTTATGGTGTTGACGAGGCAGGAAGCACTGGGGAGATCCCATTATGAGCTCAGCAGGGGATAAGCTGGGAGAACAGGTCGATGACACAGACCCTTGGCCTTTGGCTGGAATATGGCAACACCATAGTGGCCTCAATCCTAATTGTACATCTGGATAAGACATGGGACATGTGGCAGTTGTGGTAGGCTGAAGGTTTAAGGGTTTCTAATTTTGGACTCACTTTGCAGGAAATTATTCCCATTGTTGATTTCATTAGCTTAATTTATTGTGAAAGAGATTCACTTCAGTTTTATTTAGATTTGCCAAATCATGACAGAAATTTCCTCAGGATACTTTTCATGCAGAGCAGGTGTAGACCACGATCTTTCTAATAATATAGTAATATCATTTACAGAGATCCAATAACTCCCACCATGAACATGACTTTTGTGACAGCGGTGAGGAAAAGCTTCCTTCCAGCTGAAAAGGACAAAAGACTGTGAAGGTGAAAGAAGAGAGAGACTGAAGTGAAGCAAGAAAATCAGAGAGAGATATGAAGAAGACGAAAAAGATGAAAGAGAAAGCGAGTGCAGAGGTAAAATTATTGGATGAACTGTGATGGAAGATAATCCTGATTACCTCTGACACAAAGACATGCAGGAAGGTGCTCTCACTCACCCACACATTAACCTCATGTGCACACATTAGCATCCTCAAACTCTCACATACATCTACCACAATGTAGAAGTACTCCATTACTAAGTGAAAATAATAATTATGCAATACTGTTATGTAACTTTTATTATCAGACAGTTATTGTTCTACCTTGTTGCGGTGGGTGATTTTAATTACTTCTTTGGTATTGTAATCTAAACACATGCGTCAAATTTTATAATTGTATCTTGTTTTTAATTAAAAGTCTTGATCTGCAAAGTAACAAGTAACTCCAGCTAAGAGTAAAAACTGGAACAATATTTCTATATGAAGTACATTAATTGTACTAAGTGGCATAAAAAAGTATTAAAATGAAGTATTATGTAGCATTAAATGGAAACACTCACCTCCTGAGTAAATGTACTTTAACAACAATGAATCTGTGTATACACACATACACAAGCATGTTTTTGTAAGAGCTTTCTCTTTAACCTCTCGCTTTACTTTAGTTTATCATTGTGTTGTGTGTATGTTGTGCTCAAAGTGGTGAACTTTGTACACATTTTAGAGGCAATGATTCCCTCTTGTGGCCAAAAGTAGAATTATCTTGTTGAACTTGACATTTGCACAGCAGGTTTGAAAGTGTAAAGTTACAAGAATGTGAAGCCAAAAAACTGCAGCAAGAAAGACATCTGTTGCTTTTACCTGTGAGTTTTATTTTGAAATCCTTAACGTTAACTCTACACAGGAGTGCACAGGCCTTACAGAACATGCCCTGCATGCATCAACATTGTCGTAATAATCTACTGCTGTAGTTACAGAAAACCTGAACAGAAACAAAATTTACAAAACTACAAATGATAAGTGGAGTAAAAAAAAAAGGAAAGAAACACGTTTCCCTCATGCTATTTATAGTAAAAAAAAATGCCCCCCAAATATTCACAGAAAAAAGACACAATGACACGTGTAAGACAGATTACAGGCACAATCTAAGGGCTCAAACCTAAAGTGAACGGTAATGATGTGAATAGTGGCTTTACACAGAGACAGATTGATAGTGTGAGGCTCAATGGACACATTAAGGCAGAATCGTTTCCTGCAGATGTGTCTGTGCTTCAGGCATCTTTTAAATGCTCGAGCTAACTTTCCAGAAGAGTGGAGAAGAAAATGAATAATCTGGGAGCAGGAGTGGGGGTGAATACAGCAATAAAACAAAAACAAAAAAAAACAGACAAAAAGATAGAGGATGGAAAAAATGGAAGGGAGGAAGAGGGGGGTCACAGAGGAAGTCATCTCCAGTTCATGACGACAAGCAGAGCAAAAACAAGAAGGCTTGAAAAGGAGGAGTGGACGGTGCCCCGATCTAGGTCAGGAGGCGCAACGCCAGCGCTGCCCCTCCCCAAAATCCTTCCTCTCTTTCTTTCCCTCGCTCCTCCTTTCCCAGAGAAAACTGGAGAGGAAATTTTGGCAGAGCCCTCCCTCTTGCCCCCACTCAATCTGTGCCTTCCCCTCTTTTTCTCTCTCTCTTTCTTTCCCTCGTCATTTCATTCTCTAGTTTCCCCTTTCTCCTCACTCCCCAAGACCATTTTTATACCTCGCTCTTTTTTCCCCCAACTCCCCTCTCTCCCACCCCTCCTCGTGCCTGACACTACTAAATCAGCAGCATGTGGGCTTAATGGAAACCAGACCCTAACCCATTCCTCTTTCTCCCTTGTACATTTAATTAGCTTCGAGTCTCTTTAGCTTTAGCATGAAAATGGAAGATGAGATACAGAGAGATGGATGCTGCTGCTATACTTTTACTCTTCACAGGTCAAGATGAGATGTGCTGAATTTCGAAATTACCATAAAACTTGTCTTCACGTTGAATGTGAATAACTCCCCCGCCTTGCATTACATCCCAGCCCTGGCACCAGTCATATATCAATATGTCTCCACTGGGATTGTGTTTTTAGTGGTCCAGTCTGAACAGTTATCGTGGCTGTGGTGGGAGGAGGGGAGGCTGGAGCCCGTGTGTCTGTGTGCAAAAACTCTATGTGCCTTTGTTTGGGTAAGTGGTCTCTATGGTGTGTGTGTGTGTGTCTGCATATGTGGACATGCATGCACAAATGAGTGCTTTTTAAGATCATGTGACGTTGGTGCATGTGTGTGTGTGAGAGAGGGCAGACATGATGGGCTCGGTGGGAGAGGGGCGGTCATGGACACACACAGCTGTCTGACATTCCTGCCCTGTTAGGAGGACGAACTTCTTCTGCACACACATATCTGCAGTGAAGCAACCTCAGCAAAACAAAGATGACAACAAACAGAATCAAAAGTGCAAATTATCTGTTCTGAACGAAGAAAAATGTCTATGGAAGACTTGTTCATATTAAGGCATGTATATTTGTTTTCATAGTTATAAGCACTCGTGTTTGTGTGTATGTGCGTCTGTGTCATGTATGTGCATTATTGACTTTGTCTGCATTTGTACTACAAATAAATCATCTGTCCCTCCTATGTACAATTAGAATTGATAGAAACGGACATTCCTAGTGTGTCACGTGTCTTCTACAGTACACATTTGGTGGCTGACATCTTTTTTTTTTAAATGTTGTGATGGAATAAATGTGATTATTTTCAAGAAATAGACGTTTGGAAGGCACAAAGGGAGGCAGAGGAGAAAAACTTCAAGGCCAGTAGAGGGAAACTGTAGCTCCAAAGGCAACGACTTTACCACTTTTGCATTATTTCACATGAGTGATAGAAGTTCTCACAATGAATGGGGCCCATCCTCTGCTTTCTTAGACTAGTACTGTGTCCAAACTTCTTCCCACCGCGCCATAAGTAAAAATTGTGACGCCAACAAATGATGAATACCCGTTCTATCTCTTCTAATTCTGTGCCTCACACCCAGTCCTGCAACGAACGTTTGCAGTGCACCAAGGCCCTCGGCGTCTCTTTGTTCTGCAGAGTCCTGAGGATGGCGTAGATTAGGACGAGGATGCACAGGATGAGCACCAGAGGGACAATCACCATGATCAGGGTCATGACCTTCGATTCATTGTCAGCCACCGTCACGACCACGTTCACCTCTTTGTCCTCGTCTTCCTCTTTGCTGTCAGGCTTAGAGGTTTGGTCTTCCTCTGGATTTGTGTCTTTGCCCCGATCCCTGTCCGGCTCTTTGTGCTCATCTTTGCCTCGGTCTGAAGGGTTGACTGGTTTGCCTCTTGGTTCCTCAGTGTCTATATCGGGCTTAGGGTCAGGGGCTCCCACACAGCCCATGAAATCCTTCAGGATGGAGCGAGGGTAGCCTTTGTCTGCCTCTATCTTGCGGTTGTCAAACCTCCAATAATTGGCACCTTTGTAGAAATAGGTGTAAGCTGCATGAGAAGAAGACAAGAGATTTTTAAGTCAGCCAACTCACAGGCAATAATCTGTACAGAATCTGTACAGT
This sequence comes from Argyrosomus regius, assembly GCA_946959425.1. NCBI lineage: Eukaryota > Metazoa > Chordata > Actinopteri > Sciaenidae > Argyrosomus > Argyrosomus regius. The sequence continues at coordinate 21,519,742 of OX336886.1, forward strand.
GTTGACATTTCATGTCCAAGCTCTCACTTTCTCCCCACAAGGAAATATCAAGCTCAGCCCAGCGGGGAGTGACAAAAAAAGCTTTTAAATAGGGGAAGGTAAAGGGCTTAGAGACACCACCGTGATCGCTGGAGGGTGGGTGGGTTGGATATATGTTGCAGTGAGACGGGTATGCTATGTGAGTGTAGAGGCAGACTGGAGTTGACCAGCACAAATATTATTATCATTTCTAAAGTGAATAAAATTGTTTTGCTTGTTTGATTCAAACCTATTTTAAAAGGAATTACTCAACATTTGGGGAACTGTGCTTATTCACTTTCTTGCTAAAAGTGACTGTTATCATCCTCGCAAATATGAAGCTAGCTACAATTAATAACTTGGCTTAACATAAAGACTAGAAACGGGTTAACAGAAAGTCTAGCTCTGTCCAAAGGTTATAAAAAAACACCTACCAGCATCACTAAAACTTATTGGTTAAAGAGAAGAGATAAACGTGTTGATGTTGGTATAAAAATATATCAGACTACTTCTTGGATGGGAGCGATTGCCTTTTGTTTTTATACAGATTGAACAAATTAGATGTAACATCAGGTGGTGGCAGACGACTAGCTCTTTCCCCCTAATTCCAGTCTGTGTGCTAACTTAAGCTAAGCGAGCTAGCTTGAATTCACTGTACAAGTCTCATCTAACTCTCAGTCTTAAAGTGACAACATTTATTTCCCAAAATATCAAACTACTGAGTGATGATTTCTTCAGTGCTTCACTCATAGTGATTATTGATTGAAGAAAAAATAAGTTTTTTGAGTAAAGGAAATCAAAGGATCAATGGATAAAACTGACATATGTGCACCGATTCTTCAACTTTGTCATGCCATTTCTAATCATCTGCTTTAAAATTGTATTGACAAGGTAAATCTAAGTTCAGTTTTTGTGAAAAGAAAAAGCAGACTCAGGAATGTTTCTTTGGGGACAAGTCTAGTCTGTTTCCAACATTCCCACATTTTGTACCGATTGAACAGTGCCAGGAGTGACTCTGATTAAGTATAAAACTGTAAACAAAATGTGTCCATATTAAACTACAACAAAGCGATAAATGTGTTGCTTACATGCACTAAGATTTGGCAAAGAGATGCATAAAGAACCACATGAAATCTTTTTAGTCTTCTTGGGGTAAATTTCTGGGTGCAAATGTAGCTGTGTAGTGGAAACTGGGCTTGCAGAGACGTTAGAACTGTTTGGGTGGAGATGAGATCGGACTGTTTGAGAGTGCATTTAGAGCAGCTCTGCCACAAATCTAATTTCCAAAGCAAGGACGGGCCAACCCTCAAACCAGAGCTCTCATTCCTCCTTTTTTCTCCCTCTCTCTCTCTCATCCCCTCACCCTTCTCTCTCCTCTGCCTGCTCGAGCCTTACCAGCGTCAAATGTAATTTTTTTCACCCCTCTAACCTTTCGTTCTTTCTCTCTTCACTCATGCTGTCCTCCCGCCTTCAACGCCACATGTACAGCTTTTGATGTCTGTTGTGATTCCCATGAACAGAAGCCGTTCCCTTCAGCCCGAATAAAGGCTTTATTTGCTTTATTTAACATCATTATTTACCGCCGTCATCACTGAGGAAGGCGCCTTTGGGTGAGTTAGGGATCCTGCCCCATCTGCTGTTTGGCTTGGGGAAGTCACGATCTGTAGTCCGGGTCTCCTCATTGTATCGCCAATATCTGCACACACACACAATGAAATATATAAAGACATTTAGACATTCATTGATTTTGAGTTTGTTCAAATTTTGCTGCATGCATCTGTGTGTACTTTACCTGTCTCCAGAGAAGAAGTATGTGTGCCCGTTGGGTTCCCACCAGATTGCTGTGTCAATCTTATGTGCAGGAACTCCCTGTCCATATTCACGCAACGGCTGTGGGTATCCTGGCAGCACGTCAGCCTCCCTGAACACCCAGTATCTATCATCTGCAGGGACAAAAGCACATGTATTTCTCTAAAGAGATAGTAACACATACAGTACAGTACAGCCATTTCCTGCCCAGCTAATATTTTGTGTTTGTTACCTGGCAAAGAGAAGGGAAATAATGAGGAAGAGAAGGGAAAGAAAGCTGTGGCATATGGCGAGAAAGCGATGGCCAGAACATATGGCATATGTCATGGGGTTTATTCACTTGAGAAGAAAAATAGAAAGGACAGGCAAGGTAGAAATGGTAGGCATAACACTTATTTTCCAAGATTTCCTCATGTGGAAGCCAGTTTCTTCTCTAACTCTAACCTTTGGGCACACTTTTAAGCCACTTTCCGCCTCCACTGCCAGGATACTGCTACACTGCTGCATTGCGACATACTAGACCCAACTTTAATAGCTAAGTTTGTGCACAGGGGCTTTAACTAATCAGTGCACACTTAAACATTTTGACCTGATGTCTTGTCTACAACAGTAGTTGAATCATTTCAGATTCATATGGCCAACATTTCTGTGGGTTTAGTATCCAAGGACCTTTACAGTAGAGTAGAATCATCTTGTCTTTCACCCGTCACTCCCAGTGAGAGCAAGAACAATGACAACAACAGGAAGCAACATCTTTTATGAGAGTAAACCTGTGACCAAAAGCTCAGAAAATCCTGACAATGCATGACAAATCATCATAGGGCCTGATTGTAAAAGTGAAACCTCTGCAGCTGCTAACATCTCGAGCACTGCAGAGCAGGCTGATGCAATCCTCCACCTCTCTCATGAGGCCTTTTGGGGCTCAGCTGGAGCTGGAGTCTTACTGAGCCAGCAACAGCTGCCACACTGCGCAGACCTCATTCAAGACACCCAATGAACTCAGCAACACTCAGAAATACACACAAACCCTGTGACATGCATGCAAATCAATTCTCTCTCTCTCTCTCTCTCTGTCTCTCTCTCTCTGCAGCCATACTAAAGTCGAAAGAAGAAAATGTTAACAGTGAATCATTTATCGGGAGTTATTTTCTTGTTCACATAACTTCTAATGTTTTAAATATTTCTGTGCGTGCGTCTGCCAGATATGGAGAGTTATAGCTGTGTTGAATTATTACCATATCCTCGTAATTCACATTGTGTGTGGGGGGAAAAAAAACATGCTGAGTTTGCACTGTTTTCTTTCAGTCTGAAGAGTTCAAATCAAAGCCCCAGATCAGATTTGTGTTTCACTCCCCATTTTGTGTTTATATAACACACTCTTAAACAGCTCCACGTTGGCTTTGGGGAAAAGTAGCTAAAAAACAACGAGGAATCTGACCAGACATTTGCCCTTAAGAAAGGCACATAAATCTTCTTGGTCTTCCAAGAAGAGCGCTGTGTAAACAAAGTGACAGGTTTTATTGGTTTTACCTTTAAAGAAGACAAATTTTCCATCGTGACGCTCATAGGCTGCGTCGATGTCACTAGGCAGGCCGATCCAGAAGACAGATATAGGCATGGGGTAGTTATCCAAGACCCGGTTCCTCCTCACACGCCAGAACCAGCGACCCTGCACAAATAATGACGTTTCTCCAAATGATTTATTGTTCACTTCCTTTTGCACAACTGATTCAAAGCAGGCTTGTGTTAGGTTATAGATTTTTAAGCCCTTTCCTATGCAGGTCAAGGTTGTAAAAACACCAGTGACCAGTGACACGCTCCTTGATCCACAACATGTGTAGAATAAGAGTTCCCAGATGTCCAATCCAAAGCACTGCCTCTGTACAAATATGTTCAATAATTCTTTACTTCTCACCTTGAAAACAAACATCTCGCCCCTCAACATGGTCACCGTGTCAAAGTCCCCATCACAGATATTGGGGGCCTGGTTGTCCGGCAGCTTGGGAGGTCGGGGAGGAGCAGGGGGCCGAGGTGGAGGCGGAGGAGGTGGGACATCTTTTCTAATGGTCGGGGTGACGGGTTCCAGTTCAGGCTTTGAGACGGTGGTGGTGGAGGTGGGGAGGACAGGAGGTGAGGTAGGGCTGGGGCTCGGCTCTGGCTGAGCTGGGGGATGTGGGATGCTGTCAGTTGGTTTGGGTGATTCAAGTGGGGGGTCGGTGGGAGAAGTGAAGGTGGGTTCGTCTACAGGAGGAGAATGCGAGGTTGGGGAGTTATCTTTGGGTTCGTCGGTAGGTGAAGCGGATGTAGTATCAGTGACGAGAGGAGGACCTGAGAACGAAAAGACGGAGAGCTTAGCATAAGTACTTCACCTAAAACACAAATCATACATCATCACTTTGAAGTTAAACAAATTCCTCCAGCCTTTCTCAATGCGTAGACAGTTAATTGCAGATGTAGTTATTTTTCCTAATGAAAAAAGGTATCTGTAAATAAATAATCAAAAAAATTATGGTAACATGTCAAAATTGTTTTACAGATATCTTACATTAACATATCGACATGTCAAGATGACATTGTGATGTACTTGTCAGTCAGTGTTAAAAGGGCTTTCCATAGTCTGTGTGGCATTTGACATCAATAACCTGCTTTCTTCCTCTCACAATGTCTTCTCTAATTCACCCTCACAAAGAAAATGTAATTTTCCATTTTGGGCAGCAGCTATAAGCTCATTTGAATGGCTGCCCTCTGGAAAAATCAGCCCTGCTGGTTGCTAAGAGGAGAAAACACACAGATACATCCATTATGTAACAAGTACGGACAGCTGATGGGCTTGAAGATGTATTGAGTTACACTGAGCCCAAAATATTCAGAGGAATGTATGAAGGATGATGTTGGCCGTGACTCAGCTATCAGTACGTGGAGAAATTCAGCATTTGCAGCACTTTAACCTACAATATAGTCTACAGACGGAAAAGTCTGTATTTTAGACCCATTTAGAGTCCATATCGTTCATATTCGTCACAGGACAAACAGACTTACAGCTGCCTGGAAGTGAAGTGATGTCTTTGAAGGGCACACCTTTTCAAAATGTACATTGGCAGGTAGTTCTGTTGATCCTACAAAAACACAGTCCTCGCATAAATCTTCATTAAACTGGTTGTTTTTTTGTAAATTTGAGGCAGCATAGCAAGATGCAAACACACCATTGACTTATTACATAAAGTCATGTTAGTCGTGACATGTTAGCAAATGATTGCCTTTTCACACACCACCAATTGACAGGGAGCTGCCTTCTTATAAATGTAAGTCCAATATTTACTCTCTTTATAGTTCCACCAACTGCTGAAGGAAAGGAGCTGCTGACCTTTGCCTCTGAACAGGTAGCTTTAAGTCGTTTTTTAATGCTTTAATGTTCAAAATAGCGGCCTTTAAAAGTGAAACAAAACAGTTAAGCGGCGGGCTGTAAAACCAATACAATGAGCTTGAAGAAACTAAAATGCTACGTAGAGAAGAAGGGAACAGTTGGCAGTAATTTTCTGTGACACCTTTCATAGTACACAGTTATTTGATTCATTGTTAATAGAAAACTATCCATAAGCACAGCTTTAAAACTAAACTACTAATGCAGTTTTGGATTTACTGTATCTTTATAACCTTTTAAATCTTCCCTTTGGTCGATGCTACACATGATCACACTGACTTATTGTAATATCAGTCTATTATTTCTATTTTTTTATTTAACCAGCAAAGGTCCCATTCAGATTAAAAATCTCCTTTTCAAGGGAGTCCCAGCTCAGACAGGTAGCAGCACAAACTAAGAACTAGTAAGTTAAAACAGACAGTAACACATAACATCCCAAAAAGTAAAGGTGCAGTGAAAGCTGTGAATTCAACAAGATCAGTTTAAGCAATGACGACCCAACGATTCTATCTCCAGGTCTTTTAATATGGATTGAAAAACAAACCAATTTCTGTATTTTGTAGAGGCAACAGATAAAAGTACTGTCCATCAGAGTTCTGAGAAATATAAGCACTCCTATGAGTTGCTAAAGCAGACCATCCTACCAGACTGTGAAGCTCACAGTGGTTCACAGCTCACAGTGGCTTTACAGTTTGTGATCAATCTGAAGAAAGCATTAAGATATATAAGAATTTTAACACTTAGAATTACTTATATATGATCTATCAATTAGTTTGTAATCTCACAAACTACATTTTACAGTGAATTGAAAAGTAAGTCATGAATGTTTCAGCATTGGGCAGGAATTCAGCCTGTAAATAGTTAAGTGATAAGTCAACAGATGACCTGAGAGGCAGAAAACTGCTGGTCTCTAGCATAAATCCTCAAATGAACCCAAATGTTTATTTCTACCAACAAAGTTTATCCTGTGTTAGTCTCTATTTAAACTCTTCAGGTCATTTTTCTTATCCAATCAGAGCTTTTCTCTCGCACAGTCCTTTAGATCTGTTTAATAGACTACTGTATAATTTAAGCCCAAAGATTTATCTCACAGTATTTACAGCAGAAAACCTACAATTCAATCTGTTTGCCAAAACTGTAGTTCACTCTGGTGCAGACGTCCACAGTAGTGTAGGCGTATCAATAGTGCCAGAACTGTGTGGGTATGGAAAGATTTTGGGTTTGCTGGGCAAACTAAAACCAAAGACAACTTTCCCAAACTGAGTTTTTAATCTTTTCTGTGATACCAGAGATGTAACCAGGATGAAACAATGTGCAGTAAAGAAAAGCATGAAAAGGGGGAAAACCTTGTTTTTGTCTAAAGCTAAATAAAATCATAAATCTGTCATTTAGCGTAAATAATGTCCAGAATGAATCTGTGTCTGCAGTTTAAGAGTCAAATATTTTGTCCTGTAATTACAACACAACATATATAGTACAAACAGTACTCTAATACACACAAGCTCTTTCTCTAAACAACATGCACAAACACACAAAGATGTCATCTGTCAATTAGATATCCAACAATGCCATCCATTCACACAGGGAAAGCATGAGAGCATCATAGTGGCATGCATGATATGCTGTTTTGAGCTTTGGTTTCACTGCTGTTGTGTGTGGTTGGCTCTGTGTGTGTGTGTGTGTGTGTGTGTGTGTGTGTGCGCATGTGCACAAAGCTTCTTTATAAGGTACTTCCTGTCTTCTTTTGACCAGATGTGATATAATTCTGGACTTCAACCTCTCAGTGACTTCAGAGCCAAAGCAGTTGGAGTATGAAGCCAAAACATCAAAAACTTTTTGCTTAGTCGTAGATAAAGTTTAGATTTTAATCGTTATAGAACACAGAGTTATGGAAAAGGAAAATTGACAAGTAAAATAAGGAGTCATGTCTTTAATTATAGTTACAGGCCTGATCTAATATATTGAGATGCAAGTTTACTGCAGTGCACAGCTGTGACAGTGGCTCAGGAGGAAGAGTAGAGTCGTCCAATAATCAGTGGTTTGATATCAAGTTCCTCAAGTCTGCATGTTCAAGTGTCCTTTGCAAGATACTGAACCCCAAATTGCTCCTGAAGGCTGTGCCTTCAGTGTATGAACGTGTGTATGAATGGGTGAATGTGATGTGTAGTGTAAAAGCTATTTGAGTGGTTGAAAGACTAGAAAGGCGCTATAAAGTACAGTTTATTTACCATTTACTGTACAGCTGCAAACAGGTTGGTTTCCAACTTAGCGTAGCTTGGTAGACACACTGCTTTGTTAGCATTGATCAAAGTTAATAAATATCAACACTATTATCCTGTTCTGTTCTATTAACTAGAGAGAATGCAGTCCATGTGTTCATTCCAGTCTCTTTGAAATCTGTAGATAATTAGATCTTTGCTGTAGCTGATTAGACGTAAAAATTAAAAAAAAAAAAAACTCACAGTCTCAAATCATTAAGTCCAAATTCTGCTAGCAGTGCCTTTAAATAACTGCATTGTTAAAGACATAAATAGATAAATACGGTGATTTATGTGCTTCTTACCGTATATGTACTGTATTCCTTTTATGTCATCCTCATGTAGTGTAAAGTTGTGTGTGTCAATCCATTGGTAGAAAGGAGCCATTATGGCACTGGGGTTATCTGAGTGCTCCAGACCCAAAGCATGACCAAGCTCATGAACCGCTACTAGGAAGAGGTCCACACCTGCAAGACAGACACGCACACAATATGTACATATAAATATTTAACTTACATCATACCTTTGTGCAACATGTACTGAAGAGAGAAACTGTAAATACGAGACGTGTTGTGCTCATCGTGTTGAAGTCATTTGTCTTCTGCAGTGCAAACTGAAAAACTTTTTCTAACATCTGTGGCTTCTGTGCAACTACGAGCCTCAGTGGCCTCACACTTCTCAAGACAGAGTTTATTACCAACTTTCGAAAAAGGTAGTCCCTGAACTCAGACAAACATTACAAGTGATCACACAATCACAGCTCTACTACACTAAAACTATCAAAGAGGCATAGCATCAATCCATTTATACAATAAACATGATATAATTTTGTTTTTACTCCCCTTTTTTAGCTAACTCTCTTAGCCAATGAGAGTAGGGCAGGTCATGACCTTCCAGGGCAAAAAATGCTATTTGTAGCCCTATGTAAAATAGCCATGACTTAGTGCTGAATAAATATCTTTTTTTTTTAAGGTAGAACTTCACATTTTAGATTCTCCTTAATTGTGACAAGTCTAAGGCACACCTGTGTCATAGCCTGCTGTTTATTTAGAATCTTGATATGCCACATTTGCAAGGTGGGTAGATTATCTTGGCATAGGAGAAGTGCTCATGAACACAGATTTTAAAGCAACGTTGCACAATTCTTCCACCATTAAATAAAAGTTTTTAAGACATTTTGTAGCTACATTGTTTGTAGACGCCGAGCTGGGCTTCTTGCTGTTGGACTAGTAAGTAATATTAGCTGGCTTCTGTGTCTTGTGTTGTTGCATTTGTTTGATGTTTGGCTGTTAGCAAAGCTGTTGACCTGCTAGTTTTTAATCATAAATAGTATAATCATGTGACATAGGTATTGCACTGAAACTGTGTGCATTCAATCATCAAAATACTAATTTCAGAGTTGCTTTAACAAATTTCTGATAAAGAAAATTGACCCACAAACCTTCTGGGTTGTGGCTGTCCAGTGTCCAAGGCTCATCAGCATCAAAGTGTGTATCCCCACCTATTCCTGGTCCAGGGTAGTAGGCGTGTGCCAGTGACCCACCCTCGCCATCAAATAAAGACATATCACCATGGAAACCAGAGGCAAACAACAATAGAATATCAGCGAGCTCCTGGCTGCTGTTGATGTTGATGTTATTTACAGCAGGTAACTCCTCAAAGGTGAGCGGCGTGACCCGTCTCCACACATCGAAGGCTTCGCGTATTGCACCGAAAGTCCGCTCCACGCCCAGTGAGGAGGGGATTTGCTGGTTCATGATACTGGAGTCAGAAGTGAAAGCACATTATGAGATGGACTGTTAAACATTCTGCTTTATTGTTGTCTTATATTTACAATTCAGTGCTATAAACCTGTAAGTGATGTGGTCTTTGTCCCACTGCTGTCCAGTGAGAGCGTAGCGTTTCTTCCTTGCACCATCATCTATGTCCACAGCTTTCCTGTCCGGGAGGCCACAGCGAGGCCGACGCATCGCCCTACACACACACAAATACACACAAACGCACTAAATTTCTGATCTTTTTTCTAAACTTAAAGCTGGAAAGGATTTTTCTCAGCCAGGACTCAAACAGTGCAGAATGCAGTACTTAACAACCCTTTTCAGGACTAATGTCTGAAAACTGAAAAGGACTAAACCACAAGGACAAAACCTCAATTTGTCATGGCAAAGGTAAATTTCAATACGACTCTTATATCTGTACCATAAATATGAGGCTACAGCCAGTAGCAGTCGCTTAGCTTAGCTTAGCACAAACACTGAAAACAAAGGAAAACAGCTAGCCTGGTTAGTGAGATGTTGGTAAACAGATTGTGTTAGCTTGGCACAGAGCCAGGCAAGCTGTTTCCCCTTTTTTCAAGTCTTAATGCTGAGCTAAGCAAACCAGCATGTGGTATCAAACATCTCATCCAACTCTCAGAAAAGAAAGGCTATTTCCCAAACTGTCAGCCTATTCCTTTTATATACAGTATACACTGAGAACAAAGACCTGATACAATGAATCAAGGTCACAGCTGAATGTGAGGATATGATGACACAATAGCCTTATCTAACTCATTAATGGAGATGTGTTATAATCGTACGCAACAAACATCCTGCAGAATAAAACCAAAGGTTTCAAACAACATAGAGCTTACGTGACAGTGGCGGGGTCCATCTCTCCTGTCACCTCTAGGCCATAGAAGCGCTGCATGTCGCTGATGGCTTTGGACAGAATCTGAGCCGACTGCATGGTGGACATCTGTCTGCTCGCCTGAGACAGGTAGCCGAACTTACGAAGCCATGCCTGTTGAAGTGAAAGTCAGTTTCGCTGAAGGAAAAGCTGCTGAACACGTGTGTTTTTGTGTGTGCATGTATGTGTATGACAGCTTCAATTCATAGAGAGGCAGTGTGACGATAAACCAGGAACTATCTAATGAGTTGAGGGAGCATCTGAGGAGTTAAAAGAAGTAGAGATAGAAACCAGATGGCTTCCATTAACATTACGACATTCCTGCTCTCTCATTCCTTCTCCTCACTGGCAGCCAAGATGAGGAGAGGAGAGGACGAACTGGAAACATGAACACTAAAAGGACACTAATTAAACTGTATATCACTACTGTAGTACACAAGATAAACACAGAATGCCACATGTGTGTACAAATGATGGTAAAAGACAATCTGGCTGAGGGTCTAGTGACACATGCTGAATTTTCCCTTCTTTGTTTCACGTTTGCTGACAGTGAAATTGAGCGTGTGGAGCCACGTAGCCAGGCAAACAGTGTGATGGGTCCTGGGGGGGAAAAAACTCTAAATTTGAAGCTCTGCCCTTTAAAAAGCCTCACAACAGCCCCCCACCACCCCACACACAGCTGCATAATCGGACTCATACCTTCATTCATGCATGCCAGGGGCAAAACACACACATGCAACACACAACTCAATCAGGCGTGCACACACTTAGATGAGAAAAATCCTTTAAGGTCATTTCTGCATAGCATGACAAGTCTCGACAAAAGTAAAGATGAAGAACACGAAAGAAGAGAAGCAGAGCCTTTTATACAGCTGTAGGATATGCAGTAGCTGATAATCAATATCATGATATCCTACAATTAATATAATATGTATCAAGATACAACAAATACACAAAAATGGCTTTTAAAAGAATAGTTTTGGTGTTCGCTAAAATAGCTTAAGGCTCTTCACACATGCACATCAATAACTTATTTTGTTACTACTTTAAAAAGTTTGCTCAAAATCATAAAATTATAATAACCTCCCTATTACGCATTTATAAGCAGAGTATAGGCACTTAATAACACACTATATGTAACTGTATGTAGATATACAGATATTTTAAGTGTTAATAGTTATTAATAGTCAACAGTTCATGATTTCACTTTTAAGATATCCACATGAACAAATTCTTACAGTTTGTTATAAAGTGTTATTTAACCGTTTATACACATGTGCAAACATTCACAGCTCATGGACGTCATCCGCTAACAGAATTTGCTCAGTTGTCATGAGACTAAGTATTTATATTACATATTATATGTTATATGGTTACTGTGGTATGTTGTCAATCATTCATTATCTGTTCATACTCCAGTTGTGGATGCTTCTGGGAGAAGTTACAAATAAGAAATACATGAATGAACACTAAAAATATCCTTATAGCTGCTTACAGCTACTGTACATTATGTACATCATGGTGTGATACAACCACTACGCTATCACGATAGATAGATAGATAGATAGATAGATAGATAGATAGATAGATAGATAGATAGATCTTTCCATGTGTGCACCACATGCTCAGTGTTGTTGTTATTTGGAAAAAGGTCAAAAGGTCACATGACATCCCTGCAGTGCAACATCTGCCTGATGCTTTGATGTTTCAGCAAAACAAAGATATGAACTTATCTTACGTAAACTGCATGCAGGGCATCCTCAGATCATTTTCTACCATTAATATCATAATTAAGTGTTTAAAACCAAAAAAACAAAATTGATTATTGTGACCATCTACATGAGGAATCTGGTCATGTCTGTACCTCAGCACTGAAGCCTTCTTCCTCTGGGACATCTGCCTCTGTGTTGCACAGGACCAGGGACAATAAGGACGATAATGTAATGATGATAATGATGATGTGAGTCCAGGGTTGTTTGGATGCCATCTTCTTCATGATGGTCCCCAAGTGGGAGTGATGAAGATGTCAAAAACAAAACAAAACAGCCAAAAACAAGTTCGTCCGGCAGGCAGGAATGAGAGGACAAAGTGCTGCTGGATTTATTCTCTTCTCCTCCTCCTCCTACATTTAATCACAAACCTCCGCAACAAGTGAGCTATCTGCACATTTTTTGGAGTTGGCGCATCAGAAGGCTCGAAAAACATCAACAAAGTGTGGTACGCAAATAAAGGAGCATTTACAAACACTCGGAAAAAAACATACTAATCCATTCCCGGTGGCAAGCAGTCCGATTTCACCGGGACCAGCAGCCTCATGGCTCATCCAAGTGTTCATCCAACAGTTTCTTTCACGCATACAGCTAACACTGAAGCCAGCGGGCAAATGAACTAGACCTTGCCCCCTTTCTCGACGTTCACAATGGCTGATCAGCAGCAGGGAGCTCAGTAACAAGTCCTGCAGCAACAAGTCGCAATCCAGTTTCTGCAAACACAGATCCGGGCCCAGGAACCAGCAGCCTCTTAAATTACGCAGTTTGTTCAATTGTTGCAAAATATTTCAGACACAAAAACAAAAAAAACTCCAAAACTGAAGTTCAAAGATATCAGATTTCCTGCACTGTTCCGCTCAAATAGATCTCTTTAACTTTTCACTCGGAACGGAAACGCGTTGTGCAAATATTTGTAAAACCGCCATCAAACAGCTGTGTGTCTGATAAAAGATTTCTGTAATGATTTCTTATGAAGAGAGGGCCCTCCTCCCGGCTGATACACCAGACCCACATCACAGGGTCAGAGCAAGCAGTGGTCAGGGCGCCGTCTGCTGCTTCTGCAGGAAACTACAGGAAAGTATGGAGTGCTGGTCCACAGACAAGAGGAGACATTTGATTTGATTCAGCATCTTTACTTTAGAAAAAATAAGTTTGTCGTTTAACTTTAGATTTGGTACGGTGCATCCCTTAAAAGTAAAATGTAAATATTGTTAATTCAGCTAGTTTAAAAGCATCTTCAACAGTTTAAATTCAGTTTTTCTTTAAACACGTTAGTATCATCATTCATACACAATCCACACATGCTGTTCATATTGTATATTTTGTCGTATCCACCAACCTCATTTATATAAAGCAACCTGCTACATAAATCAGACTTTTAGCCTCCTTTGCACTCTGCAACATTTGACTATTGTCTTATTCTGTCTACAAATGTTATCGTTGCTTATATATGTACAATTGTACAATCCAGTGTGACCCAATACAACAACTCTGCCATAAATTCTACTTTTAAGCAGCTTATGATGTTTCAGTTTTTGTTGATACTGTCAGAGAGGTATTAATTGTACTTTATGTTTATTATTGAGGTCTTAGTGAGTGCTGTTGTTGTAAAGGAGTGTATTATAATAAAAGGTGTTTCTAACTGTATGGCTCTCATATATAAAATTGGTGTGGATTGCAGTGTACCTAATGTAGTGGCTGGTGCAATAGTGACGCAGCATTAACACCACCAGGAGACCCTACCTACATATGGTTTGCAGTCTTGATTGTGTGTTATGAGTTGAACTTGGGATGTTCCTGTTGCTAGCATCAAAACATCCTGGGAAAAAAGTCTGTTATTCTAATTGTAGTATTAAACTGAAAAACACTTCAAGGGAAATTTCTCAAGACAAAGTGGAAAAAATAACTTTCAGACCTCCAAAGGATATGTAGTGGTTGATTTTGAATCTGTCAACATCCAGGACTTCCAGTACATTCACTTTCATTCCAGAAGAAAATGTTTTGAGGCAACATGAAGTTTAAGGAACTGAATTTAAAGAAATGTTATGTGTTTAACACAAAAATGTGTTAGTCACATTTTTTTGCCCAGTTTAAAACTTAGCTTATAAACAAATGTTTTTAGGACAGGAATAAAAACATGTTGGACACTTTGTACAAGTTTTATTCAAGCTGCCAAAAGCACCATTGTTATTGTGAGTGCTGCTCCACTTGTGTGAGCCTCCTGCTGCCTGCCTTGGCCACAGTAATGAGGATGATGAGGAAGAAGCCCACAGTCCAGACAGCTGCTACAGGCACCACCACTGCCGTCAGTATGCCTAAAACAAACGCCAAAGAGATAATCATAGTAACGACATCAAAAATATAATTTCCAATGAGGACTACACAGAAAACACTAAAAACTTTCTCATCTTACAGGAGCAGGAGTAGGGCAATAGTAATGAAGAAACAGGAGCTTACTGGAATGAGGTCTGTCTGGCATTTCAATCCTGATGGGTCCATACGACAGGAGGCCCTGGTTGGTGGGGTCTCCCCTTACTGCTTCTCTCTTAGTGATCGAATTACAGTTCTGCAGATAAAATAAAAACAAGACAAATGTGAGACCTGCAAACTGAAGCCTGAACCTTCAGTCATATAAGCCTCTTAAAACTATAAAGTATGACAGTAAGACGATCTCACAGGTGTGCAGGACTTGTAGTCGTCTGGCTCACACAGCTGTACGGTGCAATGCAGATAGAGATTGTGAGATTCTCCTGTGAAGCGAAACATGTCGAAGCTGTAGCGAATGGTGGAACTTTCTCCGTTGCGGCCAGACTCTCCCGCACTCATGTTATGAAAGGAAACCGTTTGGTCATCCACACACCTGGATAAAGAAATGGAAATTAGGAGCAGGAAGGAGAAGAGTGGCTAGAACACAGCTTAACTGAGTGTTTTATTCTGACCCGTTCAGGAGCAGAGTGTGAAACAATCCCTCTTTAGGCTGAGAAGACTGTGTAGCCCAACACTCATTAATGCGGAGCAGGAAGAAATCTGCAGGCTCTGTGACTGTCACCTCCACATATACCTGGACACAAAAGGTATTTTGATGCCATCACTGACATGTTAACAAAAATAAAGATTTGATTCATATTTGGTTAAACTGGTCGACCAGGTGACCTACCTTGTCTCTGAGTTCAATGGTAGGAGCTCTACTGTAGGCCATAGTGTAGGACTGGTCCGTATACAACATCATCTGTATCTTGGCATCAAGTTCATCCATACGCATCACTGTCTCACTGTCCGTAAACAGAGGAAAGGCAAGAGAACACAAGATAATTTTAATCTGTACTAAAACATATATTCAGATTGCTGTGTGCAATGAAATCAAGTTTAAGGAGGCCATCAGGGAGCTTTCTGGGACAGAAATGCTTCCATGTCACAAAGTCATGCACATGAACCAAGAGAATTTTTTTTTACATACATTATCTGAAATGGTTAAAGGACAGGTGAAATTTTGGAAGTATCCAAAGCATTGTGACAGTATGAATGGTATTAATGTCATGTCTTTTAATTTAACATCATTCCTCACCTGGAAAAGGGGACGACTGGGAAAGGTAGGCTGATTCTCCTGATGTATGGGTAGACGCAGCTGTAGTCCATCTTAATGACTGGATTTCTGATGATGTTACCCATAACCTGAGGGTCTGACAATAGACTCAGGGAATATGTGATGTGAGTAAAGTTTTTCTGCATGAAGGGGAAAAAAAAACATTAACAAGAATAACTGTTCGAGTATTTGTGTTTGGCATTTAAAGCAGATGATGATCCAGTTGTACCTCCAGTGGCTTGCCTCCACAAGTTGCATATAGGTCTTTAGATATCCTGGAAATGTAGTACGGCATGCCGCCAATGACCACTCTCTGAGCACGACAAGATTTGTTGGCCAAGTGCAGGGATTCCAGTGGCACATTGTGATACTTGAAGAAGTCTTCTTTCGCTCCGATTATTAAGTAGTTTCTGCCGCATATAACTCGGATTTGTGCATCTGTAAAAAACAAAAAGCAAGTATGTAACATGAGGGAATTCTTGAGCTTCATGTACATAAACAGTGGGAACTGGAGTGGGACAGATTCGAGTCCAGTGCGGACCACAGTATGGAATGTGGACTGGTAGCTGGAGAGGTGCCAGAACCATTAACTGCTCCCAGAGCACTGCTACATAGCTGCTCATCACTCCACCATTTCTCCATGTTTGCATGTCTATAAGCCCCTTTGTGTGTGTGCTTGCATTTCAGGCCTATATACATCAATCAGCCATAACATTATGGTCACCTGCCTAATATTGTGTAGGTCCTGTTTTTGCCGCTAAAACAGCCCGCGACCCATCGAGGCATGGACTCCACTAGACCTCTGAAGGTGTGCTGTGGTATCTAAGATGTTAGCAGCAGATCCTTTAAGTCCTGTAAGTTGTGAGGTGTGGCCTCCATGGATCAGGCTTGTTTGTCCAGCACATCCCACAGTTGCTCGATTGGATTGAGATCTCGGTAACTGGAACTCGTTGTCGTGTTCCTTAAACCATTCCTGAACCATTTTTGCTTTGTGGCAGGGCGCATAATCCTGCTGAAAGAGGTCTCTGCCATTAGGGAACACTGTTTTCATGAAAGAGTGTACATGGTCTGCAACAATGCTTTGGTAGATAGTACGTGTCATAGTCAACAACAACATCAACATGAATAGCAGGACCCAAGGTTTCCCAGCAGGACATTGCCTAAAGCGTCACACTGCCTCAGTCCGCTTGCCTTCTTCCCATAGTGCATCTTGGTGCCATGTGCTCCCTAGGTAAGCGACGTACACACACACACAACAGGCCATTGCTGATTGATGTATGTTAAAACTGAGTGAGAAAAAAATTTCCCACTGAGGGATTAATAAAGTTCCTCTTCTTCTATATCCTACATGTCATCAACTTGCACTGAAGTTCAAGTATGTATAATTATACTGAACATATGTGTACATGTTATGTGGACAAAACAAGTTTGCATCATCTGCAGGAAACTAAACTTCATGTGTAATCTACTAAAGGGGCAGTCGACCCATTTTACCTGACTCAGCCTGTGAAAACAGTTGTAAAATCCTATAACCTCCTATTTCACAGTTTTGGTGGCTAAAACTGTACAACAGGAAGCCCATGTTACAAACAGGGAGCAAGAAGAGATGCAAGCATGGAGGGTGAAGCCTGAATATTTACTTTTTCATGGTGATCGGTGGCTCACAACCGTTTTTGTGCCATTTTAACACTTAAAAACAGGCAGAGGGAATTATAAAAACACAACATTTGGTAAAATAATTATAATAATAACAAATGCCTACCTTTGTCACATTGGTCACCATAATATCCAGTGGCACATTTGCAGTCCATCTGGTCTTTGGACAGAAGACATCTCGTGCTGTTGGTGCAATGCTGCACGCTGCAGAGTCCTATACAGCACAGGAGAAATTACTCCTAATATTTTGGCTACATATTTGTCATTTTGATAGAAGTGGATTTATTTACCATCAACACGGTGATACGTGAAACCGAGGAGAAGCACGAGGACGACACTCAGCTGTTATGAATAATGAATATTTCCACTGTTTAAATTGTTTATTTACCATCCAGCTAGGCTACATTATCAGTTTATAGCCTCACCTGAGCTACACAAACATTATCTTTGTTACATTAAGCACCAATATTGCTCTTTAATTTATACCTATACCCACCTTCAAGCCAAATGGAATCATAACTGTACTGTTTTACGTAATATATATACATATAAATCGTTTTTAAATGCGATATTTTCAGTCAAACGCGATCTCTGTTGTTGTAGTTTTTTTTTGAACACCCGCTGCTCTCCAATTATGAACACCTGGTCTCATTCCCAGCTTGTCAAATACTGACGAAGACGACAATCCGCTTTGCGCTAATTGGTATTTCTATGTATGTATATGTATTCTAAACTAATTCATAATAAGAAAGTTCACTGATTTAAAGAGCTCAGTGTTTTATTTTGTGTTTAGAATTTGCAACATTTAGCTACAGTTCACCTTCAAAAGATCTTAAGCAAGGTGGCTGGATGTTTTTTAACTGCAATGCACCCTGGGAGTCGTAGTAAATATATTTTTCCATCAAGGACATGCGTCGAGAATTTGATTGACATATAATCCACACCCAAGGTAAATAAGTTGTGATAAAGAACTACCTCTGCAACATTTTTATTTATTTGTTTATTTATTTTGCAACGTATTTTCATGTGAAAGACTTGCCTGGGCAGCTAGCTAACGTTAGTATCAATGGTCAGTACTAGCCTATAGGCTAGTCATATATGACAGCAATGTAGTTTGAAACCACACTCTACCAGGAGAGAAGATGCCAGGCCTGTAAAGCTGAAGTTTGATTGCAATATGCAGATTTACTAAGCAGTAACTTTCCATAAGTCTAAATTCACATTTTAATAAATAATTTTAAGCAAAACAGGGCATTTTATATATATATATATATATATATATATATATATATATGAAACTTCAGTGGTATTGTGTGTAGTAATTGCTATTTCTTAAACTCCTCATGCACTTCACTAATTATTTAATAGGCTAGATTATAGCCAGGATTAACTGTTTGTGATTGAGAATGCCAGGGGTACCCCTGCCACTAGTAGCCATGTCAGTACACCCAGATAGATAGATAGATAGATAGATAGATAGATAGATAGATAGATAGATAGATAGATAGATAGACTTACAGCAAGCTATATTTGGTTATTTCTCTGCTTAGAAATTAATTTTGTATTCATCTCATCAAAATCATACGTGAAAGAACCCTACATGTTTCATTTTTAATTGCAGAAATGACGTAGAAAAAAAGGTCCATCCTGCCAGGCTCCTAAAAATTTAAACAGGAAGATCTGCAGTGGATGCCTGTCCAGCCTGGAATCTAAGCAGAAAACAAACAAACCCAAGTGAAAAATAGCAACTGGACAATATCAGTGAAAAAACACACGCAATTCCAGCAGGATTGTTAATTCTGCCCAGCTGTCAGTAAGGTGTCTTAGTTGTGTTTTAACAAGGGGTTGGCCTACCAGACAATTACATTTATTTATCACAGCTGTCAATGTTTCCTTGTAAATCATTAAATCAGAAGTAACAAGACAGGTATGTACATGTATGTACAGCTTGTTGTAGTCATCAACAGCAGCTGCCAAGCATTTCTTCTCATCCAAGATGATCTTATGTCACCTCCTGTTGCTATCTATAAAGCATCATAAAAAGGCACACTTGCCACATTATATGTATATGTTTAGACTTGAATCCACACTGTGACACTTTTAACAGTCCTCAATTTGTTTGCAAAAACACACACACATATATCACATTCAACTTAAACAAACCTGGATAAGACATTTTCAAACTTGCAACTGCAAAATATTCTTTGAATTTATGAACAATTCTGTGTCAAAATCAGCAGGGGGAGCCATGTAGGAATGTAGGCTTTCTCTTTGTCTCTCCTAACGTGAACAGGTCAGGACATGTACAATTCTGTCCTCCCAAAACATTGGTAGGGATATGTCCTACTGTCCAAATGCTAACTTATGCCCTTTGTTTAATGACTAACAATAACTCTGGCCAGCTTGGACAACCCGGAATTTGTTCAAATTGTCAACAATCGAATCAAGTTAAGTTATCCACATACAACAAAAAGGGCCCACATCTCAACATATATACTCTAAGCACATTTCAGTATAAGTATGGGAAACATTTGCGCACACTAAGATCACTGTTTAGAAGTCAAACTGGATCACCCTGAATGTCAGTGTGATAAGCCTGAGGACAAATGGCACAAAGGCACACACATATACTCAAATTACACACATATTTACTTTTCCACACACAAACTAAATCTGCAGGTTCATGGAGAAAGCTTTCACCATGTACATCAGGTAGAAGCTTCCACTCTGGTGGGCAAAGTGCCAGAAACACTCCATCCCTGCAGCAGGAACCTCGATGGCAAAGTCATATTTATCTGATCCCCTGAACAAACCTGCATACGCCTCATTAAAGGAAGGTTCAGACTTTCTGGCCCAGACACACTGAGAGTGTTCAACAGCATGACTGCAGCTCACTTTGGAGGAGGACATGAACTGCTCCACTGCTCTCTTCTGTTGATTCTTAGATATCAACTGGAAAATAATTATTAACCACATCTACAAACACTCGGTCACAATGCTGTATGCTTGATAATATGTCAGTGTAACTCACAATCATGCGCTCTCTGTTTGTGGAAAGTGAAGACTAGACATCCATGTGTAAAAACATAAAAGAAAGTCTTAATCATGGGTGTAGTGGGAGGGTCGCTTCTGGGACTAATTTCTCAAAAGCCCCAAATCTTTTAGTTTTTAAAATACCTTTTATTTTCCTTTTTTTTTTATTTTCCCCTCATTGTCTCTGACTGGACCAGCAAATCAATTGAGCAAAAGTTCTGGAGAGATGCGCCTTGGATGGTGATTTTGTGTGTGTCTTGTTTTACTGTTGGCCTTATATTCAATTCAGAGTCTACATTTACTTGTTGGGGATTCAAAATGGGGTTTAAAGGGGACATATCACTTTTTTTGTGCAAATACGTATGGGTATCTGGAGTGCCTATCAGCCTAGAAACTGCTAAATAAGACAACCCCGTCAGTGTTTTGGGAATTGTCAGGAAACGTGTTGAGAATTGACCCTGAGTCTGAAGAAATGTAGTCTCATCATACAAAATTACTGAGCCTTTTCTGATCAGAGCCCAGATTTCCTACAGTATGTAATCTGTAAAATACCATGAAAAGAAAATAGAAACATAAAATAGATGCTCTGTAACATGCACGTTATTCTCTGTTATACCCTGTGTTCAGTAAGCACAAAAGCACAAAACTTCGTAAATTTTCTATGTAATATATTTCTGTCTTTTAAATATGTTCAGAAAACCCTTTGTACAAACTTTTTTATTTACCCAGGTCCAAGAAACCTTTAAAAACACCTTTAAAACCCAGGAAACCACAATGTTATTGCGATATATATGGCTTTATGCATTGAATATTATTTGATTAAAATAAAATTTCTAAAATGATTCACTTCTGTCTGGCTCATTTTATGTTCTATGTTCAGATCTTTATTTATTTTACTGCAATTAAGAACAAATTTATTTGTTATTCTGTTTATTTGTCACATAAAATCATCAGGTACAATCATTGTGTTTTATACGTCTGAGCAGACTTTCAGAGCTGCTTTCATTCACAGCTAACTCATCTGGTGGCACAAACACCAAACTCAATGTCAACTTTTCCAGGTTTGACTTTGAGGCAGCATGAAGCAGTCATATGACTTTGTTGCACTGTAATTTCTTTAATTTCCTTGAACTTTGGTTGTCTTTGAGGTCAGAACAAGTTTTACCTTCTCAAGTAATGGAAGCCTTTCTCAGTTGTTTATTTCTGGTTAAAGTTTACATGGATATGATTTGAAAAAAATAGTTGTGACAGTGACTCACTGGCCAAGAGATTGATTTTGTGTAACGCAGAGTATAAGCTATGTCCATAATCAATAATAACAGCTGTGTTGTTCAGCCATACGATGGTCCATAAGATGAATCTGAAGAAATATAGTCTCATTATGCAAAATGATTGATGAGTCTTTTCTGATCAGAGCCCAGATTTCCTACAGTAAGTAATCTGTAAAATACCATGAAAAGAGAATAGCATTATAATTATGTGTTACAGATAATTACAAATGTGAAAAATAATAGTCATTCATTGAAATCAGATACACTGGCAAATGTTAGATGACAGATGAACAGTTTTAAATGCACATGTATGTATTAGCTGAACAGACACTGGAGATGCAACAAACATGTAGAACCATAAAATAAATTCTCAGTAACATGCAGGTTATTCTCTTTTATACACTGTGTTCAGAAAGCACAAATAAGAGCCGTCACCACTCTGAGGTTTTATATAAATGTAGGGATCTTTCAAAATCAATGACACTTCATGAGTGTCAGTTTTTTGTGCGAAGGTTTTCGCACAAAAGTTCTCATTTTATTCATTTCATCTTGCCAATCTCTATGACAGCACACTTTTCTGGCTTTGACTGTGATCATCAGAACAGAAGAACAAAAAAACCTTTTGCCTTTAAAAATCAGAAAACTGTTTGTACAAAGATAATAATTCATCCAGGCCTGAAGTTGAGCCCAAGTAAGGCATTGGGGACATGTTTCCAGCTGCGAGGCCATACATTGACATGGGGGACATAATGTCGTAGAGAGGCATGGGAATTGTGGGGACAGACACTGGCATGGGGGGCACGATGTTGGGAAGAGTCATGGAAGTTGTGGGGATAGACATTGGCATAGGGTGCATAATGTTGGGAAGAGTCATGGAAGTTGTGGGGATAGACATTGGCATGGGGTGCATAATGTTGGGAAGAGTCATGGAAGTTGTGGGGATAGACATTGGCATGGGGTGCATAATGTTGGGAAGAGTCATGGAAGTTGTGGGGATTGACATTGGCATGGGGGGTATGGTGCTGGGAGGAGGCATGGTAGCTGTGGTGTTAGTGGAGTTAGCTTCTTCGCTAAAATACTTTTCCTCTTCTCTCTCTTCTCCTGAAACAGTTTCAAACACTTTGTTCAGTATGTTCCCCTGTTCAATCAGTAGAGCCCCTGACAGAATATGGAGGTGATCAGATAGCCTTTTGTCCACATCCTTTAACTTGTCTTTATAGCTGATGGACTTCATTAACCCACCAGTTTGGTTGAATTTCATCATCAGTGTCTGGGCTGAGTACAGAGTGATACAGAGTTCCTTCAGAGCGTTGTGCACAACAGAGGAGATCCTTTTTGGTCTTCTTTGTTTGATGTTGAGAACCAGGTCTTCCAGGGCTCTGACTCTCTGAGCGATTTCTTGGCAGTGCTCCTTGTTGGTCTTCACATTTTCAGCCATTTTGTAGATGATCGGGAATGTGGATACGATTTTTTGCATTATTTCCAGCCATGCTCCTTCGTCCATGATTATCTGTAAAGACAGCAAGCTTTGAATGTAATGGAATACTGCCACAGTCTTAACTCCTTATTCTGTCTCTCAGCATCACCAATGACCTTTTTGGTTTGCGATATGGTACTAAGCTCCATATTGCAAATCACAGATTTTCCTCAAGAGGCTTTACAGTTCAATTCAGTAGTATATATAGCAGATCCTATGTACATGCTCCCTCTTGGACATTTTATGTGTAGACATAATATAATTTTCCATTTGTATGCAGATGATACTCAAATCTATCTAAGCTGTGACCCCTTAAATCACTATCAGAATCTATCTATCACTATCAGAATGCAGGCAACCTGTTAAAGTGCCTTCAAGACCTCAAGTGGATCACTCTGAAAGTGATCTTAGGAGGAACAATTACAGCAACCAAAAACAGTTTCAATATTCATATATAAATTAATAACAACAACAACAACAACAACAATAATAATAAAACCTTAAAGATTATTTACCTGTTGGAAAGCGGCCTGTTGAATCTGACAGTCAAACTAGTTATGCACCAACAAACTCTCTCTAATGTCTTCTCTTTTCTGCTTGAATTAAGATCTGTGGAAATAATGATGGTCTGCCAATGCAGCAGTTCCATATATAGGGCACGTGTTTTGTTTTTTTTGTTAAACCAGCTCTTCCTGTTCATTTCTGTAATGTGAGCAGTCATAGGAAAATCACACATAAGATATGGAGTTTTGACAGTAAGCTAGACCTGCGCACATTTATGTCTAAGGACTATGATGGGTGGCAGTAACAAAAATGAATTGATATAAATATGGTGAAAATGTATGTGAGTTGAAAAATAGAGCGCTAAATGACCAAGTGATTTGATTAATTTGAAGCTGATTTAATTAAAACAGTCATGATATGAAAAAGGAGTCATGTTTCATCATTTTCACTGTCAATTTCTAATTCTACCTAGTAGAACACAAGGGAGTTACTGTTCGAGTGCTGCTTTGATCGGTCAGTCTGGTTTGCATAGTGCTGCATTAAGTGGAATTGATAAGAGTTCTGTAAAAAGACAAATTTTAGTTTTTTACTTTGTCATTTTGTTAAAAAAAAACCAACAAAAAAAAACATTTTTTTAATTAATACTTACTTAAACACATTAAGGAACAGTTTGGTCGCAGGCAATTTATTTCTTAATGCACTGCAGAACTATTTAATTGTCAAGCATACATTGGATTGATTTTACATTGTACTTAGTATGCACTGCGCAACTGTATTATCTAGGAAGTATTGGATCTGGACTATTCTGTTGGTAGATACTTGATATTATATGACTCGGATGAATCAGGATCGAGGGCAAAAAAACTGAATTGAGACATCCTTAATTCTAGTTTCTATCTTTAGATAGATAACTTCAGATAGTGTGCAGAATCTTTGTCTTTTCCAAAAATGTATCAATATAAATCTGCTATGGGAAAGTTGAAATCATGGCAGAGGTTCATGGCAGTGATCTAGATGTTTGGATGTTCTACTCTCAGCATCGTGGTCTGCTAGAGTCTGTGTGGAAGAGTCTTTTGAGGACGAGGAGCTGCAGGTATCCAGACAGGAGGATGATGAAGCTTTGGGCCACTGACCACCAGGTGACGTAGTTGAGGTTGGACAGTACGAGGTAGTGATCCTTTCCTTTCCTCATGCGGGCGAAGTTGTAATGACGCCATATGTGGAAGATCTGATTCTGGAGCTTCTGTACACTCTCCTAAACCAAACATGGTACACTGTATAATTTCACATCATTTATATGTAACTATTTGTCATAATATACAAAAAGCTATAGATGATGTGGTGTAATATACTCTACAGTATATGGTCAGATAATAATGTAATAATGAAATAAAGTAACTGTAGTTTGTCTAACTAACATTTGCACAAAACTTTTCCAGTCTCTCACCCCTATCACTTTCAGTAATGCAACTTGTTGCATATCTCTTTATGCAGATGACATGTTGTTATTTTTTTATTAATATATTTTAAACACATCATGTAAAATTGAAACAAATACCTCAATATCTGTCAAAGTGCTGTTGAGGACTTTCTCTCCTTCCTCCATCTCTCCCTTTGACTCCTCAAAGCCTTCGTAGATGACACCAAAGTTCATAAAGACCCTGATGCCTCCAAACTTGTTGTTGTGGTTCCCGAGACACATCCGGTAAAAACCTGTTGTAAAGAAACTGCAGTTACTTCAGAGACTTATTCTTGGATAAATAATGGACTCTGGAGACAACTGGTGAGTTGTTTCTGATGGGCCTACCTGTCACCTCAGTCTGGAAGTTCATTTGACCAACAGCCTCATTCTTTGATGCCATGAGAGCGCCCTGTGGTGAGTTGACTGTCACAAAAAGCCGGGGATCATTGGCCATCCCTGTTACCCACTGTACCTGTGGTCACATACAAATATTAAAGTAATATTAAATTAAATTAAATATTAAAATATTAAAGTCCACAAATCCAGTGATACTAAAAAATGTTGTCTGTGTATCAAAACCTGATCAGTGCCATAGAGCTCCATTGTTGTCCAAAAAATAATCCTGCTGTCCCAAATACTCACTACAGCAGGACTATTGCTATATTGCGTCTATCTTGACTCCCAAGAGTGACCTCCAGTTTGTCCCTGAGACATAAGCTCGTGGATGTAATTAACCCCAGTAATATCTACAAAAGCATTCATTGTTTACACTGTCATATTCAGGATGTCATTATCTTGTCACATCTTAGTTCCTAATGTAGAAAGAAAGATAATCTGTTGACAATAATCAACAAATAGAAACAAAAAACAGAATAACAAATGACCCACATCTGCCCATATATTCAAGCATATTTCTGCATTTGTGCAGAGTATGGGAAAAACTTTGCACATACTAATGTGATATCACCAACAAAGATCACTGTTTAGAAGTTAAACTGGATCACCTTGAAAGTCTGATAAGCCTGAGGACAAGTTGCACAAAGGCACACAGATATACCTTACTGTGCATTACTTCAAATTACGCACATATTTACAGACAAAACCAAATCCTGCAGGTTTATGGTGAAAACTTCTCACCATGTACATCAGGTAGAAGCTTCCACTCTGGTGGGCAAAGTGCCAGAAACACTCCATCCCTGCAGCAGGAACCTCGATGGCAAAGTCATATTTATCTGATCCCCTGAACAAACCCGCATCTGCCTCATTAAAGGAAGGTTCAGACTTTCTGGCCCAGACACACTGAGAGCTCAACACTATGAGCAGAGTGTTCAACAGCATGACTGCAGCTCACTGTGGAGGAGGACATGAAGGAGTCCACTGCTCTCTTCTGTTGATTCTTAGATATCAACTGGAAAATAATTATTAACCACTTCTACAAACACTCGGTCACAATGCTGTATGCTTGATAACATGTCAGTGTAACTCAACCACAATCATGCACTCTCTGTTTGTGGGAAGTGAAGACTAGACATCCATGGCTAATAACATAAAAGAAAGTCTTAATCATGGGCAGAGTGGTTAGCATATTATTATATATTCCACAACAGATTGTTAATAATGATTCATCAATGTGTAACAATGTGCAGCAAGCTAGTTTAGTGCAGTGGTTCCCAGCCTGGGGGTCTGTTTCCTCCAAAGGATCACCAGATCAATATCAGAGGTCATGAGATGATTAATGTAAAAGGAAAGAGGAAAACTGTGTAATGTTTTCTATACTTTTTGTTTTTTTCTGAAATCTTGAATAATTTTATCTTTTAAGGCCTCAATCAGTTCTTCAAATCAAGTGAAACCATGTGAGAAGTTTAGAGGCTAAATGTCTCTTTAGTGGTCTCTTTTGCCAAACAGGTTTTGCAATCACAGACATACTGTCATTGTCATCTCGATGCTGTGGACAAACTTGTTGTTGTTGGTTGAAGTTGGAGAAGTACATTACTACCTTTGTTCAGAACTCATCAGTGACTTCTCTCGTTTTTCCTCTTGTCTTTGGACATTCATTCATTCAGACATTTGAGATGATCGTTGTAGTTTTCCAGAACTTTTATGCATACTTTCTGCATACTTGAGCACAGGCAGAATACGAAAAACTTCCACTGCATTCTTGTTTTACAAACTCTCCATGAAGAGATTAAAGAAGAAACAGTTTTCACCTTTAGCCATGGTTTTCTTACCATTGTGTCATACATACATTTAAAAGAATTAGAGCCAAGTCATCTGTCATCACATATATGTTGAAAAACTGGAAACCACCTTTGAATTTTCCTTCACGGTTTAAGATGGGTTATTTAGCAAAAGAGACCAGTTAAAAACAAACTGGATGGAGCGCATTGGTATCAAAATAGTTACATTAAATGCTGCATGGCCTCATGGTTACAACCATCACTGGTGCCTGTGTTGCTGATGTTGTTACCCCAATCTCTCGCCTCTATTTTATGTCTATCCCAATCCAATAAAGCCAAAAATGAATGAATGAATAAATAAATAAATGAATTAATAAATACCCCCCTCCAAAAATCTTACAAAACAAAACAAAACAAAAAAATAGAAAGAGTAAGTATTTAAAGGATTTATTGTCACAAAGCTATAAACTTAGCATGGTTTTTAATCCATAAAACTTGAATTTGGATATTTTCACAGGACAGCAACAATAATTAAATTTTAAAAAATCTTAAAATGAGTTTAGTTTGCATTCTAGTACCACTCCCTAGTTTTTTCAGGTGTTAATTACCACTTAATTAACACTCTTGGTATTTATTAATCACAGACGCAATAACAAGTAAAGTTGCTCATCCTGTTCAACAAGCACAGACAAGCAAGGTTTTTTTTGTTTGCTGTTTCTTGTGTGCCATTCAGTGAACCTGTCCAGCTTTCAAGCAGCATGTATGTATGAAAACACCAATAATCACCCCTATTTGTAAATGTGGATACAGACATCTATTGTCCAGTTACAGACCAGTTTCTCTTTTCTCTTTTCCAGACATACAGCCTGGCCATTCAGGATGTCTTTCATCAGCGGTGCCTTCAGACGGCACACAGCATCTTAAAGGAGCACAGCCACCCAGCTGGCAGACTGTTCTCCATGTTACTGTCTGGCATTGTTGCATGCATCACAAGACATAAGAACAATTTTTATCATCAGGCCATCAGACTTCTCCTCTCTCTTAACAGGACCGCTGTCTGCAAAAATGGATAATAAAGCACTACTATCAGGACTGAAACTTTGTGCAATACTTCTATACACTCTTGTCACTTTTACTTTTACACACAAACACTAATGTTCATAAATTATTATATTGTGTAGTATATTACATTTATATAGTATGTTTATATTTATTCATACACTGCTGCTTCAATACACTTTTATACACAATTCTTACTTTCTCCATACAGTGCACAATACTTTTATTTATATTTATTATTTATTTATATTTATTTATTTGAGTATCTAAGTATATCTAAGTATGATACCACATGATTTGATATGTTATTTCATAGTTTTAATTTCTTCACTGTTGTGTGTCCAAACTTTTATTTATTTGTTTTATTTATCTAATTCTGTTCATATTTTTTCTTCTTCTTTTGTTCTTTATCTCATTTTATCTTCATCTCACTAGTAATTATAAATAGTGCTCTTACTGCAGAAATGACCTGTTTTACTCATCCAAAACTTTTCTTTGTACCAACTAACTGTACTAACAATGACACTGAAACTGGAATAGTGAGGTTGCAACACTTTTCAGGTAGTTAGTTTAATTAATGCTTTAGGCTCCAATTACTGTTGGCAGGCATTCAGATGTTCAGTACAAACTTATTATATCTGCTGGGAAGGTGGAAGCACACTGAAAGACAGGAAAAGATTATTATTTCAGCAACTGCTGGCTTGACCCTTCAATGAAAGATTTCTGAAAGCAGCAAAGAACAAAGTGATACAAAGCAGAGTTCTGTTCAACAATGCTATAATTTTTTTAATGAAGCACACCCAAATATAATAATTAAAGTCAAGAACAAACAGTTTACATAAAGCTTGAGATTTAAAAAAATAGAGAATATCTGTCTAACTACATTGCATATATTTGTGTACATAAATGAGAAATGCCCATAAAAATACAATCAAAAACCAATTTCTTTGGTTCCATTTATATTTTTTTATTTGACTATATATCTAATCTGTATATCTAATTTCTCAATAACATCATTATTATTATTATTATTTTTTACATTTTTCTATTGATGCCTCTAAGCATTAGTCATTCATATGTCAAAATTACTTAAAGTGCAGAAGTTCAATTCACGAAGCTGGACCTTACAACCAATACCTATACGACAACGTAAAAATACTTAATTACAAGTAAAAGTGCTGCATTTAAAATCCTACCTAACAAAAACATAGAAGAGTGTCATCATCAAAATTTACTTTAAGTGACAAAATTAAAATAACTGCTTCTGCAGTGACCTTTGATTTAATATTTAACAGTTTATTATATTTTTGAAAACTTGTTGTATATGTTTAATGTAAAATCTTAGTAAAAAGGAGCTCAAATAAATATAGTGCAGTAAAAAGAAGAATATCCTCCTTTTGGCTAACACAAAACCTTTAGATATGTTTGGAAATCACACAAGTACTGTCACCGCAATGCTCTCACATCTGTTTTGTTTCATCACCCTCTCTCTCCTCTTGTTTCCTGTCTCTTTATCATGAAAATACTAACAGTGCAACCAAATAGCTTTTCAGGGTGAGTGTATTTTGCTATGAGAAACACTAGGAGACATAGTGAGAGGTGTGAGCACTGCAGTTATGGAGATAATCCTTTCTCCTGTTCATCCCTCATCTCTTCTTACATCATGATAACAGTTGAATTTTGTGTCGAATAGGTCACTGGGGCCATGGTAGGATAGATAACAGTGGATGACCCCATAGCAGGCGAGTAGACAATGGTGGAGTTAGTGGGGGACATGGCTCCAGTTAGAGAGGTCATGGACATCATGGGGCTAAATATTTGCGTGGGCGACATGATGCAATTGATAGTTTGGGGAGATGTGGCAGAAGAGATTTGCATGGAGGGCATATTGCTGTATGAATGCATGGAAGCTGGAGGGGTGGTGAAGCTAGCTTGTTCACTATAATACTCTTCATCCCGTCTCCTTCCTCTAACAGTGTTATAAATTTTGTGCTGTATGTTCCCCTGTTCAATCACAAGAGCTGCTGACAGTACATGGAGGTGATCAGATAGCCTTTTGTCAATGTCACAGAACTTGTCTTTATGGCTGTTGGACTTCAGGAAACCCACAAAAGCACTAGTTTCAGTAAATTTCATCATCAGTGTCTGGGCAGACTCCAGAGTGATGCAGAGTTCCTTCAGAGCGTTCTTCACAACGGAGGAGATCCGTCTTGGCCCTCTTTGTTTGATGTTGAGAACCAAGTCTTCAAGGGCTCTGACTCTCTGGGCGATTTGTTGACAGTGCTCCTTGTTGGTCTTCACATTCTTAACCCTCTTGTAGATAAGCTGGCATGTGGACAAGATACTTCCTACTAGTTCTAGCCATGTTCCTGGGTCCATTTTAATCTGTAAAAACAGTGAGGCAGTTAGCTTTGAATGAATGCAATAGTGCCACAGACTCCTTATTCTGTCTCTCAGCATCATCATTGATGTTTTGCCTTCACAAGGCCACATTTACATTCAACTGCTTGTATGACTTGAAATCCTATGTGCTCTCCCACCTTGTCTTTCTCATGGACTGGGACACATTCATTCATTCATTCGTGAAACAGATTTCATGTCCTGTTCTGTCCTCAGACCTCCTGATTCAGATGAGGAAAACAAACCTCAGGTTTAACCAGACATGCAGCAGAAGTTGTGTACAGAATACAGTACAGACAATAACAAATGCTCTACACTTTCTACAGAAGTCAAGTTGATTCCAGTCAGACGCCTGAAAGTATGTTTAGGCGAACATTAAATTTAATTGCGCTGATCACAGAGCTGTCTGTCTCCACTTCCTGGATGTAGATACAAGATAAAAACAGAAGAAAACAAGAGATTCCTGAGAAAAGGAGTTTCCTGATGAGTTCTGAGAACATCTTTCCACACACGTTGTCATGCTCATGTGAGCACAGTAAGATGTTTGTAGTAAATAAAGACAAACTGTACAAAGAGTGCCGCGGTCAAATTTGTACAAATACAGTGACAGTAACAACTGTGAATGTTCTTTAAATGGTTTGAGATGAATTATTTAGGAATTAGATCAATCAAAAACAAACTGGAGAAAGCGCATTGGTACTGTATACCCGTCATACCCATCATTTCATGTCTGCCTCTGTCCCTATTAAATTAACAATAAAGGCAAAAAAATTTAAATAATTTAATAATTAAAGTAAAACTTTATAAAAGAGCAGAGTTTAGTTAGAAAATAATTAAAAACCTAATAAAAATATGTTTAAAAAAAAGAAAAGAAAAAGAAAATAATAAATAATCTTACCAGCAGCCTGTCTGGATGTGTGTGAGTGAAGTGTGTGAGTTAGTTAAAACGAAAGCACATTTTAGTTGTAGCACCACTCCCTATGCAGACACAATAACAACAATTAATTCAATTATAGGGCTTCAGGGCTCAGGGAAATGTCAGTATCATCAGAAACAGAGAAACAATCTTTTTTTAATCCATCCATTCTACCTTGTCTATAACAGCTTGTAATTTTATGAAGAAAAAATATGATGAAAAATATTGACAACTAATTAAACCTTTGAAACCATGATAACTGCAAACAGGATGGGTCAAGCCTCAAAATGCTTAAAAGACAAAAAAAAATTTACAATACAGAACAGAAACTAGACTAAAACTTTAAAAAGAGTGGAGGGTGTTACAGCATTAGTTGCATTTGTGTGTAGTGTTCAGATATCCATTTACTTTTGGCCATGCAGTGCATGTTTTAAGGGATAGCCAGCAAATTTCTTCTCTGAATACTTTAACATGCTATCCTCTTTTCAACCCCCAAATGTATTTTATTTACTAGAAACACACACTCAAATAATTATTTTAAGTGTTGTAACAAGTAATTCATTTTTAAGAAAACTTTTTATTAAAACACGAGTCCCTTCTATGATATCCTTCACCTTTCTATGCAATTTTTCCACAGCTGACACTTTTTTTTTACTGAAAGTGATTGAAAGCTGTACGATCAGGAAGTCAGGTAGTCTATTCAAACTACTTTCCTGGATATAGACAGGAGGAGTTTCCCAAAAGGAACTGTCCTCTGCCCACATTCCACAGATACATTCCACATTTTCGATGCCATGTTAACAATAAACAGGCTACATACACGCACAAACAAGACTAGAGTCACGCTCAGACTGATAGTAGCTCTGTGTGAAAACCAATGCAGAGGTCTCAGGCAAAAAAAAAAAAAAAATGCAGTGTCATATGCAAAAAAAATTAAACTTTTTTATACATGACCCCACGTTTTGTTTCTTTTTTTAAAAATCAAATACATTTTCACACCAAGACACGAACAAACAGATTCATACAGAAAAATTTAATTTGCATTTAAAAACAGCAAATGAAAGAAAGTGTTGCGTAACAATGAAGGTGAATGAATTAAGGATCTTTTAATAACTCTGAAGGTGGCACGGTGGTGCTGTGGTTAGCTGTTACCTCACAGGAAGGAGGTTTCTTGTTCGAACCTCGGCTGGGGCCTTTCTGTGTGGAGTTTGTATGTTCTCTTCGTGTCTGCGTGGGTTCTCTCCGGGTACTCCGGACATGCAGAGTAATTGGTGACTCTGTAGGTATGAATGTGAGTGTGAATGGTTGTTTGTCTCTGTGTGCTCTGTGATGAGTTGGTGACTTGTCCAGGGTGTACCACACCTCTTGCTCAATGTCAGCTAGGATAAGCATTATATAATAACAATTAAGAAATTATTTCTGACACGTTATAATGTAGTTGTATGTATGTAGTTCATCATATCAGCTTCCAAGGTGATGATGGAGTATTTTTACAGTGTGGTATTTATACTTTTAACTACCTGCCTTTGAACTATTGCATATTCATGCTCTACTTAGGATGACAACTTTGGTAATTCCTTAATGTTTCATGATTTTTTTTTTTTTTAACGTTAGCGTCATCAGACACCAAACCATCGACTTCTACTGAATTATGACAAGCTTCAACAAATCTTGGTGAAAGAATTGGTGAAAAATGTTGATCATTGTTTCACAAAGCCCAAGTTGATGTCCTCAAATGTCTTGTTTTGTCCACAAACCAAAGATGATATTCACATCTGAGAAGCTGAAATCAGAGAATGATTGATCTGTTATCAAAATAATTGATGATTGATTTAATGGTTGGCAACTAATTGATTGATTGATGGACTAATTGTTGCAGTTCTGCTGATCATAAGAGAGGTTACATGGACAGCAATCATGGCCTTCATGCCTGTCATGTCATGCCCCTTCTCTCTCTCTCTCCACTATCCTGTCTATCTACAGCTGTACTATCAAATAAAGGCAAAAAAAGCCCCCCAAAATTATAAAAGAAATCAATCAAAATAAACACGAACAATATTTTGAAATTAAAAAGGTGTGAATTTATTGAAATGAACAAAATAAAATGTATTTTGGATAAAGAAATCACATTTCTGTTCTTTTTGAAGAAGAAAACTGAAAACAGGTGTTTTGGATTATTGTATATAGAAGTACACAAACACAGTACCAGGAAGAAAGTCAGCAGCCTTTTGGAATCATTTGTGTCTGCAGTTCCTTCATACATGCAGACAGATTTAAATACACATCCAGACTATGAACCACACTGAGTCTGTCAGCAGCGGGGCTTCTCGTCCTCGGTGCAGGTCTTGGTGATGAAGAGTCTTTTGAGGAAGAGGAGCTGCAGGTAGCCAGAGGTGATGATGAGGAGGCTGAGAGCCGTCGACCACCAGGTGATGTACTGCGAGTTGGACTGCAGCAGGTAGTAGTCGGCGCTCTTCCTCATGCGGCCAAAGCTGTAGTAGCGAAACATGTGGAAGACGTAGTTCTCCACTTTGTGACTCGCTTCCTGCAACAGCAAAACACGGACGAATACAGATGAATTCTGTCTCTATATACTACTATTATAACTACTGCTAAACTATTACATTATGAACTATAGTACAAACATTAAAATATTTATCAATATATACTACTATAGTACTATTGTAACAACTACCATACTACTACTACCTGCTACTAAAGCCACTGTCATTACTAAAGTCAGTAACTACTGTGTGTGTGTGTGTGTGTGTGTGTGTGTGTACCTCTATGATGCTCAGTGTGTTGTTCAGGTCTTTGCTGACTTCCTCTTTCTTCTTCTTCTCTTCCTCCTTGTTTTTGGTCGGATCTTGGAAGCTATCGTAGTAAACGCCGAAGCTGAGGAAGACCTGCATGGTGCCAAAGTGGTTGTGGAAGTTGCTGAAACACATCTGATAGAAACCTGGACAGATGCACAACAAGTGAGAAAGACTAAACACACAGTATTTAACAGCATATTTATATTTAAATACAAATTCAAGTTGCTGAGCCACTTCTGCGCCACCACATCTCAGAGGGAAATATTGCCATTTTTACTGCAGTACAGTTTATCTGACAACTTTAGTTACTTTCAAAATCAAGGTATTTACACAAAACATATGAAAAGTTTGGAAAATATGATGTTTTGTTATAAATTGAACCACCCAACAGTTTATTCAAGTACAGCTAAAACAAACCAGGAACAGAACATTAAGAATAATTAAGAATGATTGACTTGTGACTGCACTATTCAGCAGATAAATCCATCATAAAAATGTGTTCAGACAGACAGACAGACAGACAGACAGACAGACTACCTGTTTCCTCGGCCTCAAAGTTGATCTGACCATTCGCATCATCAACAGTCCCCACTACCAGACTGCTGGGAGCATTGACACTGACAGACAGGTGTCTGTCATGGCCAACTCCTGTCACCCACTGGACCTACAGATGGACATACATAGATAAATGATAACGTACATGAAGCATGTGATCCAGATAATGTGATACTACACTGTATACTATACATAGTATACTGTTTGCAGAAAAGAAGCCTTAGATCTCAACTCATGAAAAATGGGAGCAAAAACAAACATTTTGCATTTTGTTGAAAATAACCCACCATATGTGAAACCTAAAGGTCCAGTGTGTAAGATTTAGGAGTAACTATTGGCAGGAATTGCATAAAATATTTATTAGTATGTTTTCATTAGTGTATGATCACCTGATAATAAGGATCAATGTGTTTTCGTTGTCTCAAAATGAGCCCTTTAGATCTACAGTGAGGGCGTGTCCTCTTCCACAGAGTCCACAATGTTGAACCGCCATTTTTCTACAGTAGCCCAGAACAGACAAACTAAACACTGGCTGTAGATATGATCTTTTGTGTTTTTCCTACATGGTAAGGTGTGGGAGAGTATTCATTTGGTTGCAATTTGCAACTTCACTGCTAGGTGGCACTAAATCCTACACACTGGAAAAATAATTGGGTCATATATAAATGTTCTTCAGCTGGAACAGTTTGGGTCACATGAGAGTTTTTTTGTATTGTTGTTTTGTCTGTGCTCTTCTGATTGACTTAAAGTGGGAAAATATTTTGTGATAAACATTTAATGCTAGAGAAAAATATTCAATATTTGAAATCACATTTTCAGAGGCTTTAGAAATAAAAGTAAATATTAAAATCTATTCATGTTTAGGTAAATATGTTGAGGCCTCAGCGTTTTCCTCTTACCATGAAGTTCAAGTAGAATTTCTCTCCACGGTGAGCGAAGTGCCAGAAGCACTCCAACCCTGAAGCAGGGAGCACCACAGAGAAGTCGTACTGGTCGGCGCCCCAAAATAGTTCCTGGTCTGTTATATCAGGATGGGGGTCTGTCATGGGCCCGCCATGAACAGGACCCCAAAACACAAGAACAAGAAATAAGCAGGGAATGTTAAACATGTCTGAACAAGTGGAGACCTCTCCTCTAAATAATGAAAGGTGTAGGTAGAGTCTGTGTGGCAGCGTGGAGAGATCAGAAATGATTAACTGGAGCCAAAATGTTGCCTGAGTCAGTGTGAAAACTGGGTTGTCTTCACAGCTGGAGTCACTGTGATAACTGTTCACCCTGTAGCAGGACTGAAGGAAGAAATAAAAGGTAAGCCACAAGCTCCCAAATACAGAACAATTCAGATTCATCTTGACCAGGAATCAGAGCTACATAAATCTGGAAATTGGGTTTTCCAAGACACCTTTTCTGAGAGAGATTCTGGCAGTTACAGTCTGGATTATTTTCACTTGAAACTACGTGTTGAAGAAGAAGCTGTTGGGAATTTTGATAATCATCTTGGTCTTGGTGGAGGGCTAAATCTAGACATCAGTGGGACTTCATCACTTCAATAACAATGCTAACATGCCAATATTTAACAAGCCTTTGTATCATAGTTTGGTGTATTAGCATGTTAACATTTGTTAATTAGTGCTAAACCCAAAGTTAGTTTTGCAGGGTCATAAAGTACAACCCTGAATCTGACGTTGTTTAGACATAAATGATATGAATAGCAATCCATCCAAAACTCCACATCCATGGAGCTAAGCATGGCTAACACTAGAAATACCAAGTGCTCCCTAGATGTTTTCAATTTATTACACCCCACAATGCAAAAGAAGTGTTGTATAGGACATCATAATACTGATATTGCAGCTAAAAGTTTGCCCTGAGGTCACAGGGTCGGAGATGCTTTGAAGAGGTAGAGGAACTTTATTCTCAAAGTGTCTGAAAAATGGACACAGATGAACATATAAAAGAAATCTCATAATACAAACGTACAACCACTCCAACTCCAGATACATTCTTTGAAAAGTCAGATTCTCTGATTTTAAGTTTAATTAGGTTTTAAGGATGTTTAAAGTGTTTTTCAAAATAAAATACTATACATAACAGAACAGAACAGAACCTTCAAAATCTGCAGGACTGCACTGATTTCACTCCCTTCACAGAACACCAAGAAGAAAGAAAGAACATTTAAAAAAGCTTTTCAATTCTTTTTAGGGCTTGAGTATATATATTTAAGACTTTGTACAGGACCTTCTGATGCAGATTTCAATAAGGAATACTAATAATTTAGTGACTAATCAATAGAGAGAAGGCGCAGTATGAAATAACCAGAGAAACACTGAAATCAGCTGTTCACTCTGTGAGACTCATCTTGTTGAGATGTGGTGAAGAAAAGCTGAAAAGAAAAACAGATTGTACTGGGGCTCGATACACAATACACAAGGTTCAATCTCACTGCACACACTTGACAGCTAAGTTTACATTTTCCAAAAAGTAAAAGTCACAAAGAAATGGCACTTTGAGATCAGAGAAGCATTCATATGAGATTTTTAAGAGAATTTGTCAAGCTGAGTAATTTTCTAAACTAAATTCACGAGTGGTCCAGAATCCTTTTTGTCTGCCAACCTCTGACAGCAAAACTTCAAGTTCATTTAACACTTATGTGACATTTTTGTGAATGAAATACAGAACATCAAGTTGCCTTTTATCACTTTGAGGTGGTATTCATCAAGTTACAGCAAGCAATTTACAACATGTTTGTGCAGTTCAGAAGGTTTGTGACTCACACTAACTCACACAAACAAAGGTCCAATATGTTGTGTATCTTGAGAAAACAACGTCCAAAAAAAAAAAGAGGAAAAAACAGGTTGATTGAACGATTAAAAAACATCGGAGTGTTGGATTTATTTATCGGGGGCTTTGAAACAGCCATTAAAAATATTGCTTGTAATTTTCTAACATGATTTCTTAGAGGTACCCTGTGGAGTTTTCACTTCAATTAGTGTTTTTATCAGAGGGTCCCAGTATGGTTTGTGGACATAAATGCACATGGGTGTCGAGACCTACGTTTCTGCCAATGGTGTCACACAGAGCTACAGAAACACAGCCAACTAAGGACAAGGAAAGTAAACGATAAAGGATTTAAAATATTTCAGTAACTGGCTGAGAGAAATGCACTTTTATTAAACCTCAAGGATCCACACATGGGAGAAGGAACACTGAATGTAGTCATTTTTGATTGTTTACAAGAAAACTCCACGGGGCTCCATTTAAAGAGATTCTCATTATTGTTATCATTTAATCAACAGAATCATTATAATCATTGTGTAATATTTCATTTCAGACTTTAGAGCTTCACGTTGATGCACACAGTGCAGATCAACTTCTACAAACACCAAAAACTTTACAGCAGAGGTTCCTGAACATCCGAGGAAACAAACTTTGTGATTACAACTCTGTGGTCAGTCAGTGCTCTAAGAAGATCCAGCATCTTAATGAGCAAATTTAAAAAAACACTTTCAGACTTCAAAGTCTGAATCTGAGAATTGGAGCCAGAGGCTGACTACATACATCCAGCAGCAGCAGCGGCATCCACTCAGTCTGATTGTGTTCGATCTGTATGACTTCCAGTAAGGATGATGCTCCCCTTCCTAAAGCAAGGTAAGAGGTCAAGTGTTAGAGATGAGACCAAGCATCTTGTTTCATGGCACTGCAGCAGAGTCTGAACCTGGTTTCTGCGGCTCTGAAACCTCCTCCTGGTAAAATGAAGGTAAACCCAGCTGGATTCTGATGGTGGTTTGTCATTCACTCCACTGAGCACAGTTTGACTGATGGCGTGTCAGACGGAGAACTCTGCTCCGCCCCTCCAGGTGCGCCTGGGGAGAAATGTTTGTAGCTTGAGTCCAGCGAAGGGACTGATCCACATCAGAGACGGCTGACCTCCAAACACAGACCTCAGTCCGGCCCAGCGAGTCTGACGCTCCCACGTTGGCTTCTCATTCTTCAGACGCTCGATCTCCTGAAACACACACACACACACACACACACGCACAAGCTTCATTACACACACAGACACACAGATACATAACCTTCAGAGAGAAAGAATGTGAGTTGATGTCCTCACCGTCTCGTCGTTGCAGATGGAGTGCACCTGAGTGCTGAACATAACAGCTGTGAAGGTGAGGAAGAGGAGGGCTTCCATGCAGAGGAAGATCATCAGCATCATCGTCACAGGAGGAGAGAAGTCACTGCACTCTGGTCGCAAAAGAACAACACATGTAGTTTAAATAGTTCATGTGAGTCTTTAGTGCTGCTCTCGTGCCTTTTTCCTCAGCTCTCTGTGCGTTTCAATGAGGGCGGTGTCAGAGGAGACTCAGGCATTGACATTTTTAATACTTGGTACAACAGACATTTCTTTAAACGTACTTGAAGTTTGATGTCCAGCCTTACATGAGAGAGATAACTGACAATACAAGTAAAGACAGAACAAACTTTAAGTCTCACCTCTCCACTGGACTCTGACGCAGGTGACGAACTGGTATCCACAGAGAGCCAGAGCGTGACCGGAAATCATAGCGATGTACATCTGTTGACAGGAGAAACTAAATCAGACCTCTGCTGGTGCTTCAACAGTCTGAGGACTCTAACAGGGTCTAGGGAAACTTTTTTTTTTTTAATCAGTTCCAGCCTGTTGAGATCAAATCATGGGAAACATTTGCCGATCCGATCACTCAGATCACTTTTTGTTTCTGGGACACATTTGACCACATATCTTTTGGAGTGTAAACACTAAGGCTGCATTAAAGGTCCGCCCACTCAACTGACGTCCTGTAAGAACATACAAAAAACTGATTTCCATTTGGTTCACTGTGATGCAAATGATGCGTTTGGGCTCTTTTACTTTGCAAAATAAGCTGCAGATGTTTGTGAACACACTGTCTGCTTCAACTGATTTCACCACTGAACTAGTAACCGCAACATCTCCAGACTCCAGAAAATGATGCATGATGGTGCGTTATGAGAGTTGTTGAGTGAGGAGAAATGAAATACACTTTGTGAAACAGCTATGGCAAACTCTATATCATTCAGCTGTTTTTTTCTTTGTAAAAAAAACAAACAAAAACATTGTCTGTCACTGCATCATCAACAGCTACCGGCAGCTGTCTGAAGTGCGTCTTACCTGCCAACATTTACCAGCTAGCTGTTTGAACACACTGTGTTAACATTATTTACATAAGAGCATTTGTTCTTTGTAAACTGAAATGGTGTACATGTTTATTTGCATACGCGGAGAATTGAGATCTAATCACAAGTGGTCACTGGAGACGCTTTCTAATGTGAACTGACATATTACCCACCCAGGATGCATGTTAGTACACAGGAAAAAGCTCATCTGTGAGCATGCAAACTGACTCTTGTTACTGTCCGGGTTGGTGTGGGTTTTAAAAATCCTTTGACCTGCTCATCACTATACCTCTGTTTTCGCTGACTTACTGGGGGAAATAATCGATTTTAAACATTTTTATAAATATTTTATTTTCAAAGTTGTATTTTTAGCTCATTGCCTTGCGTCATAGATTTGCTTAATGAAACAAACACTGTACACGTACAGTCACATAACCTTACTAAATATTAATGAATCCATTAGCAAAATAGTTGCAATAGTTGCATAATCTCACAACACAAAACAACAAAATGTCTCTCTGAAGTTATTCTATATCTATATCTACATTGTCAACAAATCCCATGTGTAGACTCAAACCAACAACACACTGTGCGTCATTCAATACTGTCTTCCAGTAGTCAACTATGGAGCTTTGTGGCTCAGAGGAAGAAGATTCATTCAGTGTTTCGTTTGGGTCTTTTCATGAGATTTGCTACCAAGAAGAAAAATATACAATATCAACAGACGTATGCTTTTAAAATCTCTTCATCGAATATGAAATATGAGGGATATACTAAATGTTTGACTCAAGCAAAAACTGATCAGTAAAAGTAACTTGTGGTACAAAGCCTTAAGCTCTAAAGACTTTTCTAACTATCAATAGGCGGCTACATCAGCAGTGAACACAGTCTACTCTATTCACACACAGATTTGTCACCATTGACAAAGACACAGACTGGCTGGCTTCCAAGAGTCGGGATTGAACATAAGAAAAGAAAAATATGGCAGTCATTATTAACAACAAACCCACCTGTATATACAATTTAAATTCTCTACTAATTTTTCTACTGTCAATTCTCTTGTCTAAAATAGGTAGTATGTCTCTGGTTGTCCTGTGTGATAAATATGTGGACATGACAGTAACTGAACTTACAGTGAAGAGGACGAAGAAGCGCTGGTTCTTCTCTCCGACACAGTTGTTGACCCAGGGACAGTGGTGATCCATCTTGCGGATACAACGCTTGCAGATACTGTAGAAGAAGAAAGAAAGTATTACTTATTATCTCTTAATACCTTCAAAACAGTCACCTCAGCTGCCTTATTGATAGATTTAACAGATGAATAACAGCTTCATGACAAAACAACAACATGAAACTCCCTCTAGGTTGTATGAAGCATTCTGACCTGCAGTGGTGAGCCCGCTCTGGTTTGATGCTGCAGCATTTTGGACATTTGTAGATGACTTCGCCCGGCTTCAGCTGCAGACTCTCCATGTACTTTTTAGTGGCGTTTCCTTTAGGAACGGCTCCCTGAGGAGCGGACAGAGGAGAGACACAAACAATTAAAAGAGAGAATGGGAAAAATCTTCAGGCTTAGTTGCAACTTAGAGCCTCTATTTTTCCCCATCAAACCAAAATCAGTCCACTGGTGTTGCTCTAAAACCCTCAGCTTCCTCACCGGGTCAGTCAGCATGGTGCGGAGGTGGGAGGCCAGCGCCAGCACAGCCAGACTGTTGAAGACCACCCCGTTGACGACGGCGTACCAGAAGCTCCTGGAAGGCAGCAGCATGACGAAGGTGACCACAAAGTCAGCAAAGAAGACCAGGAACCAGGTGATGAAAGCACACACCATGCCGCAGCAGTCCTGGATGAACCAGAGTTGCTTAGCCTCGCTATGGAAACTCTCCACCGCCTCTTCCTCCCCGTCCAGCAGGGGGCGCTGCTGCTCCACATCTCTCAGCCTGTGGCCTGAGGACATTCTGCTCTGATAGAAAGAACCAGGGAGGGAAGGAAGAGGTGTCATGATACTGATACAGGTTTTCAAAGATATTTATAACTTTGGATTTCAGCTGCCAGTAGCAAATATGTTATGCCAAAGATAGTGAGCAGTTGTGTTGGAGTTGGAATTAATGAGGCCTTGGGACTCGCTGTGACGCTTTGGTGACTCCTAGTGACTCACAAACTGTTGGTACGGTCACATTTGCCAATACTGATCTTCAACATTAGTCCAGTGATGAAATAAATCCACGTCATGACCATTTTAAGTACTTTAGTAGTAGTTGTACTGATTCATAATACTAATCTGGTTTATGTGCCTCTTTTTCAAGTTTTTGATATTTAGTTGGGGTAATCCATCACATGGCCTACAAATTCTCTGCAGACACGATCACTGACATTTGTTCTGGAATGTGATTTGAACGAGCACATGCAGATTTCATTAGGCATTAAGTGACACCTAAAAAAACACTAAAGAGTTGATACTCTTTATGTATGTATGATACATGCTTTCAATAAAATTCCCACTTTATCCATTGATTTAAATTAAATGTTTAAACCTTTCCTTGTCAAAAAATATTGTCATAGCGTTTGACACATGAAAGTCCAGCCTGAATCAGTGAACATGAAGTCAGGCTTATGAATGAAAACTTACTTCAAGGTGCCTCTAACTTCACAGCATCATCTCGTCTCCTCCCGCTGTTCTTCCTCTGGGCCA
This sequence comes from Argyrosomus regius, assembly GCA_946959425.1. Taxonomy (NCBI): domain Eukaryota; kingdom Metazoa; phylum Chordata; class Actinopteri; family Sciaenidae; genus Argyrosomus; species Argyrosomus regius. The sequence continues at coordinate 21,562,454 of OX336886.1, forward strand.
CATCTCTGTCTGCACAGCAGAGACAACAGTTCATGTGGTCAAAGTCTGTGATGACAGGAAAAGATCAGCTCTCTTCTGCCTTTATAAATGTGGTTTGACTTACAAACTGGGAGAACACACATGTTAAAGCTAACGTTGGCAACTGCCCAAAAAAAAAGCATAAATACTCAACACCTGCTGGGTTAACTCGGTTCACTCCTCATGAGAATAAAGGCTGCCAACAGCTGTAGCTCACACTGATGTCGTCATATCTGTGTGGTGGTGTCAAAATCATACCAGACAATATTTAGCTAGCCTAGCCTGACACGTTAGCATAACAAAGCTAGCAGCCACCTAACCTACTTCTAGCTTTCTAGCAACATTTAGGTAACGTTACCGGTAAATTGTCTAACTTCAGCAAAGCAGGCACGGTTACAAACGTGCTAAAAGTACAGTAACATGACAACATTCAACAGCTAGATGTATGAGAGTTATAGTCAGCCTACGCTAGCTGTCAGCTAACAGCTACCTCGTCTAACACAGCTGTCACAGCTTCAGATACAAACTCTTCTTTTTTTCTGGCAGGTAAACCGACACAACACTCATAATTAAAGCGACCAAGTGTTTCGTTTAGTGGGTGATTATTCCCACCTGATTATCTGAGAACATCATGTGGATTAAACAGCGACATGACACTGAGCAGAGGTTTAGCATCACACAGCGCTAAGCTTTATACAGCGTTATGACACCGCTTTTTTAAATTATTATTATTATTCTAACATGCATGACTCACCTTTTCAAATCAAACCACAGTTTAGTTTCTTGTCATAAATTCATCTGATGTTTTGGACCCGTTTTAATATCCACCGTGTGAGACGAACCCGGAAGTTCTCGGAGCAACGCTCAGAGGAGCAGCTGTGCGCTGATTGGTGGGCGGACATCAACCAGACTGACGTCACACTAACCGTCAGTATAAAAACAACTCTGTTACCTGTAGAAAGACTTTAAACTTACACCTGTGTGTATCTTTAATATTTGTCAAACATATTACTTTATCCCTTTATCTATCACTGAGTAAACTGACGACCCCTGACATAGCTTATGGATATTTTATATGATATATATATCATATATATATCATAATATATCATATATTATATATACATAATATATAATACTGACTATACTTAAGAGTTATTTCTCTTTAATATATATATAGATAGATATAAATTCAGTCTTTTCTTCTTATTGTTTAGCAGAGTGAAGCTCTGTAAATATAGCTTGAGTTCAGGTCTTTATAGACCTTTTTCACAGCAGCCACATGAAATGAAATAGTAAACACGTGTTACCAATAATACTATTTAAGGTTCTGTTCCATTTATTGCAGCAGAGCCTTTCCAGTGAGCCAGCATGCAGCACACCAGCACCCTGACTCTGTTTGACCTGAATGGAACAGGACCTTAATTAGTTTCATTGGTAACACCTGTATTTACCTACTATTTCATGTCAAAATGGCTTCTGTGAAAAAAAAGTCTGTTGTGCCCTTATCCTGTCACACCTACCTGTATATCCCAGATAATTATCCAAACTTTAAAAATAACACTGTAAGCTGTATATAGTTTTCTTACAGCCCTTCAAATCAAGAAGGCCTTTTCAGTCTCAGTGATGGGAAACAGTAGCTACTTGCAGATGTTATCCAAAAGTTGTTACTTATTTATTATGACTAACAGACATGTGGTCTGATTACATCAACAGGGCCAGTCTGTTTTGATTTTATGTTTTTTTTTTTAGCTTATTCAGTGAAAAAATATCGCTGATGAAAACATAATTAGTCTCAATGACAGGTTTATTATTGATTATTTGGGTGTGAATTAAATAAGGCACATTCACAACAAATTTAAACATCCGAACCTGAAATTAAAAACAGTGGTACAAAAATAATTAAGACTTGACTTCTGGGTTTGACATCCTTTCTGTTTAAACACTGTAAAACACAAAGACGCCGCTTTGCTGAAGAATTGGCGTATGTGTGCGTGACGGACGGCACAAAAACAAACAGGGTGGAAACAAACGGCTGGTTAGGGGTGAAAAAACTGACAGAAAAACAAAGAACGGAGGGTCAAAGGAGGTCACTGAAACTGTCTGTTGTTTCACACACAGTAAGTGAACTCTGTGATAGTGTAAACAGTAACACTGATGGTGACTACAGTAGTAGTTCTACAGTACTGCAGCAGTTTCATTGTGTTCTAATGTATTAAATACCAGTAAATATCTTCTAATGTTAAAGGACTAAACAGCTGGGTTTGCTCCATGTTTGACATCACTGCTGATCAATTTCAAAATATTTTATTGGTCCTGAAGGCAGCCAACGGTTTCACTTCAGTTTGCTGCAAAAATCAACTTACAACGACTTGAAACTTTCTTGAAATCAGTACAACAATATTTAATTATATAACAAATATTTGCTAGTATCAATCTACATTATATTGTAAGCACAGATCCTTTTCAAGACACTCCCTGTTGTTACAAGCCAGCTGCATAAAAGCAACAAATTTAAAACACATTCATGTTGTTGGAGTGTTCTTGAATGCATCATAAAGGTCATTTTTGAGTACAGTATACCTATAGCGTCGTATAGTATTTGAGTTTTACTGCCCTGATGTTTTCAACTGATCCTTGAGTATTCTTTGAAAATGTCTTATTGATTTCATAATGAGTCCATGTTAATTATATTTTGTAATCTGTATGTTGCATGTATTTAAATGAATATACAAACTTGATAATGTAACTCAACAGATGTTGAACTGTGATGGATCATCTATCAGCAGCAAGGTTCAAGTCTCTGCAAGTTCATTTTCACAGAAATAAAGTGAAATCAGTGGTTGAAAGGAAGTTGTTGTAATAATTTTGTAATTGATGGGCAAAACATTTAAAACCAGCTGTTTTATCCTTTAAACTGGTCTAAATCTGTGGAGAAAACACATCCAGGAGAAGCTGAACCTCTCTGAATACACAACACACTACCATCAACGGGAGTCATACAAAAATAAAATAATCCTATTAAAAACACAAGTGGAGTAGTACGATATTAAACAAGGAAAAAGAGCAAATCAAGCCAACTGTAAATTAATTTTTAACAGTGAAAACAATGTCTAATATTCAAGTAAAATGAAAAAAAAAAGACTTCTTCAAATGAAGTCTGGTGCTCAGATCAGAGCTACAGTCTAGTGGCCTAAAACACAACTAAATAACAACATTCATACGGTATGAAATTAAAATAACATCAGTTTGCATCCCTTTTTCTTTTTTGTAAAAGCTAGAAGAAGAAAGTGCTTCAAACTCAGGTGAAAAGAGGAGGAGATATAGGAGCCACCTTCAGACAGGAGGAATTTAACTGAAAGTCTGTTAATGTTACATCTGACCTGTCAAAGTCACAATTAAATGATATTTTAGTAGACTTTGCAATGAAACAGGATGCAACATAATGCTGGTAATAATCATTCAACCAAAATGTTCACCCAAATTTCAACATCCATTCCTTTTCTTTCTGATTTCTTACTTTTTTAAGATTTTAGTTCTGTTTTTAGATGTTTGAGGACTTTTGGGACAATGTATCTATTGAGCTAACTGCAGCACATTTACACTTATGTTTTCAAAAAGGTTAAAATGTTTTATGCTCTGTTCCCTTTAAATTAACAAACACAAGTGTAAATGAACAGGATGTCAGGTAGTGAAGGGAAAGGCAGTTTGATTTAAAGCCGTACTATGTGCAACACTGTTTTTCTGTACTTGATCCACAAGTAAGCCTTTCTAAGTCCCGCTAGCTTGTCTGAATTTTGTAGACAGTTCAAAGATAAGAGTGAAATCACGTGTAACTAGCTAACTAACAATTGTTCTAGATTAGTTAGCTAATGTTAGCAAAAATGCTAGCTAACATTAACTAACTTAAGATGTGACTATACATTTGTCGCTCTTACTATCTTCAAAATTTGCTCGTCTTTTAAACATCAATGAGTTAGCACATAGCATGTTTAAGTACAGAAAAGAGGAAAGTTAACCAAAGCTTGCTCAACGGTGATTGGAGCACAGAACAAAAAGGGGCGGGGATCTAAGGACTAAATGTATGCCATTTCACAGGAAATTAAAGTTACGGGATTCCAAAATAAGACAACATAAGATAATGAAAATGTATTTTGCTGTTTTTTTTGTATGTCAGCTGAAGATGAAGATGCTGTTGTGAGCTCCAAAAACTGTCAGCTGAGTTTCACAACGTGAACAGCAATCAGCAGGGACTTTGTGGGTGAATATGGGGTGACACAAAATTGAGATGTGTAATGCAGAAAACTACATTTTAGCACTTCATTGTGATTTTAAAGGGACAGCACACCTAAATTACAAACACATTTTCTCACTTATTTCTCCAGGTGAGTCTATGATAAATTCAGTGTTTGCAATGGAGGTGTTCTTTAATTTGCCTCCAAACCAATACAATAGAGATGAACAGATTCCCTAAATCAAACCTGTCTTCATGATTAGATACCACCAGGGATAAGTGAGAAAATATATTGTTTTGTAAGTCGGGTGAACCGACCCTTTGAATTTCTGCAGAATTAAAACAGTCGAAAGAACTTCAACAAGCAGCTGGTAGACGTCACTCTGTCAGCACGAGTCAGCTTGGCTTCATCAGGGAGTTACCCTCATATCTGTTTGGAAACTGTGTGCTTTTCTTTTTTCCTTTTGGCAAACATTTCAGTTTTTGGTGTTGTGCAATGTTTCATGTCGAGGAAAAGGGAAACCAGAAGTTTAAATCAGGTCAGTGCTCCTCTATAACATCACCATTTCAGTTGCAGCCTCCGTGATTCAACTCTGTGCTCGTTTCTGGCGTTTGGTTGGTGTCTGTCTGATCATCTTCATCAGTCTGGGTTGTTGGGTGGACGTCAGCAGGGCAGGTGGGACTGGACTCACCGTCCTTGCTTCCAGACTGCAAAGCCTCGTTTTCGGGGTGAGTCTGGTCGTCAGATGACTCTAGCTGTCCATTCAGAGGGCTGATGGGGTCAGACGGCTCGGCGGGGTCATGTGAAGCACAGTCATCTATAAACGTGTGTGTAGGAGGGGGTTCAGACACATTATCAGCGTGTGACAGTGCATTAGAGGGCGAGGATGGTGGGGTCTCACTGCCGGTGCTGCAGTCATCGGTGGAGTGTGTTTGACTGGTATCAGCCTGTGTATCGTCTACATCTGTGGGCATCTGAACACCTGCTGAAGGAGGGCTGTCGCTCGGAGTGTGTGTCTGATTACTCTCTGGTGGAGTTTGTTCAGTCGTGTTTGGAGTGTGTGAGGGCTCAGGCTGCTCTGGTGTTTGTTCTCCAGAGTCAAGGGTGTGACAGCGACCCAGGGGCCGCTCTCTCAGCCGGGGGCCGGCGTTGAGGCTTGCTGAGGGGCTGCTGACCTCCACTGTCTCACCTCGCCTCAACCTCCTCCTGTCAGGATTCACCTAAAAGGAAAAATCAAGATTGAATGTAAAGTTTGTCTTGAGGGTGGCAGAACAGGAACAGTCATGTTTCCTCTGTACGGTGGGCAGCTTAGGACATCTCAGCTTGTCAGGCTCAGCTCTACTTTTATCGCCCTTGTGTTACATGTTCAGTTATCTAATGATTTCTAATCGAGTCATTTAGTTTAGTTTAATATCAAAATCCTTCTCTTTTCTCCTATTAAAACATGACAGTAATTTTTATCTTATCTTGAAGAATATTACCCAAAGAAACAAGCTAATACTGCCCATCATATAAAACCATATTTGACTGTTAGCTTATGTGTAATCAGCCATATCATGCTTCAGAGGAGTTTGGATATCAGAGGGGAAAAAAACTGTTGAAGCACACACAAGAGACGAATAAAAGAAAAACTGTCAGGATCGAGGCAACAGAGGGTTAGATATCTTGACTTTTAGTGCCTTGTCTGAGTCAAGCTTTACAATAATGCAACCAATAGCAGACCCTTCCCTACTGTACATGATAAATACAGCGGACTATCATCTGAGTTGCTGGTCTGACCATCGGGAGCATGATCAAACCAACGTTTGGGGGTTCAGTGTCTAGCCCAGGAAGCTTCGATGTGGGGACCTAAAGTTGATTTTAGAGGCATCCTTTCATGAACTGCAATGTTAGACCAATGGACACTATAGGCAAAGTCAGGGATCATCAGAGTCATTGAGATTCATCCTCTGAGGATAATGCATATCTAAACCAAATTTCATGACAATCCATCCAGTAGTTGTTGAGATATTTCACTCTAGACCAACACCAGCGTTTAAACAGACAGGGAAATGTGAACACTGTACCTGGGTTGGGGATAAAGACCTGGGGGGAGGACCAGAGGAGCCTTTCTTCATCTGTTGAATCCTGAATCCAAACACAGTTAATATACTTTATTAAACAGAATCTCTTATTTTGGGTTGTTTGAGAGCTGGAGTTTGATGAGACGTCACCTGCTGATGGCCAGCTTCTGTCTCCTCCCGTTGGTGTGATCTTGCAGCCTCAGGCGCTGGACGAACGAATGAGCTGCAGCAACAACAAGAGAAATTAAATAATGACTGACATGATTTCACTGTACTTCTGTCTTCTGAGTTTTGCTAAAAAACTAATTCTGATAGTCGTTACCCAGAGCGCCTTTGGGCACAGAGAGGAGTTTGATTGGTTCATCGTCAGGAGAAAGTCCAGACGCTTTCTGCAGAGCTCTCAGGATCTCAGTGTTCTGCAGAAGAAAAAGTGAAAGAGTTACTGTACTGTACTCTATGTTCTGCACCTCTGTCTCGACACACTTAGATGCCACAAACTCAGTGGCCTTCATTGTCCCCGCATTGTGAGTATAAACCCACCTTGCCGCCCAGTTCGTAGGCGCAGTCCAGCGGCGTCCTCTGCCTCTTGTTCCTGAGGCCAGGCAAGGCTCCACCCCTCAGCAGCAGCTCCACCAGCGCCTGGTGTCCGCCCCGCACCGCCTCATGTAGGGCCGTGTTCCCCTGAAGGTTCGCTACGTTCACCAAGGCATTACTCTGCACGGACACACATCTCATCAATTTCTCATGACAGCGGCGACCATGTATTTTTGCTGATGAAGAAAATGATCCTTTATCTTAAGATAAAGTAAATGTCACAGGACAGCAAAACATGATGATCTTATAGACCATGATGCATTGCTGTAGATTAAACTAGCCAGCAGTATACAACGTAGTTCAAATGAGCTCAAAATGCTGAGCTGTGCTTTTTGCTGTTAGACTAGTGAGTAACATAGATGAGTCCATGCATGAAAGGGGCTCAAGTATTTACCTGTAACAGGGTGGTGGCTGTCTCCAGGTTTCCACAGAGACAGGCATGTATTAGAGGTGTGTTGCCATAGTGATCTTTCTTGTTCAGTTTGGCGTTGCACTCAAGCAGAAACCTCACCACCTAAACACACCAAGGACACAAACACACACACAGATTCAATCTGGAGGAAGATGAACACAACAGGGGAACAGAGACCTGCTGCAGATTCACATGTTAATTATTTTAGCTGTGTTTTTTTTTTTAAGCGTCTACCAGAAACTGTTCAGTCAGATTGTTGTTCTCTCTCCAGCTACAACGTTTGCGTCCATTAGTTCCTGATGAAAACATAAATCTTTCATCTTTAACGCCTCACAGATATATACAGTAGTTTCAGCTGTGCACTGTAGTTTTTATCAAATACACAGGACTATTTTCAGCTGTCCACATTTGAAAGAAAGTATCTGTGGCGGCAGGACAGTGTGTGTAGAGTTAAGTCAAAATAAACTACAGTGTGTGGAACAATAGTGTGGCTCACTGATGTGTTTTTAATAGTTTTGGACAACAATGGAGCTGTATGGCACAGAGGAAGAAGAAAAATCAGGCTTTCAAACACACAGATTACTCCATTCAGTGCTGCTTTTGGTTGGTTTTCCTGCACTGTGTGTTTTTGCCAGAAGGCGGTGCCAGTGAACCTGGAAAAAACATGAACCACACTTCCTTATTTCAGAGAGATGTTGTGGTTGACCCACTTTGTTGTAACACCAACTGTAGAAAATGTATTTTTATCACTAGCCTGACACAAAAATATAACGCAGCACTGTCACCTCCACCAGCTGAGGCTGATTCTGCAGCCGCTGCAGGGACAGTTTTCATCAGGACTTAGTATTGGATTTGAAATTAACAATAAAAATAATTTTTAGTATCAACTTCTTTTAGTAGTAGTGAATAAAGACATTATAATGTAGAGAAAGTGACAAGACAATAAATACTGTGGGACAATATACATTTATCTCTGCCAGATTGTTGTATTGTACTATGTAGTTTATACTGAGGTGTTTTTACATTACTATTGCATAAATTAACCTTCATTTGCAATCATTAAATTACATTTCTGTCTATTTATTTCGTCTGTTGACAAATTTAAAGCACATTTATGTGCTTTAAAGTGCCTTTAAATGGAAGAAAAAAGTTGTGTCTGCAGCATGTACACCATTTTTTCACTTCACTAGAAGGACATCTAGCTGTTACCATCCATCCATGTGTCGCAAACTTTAACCACATTTCAAATAAATCTTCCAAAAAAACGGGAAGAAATTCTTGTTTCCTTCCTCTGCCACTGAATATTAGGAGCGCAAGTGGAAGCTCAACCGGCGTATGACATTTGTGTTTGTTTCATGTATTAATTTGAGGAAGGTTACATCATCCATGTGGAGCAATAATGGATTTATTATAGAGGGCTGGGAGACTGTCTGCGTGGAAACAGCTGATCAGTCCTGTGACCTAAATGTTTGCTATGTCAGAACAGAAAAGTGTTTCCATCTCCCATTAAGAGCTTTAAAAAAGCAATAACCATCTACTGTCTGATTTTTGTTGTGAGTTATAGAATTTGATCCAATTATAGGTTCAACAATCTTGCTTGCTTTTTTTTTTTGCAGTTTTAATGAAATGAAAGAAGGAAGCTGAGCTCTTCTGCTGGTGAAATCAGTAAATGAACTATTTGTGTCTGTATGGTGACAGCTTCCTTCCTATTTTGGAACTGCTCTCCACCTACCTGGACGTGGCTGTTCTGGGTGGCCAGGTGAAGCGGTGTAGCACTCTGGTTGGTGCGAGCGTTGACGATGGCTCCGTGGCGGATCAGCAAGGCAGCCAGCGCAGAGTGGCCGTGTAGGGCGGCGACGTGGAGAGGTGTGAAACCGTCAATGTTACAGCTGTTGACGCCGAGAGCTCCGGCCTGCAGGACAGATAGCTACACACACAAACACACAGAGTCAGATGGATGAATTAATCTGCTGCCATCATAAACTGTCAACATGTTCATTTAGATCTCATTTCTGTCGGACCTTCTGAGTGGGAGCGCAGTTCGGACACTGACACAGCGGGTGGCAGAGCAGAGCCTCGGACCGAAGTTCTCCTTCATCCTCCTCTTCCTCATCCATCCACTCCAACAGGTAACGCACCTGAACACACACAAACACACACACATCGCACTGATGAAGGAGTCTACAGAACAGTTTGTTTAGATGGAGAACATGTGACTGTTTTTTGTGTTAAAGGACCGGTGTGAAGGATTAGTGGCATCTAGCAGTGTAAATGCTGATTACAACCCCCTCTCCTCACCCTCTCCTTCCTGGCTTAAATGAGAAACTATAACTAGAGCCAGTGTTTGCTCTTTTGCTCTGATCCATGGCATCTGTAGATATTAAAAGTCTCATTCTAAGGTAACAAAAACATAAACAATTCTTATTTTCAGGTGATTGTACAGTAATGAAAACATAGTTATGAATACTATATTCCATTTCTGCCATACAGTCTCACTGGGCTTTAATGTTTGTTCTCACCATCTCCACATCACCGTCTGCCACAGCACGCAGCAGCTTCTCCACCTGTCAATCAAACAAACACAGACGCACACTGTGTCGGTCACTATGGCAACAGCAGCAGCAGCTGACGGCAATGTACTGAGCTGCCTCTGCTTTAATATCAAAAATGCAGAAAAATTATGGAAGAGATTCCTATGGAGGTCAACACTCCTGTTTATATTATAGTGAATACTACTTCAGTTATTACTACTCATGTTACTACCAGACTAAAGTGTTGTTGTTTCTGTATTTCTCTTCAGTTTAAATTGATTTGGAGGTTGAGATGGTCTCTACAGGTATCAGTTTGGTCTGTTACCTCTCTGTGTCGGACCCGTTCTCCCTCTGGTTTGGCCTCGGAGCCCAGAGAGGAGGTGCTGGAGATGGATGAGCGACGGCTGCTGCAGTCTGAGGCCAGAGGGGAGCGACTGGGAGACTGAGGAGAGGAAGAGAGGAGGAGGGGGAGGAAAAAACACATAGATGAATACAAGTTTTTAACTTAAGCTTGACACTCAAAACCAGTAAGAGCTGCAAAAACCTTAAAACCTTTAAAAACTCTATTAACAGTAGAAGTACATGTACGTCAGTCTTTTTAATACACTGTTGGATTGGTGTGTCCTTGGACTCTTCATTTGACACAATGAAAGAGCTTTAAAAATCCTCATAACAAAGGTCACTTGTCCCCCTCAGCCCCACATCCTGTCTTTCAGTTATGTTTTACTTACAACCTTCGGGTCATCCTTTCAGTTGTGTCATTTTGGCACAGAAAAGATCTCACTGAGAGTGTTCAAATGCAAAGTACAGTATCTTCAATACTGAGGAACAGAGATCTGAATTAGAGCCTGTGTTAACACAATGTGTATTTCTATGGGAAACAACGCCACATTCAATTATTTTGGCACATTTTTCTGTAAAAATAAGTTATTTGTTTCAGTTTACAGGCCAATGTGTCTTATGTATCCACTTTCTGCTGAATTATTTAACAAAAGTCTCTTATTACGACCAGCGACAGAAGAAGATTTCAGATCATTCAAAATAAAATAAAATCACTTTTTTAAAACTTTATTATCCACAACTAAAAATTGTTGTGGTTGAGTAAAAAAAATGGTCAGGAATTTTTTACTCTTGCTTTTTACTCTTACTTAATATTCATGTAATCAACAGGTGCTAAAAACAGTTAATCCTCAATCTATTTATGCTCATGAGGATGCCGTGACCTCTGACCCTACAGGTTTGCGGGTTGCTTGAGGAGATTAGATGAGAGACTCACATTGACTCCGCTGCCACTGCGCTGACGTCCGTTCTGAGTCGACTGTAACAACATGAGGATCTACAAGAAGACAAAACACACACATGTATCAACAACATACAGTAATATATCCAGGCAGGTGGCTGCTGAAAGAAGATGTTTCAACATCTGTTTGGAGTAATTTAGTTGATCTGAGGTTTAACAAACTTTACTGCTCATGAAATGATGCAGCAAACAGCTGTGTTTTTGAACCATTCATTTTACCTCCACTTACTGTTTTGCTGTCACATTTTAGCTTTTACCTCATCATGGATGTATGCGCATGCTACATGCATAAGCGTAACTACAGCGATCTCATTTCAATTCAGTTCGTTTTCATTCAGAATTTTGTAATAGTGGATTTGAAAAATGTAATTAATTCTTTAAATTAAAAAAATCCTTTGCATACCACTCAAGGGAGGTTGTGTACCATTTCTATAATTTTCAGGTGATTAGACACTGATGAAAATATCCATTCATTTCCCATAACTGCTTATCCTTATCAGGATCGTGGGGGGCTAACAATGGGCAATAGATGGGGTACACCCTGAATAAGTTGCCAGTTCACTGATGAAAACATAATTTCTACTACTGCCATATTCTGTAAATAATCTGTAGAGGCCTCTAAATCTGACACAATGGACCTTTAAAGAAAACTTATCTTTAAACTTGCCCCACAAGCAGTAGTTCAGCTCACAATTTGTCCTTGAATCATAAACCAGTGGAGCAAGATGCTCAATAAATATTTAAAGCTTTAGGAAAAGCAAGAGTCAGAACCAGAGTAACAGAGGAAACTGCCACTGCTTTAACCCAAATTGTGCTTAGATTTAGCAAAGTTTGATAAAAATCCCTTAATGCTCAATTTCTGAGGAATTACAACACACTTACTGTATTTAGAAGGCTTTAATAGATATATAGAGATAGAGCAAGATGTGAGAACAGTTATAAACAGTTTAACTGAACTTGTCTCTTCTGTCTTAACAAGGTAATAAATGTTTTTATAATCTGTTTGAAGACACTGGTGGAATTCAAAGTTCATCATTTTGCATTTTAACCTGCAAAATTGCTTTAGAGTCAGAAAGCAGCTTCAGATAACACTCTGTTTCCACCTGACTCTTACCACAAGTCCAGGTACAGGTCCAGACTGATACATTTTGTCAGCCTAAGCACATTAAAATCATCTGTCCTGCTGAAATTTAAGACGGGCTTGTTGTTTGTAAGAACTCAAAATGTAGTGAGACAGCGTCCTGAAAAGTGAAACCAACACTGGCTCAACACTGAACAGTCTGAAAAGTTTAACAAATTCATCTGAGACCTCCAGAACATGATCTGACCTTGGAGTTCAGTGCACACTGCAGCGGCGAGTCTTTGCTCTTGTTCAGGATGTCGGTGCTCGCTCCGTTCTCCAGCAGCACCTGGATGATTCCCTCGTAGCCCCAGCGGGCCGCCATGTGCAGCGCCGTGTCGCCTTTATCGTTCTGCAGGTCCAGACGGCACGCTTGGACGTCGTAGTACACCAATGCCTTCACACACTGACACACAACAAACAGCATGAGCACCATCAAAGTCCAGAAAGATCATGCAGCTGATAATTATTTTCTTTATTGATTAATATTTAAATTAAATTAATTGATTAGATTATAAAAGTAAAAAATATGAACATCACAAGTCATAAGTTACAAAAAAACTCCAAAGTAATGATGCAAAAAAGAAAGAAACAAGGAAATCTGTAATTAGGAATTAGGAAATATTTGGAATTTGAAAAAATCAAATTAATTAAATTGTCTAATTAACCAATATATTTTCTATTTTTTGACTAATCCGGTGCTTTCAATTTCTTACTGGGTAGAAAATATTAAAAAATAAAAAAATATTTTTGTTTTTCAGATTCTTCTCTAAACGTTTTTATTGGCCTGTTTCATAAACAAAGCAACAAAGTTCGGAACCACCAAGCTAATTAATGAATAAAATTCAGGACTAGGGCTGAAAAAGTGGTTATAATAAAGACAAAGTGAGTGTTTGACTTACGTCCTCGTGTCCGTACATGCAGGCGAGGTGCAGCGGTGTGTTGCCGTTGTTGTCCTGAGCGTCTGTGTTAGCTTTGTAGTGCAGGAGCAGCAGCTAGAGGACAGAAAGCACATTAACGATTAAGTTCAATGAATTATATTAGTGTTATTTACTTTTATTACCTTTGTTTACCATTATTGCAATCTAAATCTCATTACACAACAGTCCGACCAAGTAATCTGATTAGACAAGGTGTTCAGTGAGTGCTGATATAGACTTTTAACTGCTTTACTGATGTGCCAATAACTTTTGTACAAAACCTCTTTTTTGGATTTTGGAGTGACAGCATGGTGTTAAATTAATCTTTAAATTGAGCCACTGTCCTTTAAGCTGTTTGGTAAAACAGAAAACATAAGAGCGTACACACAAATCTGTCACCAAAAACTAAATGAGGTTCAATTAGATGCCACAAGAAGACGCTATGTCCTCAGATATCTGATCTGAGATGAATGCACAACAACACATAGACTGCCCCAAGCCAAAAAACCAATGGTGGAGTTTCTGCGTGTTACGTGGAAGAATTACTAGGTTATTAGGTTACATATGAATTGTCACAGGTGAGATTCATGGACTAAACTCTGAGACAAATAGTGAATGAGAGTGAGCGAGCACCGGCCTTGATAAAGTCAGTTAATCTGAGAAATAAAAAGTTATTTCCTGATTGTTTCACAGTGGTTACGTTCAGCATCCCATGCCCATCTCCATTTAATTTTTTACTGTTCTTTCAATCTCTGATACATCAGAGCTGTCCTTCAGTAAAAGTGAGTCTATGCTAGCTAAGCAGCTAAACTTTAGCACTGATGTCTCATGTTTAGATCTCACCCTGGTGTGTGTCACATGCACGCACGCACACCTGCACGGCTGTAAACAATACCACTGGGTCTATAGCGTGACAATCTGCCAGTAAAAACGCACAAACATTTTTTTCTCTCCTCGGATCTACATTGATCTCATAAAGAGCTTCTGTGAACTCTAAATGATGGAAATCCGTCGTAGTGACAGAGAACGTTAATCCATGTTGTGTGATATTGCTTTAATTATAGTCTATTAGTCTAGAAATCACTTTTAAACCAGCAATAAATGATTTTTCGGCCACTTGGGGGCAGCAGAAACAAGTTGTGAACACAACCTATCATCACCTTTCCACTTGATTTAATGAACTTGTTATAACAGTTGCTTATTTACAGATCCAGCAGTTACAATGAGCTGAAATTCACTATAAAGCTCCCTAAAGACCTGGAGCTGCAGGTTTTCATGTTTTCGTGATTCTGTTGTTTTATGCATAAACACACAGACGAATGCTGCGCTGTATGTGTGTGTGTTTGAGTGTGTGTTTTCACCGTGACTCCCTGGTATCCCCGCTGACAGGCCAGGTGCAGCGGTGTCAGGGCGTGGTAGTCTGTGGCGTTGACCGGCGCTCCTTTACACACCAGCAGGTCAATGAGCTGAGACTGACCTGCCACACACACACACACACATTTCACATGTAAATGAGCATTCCCATCATCAAAGGATAAAGGATCATAATTTGCCCCTCTGCGTGTGAACACATGCTCACCACAGACTGCAGCGACGTGCAGCGGAGTGTAACCTCGGTCGTCTCTGGAGAACGGCGTGACGATGGATGGGTCGTTCAAACGGCTGCAAACAGTAACCCGACAACCAAAGTTACTTTAGAGTCTTAGAGCATCACTTAAAACTTGAAAGGCAGAAAACTGATCTCAGCTACAGTAATGAGTGATTCAGGAAATGAATAAATAAATGTGATGAAAAATGGTCTTCAATGAATAATCTGTCTTAAGCTGAGTCAAATGTTGTTCAAGTTTATAAAATGCTGTAAAATCACATGCTGGTCATAGTTTTCTCAGGATTGCGTCAAGTATTTAGATGTAAATTTGGCTCCTGTCCCTTGTGGGCCATCATATGTGATTCTTAACAGTTTACTGCCATGAGAAGTAAATAAACAAACTCTCTGTGGGTGAGTGTGTGTGTGTGTGTGTGTGTGTGTGTGTGGGTTTAAGTGGGAAGTGAAAGTGCAGACAGCTTTTTGTTCCTGATTCACGGACAAAATGAGACAAAAGGGAGATATGAGCTTGAGCAGAAAAGAAAGAGGAAGTGGAGGATTTCCCGAAACATTCCCTCGTTTCTGGTAAAACACCTAAACATTATTAACATGTGACTCTTCAAAAGCCGCTTCATTAATATATTTTATTTCTTCTATCTGTGTGTGTGTGTGTGTGTGTGTGTGTGTGTGTGTGTGCTGACCCGGACAGCTGGAGGTCACAGATGTCACAGGAACAGAGGGGATGACACATCTTGACGTCCTCGTTGTTCTCTCCTTCACTCAGCAGACGTTCCACCTCCACTTCGTTTCCATTTGCTATGTGCTACACATGACATGAATCAATAAGATCAATTAATTCATTCTAATTTCTTAATTATTTGTAGGACAATGAAAATTAATCTGCAACTATTATGATAATCAAAGAATCTATAAAGTCATTTTTTAAGCAAAAATGCCAAATATATGATGGTGCCAGCTTCCAAAATGTGAGAATTTGCTCCCTTTTCTTTCTTATATTATATTATTATAGCGAACTGAATATCCTTCGGTCCTTTGATGAAATCACCTGAAGTTGTGATGTGCATCATCACTGGTTTCTGATGTTTTATAGAACAAATGATAAATCAATTAATCAAAAAAATCCTCCCCTACATCGAGGCCATGAACATTCACCCTTAATTATTACTGTTTATGAGTTTGGTGATTCTGGGACGTCTGCAGAGTGGTTCAGTTTCTTGAGCTCACCTCAAACAGACAGTGGATGGGCGTGGCAGCACTCTGATACAGCAGACTCATCCTCTCTTTGAACAGTGCCTTGTCATTCAGCTCACCTGAGCCCTAAGGGGACAGAAACAAGTAAACATGGACGACCTTTAACACAATTAAAACGCTGCTTAGACTCGGACGACGGAATAAAAACTGCTATTCCCGAGCGAACGTGTGACTCACGGTGTCCTGCAGCTTCCCCAGGTTGATGTACTCCACTGCAGCCTCGAAGGTGCTCAGACAGTAGCTGAGTTCATCTTTACTGGAGTGGCTGAAGCAGAAGTTCCTGATGTAACTCAGGTTGGCCATCCTGAGGACAGACACAAAAATAACTTCATGAAAACATTCCAATGCAACGGGATGGGAATGGGAAATACAACACAATGATTGGAAAAGGACAAGTGCGCAGAGTCCTGGGCCACGTTTACACCTGACATTAACATGCATCTTAGATGATCCCCTCTCCTTTTCATACAAAAATCACACAATTCTGAGAGTTTTTAAATAAAAATGGTTAAAGCCAAGTCTTTATCATTTGTGCCTTCAGCTTTAAAAGTTCAACACATTGAGTTGTTTCTTTCCTTCTAAAAAAACATGTTGCTGCATTGATGTACTGGCTTGTCCAGTACAACAAATAAAGGCTACTTCTTTGACGACTGTAAAAAAAAAAAAAGCCCCCAGACTCCATTAAAAAGTCTCATCATTTTGTGAGTTGTTGAGTTAGGAGAAACCTAATAAACTTTGTGATTATTAATTATTTAGGCCTTCTTGTAAATTTGACAAATGTTATACATGAAGTTATTTCCTTCTTTGTGTAAAAAATATTGTGTCTGTTTGTCCCAGCATGTTGGCTACATGTTTATTTGCATATAGAGCCGGGAAGTGAGATTTGATCACAAGTGGTCCCTCCACATGACTGATGAAAGAGTGGAGTGACTCTACCGGGCATTTACACACTTTAGAAATGACAGCTCAGCTTCATTGTTTCCCTGAAAACCAGCCACAAAGGTCAAAGTTCACAGTAAACCCCTGTCCCTGCTCACCAGTTGGGTATTTCCGTCTTCACCAGCAGATAGAGGACGACAGACAGCAGGTCGTCCGCACACACAGCCTCTATACTGACTGCAGAGGAAGACAAACACTCAGTGAAACGACTCAAAGACAAGAAACACAGAAAAATAACACATGAAGTCCTGACACTGCCGGACACTCTCCCTCTGTCCAAACCAAATGACTAAATTGGCCGCTTGACAAACATTAATTAGGAGCGCACCGTACCGCTCTGCAGACTGACAGCAAGGTTGTTGTGGGCAAATAAACTGGGATTTCCAAAGCAAACTGGACAAACACATTAGAGGCTGACAGAGCAGGTATTGTCCAGTGTGCTGATCTGATTACAGACAGTGAGAGGAAGCTCAGAGATCATGTGGAGGTCAGTCTGCCTGTCCAGGGAGTTAACAGCTGACTTACACACTGACGGGACTAAATATTAGTCACATTTCCTCTTTGATGAGTTGAATCAAATGAAAAGCTCTTAGTCATTATAAATAAATGAGTACAGAAAGATAAAGAGAAGCACTTTCAGGCCTGTGGACATAAATAAAGAGTGACAAATCGTGGTAGAGATGACGCTCACAGTCTCACACTCAGTTCTGAATTAACGCAGGTTACTCATCTGATCCTGAGATGGAGATTAGAAGAATAATGGGCATTTAATAAATATACACACATATCCACATACACACAGTCGGTGCATACCAGTGCGTCTGGGGGTCTGTGTGGCCGTCAGGGCGACTCTGCGCAGGCAGAACAGTTTGAGGAGGGGGGAGGTCTGCTGGTTGAGCTGACTCAGCTCTCTCTTTGCCCGAGACAAGTTAATACTGCGGAAACACAACAACAGCAGCAGGTTACAGGTGGGAAACAGATGTGTTGTAACATCAATGAAAAAGAAAGATAAACAAAGAGGCATTCACAATGACAGCTATGTATCTTCCTGTTTTCAACAGCTGTCGCAACTATGTCAACCACAGGCGCATTCGGCTGATGGTCGCCAGTTAAGGGGGTCGCTCATTTAACTAAAACACCAGCCTGCTGTACATTATTCAGCTTCTTACTAAAGAAATCAAGAACATGGCACAAAATATTCATTTTAATATGTTTTCTTTGTGTCTTTAGTCCTGGGCACATTGAAGCAGTCTGCTATTCAGAAACAACAGGCTGTAGAATACTGTGAATGAATCAGAATCATGCATGGAACAAAGCTGTGCAGTATATGTAACAGTATCAGTTGAATTTCAGTTGTTTTGTTTTTTTTTTTAACATATTTTTAATATTGACTACAGATCACTTGTATTTCACAATACAGCTGACAAAAAAATCAACAAGCGTAAGATCGATTTTCTTCCTTCCAGGCAGCTGATTCAGTTCATGTCGAGGAAAACAACTTTGAAATCTGATTTTCAGTGTTGCGTTATCACATGTTCATTCAGCTGAAAGGAGGACTGTTTGGAAATCTTTCTCTGGTGGTACATTCATGGTCACCCTGAAATTTGTGAATTGAGAGAGCTGCTAAAAATCATTTGAGGTAAAAAAAAAAGAAAAAAGTTTGCTTGTTTGTCTTTTGGATTGGATTTTTGGTTCATCAGTCTTTTTTGGCAGATACATGTCAGTTGGGACGTCTGAGTATTCCTAAATGCATCAGTGCAGCGCAACCACACAACCCAACATTTACAGAAACATGAAGGCAACTACATGATATCTATCCTCTATCTTTGACCTTTGGACCTTTATCATAGTAGTCCAGTAAGTGGAACGCACACAGAGAGTGAAGGGCTGCAGCGTGTTGAACTGACCTGAACTCAGGTTTGACTCCCAGGTCTTTCTGCTGCAGCTCCTGCAGACTCCTGCTGGTTTTGTTGAAAGCGGCATCCTGTTGAAGAGCAGCAAAACAGGCATGAGATCATCTCTCCACCATCACAAGAAGACTGAACACATCACTGACATGACCGTAAACATCCATGTTCATTGCAGTTTTCATCACGGGAAAATGAAACATGGACAGAAATCTGCCATCGGTTTCGTGTCCTATGTACTGTACAGTTATTGAAAAAACATTCAAAGCAACAATAATTGCCAGAAACAAATAGTAATTAACTTCCAATGTGATGTAGAGGCAGAAAGACAGATATCTCAATAAAGAAACCACAAGAAGTGAGACAATGTGTTTCATCAGTATTATTAAGTGTGGCAGAGCAGTGAGAATTCACACTTACCTGGCTGGCTTCAAGTGTTCCCACAAAGTTAAAAATTAAATCATGGATACCATGATGAACATACATCTGGAATAAGAAGAAAAAACATTTTAGTTTAGATCCACGATCCAAAATCAGCATTAGTTTTATTAGCAAATAATTTAATATCATGACTCAGTCAAAGTTAATTTTATTTGAGTTTTAAAGAAAGAACAGTTTTGGCAGAAAAGACTGACAACGAAGTAATAGGCAGAACATAAAACTGCTGAAACAACTAATTCAAGTGACAAGTTTGTTTGTTTTGGACTTCATACAAGATCCATTCAGAGTTTGGGCATTATACAAAAGCTGAGAAACATTTTAGCACATCTCTTCAGTCTCTCCTGATGTTTCAGCTTCATTTTTTCATAGTTTAAATGTCTTTTAGCCTTTTCACTGACCTTAATCAATGTTCTCTTGTGTTATTTAGTTGTAGTTTTGTTCTGCAATGAGCCATCATATTCAAAACCTTGCGAATTCTAACAAATGTATTTTGTAACTTGATTCATAGGTGAGCCTACATCCATATTTATTTAATCCATCATAATGCTTGAATGCAGTCAGTCACAGCAGAGGTTCCTTTATTTTTAAATAGTCCTTGTTACTATTTAAAAATGCATTGTTATAAAAAAGCAGGAAATGTAGCACAAAAAGAAAGAGAGCTTTTGACCTGAGATTGAGTGGATTAAAAGCGGTGCTCATAGCTGTGTAATAAGATATGTCTGTTATGTGTGAGCCTGTTGAAACATTCAGGTGGTGACTCAGGTGCAGCCTGGACTTGTTACTCTCCTCCATTCATTTTAGTGTCTACACTCCTAAGACATTCCAGAAAGTTCTCTTACATTGCACTAATTTTAAACCAGTCTTTATGTAAATTAGAAATCTGTTAATATGCTCTGAGGTCTGCTTGTCATGAAACAGGTCATACACACATGCTTCTCTGCTGAATGAGGTTACCTCTACTGCCTGTTTGAGAAGAGTCATCTGAAGCTCCTGTTTCGCCAGAAGTTTCTGTAGAAAAAACATTCATCAGACCAGTAAATGCAGAGAAATGCATTAGTCACTGCACTGTGTGTGACGCAACTCTTCCTGTTACTGTGATTAGGCAGAAAATTGAGACAAGGGTGGGGGGCGGAGCATGAAAACTGCTTGACACAGATTATCTCATTAGACTCCAGAGGGCCTGACAAGACACCCACGTGTCCTGTGGATCCACACTGATCGACATGCTGATTGTGTTTCAGTTCAAGGTCGGAATGATCAGAGACCCTGAACATCAGACTGAAACGAGATCAAAACTGATGATGGATGCATCTCTAAGCTGTCACAGAGCGAGTCAGAGAGAGAATTTCCAGTTTCATCAGTTGTTTCATACTGAAGTTCACAGAGCGAGTTGTGACGTTAAACTGCAGCACATGATGGACAACTGTGTGACAAGTTAGTGATCAAAAAAATCCATGACTTTCATTTCTTTGTGCCCGTGATGAAAAATATGTTCAAGCTGCTAACATGAACAAACAGTGGAGTTAAAGGACACGTTCACAAATGTTTGAGTCTGTCTTAAAACAGCAGATAGTGCCCAAATGAACCATGTGACGGGTTTTGCTTGTAATCATTCCTCCTGTTCATACTGGACACGTACAATGTACTTTCACTGGAAGTGGATGGTGACAAAAACTACAGCCTACTACTTAGACCCTGCTGTGGCACCTGAACATGATCAACTTCACTATTTGACCTAAAGTAACACCTGAAAGATTTATCAAAGCTGCATCACATTCTCAGAGCTCTTCACGTGGCACATGCCAGTTCTGTCATATTCTGTGTAGAAATTCGGCTTTCCAAAAAATCCTGCACCTGAACTGAGACACAATCCTTGACCCGACACTTTCCATCATCTCCATCACTCTGTCCTGCAGGTCAGCTTCTACTTACCAGGCGAGAGTCTCTCAGCAGACACTGAAGACATTTAGTGTAAAGACCGTTCACCGAGTCCTGAGCGGAGAGAAGACAGAGAGGGCTGTCAGTACTCATGAAAACATCTTGAATCATTTATCAGGTTATAATTAACAAAGAAGAAGATGGCAGAAGTAGAATGAAGACAACAGAGAAAGGAAAAACGTTGAAGTGGAAGGAAGACAACACACAAAAAAGAAGAGATTAAAGTGCAAAAGAACAGAAAAAGAGCATTGGTCCTACTATGTGGTGTCGGAGTCCCTTCCTCTCCTGCTCTTTGAAGGCCTGACAGAAGCTGTGGATGAATTTGTCCAGCTTCTGGGCGTGGCGGCCCAAGAACTCCCTGACCTCCTCCAGGCTCTTCAGACAGTATGGGGGCGGTGGGCTGAGCTCACCCGGGCTCGGCTCCACCTCGACGGGCCTGGAGATGCACAGGATGCTGTAGCTCTGCTCCTGGTCATTGTAGAAGGTTTCATCAAACAGGATGGGGATCGACGCCGGAGCCGGAAAGCCGGATCCCAGCAGGACCTGCCTGTCCTGGATCCTGACCTCCTGCAACACACGACAAGACCAACACCTCTGGTAAACAGCTGTGTACCTGTTTATTTATTACAAAGGTTGGTTATCCTATAATTATCTTTTTGTCAACAAATGTTAAGTCTTTCTCTCAATACTGTCTTTGGCTTTCAGCTCCAAGCACATTGGTTCACACTGGAGACTGATTGTTGTTTTTAAGGTGGGTCAGGGGATCTTTAGGGGCATGCAGCAGGTCAACAGTATGAACCACACAGAAGTGTGTGTGATAAACATTGTGTTTTGTTTAGGCGCCTGTTCAAATATAGAAGGCTTAGAGTGTATGAGCGCTGAGCACATTATGACAGAAGTATATGAAGGTAATTCCAACGCTCGATCATGTCTGTTAAGTTGTTGCAGCAGTTTTTGGGTTGATATCTTTGTTACAGATTTGGTGCAAAACAAAACAATTTTTTAACCATCCAAACTGTTAAAAATGATCAGAACTCCTTCCAATATACCACATAAAGACACCAACAGACCTTCACAAAAACATCAATCCTCTGAATGCTCAAGGTCTCTAGTTTGTGGTTGTACAGTTTTATGAGGCTAACTTTGAACTTTAGGCTAACTTTGGAGTGTAACACAGTCTCATGATGGGATCTTCACTCTAACTATAAAACTGAAAGACATTAATGTCAGCTCAGGATGTTGAATGGAAGCCATTAATAATGTAACTCTGATGATGATACAGATAAAACAGTCTGAGCTTTAATGTAGGTCCAAAGTTATCCAACATTCTTCTGTTTATTAAAACCTCTGGAAAAACTAATAGAAGCTTCTTGTTTTTAAATCTCAACTTTGAGAAACCAGGAAGACTTTAATCAAGACTTTGGAACAGCCCATCGAAGCCTCTTTGAATTTCAGTTTAAGAAAAATCACTTGATTTTTGAGCAGCGTCCTGCTTTTGATTCAGACTTTGAAAGTAGTAGATTGAATCACCTTATTTTTTATCTTGACCTGTGGACAACCAATAGGATGTAGTCAAAGATTAATCTGTGTATATTTCTCAGACTCTGATGGAGCTGATGTTTATGAGGTGAAGCAGTGACAAACCTTTCCATCCACAGTCTGGTATCCATCCTCCAGTGGCTGCAGAACATAGTTCTCAAACTGAGAGTCTGAGTAGCTGCTGACGGCCAAACTTCCACAACAAGGAACCAGAACCTGCGGGGGGGACAGAAAAATGTGACACAACGAAACACACATTTAAAATTAAAGCGATCCATCCAAACTCAATTAAATCTTTCTGATTTGTTTCATCATAATTCATGACTTTGCGTTCACTCTGAGCTGCTGAGAAGTCAAAGAACAGCGATTCTTTTTGTGGCTGGAGGTGCCACATTTACGCATGTGGCACGGCAGCATTAGTTTGACCTACTATACCGTATCAGTAAATTTGAGTTCAAGAATTCAGACTTCTCTTATCTTGTGTGAATGCACCGCACAAAACACAAACATGCGGGGTCATTTCTGAATCACATGAGGTCACCTGGTAATACTAATCCCATGCGTGATGACTGCTGCACTGAATTCGCAGTGACCAGCCTGAGTTTTGTCAAGTGCAGGTGCACCTGACTTTTAAAGGGAATGGGAGGTGACAAACTGATTTGTAATTCATGCTATACCCAAAAACATACCAATGATTAATTCAAAGGATAAATACAACCCCTACAATAGCGTGCCTTACTTTGCACACAGATTATGTGCCATTTAAAGAGAAGCTGGGCATGCCTCAGTTTTCTAGGTTTGACATTTAGGAGAATTTATTAATTCTTAATGACAAATTGACATCATTTTATTTGGAGGGGTCACGAGGCAGCCTGATAAGGTTGTGAAACCAGGAAGTACTGCACAATGTGTAGTGCACGTATACAGTCTTGGATGCTGTGTGTCTTGTGTAACTGATTTTCCAGGTCAGCAGTCTGCTGTGAAATGCGGATTAGAAGCTGTAATCCAGTTAGATGCATTTTCCTGTGTTCTGCTGATGTTTTGATGGCTTTCACATCATCAGAGTTTCCAGAGGAGTCCCGATGAGTCAATGCTTCTCCTGGCCAACACTCATCAACATCTGATCCCCGTCTCGACAGGCATCTCGACAAGCTAAAATATGTTTTTGGGAGCAATTATGCTGTCTTAAGGTCATTTGATATTTGATGATTTTCACAGCGGGTGCATTTTCTCGTTGGCTGGAGTTTGAGAGTTTCATCTGAGTGAGCTGACTGAGAAAATTTGTTTATCAATCGCGTTATGAACCCTTATGTAACTTTCAAGAAATGTTCATCTGTCCCTCAGCCGATTAAATATAAACTGAGAAATGCATGGAGAGGAAAGTGTAGGCTGCCATAAGAGAGGAGGAAGCAGCTGGGGGAGTGTGAAAACCACAAAAATACCCTCATTGAAGTCTCACAAGACAGGAAGTGGTCCGAAAGCCAAGTATGTTGCTTTACTTTGAAAATTAGCTGAGCTAGTCGCCTTCGTCCCCTTGATCGGACACATTTTAACAATGAGTCGGAATTTCAGGGATTTATGTTCAAAAAACAGCTGATGTCTGCAGTTCAGTTAACAGTTAAGTCAACAGTTCACATGTAGAGAAAGTCCAGAACCCTGTCTGGTCTTTGTCAGTACTCAGGCTGCTGCATTCTGAACAAGTTGTAGGCGGCCTACAGCCTATAGTCAAGGCTTGAGGTGATAAAAGCATCAATTATATTTTCCGTGTTTGCCTGAGACTGAGGAATGGTCTGACCTTTACCATGTTTCTGAGATGATAAAATGACATTTTTTGTGCTGCTGTGAAGTTTTTCTGGAAGGGGAACTGGCAGATATCTGTGGTCTGTTCAGCTACTGTACTATACTGTTGTATTTTCTCTCTGCATTGTTTCCTTGTTTATTCCAGTATGTTTATTCAATGCCTTTCGATCTCTGCTGGCAGCAACGTCGATACAGTCTCTGAGTTCTCATTTTAGCCTTAAAGCTTTTAGTTTTTGGTGTTTGTTCCCTACCGCAGCTCGAATCCCATCTGACCACAAAATGTTTTTTGACCTTTCCTGGCATCCTGTGTCCATATTATAGTTTCTATTAGATAGAAACCCCAAAATACACACTGCCAGGAAACACTAAACTGCCACAAACAAGCCACAACATTCAAAAAGATACCAATGCTGACATAATACAGCCAGCAGTTCCTCATTCCTGGCAAGCCAGACCAGATAAAATGAAATCTGGATAGATGTTTTCAGCTGATAAAATCTGGGAGACAGACAGATGACGTGTTAAGCTGGCAACAGGCTTTAAAGATTATAATCAACCACGACTGGGCATCCCACACAATGTTTCACATACTGAATAACAGAGCACCAGAACAGAAACAGACATCCATCAAAGAATGCTTGTCCTGTGAAGTTATGGGCAGGAGATATACTTGGTGGGTCAACGCATCCGCAAGATATATTACACACATGAACGGTAGGGGGAAAATGGGGATCAGGGTGGAAAGTTCTGAAGACGAGCTAATTGACCAAGTCTGCAATTACTCACATTTGTATGATGGGTCATTTAGGGACGCAGCATTTTTTTTTACAAGTATAGTCTGAGGGAACATCCGGCTTTAAAAGATCCAAAAGCATTTTTTGTTTGTTTCTTTTTCTGTTTTTTGCAGTTTTGCCCTTCACGTGATATTTTGGTGAGCGTTAAATCTATCAACGTCCCAACGCCCCTTTTCCTGCTTTTTTGACGTTGGATTAGGTTGCACTGAGAGTCCAACTCTTAACTCACAGCTCCTTCATTGACTGTAAGTGACAGAAATCATGACAGTGCAGCTGAGCCTCTCTCCTTCTGATAAACACACACACTTTGGTTTTAAATAATAAATAAAACAGGCGGGACTCACAATGCCGTGGATCTCTGCCACTCGACTGCAGAGGTCCGGTCTCTGCTTCTCCAATGCCAAGTAGAAAGGATTCTTCAGGATGTTCTCATCATATACAGCCATAAGGAGCTGGAAGTCTGGATCCTGGAGAGGATAATGCAAGGAAGTGATTAGCATGAATAAAGAAAGATTCACCAGGCGCTGTTTGGGAGGAGTATCCATCAGATAGCCGCCGCGACATTTCACTCAAAACCACAATTATCAACCTCAGGGTAATAGTTGCTGAGGTATTTTAGTCTGGATCAAAGTTGTGGACCGTTGCCAGAAGCAATGACTCCAGCATGACTATAAATGCAGAACCACAAACATCAGCTACTCAGTAATTGATGCAGTGTGACAGTGTGTTGTGAGTTTCCAAACAAAGACATGTGGAAATACTGGACATCTGTCAAGACTTGAGTTATGGCCGATGTTTGAGGGAGGAAAACAAAACTCCAAAACAGATCTTCATGTCTCTAAATTGACAGGGATCAGCAACCCGTGGCTCCGGAGCAACATGTGGCTCTTTAGCCTCTCTCAAAAAATCCCCCTGTGGTTTTGACAAAAAAATTATACTTTTAATTAAATCTTAGAGGGCAGCTACACTGGCTGGAAAAACAAGTCAGATTGTATCGAGTCTTCTCACTTGATTTATTACCTCAGTAAACAATTTCCTCATGAGATTATGGTCTTAATCTCTAGTGTCAGTCTTCCTTCAAACAGCATGGTGTTCACTTTGTAAATTGTGATTCCATTTAGAATAAAATAGACGATAAAGCAGAGAGTGAGGGTACCCTGTGATTGACAAGTCGTTCTCAGTGAGTCCGTCCAGCACAACAAGTCGCGATCATGAAACTCAGATCAAATTGTCAAACCAGGCAGTGCTGATCAAATATAAATCAAGATTCTGTTACTGCATTGACTATTTCTCTTCTCATATTTTAGTGTACCGTTTTTGAACTTGCACTTTTCCCTCTATATTTTGCCGAACCTCACTAGGGGTGGCTACAAGTCTTGAGTCTTCCAAGCAAGGCTAGCTATGGAAAAAGAAAAGTCTCAGATGGAAACAGACAGATTTGTTCACTTACTAGCATGCTTGAATTATGGTGAGAAATGAGCATTAGAAAGGCTGAAATAGGTTTTGTGGCTCCAGACAGATTTCTTTTCAGTCACTTTGGATAGTTAAGCTTGCTGAACTGTTCAAAGCACAAATACCTATTGAATAATATTATATATAATTACATTAACCACTTTGTTCTCATTAGTAGCTGAGGCTTCCAGACATAAAGTCCCTTTCAGACTCCAGCTTTGATATGAGGGGGGTTATTTGTCCACCATTTTCCATCAATTTGCAATTTAATTCTGTCAGAACTGAAATCCTCATCGCTGCCAAATGTCCTCAGATGGATGACAGACTCTTTGTTCATGTGTGGGAGGTCGCACGATCCCTCCTTCCATCACTGCGTATGATGTAAATATTATCTGTCAGCTGTCGCTGGCCTCAAGATGCGCTGTAAAACCTCACACAGACAACACATCTGCCTGGATGGATGAAAAAAATTAGCTGCAAATGATGCTCCAGAGTATTTAATTATATGCTTTAAGGTTGTATGCCTTGTTTTAATATTTTATTTATTTATTGGGTTTCCATTAGTTCTAGGTTACATGTTCTTGCGCTGACCTGAGGACAGTTTTCCACGCTAGTGGAAAATAAAGTTCTCTTTTCTAAATCTAATTGTCAGACTTGGCAAACTGGACTCAGGACATACTTCCCAACCCTCCTGATTTTCCCGAGAGAATTCTGTTTTTCATCTCCCTGTCCTAGTTTCCCTCCTGAGAGACAATTATCGCACATTTCTTCCAATTTATGACAAATTTTCAGCATTTTTTTTTTTCCTTTTTTGTTATTGCACCTCTTTCTGGCGCTGTCCTGCAACTCTAAAGTCTATTGTTTCCACCCAGACAACAATACAGCTTCAACAAATGTGTCTTGGCATGCATATGACGCAGAGGAGAGCTACTGATTCTCTACATCAATTTGCAGTTCAATTCTGTCAGAACTGAGTGATAGCAGAGAGATAAATTGAGAAAGAAATACTTGTAAAGACGGATGTCCAGGGAAAAAGAGTTCCTATTTCTCACGTGGAGGGTTTAAAAAAAGAGGGCAGACTCACGAAGGGTCAGGGATAAAAAACGTAATGACTGAGGGAAAAGGGGTGAAATATTCTGTTAATTTTCCTGGGAATTAAAAGTATTTAACATAAAAATACTGTTGCAGTGTACTTATTTTGTTATTTTCATTCTTTAAAAGTCACAAGAATGCAGGAAACAGTCAAAAATCCTCCCTTTTTTGACGTGTCAATGTTGGCAGATATGATTCAGGATCAGCAACACCTCGAACTGATCACTAGTAAATCTAAAAAGCAGCCTCTGAAGTATTTAACATGTCACTGGATGACTTTGATCAAATTCAACGAATGATTTTGACAGGAGATCGATTAACCATGAACCTTGTGAGAAGCTGCTCTTGAATGGACAGACGATAACATCACTGCACATATTTTCTTAGACAATGGCTCCACTGTCTGCAACACAACTTCATGCACTTTCCAATTCAAAATACAACACAATATGATCGTTTAACACTTACCGTTTTCTAGTAAGTGAAACTCTCGATTAGTCTAAAAACCTATGACCACAGTCACAAGAGAAAAAAGATTTACAGTGGAAGTGATGACTAGCATGTGCATGTGTGGAGGAAGTGGGATGCTATTATTGATAATAAATGAGCAGAATGCTGCACAACTACAATTTGACATCAGTAACAAGCAGAGGTTGACTGATAGCTGATTTAATAGGACTACGTCCACGTCTGTCAAGTGAACACAGAAGTGCCAAAAACTGCAAATAAACATGTTTACAGCCTGGTACAGAAAACAGTAAGCTAATTTCTTATATAACTCACCCATTCAAATTATGCATAATTAACAGTGTTGTGATTTTGATTTGACAGGTGGGTGCCGTTACAGGTGACTTATTTGAGCATCCAGGCATCATTCAGCTCGTCACAGGTCCACGTCTTTGCCCATTTTTAGATGAGCTGGGAGGCGGCAGAGGCAGGACTGCCAAGATGAAGGTGACCAGAGCCGCATATTCTGAGCTTCGCAACGGCTGTTTTGGGTAACGTCACGGATACGACATCCATGTTTTATTTTTACTGTCTATGGTTTTACCTCCTGTAGTTCAGCCTGAACACTGACATCACATCCAGGGAGTGACTAATTAAGTTTTAGGAAGGAGTTTAGGAGTAAAGCTAATCAATCATCACTGTCAGAACGGACTGGGCCTCTTCGGTTACACCTTGGGAGGGGAACTCTTATCATTTGATTGCAGAAGTATTGTAACGCATAAATTATGAACTGTCAGACTTCCTACATCAGCTTGGTGAACGGAACATATTTTACATTTGCAAATGCTGTTGCTGAGACTTCGTTGTTTGACAGCTGATGTCTTGATTTCTCACTTAGGAAGCTATATGATCATTTCCACCACACAGGCCACCATCTGAGCCAATTTCCTCTGATGAAGCGGACAGTAGTTGAGATATTTCACTCAGAAACATAAATGGTAACTTTGTGATGTGCTAGAGGAAAAGTCAGAGGATCAACAAAGTCATTAAGATTCACCATCTGAGGACCATGAATGTGCAAAGCTTCATGACAACCCCTCCAATAGATGCTGAGATATTTCATTCTGGAGTGAAGTGGTGGACTAACCATCCTGCTAGCATGGCTCAGAAATTAACAACACACATTTTAACACTTAATCCAATCACCTATCTTAACCAACAAACCCCAAACCTTATTCTACCTGAAGATGCACCAAATTCAACTTAAAGATTGACTTGATTCATCCATCAATGTGCAATAAATCCTGCAAAAATAAAGAAGAAACCATGGCTATAAACAGGTCTGTTCAAAAGTCCTCTGAAGAAACCAAAGTTTCTTCCACCTGTAGCTTCTAAAGGCATCAGTACAAACAAACTGATCTCTGATCTGTCATTATGTCCATTAAGCAGCCTTAACAGCTACACAACTTTCTTACAGATCGATCTACTCTGGCTGTACAGGAGAAATCCTAAAACACTTCATCTAACAGCTGACCAACTCACCCCATCACTCTGCTCAGAGACGAGCTTCATCCTGCCTCAGCTCCAGTGCAGACAAACTGGGAACCAGTTGAGCAGAGCAGAGACAGTTTCCCCACCCGAGCGGCCTCATGTCAGGCTGCTCAGCTGGGATGAAACCGAGGAATGAGTCACGTGATCCTCGTGGTCCTCGTGACCTTACCAAGCCTGGCGCTCCCAGCGTATTCAGCGGTGCAGAGGAATGTGCATCCCCTCAGGGCCCAACACACCGTTACAATACGCACTAAGAGTGCGGCGACTCAGCTGACGTCTTAGCCTGAGGCTTATGGAGTGTGTGGACAACAGAATAAGCAACCAACAGTGAAGAGATTAAAGGTCACACATCCACGCAAACAGGGCTGAGACCATCAATAGTTTGATTTTTAAACAATCAATACTACACTTTCAGGAAATCCTGGTGATAAGGTGCTGTCCATGTGATCGCAGGGTCTCTGGTTCAAGTCCAGGTCGTGACCCTTATAATTACAGAAAAATTCCTAAAAATCCAGCGAATGGATGTTGATAACTCTTGTTCTTTTTGTGGATGATGAAACATGTAAATTCTCATCTTTTCAACAATGTTACTCACTGATTTACTTTTACTGATCATTTGTTATCATGACTAAATGCTTCACTCTCTTTTATACAAGCATATCTAATGAATACCCCTGCAGTCAAATCAACTGCTCTTTTCTAATATCTGTTTTTATTAATGTTAAGATTTTTATTTAGTTTTGTATTACAATTAATCTTTCAAATAGCATATTTTAACACAAACTTCCTGCAGTTACTGTGTTAATTATTTGGGTTGATTTGGGTACATTTTAATCTGTTGTTCTGTTCTGTTATTGTTATGCACTGATATAATATGAAATATCCATAAAATACGTCCCTTAGTCAATTTACTCTGTCACAGGTAGTGAACCAATGCTGTAGAGTGTTAAACTCCTTAATCCTCTTACATTATAACACATAAACAACTGAGAGTATTTATGAGGACAGACATATTGAAAAACGTGCTAATGTTTGTTTAAGATGAAGAAATGCAGCGGACAGCTTTTGGAAACATAATTTTAACTATTAAACGAATTACAAAACTGTTGCGTATTTATTTATTTTATACGGATTAATCAATTATTCAGCTAATTGTTACATTTCAGTATATATTTGTATATATTTTATTCAGTATTATATTTGTACATAATACTGCGAATGAAGCTGTGTTTGATTTCTAAAAGGTGTTTCAGTGTGTTGAGTCCTGCTGTAGCCACAGACCGCAGATCAGTCAGGTAAGACAGATGTAGAAAATAACCAGCGTGCTGAAGAAAGACAACAATCATGAATAATACAGTGAGCAGATGGCAGATAAGGTCAGAGGAACTGGATGAAATGAAAGAAGACACCATTCCTGCCTTCAGGTTTCTCCATCGATCAATACAAATCATTCAGGAGCTGAATGATAAAAACCACTACAGGGAGGTTTCACAGCCTGAATGTGACCAACACATCACATCCTGCTCCTCAAGGCTGCACACAAAACTCTTCAAAGCTCTTCTGAGTGCTGAAAGAAAACAAGAAGCAGAGCTGACCGCTCTCCTTTGACCTGTGAATAACTTCATCACACACACTCTGGATCAGACTGACTGGCTTAAAGGCATGTTAACACAGTGCAGGACTTCAAACACAACAACAA
This sequence comes from Argyrosomus regius, assembly GCA_946959425.1. Taxonomy (NCBI): domain Eukaryota; kingdom Metazoa; phylum Chordata; class Actinopteri; family Sciaenidae; genus Argyrosomus; species Argyrosomus regius. The sequence continues at coordinate 21,594,103 of OX336886.1, forward strand.
AGTGGATGTCAAGCTGTACAGAGCTAATGATGTGATTTCCGTGCGTATTTTCAAAATAAAAATCAATAATGCTGTAGTGCAGTGCTATAACGTGCCACAAATGGATGTATATTTCATCATAATATTGACCATCCAACGTGGTACATATAAATGACACGGTGTTATTAAGCTTTCAAGTTTAATCTGTCTCTGTTTCGGATGTGGTGTAGTCAAAGGCAGCTAGTTTCGTTTGTGCCTCAAACCAAACTCCATTAAAAAAATTGGCACTTCAGAGTTTTTCAGTTAGACAATAGTACGATACACAATGAACATGTATCCGACACGTTTACTCTCTTTTGATACAGTTAATTATCTTTCTTATTTAAAAAGTATTTTTAAAAATCTCAGTTGTTTATGTATTTCTATATTGTTCGATTCATCCATCTATCGTGTTATAAAATATAAATGGTGGCTAACATATTTAGTTAGTATACAACGATTTGAAACGATGTCTAATGATCTTTCATTGTGTTCTTCGCGTACTAAACTTTGCAGGGCATCGATAACTCGCAAATGTATCCACGTTAAATGTCTCATTTTCTGAATGGAGATTGGTTTGCAGTGCTTGTTTACACGGGGCTTGGTTTGGAGATTAGTTAGCATTACTAACGGGACAGCTACTGCTTTCATCCAGCGGTGCACATCACAGGAGACAGGACCTATTACGGGCTATTTTGCTAAATTAATTGCTAACCAGAATAAATGTTTGGTCACATTTATGACCTCAGATATTCAGACTTTTAACGTGACTCAGCCGAACAGAACCGGGGACCGGAAGTTTTACAATTAGCCGGCTAGCTACAAACAACGTCGTATTAAGCAGCCAACAATATAAACCAGAGCTAAATAGCTAGCTTAGCTCTGCTGCTACACTGGGGTATTTAAGGATAGCGTATTAACGTGTTAGCATGGCCAACTCATAACTCACCCACAAAAATCAGCCAACAGAAGCAATGATTAGTAAAATGACTGTTTTACCTGTTATCAGTGAGTCCCTCAGGTCATCCAAATTTGGGCATGGCAGTGACAAACACCTACAGCAGCCTGTCAGAAGCTGTTTACTGTGATCAGCTGGCTAGCCAGCTGCAGGACCTTAGCCTTAGGTCCGGGTTGCCAGACATCAGACAATAAACACGTAAAATAAGCTGTTAAAAGAGCCGCCTTTCAGGGGAACGTGTCTCGTAACAAAGACTGGATATTTACACGCCTTACGAATCCAATTTAGTCCCCACACGTAGTGAAACAGTGAGTGTTTGAGTCTTAAAACTCCTGTTACTGCTCAACTGACCCAGAGATGCTGCTAAAACAAACCGGGTCACACTGCCCCCTGCCGCCCAGCACAGTGTACTTCAACAGAGGGAGACCAGCTCCACCACTGCTACACACAAATCACCTGGCTTATCATGTGGAGTACTACGAGAGTTGTTGAATGTCTTCTGTGGCTGTGGAGGAGCTTCACACTAAATTCAAATTTTAAAAAGTATGTAAAATAGTTAAATTATCTCTCAACGAACTTTGAACATCTATGCATTACTAATAATACAAACAAATGCAATATATAACACATTCTGCTGCTGTACAGTGCTGAGTATGTTTACTTTTGATACTTTAAAGAGCATTTTGCTGATATCATTGTACCTTTACTTAAACTTGTGTGCACTCTAGTATAGTACCTTTAAAAACAGAGTTTACAATGTGCTTTGACAGTCAAGCGCAACAGGATTCTCAGGCAAAATAACAACAGTGAGCAAAATTAAGATTTAAGAACCTGGTTATAGCAATTGGCTTTTAAAAAACATGACAAACATAACAATATAAAATATAAAAGCACTTGAGTGAAGGAAGACAATAGGACAAATGCAAAAATCAAAGTAGCACTTCCACAAAAAATAGCCAACCCATTTTAATTAATTGAACAAATAACTGATTTGTTTTATTGGATTTACAAAGTAACATTAAGGAGGTAATTACAGAGCAAGAGAAGCAGATTCACACTCAGTTAAAGTCCATGTAAAGGCAATTCTGAGATTTCTTTCAAAATACATTAAATATGTTGAAAATAGCTGCTGAAAACATGTGAAACGACTTTGAACGATACATTGTTGAAATGTGGAGTTAGAGGTTAAAACAGTTTTTCACCAGTTTTCAGTCCAGGATTTTTTGGGCGGTCCTAAAGGGTGGCTCGATGACACGCTGAGGCCACCCTGAGCATACCCCTGCAGAGAATACTGAGAACACATATTTATTCTTACTTTACGTGGACTTTAAAGCTGGTAAATTTAAACATATGAAAACACTTGTGGATCAGTCTGATATCACACTGTTATTTAAATCCCTGTGCCACAGTTTAGTCCAGACCATGACGACACATACACACACTCAAAATAAATGTGACCCTGTGAAACTTCCCAGACAATGGGTTACAAAAGTATTCAGCCCTTTGACCATTCACAGTCTTGTAAATTAAGTTTAACAAATTCAATTTATCTTAAAGTTTCATCTTAAGTAGATTTAAAGTTGAGATGTTTTTCCCACAGTCAACATCAAATTAAACTTTATATATAGCACCTTTTCAAAACAGTAGTGACAAAGTGTTTTCTAAAAGGGAGGAGACACCGGGGCAGACCAAGAACTTGCTGGAGGGATTATATATCTCATTTGGCCTGGGAATGCCTTGGGATCCCCAAGGAGGAGCTGGAAAATGTTGCTGGGGAGAGGGATTTCTGGAATACCTTGCATAGACACCAGGACCCAACCCCAGATAAGAGGAAGAAAATGGAAAGATGGATTTCTAGAGAGCAGACAAGGGAAAAAAAAACACGAAAACAACACACAGGATCTTTGCCTCATTGCAGTTCTGAAATGTTTTAATCCTGGTTCAGCATGTGAAGCGCTATTATAAAATCACTGAGCCCAAAATATGTTTGTTTAAAGATGTTTCACTGATTGGCCTCTCGAAGACTTTGTAGGAATCTGTTTCAGAGTCAGAAACCATGATCGCCTTTAGCTTTCAGCCTCGACTCTGACTTGTAATAGAGTGAATGGTGCCATTGATGGGACACTAAAACTACTGTGAAATGTAGCTGCTGTTAACTAGTTAGCTCTACAGTACACAGTTAGCCGTACTGCCCAGAAATGGGTGATTGGAGAAGGAGGGGAGTGTTAGTGTTTACACTGCTAGCACAGGAGTTTTGGATCACTGGGAGGAGGAAGTTTTAGGCCCAGGACAGGGGGGAGGCCTATAGGGAATGCTGATGGAGAGTGACACCAGTGTCATTCCTAAACTGGTAAGTCAGATGAGCGGGCAATGTAACCCTGCCCAGCAGAGGCTAAGAGACCCAAAGGATGTTGACAAAGGAAGCTAAAAATAGAAAAGGAGAGCGTGACGCAGCAAGAAGTCGTTGGACAAGAGTAAATTTTAGTTGGTTCTCAATCACCATTGTGTTAACTAATTCATTTATTTATTTGAAAATCTTTGAGATTATGACTTTTAACAATCTGTCATATATGCAGCATAACTCTTTGATGTGATAACAAACACTGTCTTAACTGGGGGAAAAAATAATAATTATGTAACCTTCATAAAAATTCATGTCACAAGAACTAAAGTCTCAAGGGCGAATATTTTTTTGCAACCAACTGTACTACGGCTGAAAGTACAAAAAGAAACAAAATGTAAATGACAAAAATATTTTCATACTTCTCATGAAAACAAAGTGCTATTAAAGTAAAGCACAAGAATCAAAGAGCAGAATTTAGTTTCATTAACAGAAAACAATTTCACAGTGAAAATAAGTCCATGAAACCTGACGGATCAAGTTTCATTACTAACACAAACACATACTTCATATACGTCATAACTGTAAACAAAAGTCAAGGCTTGGATATCCACTCAACACTTATGTATCCACAAATACACCATCCAATCAGAGTAACAAACTCCAACTACTGGTACTGTTAGCTCCAATCCACAAACCACAAAAAACAACAAAACAACATTAAAAATACAAAATTAATGTTTTTCTTAACAGGGGGCCGTAAATGCCATTAGAAATTGACCATTTAAAATAAGGTAAAATAATAAGTTGTTAGTTTCCCCCCACTGTAATCTTTAGATATGTTCTCCAACCTTAAAACATATCAACACATACTTAAAATTACCCACTCCTAACTTACATAAATCATTTTAAACTCTTTAATATTATCTTTTAAGGATCCAGCATTAGATGGGGCAGATACAGAAAGTTGGAGCAGATACACAAAGTCCCTCACAAACTCTTATCTAACTTTAAATTTTAACAATTTGAACCAAAATACACTTGCACTGAGTTTATCATAACATTAATGTTGGTTAAAGCTCTATAGAACCAAAAAGCACTAATTAAATATTCACAGAAACTACAGCTGTGACTGGTTTCTATTGACCACCTTGTTGTCAGACTGATTGCTGGACCAATTTCAATTTGTCATTTTTCCCTGTTCATTTGAATGGGGGGACTGCGTTTTGGCTGCAGCGGTGTGGGTCGTAGGGGGTCCTGAAAAAAAATGCAGAGACCTGTGGCGGAGAAGTTATTTTGGCTTGAAGCCTATGCTGCAAAATAGTGACATGAAAAGGTTTCCTTTGGTTTTTGTCCAATGGTCTGAGAAAGAGAGCAAGCAACATAGACAGGGAAGGAGAGAAAGTGGGGCCCTTGAATCGAGCCAGTGAATCAGTGAAATATAAAGTTATTTCCTGATTGTTTCATGGCAGTTACATTCATTACGTCACAGCATGATGTACTGCTTATTCCGTCTTCCGGCTAATCAAAAAATCGTCAAAGACGTAATGAATGACACATGGGTGCTTAAACAAGCCATCTGTAACGGCACCCACCTGTCAATCAAAGCGGCCATGCTGTTAACATGTTTATTTCTGCCACAGAGGTTGTCATTTGGTCTCAACACACCTTTTGCACAGCAGGCATTTTGACATGAAATAGTAGGGTAAACACAGGGGTTATCAATGATAGTAATTAAAGAAAAGATAGTAGTAAAAGAAAAATTGACTCCTGGGTTTTTTTCTCTTCACATATGAAGGACATTTCTGACAAAAGATTTGGTTGAACTTCTCTGCAACATAAAACTGAGGTGGTCAAATGGCATCTTCGTTTATGCTTGAAGAAAAAAAAGCTGGAATTGAACTTGTTGGAGACATTTTCAACCTAAATATTTCATTCCAAATCTACATGTTTCTCTTCCCAGATCCCTGAAGAGTACAAGCACCAATACAACAGATGATACGGGACCCTCAGATAAAAACAGATGATGGGATCGTAAAGCAAAGACATTAAAAATGAAGTGCTTTTTGTTTCTTAGCTTAGTGTCTTTAAACTTCAGTCGCTCTCACTGCCGCTCTCTGAGTTGACATACCAGTTATCATCTCCTAGGTTCTCCAAAAACAACAGACCTGAAGACCAAAAAGTTCAGACATCAGTTTGATGTAACTACATAGCAGGTATCAAAGATGATACTTCACATTATTTTCCCATGAACACAAATTACAGTCAAATGTACGCTCCCTCTGGTTTTCAGTAAGTGTGGTTCTTACCATTTGGAGCACTGCCTTCATCCTCTTTTAAGTGCTCCATGTCGTAACTCACAAAAATACTCTGTGGAAAGAAATAACCTTGTTTAATAACCTTGATTATTTTTATTATGAATTAATCTGTGTATATATGTGAATTAATCTGTACTCAATTGATTAGTTGATGAAAAATGTTGAAAACGACTGATCACTTATCAAAATTCTTCGTAATTTAATAACAGACAATCGTTATTGTTGCAGCTCAAGCTGTGGACTGAATTCAATGAATTTCAGTACCTTGTTCCTGAGGAGTCTTTCCCAGTATCCCTTTTGTTGTTTGACCAGTTTGAGGACTGGCTCATTAGACTTCATTTCCCAGCAACAGCGATCAGCAGCAATGGTGGCTTCAAGTTCCAGGTCGGCTCTGTAGGTCCGACCGTTCACTCTGCCACTGAACACAATCAAGAGAGAGCGAGTGTCAATCTGATCACACAGTTTGTTTCTTTATGCTGCACAACGTTTTCTAATTTAACATATCACCACACTCTGTCTGCACCGTACCCTCAGACACACCACACTCTGTCCTTCACAATGACCTACCTCAAGTCCTCAGTCAGACAGGAAGCAGACTCCATTGGAGAGTGGCAGCTCTGAGGTCACCATAAACACCAGTGTGCCGTACAGTTTTTCTTTAATCGTTATTTTATAGACAAATTCTCAGAGAAAGTAAGATCTGAAGTAAACCTCTGTTCAATCAATTTGTTGGTGCCCCTGATTTGTCTGCAGTTTATACATTTTATATTATTTTAAATGTACAAACACGCGTATGCATTCTTAGATTTTGTATCTGGACATTACAGATGATTCTCCTAAAGTCCAGCTCCATATGCACGGAAGTCTTTATCATCTCTAACTCCACTATCTCCCTCCAGATCACACCTGCCTTTGTGCAAGCACCGCAACAGATGCAGCATTAAGGATGTGATCCCTCACCGGCTTCCCCCATGCCAACAGCCCATATGTGTCGGCTGGATTGCACAACCGAGTCACTACCAAGAATCAAAGCCGGGCTACTAATATTTAATTATCCATATTCCCGCGGCTCACCAGCAACTTTCACCCGAATGTGTACCGTAGCCGGTGAACAGGGTCACTTAAACTGAGACAGGAGTAAGGTGATTAGTACAAGTAGGTACTGTGAAAACATTATTAATTATTACTGCTGTATAATAATCATGTGACACTAAATATTGATTTTAAAACATTTTATTACAGGCAAAAGTAGGTGATAATTTTGTGCCAAAACACAGTTCAAAACTGAAAAGGCTGTGGATGGAACAGCTGATGTCACTGCAGCGATGGAACAGCTGGTGTCACTGCAGCAGAGCAACAGCAGTAAAAACTTGATTTTCTGAACTTGATCTCTGTGTGTGCTAACATTTTGTGCCACGTGATGTCACAGACTGATTTGATTAAATCTTTAGCAGTGAAACGGCTTATTCCAGAAACGGATTACAGAACAACTTTAGAGGTCAAACAAAGAAAAGGAATGACCTTCATAGCTAATTATCAAACTGTTAACCTGAACTATGTCTCATATTTGTGTGTGATTTAATTCACACAGAGGCTAGCCATGCTAAACATGTACCCACTCCCACCGGTGTAAAGTGCTCTGGATAAGAAACTCCACTGAATGTGGGATGTATTGTGTAGTAAGTGAGCGATCATTGGTGGTCTGCTCCTGACGGACCTGTAAACAACCCTGTCAGGGTAGAAATCACAGCACTGACTCTCCGGGTTCATCAGCTTCACCGTCACCATCACAGAGTCGGACGTTTGGTACCAGCGGACCTGAGGGTGGAAACTGGAACAAATACATTTTCAGTTTAGTTTTTAAAATCACCCTGGTTTATCCGCTGTAGATTTTAAAAGTTAAGACTGAAGGTTATATATGTGACATTTAGAACATTAATATAGCAGCAAAATGTGGAGTTACGGTGCCATCTCCCTCTTTTGACCTCTAAGCATTGTTTACTTTGCATTTCATATTAGTGCATTTGAGTCTCTCTGTCTGCTACTGTTGGCTTTTAAACTGTATCTAACTCAGAGAATTGAGGATTTATTGTGATTGAACCAGCATTAGTGGAGAGACTAAGAACGGCGGTTGTTAGTCTCCCCCGAGACATGTAAGCTAAATCTAAATCTTTGAAACCTGAATAAAGACCAATTAGTTATTTGAGACATCAGCAGAGTTCTACAGTAAAGACACAAACCTCATCATCTGCTCAGCTGACTTCAGGTCAGCAGTGTGGGTGTTTCTCTGTCCAACAGGTGCCTGGCTTGCCAAGAGGGATCTCTGATCACACGCAGAAACCAGATGGGGTTCAGCTGCTGCTGGTGCTTGTGGTACTGGTGGTTCTGATACCATGGACTGGATCATTGTAGATTCTGGACTAAGTGGCTCACATGGCTCGAGCTCTGGAAGGTCGTTGAGGCGACTGACCTCAATCGCTCTGAATGCTTCAGCCAGAATTTCTTCCTCAGCTTTGATGACCTCCGGAGACGTCGGACCATCCCCTGACCTACAAATAACGCTGTGCTGTTTCACTGATCACTGTAAAGGTGGCTGATATATTCTGACATGTACCCAGTCCACTACAGTTGAGTATTTCTTTACCAAGAAATGTGAGACGCCTCCTTGCAGCTGTTGGTCTTGCTCTCCTGACAGAGCGCCTTCAGCAGGTTCAGATGCTCCGGGTTGCTGACTCCCATCCCGGTGTTCAGGATTTCTGACTGCACATTATGTTCATTGATCACAGTTTTCATACCTGGCACCTGTGTCACACGGACCTCGGAAAACAACAAGACACAACAAGTTTACTGGGGCCAACTGCACCAAACACAGCACAAAACAGGCCAGAGTTCACATTAGACGTTTTAATCAAATTAATATTGATACTTTGGATAAACTTTTTTTAAAAGTGTACAGTCTGCGGGACTTAAGAAACCCTGATCTGTTTCAAATTTACTGACCAAACAAAGAGATGACTAACAGGTAAAAACTTACCATGGGATCAACAAAAACTGTGTTTCCCAGACTGAAAACCGCTCTGGCTCGATGCTGCAGGCCTCGAATCTTCTGGTTGATTGCTCTGGTGACCTGTGAGCCAAAAAATGTACAATCACATGATAACCACATGGTGGTTTGCTTTATGCAGGACTGATATTTCTGCTCGTGAGTATAAATTCTAGGACAAGGAGTCCTAGAGGAGTTCTTCCAGCTGACAGAAAGCACAGCTCTCAACGTTGACCCTGTTACTCCTGTTGAACACCTGCAACTTATTTTAGCTCTGACTGTGTTTAACAAGGATTATCATACATAGTGGAACCTTCTGGTGACAGTGGTAGTGGTAATGTGTTTGTGTATTTGAGAGCAAAGTGAGGAGGTCAGCAGGAAACCTTGGGGTGCCAGTTGATCTCAGCGTCAACTGGTTTCAACCGGCAGAGGACGATCTCCACAGCCTGGGCGGGCAGAGAGTGAAACTGCTCCGGGAGTTGGAGGATCTGGTGGCATTTAACCTCCTCCTCCTTTCCCACATCAATAAATCGAACAAAGATGGTGGAAAACACACGGTCACCTCTGTCGGGGACAGACAGGATCTTCACCCTGCCACAGGAGAACACAGTTACATTACATACATTTATCCAAGCCTGCAAATCTCCTGTAGGGTGATGAGCCCTTAAGTAATACTTATATTTAGTTTCATGTCAGACCTGTGGAAGACCTCGCCCTCCTGCACGGCGTACAAGCCTCCCTCCAGAATGTCCATGGCACCAGGTTTCTTGTCAGCATAGTAAGAAGTCATCTCAGACACCATGCTCTCAAAATCTTCAACCTCTTTCCAGAGAATACGGCCATAGAAAACTGATGCTGTCTTAATGTAGAGAGGCATGACCTGGAAGCATTGGACACAACACGGGTCCAAATTTACTGCAGTGTAGCAACAGATGACACTACAGGTGTTTCATTAAAAATCATTAAAAAATATTTTGTAGAAAGAAAAATAGAGGTAGAGTTTTAATCAACAATTTTTGTTGATGAATTAATCAAGATGAAGGTAGGAAGTGTGTAAGGGGAATAATATACTGCGAGCTTCAGATAAGTCAATCAAAGATCTGATTATTACTTCAATGGATGAGATTTGAATTTAGAAACAGCATGAGCGAGGTAAAACATAAGCTGTATGTATTTTATGTATAACCACTATGAAATCTTGTTGTCTGTCTTTGAGGATGTCTTAATTAAGAAGCTCTGTGTTCTTGGGCCAGAAGAGGCTGGTGCCCATTTTGGAAGAAAATCAAAGCAGTTAATTAAATTAAATACAAAAATGTGAACATCCTCACTTCTATGACTCCTGCAGCAGGAAGCACCGACTGATCCAGATGAGGAATGAATCTGTGACGGTCGGGACACACACTGCTGTCTCTGCAAAAGAAAACACACTAAATGTGATGAACCAGAAAGTTTCTCCAAACTGAGCCAGACATGGGAAAGTGGATTTCAATCATCATACATGGATGCAAGAAAATTAACTCATGTTAATTCATGTTTTTAACTCATGTCACTGAGGAGCTCATGCTCTGCGGGTAAGGGAGTGTTAACAGGTGTGATGAGCAGTTGTAGAGTTTGTTTAGGGTAAAAACACAAAAATCTGTCACATCCAAGCTGGACTGTTTCTATTTTAACACAGCTTTAGCAGCCTAGGAAGTCCACAGACCACATGCATGCTTTGTAAATCATCTCATGTGTCATCTCAGCCAATCAATCAATGTGCATTGCATCTCATGTCAAGTCAGTGAGTTAGTTACCAAAAGGGAGAAATAAGTGAGTCAGACAAAAGTAATTTCAGAGCGTGGGCTGAAAAAGAGAAAACTAAACAATGAAATCAGAGCTTTTAATCAAGAATGGACAGACTCTTAGTTAGGCAGTTCAAAACCAGTATGTTCCGAGATGTGGAGATTATTAAAAGCGGCAATGTGAAGCACAACTATGAGACAAAGAACAGTGAATCTTTTGAGCAAACATACCCAAAAACCAAGGGCACAAAAAAATAAATAATTTAAGGGCCCAATATAATCAATCCACTAGAATCCTGACACATTCATTCACGACCCAACATTTAGCAAAAAAAAAGTAAATACAAACAAATATCGGAAGAGTTAAATATTCAAATATTCCAGCCCGACTGCACTTCTGATTGAAGACTTACAGGCATAATTCATTGTCAAATAGACTTCCCGTCAATTAATCCATTCATTTTTAAGCTCAGTTTATACAGCTAAAAAAGGGCTTTTCTGGCCTTAACAGATTATAGACAAAGAGTAGATGAACATATACTGAGGGTCTCAACATCAAATATCAGAAGTGAAGAAGTGGAAAGCTGACCTGCAGACTCCAAAACTCTTCAGGTAGCTGCAGAGAGGCCTGTCGGTCTTCTGCTCCTCCCGGACCACATGGACGCCCTCAGCGAAGGACAGCAGCTCAGAAGGCAGCAGGGCGCTGGTTCTCATTAGGTAGCGCAGAACCCCAACAATATGACGGACGTTCCTCTCTGAGATCAGCAGCACCGACCTGATGACATGAGGGCGGCTCTCTGGCTGATCCTGGGAGGGAACCTTGGAAAAGATATTACAGTAATCACAGATATTTAAACATAAATTTCATGCAATCTGTGCATTAATCATTTATACAGGAATAGAAGATTTTATCCACCAAAGTTTGTCTGTTCTTACTCGTTCAGAAAGGTTTCTAAAGTTCTCCGCCATGCAGAAGAGTCGGCTGCCAAATACTTTGGGAGAATTGGGGAAGCCATAGTGGACGACACATGTTGCATCTCTGATCCCCAGACACTTCAGACACTCGTTGGTGGTCACTAGAGGTCAAAGGTCAATCACAACAAAAATAACAGATAGCAGCACTGTTAATGTTGAGGGAGGACATTACATTTCTCTACTGTTGATAATGTTCTCCATGCTCACCCAGAATAACATGAGTGCCAGGCCCGATGTCTTTGCTCCACTGCTGTACAACAAAGTCAAACTGGTGAGTTAACCCCTCGTGGGTCTTCAGGCAGAATGCAGATTTGTTGTTCACAGCCTGAAGAGTAGAAAAGACAGTGGTAAACCTGCTGTTTTGTTCTTTTGTCAGATATCATCGGTGCACTCTAATCTGTGTGTCATTAAACTTTTTACGTTGCATGCTCCCTCAAAGAACTCAAAACTCCAAATGTATCTGCTGCTGCAATAAAACATTCCAATTGTGAATTGTCTGACTAAACTTTTTATTATTATAGACGCAGTGTACTGAGTTTTAAGACTGGGTGTTGGGCTGATAATGATCCTAAATTATAGATAAGCACTGGAATGTACAGTATAACTGAAGTGGCCACTTCACCTTGAACATGTCTTCCACTTCCTGAGCAGAGTTGGCTACAATCAGAGTCTTCTGGCCGACATCAGGGTTGAAATCCAACGCACCCAGCAGTACTGAGATCTTACTGCTCTCTAGAGACATGAGGATGATCTGTGGAAAGACAAACATTTCCTTAAACTGAAAATCTCATCAGATATCAACATACAGCTGAGCATTAGTATACACATACATAGTTCTACAATAGATAAAAACATTTTTGGTGTAATTCACAATTATTTTGAAATTAAGAGAAACGAGGAATTTCAGGGCTTGGATCAAAATGTTAATTTTTACACACATCTTAAATTGTTTTGACTAAAACAGATATTTCATTATAAACGTTGGCAACAACATAAAATTGTAACTATGGATGACTCATTGAGACTGACCTGCTGAACGTTACCATACAGAGCAGCTTCTGCAGGAAGGGTTATGACAATGCAGGGGTGTGGCATGTGATTGGCTAACAAACCCTCCATGTGACTGGTCCATCTTTTCGCCACGGCGACGAGCTGCTGAGGACAGGATGCATTCCCCTCACTGGAGGTCACCTTCTGGAAATGCTGTAAAATGGACGCCATCTAACGGGAGAAAACATTCGTGTTTTAAGGAAATATGAAGAAAAGTTTTAACCACATGAGCAAAAGAACATATTCATGAAATAAATATGAAAGTTATTTCTTCAGAGAATTAATCACCTGGTCTGGAGCGTGAGTAAACAGCTGGTCTGCCTCGTCCAGCACCAGGTGGTACAGACGCAGGAAGAGGAAGCAGTGGCATGACAGCAGACGCACCAAACTGAAGGGAGTGGTCACTAGCAGCAGGCCTGGAGAAAATAAAAATAGAACATTTTGGAAATTATGACAATTTAATTTGGAATAATACAATTTATAAACAAATACTGCACCTGCAGATTTTTTTCATAACTTCACAAATCTGGAGTCTTTAGCTGACCGCTAGCATGATACAGATTGTGCTTTGCTCACAGTTTTTGGAGATCCTGACAGCTTTAGCCTCGTCTTTGCCGACACCCAGCAGCACACCAACAGGGTTGAGAGTTGGGACGACCCTCATCTCTTCCAGCACGTCACACACCGCCTGTACCTTCTCCCAGCCTGGACACAGCAGCACTGCTATCGGCTGGACGCAAACACACCGACACAAGCAGTACAGATCCAAAAATTAAAACACAATCCTCTGAGGAGTATTTCAGAACTTTAAGTGGCCTCCTGCTTGGTGCTGAAGTACTCACCCCTGCATTGGAGGTGCAGGAGTTGAAGATGGAATAGAGCAGGATGTGGGTGAGGATCGGGGGGAGGTAGCTGACTGGCTGGTCTGCATTCTGGGAGATGATGACAGTGTTGCACCCTCGAGCCAAAGCTGGCCAGCTGTAACTGTCAGCTGGAGACAGAGTTTTGTACTGTTTCCTCCACAGCACCTGGAGATGGAGTGGTCACTATGTGAAACTCAGGTGGAGTTTAAACATGCAGCTTGGTTTTACTGTCAGTCTCCTGTCACCTCCAGTCTATTGTGCCCATTTCATCACCAGCTTTTGTGTCAGTCAAAGTCCCCGCAATTTAAGCGATACCAGGAGACTGGCCAGTACCTGGAACTGCTTCAGGTGGAGTTTGGATAGAAATCCAATGAGCTGTGGACAAGCTGCACTGGCAACTTTGCCTAAATGTTTTGAATGTTCTGGGTCTGGTGGTAGATCACTAATTGTTCTTCCAAATAAAAATATTGAATCAACTTGCTCCTTTTGCCATGTAATAACTCTATTATGATGGTAATTATTTCTATAAAAGCGCTGCATGTGTGTGAATGTGTAGAAGGCCTCAATCGTCCAACTAGTTCTGGTGACAGCAGAGATTAAACAACCAACATAATTACATATATGAACAATGGATCTGATTCAAGAAACTGGAAACATTCACATGAAGTAACATTTTACAAAAGCTAGTATTAATTTAACATGCATCTTGGGTAATCGGATCACAAGTGGATGGTGCTAAACACAAGTATAAACGACCACCAAGAAACATTGTGATCCGATCACTCAAACCACTTGCTGAGGTGGTCTGGGATGCATTTTGACCATATATCTTTTGTAGTGTAACTACTAACTTCTCCTATTTTAGATGTTCTCATTTTCAAGTCTAATTTGCCTAAAAAACAAACAAACACACAAACAAACAAACAAAAAACTCTTGTTTACTCTGCGGAGCGTATCAGTGATGGGGGCATCATCTAGGCTGGTGCAGGGCTCCACTGGGAGGGCAGAGTGCACCAGAATCCCAGTCCTCCTGGGATCACTGGGAACAACCTTAGCAAAGACAGGAGAAACAAAGACAAAAGAGACAGTAAATATGTTGATAACATCATGAAGGCCAGTGTTCACCTTCACACATCAAACACCACCTCCACAAACATAAGACATGGGATTGATGGATTCATTCAGTCAGTTTTGGGGTTCTTTGGTTGTGACCACAGCAGGGACCAGCAACCTTCAGACCGCAAACTCAAAAACATTTTGTTTGTAAAATCTAGAATTAACTAAAAGAACCTACCACATCATCTGCAGTGTCTGGATCAGGGTTCAGAGGCTCCGGGTTCAACCACTCCAAAAGGCTGCATTAGACACAACATTCAGAAAGAAATTCATGTGTTTTGACCTCCTAAGATACTATTTTATAAGTGAAGTCAAATTAAACTTTGCCCTGGATACTATTCTGAAGTTTTTCTTTATTTGCATATAATCATACTACTTGGAATTACCCGCAAATATTAACTTTCAGGCTGAGATTTGTAGTAACCTTACAAGCCATCAAGTGTTCATTTCCATTATCAGTTTATTAGTTAAATTTAGTCATTTTCTCCTTCATAGTTTTAGTTGATAGTCACATTTTGGTCAACTCTAAGTCAAAATATTTTTTGTTTTTTACTTTAGTGTGTGTGTGAGAAAGAAAAAGAGAATGCCTTTAATGAAGGGTTACTTGTTTTGCAGCTATTCAACATCTTTGTTTCCTCTCTGAGCTGCAGCTCACCGTGAACAGGCCCACTCCTCTTCATTCCTCCACATCTTCTCTGCCTCTGTCGGTCCTGACTCTACTGATCTACTCGAACTGCTAAAAAATAGAGAGAGAGTGAGAATGGAGCTGCTCAACTCAGACAGTATCCTACACCAGATATTAACACAGTAATGTAGTAGTGCTGTAACAGATACAGCTTTAATGGAGAACATTTACCTTGTTTCTTCATCTGCCAGATGCTCAACTTGACTGCTCTCAAAAAGACATTCAGCTCCACTAATAAAACACAAATCAAGCCAAAGTTACTAAAATGACTGAGTGACTGTTTAATTTCCCGCCTCCCCCTGTTAATTTAATCTGGTTCGAATTGGGCTTCAGTCAAATTAAAACTGTTGAAGGTGTGCTGGCAGCATACACTTCCTGTCCTGTGCCGTTGCTGGAGGTTGTCTGTTCAGGTTGACAGTTTTTCAGCTCCTCGTGCTGGCTGACCTAGAAAACAAACAAACAAAAAAAACTAGAAGGGAGATCTCCACTAAGATGTATCTATAGTGCTGTTTAAGATTGTATGTATAGTCACAGCACACCATTCATCTTAAAAGGGAAAGATAAGATTATTATAAGCAATGAGCAATGTACTGCTGTGGACTGTGCAGCAACAAAACATATATGAGCCACATTTAAAAAAAAAAAATAAAAAAATCAGTCAGTGCTTTATTTAATATATTTTCACTGCTATACCTGCCATCTACTACAGGAAATACACTGTCTATGGATAAGTACCTCATGCCAATAAATAACCAATCATTTTAATGAAGATGCATACACACATGCATGACGATGACACTGATGTTACAACTGACCTATCTCGAAATGTTACAAAAGTAACAAATAATTTTTGTATCTGCCCCCTGATCTGGACACTGGCACACAGGCCAGTAGTTTTGCCCTAATCCTGCTAACAGACAAACAAACGTATATGAAAACTTTACCTCATGACAGAGATAACAGGCTTTTTTATTGTTCGGGAACTACTAACTGAACTATAGAGGTGAAATGTATTATGTAACCCACCTACTACATTTGTAGGGAGGCAAAAAGAGGAAGAAAAAAATGTCCAAAAAAATAAAATGATTAGAAAATGCTGAATACTATATCAGAGCTTCAATTTTTGAAAGCAAACACTTCCTGTGTTGAACATGTACTCACAATGGGAGCCACCTGCTGGTTGCTGCTGTCAGGATTCAGGAATTTTAGGAACCTGTGAGGTACAGGAAGAACTCTGTCAATCAATCATGTTAAAAAAAAGAGAAGAAACATGTTGCTGATTTCAGCCCACAGGTATGTAATCGTCAACTCTCACCTGAACAGGCTGAGGTCTTTGGTCAGAGCTGCAGCCAAAGACGAATCTGTGTCCTCTGATGAGCCACTGAACATGAGAGCAGGTCAGTCTACTTCAAAAAACTACATATACTATGACATAACTCAGCCTTACTCTTCTCTCTGTTCAACAGCAAACTGCTCAACTAAACCAAATGTGCACTCACCTCTTTGCCGCAACGGCGTCTGAGCCTTTCTTCGATTGGCTGCCTGGAGAAAGCTGTTCTTCTGTGACCTTTACACTTCTGCTGCCTCCCTCAGAGGTCATCAGCTTGGCTTCTTTTTGTTGACACTAAAGCAGCACAGAGGTCAGAGGTGAGGATGTGTGGATATGTCCTGCAGAACTGACAGTTAACACAGTGAGCAGAGCTGCTGCTGACCTGCGGAGTGGAGGGATCCGTCAGCCAATCACCTGCTCTGGCTACAGCCAGATTTTGTGACCTCACTGAGGGTTAAACCAGATTTGTGTCAGTATGAATGTAAAACAGATTCACTTCTTAGCCCAAAATGTTTACTGCAATTCATATCACCTGACTGCACATGTGGATGGGTGTACATATACACACACCCAGTGTAGACTGTCATGCTGTCCATGTATGTCTTAAAAATGTGACTGTCCTGAACAGGAAGTCAGTGTGTTTACCAGGAGGTGGCTGAGTTTTTGCTGGCAGCTTGTTTGAGGTCATGCAGACAGTCTGGTTTAAGATGCTGGAGGACAACATGACCGGAAGTTGGTCCACCTCGTCCAGCCAAGTGTCGTCAGCTGACTTGCTAATGTAAACTGCAAACTTCTTGGCCACCAGATCATCGTTCACACAGATCTGAAAAATCACCAGGGGAGTATTATGTATTATGTGGAAATATACAAGCTCTGATAACAAATTAATATTGTAATATAAGAAGTATCAGTGAAAAATAACAACACAAGAATATAAACAGTAACTTAAATAAACTTAAAAACCGGATGTTGTCAATGATATTAAGATAAAAATGCTCATACGTCTTAAGAGGATAAAGTCACACATTCAAGTAGATCTTTTTTAATCTTATCTGTGTTTGTATGACAATAATTAATTCAACTTGCTAAAGGGTGTGAGGAGTCAGAGTTCACCTTGATGTCACCCACAGTCACATAGAGCTCGATGGAAGTGGAGTCTGACTCGGGTTCAAGCAAAACGACCTCCGTCTGAGTCGACACTGATGGAAGGAAGCAAACTTTCAAAGTGACTCCTCAAATTTTACGTTTTAACATCAATCTCAACACACAACAGTTTAAGAAATGTTACTTTGAAGACCTAAAATCTACAGAAAATAATAAACAGTTGTTTATCTATCTGATATGTTGGTCACCTTGCAGCAGGTTGTGCAGGTAGAGTGTAGCAGAGCTATCCCACTCCGTGGACAGACTGCAGAGGAAAGGGATAAAATATCAAGCCAAGAGTGAATTTTATTTTATAAAAAATAAAAACATCACAACACAAGGATAAAGCAGGGAAAGATGTGAGCTTCAGAGCGACTTCAGATTTAGACATTTTTACATTTTTACATGTAATAAATAGCGTGTATTATGCTTCATAAATCCATCAACAATTCAGTGGTAAGCAGTGAGCTTGTCTTACACGGGCTCTGCCTTCTCCTCGTCGACAGACACTCGCAGAGTTATGGGTTTGATTCTCACAAGGTGAAACCTCCTCGCCAAGAAAGGCAGCTTGAGGAAGTTTGGCAAAGCAACTCGGATCCTGGACAGACCGAAACAAGAACACAAAAGTTAGAAATCAAACGACACGGACACAGGAGCTTGAGACCAATAACCTGTTAAAAAATGAAATCAAAGTAGGCTTGTATTTGGACTAATTCAGTAAAATGCTAGTGGTCTAGAGAAAGACTGGTACTGTTCTGGTCTTACTGATCTGAGGGGATGATGAGCTGTTCTCCATGGTCGACCAGGAAACAGTGAGCCCGACAGGACACCGAGTCTACAATGATAGATTCCACTACAGCCCGACACCATGACTTCATTGCTGACCAGTACACCACACACATCTGAGAGGAAATACAGTATACACATCTAATCCACCTTCAGTCCCATTAAGATGTCACAAGACGGCGTGGACTACTTACATCAGTGTGTGTAAAAACATGGTGTTGCATTACCTGTCCCTCCTCTAACGATGTGGGCTTCAGCTTGCGCACGTCCTGAGTGACGCCATGATAGTAAAGGTTCATCTGAGTCAGCAGACGGTTGTATTCTTCTGTGGCCTCTGCGTCACCACGGGGACCCTGAATGACCTGACACCAGAGGCAGGACGGGTTCTCAATCTGCAGAGGCAAGAAGAAATATTATGGTCCGATTTCACAGAGTCACCTGTTGATTTCCAGTCCTATAATCTGTTTTTTCTTCAACCTTAAAGGCTGTTATAGCAGCATATTAATGCCCACGGTCTTCGGTCTTAGAATGACATGAATACTGAATATACAAGAAGACCAAACACAGAAAAGCAGCAGTCTCACTCTTGATCAACTAATCAGAACTATTATCGCCACATCCTTGAGTGATTGTCTAATCATTTCAGCACTACTAACAGTATATTCAGGACCCACCAGATCATCGACTATGTAAGAGATGATCCAATGGAGACATATTTTGATAATAAATTAGATAGACACTTAAATACAGAGAGCGCAATTCTTACCATGGTTGTAACATCACTAATAGAACAAATGGAGCATCAACAGAGAACAAACGTTTAGAAACCACTGATGGAAATAACACCATTCATCATTTGAAAAATAAATTAAATTAAATTAAATGGAGTTTCTCCTCTGTAATAACAGCAAAGCTTGGTTCATTAACATACAGGAACGAGTCATAACTACAGCCACATTAAAAGTCAATGCTGTCTAACCCAGACTCACATTTGATAGGTTTACATGTTACATTTACTGGGGATTATTCTGTAAACTTACTGACTTTTAAATGAATGTTTTGTCTTGTCACAACATAAGGGTGGAGGTGAATTTTATAATCGCAACCGAAGCATGCATTT
The DNA here is from genome assembly GCA_946959425.1 of Argyrosomus regius. NCBI lineage: Eukaryota > Metazoa > Chordata > Actinopteri > Sciaenidae > Argyrosomus > Argyrosomus regius. Next base: position 21,613,630 of record OX336886.1, read on the forward strand.
AAGGAAACTACACAAGCAGAATTGCAACCTAATAGTGCGCATTTCAAGTCAATAACAGTAAATTACCAAAAAAAAAAAAATCAGCAAAAATAAACAAACCCGCACAATTCAACATTTTCCAACCTTCCAACGTTTTTCTCGTACACACCCGCAGCACGCACGTTAATTAACCGTTAGCTGATTAACTGCTTAGTGAAAAGCTCACTTACCTTAAGAACCGATATTTTCACCATTGTGTGAGAGTCCGTCAATCCACATTAACGTACTGAGAACAACCCTGCAGGAAACACACGTTTGCTGAAGTCCAGCTTATCCCTGAAAGCCAGAAAATAATTTCAAGTTAAGACTGACGTCGACGTTTTTTTCGGACTGATAAGTGCCTGTCAGCTAGCAAGCTAACGTTAGCTCACGGGCGGTACAACAGTTCTCAAATTTAAAACTAAAAATGTAACTAAATGAAGCGGGAATTTGGCGGGTGTGCATTTATTCAACGTTTTGTGTTTCTTCTGTTTGGTTTACAACTAGTTTTATGTGTAAAAATGTGTAAGGTTACCTGTGTCCGAGCTTTTGAACGGAACATTCGGTGTAGAAGACGAAAACGCGGCTGTAACCGACTTGGTTCTGATTGTGACCGTTAGGGGTCACTATGGAGACAGGTTAGGTGACAGGGTGGTTCAGTTAGATAACTTTACCTAAAAGATTTTAATCAGTTTATATCAGAGTTGTCCTAACGTGAATAAAATGATAACATTCAAGTAAAACATATTACGTCCTTGGCTCTGATATTTTCTAACATGTATCAAACTGCCATGAAATCCCCAAGAGCGTGTTTAGAAGGCCGACAAAGGTCTCTGTACAACTAATCAACTTTTTATAGGAACATAATTCAAATCATTCTCTCAACTTCAACAACAATTTGACCTCCCATCAAAGGATTTGTATAGGGACCCCCGGGTATGTAGTATATACAGTGTGGATATATTTCTAAATTTAGAGTAGCATTTAGTAGTTTTCAATATAAAAGCTTATTATGCAAACACACACAAGATTGTTGAGTGCTAAATGTGTGACTGTATGGGGGGGGGGGTGTGTAGTCTCTCTTGTCCTGCAGGGGGCGACAAAAAGACATGCGCTCCTCACCTTCACCAACAAACTGCAGACGAAGAAGAAATTAAGACGTTTTGGAGGCAAAACAAACCAGTGTTATTATCAGTTAGCTGGTGTTACTGTTTTAAACTCGGCTGCATGGATGCAGTTAATTTTCTACATTCACTGTCCAGAGAGAGTTTAATAAATTGGTCTTTAATGCGGTGAACACTGTTCAGCTTCATGGAGACTAAAGCGGCTGTTGTGTTGAACGCGGTTCCTCCTTACGGACATGTTATTGCCAGCGAGAAGTGGAGAAACTCATCACTTACTCAAAGCCTAAAGGGTAATTAAGTATTTTATTGAAACACTGAAGTAACAGCCTCTCAGCATAAAACATTCACTAGCTAAACGTGTGCCAAACGCCATTAAAAAACATCGATACGTGACTTTGTTTCTCTGTAGAGCAAATGAATACTCCTCGTATGATATGAATGTACACGTTTTGTGTTCAAAGAGTTGCACTGTCTTATTCGGCTAAGTTGTCATTGTAAAAAAAACCGACTTAATGTTATAAAACAACGTTTGGTATTCACCGCAAGCTGCACGCAGGTCAGCTGTCAGCAGGGAATAGTGTGAGAAAACTTTTTTACAGTAAAGTAAGCGTCATAACAGTCTCATAAGTCTGAAATTAACGTAAATATTGTGTCTTATGACTATTTGATTAGCTTTTTAATGAGTTCTCTGAGTGGAGTTTTGTGTGAAAGACAGCCAAAGTCACGCCACTGATGATATCTTCTGTGTTTTGGACTGTTGGTAGGACAAAATGAGCCATTTATTTATTTAATAAACATGCCAGCTTTGGCTTTGGGAAACTTTGATTGGCCTTTGTGACATTTTATGGATCAAACAATTAATCCAGAGATTATGAGTTAATCAATCATTGTTAGTTGTTGTTTATGCCTTTGTTGCATGCATGTATTTGGCCAGATTAACTAAGGTTTATAACAAATATTAAAGTTTAATGTAGTATACCCACTTCTACACTTATTAAGTGTGCTTTATGTAGCCTCTAGTACTTATGTCTAATTTTCTCATTGTAAAGAAAATGCTCTAATAAACAAGCTCTACTCCCTCGTCTGCCGTAGGTGGAGGTGTGCAAATCCTCTTTGAGAATGAGCTTGGTGTGGCAGATTTCCACCTGCCCAACAAAAGCTGCATCCTCTACGTGTCTGAGTGTGACATCATAGCAGGAAACAGCTACAAGAGGAAACTGGTTCGCTACAGAAATGTGAGTTTAATTAACGAGATGAGTGACAAAGCAGTTTTCAATATTTCAATATGAACTGTGTCTGTCCTGTTTTAAAGAGCAGCAGTAGTTTCCAGGAATTGGTGCTGGTGGAGAACACCAGACTCAGTGAGCAGTACTTCTCTGCTGTGCAGAAGTTTGTACTGTTTGACCTTGGCCTGACTCTACTTCCGGTCAGCGGGCAGACTGAGGCCTCACAGCTCATCACTCAGATCGTGAGTAGTGAATTAATATTAAAAATGACATTTTTTGTGTCTGGAATGAATATTTGGTTTACAAGGGAAATCTAGATTTATCTCTTCCCTAAAATAGTCTCTGTCTTCCTTTTTAATTTTGAATTTGTCCCTGTGAGACATAATCCTGCAAGGTGCTGTGTTGGCCAGTCAACTGCAACCTCACATTCTTGGTCGATTACTTTGAAACACCATCAACAAAGTTCTACTCTTTACCTGTTTAATGCAGTGCTTTTTTTTTTCAATCTGAGCACTCAGTCAGTCAAAATTATATTCCAAAACCATCTGTAGCAACCTGTACGCTATTAACCTTTACGCTCAACCTGTCACATATAAGTCATCAGCATCAGAATAAAAGGCAGGTTGTTTGGGGAACAATGGCCTGTAGACAAGCAGTTAATCATCTGATGTGACAGTAAGAATGTTTTCCTGCCAACTGAACTAAGGTGAGCTCGTTGTTAGTACTGAGCTAATAGTTGTCATCCACTGCCAAAGAAAGTTGAGAGTCACAGCCTGCAGTTGTTGGGTTGACAAGGTGTCTGTTGGTTTTAGCATAAAAGAGTCAAACTCAGATCTTTGGTGTGAAACTAAGCTCTCTGCCTAAACCTCTCGTAGTAGTACACTTTGTTGACTGATGCTGATCTTCCAACCTGCTCTAATCTTCTCCAGGTTCACAGAGATGGCAAGGAGAACCCCTTTAGGAAGAGGACTTCATCTCAGCTGCTGGACCCGCTGGTCCTGGCTCTGGTGCAGCAGGTCCCTGGGGTCGGCAGGGTCAAAGCTCTGGCCCTGCTGCAACATTTCTCCAGCATCCAGCAGCTCTGTAACGCCGCCCAAGCAGAGCTGGAGCCCATAGTGGGTCAAGCTTCAGCTCAACAAATTCATAGTTTCTTCCACAGACCCACAGGTGCTGGATCCTGAAGACTCAACTCTGAGTCTTATTTAACCAGGAAGGTTTGGACTTAAGAGAGCGCGAAAGAAAAAGAAAAGATTGCAATGATAAAACAATCTAACTTTGCAGCATTTTTCAAGTGTGCAACTGTTAAGAACAATATTTTTTACTGTTGACTGTGTGAGCAGCAATGTTTTTGAGACATTTCAGCCTGGGCCAAAGTGGAGGATCAACAGACCAACATTTCTATTTATAGAGCAACGCTGCTAACATGGCTAAAAATAGAGAGTTTGGAAACTGACTTAGGTTTGTTGTTTTGGCCGCTGAATTCACTGCTCTTTGTGTCATTTTCTGTGCACTCTGCACTTTTGCATCCAAAATAAATACATATCAGCTGTTGGTTCAATTGTCTAATCTAATTGTTTAATCTTTGAAACTTTTCACATATCAGCAACCTGTATTTTTCTCACTCACTTTAATCTTGTAGCCGTTTCAGGTAGCCTTAGATCTGAGTAATTATTTACACTATTGACAAAATTAAATACATCATATCGTCTGTCAGTTTTTGAGGGTCCTGTCATCATTTGAGATGATAGATTACATGAAAAAATGCAGCTACAATGACTTAAAACAAAGTTGTTGTTTCAAATTACTACCTTGAGGAACACTACATTATCTTACTCTACTAATTATCTCAGATGTGATGGGGTATTAAAGATTGTCAACTTAAGCCTTGTCTGAGAACAGCTGATGGTGTTTTTAATTCCATGATTTGGTGTCATTAGAAACACCATCCTTCCACCACCTTTTGGTATCCATGAAAAACAAATAACACAATTAGACAACAAAAACATTATTTTGATTTTGTTTAATTAAAAATTTAAAATAGAAAAGCAAATTCTTTTTGTCTCATTTAGAAACTGCTTCAGTAATTTGTGGCAATATGAAACACTTAAACAAACTACTTAAATTATACAATGATTAAACAATAAAAATGTTTAAATTCGGCTCCCAGACATTTAAGGAACTTGCAATGTTTTTTTTTTTTTTGTTTTCTGATCATTTTACATTTATTAAGTAAAGGATTAGATAAATGCTTCAGAATCAACATCATAAAAGGAGACCAGACCCTGCTAATAATCCACAAACACCCCCACCTTATCAGGCTGCAACTTCAGAGAGAGATGGACTGAAGGGCGAGTACAAGCTTTGTACTCATTTTCATTCCTCAATATGAAAATGAGTCAAATAAGTCCAGTATCCTGAGGGGTCAGACTCATTTTTCCCTTCCTGTTGATTAACTTTCTGGCCACTCCTAAATCCCAGTCAGTATTCCCTTTAATCTGAACCTCGTAATAAAATCTTCCTGAAGAGAAACACTGCTTTCCTAAAGCATACACATAAGTATCAGATCTATCTCAGAGATTCTTCTTTACATCACCATGTTTAACTTGTTTCTCATTAGACAGGATGACGGCAGGATATGTTGTATGAAGATCGAGTGTCACATCCACAGCATATTGCTGGACCCTCCTTAGCTCAGCCTGAAACAGCTTCTTCATCTGTTTACTGAACATCTCCTCCAGCTGGTTCACAGCCCTCATCACAGTCCCCTCATATGAAGGTGGTTGGACGCTGACCTCTGTCCAGTTCTTGGTAGGAGCAGCGTTCAGTGACAGGAAGCTTTGGAGGAGGTCTTCAGAGAGTGAGAGCTGCCCACCTCAGTTCTTCTTTTCTTCAGCGCAGAGATTTCCTGTTCAAGTTCTTTAATGAAGCCTTCAGCCTGTTTCTCTGTCTTTCTCTGCTCCACTTTGATCATGTCGATGAGATCAACCTGGTTTTTCTCAAACTTCTCAACAGACTTCAGAGTGGTGAAGACCTGGACACCATCTGCTATCTCTCTTCTTTCAGCATTGTCCACAGGGATTCATATGAGCTGCTCCTTAAATAACATTAAACTATCTTACACTACCAACTGTCTCAGATATCACTGGAGTACTGGAGCTCTTCAGTTGAAGTCACCTCTGAGAACAGCTGGTGGTGTTTTCAATCACATAATTTTGTGATTAGAAACACCATCAGCTTTTTTTATTTTCAATTTTGAGATCACTACAAACTATTAAAAAAAAGAGAGAAAAGCAAATAACTTTTGTCTCATTCATAGAAAGGCTCTTTGCAACACTTTGCAACCAGTTTGCAGCACTTCATCTATATACAATGATCAGACCATAAAACGTTTGGCTTTGGCTCCCAGACATTTAAGGAAAAGCTTCTTACTCTAAGTACATGTTTTATGATGATTTAACAGTCTTGACAGGAGAGATGATCAGAGGGGCATAGTTTTTACCACCATGATTCAGACCAGGTCTAAAGAGCGGGTAGAGTTTCTCAGTGAAGGAGTAGCCAGTAAAGGAGTAGATAAGAGCTGCAGCATCAACATCATAAAAGGAGACCAGACCCTCCTCATAATCCACAAACACCCCCACCTTATCAGGCTTCGATTTCAGAGAGAGACGGACTGGAGGGCCTGCAAGAGCTTTGTACTCGTTTTCATTCCTCAACCATATCATCCAGTAACCGTTCTGAGGATTCAGTCGAATTTTTCCCTTCCTGTTGATCGACTTACTGGCCACTCCTAAATCCCACTCAGTCTTCCCTTTAACCTGAACCTCATAGTAAAATCCTCCTGAAGAGAAACTCTGCTTTGCTGAAACATAAACACAAGTATCAAATCTCTCAGGGTTGTCTAGTACATTTTTCTTTACATCACCACAGTTTACTTGCTTCTCATCATCAGACAGGATGACCCAGGGATTGGCTGTATAAGGATCAAATGTCACATCCACTGCATACTGCTGGACCCTCTTCAGGTCTGCTGCAAACAGGTTCTTCATCTCTTTCCAGAGTGTCTTCTCCAGCTGATTCACAGCTCTCACCACAGTTCCCTCATATGAAGGTGGACGGATGCTGACTTCAGTCCAGTCCTTGGTGGGTGGAACAATGTTCATGGATATGAAACTTTGAAGGAGGTGGAAGTGGTCTTCAGACTGTGAGAGCTGCTCCACCTCGGTGCTTCTCTTCTTCAGCTCAGAGAATTCCTGTTCCAGTTCTTTGATGAAGCCTTCAGCCTGTCTCTCTGTCTTTCTCTGCCTCTCCTTGATTGTGTCAATGAGCTTGACCTGGCTTCTCTCAACAGACTTCTTCAGAGCAGTGAAGACCTGAACACCATCTGCTATCTCTCTGTCTGCATCTTCCTGACTGAGCTCCACTGAGTGTTTGATCTCCTGAATCTTCAGTTGTCTCTTCTGGATCATCTGATGAATTTCAGTCTCTTTCTTTCCCAGCTCTGTCTTCTTTTCTACATATTCTTCTCTTAGAGGAACAACATCATGTGTCTTGTGATCTGAAGCAGTGCAGGCCATGCAGACACACATCTGGTCAGTCTTACAGAACAGATCCAGCAGTTTATCGTGCTTCATACACATCCTACCTTCCAGGTTCTCCACAGGGTCGATCAGCTGATGTTTTTTCAGGCCTGACTTTGTCAAATGAGGCTCCAGGTGAGTCTCACAGTAGGAGACCAGACATACCACGCAAGACTTGAGGGCCTTCAGTTTGGTTCCAGTGCAGATGTCACAGGGAACTTCTCCCAGTTTGGAAACTTGTTGCTCTGATCTGCTGCTGGTTTTCTGTTGAGCTGACTGCATGAACTGAGCAGCCATCTCAGAGATAAAAGTATTGACCCGCAGCTCAGGTCTTGTGTTGAAAACCTCCTTACAATTTGGACACTGACACTCATTAATATTCCAGTGTTCAGTGATGCAGGTTTTACAGAAGTTGTGTCCACATGGTGTACTGACTGGATTAGTGAACACATCCAGACAGATGGAGCACAGAAACTGATCTTCAGTCAGCAGACAGCTGGCAGCAGACATATCTTCACTGTGAATACAAAAATAAAACTTGATTAAAAACTTCGTAAAGCTGGTTTAACTGGAATACCAGGAAGTCATTTTGAACTTCGTACTTCAACACTCATCAGGATTGTTTACAGTTGGATGCTTGGTAAAGCTTGCGACACCTAAAAAGTCATAAAAGTGCTTACAGTATTGTAGCGGCCACTATCCATTTAAAAAGACAGCTGAGAGTCCAAAGAAAAAATCCAGTCACGCTGAAAAGTTTTATGATGTTTATCAACTAAAGAGTAACAATAAACTTAAATTGGCACAACGTGACAAACTGAACTAGATGAAACTATATGATACGATACAATATGAGAAGATATGAAATGAGACAAGATAATAAGTAACGAGACATAATAATAATTTATGTGATGGTCAACAGAAAATATCGGAGCATACCTTATGTCACCCTCTTTGTCTAACTCCCGCCACCAAGTGCACAGGTAAAAATAAGATGAAACCACACACCCCTATGCCAGTTAAGGTGATCCAGAAAATGTGTGTGACCTAAACAAATAAACAACTCAAACTATATACACAACTTTTGGCTTCTACAAGTATGAACATGGGATCATTTGTGTTTATTATGCAAGTCTGAATTCATACTTCCGTCCAGTCTGTCTACAAGACAAACTGGACAAGGAAACTACTTTTAAAATGCTTATTTCCGGAACACAGATTGGATCAATGATGACTGTGCTAAGTTGAATAAAACACATATTTTCCGCATTTACACCATAGTAACATCTGCACTTGCTTTTCTCTAAGCATCCTCTTTTTCTGTCTGGTCTCTGTATAAATATAAGTAGGATTATAGAGTTCTAGGTGCCCACAGATGGCAATAATAACAGTGCATGTCTGCACCAAGAGTTGAGATAAATCCACTTTTTAATCCAAACAGTTTAAAAAACATATGTACGTATCTAGTTACAGTGACTCACTATCACCTCTCAAGGCACAAGTAATATTGAAAGACAGTACAGGCTGTTTCAGTAGGTATCTCTGCAACACAATACATAGACATGTTTGACATAATGTCATAGCTGTTACTGTAACTCTCCGCATTGTGATGATAATGTTTAGAGAATGAGCTTACATATTGCCCCTTTAAGTTTTGTGTTAATGTTGAAACAAAGTAAAAATTATCAGCTGTACTCACCAGTGTTTGGCAGAGCTGTGTTGTTGAGAGAAGCTTCTTCTTTGAAGAGAAACAGGCACTTGAACTGCAGATTTGTCTTCTCTCAGATGAATGAAGAATGTGACATTGAAATTGTGTTGCTCCACCTTCTTCTGCTCCGCATGTGAGACTTTGTTGCTTTTCAGGTTGGACCTGATGAGTGACAACGTGAATTCAGTCTGGAGCTAAGCAGTGAAGTCTTATACGAGTACCTTGTCGATATTGGAGATTATACTTTGTTTTATTTTTATTTTTATTATATTGAGATCTATAGCATGCTCTAACAGTCAGACAATATGAAAACAGAATTAAAATTAGAGGAGCATGTGTACCATTTCATTACTGATCAACATTTACTTGCTGTGCAGCTGAGAGTACAGTGGTCAACAGCTCACACTAACATTTCAGGACATTAACAACAGTAGCGTCTAAATTGAAGCAGCCATCAGTGCTTATTGCTGTAATGCTGCTATGTGTCCATTGTTTGAATCTGTGATCAGGGATCCCTGGTTTGAAATCACTCCATCTCCACATTATATATCTTAACACTTGTATACCAGATTTCCAAAGTGAATCTTGTGATTAAGTCAAGGACTTTCTCATTTAGAATTTAATCAACGAAATTATACTTTTTACCCAGCCATTGCTCTGGCCAGTTCTCCAGCAGCTCTAAAACATCGGCCCCACAGAGCTTCATCTCAGCAAATCCACAACTTCTTCCACAAATTCACTGCTACTGGATCCTTAAGGCTTGGTTCTGGCTCTTTATTTAACTAGGAGGGTTTGGGTTGAATGATAATGCAGTTTTTAAACATTACAATGATAATCTTTTGACCCCTCCTAAATCCCATTCAGTCTCCCCTTTAACCTGGACTTTGTAATATAGGGAGACAGCTAAATGACTAAATGACACACAGGGCGAAGGGTCAAGTGTCAAATCTCTTTGGATTGTCTGGGAAATCCTTCCACACATCACCATTTTGAACTTGTTTCCCATCATCAGACAGGATAAGTTTAAGTTAAGTCAGAGGAGCCTTAATATGAGTCTCATTTTTTCAAGTTTAAAATGTTGCAACACCTTAAACAGCTACTGAGTCCAACTTGGTGGATGTCTTCCAGTGGAAAACAATTAGTATCTTTGCTAAGAAACTAACTAATTTTGTTATTGGCTTTAGCTCTAGTGAGATGATTGTTGTCCTCTCCTGCTATTTCAAAAATGGCTATCATTGGACACTGTTTCGAAGATTGAAATCCAATAGGTGGACAGTTTAGGATTTTGCCAGAATGAGTCTGCTATAGAGGCAGGTGAAAATCTGTATCTGTCACAGGTAGAACATACATCTGGGAATAAGGTTGGATATTAATTTATTCATTCTGAATAAACATAGCGTTTGCTCTTGAAATTAATAGTCTTGTTACTAATTTCTCTCCAGATGTGTATTTGTTGCATCACTGTTAACTGTAATGGGGCTGAGAGTTTCCTTGTACGTGAATGTGTATATACATATTCATAGATCCTATATCTATATTATTCAATTCCTCTATAGTATACTGAGTATTTATCACCACTTGTCATGCTGCATTTGAAATATGAACAGGTGAAGAATCATCCAAAGGGAAGAGCAGCAGGTCTGATCCTCCCAGTGTCCTTGAACGCATCATGGTGAGTCCAGGGTATTTAACATTCTACCCTGGACAGCGGCAGGTTGTTGCGCAAGCGCAGCCCATTCAGTCTGCATGAATACGGAGTGAGGAGAGGACAGGATCACTGGGAGTACTGAGACTGGGTGGACACAGTGGACTGGACGGACCGGACCGGACCCGGGCAGGCGGACATGGATGGACAGAACGGCAGCAGCAGCATCTGCTCCCGGCCGCACGGCATCGTGGCGGACGGCAAGAAGAAGAAGAAGAAAATCCCCGACAGAGTAACTCTGAAGAAGGAGATCGGGCTGCTGAGCGCCTGCACCATCATCATAGGTGAGGCAGGAAAACAAGAGAGAGCTGCCACTTGGGATCAGCTCAGTCTTTCACTCTTATCACTGCAAAACTTCTAAAAACAAGTTTGGCTTTTAAAAAAAACTGCTGCAGGACTTCACAATAAGTGTTCAAATGAAGCTTCAATCCCATGGGGACTTGTAATAGATAGACTAATTAAGAAAATCAAAGTTATGTGGCATTGATCATGAGAAAATAGGGACTCCATGTTTGTTTGCATGTGGGTTCACATCAAACTGAGTTGTAGTGCTTACGTGGCTGAATATATGAAGTCCAGAAGCTGGTGGTCAAGCAGAAGAACATTGTGTGCTGGAGCAGAATGAACAGCAGGGACCTTTAAACACACCTAAGCACAGTAAATGTGAGCATCATCCAGGCTGGATGGATGGATGGATGGAGGGTGGGAGGGAGTGTGGGGGCCTGCAGGGAGTCAGGCTGCATGCAGAGGGCCGGCTGCACCACTCTGCTCCTACAAATCACTGATTGTATTAATATTAACAGTATGCAGAGCAGGAGGGTGATGGAGAAATGTCAGGGTGAATGTATCGGTTGTCTGGTTTCCTCTGGATTCAGCTTCAGTCGTTTCCACAGTATTTCTATAAAGACCACAGGAATTACTATTCTTTATTAAAGTTTAAGAAACTTTTAACGTAATGGATGGAAGTGATTTATGAACATCTTAAATGTGGTGGTTTTGAGGTTTTTATTCTCTCTGCATCATCCTAGTTGACCCAACTAGTATTGCATTTAATATTTTAGTTCATATTTTACTGAATGTAATCAAATGACCATAAATTGCTTGCTGATACATACTCAGTGCATATAGAGTGGGAGACACTGGGTGTCAGTAGGGGCCCATTGATAATTTTTTACAGAGGGCCCCTCATAGTGTGCTAACGTTACAGGGTCCTGGACTCTAAGTGGTCTCTGAAGCCTCAGATTCAACTTCTGTCAGTTGGAAAGTTGCTAATTTGTTATAAATCTTAAAATTCTGCCTCTAAGTATTAATTACCTTTGGTATAATAACTTGTGGCCCCTGTCTTACAGGGGCTGCGTGTCAAGTCTAGTTTTAAAGCACCCCTGGCATAGAGATAAAAATTAATTCAATAGAGATTAATACAATAATTGGACTGTCAGAGTGTATGAAATAATTTGATTTGTTGCGCAAACAATATAATTGAAATTGGAGAAGGCTGAGATAAAGCCACTATACAAACTGACTGAAGAAAAGCAGGATTTTATTATTTACTATCATCTTTTCAGTTGTTTGTAGACACAAAATAAAAGTTTGGGATACTAACACAAGACTCAGTAATTTCCTAAAACAGAGGCGCCACTGTATTTATTTATTTATTTATTTTTTTGCAAAGATTACTAAAACAAGAGGAGCAGCATTACGGTGTACGTGGATTGAGTCAAAATAAAGTGTAACACTCATTGATGTTGTAACAAATGGCAGCGGTGCAAACACAAGCCAGGAGATCAGAATCAGTTAAACAGTATATTGAATAGGGCGGAGAAGCTGAATCTCCTGAGGCTGAGTAGCAGTGGGGTCTGCAGTGAGGGAATGTCCGGAGGTGTAGGGCTAGTTGTGGCTGGGTTAGTAACATAGTTGATCCAAAGAAAAAGACGTCAAAAAGAGTTGGCCGTAGCGTCCGTTACCACTTGGGAAACTGACGGATCTGACGGAGTCTGGAATCTGGTGGGTGAGCCAGGTCTTGATACTTACTGGTCAGGTTGAAGAGATGATTGGTAGCAGGTTGGTATGATTGGTGTTGTTGTGAACTGGCAGGTGATGAGGAACTGGACGGCATGACATAAAGGGGAAGGGGAAGGAAAAACACTGTGAAAGCAGGACACAAGGCCTGAATCCTAACAGTTGAGACTGAAAAGCAGTTGACAAGATGAGAGTCTTCTTCTTACTGAGCCAGCTGACTTCCTGTTAGCTCCCCACACACATGAATGATAGGAAATAATTTGATGATGCAGCTCCTCTAATCTTTCCAAATGTTATTGGATTGAATGGATCAAATTCTGTTGATGCAGTAATTTCACAGTGTTTGTGTATGTGTGTCTACAGATGTTTCTTTTGTCATAGTTGTACTCAGGAAGACTTTTGGGCCAGTGTGCGTCACATAATACTGCAGTCTATGTATAGCTACTATACTCTAGATGTAGCAATGACAGTATGTAATTAATTGACAGAGTTTATGGTCTCAGTCTCTAGTTTCAAATCTTCCATGCAGCATGATGTTCATTTTGTAAATTATGGTCCCATTTAGAGTAAAATAGAAGATAAAACATGGTATGCTTCAGGGTGTGGCTACATAGGATGCCATTTCTTCTTGCTTGAATACACCTCCAAAACCAAGCACAGCCCAACTTGCACTATGTCACCCACAAGCTATAAATATGTTCACTACTTGCTCCAAAAAACCAAGATAGCAGCCACCATAATGCCAAACTCAAGGCATCAGCAGTTGTCCACAAACCAATGTGTGACCAAAGGTGGGTTTAAACTCGGGGTTAATCCTTTGAATTTAGGTAATCACATGGTCTTTCCTTTGGTACCACCTTCATGACAAAGCATCTGTCCGGTTTGTGATAAGCATTACACCCAGATTTACAGCCAGTGCATTTGTTTGGGACTATTGCCAGCGGTGGATTAATACACATTTTGTGCTCTAGTGAGTCTTTGGGGCAGCAGGACAGAGTATGTGGGAATGAGTAAAAATAAAGTATAAATAAGTGCAACAGTGTGGCTAATGTAACTCCTGCACTCTGCAGGTTATCCATTAAATGCAGGGTTGGGGGATTGATCTCAGCTCCTCTTGTCCACACTGAACCCTACATTATTACTGATGGTCAGACCAGCACCTTACATGATAGTTCGTGCCATCAGTGTATGGATGGGTGTAATGAGAGGCAAAATGTAAAGCTCTCTATAAGCTTTTTATAGAAGTACCATATAAACGCAGTCGATTCGCTATTTGCAGACTTGTTATTTATCTATAAGAACTAGATGCAGTAGGAGAGCCGATGGCTGCAGGATCCTGCTTAAGGCTTGTCTAGTAGTTGCACGTTACAGTGGTCCTTCTGAGGTCTGACCTGCACCTCCTTGGTTTTTGGTGCAGGTCTTTTGCTAACTGGGCCACCTCTCCCTCTCAGCTGTTGTTGCTCACTCAAGGCGGACATTTTTGTAAAAATCCTTCTCGAGAACAAGAGAAAGGTCCTGTGTGCAGAATGCTGAAGCACCTTTCCATTGAAAGAGAGGGACTGAGTGAACAGGCTGGCTGCTCTGCACACTGGACCAGGCTCAGCATCAAGAGTCATGTGCCACTAGATTACATTGAATCAAGTTTTTTGTAAACCTTCATCTCCACAACACCAGTCTGTTTTTGTCCTGCGTGTGAATTTTAGGAAGCTGCAGGAATAAACAGATGTAGAAGGTGAGTCGGTCACTTCCCACCTCTGCAGCCCAGAGTAGATAATTTATGTCTGGTTATGTAATGGGTGTCTGTGCCACTTGGCTGCCTTCTGCCGTGCTACTGGTAGCGCTGTAGTCTGAATGTGTCGGATCTGCTGGTACTCTACACTGCATACTGAAGCTCTGGGCAGGAGGGATTGTCCCGGCCTGAGTGATGGCCTTTACCTCCTTCTCTAACTCACTCTGTTATAGAGCTCTTTGTGTTTTAATGCCCTCTGTATAAACTCAGCAGGGAACAGTTTGGATTGTGTGACTTGGGTTACTCAAGAGTCTCAATGGGTCACTGGTGTTTTTAAGGTGCTGCAGAAATGTTGGAGATATTCAGGGTGATGTGCAGGGTGAAAACCCTCCAAACAAGTCACGTGAAATGCACACATGCTGTGTACTATATATGTGTAAACATGTTTGCATTGAATGTACAAATTTCAGTTCATAGGCTAGATTAATGTTTCTTTTTTTTTGTTTGAGCATCTTCAACATTTTCATTTTGTACCTGCTATTATGTCTGATATTTATTTCAGAAATTAAGAATGTAATTATATTCAGATTTTTGTGAGTCAGCTTCAAGTCAAAACCAATGGGTCCCAAGTTCTGAAATTTGTGTTACAAGTCCTAAACAAGTCATCATGCACCCTAACCATTACTATAGTAAATTAACATTAATAATTAATGCCCTTTGAAATGTGTTTTTATTACTTTAAAAAGCTTTGTAACATTTAAAAGCAATGGTGTGTCTATGTGTATTTTTCATGTGACACAATAAGATTTAGTCATTTCTGAGTTTAAAAGGATAGTTTAGTGTTTTGAAGTGAGGTTGTATGAAGTACTTATCCATAGTCAGTAAGCAGCAGTCCGTGTGCCTCCAGTTTGAAGAAGCGCACAGAAATCCAGGCACAGAAGAAGAGCTATGTATACTGCTGTAGACAGGATCAGCAGAAAAACATATTTTAACCACATAAAAGGCCCACCTAAAAAAAACCCAACAATATCAGTTTAAGCTTACGCTATATTAAGAATATTTTTGCCATTTTACCTTTAGTACATATATTGAGGACCAGTTACAGTGTTCCCACAGAGGGCTTATTGTTAATGACGTAGCGAAATTGAAATGGAAACCAACGTGGTACTGAATGACAACTTCACTGTTCACAGTTTTTTTTTTATTTTAAATTTGGTGCTTTTGATATAATCAAATCTATAGTTGGAGGAAATTTTATTGTTTCAAACCTGTGGTATCGACCCATTTCAAAATACCCAAACTATCCCTTTAAGATTTTTAGCGCGTTACTTGCTTTTTGCTGACCACAGCAGAATATTTACATCAGAATTTGATAAACAGATATAAACTATTATCTGTCTGCCCATCTTGTATATAAAAAAAAACACCAAATTGATAAGGTATCTTGTTTTTTATGACTTATTTTTTAATCTGGGCAGATTCCATCTGCTGATGTGATATGATCAAAAGCTGTGAGCTTTTTTTGTCCTCTGCTGTTTCAAAGGTCAAGTCATCAACAGGTGAAGACATATGTCACTGGGGTTAATGTTTTTATTTTGTCAAATCTAAAGTCATCCAGTTTGTGACTGGAGTCGAGAGAGACAAAGGGTGAAAACACATGTAAGAAGTACATTTTCCTGAAGCTCAACAATGACTGTCCAGATTTCATGGATTCCCTTTTATCTGTGGATATGGAGACCCCATTTTCTCCTGGTGTTAACATTCACACTTCTGTATTCCGTATCTTATACCTCCTTCCTCCTCTCCTCAGGAAACATCATTGGCTCTGGGATCTTCATCTCCCCAAAGGGGGTCCTGGAGCACTCGGGCTCAGTGGGTTTGGCATTGGTGGTTTGGCTACTAGGAGGCTGCATCGCTGCCTTGGGCTCCCTCTGCTATGCTGAACTGGGCGTCACCATTCCCAAATCTGGAGGAGACTACTCCTATGTCACAGAGATATTTGGTGGTCTGATGGGGTGAGTGAAGAGAGTCCATGGTTGTGTCCGAAAATTGCAACCCTTATTCAGTTTTCACTCTTCATGGAGCTGTATGTAGAAGACTGTTGTGTATCAGATGGCAAGATCAAAAAGCAAGAGAGTTAATGCGCTTAATGGGAGATGGAAGCATTTTTTCCATTAAGCTGTGATGTAGTGAACATTTAAGTAAAGTGACTGAGTGATCGCTCCACACAGTCTGATGTGACCTTCCTCATATTAATATAATAAAAAACTTCCATTCTGTATTCTACATTGTTTTTCACTGGTTGAGCTTCCACTGGCACTCTTTAAATTATGTCATCTTGTTGGGCCCTCTTCTTCTGGTTTTCTGACTTGAAAACTGGCGCCACCTACCTGCTTATCTCATAAACCAACCCCTAATATTCATATAACGGTAGAAGATGGAAACAAGCATTCATTTACGCCTTCTTTTCCTGAAATACTTGAAAAGCCTGTTAAAATTTTGATACATTTGGATGGAAACACGACTGTTCTAATGTTAAAATGTTATATTACCATGTTACAAACATTTAAATATAAATGTAATATTAATAGAATGTACATGTTTGCTATCATGGTTAGTGTGACATGCTAAACGTTAGTGGTATACATGGGCTACTTCTGGTTTACTGCTTTTTTCTTAAAAAAGCATTTTAGATTGAATTACATTAAAACTCACCCTCCACAACTATATCTAATAAAAGTAGAAAAGGTGATGTCTATTTTTGTGTGAGTTAATGATTATGTTTTTATTGAATCTGTCTCATGGCACTGAATGTCTTTTTTCGTATTCAGGTTTCTTCTGTTGTGGAGCGCCGTCCTCATCATGTACCCGACCACGCTGGCTGTCATCGCCCTCACTTTCTCCAGCTACGTCCTGCAGCCCGTTTTCCCAAACTGCGTTCCACCGTACATGGCGACACGGATGCTGTCTGCCACCTGTCTCTGTAAGTGGCTTGTACAGTCTTTGATTTAAATTTACATGTTAGCATGAACGGGTGTCTTGGCGTTCCAAGACACCCGTTCAGTGGGAGGCTACGTGAAGTACAAAAAACACTTGAAGATGTTGAAAACACATAATGGCTCCACTACTACTCTTATTCTGATTCACTTTGGATGGATGGTATACAGTATACTGCATCTTGCTGCTGACTGGCTACAGACAGTACACTTGCATCATTAATGAAGGATGACATGAAGTCTCGTGGTTGCTCTGCTGCTGCTGGTGAATTCTGATCTTCCCTCTGTGCTCCTTTAGATAATGAAATAAGTAATTTCTCTTCTAATGCTGATTATAATCAAGTTCATCAGTAAACTACAGGTCCATTCCTTTGGCACGTGTGTCAGAGAGGAAGTGGTCACATGTAAAATCTCTCTTATGTAACTTCTAGCTGGAGGCTTTTTAAAAACCTTTCATGGCTCTAGTAAATAATGCACAGCATCCCTTTAGGAGGGGGGAGAGGGCTAGAAGGCTGGATGTTAGATTGGGTTAGCTTTATTGTTTATATTTTCAATAGTAGTGTATGTTTTACTTTAACAAGAAAATAAAGATTTGTGGATGAGGTTGCCAGTAAAAACTGATGTGTTTGGCAAGCGTAATGCTGTCACGGGCAACAAGTCTTTCTGGAGTTCCTGAAGTGTAAACTTCTTGAATCCAATTAGCAGTAGAGAGCTGCTCGAATCCTGAATGACGCTTTTGAAATAACCCCTAACCCCTGCAAATGTTTGCAGCTTACATCAGAAAAGATAGACACACTGTTTAATAAATTCCTTGCACTTTCTCTGTGTTTTTGAAAGCTGAAAGAAAATATACAATCCTCCAAATTAGATGCTGATGCACACCACTTTATCATGTGGATAAATCCAAAGACTTCAGGCCGGCCTGCGGTGTCCAATTAGAGTTGCTAAACTGCAGTACAATTAGACAATCGCTGTTTGGGGATTGAATATTTTGGGATTTAATGAATGGCCTCTGAAAGTAGTGGGTAGTGGACAGGCCTTTAAACATGCTGCCACTTTTACAAAATGATAAGATTTTAACATTCATCAAAGAGCGCAAAGGGGACAAATTCCTCTCTGCACATTACTATTTATTGAAAGACTTTAATCAAAGAAAAAGTTAACGATAATGGCATTAACCTCAGCAAGAATCTGCTGAAGTATCTGCAGATATTCTGCACAGTTTTGTCAGTGCTGGGTACTGTAGAGTACTAAAAATCTGTACTCAAGTACAATTACTCCCCAATACTAAAAAAAGTACCTGGTTAATAAACTACTCAAAGTACAGAGTATTTTCTATTTTAATATTTTTAGTGTGATTTTAACTGTAATCATGAGGTTAATGTCATTGTTTGTGTGTGTGTGTGTGTGTGTGTGTGTGTGGAACTTACTTGCACAGAGATCTCAGGGTTTCAGAGGAACAGAGAGCACTTCATCATGTAACTGTTGCATTGTTTAGATTTGGTTATAAAAAGTGTGGTCAGATGTGTCTAGACGTTTGTCACTCGAAACTACCTCTTGTTCTGGATTTTGCTCTGTCATC
This sequence comes from Argyrosomus regius, assembly GCA_946959425.1. Taxonomy (NCBI): domain Eukaryota; kingdom Metazoa; phylum Chordata; class Actinopteri; family Sciaenidae; genus Argyrosomus; species Argyrosomus regius. The sequence goes on from OX336886.1 coordinate 21,632,311, forward strand.
ATCGCCTCATGGTCAAAAGACAGCAGATGCTTATTTTTCTTCCAGGCAGCTCGAAACATCTGCAGTAGAGGAGCTCTTCACATACTCTCCCTCTACATTCAATGTAGAGCAGACTAGTTGAAAGGAAGTAATTAATGGCAAATGTAGAGAAGTAGAAAGTGCATTACTGGCTGAAAAATATACTTGAGTAAAGAGTATATGTACAGTTTAGATCATGAGTAGTACTTGTTCCTTAAAAATACTTTTTTATTACTGTTACTACCCACCCCTGGATTTTTTTCCCTAAAAAATGTAAATATCCTCAACAAGAATGGATTGTATTGAAAAAAATAAATGTCAGTACTAAGAGAGGCCATGACAGGACATGCCAAGCAGACTTCATGGAAGACTGAAGACATTACATGGGTCAATGTGGACCTGTCAGGCTGCCTAATTGCTTGGTGTGTTGTCTGACAGTACCTGAAATGACGGACATTAATCCACACAGCCGCTTTGTCTTATCAATGAGTATATAACGTCAGGCCTGAAGTCCCGTCGGCAAGGTGAAACAGCAGGACTTCAGCGTGTGATTCCTCGCCTCTGACGCCATCATTCACACTTGTTTTTGGAGCTGGATGCTGAAACGTGAGCTCTGCCCAGCCTCCTCGGGGCATCGGGGGGAGAGCCTCGCCATGTTTTGTTTGCTCTTCGCAACGGAAGTGGTTTGTTTTGTGGGGCTGACAGCTTGTCTTTGTGTTGGAGAGTGAGGCCACCATGAGAGAGAGTGGGGCAAAGCTGGTGACAATGATGGACGAGGTGAAACAATCAAGCCCCCCCCCCCCCCCTCTTGCCTGTTTCCCACATTCCTGCCTCCCATGGCAACTGGCTGCTGCCGCCCACCGCCGGCAAGAGAACCAGCACCGATTCCACAAAGTAGGGATGGAGCTACACTTAAATATTTAAAGGAGCACTCCACCAAATGTGTGTCCCAAAGTCAGTTTACTTGTCATGGTTGGTAATACTAGATCTTTGAAAATAGTCACCTAAAGTCTTCTCGGACTCTGCACGAACTTGGTCAAGACGTTGATGATGTCATACTCTAGTGATGTCATCAAGTTGTAGTGCAGTTGAAGTGCGTGTGAATGTCAGGTTGTTTTTTTCTGAACAATCAGAAATTGATGGACACAAACCTCCTTGGTGACATCAGAAAGGCGTGAAGGGAGGGGGTTTCTGATGTTATTTGAACGCCCAACAAGCAGTTCTGATTATTAAGATGGGTGATGCATCTCCACTTCCTAACACCAGATATGGGTGCTGACACCTCATACCCCCGCTGATACAAGCAGTCAATCATAAATGAATTGGTTCTGGTGGAGTATACTTGGTTTTGCAAAGTGAAATATTTCAGTGTCCAACATTAAGAAGCATCTGTTAAACCATGTATTGAATACTACAAGGTTAAATTAGTACAGTTTTGAGCAACAGTGGCAGTATGTCCAGTTGCATCTGTATAGTGATATGAGTCTGTCTCTCAAAAGTCCACCTTTATAGAAGTGCAATACTAAACTAAACCACTATAAATCCACTAACTGTGTTTAATTAATGCCATCATTTAACGTCCTTTGAATTAAACTCATGATGCAAAAACAGGTAAAACAGTGCCAACTGAAGTATTGTTGGCACAGATGTATTAATACAATATCGAAACACAAGGTTGGGAACTTATTGTATATCTGTGATATAATATTCTAAACTCAAGGTTTACCAGCTTTGTTCCTGAGTATTTATGCCTTTATGTTATCGAGGAGTGAGAGTAGACCTGGGACAGGAAATTGAAGATTATTCAGGACAAATAAAAAGTCTGTGCATGTCCTACTTTTGACTGTGATCTTGACAGAGTGTGTTTTCTGATCAGTACTGCTGACCTGGGTGAACTGCTCCAGTGTTCGAATGGCTACCAGGATCCAGGATGTCTTCACGGTGGGGAAGCTGATGGCTCTCGGCCTCATCATTGTCGTCGGCTTGGTCCAAATCTGCAATGGTAACATCATCAGCTTGTGGCCTAAAGCTTTACTCCTCGCTGAAGTAAAAAAAAACAAACTCAAATGTGTGATTTATCCTCCAGGGAACTATGAGGCGCTGACTCCTCAGGTGGCCTTTTCCCTGGAAAGGACGCCGTCGGTCGGTCAGATCGCTCTGGCCTTCCTGCAGGCCTCCTTCGCCTTCAGCGGCTGGAACTTCCTCAACTACGTCACAGAGGAAGTGGTTGAACCCAGACGGTGAATATTTATGCTTCTCATCACCTTGTCAACATATTTCAGTGCTTCCATCTCAGTTTCTTTGCTCTGCTTGTTCAGATTTTTGGTGTCATTTCTGGGGTTTTTCAAAGGCAGTCTAAATCAAGTCTTAAAGGAATAGATTGACATTTTGGAAAATGTATTTACTGGCATTCTGGCTTTATGTTTAATATGACACTAAAGATAAAAATATAAAGATTTTAAGCAGGTGGAGACAGCTAACCTGACTCTGTTAATGGTGACAGAATCCCACAACCAGCACCTCTAAAGCTCCCTAATTAACAAGCTCTAGCCTTGTTGTTTAATACAGAAACAGAAGTGTAAAATGAAAATATGTTGTTTTACCTGGCATTATGTGCTGGATTAATTTTTGGCTTAGAGCACTTGACCTGGAAACAAAAAATTGTTATTTATCTTGTTAAAAAACGGCATATACAGCAACCGCTCTAAAATTAATGTTTTTACACTTTTTTTGCCGATTAAACAAACAAGAAACTATTCCCTCAATGTCTATCTTTAAATATACTCTCTGTACGTATACACTTTTCTGTTGAGCGATGTTAGGGCTCAAATTTTTATTATTTTTTATTATTTTTAATTGTTTACTGTTACCAGATTATCGACAAATGGTACAACCTATAAAAATCTCCACATATTCTTCCAAACAATGTGCATGTAGCTTGGCAATGTTGTGCATCACATCGCACAATATTGTCTTATATTATGCCATCACATCAACCAATCTTAGCCAGATTGCTAGTTGGCTAAAATATATAGGCTTCATTCAAGATAACTCTTCTGTGGAGATTAGATATTGTTTACAGCCAATATAAAGCTACGTGTTGTGTGCGAACCAGACTAAACGAATGACATGTTAGCACGTCTTGGCAGGCCAAACAACCATGTTAGCTTCTCTCTAGCTTGAGCCAGGTAGCTATGCTCTTGATCATGCTTCATTCAGGTTGCAATAAATTTTTAACCAACAAGCAGATGTAGGTGATATAAGTTGCCTTATTTTGCCATTTTGTCAGGTTAGAGCAATTTCAAAATGTCTTTGCACGTCCCTTGTATATCATATGGTTCATGACCTGTTATATTGACCTATAGCAAGAAACGCAATACACCTTGGGTGTGCGTCGACATTGGGAGACATTACATTTTAAATAAGCTTGTCCTTTTAAAAACTCAGTTAAAGGGATAAAAGTAAAAAATATTTTTCTCCCCACACTGTCTGTGTGCAGCCAACAGCTTCTACTTTTTATAATTGCTAACCTGTCTGATTTTTTTATTTTATTTCTAGTGCCTTTGATCAACTTCCATGCATGTTTAATTGATTTTTGGTTTTGACTATATCATCTGTGCATGGTATGTCAGGAATCTACCTCGTGCCATCTACATCTCCATACCATTGGTGACCTTTGTGTACACGCTCACCAACATCGCCTACTTCTCCTCCATGTCGCCCGAGGAGCTGCTGTCATCCAATGCCGTGGCTGTAGTGAGTAATGTGGCTACATGATGATCAGTGGCAAACAGTCGGAGCTATGCTTTATCTTTTAGACGTTTAGGTCAGCAGTGGAAATCAGTTCCTAGATCAAGAATATTACAAGCAATAAATAAGAGGTCAGAGGTCGGTATGGGTCGGGCCCCTCCAATGGGGTCATGAAATGATTAATGGAAGACGAAAGAAGAAAAAACAAAGTTCTGTTGCACAAATCGTTTTCCTGCTTCTTGATTTTTCTCTCATCTTTGAATTTTAGTGAAATGTTGAACTATTTACACAGTTATTGAAAACCATGTAAGAAGTTTAGATTCTCTTTGAAATGTGACAATGAGCCTCAACTACACACTGGACCTTTAAGGACATCTGAGGCTGAGCTTGTCAGGCTCAGCTGTAAATAAGTTGTCACCTCAGGTCAACCTCAGCTTAGCTGTACTTTGAGGTAACATAGCTTGTTAGCATGCTTTAAGTTATCATTGTTATCAGTTAACTTGCTGATGGCAATGTTAGTGTGTCTGCAGTTAAGTATATTTACATGTTTGCATTGTCAGCTTAATGAGGCTGACAGCAGCATGCCGAGTGTTGGATATCTGTTATATTTGACATGTTTGTAGAGCTAAAAAAAAATCACCGTAATAATGTAATGTTTTATTTAATTTTATGAAAATCCGTTTTTGAGGTTTACTGATTGGCCGATATTGCCATCTCTCACCACTAGTGTGGCTAAAAGCATGCAGCCTTAAAACTAGCTTCAAACAGATGACCTTGTCTCTGATGGTGAATGAATCGACAGGCAGAAACATTTTCAGATAAAACAGTAGAGAAAACTACATAAATCTGTCATTAAAGCTCACATGGGCCACCTGGAGTTCATGTAGTAGTGTTTATCAGGGCTGTACCCGTCAGTGAATGTGTCTGTTGTCCTGCTGTTCAGACATTTGGAGAGAAGTTGCTGGGAATGTTCTCCGTCATCATGCCCATCTCCGTGGCTCTGTCCACCTTCGGAGGAATCAATGGCTACCTGTTCACCTCTTCCAGGTGAGACTCTCTGCCCGCTCCTTCATGCTCCAACACTGCTTTAGTATAGCTGCTGACGGCCTGTCTGATGTTTGTGCCTGCAGGTTGTGTTTCTCTGGAGCCAGAGAGGGTCACCTGCCCAGCCTGCTGGCCATGATCCATTATAAGAACTGCACGCCCATCCCTGCCCTGCTCGTCTGCGTATGTACAACCTCACATTTATACTCATCTCTGTTTGTAGTTTCTTTTAGATGATGCATTTGTCTATATATGCAGTATTTGAAGCTGTAATGACATGATTTCCCCCACAGAGGTCAATGATGGTTGTTGATCAAACCACACTTTTATTGTTGCATATAATCTTTTCAAAGCTATGATGATGATGCTTTATTAAGTACCAGCAAAATGAGCCATCAGCCCGTCCGTACGTATACATAACATACATACATACAATATGACAAGGGGGTAGACAGGACAGGGAGACAGAGCTGGAGAAGAAATACAGCATAGCATGGGGGAGAGCACAGTGTGGAAATACCTCAGCAACATAAGCACGTAATCAGTACACCTTACAACATAAAAAAAACTCATGACTTGCAGCAGGGGAGGGAAGAGGGGGGTAGAGGTAACCCCGTGTAGACAGGCAGCCATCCAGTCCTGCAGCCATGTCAGTGCTGGTCACAGACCCGCTTGTCACACTGAGGGGTACAAAGCGGCGAAGGCGTGGGATGGAGGTAGTAGGGGGGTGCATATCTGTATAAATGTTCGTGTATGTGTAGGCCTGGAGAGTCGCTTCGCCTGGCATCACAATCTTGGTGCCTCAGTCCGGAGACAGCCTTGATCAGGTCCCAGACAGAGTCAACAATCAGCAGGTGTCTGTGTGAGTGGGGGAAGGAGTGCAAGAGCGTCTCACTGCAGCGTTCTTCCAGGGGAGTTGTTGTTCCAGCAGCGGCCTTGGCCGAGGCCAGTGCTGGTTGAGGAGGCCGAAAACAGATAAGATTGGGATTGTTTAGGTTATGGGCGAGTAGCCACATTCCAATTTGCACGGCTACTCTCTTTGTCCATTCTGGTCATTGAAACGATCCATTTGCCTTTGCAAAGCCGCAAGCTTCTCCAGGATGTTATCCAAAATGCGGTTTGTAGCCACAGTCTGAGTGCTGGCAGCTCTGCCCACCGCCTCAATCATTACGGGCAGCCTGATGGGGCTTTGGACAGCTGTCACGATTTTCTGAATTTCTCGATAAACCAGGCCAGTGCCTAATCCAATCAGCAAAAGACCTGTAATCATGGTTCTGAATAGGTAGATGTCTTCCACGTCCTCCACAGAAAGAGCCGCCAGGCACACGACCCGCCACCTCTCCCACGAGTCCATCGTGTAGCCGGCAGCAAACGTTCCGTCAGGACAGTCAGGTTCCCCCGAACCCAAGCTTCTCATCGAGAAGATGGTGTCAGTTGCGTTCAGAGACCAGCTGATCAAATCCATGATTTTGGTTCGGAGAGCAGTGCAGAGAGAGTCTCTCAAGAGACAGTAGACTAGACGAGACAAGAGGAGCAAAGCAGGGAAGATAAGGGAGAGGAGAGGGAAAGAAATGCGACCGCCTCCGCTGAGAGCAATGAAATGGGCTCTCAGCTATCTTAAAGCTTTTAAAGTGGCACTCCAATGATTACTCTAAAGATTTTCCAGCTCTGTCCAACTGGCAGGAGATCTCGGGGTAGACCCAGAACACAGTGGAGGGATTATATATCTCGTCTGGCTTAGAAACATCTTGGGATCCTCCAGGAGGTGGAAAACATTACGGGAGAGGAAGAGGGGCTTTGTGACTATATTGATTAGCCTGCTGCCATCGTGACCCGTCAAACTCCAGTGACAAAATTGGTGGTTTGCTCTTTTCATATTCATCACATTGTCATGCCTTACTGTGTTTTCCAGTGCGCTGCCACCATTGTTATACTCTGCATCGGAGAGACCCACAACCTGATCAACTACGTCTCCTTCATCAATTATCTGTCATACGGCGTCACCATCGCGGGTCTGCTGTACTACCGCTGGAAGAAACCCAACCTGTACCGACCCATCAAGGTACCAACACGTCTTTTTTCCAGAGGTTGAATTTACTGCTAAGTACATTTACTCAATCACTGCACTTAAGTACAGTAAACTGGAGGTACTTGCACTTCACTTGAATCATCTCTTTTAATGTACTTTCTACTTTGTTCCTCTCTATCCACCACTGCTTTTTACCTTTTTTAGTTGATTTATCATGTCCCCACATGTCCCTCATTCCCAGTAAATTGTTTTGTTTCCATAAGTCATAAACATTTAACACATATTTTCTTCAGGTGAACCTGTTGGTTCCTGTGTGCTACCTGATGTTCTGGGCACTGCTGCTGGGTTTCAGTCTTTACTCAGAGCCAGTGGTGTGTGGCGTTGGTTTAGTCATCATGCTCACCGGCGTACCTGTCTACTTCCTGGGCGTCCATTGGAAAGAAAAACCAAAGTGTATCTACAACTTCATTGGTGAGTTTCTAAAGGAAAACAAAAATTGCCATGCAATTTGTGTTCACTAACTGGCTACAAGTAATCTGACCCAGAACTGGTTGGGATTCATTTAGTAACAGCTGATATTTAACTTTTGACTTGTGTTTTACTGCAGAGAGGGCGACGTACGTGGGCCAGAGGTTGTGTTTCGTGGTTTTTCCTCAGTTTGACCCCATCGAGATCGCCACTCCGTCAGAATGGACTGACCGGTCTTCAGGCAGGAGCAGTTTGTCTGCCAATTCTTAAAACTTTTACCTGAATATATACAGATCTTTGTTTTTGCTTTTTGTTTTTACTCCATCACTGTGTAAGTCCAGACACTTCCTCCTGGTATGGGAGCTTCCTGTCTGACCTTTGACCCTCTGAGACTCTGGTTTCCCTACAGTCAAGTGGAAACGCCTGTTCTTCTGCGCGGGCTGCTTGCACTTTTTATTTTTTCTTCTCTTTTCTACTAAGTCGTCTAGTACAACAACCTAATGCCAAGTGTCACACTGTGAAAAGGACTTTTATTCCCAATTTGGACCCATTTGTTCCTTTTTCTGTAACATGACAGAACTCTGACTGACTGATGGTTATTTCTTCTGAATTTTTCTGGTGTTAAATGTGCCTTCAGACCTTTTCACACCAAGTCCCAAACAAATTTGATATTCTGAAAACAAACTAATAATTCTAGACATCTGCAGGCCACCAACAGCTTTCATGTGTTTTTATTGTGACTGCTCAGTATCATGTCACCATTTTCCCTCTAATATGCATGTTGGCATGCTACTCCTTATCTCTGATAAACCTAATTAATGGGAGGAAATAACTTATTATTTTTTTCAGAATAACAGGTTGATTATCTTGTTTTCTTAAGATAATTAATCTTGAGATATCTATAAAATAAAAAAAGATTCACAACCTTGGCCATTCTTGGCTTCCATAGCCTTGAGCCTTAGCCTTGAACAAAAACTTACTCAGCAGGATGATGTGTGGTTCACTCCATGTCCAGATAAGATTAGACTGGAATATCTTAAAAACTGTTGAATGGATGGCCATATATTTTTTATTTTTATTTTCATGGTCCCCAGAGGATAATTAATGACTTTTCGGATCCCCTGACTTTTCTTTTATTGCCACTATGACGTTCACATTTGTCGTTTTGAGTGAAGTGTCTCGACAACTATTAGAAAGATTACCATGTGATTTGGTTCATTCATGTTCCGCTCAGGATGAATTGTAAGAACTTTGTTACATTGTGATATTAGCGCTAATTAACAAATGTTAGCGTGCTAACCGAAGATTGTAAAGATTCAGGAATCGTTCAGAAACAGATAGAAAAAAATGGAAAATGATAAACATTACACCTGTTTATCATTAGCATAATTATCATTCTCACTGTGTGCATGTTAGCGTGCTGATGTTAGCATTTAGCTCAAAGCACAGCTGCATCCAAGTACAGCCCTACAGAGCTGCTCGTATGGCTGTAGACTCTAATGAGATCTAATGTTTATTTAATAAAAAGGTTAAAATTAAAGGTCACCAGTCGAACAGAGAAGGGTGTTAGCCCCAGCTAGTCCAGACCTGGCTGTAACAAAAGCAGGGCAGGAAGGGCCAAATAGTAAAAACATTTTTAGATTCCAGCTAAATATTTGGATATGCGTCCTGGATGACAAATAGTTACAATGGTTTATGGGAGCTGTAGTTTTTTATTTGCTTCTAACAAATGAATTGTTGCAAACTTTGGTTTTGAATTAACATCAACTGCTGCAGTAGATACTAATTTATCTCAGCAAACAGGAAACAGAACATGTTTCACTTTTTCAGAAACATCAGTAAAAGTTACTCTCAATGAGAGATTACATTGAGTTTCAGAAGCCAGTGGTTGGACGCTAAATCAAGACTTCAGCTCTCTATTCTCCATGTTGGCAATTTCTCCTCCAAAAGTGAAGTTATCTGGATAGCCAGGAGGCCCCAAATCTGGAACATGGGCTGATTAAAACACCTGTAAACCTGCTACTTGGATCACATCCTGTTTGTTATACAGCGCCTGATAAAAAATATCATGATGTGAACAACAGAATATAGATATTTTCTTTTACTCCCCAGACAAAACACACATGAAAAAAAATCAAAAATCAAAATAGCTCCAAATAAATGCACCATCACATCAACGATATGAATTTAAAAAATGTCACACTTGGTGTAAAAAGGTCTTTACAGGGGAAAATGTATATTGAAATTTTATTAACTCATTCACTATATTAGATTTTAATATATTTTGCATGTGCCTTCCGCTTTGTGTATTGCATTTGATTATTTGAAAAGCACTTTGGTCTTCCATCGTCTGTTATCTTGTCGCTCAGTATGACATCTTTTCCTCTTATTTGTAAAACCAGATGATGCTGGACTCATTTTGCACAAAGCCTGAGACCAAGGCCAAGCTTAAGTTTATTAATCTGTTGTTAACAAAGTAGTCTGGTTTGTTACTGACTTACACTGTGACTGTACTCAGAGTTTGAAATACTTATACATCATTACAGCAAAGTAAGATTTTAAAATGCTGTTGTGGCAGCTTCTGTATATTAAGCAATGCTAATGCAATGTGTGACTGAGACAAAATTGTCCCCCTTTTTTCTATCTATATATCTAATAATCTATATAATTACAAATAGTCCATGCACTTTTTTGCTCCAGTTGGCTCTACAAAGGTAACCTTTATAGTCAGCTGGACTCGGGAGATCACAAAATCACATGTAGTCAGGTAACTATAAATGATACAAAGTCAACTTTCAATAACTTCTGACTCTGTGTGGTTATGAATAATATAGTACATAAAACTCTCCACTGATATTATTTTGTTTTTGTTGTCAGACAACTGTGCTCTTATAAGGCAGTGATTTAATTGAGAATTACATTAACGTTAGCCAATTAGCACTTTTAGACTCAGTCAAATCATCATTTTATACATGTGCAGTTGTTTGATTGATAAAAACATTAACATAACAGAGTGCCTGTATTTTGTGATACACCACCATGCAAAATACAAGTATACAGTTTGTACAGTCACACAAATGTCTTGGAGCAACATCCCTGCCTGTCAGTTTAGGATGAAGCAGAAGTATACTGGTGATATTTGTAAAAAGTGTTAATGTGCTGCGTGCCAGTTAATTTTTAACAAATCTATATCTCTGGTTTCATTACAAGTTTATTACTAAAGCAGTTGTTGCTAGTGGTTTTGAATGTTAGCAGGCTAACTGTGTAGCTTCAAGCTGTGTCCCAATGTTCACTGTCTAACATGGGTGAACTTCAACCAATCAGACCTGGTGTGAAAACATCAACATCTCTGTCAAGAAAAACCTTGATGCTCTTAAATCCAACTGCCTCGCAAGGTTAATATTTTCAAGGCCACTCAGCAAAATTGGAAGTAAGACTGAGTAACACCACTGTATCCATGTCTTATTGATCCATCCATGCTCCTCTTCCACAGAGACTGACATGATTCACCACCATGTTTCCACAATAGCCCAAAATAGACAAACCAAAAATTCATTTTTCACTGTAGTTTCTTCTACACACTGAGGTAAGAGGTATTCAGTTGGTCGAAATCTGCGACTTCACCACTAGATGCCACTAAATCCTACACACCGTACCTTTAAACTTAAGAGAGAAAGAAAATATATTTATAAGATTTTTTTCTTTTTGTATTTGTCAATTATTCGCAATTAATTTACACTTTTTGCAGCTGTGAGTGGTGCTGCCATTTTCTTTGTGCATTGCGTTATGGGATATTATTTCACCAACATTTAATTGAGGTTAACTTCTGGGTATAAACTTTATGCTCAGAATGTGCTTTGAAGGAGTTTAAAGCATGATATTGGAACACAGCTTCTTTCATTCATGCCCAAGTTTACAACTGTTATGTTTTACAATCTGCCTCTTTGTTTCACCTGCTTCTGCTTGAATGTAGAGACCAGCTGACTCATTTAACAATTTGTTTTCAGTATTTAAATTGCAGTAGATGCCCTGCTTATATGAGAATCTCTCTTCAACAGTTGCCATATAATTAAAGAGAAATGCCACTCCTTATAACAACCTTATTCATGTAAATTTTAAAGCCTTGTGTTTTAACTACGCCATGGCTGTAACCTCCAGAGAAGGTTGTTTGTTTCTGATCACTATGGTTTCATTTTAAGTCTAAACACAACATGAATGCAGCTGTATTTTGTCCTAAATCTTCTAGACCTTCGTAGTTACATTACCCCAAATAAATCAACAGGATTTTTAAGGATCTACAGCAAATCCACTTGGTTTTCACTGTTATTATTATTTTGTAACATAAGTCTTTAATTGCCTTATGTAGACATGTCTGTATTTCCATCTTCATAGACTTGAGGGGGGATTCATTCTGTTGCAAATAACATGTAAAAAAAAAAAAAAAGATCAGGAAAACCACAGCACAGGATCTGTCTTGTGTTGTCTTCACACACATACAGACACTTTTACACTGTAAATTATTTGTAAAGCATCCAGTGTTTACAATGGGATCATTACATGAACGTTAACTTTTTTTTGTAAAGATGAGATAAATAACTATAGCAGCACAATAAATCCAGAATGAACTGGAACGTGTCTGATGTTTGTCTTTATGAATGAATGAATGACCTCTCTGTTCTGTACGTCACAGCTCTATGTAGTGCTGATCTGCTTACTGTTGATCTATGACGACATGGTGACGTAGCGGTCTAAACAGGAAGTTTAAACGGCACGCTGCTTCAGTCTTTCTCCACATGACCACACGTTACAGCTGCTGTCGTCAGTAATAGTCAACATATATGCCGGTGAGTTTATTTAAATTAGTTATACAACATATATATAGATGAATATTTGTATAAACATACGCGTCACCGCCATTTTAATGTCTACTGTAGCTGACGTTATGTTGAAACACTGTTGATAGAGCAGCTACAGTGTTAGCATAGCATAGCAATGATCGGTTTGTTCTGCCAAACTGCGTTTAGAAAAGTCACAATTTAAAGTTAACCTGCTTGTACAGAGGTGCTAGATTATTAATTTCATCTTTTAACAAATTATTGTCACTGTGGAGATATTTCGGCACGCTTTTTATTCATTAATTGTCAATTTAACTTGAATAAAATCTCCATTTATGTTTGGCTCTTAACGTTGGAGACAGACAGATGAGCTGACCTTTGATATGTGAGCAGCAGGCAGCCTAAAAGTTAATATTATTTGTTTTATGTGTGATATGGTGTTTGAAATGTTTTTCGGGTGAATAATAAATCCCACAAATTCAGGTTTTAAGTGTAAGCTCCTCAGTTACCGTGTGTTGAGTGTGCACACCGGCCAGACCCGAAGTCACTTTAAATCAGCTGATTTCTGACGGAAGTTTCTCGTGGTGGCTTTATACATGAAAACGCGGCGAAACGGACCAGAAACAGTTAATGTTGAAAGTCCAGTGCTTACAGATGATAGTCTAGTCTTCCTCTCTGCTGTCAACAGGATGAGTGAGCCGCCAGGATGACAGCAAGCAGGCTGAGCTTCAGAAACATCACCGCCCTGGCTCCCATGGTCCGGGTGGGGACTCTGCCCATGAGGCTGCTGGCTCTGGACTACGGAGCTGATCTGGTTTACTGTGAGGTGAGGATGGAGGCTCAATCTGAAATCAGTGTTAAAATGAGTGTTGTTAAGCCTGTGCTGTCTGTTTCAGGAGTTAATCGACATCAAAATGGCCCAGTGTCACAGGGTAGTCAACGGTAAGAGCCTCATTCATAACACAGATGATGATCCAGACTGACAGACACAACAAACAAGTTTTACATCATGTTTTTTTTTTTTACTGTTTGCTAGAGGTGCTGGAGACGGTGGATTTTGTCGCTCCAGATGAGCGAGTGATGTTCAGGACCTGTGAGAGGGAGAAGGACAGAGTTGTCTTTCAGATGGTGAGACAGAAAACAAACATTTCGTCCATGTTTGCTGTCAGTTTGCTGTGGATTCACAGTCAGAGCCGTTTTCTCTTGTTTTTCAGGGAACTTCTGACCCAGACAGAGCGCTGACCGTGGCCCGGCTCGTGTAAGTCCACAGCTGCATGTCTGACATTTAAGTTGAACATAGTTTTATTATGAACATAATACCAATAGTATTCACAACCTGCTAAGTATGTATTATGACATTTATTTATTTTATGTTATATTTCGGCAGTACAGTGGTGCAGTAGTTAGCACTGTTGCCTCACAGCAACAGCTTCCTCCTACAGTCCAAAGACATGAACTTATAGGTTAATTGGTGACTCTAAGTTGTTCGTAGGCGTGAATGTGAATGGTTGTTTGTCTCTATGTGCCCTGCGATAAGCTGGTGACTTGTCTGGGGTGTTCCCCGCCTCTCGCCCAAAGTCAGCTGGGATAGGCTCCAGCCCCACTGTGACCCTGATGAGGATAAACGGTTACAGATAATGAATGGATGGATCTATCTTATAATTAGGGTCTTATGTATGCATAGTTTAGTAAATGTAAATGTATGTATATAGATTTCAAGCACTTTCCTGATATTGGGTGTTATGTCACATAACAGACATTCAGACATATATTACAGAAATTCCGCAATTAATTCCATGAACCATTCATAAAAAAGGTCCCACCCCGGCTATAGCTCACTACCTTTAGTGTAATAAATAAACAGAATAAACTCAAACTGTCACGAAAAAAAAAAATATGTACACGTATCTCTCTCTCTTGTAGCAAACTAAGACAGCTTAACTGCCTTGTTAACTTATTGTAGAACACACTTCGATCAGAAATAAAATAAGAGATTGACTTGTTCTGTCAGCCTCAAGTGGCTGTTCAAGGAACTGCAGTTTTGCATAGACTTCTTTTCTCAGCCATGGAGGTTGCCGCAAATAAGACACAGACTGCAGTTCCACACCTTTACAGTCTGGAAAAATGATCTGAACAGCAAAATGAGCTGTTTTGAATCAGGTGTTCTAATGGCTCTGAACGTTTATTTTCTAGATGCTTAATGAGATGTCTAACTTTGGTATCACATATGCATTTTTAATATTTCAAGGCTTTAAAATCCAACACATTTACAGAGTTAAATACACATTTTAGAACTCTGAAAATTCACATTAAAAAAAAGCAGGAAAACGCAAATATAATGTGAACGACCTGGCTGGTAAGACACCAATTATTATAACAATGTGCTTGTCGTACAGGGAGAAGGATGTGGCTGCTATCGATGTGAATATGGGCTGTCCGAAAGAATACTCCACTAAGGTGAGTTTCCTGTCAGTAACCAACCTGCTGCTCTGACCTTTGACCTCTGGCTGACCTCTGACCTTTTGCAGGGCGGGATGGGAGCTGCTCTTCTGTCAGATCCTGACAAGATTGAGGCGGTGAGTACCTCAGCTGGACAAGTCTCAGACAAACTGTATAAAAATTGTAGTATTAAGCTGTACTGTTGACTATAATAACTATAAATACTGTTGATTATGTGTGGACAGAAAGACAGCAGATGTTTGATTACATGAACTTTAAAAATAACTCTTACTTGTAGATCCTCAAGAAGCTGGTCACAGGACTTTCCATACCGGTCACATGTAAAATACGAATCCTGCCTTCGGTAAGATGTGAAAAATGATTATCATTTATCATAAATATGTTTTTGTGTTATTGTGATTGTTTGTTATGTTATATTTCATGTTGTAACAATAACGTCTGAGGCAGATTTATCAGCTGTTTTAAATGGTGAAAGTCTTGCAGTGTCCCCAGTAATATCATCTGTAACTGGTTTCATGTTTTTACTGGATTCAGTTGGAGGAGACGCTCAGTCTGGTCCAGAGAATTGAGACGACTGGCGTCGCTGCCATCGCTGTTCATGGCAGGTAAACTAAACTTTTCATTTAATATTGGCTTTATGTTTTGTTTGACTTTTAGAATAAATTCATAATTTAACTCTTTTTTTGGTTTTTTAATTGTATTAAATTAAAAATATTTTGGTTTCTCATCATGCTCTCATGCTGTTTTTCTGCACCCTCATATAGCTTGATGAGTCAAAGGGCAGATGTATCGTGTTTCTGATTGGCCTGTTATCTGCCTGCTTCATTTATGTAGTACGATGTGTTTGCTTACAACATTTTCATGTTTTTCTGATGATCGTTGTGTTGTCCAGGATGAAGGAAGAGCGTCCCAGACACCCCGTCCACTGCGATTACATTCAGGCCGTCGCTCAGGCTGTTTCCATCCCCGTAATTGCCAAGTAAGAAACCAGACACCAGAGAAAAAATCAATTTAAGAACTTGTTTGTTAATTGGTCATTAAACACAGTCGATGTCTCCTGCAGCGGAGGCTCTCTGGATCTGGTGAAGACAAACGGCGACATCGAGGAGTTCAGGAAGGCGGCGGGCGCCTCGTCGGTCATGTTGGCCCGTGCTGCCATGTGGAACGTGTCAGTCTTCAGCAACCAGGGACCACTTCCTGTGGAGACGGTCATGGAGGAATACCTCAAATATGTGAGTTTTTGCGTGATCGCAGACCCATGTTTTTAATATGACGCGTTATTGGACGATTTTTTGTCACCATACAAGTACATGGATAATAATTAATCTTCAGTGCCTGCTACTGAAAACAGACTTCTGCTGTTGTTTTTTAATTTAAATTGCATGTTGGAAATTCCCAGTTGAAACTTTTTGTCCTACATCTTCGGTGGAAGCGGACTGAATCTGTTGATCTTGTATTTCACAGGCAATCCGGTACGAAAACAATGCCTTCAACACCAAGTACTGTCTGTGTCAGATGCTGAGAGACAAGGTGGAATCTCCTCTGGGGAAGCAGGTGCAGGCGGCTCAGACCACCGCTGAGATCAGGTACAGGACTTTTTTATGACTCCTGGACATTTATTAAGTGGAAGTGACACAGTCGTCTGCTGGTGTCTGATGTCAGGTATCAAGTGATGTGTGCTGTTATGTGACGCGGTGTTATTGTGGTGTTGTGTTGCAGCGAGGCGTACAGGCTGCAGGAGTTGTACCAGCAGACCCAGGAACGGCTGCAGGCCAGGAGGGATGTCCTGGAGAGCAGCAGCCAGCCGGACCGACCCGTAATGGACGGAGATGTCACCACCATGGCTGTCAAGTTTGAGCGGTCAGTCATTTAATCAGTGAACATTGTGATAATGTGCATCATTTAATATAATTTAATTCAATGCAACTTTATTTGTCCCTGTGAGGGCAATTGTATGTAGCAGCTCACACTCGGATCCAGTTTGTATGCTACTACATAAATACCCATGTGAACTTTTAAAGTTTAAAAAAATGTAAGTAGAAACTGACTCATGTATGAGTTTTGATATTTAAACACACTGATACATTCAAGTAGCATAGTAGCATACTAACGTTTAGTATGTTATAGGTTTCACAACTGAAACTAAAAGGACTGCTATCCCACTGTGAATCTCATCTGATAAATCACAGGCATTTTCAATAAATCACAAGTTTGACAATCTCCATGTGCGTTTGTGGTTTTAGGAGGGAGTATCCACCTCAGATCACTCCAAAGATGTTCCTGCTGGAGTGGAGCCGCAAGGAGAAACTAGAGCAGCCGCTGTATGAGATGGTAAGAAACTCAATTGACTTGTCTTCACTAGAAGTTCAGGGTGACACTGGGGCTCATACACAGATAAACTCCAGTCTGATAGAAATGACTTTGATTGATTTCTCGATTCCATTGATACCTGTGCTGGGAAGACCTTACTTTACTTTACTTTGTCCAAAGCGACTTACAAAAAAGGAGACAATCAAGGTACCTTAACAGATTTCACAAATTACTTTACAAACTTAATGAAAAAAAAAAAAATTAAGATTGACCACAAAAAGCTGCTGAATAGAGTGAAAATGTCACCCAGGTTTGTAATATCAGTCATTTTCTGGCTAACGTTAGCGAGCTACAGAGTTGTGAGAACAGATTGTATCCAGCCAAGCGAGCTAGCCAAGGTTTTGGTCTCTATAGCTACTTTTCCTGTTCATGACAACTGTACGGAGGTTCAAATTATATTAAGGCTTAAAGTTGCGCATAATTTACAGTGTGACCGCTTTGATTGACAAGTATGTGCCATTACAGATGGCTTATTAGAGCACCCAGGTTAGGTCCGCCCAATGATCCACGTCTTTGCCGATATTTAGATTAGCCCGGAGGCAGACGAAGCAGTACAGCCAACGTGGCGGTGGCCAGCGTCGCGTATTTTCGGCTTCAAAACAGCGCTTCAGAAACCTACGAATGACATCACTCTACTGCATACTGTCAGTGTATCTAGCCAATGTTAGCGTGCCACAGAGTTGTGAGAGAACAGTTTGTTTTTGGCTAATGTTAGCGTTAGCAATCTGACACATGAAACTTGTTAAGGACAATGTTGAACATTTTTAATATTTAATATTTAAACTAAAACATAAAATGAACACAGACAAGTCATTTGAGGCATCATGTCTCAATTTAACTTCCAAGTCGAGTCTTTTCTGTCACGTCAAGTTGCAAGTCATCAAAAGAGTGTCCAAGTCACAGCGACTCGAATCATCAGCGATCAGTTATGAACAGTTTGTGTGTGTTGTGTTTTCAGGTGCAGCGCTCTCAGGATCGAGCCTTTCAGTCCACCGTCACTGTAGCAGGAAAGAAATACAGATCTTCACTGTGGTCAGTACAAACACACACACTTACAGAATCAGCATAGATCTGAGGGCTCTTGTGTTAAATGATCTTGTTGTGTTCAGGGAGAAGTCGAAGAAATTTGCAGAACAAGCGGCCGCCATCGTCTGCCTGCGAGTGCTGGGTATACCGGAGGGTCGAATCGGAGAGGAAGACTCTGGCCTGGTCTGCAAGAGGAAGAGGGAGGCGAAGATGAACGGCATCACAGAGGAAGAGGGGATCAAGAAAAGACATGTAGCTGAACAGGAAACGGACAACTCAGAGATGGCTGCAGTTGCCAATGGTGACCACCACAAACCAGACACGCCTCCAGAATAACCGTAGGAGTTAATGAACAGTCAAAAACTTGATGAGACGCTCCGATAATGACTGACAAAGGTTCAAATATGACAAATCAAGGGAGGTTTTTGTTTAACTGCATCAAACAGATTAACAGTTATTTTTTTCCTGTCCATACATTTTCGCATGTTCAAACTGGGATCTGCCCAGTGCACGACTGTGGAGTCTTCACTGTTCACTCCTTGATTTTTATTATTTTATTATATACACACAGTATTTTATTAGTATAGAACAGAAGATATGAATATGTAGCCGGTAGGGGGCAGTGCTGAGCCTTCATATTAAGTTTTCATCACTTTAAATATTTCAGAAACCACACATTCATTTTAACCTTGGTGCCTTACGGAAGAATATTTTTTCTTTTCTTTTTTCTACCCTGATTTTTGGACGGGCCTTAAACTCATCATTTGTCTCCTGATTGCGTCCTGTAGTCTCAGTTGAAGACAGCTGATGTTGGATTAAATGTGTTTAACTCTTATTTGTTGCCATCACCGATTCACTGAAGTAGATATAGGGTGATATATGTTTCTATTTTTACTTGTATCCACCATCAGGTCTTATTTGTTTTTTATCTGAACAGTCTTCCGAACCATCCTGACACATTTAGTTTCATTTTCATTTTGAAGGAACAAAGCGTTATTTTGAATCTTTTATTATATTTTTCAAATTCAAAGAAAAGAACAAAACTTGTAATAAATTCATCTGGCTAACAAATACTGATAGAGTAGGTGCGTCCTGATGGAGTTAATGTCTCAACAAAACTATTAAACTCAGCTGAAAGAGCCAAACTGATGCATTTAGGCGACACATTCCTTCATGTAGATAAACCAAGCCGATGTGCACATTGTGATAAAATGATAAGATAACACCGGGCTTGCCTTTGGTCTGATGTTTATAAAGTCTGAAAGTCCTGAACTGAACCTGAGAGATGTAGACAGCCAGATACTGACGTCATCACCGGGCTGGTTAATGGTGCTTTCAGGGGCACTGCGAATACGAGGATGATGATCCATCTGCTCGCA
Organism: Argyrosomus regius; assembly: GCA_946959425.1. Taxonomy (NCBI): domain Eukaryota; kingdom Metazoa; phylum Chordata; class Actinopteri; family Sciaenidae; genus Argyrosomus; species Argyrosomus regius. The sequence continues at coordinate 21,651,690 of OX336886.1, forward strand.
CAGAGCTGTACTGTGACCCCGTACTGTAAATACAACTGAAACTCAAGGATTCAAAATAAACTAGAATAAAATTTTTTTTTTAAAGTTATTACTAGACTCTGTGGAGTGTTTTCAAGTAACAGAGCAATTGTTTTATTTAGTCAATGTTTTTGTTATACTATATATATAAATATAAATATAAAAAAAAAAAAAAAAAAAATATATATATATATATATATATATATATATATATATACAGTACAGACCAAAAGTTTGGACACACTTTCCCATTCTCTTAAATGAGAAAGTGTGTCCAAACTTTTGGTCTGTACTGTGTGTATATATATATATATATATATATATATATATATATATATATATATATATATATATATATATATATATATATATATATATATATATATATATATATATATATATATATATATACTGTGAAACATCCAAAAACAAAAACCCAGACATACCAAAACAAGTAAGCCTACTGATCAATAAGAGAAACTTTGTCAGTCCTGTAGGAAATACTGTCAGTATTAATACAAATGTGTATTATAGATGTCAAGAAATATAATAAAACAAGAATATTATATACATTATGAATATCTACTATGTATGTATAGAGCCAAAAGAATGTCATCAGAATTTTATCCGGTCTTATTTAATAACTCAACATTTACAGTTTGAATTTTGCGTTATTGTAATTTAAAGACCGCTCTAATTTATTTTTATTGATAGAACTTTAATTGAATTTAATCTCTTCAAAAGTGACATGACATTGACATATATCAATTTATAAATTAATTATAATAAAGTCTTATTCCAGTGGCACATTGGAGGCTCTCTATAAATATGACAAGAAACCCTAAAAATAGAGGCACATAGTACCTGGATGTAACTCTACATAGTATAGTTAAAAACTAAATTAATATACATAATTTCCACTATCCTAACTCTTTTTTTTTTTTTTAGAATAAAAAATAGGCATTAAGAATATTTAAAGAAAGCTTGGTTTGAAGGTATTTTCTTTAAAGTTTGACTTTGTATTATTCTTATTAATTATTAACAAACTTCAGCTGTTGTTCCAAACTGTACTTCATGGGCCGTTGTTATAATTACCTAACGACGTTGTATTAGAGATTACGAGGAGACCTTGAACGCATCATAAGGATCAACCTGGAGGAGAGTAAAACTCGCTGCAGCCGAACAGAAACAGCGAACACAACAAGTTAACACAATAATGGGACATTTGCGGTGTTACTACACGGTACAGAGGCGTTTTTATTGACCGTGCCGGTGTCCGTAAACAACTTTTAGTCGTGAAATTAGTCGACGTGTTGTTGGCGGTCCAGCTGACACAAGAGTTCTGCTTTCGGTCGGATGGAAGTGAGTGAGACAGGTCAGTTTTAAAAGACAGACAGGTCGGTTTAACGGCTGCCTTTGAGGACAGTAAGTGTCTCTCCAGTTCAATGTCCACATTAAACTTCAGTGAGGAGCTGGACTTCAGACTTATCTTTGAGGAGGACGGCAAACAGACCGCAGGTACGTGTCATTTTGGCGACGTTAGTTAGCAATTTGTCAAAGTGCAGTAAGCTAGCAAGAACGAGCGGGAGTTACACCGGAAGCTGAGCACCTTAGACTTCAAAATAAAACACCCCTTCAGTCCAATACAAAACAACGTACACAATCTTTTAAGTAATGAATATTAATAAATGTGTATTTACGGAGTCATTAAGTAAAAATTTTTGGTATTGTTGCTAAATGTAGGTTTAATTTGATTTACTATAGCAGATAGAACAGTGATTATTAAAGATAGTTGGGGTGAAATGTAATTTATAGCCATCAATTCAATTCAAGATAAATGAAGTCCACACAAAAAATAAATGTATTATTTGAAAATGTAAAAGACAATAAGAGTAGAAATATTCCAAGCAATAAAAACATAAAGACAGGTGGACAGTAATAACAGCTGATCTTATTGTTTAAGTTTTAGTTGGTGAAAAATAAGGATGGGTGTTCTAAATAAAATATGAATCGTATTCAAAGTTTTATGTTTGATGCATGTGTATGTTCATTTATGTTTCTTGAGCTTCCTTTAAATTAAAAAATAATAACAAAGACAAATGAGAAATCTAAATAAAATCTTTCCAAAAGAGATCAGGAAATAAGACTTTAGCATGCCATGAAGTGTCAATTATAGATACAATTAAGTTAAAAGCAGTTTGACCACTATTCTTAGTGGTCAGTTTCAGACTGTTTTTAAGTGATATTTTCTGATAGTTTCCCTCAAAAGGTTAAATGAGGTAAAATCCTAATTAATGGCATCATCATTAATAATTTGTCTGAATATCAGGTTTATTATTTGTCTGTATCTCTGTGTGTAATAATAGTAATTATAATAATAATAACAACAAACTGCTGTGTGGCTTTCGAACTGATAAGTCTGCCAATGATTTTATTGATGAGGTGATTCATGTTTAAACTATAAAAAGTTAGGGAATCGTGAATTGTGCCCAAGTTGGCCTGTTCAGATTTCTTGTTTTGCTTTTTGTTTTGTTTTTTTACAGTCAAGTTGATGAATCAACGAATTATAAAAGTTTTGTAAAAGAGATCAATTTCACTTGTTGGCACACACTCGTCCTTCTATGGTTGCCTTGTTTGGAATTTTATTTTGAAAATTGTAACCGGAAGTTATGCTGTCCTACTTTCATGGATGTGACAAAACCAACTGTCTGCTGTTAAATTTAGTTGAATTTTAAAGTGTGGATCAGGAGGTGAAGAAGGGACTTAACCAGCCTCCTCTAAAACCACTGATTAGTGGAGGGGTAGTGTCTATTGATTACTGATCTGTCTGCTGTAGTTTTAATGTATTGATAAGTAGGCTGTTATAATATTTTGGATCAGCTGATGTTGGTCATTTTATGTTGACTGAACTCAGTAAACTAACAAATATTTAGTTTATCTTTACCATCATGGAGAACACAGAAAACTTGTAAATATTAAATTTTGAGAAAGTTATTCGTTGATAATAAGTTTGTTAGACAACCAAAAATGATGTGCCAATTAATCTTTAATGAGTCTACAGCTAGCAGCTCTGTGAGCTAAATGCTAATGCTAACATGCTTACAGTGACATCCGGCAATGCTAAGCAGGTGTATGTTGTTCGTCTGTGTGTTTTTACCATGATGTTTTTTAGTATGCTAATATTAGCAGCACTGCTGATTGGCTTGGACAAATGAAAATACTGACCCGATGATGATGCCAGTTGAAAAGTCAGAGGACTGATACAGGAACATGAATGTGCACCAAATGTTCAATCAATCTAATCGTTGAGATATTTCAGATTCACTGGTTCCAGGTTCTGAATTTTAATGATTTGCAGCTTTTCTTCATCTTATATGATTATAAACTGAATATCCTCAGGTTTTAGACTGTTGGTCAAACACATATTTGAAGATGTCACCATCCTCTGCTAGTCATTTGTCACTATTTTCTAATACTTTATAGACCATAAGGCTCAACTGTAACGGTAGCCTTACTATTTTAAGAAACTGAAAAAACAATCTTTGGTTGCGATCACTGGAAAGTAGTAATATTTGTTGCATTAATAATCGGTTCATGTCTGAGAGATCTGTGAAGAACATGATAACAGCTGCGCTGCTGTTTTTTATATCAGGAACTGAGAGTGAAGACGTTAACTGATAATATCAAACATCAAACTCTGTCAGATAAAACACAAATTGCCAATAACTTTTTTCGGTTACTATAATAGAGCTTTCACGTTCATTTTCTTTGACATTTTATGTCACATTTTCATTATTAAGCTGACGTATAACTGAACCGTGTCCTGATTACAAATATCTGTATCCAAAAGCTGATATCTGGTTGCCTGGCAACAACTTTAAAAAAATTTGTGTTGCGCCTTATATCAAGCAATTAATCAGCAATCAAGTTGTGCACTCTGTAAGCTGTCTGTAAAAATGTTGCTCTGAGGGTTAAGTTTGTAAAGAGTTCAAATCACATTAAATTAACTGAATTGGTCTGAACACCAAGTGTGTTTGGAGTGTCCTGGAATTGAAAATAAAAGTCATTTTCAGTTTCTGCTCATTGCCTCATAACACCCTCATTGTTAAACTGCTGAGTTAAGTGTAATTGTGGTAAAGAAGTGGCTCTCTGTCCGTGTAAATTTCAGTTTGTTGGAACCCCAAATAAATACCACAATCTCAAAAAGATGATTTGATATTTTATTGGCACTATTTTGTACCAGTCACCAGTACCCCCGCGACCCTAGTGAGGATAAGCGGTTACAGATAATGTATGTATGTATGTATGTATTTTGTACCAGTTTTGTCCACTTGAAGCAGAGGTAAACTGAGTATTTTGGCTGTTCTGAGTTCATTTAAAGTTCAGATTTCAACCGGTGCACCTGGAGTAATACTGAGGAAGTCTGTATGTGACAAAATAGAGACTCTTGTTAGAAAGAAAAAATAAACCAGTTTATTGTCTTCTCACATCCAACAGCTGTGATACATACTGTAGATGCTTGGAGGCTGGTTGTGTTTCAGACAGAGTGACGCCCAGCCTGGCTGCCGGCAGGTTTTACTTCCTGGTTTTCTAACCGCTCTGTGGCACCCAGCTGGTGACGGGCATCGCCTCCCCCTCCTCCCCGTCTTTCTGCCCTGTGGGGGAAACAGTTGCATCACATCTCATTTGTCTCTACTAGGCACACTGAGGGTTATTTTAAAAGAAACAACAAGTAGAACTGTTGAAGCAGATCACAGTTGCTGCTTGACACCTTTTTTGCATGTAGCGTGCAAGGTGTGTGCGAGAGCGAGAAAGATGTGTATTAATAGTAGGGTTGTGGCGAAGAGTGTGTACAGCTGTGTGAATAAACTTACTGAACTGTTGTAGATTATCTGTTACTACAATTAGTCAGGTGCATGAACTATTAACTGCTGCTGCAGTGTCACTGTGCTGCTGCTAAACATTACAGACCAACGTGACACTGTTGTAAAGGTACCGTAAGACACCACAGTCACAAAGGAGACAACAAACAGCAGGCAAGGAGTGTAGAAGGAGGTGGTTTCCAACCTTTGTAACCTAGCAAGGATTGACAAAAAACTAATCTAAGCAAAAACGTGTGGAAATAGCACACACAGACTGCAGAGATTAGCCTGCATGAGGAAAAACCACACCCACAAACATTAAGATGCAACAATATCAATAACTATAATCTTGTTTTGTTAAAAAAACAGTGGTGCTATAGATCTGCAGCCAGTTTGGCCAATATATCTAAGCAGTTATGTTTTTTTTTGTAAGAATATTACTGTTGAATGTTTTCACATGTATGTGAATTGACCAACGACAGAAAAACAAGTCTAATTTGAGTGTAAAGACTGAGTGATGTGTGACAACCAAGGGTAGCCATCACTGTGGGTTTACACTTGGTGCTCTATATGTTGAACGAATACTGATGTCTGAATCATTTTTTTCTGTTTTCCCATCCTGATGATCATAGGGGTCAGGTTTATTTTGCGACCACCAAACTGGAAGCCACTAAGCGTGGCATGAACAGGTGGAGTTAGACAGATTTATTATACGCAAAGGGCAAATTTGTTTTTCACAGAGTGAGCCTTATGCATGCCAACAGAACATAGATACATTTGTACAGTACAGTACACACTCTCCATCACCATGCAGACAATATAAAACTTCTGCTAAAACTTTATCCATCTAAGTGTCCTGTATCTGTGACCAGATGGGAGTAGAGTGAAAATGGGTTGGGGGGGTGTATCCGTGGTCATGTGCTGTGGTGAGTGCCAAGCAAGTGGTGACTCTGTTACTGAGATCTTGAGAGGTTGGGGGTTGGGAGACCGATGATATTAAGCTGAATAGCAGAAGAGAAGCAATTGTTTTTAAATCGATTGACAGAAAGATATTCACTTTACAGCAACTATCCGCTCGTTTAACTGATAATTGACTTATGATTAATCAACTGATTGTTGTGACACTAGATAGAGGAAGTCTTCACACTACAGTAGCTGGGGCGTTGATGTGTGACAGTGCTGGGAAATAGGACAGAGGCGTGTCCTCAAGAATTGAAGTGCATCAGGACACACTACTAGTGTGTGGTCTTACATTGAAAACAATGAGTGGGTGTTTTGAAGAGTGTCATTTGCTGCTGCTGTGTGTAGCCCTGCTGTAGTGTTATAAAAAAAGTGAGAAGTGTTTGACCTCATTTGTCTTCAAATTACTTGTTTCTGAACTCAAAGACATTCAGTTTACAGTGATGTAAAACAGAGGAAATAAGAAAATCACCAGAAATAACCAGTAAACATTTGGCATATTTGCTTCATAAATGACCCGAACAATTATCAAATTTAAATTATTGTTGATAGATTATTTAGTCTTCAAAATGTCAACTACTTTTGCCACAATCACATGTTACCAGAGCTAAAAGAAAATCCTCTTATAGAACAATAAATCTAAACTGAATAATGAAGTCATTACTTACTTTTCTATTGATTAACTTATCACTGTGGTATATGCTGGACAAACACTGAACTCCAGAACCAAATTAAAACAAATTTTACCTGAAGGAACCAAACTGTTGAAAGACAGGACCACAGCTGAGAAACAGGACAAAGAAAAATACATTTTATGCCTGAAGCCTGAATGGCCAGACATTAAATATATTGCATTTGCTGGGTGAAAGTGACTCTGCGCTAATGTTGATGTTTTATTTAACACAAATGTATACATTTTAGTTAGTGGAGGTGGTTGTAATGTTGTTTCTTGTCTGCTGGTGATAAATGAATATTAACTGTCAGGTGCAGTACTGAGAGTACTACTACAGGGCAATAAAACACAAATGTGTTTGCAATGCAAATAATCACCTATCTGATTTACATCTTTGTTCTTCTTACAGGTCCCGATCTCGATGTGAGGACACCTCCCTCCTCCACACAGGCTCTGGCCGAGCAGCCAGTCATCCAGGAGCTGCAGAGTCACCCTGCATGTCTCCCTATCCCAGACGACTACCAGCATGTTGGCTACCAATCCCAGGGGCCCCAGTACGCGGCCCAGGGGAACCCCAGAGCATTTGACTGCCCAAGTATTCAGATCACCGCCATCGCTCCTAACAACCATGTGGAGCTGGGTAGTAGCCAGGAAGCTTTGGTGGTGGGTGGGGCAGAGGGGGGTTACTCTGAGGGGTCCTGGTCGAGAAGCCAGCTGTACCTGCCACTGGACGCCTGCTACAGGGACACAGCACTGTGCCCAAGCCCCTGTAGCAGCCTGTCCTCCAGGAGCTGGATGTCTGACCGCTCCTCCTGTGAGTCCTTCTCCCACATCTACGACGACGTGGAGGGGGAGTTGCGTGATGCTGCCCGTCTCGCCCTGGGGTCCCCCCTCGGGTCACCTCTTGGGTCCCCAGGTTGTGGGGGAGGGGCCTTTGGGGTGGAGCTGTGGCAGCAGAAGTACCAGCATCCTCAGGCCTTCAGCCCGGCGCTGTCGCCCTATCAGTCACCCCGTCAGTCGCCCTGCCACTCCCCTCGCACCAGTATCACTGAAGAGAGCTGGCTGAACCGCCGGCCCACCTCCAGGTACACAACAATGTGGTTTCCAAATGTCTAGTTAGTGGCTTTATTTATTTAACCAAGTTGTCTCATTGAAGACAAAATTGATAGGCCTGATGAAAAGAATCAGAACAATAGTTTTACAAACAGCCTTTAATTCTATACTGAAAGTCTAGTTTAACTTAAAATTTTTAGTCAGAAATTTTTAATATTTGCCTTGGATGACTGATACAGGTAACATCTAGTCTATGATTAAGAAATGATAATGGCAGACTGAAGATGGTGTTCAAGTTCAAGTGACCCCAAATGCAGACGGGTAGGTAGTGAACAAAAGGTGACTTTAATCATTTACAAAACCGGCAGGATAACACAAAAGAACAAAAGGCGGCTGAGGAGTCCATGTTAAAAACAAACTTAATCCAACAATCCAAGAAACATCCTATCAGCAGGAGTCCAACAATAAAAAATATAGAACTGAGTTTCACTAGCATGAACGCAGGTAAAGGACAAAAATCAAACAATGCAGGACTGGAGAACAGTCTGGAGAACTACATGAGAGCTAATCAACTAATTAAACACAGGTGACACAGAAAACAAGTGGGGAAAAGGCAAAGACAGGAAATAAAGTAACACAAAACACCTGAGGAAAGACTCTTTCAACATAAAACAGCAAATACTATAGCAGAAACCCAAAACCATGACAGATGGGCCATGGTTGTGGTGGAGCTTGGACCATATAAAACTCTGTTATCTGCATAAAATAGATGTTTATATACAGTTTAGGAAAAAATGTTATTTATGTATAATGTATACAGTAATGGTCCAAGAACAGATCCCTGTGGCACCCCGTTATTGATGGTAAGCATGAAACCAATTAAGAGAGAAATCATCTAGACCTAAAGACAGTAATGGAGCCATGAGCAGAGGAGAGAGAAGGTGGCCTGCCCCTCTACAGTGGATGAACTTCAACAGCTCAAGGAGTCAAAAAGGAAGCATTAAGATGAAAAGCAGAGGCTCATCATGGAGTTAACTCTGGCCAAACAGGAGCTGGAGGATCCTCCACAGAGAGAATTTCCTGAAGGTCCAGGCTATGACAGAAAAAAAAACTAGGGGCTGTGGAGATCACAGAGACTTTTTTTCACAAATTGGAAGATATGCAGGGTCTCAGAGGAGTGTTCAGAGCCATCTGCTTTCAGCTGAGCTCAAATCTGAGAACACCAGACAGACAACTTCATCATGTGATCCTGGATCTGCAGCAAATGCTCCATAAAGAATAGGACTAGAAGAACCAGACAGAGGAAAACCTTATGGACTTTGGGTTCAAAGAGGCTATTTGTAAAGAGTTCGACCGACAGCTCAGAAAGAAAAGAAACTGAGGGTGGAGGGGCCCTTAAAATCAGGTAGGAACTTTTCTAAAGACCGGAGGAGATCCCTACAATCACAGAAAAAACAGACACTCGCTGACAAGCTGAAAAAGGAGGAAAAGAAACAAAGAGTTCTTGTGGAGCTCACTCAGCTGCTCAATAAAGAAACAGCTTTGAGCTTCCAGGCAGAGATCTATGAACCAAGATGATTATTGATTGATTATGACCAAGAAATGTCTAAAGTTACACTGTCAAGAAAAGAAAATATTTAATAGTATAACTGTTTCCATTATTAAACAGAAACAGACACCTTTACACCTTCAAGTTTTTACTTTTACCGCACAAGATTAGCTTAATTGCAAAAAAACAAACAAAACAAACTTCATTCAAACACAACAGAATCAAAATAAAATTAACCAAAACCACCTTAGTTAGTCTTTCTATTGTTCCAATAATCACCAGCTCTGGTTTGGTCGAAGGACCATCTTAAACAGATATTATTTTAAGTACGTTTTTAACCTTTCCCTTGCACAGTAGTATGGTGCTTAGAGGAAGAGATGTCAGTCAAAACGTGATCTGCCATGCCCACACAATCTGTTTTTGAACTTGGTTTTCTAATAGTTTCATGCCATGTTTCTAGATGACTAAAGAGTCAGTTATAGGTGGATATCATCATTATTATTCCTTCTTGCCAGTAAGGAAGTCCATCCAGCCTTACATGATATAGAGAGCAGTGATGATGATGAGATTTGTCATTAGTGATGAAGTGTAACTTGCACTTTGACAAACAGGATGTAGCTGCATAAGTAATAACAGTACAGAAGCGGGACATTACAGAATATCTCTGTAATCAAGTGCAGACATCAAAGTATACAGAACAAATTTCTTACGATTTAGAAAAGACAGACAACCTTTCATTCTATACAGGAAGCCAGTAGTTCGATTTTTAATCAATCCTGATAATTCCGACTGGACTTCTTTCTCAGACCATCATCAAGGCCGACCTCCCCCTGCGGGAAGAGGCGCCACTCTGGTGCCGACCCATACGCCCGCTCACCCTCCCCTCACCACTCCCCCAGCCCTACCCCGGGCGCCTCTCCACGGGGCAGCGTGACGGATGACACCTGGGTGGGAAGTCCTGCAGACGCCCTGGGATCCCTGTTGATGTCTGGCTACCAGGATGTCCCCTCCAAGACCAGGAGGACGTCAGGGAGCCAGCTGGGCCTCCTGGTCGGTCAAGGCGACCCTGGGCTTGAGCCCTTCCAGGATTCCCCCGGAGAGGAGGGACGTGAGCTGTTTCTTCAGGTGCCCTCCCACTTCAGCTGGAACAAACCCAAACCTGGAAACCCTCCTCTGTTCAGGTTGGCTTCATTTCACTTAAGTTGTTATTCTTTTAAATGTGTTAATTCTCTGAAATGAATTATGCAGCTTTTGTTTTTGTACCTTTACACAGTTAATGAATTAAGTGCTAAATGATTAGTCAGACGATTCACAGAAAATTCTTAATGGAAAGTTTGACATTATACATTTCTCTTTCGGCTGGAAAGTTAGATGAGAAGATTGATACCACTTTCGTTTTTTAGGCGCAATATGTTCTTCGAGGAGTGTCTGTTGGTTGCCTGGCAAATGTTTCCAGCACAAAACAATCAATTGTCTTTTTACACTTTAGTGTTTTATTTCACTGTGTTTGGTTGTTTGGATATAATGTATTTACTAGGAGCCTTTTTGAATTTTGGACAGAGCCAGGCTGTTCTCCTGTTTCTGTCTTTACACTAGGTTAAGCTAAGCTAAGTGTCTTCCAGCAGTAGCTTCATATTTAATGTACAGACATAAGAGTGATATGAGAAAGTGAATAAGCATATTTTACTAAATGTCTTACTTTTAACATCCTCTAACTGGGATAATGTCTCATTCCTGATGTTTTACCCTAACTGAAGAATAAGAAAGCCATTTTAAGAACCCTTGAACTTCCTTCAGAGATATACTACTAAAGGAGAAGCGATTGGTGTTAAACAATATCTTATCATAATGTGTCTGTTGTTTCTGTCTCCAGGACCTCATCACCTCCTCCTCTGGACATGCCTCTGCCCAACCAGTTTGACCAGTGTGAGCTGAAGCTGGAGGTCCAGCCCAGATCCTACCACAGGGCGCATTATGAGACAGAGGGCAGCAGAGGGTCCATTAAGGCAGCTAATGTAGGACATCCTGTTGTCAAGGTAAGTCATCAGTTCTGAGTAACACTCAGTGTGACGCAGCCCTGATTTTTAGATTATGTTTTGTTCCTGCACACGATTTCCTTGTACCGTCAGCTTAATTCTGACAGGTCTCTGAGCAAGATAAGATAAAATAAATTTAATACTTTAATGATCCCACACCCGGAAAATTCACTTGGCACAGCAGCTCACATACACAAGGTGGATAAGAAAATGCTCACAAATAAGAAATATATAGAAACAATCTAAGATATAATTGAAATAGAGAAAAAGAAAATAAAATAGCAAATAAAATAAAAGTTATATACATTATATATACCTTTGAAGTATACAGATATGCATGTTATATCACGTCAAGAAATGTTCTAATGGAGGCAGACTTATTAGTTCATGGTAGCAGGGCTTAACTGCACCAAATATGAGATCATTTGAAATATTGGTATTATGTCTTCTGTCAAAACTTAATGGTTGCCATAATATTGTGTTCATTTGCCTGGTATTATCAGATAGTTCTGAATTGATTGACGAAAATTAACTGACAACAATTTTGATAATCAATTCATTATTTAGAAAATATACCAAATATTCTCTTGTTCTGGCTTTTTCAATGTGACTTTTATCTGTTTATATCATTGTAAATTGGATGAGGTTTTGGGTTCATACTGTTGGTCTGACAAATAAGCATTTTATGGTCTCTGGAAAATTGTCAGTGCCAATTTTCACTATTTTCAGACATTTTTGAGATTTAACAGTTTATTGATTAATCTAAAAAAGTAATTATCTGTCTATTAACAGATTGCAAACGGTTTACAAATTCAATACACAGTGTTGAGCCACTAGAGATGTATCAGAGAGGGACTGAGGTTGTGTTTTGCTGATGTTGTGAGTGAACAGCCCTGTGGATCCTCTGGATCAGAGAGCAGGGGCAGACTGAGGCAAGTAAAGCTCCATCAAGGCCTCGTGTGTAACAGACACCATCAGGGCTATTCTGGGTGTCACATTCTCAGGCCGCTGATGAAGCCAGATGAGCTTCCTGCTGCAAGATGTGTAAAAACTCACAGTGCTGCTTGGTAACGCATGAAACTGAAAACCAAGCTAACAACTGTGTGGTGAAGAGTTTTTTTTTTTTGTAAAATCCACAATACGTGGCAACTTTCATGAACTAAAACAAAGTTATGTTTTATTTTGTGTCTTTATCTCTAATTTTGGCATTTCTTGAAGTAGATATATCTTTACCTTTTATTGATGCAGGCACCAACGAGACAGTCCGTAACAAAGTGTCATCTAGATTAGGCTGGTGGCGTAGTAGTGACAATTTTTGCACCATCATGAAGCTAGTAATTGGCAAAAGATAAAAGTTTTAAACAGGGGGAAACAATTTGTCTGGTTCTGTTAAAAAATATATCCACAAATACCTTTAAAGCTCAACACCTCAGCTCATTTGTTGTATCCAAACGAAAACTATTAAATAGATCTAACATGTAATTCTCTGTAAAAACACAAATTATTACATTTCTGTTTACATTGTGTTAGCTTAATGTTCAGCTAGCCTAAACACCTTGTGGCTCTAGCTCTGTATTAAACATAGAAATATGAGAGTGATACATATCTTCTCATATCACTCAGCAAATAATTTCCCCAAAATGTTGGATTATTCCTTTAAACTTTAGTTATATTCACCAATCAGGCCAGTCAGTGTATGAAAACACCAGAATATGCTGCCAAACATGCATCCACTTCACTCCAAGTTCAGACAGAATTGGACTGATTCTGTCTGAGATATCACACATTCAACATTTTAATTGTAACAGGGGTCAGGATATGAAGATGGATCATTCCTTCATGTCTGGCAAGAAGAGCAACTGTTCATCATAATTGTGTAAATTGTGTTTTCAGTTGATTGGATACAACGAGCAGCCGGTCAGCCTGCTCTTGTTTATTGGAACCGCAGACGACCGCTACCTTCGCCCTCATTCCTTCTACCAAGTACACCGGGTAACGGGGAAGATGGTTACCACCAACTGCCAGGAGAAAATTATGGGTTGTACTAAAGTCCTGGAGATCCCTTTACTTCCAGAAAACGACATGTCTGCTAGGTAAAATGGATTTATAATGTTGAGTTTTGGAGTACCGCAGGGCTCAATTCTTGGCACAGTTCAATTCTATGCTGATGACATGCTGCTCTATTTATTATTAGATCACAGTGATAGTTCTCGATACTAAAATGATTTTCCGATGAAAGATATTGTAAGGAGTTGTCAGTTGCAAAAGTAGTTACTATTGGCTAGTAGTATCAGTTTGTTTGCTTTACAAATGGAAACCAGAATGTTCTGATGCCAAAATCTTGGCCTACAGATTTTGCATTCATATGAAGATATCTGTTTACAGAGATTATGGTATAATTTAATCAGCAGTAGTAGCAATAAACTGGTAGCAGCGCTAAAAGTAGCATCATAAGTTACCCTTATGATGCTACTTTTAGTAGTAATTGTTGTAGGTGTACATTTAATATGCAGCCAACCAGTGAGTGAATATATCCATTCAGACTGTTTACATCCTCCAGTTTTCACGGTTGTTCTGTGTATCTTGTTTCACCTGTTTGTCTACCTTTTTCTTGTGTTTTATAGCTTGCAAATACTACACATTTGCATTATCACCCTCAATACTAAACATTTGCATTACTGCCCTCAATAGTCGACAGCAATGTGGATTTCATTACCTTTGTGCCTGTGCGCATGCAAAACATTGCTCTATTAACTTACTAGTGGTCAAAAACTGCAAAGAATACCTTTAAGTAATAAACAGTATGTCTTTTCTTTTCCGTAGCATTGACTGTGCCGGCATCTTGAAGCTGCGTAATGCCGACATCGAGCTGAAGAAAGGAGAAACAGACATCGGACGCAAGAACACAAGGGTGCGAGTTGTGTTCAGGGTCGCCGTCCCTCAGCCGGACAGCCGGATGTTGTGGCTGCAGACAACATCTGTTCCTGTCGAGTGCTGTGAGTAATATTCACAATAACACATCACATTTACATCTGATGCGATATGTGAACGTTTTTTCACCACTTTTTATTTCGAAACCAGATTAAAGTTGAACAAGCAGAGCAGGAAGTTGTGATGAGGTGTTGCTTCATGCTTCAAAGTTTTGTCAAAACAGATCATAATCAGTGATACTTTTTCTCACTACTGACTGTGTATTTCCTCTTTTGCTTATAAATGTGCTCATGTTATAGCGTACTGTGTAACATGGAGAAACATAGCATATATTTGCCTAAATACCAGTACTAACAAAAACTGTGTTATGTTTCAGCTCAGCGCTCAGGCCAGGAACTTCCTCAGGTCGAGAGCTTCAGTCCAGCCCGCTGCTCTGTGGACGGAGGAGAGGAGCTCCACATCACTGGATCCAACATCTCCACACAGTCCAGGGTTGTTTTCATGGAGAAGGGTCCTGGTAAAATCAGTTTACTTTAATTTACTGTACACTAAATACATTTACATCCGATTTTGTTCATGATTAACATCTGACATGTTTTGCCCATGCAGATGGACGATCACTGTGGGAAATGGAAGCCAGAGTTGTGCCAGAGAAATGCAGCGGAGTAAGTAGAAACTTTACTTTAAAAAAATACCATGAAAATATATTTTACATTTGAAAATATCAGGATTTATGTGGTTCCTGTGACAAAATTGGGATGTGTGAGCAGGAATAGCACAGCATAACAAAGATATGCCTGATATGAAATGTACAACGGTCAAATTCCATCAGGCACGGATGCGATGCTTTCGATGGGGTTTGAGGTTGCATGGAGGACAGACCAAAATAGCGTTGTGGCCGTGATGTGGCGGAGACGTGCCCGAAGGGGTTTCCCAGTGACTGTAAAATATGAAGGATATATCTAAAAAAGCAGGACATGTACAGTATACATTATAACAGGGAAGATAAGTCAAGAGATCCAGTGGTTTACAATCCACTGGCTCGAGACTGGGAGAAAACAATATGACAAAAAGCAAATAATAAATATAGAACTTAATAGGCTATTTTACAATAACTACTTTGGATTTATTGTCATCTGGCTGCCCATCTTCATCGTCACTGCCTGTCAGTCCAACAACAATAGGATCCTGATAAAGTAGGTCATCAATACTCCAGGATATCAGTCCATCATAACGCACTTAGTTACTCTGTTTGAGCGTGCTGTACTCTGTACTATGACAACTTCAAGCAGTTAGGAGCAGAGAGTTTGAGTTAGGGAGAATGTGTGTTCATAACATCATAATTCATGTTTGGCCCTATTACAGCCAAATCTTTATTTCGGTCCTGATACCACAGAAAGAAATAGAGACCGAAGATTCAATGAGACTAAATATTGGACTGATATTCATCAGGTGGGTACAAACATTACTCCGACCAGTGGTGGACGTTAGCAAAAGAAGAAATAAAAAATATATTGTGTTGTAGAGCAACTTCCACTTATGGGTCCCACTGGAGTTAAGTAGTTAATAAACACAAATTATAGTGTTATAAACCATTTATTAAATTGTATGTACTTCTTATTAATGCTAAACAGGGGAACTTGAAGTACCGACAAACAAACAGATTAAACCACTGATACAGCTCCTGCTTTACTTGTGAACATTTACCAAGCAGTGACTGGTTGTGGCTCCTTGTCACATTTTAGATGCAGTGTCACCAAAGAGACATTTCCTCTCTAGATTTCTCAAGTGGTTTAACAAAGCAGTCAAATTGTACAAAAGCCATGAAGCAAAGATTAAAGAATATTTCAAAAACTTAAAACAAGTATCTGAACTTTCCTCTCCCATTAATTATCTCACAACCCCTTTGGAGGGGACTAAACAAGCTAACTGTTTATAAAGTAATAGAAAGTATCTCCTCCTGGAGCATTTACAGCACTGAATGCTGTTTCACCACTGCCATTGGGATAATAATGTTGCTAACAATAACTGACAATAATTGTTTGCAAACACGTTCGTACTCACAAAGAGGTAAGGTCATTGTTGTATCTTTGTTCGTTCGAGTTCTTTTGCCCTCAAGTGGCCAAACATCGATTGTTGCCGCTTTAATCAGCTGTGTTTACTTATACTGTATATTATGACAATGAGTAGAGGGAATTATGAAAGCCTATGGTGTATTCTGGATCAGATGACGGAATACCCACTCACACGTTGAAGGGTCAATCGCACAGAAAATCACTAAAGATTTTGGAGCATTTAAACCTCACGTAAGATGGCGAGGAGGATTCCCCCAAGAGGAAGTATAGAGAGGAAGTCAACAAGAGCTTGCTGAAACCACAAAGAGGCTGAGTGTGTCTGTGTCTGAGGGAGTAGAGGGAGACAATGCAGGAGTTTCCATGACATCACGGAAGAATATAAAATGGTATTCAATTTTGGATGGATGTGAGCGTGACTCACGCGTGACTGGTTTTGTCTCATCACATTTAAGGCAAAAATATGTCAGATTTGGTATTTGTTGCGATATAGCGCCCCCACACCACTGTTGTAGATAGACAGTTGTACATGTGTATTTTAATACTTATAACCAAATATCAAGGGAGTGCAACAACTCAAGACATGGCAGCCAGCTAATATTACTTAGTGGTCCAACAGCAAAAGCCCAGCTCAGCGTCTGTCTTTCAGCCTTTTATTTCACCAAGCTCTCACCAATGACTAAACGTCAGTCCCAGATATGGCCAGTCTGGCCTCCTTCAAAGCTCCTTTGCTAGCGGTGTAAATACCAACACTCCCAGTCCTGGCAGCATGGACTGAGCTAACTAGCTTAGTGGTTCATTTACTTTAGCAGCAAATAAATCTTTCTATCCATCAGGAACTCTGTAAATCACATTTATCGTCATAATTCATGAGTCTATTTTTTGTTTTTCTGTAGTTTTCTCATCTCTGTGTTTCTGTCTTTCAGTCCAGCATTGTGGTGGAGGTTCCTCCGTATAATAAGAGGACAACCGATCCCGTCCAAGTCCAATTCTACATCTCAAATGGGAAGAGAAAAAGGAGTCTGGCGCAGAGCTTCACCTACTTGCCTGGAGTCAGATCTCACCTCCCTGTTGCTGCAGTCAAACAGGAGCACTGGGAGACAGAGCACATCTCCCTCAATCCACTTGACTTCTGTCCGATCTCCTGCCAGGTGCCCTCCTGTGACCGAGCGAGACCGGATGTTGTTTATTACGATTCCTGTGACATCCCGGTGCACTGTGGTCCTCCTTCCGAGAACACACCTCGTCTTCATCATCCTCCTCCTCCCCCCTCTGTCCCCCTTCAGACCTCCTTAATGTTTCCTCACACCTCCTCTATCCCTCTTCGCACTTCCCCGTCCATACCCTCACAGACCTCCATGGTCACCCAGACCTTGATTCCTCTTCCAAACTCCATCATGCCTCCTCAGATCTCCACGATATCTTCCCAGGCCTCTTCAGTGTCTCTTCAGACCTTCAATATCCCCGCTACCTCCTCCTCCAGTGGACCTCAGAGGGAACCCTCTCCTTCTCTGAGTTCCAGAAGAGCTTTTGTGACCCCTGCTGAGCCCCAGAAGGACTCTCTGCTCGCCAGCCCAGGAGAGGTGCCGAGCATCAAGCAGGAACCGGAAGACTCCCAGCCAAATCTAGGATCTTTGGGCCTCCAGGAGATCACGCTGGATGATGGTAGGAAGCTGCATACATTCATTGATGAACTATCCTGCTGTAAGCTTGAAAAGTGGCTCTGAAAAGCTTGTAGCTGCTTCTTGTGGAGGGTGGTAGCTATAGTCAGTGTGAATTCAGTGAGTGTGGAGCATTTACAATAGACAAGAGAAAATAAAAACAAAATATCCATGAAAACTTGTTAAACCATTCCTAATCTACTTCTACACCGCTGATCTTTATTTAGCATGTTTCAAACACAAGTTTCTCAACAACAAAGCTTAATTCTGCCTCGATTGGTTATTTATGTTTGTGTGACTTTGGTGGTAGATCAGCAGCTCCTGTGTTCTGCAAGGTAAAATTACATTTTTTGTAAATGTCTGGTTGCGTTGTAGAGAGCGATATAACTGTTCCAGTTTCCCTTCAGAAAACTTGGATTGTAGGTAATAAACTGACTATGGATACTGGATGGATCTTAAGACTTAAGATCTGGTTCTCAGACAGTCCAAATCACTGTGCTCACCATGTGTCTGTGTTTCTGCACATGAGGTGTGTGTGTCTGTCTACACTTGCTCTGTGATGTTGGTTATTTATATGTCAAGGCCCTGTGTGTGTTTGTGTGTGAATACTGGGTTTCTCTCTGATCTGGGTTAATAATAGCTGCGTCTGCTTGTTGCTGGTCTGAATGATGCAGATGGGGGTTAAATTTGTTGCTTTGCCTAAGTTGGTGGGCAGCAGCTGTCGTCAGGCCTCTGACCCTCCTGCCTGGACGCCCCCCCCACCCCCCCCCCCCCCCCCACTCCCTCGCCTTTCAGCTTGACTTTGACCTCGGCAGCTTGATCTGGTGCTGCTGGAAAAATGTCCACCTGCAGCCTTATCACACACCGAGGCCTCAGAGTCAGTGGATGAAAACGCCTGTAAAACCTCTGTGACTGCAGCACATGAAAATTGATTTGGTGATGTGCAGGTCAGAAGATGTTTAGGTTGGAAGGTGATTGCTCTTTTTTGGATTGTTTTATTTTAATTTATAAAAAAGCAAAGCAAAGATTAACATCTGCATAAGTAAACATGAGTTTGAAGTTGAGAGCCCACACATCAGTTGACCCTTCCTGTGTCCCACCCCTTTCTGCTCTGTGCTCCAATCACAGTTGAGCAAGCCTCAGTCGACTTTCTCCTTTCCTGTACTTAAATATGCTACGTGCTAGCTTGTCTATGTTGGAAAGACAACCAAATTATAGCTAATGCTTAATGTTGTAAGGAGAAAGTTGACCAAAGCTCGCTCGACTGTTATCAGAGCACAGAGCAAAAAGTTGCAGGAATTAGGAAGGGTTAATTGTGCAACGTTGTGCAGCCATTGATGTAGGTTCAAACACAAGCTGCAACCTCTGTGGCTGTGAAGTGAAGCCAATGCCAAAAAAGTGCCAAAAACCGCAAAACAACAAGCAGCTGCTTGAGGCTAGCTTTAGAACAAGTCACCCTCCATAAGCTCCCATATTAAAATGTTAAGACCTGTACAAATTTTTTTTTTTTTTTTTGCCTGTTCAGATTATATTAAGGCTTAAAGTTACGCAGAATTAACAGCGTGGCCGCTTTGATTGACAGGTAGGTGCTGTAGCCGGGAGGCAGAAGAGGCAGGAATGTAAACATGGCGGTGGCCAAAGCCGCATATTCTCAGCTTCAAAGCAGCTCTTCAGGAACCTAGGCTGATGTTATGTCTACTGTCAGTGGTTCAAACTGGGCTGAATCTGGTTGTGAAGTTGAAGTTGTTTGTAAAGCACCTAACTGAGTATGTTTTATTGATTTTAAACATGTTTCACATTGAAATCTAGAAATTGAAACAACCTGTCTGAACAAGACTTAAGAGCCTTCAGTCACGCTAGCAGCTCTATGAGGCTGTACCGAGGTGGTGCTTCCAGCTAAATGCTAACATGGTATGAGGTATACCATGTTCAACCAAAAACCTGCTGACTTTGAGATGATGGAGGCTCGATGAGAAAAACACTGCATTGAAAACTCAAAGCTGAAGTTGTGTTTAATGGGCTGTGTGTTGTGTTATTGTTGTCTTGCTTCATGAGCGTCAGGTTTCACTGCAGAGCTATGTATAGACTGAATGTAGCTGTGATGAAACCATTTGCTGTTGTGTAAATAGACTCTGAAGAGCAGCTTTACTACAGCAACTCATGATAAACACAAACACACAGCCTGCACAGTGCGTCATGAACAGGTTCATGAATCAGTTTGTAGTAATACATGGATTAGTTAGTAATAATCTAGTAATTAGAAGATAATAAGTAGTTGTAGGGTGTAAAGCCATTTTATCTCTTTTACAACCACACAAACCTGTCAAGGTAAAGTCATTAGGCGCTAAGCGCCATAAATAGTAAGTGAAGGAGTTTGGAGAACACGTTTGAAGTCACAGTTTGTGTCCAGATGCTCCATCCTCTGGATGAACAGGGTGCTGCAGCACAGAATCAGATTTTATTTCCCTGAATTTGTTTGCAGCATGTTGTTTCATTTCATTTCTGCTTGGTAACTTGGTAACAAAAAAAGCAACATTTCACAACATTTTCTGTGGTGTTTATGACACTGGAGACGTTAGCCCTCATCCTCACACAACACAGAAATTTCAACACCAACACTTTTAAAACACTTCAGCCAAAGATTACTTATCTTTTTCTCTTTCAGTTTTGTTTCATCCAAAATCTATTTAGAACTATCTATTTAGCTTTAGAGCTTTTGTTTTTAAAAATGACAGTATAGCATGGTTCCCACAGGTCCTTGAAATCCTTGAAAGGTTGTGAATTTCAGGGGGAAAGTTTTTGAAAACAGACACGGATCTGTCAAGTTCTTGAATTTATACAGTAGCAGTGCACAAACAGAGACTGAAGTTCTTTTTATATATTTTTTTACTTCATGTTTAACAGGCTACTACTGCATCTCCTGAAGTTGTGTTATTGTTGCATGCTTCGTGAAATTCTAAGAATGTTGCAACATGTGTTATCTCAAACTTGGGTCCATGAATTTGATGTTTTACACACCTAGCAACCTCATAGCAACCACACCAAACAGCTCAGAAACTGATCACTGATGTGTATCAACCACTTTGAGCGTGAAAGTTCCTTTTTAAATTTGGAAACAAAAAATAAAAATAAAATCTTAACTCAAGGTTCACTGACCAGACTGACCAGTCTTGTGTGGCGCTTTCAACCACATCATACAGGTTGAGATCTGAGAAAGACGGTGAGATGGGGTGGAAAACTACAGAACGAGCAAATATGTAGAATTAATTAATTCATTTATTTTCAGCCTACAGTTACAAAACTGAGAAACTTTTATGTTACCAACTTTAGTCTCCAATCATCATTTATCTCTGTAAGGTTAAATAATATTTAACTGTAAAATAAACTAATCGTGTCTCCTGTTTCTGTTTAATTTGCAGTCAATGAGATAATTGACAGGGACATCGGCAGTCTGAGCAGCAGCGCCCAGCCCGACCAGTTTGACCAGTACCACCAGTACGACTGGGAGCACAAGTCCAATGATGCTGCCTTGCCGTTCTGTGGAGGCCCTCAGTAGTTGCACTGCTTCCTCAGGAGACCACCCCAGGGCTTCTTCAACTGAACGCTTTCTGGACGAAAAAAAACAAAAAAAACAAGCCGGCGCTCACGTTTGCACAAAGTGCCTGAAAACCAATCAGCAGCCTCGAGCCGACGAGTCTGCGTGCTCGTCTCATCAACTCGTCTTGTCAGGGTATCAGATTACTGTTTCCTCATCTGTCTCAGGAATTTTTTTCACAGACAAACCAAAGATTTTTTTTAGCCCTCCATGATCGAATTGGAAGAACTGTAGCATACAACCAAAGGGCTGTAAGAGCGGTGCTTAAATCAGTAATATCATTACAGAAGCTTAAGGTCGCACAAAGAAGAGAAAATCATGTCATTATTTATTGGCCAATTAATTAAAAAAAATCTATTTTTGATACTCTGGATCTAATCCAGCATAAAACTAAAGTCCTTCAGCTCATTTTTACATCTTGGTTTTACTCTATGGTTTACATTTCCTTTGCTGAATTACATTAACGCTGATCAACCTGAACTGTTGGTGTGAAGCTTCAAACACTGAATTATAGAAATGTGTCATAAGGTTGACGAAAAAGGAGAAGAGGAGTTGGATGTTTTGTGTTTTGATAAATCACTTGATGAATGATGAGCTGTAAAATGGTTTATTCTGTGTAAACCGTTTCGATAAAGGATTTTTAGAACCAGCGTCGCTTCTGGAGTTGAGATGTTGTCGCACTCATTTTTTAATGCAGAAACACGTTTAAGGCACTTTAGTTCAAAACATTTCATTACAGCGAGGTCAAAGGTCAGAGCGGTTAATATTAGCCAGCCGCAGGAACAAACCAACGAAGTTAAGAATGTTATTAAAGGGTTAATCCGCACTGAATCACACAGGGAGAAAACAGCTGCAACATATTCTGCACCTCAGCACTCAAACTGTGGCAAGAATATCCTGCTGTTTGTAAAATGTGAAACAATCATCACAGAATAACATTTATAACTGATTGATTTGATCATTTTTATGCTTCTTTTTTTATAAACAGATGCATTTTCACTCCAAGAGGACCTACTGTAAACTGTGACGTGTCTTTTTACAGCAGAAAATGCTACAATGTCTGGCTGTAGGGGGACTGTTAAAACCTAAATTTGTTCATATTTATAAATATTGAGGTATTTTTCTGTGAAAATTGGTAAGAACACAAACTATGAGCATGATCTATTCTTTGGTAGCAAACTCTTCCTCATCTACTGTATCCTGACTTCTTCACTTGCTGTGACAAAACTGATTTGGGCTTCTCCAGAGATGCATTACAGTTTA
Source organism: Argyrosomus regius (assembly GCA_946959425.1). Classification (NCBI taxonomy): domain Eukaryota; kingdom Metazoa; phylum Chordata; class Actinopteri; family Sciaenidae; genus Argyrosomus; species Argyrosomus regius. Next base: position 21,674,363 of record OX336886.1, read on the forward strand.
AAAGGGAAGATTTTCCACATTATATGTTGCTGTCCAATCCAAGTGTTGATGGTAAATGTAGTCAACTGGAGTACGAGGATGCATTGCACATGAACTTAAATTTGCAAAGCAAATGAATTCCTGCAGTTTGACTGTCTTTTTCACACGTGTATATTGTTACCTTCAGGCTCCGAACTGAAACAACCTGTAGTTCTTCCTAAACACAAACTACATCACATCATGACAACGCTGGTGTTGGAAGAAGAACAGATTTCACAGTTATATCTTCTATCAATATAGCACGCACTGAGTCATTTATTGCTTCATTTGACTGCATTAACTATCAACAGTGATCGGACAGCCACATAACTCCTCCTGACATCACACATGGGTGTGGCTTTGCTGCACCTGTAACAGTGATGTCACAGTGTCCTGAAGTACACCTGAACATCACTGCAGAGAGGTGAGATAAAAAAAACAACAAAAAAAAAACAACTTGAAATTCATACCACCTAACAAAGTTAAAAATAAAATGGACAGAATCAGATCTGGGAGTATCTTTGGTCTTTCGAGGACCCAGAAATGAAAACCAGCCTCCAGAACCTGCTCTGTTTTCCTTTATTAATAAGCTTTTTCCTGCGCTGATGGACACAGTGAGGATCAGGCTAATCTTCAATTCTGTGTAGTTATTTAAAGAGTTTCTGGTCGGGGTCCGTCTGAACAAAGCAGAATTCCTCCAGAGCTGATCTTGATCCTGCTGTCCAACAGCTGTTCCTGCAGGTATAAACCACCACCGTCCCAAACTCCAGCTCTGCTTCAGCGCCGCCGTCCTTCCTCTGCAGCAGACTGACCAGAGCCGGCATCAGCTGCAGCTCAAAAGTCCTGGATCCTCCACAGGAGCCGCACACTGAAACCACCTGAGCCATGTTGGGCGGCGGCTCGGAGATGAAGAGCGGCTTCCCGCCGCGACAATACCGCAGGATCTGCTGAGGACACGGCGAGATCTTCTTCATGAACCTGGAGAAGATGGCGTCTCCGTGTCGGGCTCTGGTCTTTTCATATTTCTCCTCTCCGCTGCCGCTCTCGCCGCAGTCGTCCAGCTCTCCCACTTTAACTCCTTCCCTCTTCTCGTACTCCTTCAGCAGCTTCTGAGCGTGTTGCAGGTCATCTTCCTCTTCACCCAGATCTGACTCTTCCATCACGCTGATGAAGAACGGACGGAGGACAGGAACATCCTCCTGTGAATCCCCCAGAGTAAGATCTTGAAGCTGGCTGCTGACATCAATATCACTGACCGCTGCGCAGAAAGAGAAAACAGGTCAAGATAATCAAAAGAAGTTCCTCTGAAAGATACATATTCATGTTTTCAGTTTAACATAATAACAATTCAGCTGTCAGTGAATCACTAGAAACTACAGTTATATTGACACCAGACAATAATTTTACCTAAAAATATTACGTCTCTACATGCTGTTCCTCTCCACTGCCTCTCTGATGCCCGAGCTCTCTGTCGCACTGTTCCTGATATTTTCACATCTAACTCTGTAAATCAAACGACCAAACCAAAGTTGGTGATTGTTAGAACAACGAAAAGACAAACCACGGCAGTTTTGGTGAGTTTTATTTTGTTTTTGTCGAGTTTGTATGAAGTGCTGTGCTGTTGCAAGGTTAAATGACTGTTTTTGTCAATGAAGTCTGGTGGTTTTAAACACAGCAATATAACTGCTGTTTCTGGTTCAACAAAAATGATCTTACTCTTCACAAATATTTTACCTATGTAGGAACATTTCCAAAATGTTGACAGACACTTTTTTGAGTCTGTCAGTAGCAACAACAAGCACTTTTAGTGGACGTACAGTACACTGAGGGTGTGCAATCGCCCATAAGGATTATGTTGCAGTCAGTTTCACAGCTGCTGAATGCTGAATGCTGAATTGCAGTTTAAAATGGTTGTCCCTATTAGCCACTTAAACATGGGGAAATTAATTTAAAAAATACCAAAGTTACCCTTTAAAAAGTCATAACCAATCATTATTTCTCAAACCACAGATGTTATCAGGGGGATTTAATAATAATAATTTCGGATTTTTAACCCGATTGTACTGTATAATACAGGACTTGAGCAAACATGCTTAGTTAAAATATCTGAGCAGTTTAAAGGGGAACATGTTAAGGAGCCACAACGTGAAGACACAAACTGAAAAGTAACTCCAGCCAAATTAAAAGTAAAATATTTATACGTGATGTCAGTCTTACCCTCTGCTTCAGGAGCTGCTGCCTCCTCTTGAACCTGGCTGTCCTCCTTCACACCTCCGCCCCATCCATCATCACCACCTTCATCCATCCCCCAGTCATCAGCGGTGTCACACCAGTCAGTGGCCGACAGAGGAGGCGCCTGAGCCGGGACTGACCGGCTGGGTGTCTGCGCTGCTGCCACCTCCACCTCCAAACACTGAGAGCGGAGCACCCTCCAACACTCTGGCCCAGCGCTGCACTCGGCACCTGGGCACGCGAACAGGTGGAGGTTCCTGTGGTAGGGAGAGGCATCCAGGGGACAGTACACCTGGACCACATGGGCTAGCGGGGCTCCGCAGCGACCACAGCGGGGGTACTGCCGGGAGATGAGCGGCAACCAGTCCGGCTGACCCCCGACTTTGTTGGTCTGATATGAGGACTGGTATTTTTTAGAGTCGAGCTCTCCATCACACAGCCCGATCAGAGTTAACTCCTGAGCAGGTGGAGCCGCCATCTCTCACATGTTCTCTCACACGGTCCGTCACCAAAATATTACCGCCAACTGGATGGTGTTTTTAAGTTGTAATAACACAAATACACGGTTATACATATGGTTAAAGCAAGCAATAAAATAGTCTTTCAACAGGTAAATACTAGATACGTGTAACTCGTGTAATACGTGTAACGTCTTTACTTTATGAACTAGATTGGGAATAGGTCCTACCGGAACTAACTCCCGTTAGGTAAAGTAACGGAAGAAAACAGCAAAAGAACATCCGGTGTAGATCTTTAAAATAAAATAGGACAAACGTGCACTTCGTTGTCTTCAGAAACGAAGCATCATTTTAGGTTTTAACCTGAACTCTTCTCTTTCATTCAATGCTTTGACACTGCGGTGAAGCCAGCCGCAGTTCGTTCATCCGCTGTTACGCCAGCCGACACTCAAAATCCACATGAGCACGTATTTCTGCAGTTACGGTTTGATGCTGCCAGCTGTACCATAGACGATCTTTGACTTTGGCAGATATAGTGAATGCACCGAGAGCCCGAAAGCGGATAGCAATTTGCTTCCGCCTACTAAACTACACCTAACAACAAACAAACAACAAACGTGAATTATCTACCCGTTCAAAAGAACTGCTACAGATCCTAAGAGTTCGGGCAAAGGACTCATTAACAGTAATAATGGAAATCTGTATCAAAACTTCACTTCAAAGTGCTCACATCATGTAATTTCTCTCGGCTAAAATGCTGTATGTCAGGTTTTTGGAGGGCCTTTGCTCCTAAACTGTACAGTAAAATCCTATGGTTCTTTGTCAGGTACTACTCAGTGCAACTGTAAGCATATCCCTGTGATTCATTGCCAGTAATAATGGAAATCTGTATCAAAACTCCACTTCAAAGTCCTCACATAATGTAATTTCTCTCGGCTAAAATGCTGTATGTCAGGTTTTTGAAGGACCCTTGCTCCTAAACTGTACAGTAAAATCCCATGGTTCTTTGTCAGGTACTACTCAGTGCAACTGTAAGTATATCCATGTGATTCAGTAACAGTAATAATGGAAATCTGTATCAAAACTTCACTTCAAAGTGCTCACATATGGCAATTTCTCTCGGCTAAAATGCTGTATGTCAGGTTTTTGAAGGACCTTTGCTCCTAAACTGTACAGTAAAATCCTATGGTTCTTTGTCAGGTACTACTCAGTACAACTGGAAGCATATCCAGAGAAGCCTAAAATGAACTTCCTCACCACAAAGACATGCATGGTGGCACAGAGGAGACGCATGGCACTTACCATCATAAAGGCCTCTGGTATGTAAAATTGCAAATTACACACTATATCATACGTAAGACACAAAAATGTAATCTCAAACCGCCTTTGTGAAAACACATCTATTCAAAATACAAAACACGAATGAAAAAGCAAAAGATTTGTGTGTTTTCAATGAAGTAGACAATTGTTTTAATGCTGATCTAAGTGTTCTTATATAGTGCTAGTGTGTGTTGTTTTCTCATCAAAGTGACATTTTGACAAAGGATTGTTAGGTTTTTATAGCTGAGGTTCAACATGACATACATGTGAAGGGTTTATGCCAAAGTGTTGTGTCTCATTTGCTTGTGTGTAGAGTTTTGACACTATGAGCCAAGTTTTGCAAAATGTGTGCAAGCAATATGCAAAAACTGTAACGTTGTGTTACTTTGGTTTAAGCATAGGTCAATAGTGTTCAAGCAATAGGTTAAAACTGTAATTATTCCTGTACATGAAAGCTTTCAGTGGAAAATATCTTACATAATCAATTTCTCTCATTAGTCTTCAACAAGGAGACCAGCTGTGCCATGTGTGCTGGAGTGAAGACACCAGGGACCTCTCCATCAATAACCTGGGTAAGCCAGTTCTATTTTTTGGCTGTTGATATTTCATCTGTTAGTTCTATGCCTCGTTTCCACGTCTGTGAATATTTTTTTTAAAAGGGCAGAATTTTTTATGCGTTCATATTTTTAGAGCTAACGTCATGTTTTTTTTTGTTTGTTTTTAATGCAGATTTCTTGTGTTTTGTTTACATGTATCCATTTCAGTTGCATGTTATTGAATTCTCCACTTAAAACTCCTTAACAATGTCTGTTTTAAGGAGCTAAATCTCAGTTTACGTGTAAACAGAAGGCCCAAAAGGATAAAACACTGTGTGTTAACAAAAATGTCCATATACATGTAAACAGGGTCTTAAAGTAAGTTTCCATATATTGACGTTCATACAGATTCAGTGTGACATCTGCGATGGATGGTACCACCTGGCATGCTTACAAAATGCACCCGAAGACACAGAGGATGACTGGACATGTATGTTGTGCCTTTAGGTAACACAGTGGGTGTGCCTGTATCCCTGTAAGCCTGTCTCCACCCCATACACTCACACACACACCCTCTCTCACACACTTATTGGGGAGACAATATGGACTACGATGCAGTGGAGCCTGTCTTCCCCACACACACGCACACACACACACACACACACACACACACACACACACACACCCTCTCTCACACACTCATTGGGGAGACAATTTGGACTACGACACAGTGAAGCCAGTCTTCCCTATACACTCACACACACCCACACACACTCATGGTGGAGACAATTTGGACTACGATGCAGTGAAGCCTGTCTCCCCCTGTACACACACAGACACACACACCCACACACACTCCCTTTCTCACACATTCCCTGAAGCCCTGGCGTTTTGAAAATGATTCTACAAAGTGTTATGCTAACATCAAACACAGCAATGATGGAGACAAAATGCTATTTCTTAAGATACTGTCATCGTGTCTGTACAACTCTGTGGCATGTATCACCTTTTTTGGGGGGTCTCACCCTGTGTTGTCTATCCATGCTCTACTCTTTTGAGCCATTACTTTGTTATTTGAGTGCTTAATGTTGTTAAGGTTTCAGAACTTGCTTGAAATTTTCATTACATCATGTAACCAGTCAAAGTAAAAATTAAAATAAAACTACAACTGGTGTTTTGTGTAACTGGTGGAATAGTATTCATTTTTGAAAGTAATTTTCCTACGTTGTGTTTTTAAGTATGCTCATTTTCCTCAATGTTTTTTTGAATTTTGAATAGATGTGTTTTCACAATGGCACTGTGGGATTTCAGATTTGCACACACACACACACACACCTTCCCCACATACTCTGCGGGGAGACAATTTGTTCTAGGAGCAGTGAAGCCTGTCTCTTCCCATACACACACACACTCCTTCTCTCACACACACGCATGCACACTACCTCTCTCACACACTCACTGGGGAGACTATTTAGACTACGACACAGGGAAGCCTGTGTCCCCCCATACACACACACCACACACACACTCACACATTCACTCTCTCCCACATACACACATGAACCCTAACGCTCTGCACCGCACATCAAAAGTGTCCAGTTCAAAGTTTGTTCTGTATGTACTATTTTTTTTATAATAGGTGTTTGTGAATGGATTAGGCACTTCATTTTGTTTCTTATTTGACAGGGGGCAAAGGCCCTCCAAAAACCTGACATACAGCATTTTAGCCGAGAGAAATTGCCATATGTGAGGACTTTAAAGTGAAGTTTTGATACAGATTTCCATTATTACTGGCAATGAATCACAACGATATGCTTACAGTTGCACTGAGTAGTACCTGACAAAGAACCATAGGATTTTACTGTACAGTTTAGGAGCAAGGGTCCTTCAAAAACCTGACATACAGCATTTTAGCCGAGAGAAATTGCCATATGTGAGGACTTTAAAGTGAAGTTTTGATACAGATTTCCATTATTACTGTTAATGAGTCCTTTGCCCGAACTCTTAGGATCTGTAGCAGTTCTTTTGAACGGGTAGATAATTCACGTTTGTTGTTTGTTTGTTGTTAGGTGTAGTTTAGTAGGCGGAAGCAAATTGCTATCCGCTTTCGGGCTCTCGGTGCATTCACTATATCTGCCAAAGTCAAAGATCGTCTATGGTACAGCTGGCAGCATCAAACCGTAACTGCAGAAATACGTGCGCATGTGGATTTTGAGTGTCGGCTGGCGTCAACAGCGGATGAACGAACTGCGGCTGGCTTCACCGCAGGTATCCCAAAACTAGCCTTTGACATTTTGGGCTATTTTACTTCATAACATGTGTTTTTTTTTTAAGAGCAGTAGAACGAAAACACGATAAATTGTTGTTAAAACGTGAAAACATTTACGTTATAATGTGATAATTGATACTGTTAAAACGTGATACTGCTAAATTTATATTTGTCTGGCATGGCAGCAACAAGCTCCTGTATATAATACACATTTAGGTGGCCAAATGTACCATATTCCCTGTAGTACCTCCACGTCAAATGAATAAATTGAACACTATTTAGTTAATCTGTTTACTGTTTCTAAATGTCTTCAGTTGGCAGTTTTATTGTGAAACAATGTCGATTTGCTTCCGGTACTTGATGTCTGGCTGTGACCGGATGTGACGAGCGGAGCGAAGCTAATGGGACTTGTACAGATTAACGAGAGTCGACAAACAGTTTATTCGAGATTTAAAGAGTGACAGCGGAGTTTATCACGACATTTGAATTAAAACACACCAGCACGTTGAACTCTGACTGTGACTGCAATGAGCGGTACTTTATGGAGGCCAGGCACGTTACTACTGATGATAGTAACGTAACGTTAGCGGTGAACGTCAACGGCTGGAGACGTTAGAGGAGGATGAACTGTCTCACCTCATCACCGGCTGTCTGTCTGTCTGTTTAGTTTGAACAGCGGTCAACAACACCAGTATGTGACTGTAAACAAAGCGTTGTTCGTGTTATGTAACAGGACAAACCTCCGTGAGCAGTCTTAGTCCGACCATCACTTCACCTCCATCATGCCTCTCTTGTTCCTGGAGCGGTTCCCCTGGCCCAGTTTACAGACATACACGGCGCTCAGTGCTGGCCTGCTGGCCGGAACCGTCCTGACTGCCTGCTCCTCTGAGTCCCGCCCACAGTCCATCCCAGAGGAGGAGATGCGCAGCCAGCCGGTCCACAGCTCCAGGATCGGCCGCTACATCAGGGATGGTGGACAGTATCTGAGTCCCATGTATGGAGATCAGGCTGCAGATGTCCTGATGTACCTGCTGACTGACAGTGTGTTTGTTTGGGTGAGTTTGAACCAGCAGCAACAGTCTGTAGCTACATGTCAGGGTGCTACATTTAACTACATTTCAATCTTCAATCCTTTTAAGCTCTGGCACAGATAACTGATTTGTTGCACCCCGAGTGTGAACACAAAGAGCCACACAGGATCTCTACAGTAATACATTTACATATTATAATTTAAATCAGGAAATATTTGATGAAAGAAGAAGTAATCTGGCCACATCTGGCACCTCACAGTTTTTGTTCTAATTGCCCAAATTCTCACGAGATACATCACCTTCTGCAATGATTGAGGATTGTTTGGTATGTTGTATTGAAGACTGGATCCTGCACTAACCACCAAAGATGTGGAATTTGAGTCTTGTGACTACGTTGCAACTTGACTTAAATAAATGACTTGAGACTTGACTTGGAAGTTTAATATTAAATATTAAAAATGTTGTCAACACTGACAATGTTGACATTACAAGTGTCAAACTCTGGGAATGTCGTGACTGGATGACTACCCTGAGTCAGGCTTCTTGTGGTGCTACCTGATGGTTTTGATCACATCAGATCAAATCATCATCATGCCTGTGGCAGTAATAAACCAGGAAATAAATAAGTATTTATAAAGGCTGATACATCAATATCTGATTTTTTTACTCCTGCTGCCCAGGATCCACACAAGAAGATTCACAGTATTTTAGTGTTTATAGTTTACAGTTTATACATGCAGCACATTTGTGATCTAGCCAATAAATCCACAGTATTACAGCTACACTTAATTACATCTTTTCACACAATACTTCCACTTAATGCCCCTGCAACACTGTGAATCAAAGTGTCTGTCTGTCTCCTGTTTGGAGGACAGGAATTTCAATTTTACCCGAGTAGCATCACTCATCATCGTTGACATCATCCAGCTGTATTTCTGTTATTAAATGACAATCATTCGTTATCCTTTATCTCATCCTTTCATCCTGTTACACCTCCCTGCTCGTTTGGATTTATCTCAGGGGAGTTTGATATGTGATTATTAAGACATATTTGCAGAAGGTGATATATTATTCTGTGTGTGTGCAGGTGATGGTAAACACGGCCTGCTGCATCTTGCTGCTTATTGCCAAACTCATCCAGTGTTTCGTGTTCGGGCCGCTCCGTGTCAGTGAAAAACAGGTTGGTGTTTCTGTTTGTGGTGTTTATTACTACACTCAGCTCTAGTTTTGTCTCTGATGACGTCTGTGGCCTTTAAGAGCTTGAGAGTTTGTAAGCTCACCAGATAAAAACTTGAAATTGTTGTTAAACTGTAGAAATCACCATTAGATGTCACTGAACTGCTGAATCTTCTGATCTTTTTTCAACACAAATAGAAAGAAAGCCTCATAATTCTTCATCCGCCCATCACTAGTAAACTGTAATCAATTAAAATTGATCAAGAATAAAGCCAAAAATGTGAAGAGAGCTCATTCTGTTCATCCGGAGCTGTATAAAAGAGAAACATCCTGCAAAGAGTTGTTTCTTCATCACAAACCTGCACTTTGTTTCCTGCTGCAGCACTTGAAGGACAAGTTCTGGAACTTCATTTTCTACAAGTTCATCTTTGGGTTCGGCGTCCTGAACGTCCAGACGGTGGAGGAGGTGGTGATGTGGTGGCTCTGGTTCTCCGTCCTGGTCTTCCTCCATCTTCTGGTTCAGCTCTGCAAGGACCGCTTTGAATATGTAAGCTTCACTGAGTCATAGAGAAAACCACAGACAGGAGAGTCTATCCTCTAAACATTTATAGGACCCATACAACAACTGTGAAAAGTTCATCGCAAAGTTAAAGAAGAGTTAAAGTTTTAGTATTAACTCCAACGTAGTTACAGAGAACAGAGCTCAATGTCATGGAGAAGAAAAACTTTATTCTGCAGAGTTAATTCATGTCAGCAAACAGAGAGAGACTTTTATTCTTATTTTACTGACAGGAGGAAATGGAAATAATTCTTTAGAAACACATCAGCTAACAGATTTATAAATGTTGCTGGCAGAGACGGCAGTCTAGAGGGTGGCTGTGGCTCGGAGGTAGAGCGGGTCGTCCACTAATCAGGTGATCAGCGGTTCAATCCCCGGTTCAATCCCCTCCAGTCTGCATGTCGAAGTGTCCTTGGGCAAGATACTGAACCCCAAATTGCTCCTGAAGGCTGTGCCATCGGTGTGTGAATGTGTATGAATGGTTAGCTCCTCAAACTGATGAGCAGTTGGCACCTTGCATGGCAGCCAATGCCATCAGTGTAGGAATGTGTGTGAATGGGTGAATGAGATATGTCCTGTAAAAGCGCTTTGAGTGGTCGGAAGACTAGAAAGGCGCTATATAAGTACAGTCCATTTACCATTTAGAGTCTAGAGCCTCTGTAGCATCTCAAGATATTGTACCAAATAAACAACATCTTACATCTTCACATTTAGCTGTTCTAGAGTTTCACCAGTCATGAGGCTAAAAATGTGAAGTTTGTCCTGAGTGTAGCACCAGAAGAAAGCTCCTGTCAAAAAAAAAAAACATTTAACAGAAACACAAGTAAAAATCATTTCAATTATGAATTATGAATAAAAATCTAAAATTATTTAATATTTTGTTTTGAGGCCCTGAATGGGTGTTTGTATGTGTTGGACGCACCTTTATACAAACATGGAGCACAAACAGCTTCACAGTGCAAAAAGTAAAAACAGCAATAGACAACAGCGAAGACAATATTGCACAAAAAAGCAATAAAACAGTAAATTGTTCAAATAAATAAAAGCCAATAAAATAAACAAACACATGGGATTAAAAAAAAGTAAACGAACCAGTTTATAAAAACAAAGTAAAATGTTAAAAGTAAATAAAAGTCCATCAAATGAAGAACCACGGGGGATAAGAAGTATGAAAGCAAATGATCAAAACTCAGCAGTAAGTGATCAGGTACCTTAAATAAAAGGCAAACATGTTTGTGTTGAAGCCCTAGAGACAGCTAGGAGTTCAGCTGCAGAGATACCTGTTAGATGCATGTACGTGCTCATGTCACCCTGTGATGTGACAGATAGTATGAAAGAATTAATGCATATGATTTGTGTATATGAATACACCAGGTGGACCAATATGATGAAAAGGAAGGGGGAACAAAATGTATCATGCTGAGGGAGCTCGGTGTAGAGCTGCTGCTCCTTCGTGTCAGAAGGTTCCAGCTGAGGTAGTTCGGGCATCTGATTAGGATGCCTCCTGGGCACGTTCCTTTCGAGGTGTTTTGGGGCATGTTCAACTAAGAGGAAACCCCGGGCCAAAGCCAGAACTCGCTATGGGGATTACATGTCCTATCTAGCCTGGGAACGCCTCGGGATCCACCAGGAGGAGCTGGAAAGGATATCTAGAATACTCTGCTTAACCTGCTGCCATTCAGTCCATTCAGCTACAGAGGAAATATATTTTTTGACCCAGACGATAAGCTTAGAAAAGTTTGACTTAACATAATAAACAATAAATGTACAGAGCTGGGTAAAAAAAAAAAAAAAAACAAGTACAGAAAAAGTGAGGAATCATAAATATAAAATATAAATCTACAGTAAAAATATGTAAGATATGTGTTTTAAAATGAAAAGCATATATAGACGGTTCTATGTGGGCGAGTTTCTTATATAAACTGACAAGTGTGGTCACAAGTCTGTCTATGTTTGTGTTCCTCCAGCTGTCCTTCTCTCCGACCACCCCTCTGTCCAGCCACGCGCGGGTGCTGCTGCTTTTGGTGGTGCTGCTGCTGTGCTGCGGTGGTCTGGCCACTCTCTGCAGCTGGCTGGTTCACAGTCAAGGCCGCTACACCGCCACATTTATGGCTGCTGAGGTAAGAAACTCTTTTTCTGACACGCTCTAAATCACCTGAAATACTCTCATTTAGACAATCAGCACGTCCCCCCAAAATCTGAAAATGTTTCACAACTATTATCTGAATTTAAAGGTCATATACAATATTTAGAACATTAATATAGCAGCAAACAGATACGTGCTATGGAAATATAAGAGTGAAGGTGTCCTGAGCATGCTATGTCTGACATGCTGTCTGTGTTTCAGTGTATGTTGGTGACTCTCAGGACCACACACGTCATGTTTCGGTGAGCACACTAAAGATTTTCAAACTTCCTGTTTGTAGATCAAACAGAAGATCTTGACGGTGTTTTGTGAACCTGCAGGTACTCTATCCACCTGTGGGACATGAACCAGGAGGGCAGCTGGGACAATAAGTCCTTCTACGTTTACTACACCGACCTGCTGATGGAGCTGCTGCTACGGGGCCTCGACCTGCTGCATCACATGCACATGCTAGTCAGTTCAGCGCTGAAAGTTTATTTCAGTCATCACTTTTCTCAGGAGTACTGCTCTTTACTGCTCTGAGCTTAACTTTGTATTTTTCTTGAGCTTGTTGTAATTTTACAGGTGTATTTCGTCTTAATTTAATGGCAGTGAGGTTCACTGAGCAGTTTTAATTTTGGGTCATGCTTCCATGCTTTTGAAGGTTAAATAATATGGTAAAAAAACAAACACCACATTCAACCAATAATTTCAACATTGTTTAGTTTACTTTGTTTTAGTCCGTTTAAGTTCTGAAGTAACAATAACTTTATTTATACGGCACCTATGAAAAAATTACAAAGTGGTTTACATTAAAACAAATAAATTAAATCCAAATCATAAATTATAACACAAGATAATTTAAACATTTTTAACTAATGACATTTGTTAAGGCAAAACCAGAAGATAAAAGTGAGTTTTAAGAAAGGTTTGCAGCTGAGGTCACAAGTCCAGATTCAGGAACCATTAGTGGTGACCTGCCAGAGGGTCTCAGGCAGCCATCAGGAATCTGACCAGTCAAGGCTTTAAAAAACAGCAGTAATATCTTAAAATCACTTTCAACACTGGCAGGTAACAAGCAAAGAGCAGATCAGTGTGAAGTGGTTGCTTCTCTTAGAACAAGTTAAAAGTCTGGCAGCAGAGTTTTGTATCAGCGGCAGTCTTTGGATGTTTGACCTGCTGAGGCCAGAATAAATTGCAATAGTCGAGTCTGGTGGAGATAAAAACATGAAGGAGCTTTTCTAGATGTCTAGATCTGGAGATGAAGGACCTACTTGATGTTGGTTACATTTCTCAGTTGGATGAAGCAGGCAGCACTCAAAATGAAGACAATAAAAATAGGACCTGGGACTGAGGGAAGTTTTTGTGACAGTAGAGAAATGTATCATTACAAATGAAATGATTATATTTATGCATCATGAAATGTACTGTAGGTCCATATCATTTTAAATGTTAGATGTTCAAGTTTGGAAAAACGCGGCATGAGCTTTACACAACGTGACAAGACCAGTCTTACCAACTTGTTCTCGCTAGATTAAGTGACCTTTTAGGCCATTAGGCAAAAGGCGAGAAATCAATTCAAATACATTATATTATAATTTATTCAGAATGTGTGTATGTAAATTACCATAGAAGAGAATGTCCCTGAAAACATCAAGAAGGTCAGTTTCAGTTGTCTTTTTGTCTGACAGCTTTGTAAAAAGTGTGAGTAGCAATTCAGACAGTGAAGGACAGGACAAAAATGTCTGGGGAAATATCCTGTCCTTGCTTCCAAGAGATTATATAAGACCAAAAAAAGGACCAAAAATGCCTTTTTGCACTTTTGTAAAACGTTTTTAAACTTTTGTTACCCTTTTACCAAATAATTTTTCATGATGCATGTTACACGTAGGGAAGTATATCATTTATATATATTTTTTTATAATTTCACAAAATAAATTGACATATCTGATTTTTGGAGTGACCCAACTGATCACAGCCATCTGCATTAAGTCTGAGTGCACAGACCCTTTTTCATGCAACAACACTTCAAATCAAGGAAGAAAACTACAAACTCAGACCGTTTAATGAGACTTTAACTACCTGTGAAATTAAAACATGGACTGGTTCGAGACGGAGAGACGGAGAGTCTCTCGGAAAGAAGAAGAAAACTTCAGCCCTCAGATTAAAGTGTTAATTTCATATTTTCTTTGTTTCTTTGGGTTTTGGACCTTGTCCTTACAGTGTTGTGTTGTGACCTGAGTTACAACATGTAAACTCTTTTTTTTTAAATTTCTCCCTCAGGTCTTCAGTAACATCTGGTTGTCCATGGCGAGTCTGGTAATCTTCATTCAGCTTTGTTTCCTTGTTGAGGAGGTTCAGAAGAGAATCCGCCGCCACCACAACTACCTGCGGGTCCTCCGCAACATTGAGACCCAGTCAGTATCACCACAGTGGATCAGAGAATCAGATTGTTGGTGCTGAAGCTTGCGATGCACTGATCTTTTTCTCTCTCTCTGCACATTCTCATGCCTCAGTGTACAGATCTGACACCAGTGCTCTCTTTTTCACACATTTTAAACCTGTGTGATGTGTATGGAGTATCTATGAGTTTCTGACTGTTTGTCGGACAAAACCAGCAATTTGAACACACTGGGCTCTTGACTGTTGAACCTTTTTCATTGTTTTTTTGGACATTTTATAGGCGGGTCAACCTAAAGCACCAGAAACTCAAATATCTATTTTGCACATGCCCCTTTAAGAGCTCCGTATGATATCTGTGAAAACATCTTTTTAAATTTGCAGTTGCGGCAACTTAAAAACTGATGTTGCTTTGTCTTTTCAGGTTTTCTGTGGCGTCTGCAGATGAACTGGCAGCCAACAACGATGACTGTGCGATCTGCTGGGATGTGATGAATTCAGCTCGGAGGCTGCCCTGTGGTCACCTCTTCCACAGGTCAGTACACGTGATTTGGTTTGGTCACTAGAGGGCAAAAGAACAGCACAACTCTGTAATGTGGTAATTAAACTTTGAGCACACACAAGTTAGTTAACAAAGAGCTAAATGAACTTGGGAGACATTTTAATGAAGGGTAGACTAATGAATAAATGATCATCAATGGAAAACCTAATGAGGAGTTTAAATAATGGCACACAGTGATGAGATTGTATAAAAGGACATTTATTTCCCCTGATGACTCACCGAGTTGTGACATTTAGTGAAAGCTGATTGTTTTCTTTTGAACGCTCAGTGTTTGTGTGTCCTCAGCCCGTGCCTGTGCTCCTGGCTCGAACAGGACATGTCATGTCCGACATGTCGGATGTCCCTGAACATCGGTGAAGGAGGTGAAGGACACGTGGAGAGGGAGGCCGCCGCTGACAACATGGTTGGCGGCCCCGGAGTTGATGCTACGCTGAACCTCAACCATCTCAACCGCTTCTTCCACTTTGATGGTGAGACGGCAAACTACATGTGTTCAGCTCCTCCGCTGGTCCATTATCTTTTTCATCGGAACATCCTGAAACATGTCATCATGTTTATACCACATACACTAACCAGTCTGTAGCCACACGAGTAGCTCTGTGGTGTTCTTGGAGAACCAGAGGAAAGGCTATGTTGTCTAATCAATACTGTCTGTCCTCTGTACGGTGGCTGTTTTAGAACATATCAGTCTCAACAAACTTCCCAGCAGTGGTCCATACAGGTGTGCTTTGAGGATTAATTCCACTGTGATACGATGTCAAAGAAATACTTAAGAGTATTGGTCTGCACGGTAAACAAAAAAGCCAGCAGGTGATTAGCTTAGCATAAAGACTGATAGCAGGGGGAAACAGCTAGCCTGGCTCTGTCCAAAGTTCAGACATAGCCCAACATCACCTGTAACGCTCAGGAATGAACATGCATCTCATTTGTTTGATTGATTTGCATCTTTATCTTTTCAGCACCTACCTGTGTGGCCCACCACAGGACATAAACATGATTCTCTTCCCTGACAGCACATCCTCAATGGCTTGGCTGATTATCTGCCATTAGCTCAGGGTGAAACCAGCTAACATGGTTCCTCAAATTAAATTGAATTAAAAGATATGCTTATCCGTCTCTCCGCCGTATCTCTGAACATATAATAGTAACATTGGTTAGGCAAAGATGCAACGTAACGACATTACGTTACAACTTTTATTGCCCAGCTGTCGTTGGAAAATCAACATTAGTCGACTATAATTTTGCGTCAGCTTCAAACTCCTGATTATGTTGCATCGCTGCATTGATGCAGAACCTTTCACATCCATGTTAAGCTATTAAGCATATAAAACATTTCCACACCTCTACTCTGTTAACAGACAAGCATCTCAACACAGAACAGATAATCAGATAATAAGATAAATGCTCTAATGCAACCAAAAGACTGCAGTATTAGTCTAGTAGCAACCATACACTGAAATATATTAATTATTTATTTATGTATTTAGTTAGTTAGTTAGTTGTTTATATCAAGTATCCATTACAACAAAAACAGTCACTTGTCAATGACATGGATTGTGCTGCCTCATAGTTGATGTCACATAAATTATTCAGAAATGCTGAAATGTGCTTCAGTAGGCTTAATTTTCTCCTCATTTAATATAGGAGCCTTATTCACTCATACCGTTTTTAATGAGCCTTCCTGCATTCCTTTCCTGAGACGCTTTGACCTTTGATCTTTTTGTGTTCCCAGGGTCTCGTATTGCCAGCTGGTTGCCCAGTTTCTCATTGGAAGTTATGGCCACAACCAACTTCTTGGGCATCGTACCAACCAGCCCATCTCAGATCAACACCATGGTGAGTTCACAGATAGATAGATGGACAGGGTGTTGTCCTGAAGCTCATGCAGCCCACGTGTCCTTGAACAGGTTTACTGAGCTCAGGCGTCTCTGTCTGTGTCTCAGGCTCAGCAGATCCAGGAGATGTTTCCTCAGGTTCCCCTCCAGCTGATCCTGCAGGACCTGGAGATCACTCGATCCATCGAGGTCACCACCATCAACATCCTGGAGGGACGAATCCAGCCTGCCGCCCCGCCACTGGTCAGTGAACGTCTGGTCACATTTGTAGTCTTACTTATTCTTTGATCAGTTAGTGATTCATTTGAATATAAATGTTATCATTTTAAAATGTTGTGACATGCTAGCAAGAGCTGCGACAATTAGTTAATTAATCGATTAATTATCAACTATTAAATCAATTTCAGCAAGTTTGATAAGCCATAATTTGTCCTCTATGACAGTAAACTGAATATCTTTGTGTTGTGGACAGAAGAAGTCAGTTGAGTTCATCTTGACTCACTGATCAAAATAAAACACTCAAGAAAGTGATCGACCAATTAATCGATAATGAAACTAATTAATTGCGGTCCTATTTAATGCTTTAAAATCATCTTTTGTTCAGTGATTAAAGATTTTGTAGAGAAATTCCTCAAACTGAAATATCTTCTAAAAAAAAAAAGGAACTGTTAAATCAGAAATAAACAAGGATGAAAAGTTTCTAAAGAGTCAGTTCATTTATAGAGTTTAATCCAACATCAGCTGTGCTTAATAAATCTGAATCTTTTACAAAATCTATTTCATTATAAGGATCAGAAAAAAACGCAGTGTCCTCTCTCGTCAGGTCTCTGATCAGCCGCTCGTACAGGTGACTCCTCCCCCTGAGGACGAGGGCGGAGCCAGCAGCGAGTCAGAGGAGGACGAGGACGAAGAGACGGAGGATGATGATGAAGAGGAGGATGAAGAAGAGTGGTGGTGGTGAGAGGTGGTGGAGAAGCAGATAGCCATGGAGGAGAAGATGGGTGAAGACGTGGAGAAGGTGGAGGTTCGGTTTTGTACGTCAGCGGAGCAGCGACAGAAGCAGCTGCTGCAGAGGAAGGAGGTGAGCACGCAGGTACTGATAAACCACCATTGGTGTTTAAATATGATTCAACTTTATTATTTAATATTGACTGCAGCTTCATTTCTCTGCTGCTTACCCATTCAAATCATATAAAGGCTTCAAGCATAATTAACAGTGGGCCACTTTGATTGACAGGTAAGTGCCATTACAGATATCTTAGCTTAGCTTAGCTTAGCTTAGCTTAGCTTAGCTTAACAGGTCCCCTTTAAATACAGATATAATTGTTGGTCAGCTTGAAAAGCCTTTATGGATGTGAGCCTTAGACACGAACAGAAATCCCAACACGGAGATTATGCTCCTCTTCATGCATTTTTTTTCAATATATTGACTTTTTGTCCTCAGGGTCGTTGTAAAAGATTTAAAACTTTTTCCTCGTTCTTAACTTGTTGTAACCTCGTCTGTGCAGCTGAACCTCAGTTCACGGCTGTAGCTGATAATTAGCTCCGACACTGACGAGCCTCTGAGCTGTGGCTCCATTAGTGAAACCACAGCAGACTTTTAAAGTGACTTGCTGGTGATTTCGCCTGTTTTAGCCCATTTACTACAAATCACCTGCACTACATCACTGCTGAGAGCTTTTTTTAAAACATAGCAGCAGCTTTAAGATTGATCTCCCTGCTTGCAGACAGCTGTTGGTTTCACTTCTCATCAGTATGATGTTAAAGTCAACTTGGAGACATGACACTGTGCAGATAGATAATCCATCACAGTGAACATTCTGCTCAGATTTATCTGTCAGTTACTGTATATTAATGGAAGTTTTCACTGCCGGCAGTGTCTGTATTTTTAAATCTCTGCTCAAAATCCATTTTTATAGATCTGCTGTGCTGCACAGCCATTTAATTTTTATTTCTTTTTATTTTATTCAGTCTATCTTCTCCTTTGTATGACTTTATCTCTGGATATTTGTCACTATTACTGTTTATTCGTTTATATTATTTTTATTGGGTCTCTGTAAGGTGACAGTGTATTTTATTTTCTTTCCCCTTTATTTATTCACTGTGGAAATTAAATCGTTTATAACAAAGTAGAGCATTTTGTTTTAAAGAAGGCTTCAACACTTAAATTCAGATAATCTTGCAATATGTAATACAATCTCAGATTTTCTCTGAAACGCCATTGGAAATTCCAAACAGAAACGCAATCAGATGATATCTCGCATTTTCTCTTGTGATGTCGAGTAGCTGCTAACTAGCTAGGTGCTCACAGACTGGACCAACTTGGCTGTGAAGAGTAGAAGACGCTGATTTAACATTACATAAACATGGACTGTTGTTATGTGGCAGTTTCAGTAACTATTATACTTCAACCTCACCGTTTCTACACACTTCATTACTACAACTAGCCCTCAGCGGGGTCCACCTTCAACACTAATAACCCACATATGACGATTTGGTCTTCTGCTATATCACACACTAATTTATATTTGAATATATTTGATATATCACCCAGCCCATCAGTCATGTCATGCTCACCACTCTCTTATACTAACAGCCCAGAATCAGTTTTTTTTTTGGTAGGCTTTTAATTTGAAATGTCTGCAGGAGGCGTTGAGCTTTATTGATCATAGTTTATTAGTGAAAAAAAAGTAGAAAGACTTTGCTGATGGATTAATCAGTGAATTTGTAGTAAATAGGTCAAAACCAGTGGAATGGTTCTTTACCTCTGAACTCTCCTCTGCAGGAACTATCCGACCAGGAGCACCAGGTCCCACTCAGAAAACCCCAGACAAAGGACGTAACTGTTAAACAACCACTATTGCTGATTCAGAAATCGGTCTTGGTAAAGGTATTAATCCAGGAACTTAATTCATCACTGAAGATGATCACTGCCTGGATCAGACCAGTCACTCAGATCAGCAGATGACTGATTGATCTGGTTACACATTCAAATCAAAGCAGCTGATCCGAGTGTCTGAAACATTTTCAGCTGGGTATTTGTGAGGAATAAACTCACCGCATAAGTCAAAGTGCCAGCAGTGCTGCAGATCAAACGTATTAAAGTTGAGGGTGGATGCACATTGAGTTCCTCTGGTCAGAGGGATGTTAGGGCGGAGCTGCTGCTGAATCCACAGTATAGCAGCTTAACATGAGAGCTGAAAACAGATTTAGCGCGCATTCAGACAGGATCAGGGATTCCGGCTCGTAGCAGGGTTGTCTGTTGGTGGGGGGGGGGGGGGGGCTGAGGTGGGTTGCCGTGGGCGTGTCTATATGTGCTGAATGTAACCGCTGTGAAACAATCAGGAAATAACGTTTTGGTCTCTCGACCAAAGCGCTCTCTCTCTCTCTCTCTCTCTCTCTCTTTCTCTAATCATCGGACACAAATCAAATTAAACTTCTTCGTGTCATTATATTTTGCGACGTAAATTGCGAGTCGGACTCAGATTTAGAAGCTGGTACATGAAATAAACAAAGTGAGAACACACACACAGGTAGATTATCAGAGTTTAGTCCGTGAATCCACCTGGATAGTCTCTGCTTCAGAGACACTTCAGGCTGTCTGTGGAGGTTTGACCGATCTGAGTGTCTGATTGGCGGCCGGAGCGTGACGTGGGGCTCCGTTTTCCCAAAAGTTGAATCTGGCTCAACTTCTCTCCCGCATGCTGGTGTGTTTTTTTGCGGCAACCCCTGCACTGCCAGTGCGGAAACGCACGACCCCCACTGAAATGAATTGAAAGACCTCTGTTTTTGCCGCAGCGTCTGATCCTGTCTGAACCCCTGCTCAGACTTTTGGGTCATTGGTCTGTCAGGTGTGGAACTAAAAAGACTAAATCTGTGACGAGTTGTTTTTCTGAGGGCTGTCAAAACCTCAATATTAAAAACTGTCAGAGTTTGTTTGTTTGTTCTTCCTCATCCTGACTCTGTTCCTGTTTACAGATTCTACAAATTTTATACAGAGATTTAAAAATATATAAAGAGTTTATGTAAAGAAATGATAGCACTGTTTGCACAGTTTGACTCCAATAAACTCATATTTTACGGGTTTTTTTAAGTCGTCTTTTCTTTGTGGTGGATTTAAACATCTGTGATGTTAATGTGGTGAATAGATTTTTAAAGAATACATTCAGGTTTTTTCTTTTTATAATACACACATGCCCATATTATTTATGTTATTTTATATGTTGTCATTTTTTGTGTCAAATCAAGACTGCAGAGGGAAATTAAAGAGAAGAATTAAAGGCACAGTCTGTGAGACAAATGTAAACAGATGTTGAAACAGCAGTTTGCCAAATAAAATTCAACATCCACTGAAGCAGCTTTTTTCAGAGATTTCAACTTAATCTCTCAGACTGCTGAGAAGACACGGCTGAAAGTGAACCTTGGACCTGGACCTTGAGTTCAGATCTTTCTTGTTTCTTGTTTTCAAGGTCAAAAATTAAATTTCACTGTCCCCCTTTTCATAATGTCTGTCCTCCAGGCAGCAGGGGGCAGTCACACGTCACTGTTATCTTCAGCTCATCCTGTTTCCTGTTAAAACATGCTGCTGAAATAATATTTGTCTGTATGCGGAGTTGACTGAATATTTTTATTCATCCCTCTCAGCACCTGTCACACATCTCAGCACCCTGAGGCCTCTCTGAGATTACAACCGCTACAGGCAACTCAACATTATAATTTCTAATTACTATAATTATTATAGACGCTTTAAGGGGCAGAAATCTTTATCTTGATCATGTGTCGTTGTCGCATAAACCACTGAGAAAATCAGGTTTGTCCTCTCACTAACGGTATGATGAAAGAAACAGTGAATGAAGTCTTCAGAGGTTCTAGTCAACATGAGACTGGACCACATCCTGCAACACCAGGATCCCGTTTGTGGACTTGGTGGAGGGTGGAGGTTGAACAGCTGGCCCTGTGATGGGGTCAGAACAACCTGGAGCTGAACACTATGGAGATGAGCCCCCCCCCCCCCGTCACCATCAGCACTGTGTCTGCAGTGGAAACCTTCAGGTTTCACAGATCTATAATCGCCTAAAGTGGGCGTCCAACATAGACACTGTCATTAAAAAGGCTCAGCAGATGATGTACTTCCTGTTCCAGCTCAGGAAGTTGAATCTGCCTCAGGAGCTGCTGATCCAGTACTACACTGCAGTCATCCTGTTCTCTGTTCATCCATCACTGTCTGGTCTGGATCGGCCACCAAACAGAACAAGAATGGACTACAACAGACAGTCAGGACTGCAAGATGCCCTCAATTTAGGACTTATATACTCAGGAATCGGGCAGGAAACATCACTGCAGATCCATCACCCCGTTCTCCTCTCTGGTAGGCACTGCAGAGCCCTGCCCGCCAAATCAGACCCAAGAACAGTTTCTACCCACAGACCAGTCACTGTGATGAACAGCTCAATCAGTCACACACTGTCAATAACCCCTGAACACCAAAACATCCGCTGACTTCTGTTATAAATGATAATTAAAGGTTTAAATGCACTGTTTAACATGTACGTATCATCATACATGTCACTGTCATACTGTACACATGATCATCCACTCCATGTATAGCTTCATCATTTAACACATTTTACAGGCATGCTGAAAAATGATAATAATCTATGAAGTCTTTATTGAATATCAAAGGCCTGTGTGATTTGGGTGTTTAGTTGATATGCAGACCATCTAAACATGATCATTTTTAGTTTTTTAGTTTAATTTGACATTATGAGAAGATGGATATAAAATCTCACTGTAAACAAGAGACCACAGCCAGCAGCTCTGTGAGGCTGTACTCAGACATAAATGCTAACATGCTAATGCTAATGGCTACTGTTCATCATCTTAGTTTAGCATCTGAGCATGCTAACATTTGACAACATCACAGCAGGGCTGTCACAATATGAGATTTTCACTCTGTTTTGTGGCCAAAAGAATTCAGTAACGTTATTATCGTGATATCTATAGAATTTTTTTTTTTTAAAAGGAGAACTCTACTGTCAATTTCATCTTTGTAAACAACTTTTGTCGTGTGTTTTGTCTCTTTTTTTGGCAAATGAATTACAGCCACCTGCAATGTGAACAATGTGAACCACAAAGTGAGAACGGAAAAAAACAGAAAAGATTTAAGAGTCACTGGATTATTTACATATTTACATAGCATATGAACATAAGCGTAAACATTTAGCATTAAACAGTACAGCTGAGGCTGATGGGAATATCATCAGTTTTTGGTCACAAACTGAGACAGTGCATTTAAAAAAAAAAGACTAATGAATGCGCTTGATTTAATAATTTTTGTTCTCAGATTAATAATTTGTGTGTATGATTTTGTATAATTTATCAGCTCCATGCCATTTGCCTTGTGCTGTGTCTCACTCACTGGATCATTTGGATTTAATGTGGTTTGATTTGGTGAATATACTTCAGGTTTTGGCTGTTAAACGCGACTTTGTGCTTTTATTGAGATTCCTTAATTCTATTTTACAGAATAATGGATTGATTTACCATGAATGAATTTTTTGCAGATGTCATCCAGTTCATAAAAACTCAGCTTCAGTGTTTCGGAGTGTATCGTAAATGTCTTCTTCAAACTTCCAGCTGACTGAATTTACTGTCCTCTGCGAGAGGAGTGAAAGAAAAATATTTAATATTAAATCAAGAGCATGAATGAGTTCTTTCTTTTTTCCCATGACTCCAACAGCAAAAAATTGAAATAAAAAAATACATAAAAAAATCTTAACTAGGATGATAAGCTTGCATTCCCAAGTTTAATCCATAAAATGTGGTTACTACTCTCTGCAGAACATAAAACAACATGAAGTCCACCGTGAGGAGACCACCCAACCTTCGAAGGTGGTCTTTGAGATACTCAGGGGCTTTGTTGTTATAAAATAATCATTCATAACGCTGAGGTGGAGTTACACATACTTAATACATACTACATGGGTAGCTGTGAACTGTTGCTTGCCAACATGAGCTCTTGGATTCAACCCCAACACACAGAGACATCTGTAGTGTCTTCACGTCTAAAGATGAAAAACAAAGAATCGCTGAGGGTGTTCGGGTATTAGGTTGGTTATCTAGAACTTCTTCTTCATCAACTCCTGCTGTTTTTACTGCTAATTAGAAAATGTTAGCATGTTAACAAACTAAGCTAAGGTGGTGAAGATGTTCACAACCACCATCAGTCCAAAAAAAAAAAAAGTTTATAAAAATAACAACTTCAATAAATAAAATTAATGATAGAAATATAAATGATGAAATATACAGTAGACCTACATACATATCAAACTTTAAGGCTTGTGTTACATAAAGTAAGTCTCAATGTAAATGTTAATAGTAAATAGTTAAAAGTGCATAAACTGCTATAATGGAAGCTTTTTGTCTGTTTCCTGTTGGCTTCCCCTCTCTTCTCTGTCTGTCTCTGTTGGCGGTGTCTGTGTTGCTTCGTGTGGCCTCTGGTCTTCCCCTCACCTGCTCTGCACCTCACCACCTGTGGCTCATCATCCAATCAACACCCCATCCTGCATCACACCACCAGCCATGCACCATTCCTCGCCACCGGCCTGCGTCATTTTGTGTCTCCGTTCCTCAAGCCACCTTCAGCCTAACAGCCCCTTGAGTGTCACTCTGTCAGAAGGCTTGATAAACTGTTCAAACTGATTCTAGTTTAGGACTGGTGTTTGCACTTTGGGTCTGAAGACGTCCATTACAACAAAAACTAGACCAGAAATGTTGGATATGGTAAATGGACTGTACTTATATAGCACCTTTCTAGTCTTCCTACCAGTCAAGGTGTCCTTGGGTTCAGTATCTTCCCCAAGGACACTTTGACACACAGACTGGAGGAGCCGGGGAACGAACCTCCGATCACCTGATAAGTGGACGACCTGCACTACCCCTTGAGCCACAACCTCAAATTTCCTCATAGGAAAAATGTATTCATTAACACATTTACTTATTAGCTGATGTTAAAAAAGTTAACTCAGATGTGTTTAGGGTCTGTGGTTTTTTAAGTAAAGGTCTATAAATAAGGACTTTAACCCATGAGGTCTTTGTCCTTTAATTCCTTTCATGATGCATTTTGTTTCTTTTATGTTATCCTATGTAACACTTTGTAT
Source organism: Argyrosomus regius (assembly GCA_946959425.1). NCBI lineage: Eukaryota > Metazoa > Chordata > Actinopteri > Sciaenidae > Argyrosomus > Argyrosomus regius. The sequence continues at coordinate 21,699,043 of OX336886.1, forward strand.
TCCCGTTGAAAGGTGACTAGTGTCTCAGCCTCTCACAGACAGTCCACCTCAAGTTCTTCTTCTTTGTCTATATCAAGATTTTTGGGTTCAAGTAATGGACAAAGATGGAGGCCAAGTTATAACCCTTCAGAAAGCTGTGGAGGAAGACAGGACACAGATGTCATTCATGTATTTTTAACAATGTGACTAATTATAACATTTATAGTCATAGTTTTACATGCATTGTTATATTATAAATATATTATAAATGTGGCCACACCAGCCTCACAGCCATGTTTGTCTCCATCATACAGGGATGTTAATGTTTCAGGTCATGGGACACCACAGGTTTGAACTCTCCCATGCTCGCCTACTTATGATGCTTGGTAAAAAACTTTACTGACCAGCAAGTCCAGATCACTGCAGGGTTTATCAGACTCCAGGTAGTCAACTTCAGAGGTAAAAAGGTAGAGAATCGTGGACTCCTTGATCTGGGTGTGACTAAGGGAGATTAGAGGCGAGCCGCAGAGTTCAGTCATGTTGTCTTTGCCCTGGACTCGCTTGTTTCAGCGCTCAGATGTGAAACAGTCCATAAAATGCAGTTTGTTCGGCCTCTTCTGAGTATGGGATTCCTGACTCATGCGGCGGCTTTTTAGGATTCAGCCTGATGGTGGGCAGCGAGGTTCAAAGTAAAGGGCTGCGAGTGTTTGAAGTGAATAAAATAAACTGAAGACACTCCGACAGAAGTATTCTCTAAAGCAGTACATATACACATTCATGAAGGGTTTATTTTGACTGAATAAATTTGCGATATGTTTCACAGAGACTGTTTGCTTGCAGCTGTGAAACGACACACTTCCTTGGCTTATTGTGTGTCTGAAAGTGCTTCTGTTTCACAAAGTAAACCTTATCTTTAATTAAAGAGCTTCAAAGGCTGAAAATATATAAAAACTTACAGAAACTTTTCAATAAGTTTGTCCTTGTGTAAAGAATGAAGTGCAGTTTGAAAAAGTAAAGCTTCACACAAAGACTCTCTTCTGTTTCAGACCTTTCATCAGATATTGGAACCTGTATGCAGGTCTGGCTCACAGTCAGTGCTCCAGTTCATCCCAGAGGTGTTGGATGAGGGTTGAGGGTTTGGGTTGAGGTCAGAGGCCTCTATGCAAGTTCTTCCACAACAAAGTGGGTATTTTTTTTATAGGGTTGCTTTGTACACAACGGCACTGTCATGTTGAACCAAGAAAGGGACAAACAAAGTTGTAAGAATATAATTGTACATAATTGTAGATTTCCTTTCACTGGAACTAAGAAGCTAAAAGCAGGAAAACAATTGCTGCTCGGCAGACAGATTTTCATCTTGAGATGATGACCAGGGACGACTTTTATTCACCAACAAAAACATCCAGTATTCATTATTCTGTTGTTCTTGGTGAGAAAATGTGATTTAACTTCAATCACTCCGTACACTCCTTTGGTTCAGGAACAGTTTGAAATGTGGTGCAATCTATCAGTTTACATATTGTGTATACTGAGCAGATGGACTCAGAGGAGAAACATTGTTGTTGAGTTACTGAGTTATACTAATTAAGGCATTTATGTAAGAATGCTTTAATTTTATGTACACATTTTCCTAAGAGTTGCATCATTTGAAAATATATAAACACATTTTTAACCATCAGAGTGTGCAATACACAAGATTTTAGTCTGAATTATTTTTATTCCTTATAACGAATTCACCTTGAATTTGTCCTAATTTGTATCTATTGTAACATATTTATTATTTATGATATACTCTACTCATAAATATTAGAAGTATACTATATAAATTTCACCTTAAATCTTATATCTCATACTATACCTATATGGTATCCCAGGTATGGTATGGTATCCCAGGGGCGGTGATCAAAGCATGTGCAGACCAACTGGCAGGGATCCTCAAAAAACTCTTCAACCTCTCCCTGACACATGCCACCGTCCCTACATGTCTGAAGGCCTCCACCATTGTCCCCATCCCCAAAAAGACTGCCATAGACAGCCTAAACGACTACAGACCCATCGCCCTGACGTCTGTAGTCATGAAGTGCCTGGAGCGATCAGTCTCCCAGCACACAGACTCCCTCCCTCCCTCCTTCGACCCCCACCAGTTTGCTTACAGAGCAAACAGGTCCACGGAGGACGCCATCGCCCTCTCACTCCACACAGCGCTGAGCAACCTGGAGAACAAGAAGAGCTTCGTGAGGATGCTCTTCATGGACTACAGCTCAGCGTTCAACACCATCATCCCGGACATTCTCTTCACCAAACTGCTGCAACTACAGATCCCCCTCCCCACCTGCATCTGGATTAAAAACTGTCTGTCAAGTTGCCCACAGTCTGTGAGACTTGGCCCCCACCACTCCTCCACACTCACACTCAGCACCGGCTCCCCTCAAGGCTGTGTTCTGAGCCCTCTACTGTACGCCCTGTACACCCACGACTGCTCTCCAACACACCCAACCAACTGCATTATAAAATATGCGGATGACACCACCGTGGTTGGACTCATCTGTGATGAAGATGAGGCAGCGTACAGGGCCGAGGTAGAGAAACTGTCGCTCTGGTGCTCACAAAACAACCTGACACCCACATCTCTGCTGACCACTCCTGGACCTTCAACATCAGGGCCCTAGTGAAGAAGGCGCAGCAGCGGCTACATTTCCTGCGTGTCCTCAGGAAGAACAATCTGGACACTAAGCTGCTGCTGGCCTTCTATCGCTCCTCTGTGGAGAGTGTGCTCACCTACTGCCTGGGTGTGTGGTACACAGGCTCCACAGCTGAGGACAGAAAGGCGGTGCAGAGGGTCATAAAGACTGCCCAGAAAATCATCGACTGCCCTCTGCCCACCCTGGAGCAGATCTCCACATCCTGCTGCCTCAGGAAAGCAAAGGCCATTACAGCAGACCCCTCACACCCAAATGCACAAATGCACATCTTTATATTTAAATCTGTTTGTAATATCAATATTTATAAATGTATATATCCATAAATGTATATATTTGCACGACCTTGCACTACCTCCACAGTTTCTTACAGTTTACAGTTTACTTTTTGTGGTATATTTTTCAGATGTATATACTACAATAATTTTTCTTTTGCTAAACTTCTAATTTTTTCTTTCTTGCTTGTCATTGTGTTTGTCAGTATGTCACGTCCTTTTTTTTTCTCTATGTGGTGCACGGTGGCTCTGTGGGAGCACCCTCAATTTCGTTGTACCCCCACACTGTACAATGACAATAAAAGACTATTCTATTCTATTCTATTAATCTGGTGTAGATTGTTTATCTATACTAGACTAGTCACTAATCACTCTTGCCTTGTAATTTTGAGTTTAATGACTCTTCTATAATTTCTAATTTTAGTTCCTATTTTGTTTCATATTTATTTTTAATCCTTATATGTACTTATTTCCGTCCTCATGCTGCTACTGAATTTCCCCTCTGAGGAACTTATCTTACTCAGAACATTTTCCATGTCAGGATCCTGTACGAATGATGACTAACTTTTTCGAATGATCTGATTGGTCAGTGGTCAGGGTGTTTACAGATTTTCATCTAATCCTCTGAAGTTGAACCTACTCCGGAGCAGGTTTGCACTGCACCATCTGTTACCACGGTGATGTGCCAATGTTACCATGGAGATCTACCCGCGTTACCATGATAAAAAGTGAGCCAGCTTTGAAAAAACTGAGTTAAGCCCAAAGATAGCTGGATAGCTCCCTAATATGGCCTCGTGGTAACAGGCCCCAGAAGAAACGAAGGGAAAGCAGCCATGTTGGAAAGTTTTCGGTAATTACCACTGAGGGATAATTTACAAATTCAACCACAAACAGTTCAACGTGACCTCCTGAGAGTCCCGTCTAATGAAGCTATACTATACACATTACAGCCAATGAAAGGAACTTTCAGAGTACATCAAGAGGAGGATGCAAATCCTTCACCTTGCTTAAAAGAAACTGTGATGAAAGCATTGATCATTTGGAGAGCCGGATCAAAACACTGAGATCAAAACATTTCGGATGTTCAAAAAAGAGAAGAAGCTACAAGACGAGACCAAAGAGACGAACACAGAAAACAGATTGAAGAAAAGAAAACTTCCAGGTCAGGTGTAACATGTAGGAACACATTATAGTGATAGCAGTATATTCAGTAGTAATACTACAATCAGTCATAGTAGTGACCAGCATTCTGAAGTTTCTCTCTTTTACTGAACTACTAGCTTAATTGTTTTGTAACTCGTACTCTTTATGTTACCTATCTTACTAAACGAGAGTCAGTCTCTCTTTCAGCCTTGCCTCTGACGTGCATTTATCTGGATTCTCTGAAACTTTTCATGATATCATGGATTGTCGATGATGAAATATTTAAATTGCTTGAAATTGTGTTGAGAAATGTTCTTAAAATGTTTGAACTATTAACTTCACCCTTGCTTGTGAACAACTGAACCTTTCAGGGACGCCCCTTTATATTCAATCATCATACACCTGGCGTTTTTGAGCATTGCACAACTGCAGACATCGGGGTTGTAGTAGCAGAAGTATTTCCCGTAGTAGTCCTACTGTGGACCCCAGTAGTAGTATATCAGCACTCTAATTGTGAGCCAATGTTGAGTGAAAAAAAACAACAAAAAAAACAACTTCAGTCCTGCATTTTACAGTTTATACTTCATACTTGCAACATAGACAAATCAAGAGGTCCCTGTGGTGAAGCTGCTGAAGAGGCGTTGACTGTTCAAACTTCTCTGTCCAAAGCAACACAGCAGCTTCACTTCATACATTTTTACTGTTTATAGCTCCAGGGGACTCGATACTCTGACCCTGACTGGGCTCTACTTCCTGAGCTGCAGACTCTCTTCCATCTTAGCAGAAGCTCATAACTCTGAGTGCCTTCTGTTCCATTCGAGTCTGTTTTTTAAAGGTTGGAGGGCATCCTCTCCAGTCAGAACAGCACAGTCAGTGCTGATCTTCTGCCTAAAGCTTGAAAATCCTCATGAAATACTTCACATCCCTCCTTTGCAGAGTCTTCCATCTTCACTTCCTCTAATTAACTCTGGAGTACAGAGCATTAAAATCCAATCTACCAACTTCTTGGGTCTTAAATCTGCAATAACTGATTTTTTTTAGCTGTTTGGTTGCAGCAAAAACAAGATGTGAACTCAGCATTGACATATCATCACCTTTTAAGTTGACAGAATGAAATATTTGCTTATTTCCACATCCAACCGTTATGGAGCAACATGATCACGATCATTTTTGTGTGACCTGATTAATGTAAGCTCAACATTCACTCTATTTTAGCTCTGATTTTGGTCTCTACCAACTCCTAAAGCTGCTAAATGTGCCACTATGTTCACCAGCTAGTCTGTCTGTACAGTGGCTTTTTCGTGATTATCCTCTGAAAATGACACTAGGGTGTGAGAGTGAGCACCTTTCTAGTCTTCTAACCACTTAATTGACTTTTACACTACATATCTCATTCACCCATTTACGCACATTCATACAATGATGGCATTAGCTGCCATGCAAGGTGCCAACTGCTCATCAGTTTAGGAGCTAATCATTCATACGCATTCACACATCGATGGCACAGCCATTTTGGAAGCAAAATCTTGCCTAAAGATACTTCCACATGTAAACTGGAGGAGCTGGGGATCAAACGGGATCAATCATTGACCTTAGACATTTTGTACATGACGTTAGTTAAGTATGTTATTTAAGTTAACTTACATACAGAAGTTTAGCATAAATAACTGGTTTCAGCAGCAGCCTCTTGGGTGAAAGTCTGGATGTGTTTGATCCACCCATCAACTCCAGCCTCCTCCATGTGTGGACTTCGATTCTCTTAATACTAAATCTTTGCTCCAGTCATAATTAATATGGCCACCAGAGGAGCAAGTAGCTTATATGGGTCGCAATATGCTACTTGCACAGATGACCTATACAGATGTTTTTTTCTGGTGAAGATGAGCTGGCCAAAACAGTAAAATTGCTTCCAATCAGATAAACAATGAGCTGAAACTCACTACAAAGCTCTCTAAAACGAAATGTTATGATATAACTTCTGTTCCCTGAAGGAGAGGAACGAGGTACAACACATATTGTATGGGATATCACGCCCCCGCGTGGCCTGACTGAAGAAACCTCTATTCACGCCTTAAGGCAGATGACGTGGTGGTAACGTATGTGAGGTCCCACCTGCACATATATACGTGCTCCACCACAGTCATCCTTCAGTTCGATAGCCGCTCTTCACCGAGCCCAGCTGCGTAGCGGGGCAACGTAGTGTTGTACCTCGTTCCTCTCCTTCAGGGAACAGAAGTTATATTCATAACATTTCGTTCCCTTTCAGTCGATTCACTCGGTACAACACATATTGTACGGGACATGTATACACGCCCCGCAGAGCAGCCACCGAACCGGAGCCAAACCTCCAATACTCTAGTGCATCGTAGACCCAGCAGAAAGTACAGAGTGAGCCACTGAAGGGGCTGTCACGTCCAGACGATAAAACCGAACAAAAGTGTGCGGTGATGACGCAGATATCACTCACAGAAACCCCTTTAAACAAGGCCCAAGAGGCCGCCATGCCCCTGGTTGAATGTGCCCTCACACCTTGGGGCAACGAAAGACCCCTGCTGCTGTACGCTTGGGAGATAGCCTCCACAATCCAGTGGGAAAGCCTCTGTTTAGACAGCGCCTTGCCCCTAGCCGGATTCGCAAAACAGACAAACAACTGGTCACATAAACGCACACCTTGGGTGCGGTCTATGTAAGTGCGTAATGCACGCACAGGGCACAAGGAATGTAACCTCCCCTGCTCCTCAGATGCAAATGGAGGGGGGCAGTAGCTCAAGAGCTCAAAAGTCATAGAGCTATAGGCTGCGGGGATAATCTTAGGCAAATACGCCGCATTCGGGCGCAATGTAACCTTAGATCCATCCGGAGTGAACTGGGTACAAGAAGGATGCACAGACAAAGGATGAAGGTCACCCACTCGCTTTGCAGAAGTCAAAGCAAGCAGCAATGCAGTCTTGTATGAAAGAAATTTCATATCTACAGACTCAATAGGCTCAAATGGGGGTCCACAAAGAGCCTCAAGCACCAACACTAAGTCCCATGAAGGAACGCTGGGTTTAAACACAGGCCTCAGCCTGCGGACTCCCTTCAGGAAACACATAGTGAGAGGGTGAGCCCCTGGCGTCACTCCATCAAAACCAACATGGCATGCAGATATAGCTGCCAAATAGACCTTAATTGTTGAGAAAGAGAGACCCTTATCCAGCAGCTCCTGAAGGAATGTCAAAACATCCACAATAGAGCACTGAAATGGGAGTACATTTCGGTCCTGACACCACTGCTCAAACGCCCGCCATTTGTAGGCGTATAGGCCCCTAGTAGATGATGCCCTTGCACTCTGGATCATTGCCACCACATTAGGGGGCAGACCTTGAGCTATTAAATTGGACCTCTCAACAGGTAGGCATGTAGACGCCGCAGCTCTGGGCGTGGGTGAACCACCTCCCCTCCCGCCTGAGAGAGGAGGTCCCTGCGAAGAGGGAGCTGCCAGGGCCTTGCTGCCAGCAGACTGATTATTTCGGCGTACCACGACTTCGCCGGCCAGCGAGGAGCCACCAGGATCAGGGAGAGCCCCTGCTGGCGCACCCTCTCCAGAACAGCCAAAATCATTTCCACTGGTAGAAATGCATACAGCAGCATGTTGGGCCATGTGTGCAGAGGATGCAAACTCCACTCCCTCACAAGAGGACCTCCCCTGGAGAGAAGGTCCGGCCCCAAGTGCCCTGGAACATGTTTGGCTCTGAGGGACAGAAAATGAAGACTGCACCAGAGCAATAGAGAGTGAGACAGTTTTAACAGGGGAAGGGAGCGTGTCCCTCCCTGCTTGTTTATGTAGGAAACCACCGTCGTGTTGTCTGTCCTGATCAGAACATGATGGCCTGTCAGAACAGGACGAAAATGCTTCAGAGCTAAAAGGGTCGCTAATAGCTCCAGGTGGTTGATGTGGAGCCTGCATTGTGCTGGCGTCCAAACCCCTCTCACTGCTGCGCCCTCGCACAGAGCCCCCCAACCCGTCAGGGATGCGTCTGTGGACACCACTTTACGAAAAGACACCCTCCCTATAGGAGACCCTCGTTGTAGTAAACCGGGTTCTCTCCACGGGAGAAGAGCCGACATGCAGGACGGAGTTATCGTCAATCTCCTCTGGAGGTGACGCGGCGCGCAGAGCCGGTGAGACAGAGTCCACCGTTGAAACGGTTGCATCTTTAACAGCCCGAGCGGCACTACAGCGATCATAGATGCCATTATGCCTGTCAGCTGTAAAATCGTCCGGTAACGTAGTTTGCGTCCCAATGAAACTGAGCGAGGCAGCAGTGAAACGCGGCCGCCCTGTGCTCGGACAGACGCGCTCGGCTCGAAACGGAGCATATTTCCAAACCGAGGAAAGAAAACTGTTGACTCGGTGTCAGTGAGCTTTTCTGTAGGTTTACTGAAAAGCCCAACGTTTGAATGTGTGACAGGGTCAGTGACAGCTGAGCCGCTACTCGCTCTCTGGAGAGCGCAATAAGAGCCCAGTCGTCCAGATAGGCGTTCGCATATTAGCCTTTCTCTCGGAGCGGGGCTAACGCCACCTCGACACATTTGGTGAATGTGCGGGGGGCGAGTGACAAGCCGAACGGCAGCACCAGGTACTCGTAGGCTGTGCCCTCGAATGCGAACCTTAGAAACCGCCTGTGGTCCGGGTGAATCGCTACGTGAAAATAAGCGTCTGTCAGATCGATGGTTGTAAACCAATCCCCCGGTCTGATCGCGCTCAGTAGCTGTCTGAGTGTAAGCATCTTGAACTTGTAAGTCCGTAGATACCTGTTTAACACTTGCAAGTCTAGAATAGGACGGAGGCCCCCCCCTTTCTTCGGAACAACGAAATAACGGCTGTACCAACCTTCGTTCATTTCCGAGGCGGGAACAACTCGTATCGCTCCTTTGTTCAACAAGTTGTTTATTTCTTCCCTCAGAACTGCTGCTGCTTTGTCTCCTACCACTGTGTTTACTACAGAGTGGAAACGTGGAGGCCGGGCTCTGAACTGTAAACGGTAATCCTTGGCAACGGTCCTCTCTACCCAAGGAGAGACTGCGCATGCGCGCCACCGAGGGCAGTGAGCCGCCAGCCGACTGACTTGCAGCACTGTGGGGGAGGGGCTGTCGCCCACTGGCGTGCCGGAGGGGAACAGCAACACTGGTCTCCTCGGCGTTTTGGGAACAAAACAAAGTCTTTATTGAATTCAATAAATGCACATTTGCGACATTCACACAGTGAACAGGGAGCACCATTTCTGGGGCACTTGTGTGTGAGGGGGTGTTGTGCTTGGGAGACTGTGTTGGGGGAGCGCAGCGCCTCACGGGACTGGATCCCCGAACTGAACATGAACGCGGCCTTTTTGGCGGCAACAACTGAGGGGCAGCAGTGTCTCCCTGCTGCTGAAACCCCTCTTGAGTCGACCCTGATGCTAGGATGACTGTTTCCTCTTCCTCCAGGGCGCTGAGGCTCTCTGGAGGCCCGGTGGTGGACCCTTGCCCCAAGCCGACGGGCGTGGGTTCTGGCCGGCTGCCTTCTGCTTTACCGGCTGGGGTCCCAAACTCACGGGCAGCGCAGTCCTCTTGGGAGGAGGAGGCGGCGCCGGTCTGTGCAGACCGGTTGGCTGCCTGGGTTTAGCATCGCGTCTGGGGATGACGCTGCTCAAAGCCTCGGTTTGCTTCTTTCTCCGCTCAAACTTAGCCTGTTTGCATCGAGAGACTGGCCGAACAAACCCTCAGCCGACACTGGCTCGTCCAGATAGACCGCTCTGTCCCGGTCCGGAACGTCGGAGAGAGTCAGCCACAGGTGCCTCTGCGCCACCACCGTGGAAGCCATGCCTCTACCCAGAGAGAGCGCTGCACAGCGCGACACACGGAGGATGTAATCCGTGGCGACTCGAACCTCGTTCAGGAGGGAGGACAGTGGACTCTCACGAGACATGAGTGAGCCGAGTTCCGCCAGACACATGGCTTGATATGTCTGAAGCACGGTGACGGAGCTCAGTGCACGGGCCGTACTCGCCTGAGTACGGTAAATCTTCTCCAGCTGCGACGTGGAGAACCTGCAGTGCTTGGACGGGAGTGTGGTGGCACCGCCGACACTGTGGTTCTGGGCCGGGGCCAGATAGGCTGCCAGGGACGCCTCCATGGGCGGGAGGTTGACCAAACCAGCCTTATCAGCTCCATCTAAGTCCAAAAACTGACCATAGCCGTGCACCGTGGCGCGGGTGGACAGCGGTTTGTTCCATGTCGAGGTGAGCTCCTCGACAAAATCAGGGAACATGGGCAGGCTGTTCTTTACCGTCCTCGGTTCAGGCGGGAGAAAAAAACCCGAGAACCGCGACGGTTTCTGAGGACAGGGGCGAATGGAAGACTTCCCCTGCGCTCACTTAGGCTCTGCGCTCATACCGAGACCAGAGAGCTGAAGCAAGCGGATGAAATTAGCGCTCCGCGGGTAGCAGCAGCTAACACCAACAGGGGCAGTTAAGCTAATTCCAGATAGGCAGTAGCCACAACAAGACCGGCTGACTAGCAGCAGCTAGTAAGCCTGACTCGGGAGAGGTGTTCTTAGCGAGGTGAAGAGCGTAAGAACTGAAGGATGACTGTGGTGGAGCACGTATATATGTGCAGGTGGGACCTCACATACGTCACCACCACGTCATCTGCCTTAAGGCGTGAATAGAGGTTTCTTCAGTCAGGCCACGCGGGGGCGTGATATCCCATACAATATGTGTTGTACCGAGTGAATCGACTGAAAGGGAACCGAGGGGAGCTGCAGATTCAGGTGTTAATTCACTACCAGAGACACCTTTCACATCGTTTTTATAAACATATTGATTATAACTGCTTTAAATGAACAAGTATAATGATAATAATAATTACTCTATTGTCCCCTGAAGGAAATCTTTCACACACAAGTCTGAGAATACACAGGGCAATGGGTTGCCAACACACAGCACACTAAGCGGTTGTGGGTTTGGTGCCTCTCAAACTACCAGTCCACCTGTGTATCAGCTGGTCCATCTGGACTTGAACTGGCCACTCTCCCATTCCCAAACCAAGTCTGTGGACTGAGCTACTGCTGCCCCAAAGTAGCTAATTAAAATCATGTTAGTATCCTTACAGACTGAGTTTGCTTTTCTTACTAGTGGTGATCCTAAAAACAGTATGATAAGTTGATACTAGTCAGCTGGTAGCCAAGCAGCTAAAGAATGAGTCAGTGATTGGGAAGCATGAATGAAACAGGTGTTGCCTTCAGTTTTTCTATATATCCCTCTAAAAAAATATTTCACCTCCACCTGAACTGTAACAAGGTTGGATTATATCAATAAGATTTGAGTGGTAGTGTTATGAGGCTTCGAGAGGTTATCTTTGTTCAGTACATACAATGTTCTTCAGTGAGTGAACACACATGCTACAAATGCTGGAATCAAGCAGCTTCATTTCCCAGAAAACTGATGCAGAACAAGTAAACAATTTCCAGGAAATATAGACATCTCTTCTACTACTTATACCTATAATATATCACGTAATTTAACAGAAAGAAAAATCATTCTCACACCACTGTCTCTGCCAGGTTGGGACATTATTGGACTGGCATGTTTGAGTCTGAATTCGGCATGGATCAAACATATTTAAAATTTGCATTCAAGTCAACAAGCATCAGTTTATAGCCGTGTTTAATTCATTTACAGCCTGAGATGGTTCTTAGTAAAATAAACCTGTAGCTCTGCTGTTCGTCTCTCAGATTAATCCACTCAGAATAAGAGTTTAAATTAAGACAGCAGATGTAAAGTGAATGTGTGAGTGATTCTACGCTCTCCCACGATAGCCGTCTTCGTTTCCACCTGCAGCTTGTCTCTACATGGAAGCGTCTCTGCGGCAGATGCCCTGAGGGAAACACAAACATGATATGAAACGTGTCAGCCAACACCACACAGCACATTTGTTAATTACCCTATATAACCTTCCACAAATTGCCTGTTGTTGCCACTGGTAGCCCAGGTCGGAGTGGTGTTTCCTCAGCAGGAGTAGGAGCGTTGCGGGAGGGGTGTGTGCGTGTTGTAATACAGAGCGTCTGAACGCTGAGCCGCTTATCAGCTCGACCACGCCATCACTCTCTCAGCAGGACTTTGAGCTGCTGAATTGAGTTTTTTAATTGGTTCTGCTGCGTGCCAGGAGCCTCTGCAGGAGCAGCCGTGTTGGCTTCATTTTGAGAAACAGCCTGCTGGGGACTCGCCATGTTGATACTGTTGACACCCAGCTGAGAGGTTCAGTCTGTCAATAGTGGGGTCCATTTATCTGCCACAGGTTTGGTTTGGGGGCAGAGTAATAAAGGAGAGTGCTGTCATGCAGTTACAGGCGGGCAGGGATTTATTATTAACCGGGATTAATATTAATATCTCATTTATAATATTTCAGATATTTCTATCATTATGCAGTGTAAATGAAGAGGTTTGGGGCAGCTCTGGATTTCAACATCCTCATAGAATATCGCTCTGAGCAGTCAAATGCAAACATACTTCTGCCATAACTACAACTTGTAATACATTTGATGAACATGATATTATTTTTGCAGGTGTGCGTAACACAAGGTTAGTGCATTAACAATCGATCCAGTGCACTAAATCTCTGTGCTTAGAGCGGTTACAGGGACTTTGTTGCCTATCTGACACTTTGCTTCACAGTGAAATGTCTTTACAAGTACTGGATGTATTACAATACGATATTTATGATATTTTGTGGCTTCATTCTGATGACTTCTCATCTCTTGAACTGCCTCAGCAGCAGCTGTAATTTTGCATCCGTATATTAAACAACAATGCATAGAAATGTGTATTTCTATGGAAGACAAGTGGAGGTGTCCGTAAAATATGATTCAGTTTCAGCAAAATCAGTTGGTGGAGTGAATGAGTGCTATAAAGTGTTACGTACTTTCTGCAGGTGGTGACACCTGGAGCACAAAATGTGACTTTAGCACTTTTCAATTTTAGTACTTACTGAGTCTATTACCACTGTGGTAAATATGGACAGCTGTCCACGTGTATTTGTTATGATTATATTACTAATGATCAACAACTACCAAGTCAACAACCTTGCTCACAGCCAAACATCAAGCAAGGTCAACAACACAAGACATAGCAGCCAGCTAATATATTCACAAAGCTCTCACCAACGACTAAAAGTCAGTTCTGGATTTACTCTTCTGGTTACACTGCCCGCTCTCCCAGCTCGGATCCAGGCACAACTCCCAGTCAGTCTTCCCCACTGGTCCCCTTTATCCTGGGGCTGAAAACCTCCTCCTGTACCAACAGTTTCAGTCCAGACAGCTCAGACTGAGCTATTTGGCTTTCTGTTTAACTTACTTTAGCAAGACAAGTACCTGTTCATCATGAAACTGCGGGCCAGTTGGAGGACATCAGAGGGAAAAAACAAATCAGTAAAATAGTTGGTGGTGAGTGACTTAGTGCTGTAAATTGTTATGTACTTCTCCTGACCCGGAGCCCAAAGTTACATGGAGTGAGAACAGAATGGTCACAGAAACACGATTACACACATGTGTAATGTCAGAGTAGCATCAATATGACAGTGAAACTGTTCATCTAAGGTGGATTTAAATGAAAGAGTTAAGAGTTAGAGTTAAATTATAAAAAGTAAATAGCACATGATATTAGCATGCCACCTGTACGCCATACTCTATAATTGTTTGTCTACAGTCTCAGTCTCCATGGAGTATCTCAGATTTAATCCTGTGTAATACCGTCTATCGAGCTGCTCCTTCCTGAACCAATAAAAACCAACATCAAACTCATAAAATAAATTAAAAACAGTAAAACATGAGAGCAGGAGGAACCGCACTAAGACGTATCTCAACAGTAAAAACAGCAGGATAAAATACATCTAATTCTTGTAACAGTCAGTCAATAGAAATGAATTTCCAGATGAGGAGGATTCTGCTAGTCTCAGCTGCTCATGCAGGTTGTGTCTCTGGGTCATGGTGGTAAAAGCCCATTTTCAGCCTCTAACAAATCTTACAAAGTGCTGCCTATTATTGAACTCTTCTTTCATCTGTGCTGCCTCCATGACCTCCAGCTCTACACCCTCCTCCTCCTCCTCCTCCTCCTCCTCCTCATCCCTCTCCATCCTCTGAAGGGCTCAGCTGAGGGGCCCGGGGCTAAACACACTCCATGGCTTCCCCTGTGTGTATGTGTGTGTTTGTGTGTCACTTGTCAGATGATGGTAGATATCAGAATCCATAATGAAGACGGAGGATGCCTCCCAGGGGACGAGCTGGTTCAAGAGCTGCTGACCTGCATCTCTAAGCAGCAGCTCGGCCGCTGTCACGACGTCTCTGACTTATCACACTTCATGAATTGGTAATCTCTGAGGAGGCCAGGGCCCCCGAGGAAGCTCTGAGGCCTGGGAGCAAACAACACAGAGTCTTCCTCCGGCACACAGAAATCATGTGGTCCATGACATCCATTGATCTATAATGTTTTGGTTTTAACAGATTTTTACTGATTTTCAATGGAAGTGAACAGACAGCTGTCTGTTTGACCATAAATGAAATAGAAATGTATTCAGTACTTTTAATACTTTAGTACTTTTAAAATGTAATAATAATAATAATAATAATTAATAATTAATAATAAAAATAATTTTATTTTTTATGATGCAAACTATGTTTGTAGCCTGTGATGTGCAACCAGAAAAACGACCACCAAATAATGAAATATGATAAGTAAGATTTAAAGGTGCACTGTGTTGGATTTAGTGGCATCTAGTGGTGAAGTGCCAGATTGCAAACAACTGAAGACCACTTACCTCACCCTCTTGTCCCAAACATGAAGGAGAAACTACGGTGGACATAAAACCTGCAAAAACACAAAAGGTCCTATCTAGAGTCAGTGTTTGATCTGGGTTTGTAGAAATATGACGGTTTAAAATGGTGGACTCCGTGGAAGAGGACCCGCTCCCTCTAGTTATAAAAGGTTTATTCAACAGTAACAAAAACATAACAATTCTTATTTTTAGGTTGATATATACTTATTATATTCAATGTCTGCTAAGAGATCCCCTTAATTGTTACACACTGGACCTTTAAAAGTATAGATTCAAATTTGGGAATCCATCCTAAATGTTGTGACTCTGACCTGTTATCTCACTTCATGTAGCATCTTTGTGTCACGTCACCTCACAATTTGACCTCTGCTCTAGACCAAAGAGGAGGTGATGTGGATTTTAATGTACTGGTGAAGGTGGTGTGTTCAGGCTAAAGCTGGGTGTTAAGTTGTTTTTTAAAGACAGAGTAAATACGGTATGGATTTTTGGATATTAGTGGATGAACACCGCAAACCAACCAACCAGCACACTTATATGGACGTTTTGGAAAGAAATGCAAACACAGAAAGATAAAGTACTGACTGTAACTCTACATATGTGCTGCTATAACAACCTCCACTATATTGTATGTACAGTATATATATATAGTATGAGTCAAAGGTTTGGACACACCTTCTCTGTTTTTTCTTTATTTTTGTTACTTTCTACAACATAATTAAAACACTAAAGACATCAAAACTGTGAAGTGACACATATGTAATTATGTATGTAACTATTTAAGATTCAATGACAATTTCGCACGCTCTTAGCATTCTCTCAATCAGCTTCATGAGGTAACCACATGTAATGGATTCAGTTTCAATTAACAGGTAGGTGTGCCTCGTCAGAACTTAAGTCTGCATTTGAGATCATCAGTTGTGCTGTTCTATTACTGTAGTAATTCATCTTATGGCAAGAACCACTCAATTAAAGAGAAACAGCAGTTCATCATTACTTTAAGACATCAAGGTCAGACAGTCCAGAAAATTTCAAGATTTCAAAATGTAATTTCACTTTGAATTTATCCTCAAGTGCAGTCGTGAAAACCATCAAACACTGTGATGAAACTGGCTCTCAAGAAGACCACTCCAGGAAAGGAAGACCAAGAGTCTCTGCACATTACAGAGTTCAAGTGGCAGACACATCTCAACGCCAACTGTTTGGAGGAGAATCAGACCTTCATGGTAGAATTGCTGCAAAGAAAACATTCCAGAGGAAGACCAATTAGAAAAAGAGAATTGCTTGTGCCCAAAAAAAGTGTTTTCCCACTTGCTTGAACTCATGTTGGTTTCTTCATGTCCTCTTTTTGTTGTTTGTCTTACTTTGTGTAGTTCCCGTACTTGCCTTTACTTGTTTTGTAACCACCTTATTGCAAAAGAAATCTGTACTTTTGTCAGATTATTATTATTATTCCATCCACCATGGGAGATGCTGAGAAGGTGAAAAAATGGTATCTGCATGTGTGGTTACCACCGTGAAGCACAGAGGAGGAGGTGTGATGGTGTGGCGATACTTTTCTGATGACACTGTTGGTGATGTATTCAAGATTTATACAAAAAACACTACACCATCATGACTACCATACCATTCTGCAGCAACATGCAGGTTTGTACTTAGTGAGTCCATCATTTGCTTCACAACAGGACAATGACCCAAAACACACCTCCAGGCTATGTAAGGACATTTTGGCCAAGAAGGAGGGTTTGAAGAATCTTAAATATAAAACATATTTTGCTGTGTTTACACTTTTTTGTTTACCACATGAATCTGTTTGTGTTGTCTCAGTATGAATCTACAAAAAAGTAACAAAAATAAAGAATAAGAAGGTGAATCTAAATATCTAACTGGTACTGTATATGCACACTCTCCATTTTGTGACTCATGTGACATTAATGGCACACACAGTTCACACTAATGATCTCGTCAATAGTCTATACTTACGACTATTATGATATTACCATGGAAACATAATTACACGGCTGTAATTCTCCAAAGTCACAGGCAAGAAAACTAGGCATGTCTCACCCATCAACATCCAAGTCACATACTGAGAGTCTGATATTCAAGTTTAGATTGTTACTGGAGAACACTTTTTTAGGCTACTAAGGTTGAATGCTGGAACACAACACTATGGTCTATTTTACACCGCTTCCTAACATACAGCAAGCGAGTGAACTCTAGAGAACAGTGTAAAAAATTGTCCAGATATAAGAGTAATGTCGCAGCATCAATCTTTGTCAGCCTTGTTTCTATACAGTTGAAGGACAACTCCTAACTGGATTTCCTTCCAAGCTTCGTCCTTTTTGATGACAAACCCCATCTAAAGCTCTCAAGGCAAACTTCGTCCATGTGCCCACGTTGACCTTTGACTAATCTCACATAAAAAAAACTATCTATGCACTTACAAAAATGAAACCAGAGCAAGCTTTTTTTTAAACATAAGACACGTCACTCAGTTTGTTGATGAATGGAGCAGGTTAGGATGTCTTCACTGGGAAAACTTAAACAATTGGATGTCCACTTGTTAACCTGTTTGCATTTTTGCAGTTTTCACGCAGTTTTCAGTTTTGGAAGCTCTGTTATTGGCACTTTCAATTTCACGCATAAAAAGTCGAGTAAAAATGGTGACAATGAAGTAAAAATTAAAAAAAATTCTAAAAACTATTGGCTGGGGAGGAAAAGTTGCAAAAAAGTACAATCGAAAGAGACCTAATCATGACGTCAGTAATTCATGTTTACAAGCAACTTAAACATCACTCGTCACTTCTAGTAAAGAGCTGAAATTTTATATTTTCACCTTTTTTTTCACTTTTTCATCATTTGAGCTTTGTTTTTTAACGATGTCATCTCGTTGTCCCCTCTTCTTCTACAATGGCTTAATGGCACCAACTGGAGAATTAGCCACCTACTCTGTCCATAGTTCCTAATATTCACATCACAGTAAATGGTGTTTTTACCAATTTTCTATAAATTCAGTAAAACTTTGCACTACATTTGGATGGAAACTACTAGTACTATAGCTACTTATTTAATTAGGCAGTCTCATTGAGATTAAGATCTCTTTTCCAAGAGAGACCAGAGAACAAGAAACATTTACAATCAACAAACAGAAGCAACACAACTACACAATAAATAAGGCATTAATAAAAACATTTACAAAAATCACAGAAAACATCAGATAATAAAGCTTTAATGGGAATGCAAGAGTCAAGTTTAAAGACAGTTTGCAGTTAATTCTATTTAAAAAGGTGCAAAGTACCTATTAGTACACATTAAACATTAGTGCGTACAAGAGGGATGTCTGTTGTTTTTTTTAGAAGAAGATATTTTTTGGGGCTTTTAAAGCTTTATTGGATAGAGACTGCTGACGAGTGACAGGAAGGTGGGGAGAAAAAGAGAAAGAGAAAGAGAGATGGCATGCAGCAAAGGGCTGTGGGATGCTGCGGCAAAGACTGAGCCTTCGTACACAGGGTGCAGACTCTACCAACTGAGCTTAAATGGCACACCTAAGGTTAGGTAGTAACTGTAGTCAGATTTAAATAAGTATGGATGTGAGATAGCTTGGAAGTTTTAACAGTAGGGAAGGTAACCAGAGCCGAACCGTATCATTTCTGTTCATACAAGATATATTGTGTGAATACAGTAGGTCACTGGTGTTACAGGACCTTTTTTTAACATTGGACAGAGCCAGGCTAGCTGTTTCCCCTCTTTATGCTAAGCTAGGCTAACCACAAATCTGTAATTAACACACGAGTGGTTTTGATCTTCACTTCCAGAAAGGAAGCAAATAAGTCAATTTTTCAGAAAGTGGAACTATACTATATATACGATAGAACTAAACCCTTCAACAGACTTCAACTTGACCATGGGGGTGGAAAGAGTAAATGCACATTGTTTTTTTCAAATAACCTACAAAAAAACTATTTTGTTATGTAGGTATAAAGGCTAGGGTTGTGCAGCTTCCCAGCTTTGATATCTGTCAAAAATGGCAGATTGTTTTTTTATCAAGACAAAGAAGAAAAAGTGACTCGCCTGACCATTCACTCTCACTGCATGAGGAAAAAGCTGGGCTCGAAATTACACTGAAAGCTCCCAAACAAAAAGAAACAAAACCCATTCAAAGGATACCACGGCATGAATAGATGAAGCCTTTTAAATTTGCCTAAAATAAGCAACAGAACCTCGTTTTCAGACAACGGCACAATCCCTTTTGTTTATGTATGAATGTGTGGTTTTGAAAAGTGCCATGCAGTGAAACTGGAAAACAGAAAAATACTCTATTTGTCATGTTCAGCTCATGTTCATGCAGCGCAGAGGCAAGGCGAGACGACAGAAAACGTTTAGACGTTTGAATAATATTTGGAAGCACAGGTTGAACAAGGTTCTTATGAGGTCCTCAATGTCTTCCTCCGAAGTCACTACTCCCTTCATTTCGTCATTTGATGTGACTGACAGGTAGAATAATACAACTGTAATTTTCAAATCCAGAAAATGCAATGCATTGCAATGTGGGATTCTTAGCAGACATTGTACATACTGTATAGTAAAGTGGCAGGAGCTATTTCAGTCACCCCCAGTTTCCGGAAGTCCCACTCATTTTTCTCACAGACGAAGCTAGGTGACTCACAGTTGGAGCACTCCTACGACTTGGATTGGCACACTGATGAATAACTGCAGAAAATATTTGGTTCTTTATAAAATGTCAGAGGTGTACACCTCTGTACATAAAAACATCAGGGATATATTCCACTCTAACTCGATGGTGAATGTTGGCAAAAAAACAGCACCAAGCATCACAATCTGCTACAAGGTGAACGTTGAAATTTATGATAACACAATCTGAAGCCAGACATAAGATTTTTAACCGAAATCACCTAATCTCCAAGGTTAACCAAAGTGTTCAGAGCACCCATCTATCTATCTATCTATCTATCTATCTATCTATCTATCTATCTATCTATCTATCTATCTATCTAGCTAGCTATCTATCTAGCTAGCTATCTATCTAGCTAGCTATCTATCTATCTGAACGCAACGTTGCACTTTACATGATTGCAATCCACCACAACTGCCTCCTTGTGACTCTAGTACGTTACATAAATGTTATGTTTCATTCACTCAAAGAAATGTTGTCCCTGAACATAACCCAGGCAGCAATTTGTCACCACAACGTAACTATGAAAACAATTTTATAACATACAAAAGTAATTTCTAGGAGACAGGGTTGGGGCTAAGCAAGCAAAGATGTTACATTACTTTCTAAGGAAATACTGCCACTAGCTTCATTGGGCATCCAAAAGCTATACTCGTCTATTCTACCAAATCTGTACCTAATCTGATTAGAGAGTCTATCAAATTTCTGTCATTGTTGGCATGGCTGAAAGTATGATCACAATATCTGATAAAATAATTACTAAAAAGTTTGGAAAGTCTGGAACAGTGTACACACACATGAATTTGTTGGACTGAAGCCACTGTAATATGAAAATGTTGGGTCCTTCTCTTGGATATGTCATTAATTAATCATCAATAGACGGTGGAGGTCAGTCACATTTTCCTAGCTGCTGACTGTGTGTGAGGGGAGGTCAAAATGACATTTCATTTAAGATTAGGACCCCGAGCGCTCGCGTTTGAACCTCCCCGCTGTGAAGGGAGATAAATGAGAATAACTAGGCCTGGAAGAGGCTTTCTATCCCCTAGACAGTTTGCTCAAGGACGACAGCCGCTCTCCGACACCTCAAGTATGATCAGACTGTTTCATAGGAGGGAGAGAACTGAATCATTCTGCAGAGGAAGAACTGGAAACATCACTGCCACATGTAAATGTCAGGTGTTAGATTCAAGGAACAAATATCAGAGGTGCATGCATTTATGAACCAGTTATAATATATTTAATTATAAGGATAAGATATGTTTTTCATTATCTCACTGTAATATTATTATGGCTTACAACTTATGAAGGATGTGTAAGAAGGCTTTATGTAATTAGAGGGGATTTATTCAAGGCGAGCATTGCGCAGATATGGATCTCTGAACTCTAATTCAACATGGATGGTAATACTGCCACTTTAATGTTATTACTAGAGGCTTTAAAGTCCAATAAGGGGCAATTTTTTTTCTTTTTCATTTGCTTTATCTAACCAGACAGTGACATCTGGAGATAATGAACTTTAATTTCTGTCGCAGCCGGAGAAAAAAAGAAAGAAAGTAAAAAAAAACTTTATCAGAGAAAATGTTTTAAATATTTTATTTTTCAACACAACTTTCAAATTATTCAAGAAGAGCTCATCAGTTGTTATCTCTCTAAACCAGTATTTTTTTCATTGCGGAAGCATAATGTGCTGAAAAGAACTGGCCATGCTGCTGTCTGAGGAGCTCACAGGGATGAAACATATCAAAGCAGCACGTATATCAGCTTAGAAACTGCTGGAAGCTCACGAAGAGACAACACTGTGCTTTAATCTCACTAATACACTCGGTTACATCATGCCTTACTGCTGCCGCTGGCTGTGGGAACTTTTCAGCCTCCTCCTTAACTCAGATGGCAAACAACGTCCATTTGACCCAAACCTCAAGGACCATCTAGAGTGTCTATTTCACTCCTCTCCTATGAAGAAAAGCAGGTGGAAAGTAAATTATAAGTTTGTGAAATTGGATCCAAATTCAAGTGTAAATCCATGAAGGGTTTAATTTACTATTTGCAGTGTACTTCATTAGCAGATTTGTGCACATCATGTCCACTGGATGTGTTGCCTTCTGGTTGAACCACGGCTCCATCACATTAAGTTTGTTGAAAGTTATTTTCAGGTGTGGAATGGCTCATTGATCACTGAAAAATTACTTGGACGATTGACACAAAGGTGAGATTTATGCTTTATCTTCTTTCCCAATTGCAACCATGCAAACACACACTCACAGGTGGCTTGTTTGAGCAACCAGGCTTCATTCAGCCCACCCCATCTCCACCCACATTTCTTATTTTTGCCCATTTTTGGATGTTGTTGGAGCTGCTGGAGGCAGGACTGCCAAGATAGCGCTGGCCAGAGCCACCACACCAATGACAGTACAAAGAATGGATAGAGCCTGAGTGATGTCACCCATACAGTAGGTTTCCAAAGTGCAGTTTTGAAGCTGAAAATATGCGGTGCTGGATACTGCCATGTTGGCTGTATTGTTCTTCCGCCTCCCAGCTAATAGATGTGGATCATTGGCATACCTGAGGCGGGCCGAATAACGCCTGGGTGCGCGATGAAGCCATCTGTAACGCCACTTACCTGTCAATCAAGAGGCAGTTTTTAGCACTTCCGCATTGGCTTCATTTCCCAGCATCGAAGGTTGCTGCTTGCACCACAATGAGCTTCACAACGAAAGCCTTCTGGAAAGAATAACTAAATCTTTAACTAAAGCAGAAACAGACCAGCCAGGCTGAAGGAAAGAAGGTTCATGAACTAAATTAAACTTTACTTTTTAAATAATTTGCTGTCAGAGTCTTCCAAACCTCCTGGAGGAAACACAGTTATAAGACTTAAATCGTTAAGAACTAAACAACTCAAAATTTTGTTGTTCGTGCAATTTGCGGTAACTAATTGTTCCAATCTTGTTGGTGAGTTTTTGGTAATTTAAGAGTCTTCTGAAATCTGCTTAGTCAGCCACAATAATAGGCTTTAATTAGTGAAGACAGGAAATCTTCTCTTTATTGTGGCTGAGGGTTTGTTAAGTTGCTTTTGTTTTGGAGTATGTCTTAAGTGCTAAGCAATTATTGTTATCATTACGAAGGTAATGACACAGCACTGCAATAAAAACAAAACACCCCCCTCCTCCCCCAACAAATTCTTGGTGTATCCCTTCAGAACATAGGAAGGTCATCAGCAGCTCCCTCGCTGAGTAAATATAATCCGGGCATTTAAACGCATGCAGTGTGTTTGGCCTTACCCTGACACTGAACTAATGAGTCACTTGAAAGAGCTTCTCATTCGGTAACGGATTCAGGGATGTGAAAACTAAAGCCCTTTTGGTTGCAGTGCCCACCAGGACAAAATACATACAAAATTATATATTTCTTATGTGTAAAGAAGAAAAAAACACTGTTATGAAATGAAAACAGCAGACAGTGACAGTGCTGCATGTTGCTGTCTTGTACAGAGTTTACACAGGGATGACTGCTTGATATAGGGTTGATATACTGTAAGGTTGGTCTTCTGTTAGCTAGGCGCAGGGGTGGGAGGTGTGAACAAGCTGCTGTTAGCTAAAAGAGGAGAAATGCAACTCCTGTTAACATCAAAGTTCTCTTGTTTGCATGTTGTGTCTTCTCAGCTGCCTGCTGGTAAACCCACTTTGGGATCAGGACTTCTGAAGTGGTGCTGTGTTGAGCCACTGGGGCCAGCTATGAGTAAATAGTAAATAGGCTCCAAACTTTAGGCAAGCTGCTCAGCTATCCTTAGCTGAGGATAAAGCTGCGGAGGCTCTGGCTTATTTTATGACATGATATATAGAGTAGGTCTTTAATAGATCATTGACATGTCAGAAAATATGTGTTGGGTACTGTTAAATCTTTTAAATGTTAATTTTTTAAGCTGTGAGCGCCTAAAACAATATTCAGTTTATTTCCACTGGCAGAAATGTCAGAGACTGATATCTCAAAACTTGGGAGAAATAAAACCCAAATACCTGCATGATGAGTGGGGATACATGGGAAAATATGTGTTTTTGTAATCTGGGTGATCTTTAAAGTGACTTTACCTACACAACAAGTGTAAAAGCTCCGAGGGGGGGAGAGCTTCTTTCTGATTTCCAAGCAGCAGTGATAAGCAGATATAAATATCTATCAACCACTTCTTACAGACTTTATCTCACCTAAGTATTTTTGTCTGTCTTTAGAGCTGAGCTACTGCTTCTAAAGAGATTATATAGGACTTTGTACTCTGCGCCAGTTCTTCTGGCTTTGACATCAGCAGGTTGATTCACAGTCGGACAAGCATCAAGTTGGTGCTGTTTTTCCCCGAGGCTCAGCGGGTGACCTCGGACCAGCGGAGGATAATTTCCGTGGCTCTCCTACACACATCAGCCAAGCACTGTTTAATATCTATTACAGGGCTGGATGAAACACCCTCATCCACAGGGCTGCAGGGCTCAGCTATTCACAGGCGAGGTACAGGCCCAAAGTGCAAGACTGACCCTGCACGGCGCTCCGATTAGCATAATTGCATTTCAAACTGGTCAAGATCGCCGTGAGAGAGGAGCAATCAAACAGTCAAATGAGCCATGGACGGCACCAAGATTTCATTAGGGACCCAGAAACTGGTGTAGAGTAGTAATGGGGCAAACTCTTGTAATATGCATGACCACATGACACATGACATTGATATGGGGATAAATTTCAGATCCACATGATTGGTTTGAGTCACTCTCCCAATGACACTCCAGCGGAAATCCCCTCATGTTGCTTTTGAGGTATCTTTGGACTAATGTGGGGCTGGGAAACTGTCAGTTTAATAGTGACGTAAGGAGATGAAGCAACAGTAAAATGTCAGCATCAGCAATAAGATAATTAGAATGAGGTGGATTGTCCTTGAAGATGAACCTCATATTGACATGTGGTTGAAATTATGTTCCCATTATCTTTGGATTTACAGCTCTGATGAATTCTGAGATCATTTCATGCATAAAAAAAAATCTCCTTCGTAAAGATTTAACGGACCACATTTCCACAAAAACTACGATATCTCCCACCCTCTCTATTTGTCAAGCTGTTTGTCCAGGATTGTCCTGATTTCAAGCTGAGTGTCCAGAGTCCAGCCAATATCTGTAAAACACTAAAATGTCCCAGTTTTCAACAACTACTACCAAATTGTCTTACATAGATGTTCATCATGTTCTGTCCTCCAATATAAAAACGGAAATGTGTCAGAATTTAACACTAATTAGTCTGTATGTGTCATTAAGGCTGTTGCTAGCTTATGAGTCACAGGCAAGTGTCATATTCTTTCTGTTACTATTAGTGCTGTCAAAAATATCGCGTTATTAACGCGTTAACGCAAAACAATTTTAACGGCGTTAATTTTTTTATCGCGAGATTAACGCTCTTTGTGACCTAGTGAACTTGTAGTTTTTTCATAAGCTGTGGCCACTGCTAGTAACGTTAGAAAAACTACAGGATCCAGCTGTAAACCGGAAGCAAAACAATAAGCGCGCCCCACGCTACCGTATTGTGTGGATGTCGAGCACGAGATGCTGAAATGGACGCTGCTAACAAAATTATGAATGGAAAAGTTCGTTAGATAAAAGTTATCTGTGTGTATTGTCGGTGTGAACTGAGTTATCATCGTAGCACATCCAGTCTGAAATACGACTTGATGGCTAAACACACCGGCAATTCAAATTCTCCGCCTCCTCCGCGTCATAACCAGGCGACAATGGATGGATTTATTTTGTATCACCCTGTTTTGAAGGTTGTTGAGGGGGCTGTTTTTGTGACTAGGTATTTATTTTTTTGTCATCTGTTTATTGATAGTGTTGCTTTGTTTGAGATTTTGCTTCAGACGTGAATGGCTGTAACACTACATGTTGTTGTTGTGGTTTGCAATAAAAAACATTTGCACAAAGCAAGCCTATCCACTTTTCCATGTTGATAAGAGTATTAAAATGATAATTCAAGGGACATTTAGAATAGATAAAAATGTGCGATTAATTTGCGATTAATCGCGAGTTAACTATGACATTCATGAGATTAATCGCGATTAAATATTTTAATCGATTGACAGCACTAGTTACTATGCTAATGGTTAGCTGTCACACTGAAGAGAAAGTCGTCCTTTTCTAAAGATCTCTAGGAGGTTGGTTCTGAAGTGCTGAATTAATGCCCCCCACCCATCCAAATGAAAACGCCTATGATGTGTGCATAAGCAGACCTGTGCATGTGTGTGTATGGACATGCCAAACTAGTTTGAAGGGTTGAAAATATGCTGAAAAGCATGTTCCAGTTACTTGGCTGAAAAGATTGTTGCTAGCAGATTTTATTAGCTCTAACTAGCTAGCTGATTTATTTACCTTTAGCTCCATGAGCTGGTTGGCAAACTTTTTCATGTTTCATAATGATTTATTTAAAACCTCGTAAAAGCCTTTATATATGCACTTTACATATTATGCTAAAAGACTGAGGCTAAAGCCAACAGGTCCCAGGCAAAAGACAACATTCGCACCATTGGCCTTGAAACTCTCGCCAACAACTAAAAGTCAGTCCCAGATATACTTTTGTCCAGCTGCTTCTTGCTCGGTTACTCTCTCATTTTCTCTTCTCCCATCAACATTTGCATGCTCTCATGGCCTGAAAATCTCCTCTTCCCAGTGGTCCATAACGCCTGTGGTACAAACACTAACCCTCTGAACTCATAGTCCAGGCAGCCTGGCTAACAAACATTAGCTAACAGCAGCTATAGTTTGCAAGAGATTACTTTACTGTCCATCAGGAAACTCTGTAAACAACTGAGAGTTAAGGTGGAGCAGCCAGCAGACATCAGAGGTGAAGCAGAAAACATTTTACCCCTAAAATATACTATTTCTGGCTGTTGATCGTACTCTGAGGACAAAGTTACATAGTGCAAGAACAAGTGCACAGGGTGCAGAGTGAGAATGAAAGAGCATCAAAATGGTTTCAAAACTTTTATTTTATGGTAGAAAAGTTACACAATGTAGCTTTAGACTAAAGGTTGACAGGCCTGCTGTGCCTAGATATGGTTGCTAAGCTATGATTGGACATTTCTGTTTGGGGAGGCTGAAGTGAATCAAACCATCCAAACGCTAAAACAAGCATTATGAAGGCGTGTAAAGCCAGAGAAAGCTGCACAGCCTGTGAATGTTTACAATTGCCTTAATCTTCTTGTTAACCTAGCATCTTATTCTAATTATATAGAAAAATACAGAAACTTCTTCTCATGCCAGGTGGTTGGAAGATGTCATGTTTGTTTCACAACAAGTAAAGAAATATAGTGAATGTGTGAGTAATTAGTTTTATTTAATACCTATGGTAGTCCATCACTTTATTGTTTCATGTTTTTAATGTACTGTAGCCTGCAGGGTTCAGGCAGAAATATTCTTTGATTTGGTTTCCTGTGTGCTGAAATTGTTTCTGGTATATCACTTTGGAAATTCAATTAAGAGAATAAGATTAAAAAAACAAACAAACACAACAAACAACAACAGTTGTTAACTGATGGAGGAAGCACAGCACGGCATGCGGTTTCCTTCCTGTTAGCGTGGCGATCCTGCACGTCTAAACAAGGCCATATCTCACCACGGTGATGCAGGTATCCTAGCAGCTGCAGCCGGCAGTGTTTGTTGGCACGGCAACAGAACAGAAGCTTAGAGACACACATACACACACACAGACAGACTGATGAGTCTTTTCAGCTCTCTGTAAATAAGGTAAATGCAGGATGTAAAGTACTGAAAGATGTGCAAACACAAGCTTTATTACCCAGAGTAGATATTACTCAGTCAGGGCTGACTAGTATTTTCAGCTCACAATTTAATTCTCAATGCAAAGACATCATTTTGCTCTGCAGGCTGCAATTTAATAACCTCAAACATAAACCTTAAATGTCAGATTCAACTTGCACAGAAATGCACGTCACATTTGAGTGAATTAATTATGCAGATGTGAGCCCGCTGTTGCACGTTGCCTCAGTGGGAGGGTGGAGTACACCTGTATTTAGCCCCACTTTTGCCTTTCAGGGCCCCATTACGCTGTGACGCAGCTGTTTGCATTGCACAATCAACAGCTACATCTGAGAGCTCCATTTGGCTGAATGTACCGCAAGTGCTCCCTCAATTTGATTTATGCAAATCAGCGATGCGCCTCTTAAAAGACGGAGCTTTTCAATCGTTTGAGAGCCGGGCAGAAGTCAGCTGTTTTGTCTTGCATGGTTTTTCTCTAATTAAGACTTCAGATAACCTGGTTGATGTGGGAGGCTAAATGCTCATCTCTCCTTTCAGAGCTTTTAATAAAGAAGAGGATATTCATGGGATCCATGTGAACTATCAGCAGCTCACTGCTCAGAGGTGACAACACCAGCCACACAAACAAAAGCACAGTGAAAATAGATTTTTAGATAATGACATAGAGATTGTTTCATCCCATCGCACTGGAAAAATAATTGCATTCACACTGTTATCCTCAAGTGTACTTGATAGGTCATGTACACAGAGGTCGCACTGAGAGGTAACACATGAGAGAAGCTGCACAGCAGCGTGTGTGAAGGGGAATACTGCTCAATCTTCCAGTCTGTATGTATTTTTTTTTAACATGTTTTCATTGGACAGTGTAATCAGTAGCCTGGCTTTTCACCTCTCAGTAAATGTTCAAGGGGTGTTATTAGCAGACACCAATGTATCTGGACACTTGAAAAGACCTATAACCAGTCAGAGCAACTAAATGTGTGACGTAGTGTAGTTACATAGCATGGTTACAAAATCCACGTGATACTGACATGATAACGGATTCAACAGGAACTCCACAGCAGCAACAGCCATCTTGGTTGTTTACGAAAATGCCCCGATGGCCTTTCTGAATGGAGGTGGGGGGATGTACTTGCCAGAGCAAATAAAGCATGATTCATCTGTTCCCAGGCTATGTAATCAGGATCTGTTGACATGACGATTCTCTCCCAAAGGTACTGGTGGTCAACATGAGCTGAAAAGATTTCTGGAGTTTTCTGGTTTGTGGAGATGGAGGTAAGTGTTTGTACAGTGAAAGTAGAAGCAGGCATGTCAAACAGGTATTAAACTCAGAGCTGCTTCATGTGACATTTGGAGATAGAGAAACAAGAATCTCTGGATTCTGTTCTTGAGAAAACAACGCTGATATTTGTAATAACAATAAATGAAAACAAAATAAAATCCAGTCCATGGCAGTATATTGTGTCAAATCAATCCTGTCTTCTAAAATTATACTCTTATACTACAAATTCAATTTGCTTTTCAGTTGCAAAAACTAGAAAACCTTTTAGGAAATATCAAAATTGTAACATTTTTTTTATGATTGAATGCATTAATAAGTTTATTGATGCTAAAACACGATGAATATTTTTGTAGTTGTGTTGGTAACACAAAACACTTTGTTAAAGATCAGGAACGATTGTGATCTTGGTTGAATATTGAAAAAGTCAACAGTGACACTTGACAGTACACATTCCCTTTTTCAGTCTTTCCCCTGACCCTGAAGCAAAAGTTCAAGAGTTTGTAAAATAATCGTATTTCTCTTATTTTAGAGAGTTAGAGTTGAGAAGACCAATTCTCTGCTGGTCGCCTGGCAACAGCTCCCCGACAAGAAACACACAGACAGCATAATCATCTGTAAAACAGTGAATTATCATTTTTACACTGTTATTTAAGGTGGAATGTGCATTTCAGTACACGTCATTTTGTCAAACGCCCAAAAAAGCTATTTTAGATAAATTCTGTTTGCTATAGAAATTAGTAGTAGTAGTAGACAGGGTTAGGATTGGGCTGCGACTAATTATTAATTCATCTATTCATCATTATTTCTGCAATTAAAGGTGGAGTATTATCAATAATGTAACACTTTATGAAGCGAACACATGCACACAAACAGCTCCAGGACAGAGTACAAACTAGCAAGTAAGTTAGTTGTTTAGCTAACATCACCACAGCAGCATATCTTGGCATATTACAAAGTGAGCTGAATGTCCGTGGGCAAGTATCAAATGTTACCTCACACACAAGTCATGTCAGTTAGTGTTGTGTGGCTTGGTCTTAGTTTGTTTCCTATTCACAGAACCAGAGCTAGCATACCCTGAGAATATAGTACAGTATGCAGTATATAGAAGGCGCAGGATGACCTGTAGGTTTCCAAAGTGCTGTTTTGAAGCCGAAAATATGCACCGCTGGCCACCACCATGTTGTGTGGGTGCTTTAATAAGCCATCTGTAACGGCACTTACCTGAGGCAATGTTGTTAATTGCAACTTTAAGTCTTATCAGAATTTGAATGGGTGAGTTAAAAAAGAAAGTCACAGATTGCACACATGTGTGTACTGAATTAGAATAGCATACTACACCTTAAATACATTAATTGTAATTTATGTAATGACTTTCACAAGTTTCCAAAAGTCCAAGGTGCCGTCTTCAAATGCCTTGTTTTATTCAACCAACAGTCCAAAACCAAAAGATAAATCATCACATTTATGACTCTGGAACCAGAAAATATTTTGAATTTTGCTTGAAAAATGACCTCAATGATTAATCGATTATCATAATCAACCAGTTGTTTTAGGTCTCGGTCAGGACTTTAACTCTTTATGTGGTTGTGGTTCAAAGAACCTACAAATGTCACAGGTTAGAGTCTCTGTCATGAAATTGTTAATGTAAAGACTGTACTGTGGCAAAATGAACAAAACACAAAATCCGTATACAGCTGAACAGTTTACATAACAGTAGTGGAAGAATCTGACTCAGAATCAGCATCTGATCACCTCAATTTGACATTTTAGAAAAAATAATAGTGATACAACGTGTGGTCTGTCTTTCCAATCACAGTAGCCAACGGACACCTCACATCAGTTTAGATGATATTATCATAGTTATAAAAACTGTGTGTGTGTGTGTGTCTTCATCCCTCTTCTTCCTCAGTGTCCAGCGGCCCTCGGTTTGGGGGGAGGGATGGTTTGATTTGCTGCCAACGATTTGGTGGCCAGATGATGTGAGAGGCCCGACCGTGAAGCAGCCCCACAGACACCTGAAAAAAAAAAAAAAAAAACATCACTCAGGGTCAGAACCGCATTTTCAGAGACAGATAATGCATGAGGTGATGTAATATGGGAAATTAACAGATGATGTGGAGATGAAGAACACGGTGTTACCATTATTTTCAGTCCAGTGTCCCTACAAATTCTTAAGTGTAAAGAGTACTAGGATATTATACTCATATTATAAATATACTATATAACAAGTCCACCTCTGTCAGTGATTATTTTGGTAGATGCAACCTTTTTTAACTACAATGAGGAATACTCACTGACAGTATAAAGAATGGACAGAGCCTGTGTGACCTCACCCGTAGATTTCTGAAGTGCTGTTTTGAATCCAAAAATACAGTATGCGGTGCTGGCAACTGCCATGTTGGATGTGCTGCTTCTTCCACCTAAAATGTAGCTTCAATAGTTACCAAAAAAAAAGTACTTAAGTAAAAGTAAAATGACTGCTTTAAAATATAGTTTAAAAAAAAGTAAAAGTAGGCCTACAGAAAAGAGTGCCATTGTTACAGTAACAGGAGTAAATATAATTTATTACTTCCACACTGGAGTTGCGACCATGTTGGAAGATTCTGCAAGTTGCAATTTCAGATTTTGCCTCGTAACCATGATCTGTGACAGAAACATCCAATGTCAACTTTCTTACCTGGAAAACTGACAAACTGGAACTTTTAAATTATTGTAACTGGAATGGTAAATGTCTACAACACTTCACATTCACACACACATATCATGATGGCAGAGGCTGACATACAAAGTACCACCTGCTCATTAGGAGCAACATAGCACTTCCTTTCCAAAGCACTCACCTACCCACATTCACACACCAATGTCACAGCCATTGGGAGTAATTTAGGGTTCAGTAACTTGTTCAAGGACACTTTTACTGGACTGGCCAGAAATCAAACCAGCAACCATCCATTTACTAGACCACCTGAACCACAGCAGACCCTTGTCTGTGTGTATTAAGAGTGGAAACAACAACAAACAACAAGTGATTTTGGTGTGTTTGTATTCAGAATTAAAACAAACCAAACTCAGATAAAAAATATCACGGAATAAAAATAAGATATTTCTTTATTTAGTTAAAAAAATATCTCATATTGAGTGTTGTGCAGCTTTGGCACAGGCTAGCCTGGTATCAACAAATGCTGTATAAATCACATGCCAATGTGGTAACACATATTTTGTTTTTATGTGTCATTTTCACCAGTGTCTACGGAGTTACATTGGTTATATCAGCGTGTCATTTTAAGCACAAATATCGGACAAAAAATGTCAGGTGTACTTTAAAGAGCGATAAAGTCTGTGTCTGGAGGAGGTTGTGTCACAGTCAGTCCCTCCTCTGTCTACGCCTACTCCAGCCTCCCGGTTTTCCTGCCTTGTGCCTTGTCTCGGAGCACTACGTGGACGGACGTCTTCGGTATGTCCCAGGTCTGGAGCATGCTATCGAAAGCACCTGCGATGGTTTGGCTGGCGTGCGAGCCCTGGAACGACTTTGCATGTAGTGTGACTTGATGACGAACAAACTCCTCATCAATCCACTGCGCCGTTTAACTGAGCAGTGAGATCGGGCACACACTGCTTGTCCAAATGTCCGTAGTGAAACTTAAGGCTGAAACCTCATTCACCAGGTTGCGCACGTGTTTTTTTACCTCGTCAAAAAGTTTTGGCACCATAACGTCCGTGATGTAGGGGCGGCTCGGAATCTCATATCGCGGCTCGAGTGTGCTGAGAAGATGGCGAAATCCTACGTTTTCCACAACCGACAGTGGCTGGTCATCCAGAGCAATAAAATGAGTCAGAGCCTCTGTTATTTTAACTGCCCGTGGATTTTCTCTTGACATTTTAACTCGCTTTTCCAAGCACAAGCAACAGAGTTAAAGTTGGCTGTTGTGGTTTTGCATTATCCTTAGTAAACTCGGTGTACTCAGGGTTATGATGTGTCCTCAGATGTTTTATCAAATTGCTCGTATTGAACGACGTACTCTCCTTCCCTCCCCTGGACACCTTACCAGTACACAGTTTGCACTCTGCCTTGCTTCTGTCATCATCGCATATTTTGAGTCCACACTGCTGACATGCTGTTTAGCCAACTGCAGCCGCCAGATGTTTTTTTTTTGGAGCCGCCAGTCTCACTTGCCTAACCACACTGTTCCTGATTAGGTCGACATCTCCCCTAGCCGCCAATCTAAAAAAATACAACAGAAATGACAAGCCACCCTCTGATCGCGGTCTTCATGCAAAGCAATTGCATGCAATAAATTGGTATCGATTAACTTTAACGAGTACGAGTATATTAGAATAGTATCGGCCCGATACCAGTATTAGTATCGGTGCATCCCTAGTTTTAACAAATAAAGTGTTTTACAATTTGCCTCCCATTCACACACACACACTGAAAAACCCTCTCCAATGAAAATCTAGTTTTTAACCTTGTTGACATATCTATGTTATGTTTAGATATGCTACAAGACATATAATGAGTAGAATAAGCAGTAAACAGCAATGCTCTGGCTGAGTATTTCTGTCTCTGACAGTCTCAAAAAAACACGCATGAGGAACCAATGCTATCAGCTTGCAGGGTGGAGCTTTCAAGGGGTATAAGAGGAAAAGTCAGGTGTAGCTACATCTCAGTATTTCAGCTTCTTTAAGTTCTGTTTTCCGGTTGCAAAGTTGTAAAAGGAGAAATTGTGAGCTTTCATGTATTACCAAAGGATCTGAAATTCTGAAGAGCAATGTGTGCCATTTATTTATTCTATATCAGAATGTTATCATACAGAAAAATATTTATATTTAAGCCCCAGCCAACGTATTAACCAACATGTTTGTCAAGAAGTCAGGGCAAACGTTACTCAAAAAAGTTTGTCAGATAACTAAACTTCTGAATTAGACCGTGGCTATAATGATTCCAATAATTCTGACATAAAATCTAACATGACATTTGACATGTTTACAAAGAAAGTATGTCACAATAAAGGTTAGTATGCTGGTATAGCATTAGCACGATAAGGTTTAACTAGTTCAGCAGTGGAAGTAGCCAGCAAGCATAGGTTTGTGTGTTTGATGAGCAGAGTCAAAGGTGAGGAGGTATGTCCTAGCTGCAGGCAAGAAGCAGAGGTATGGGATCAGATAGAGGTGGGAACTATTTGGTATTCAGAGATGAACACGTACTGGGTGAAGAAAAATATGTTGAGTTACAGCTAAGCTATTTTAAAGCATTAAGGGTTTTCTTATGGAAAGAAACTTCTGAATATGTAGTTTTGATGAACAGACATGGACTGTACTGGCTCTAATCAATGCCAGGAGAAGAACATGAGGATAGGATGAGCTGGTGAACACATAATGATAATGGATGCCCAATTCTTGAACCACAGTCGTGCCCACAGTACAGCTGTGTAGGTTGCTTGAGCTTCAGGTTGCAGTTACAGTATGGACAAAGTGCAAGTGAAACTCGATTTGAGTATATCTGTTTCAGAGAGCCTGTCCTTATCTGCCTTGTTGACTCCTTTCACACATAAAAGGCATGAAAATAATGAACTGATAAGGCTCTTTGTTGGATCTAATGGATACTATGATAAGACAAAAGAATTATTTTGGATTGTGTCCATAATTTTACAGCTTTGTTCTTTTTGTTCATTTTGTCATGCCCTTCGGCATCACAGACATGAGATGCACTGAGCAAACTGTAGCTGCAGTTAGCTAATAAGACACACCAGGCCTTAAACTCCTTCTGCACTCTCCTAGGAGCCACCGTCAGCTTGTCCTCTGGTTTCCACTCGCAGTCTAATGGACAGACTGAGAAACTCAATCAGGAGCTGGAGACAGGCCTTCGTTGCCTCATCTCACAGAACCAGTCATCTTGGAGCAAGCACCTCATCTGTGTTGAGTATGCGCACAATAAACTTCCCTGTTTCTCTTTTGGTTTGTCTCCTTTCCAGTGTGCATACGGGTACCAGCCTCCTCTGTTCCCAGAGGCTGAGATGGAGGTGGGTGTCCCTTCGGCCCAGGCACTCATTTCCCGCTGCAGGAGAGTCTGGAGTGGGGTCCGTCATATCCTGCAGCGTAGCGCAGCTCGGAGCAAGAGAGCAGCGGACCGACGCCAGCACCCGCATACCACCCAGGAGATCAGGTTTGGCTGTCAACGCGGGATCTGCCACTGAGGGTGGAGAGCCGCAAACTGGCCCCGCGGTTTGTGGGACCCTTCCGCGCCTCCAAGGTCATCCACCCCGTTGCAGTCCGCCTTCGACTTCCTAGATCAGTGAGAGTCCATCCCACATTCCACGTCAGCCGTCTCAAGCCAGCTAAAGAGAGTCCTCTGGTCCCAGCCTCCTGTCTCATCACCTCATTTGCTCTGGGCATTTAAACCCTTTGTTTCTCCTTCCCCAGTGCCAGATTGTTAGTGTACTATGAGTCGTACTTTCCAGTGTTTTCCTTGTGTGCTTATCGGTTTTGACCCTTGCCTGTTTTTTGACCCTGCTTTTGCCTTACCCCTTTGGATTGTTTGACTGCTTTACCTGACTGAACTCCTGTGTACCGAACCTTTGCCTTGGATTAAAAACTGTTTACCTCCTGTATCTGTCTCCCGAGCGCTGCAATTGAGCCCTGTATCCGTGCTGTGTAACAGGTTGGAGTGATTGGGTGGGTCAAACGAACTTTCACCTGTGTGACACAAAAGTCAGCAGTGACTTAAGTAGCGTGATAAAAAGAGTAACTTTGTCATAAAATGTGGCATCTGTAACAACATTAAATTACACAACTTTTGCAATGAGTAGGGCGATAAATATTCGGTTTTAAAGTGAATCTGCTTTTAATCATTTTATTGGAGCTTCAAAAATGGAGACTACATATGATGGAGAGCTTCACTGTATGCAGATGCATGCGTATTCTGGAGGATTTAAAACAGTTTGATTTACATACACACTCTGGTCTCGAGACTTGCAGACATTAACAGCTGAGATAATTAATACTGGCAAGCTGACAGCTGAAGATCTGATCGCTCATTGTTGTCCAACATCATCCTCGCTGCATGAATTAGAGCTGCTTTGCATAAGGTCGAACACACACACACACACACACGGCAGGAAATGTCAAATGCTTTTAGTGACGCCTGTTATCTCTGAAAAGCTGCCGTCTCTATCTATATATCTTTCGTCTATCTTCAGAGTAACCTTTAGAGAGCAGGTGTGCCCGGCTTGTGGGGCGATACGAGGCTGGCTGCAGACAGACGAAGAGGTGTTTGATTTGACTTCTAGGGTGTCCTTGCAGCTGAGGTGGGTTTGTAGTCTGGGCAACAGAAAAAAAAAAAACCTTCAATCCCCACAACAACTGCAGGTCAAGATCCAGTTTAATAACATGAAGTAATGAAGCAGCTGATTAATATTCATCTGCTGCAGTTGAAGCAGGTCAGCAGGCTGTTATCTACTAAGGCAGGCAGTGAGACATTAAAAATATCTGATTATATTTATTTTGCACATTTTACACCACTCTGAACTATCTAGAAATGTGGTTAAAACAAGCTCAAGAACCAGGACAGGAGGACGGGTCCGCAGACATTTTTCTTTCTTTTGCCTCTATAGTTTTGTCCTCTCTTTAGTTCCTTGTTTTGATTTTTATTTACTTGGTTCAACGGTTTCTTAGTTCCTTTTTTGACTCACTGGTGACTTGTCTAGTTCTTTGGTATGAGCTCTGAAAAGCAGAAGCCTTAGCAGGCTGAGCTCTGGCTGACTTACTGGTATCGATCAACATCCATCCCCCATCAACCCCCCACAGATGTATTGTGGTCATTTCATTCTTTGGGATCAGTAAAACTCTTATTTATTGCACATTTAAATACTTTAATAGGCCATACTTCCCACAGCATGAAATCAACTGACATGAAATTGTGACCTCTCTGTATTGCAAAGTTTTTTCTTCATTTTACACATTTCAAAGTTTGAATTTTTTGGAAAACAGAACAAGAAATTTTTTTTTTTAGAAAAATAAAACATCAAGACTGCATTCACGCACTGCATATGGAATTTATACTATATACTGTATGCAGAGGTCGTGGGTGGTTTTTTGTTTGTTTTGGACTATTTCTGATCGACCCAAAGGCTGAGTGCATCATTTGTGGGAGCTGATGTGTTTCTGAGTGAAAAGACTGTGGTGGGTGGCAGCTAGCACTGCAGGCCAGATTTAAAAAGAATATATTAAAAGGACACCTCCTCACCGGATGGGGTATATCCTGAATATACCCCACTGATTTAATGGTCTTAGTCATGTTAATGACCATTTTGTGGTGACATTAAACTGTCAGATGTGACATGATGTTTTCCTCCCATAAAAACAGACAGAGCGGTGCTGAGGCCCGGTAAGATGCTGCCACATCTTCAGTCATTCAGCAGGAATAAAGAGATAATGTGATTTTGTCAAGTGTGTGATGGTGATGTCTGTTAGGAGAGATGAAAGCTGACAGTCGCTCTTTTCCCCCACTTTATCCGGTGTCTAATAAAACATATACTGGGTGAATGACAGAGAGACAAAAAGACCACTACATTCACACCACCTGCTAAAAGTTTCTTTTGATTTGTTTGCTAACAAATCTGGCTGGTTCGAGACATCTGAACTGAACCACAAAACCAGTTGTTTTAGAGAAATAAATATGTCTGGTGTTGAGCTCATTAGCTGTATTTCAATTTAGTCATCAGTAGAAAAGGTTGATGGAAGTGAAATATTTAGAAAAATGTTTTTTTTTTTTTTTTTGCCTTTTTTGAAAAAGTGTTCAATGTGTAGGATTTAATGGTGTCTAGCAGTGAGGAGAAAATAAGGTGGCCGCAAAACACGTGATAGTGACTGTGTTTAATTTGTTTGGATCCATTATTTTACATTAGGGGCTACTGTGGTGGTGCTACATGACGGACTCTGTTAAAGAGGACCTGCTCTCTCTGTAAATATAAAAGGCTCATTTAAAGATGACAAAAATTCTCATTTTCAGGCGATTATACACTGATAAAATAAGTCTCCTCGCAGCTCTCATGACTCCATAATACATCCATGATCGCTGCACACAGATCTGCCATAACCTTTCTCACATTAATACATGAAACAAACACACATTTCATATTTCCATCCTGTTTTCTGCATTGTTTTTCACCTGTTGTTGTTCACCCGGTGTCTTCCTCTGGTTTCCTGAAGCATCATCTACTATTATCTACTTATCTCATAAAAACTCCTAATATTCACTTAACATTGATGGTTCGAAACAAGCATTTAATCACATTTTCTTTTTCCATGGAAACATGACGTTATGCGGTTGTAAAAACAACTGAGCCATTCAGAAAAGTTTAAGTTTGCTATGTGCTGCACTGGTACAAAGGATACTGCTTCCTACTGTGACACTGACCAAAGTGCTCACATTACCCCATCTACTTCTCTTTATACAGTATGTTACCAAACTGCAGCAATCAAAACCGAAGGAAGCGTATCATGAAATGGGCAGCGTGTCTTAAAGCACAAATATACATCAGGCTGACAAAATAATGAACACCATGTACTCCTTGTACCGTGTACCTTGTACTGATAAAATAGCCCTGCAGTAATTACCTGTGAGGTGGAGTACAGCTCTTAATGTTCACATTTTGTTGATTGAACCTGGTCCCTCTTGAATTTGTAGTTTGTATTGTTCATTAAAATAATTATCTCAGATCTTTACAGTGTTTACGGAGTCCAGGGCTTTTATACATTGTTTAAATCGAGGATGTTTCAACAGTATGTGCAGTAAAGAATTCAATGCTACATTATCCTTACAAACCATTTGATTGAAGGTTACAATAAACTAATAACTTATAAGATCAACAAGTGTTTTACTTTTCTTACTGTCCTTATTGTGTTGATTCTTGATTATTGTTTTTCGGGTAAATAAATAAACACCCATTAACATTGTTTACATGCTGGTAAATCCATATTTTATATTATGTTATATTTTTTTCCTGCACCTCAAGTTTTAATGACCTTGACTAAAGTTGTACAAATACAAACAGCAATGGATGGTTCTCTTTCTGTTCCTCTGTCTGGTGCAACTACAGGCTGCTGCTGCTGCTCAGAAATGTCTTGGGAATAAAGTGTAAAGCTGGAGAAGCTCTGTGGAGCTGTTGGTTCATGTGTTCTTGGTTCATGTGTTCTGAGGGGATTTCTCCTGAGCTCCTCGGCTAGCTTCCTTTCAGCTGGAAATCCTGGCCTTCTGTCTGGCCTGTAATGTGTTGTCCATAGCAAACAGCACCGTCTCTGCTGAAAATTTCATACTGCTCAAACCAAGAGGGAAAACCTACCATGAAGAGCATGCAAAGAGGAGGAGGAGGGGTCAGTGTTGCAGACAAGGAGAAGCCTGAAACGCAGCGTTAATGAAATCTTTATGTTTGGAGGGGAATATACTGCAGTGTCTGTCAGGATGGACAGGTCAACTGAAACACACTCATCTTCTATACAGGCTTTCAGCGCAACACACACACACACCTACACACGCACTTACACACACATACACGCACACACAAAATGCATAATCTGTCACTTCAGTTTCCTTCAGAATACTGTAAATCTTTGCTCGAGCCAGAGGTGGATGTAGGTAATCCCGGCTCAATATCAGACTGGATAGATAAAACCCTGGCCTATGACATACAACACACACACACACACACACACACACACGTACATTTTGGATATATTTATCCATGGATTTTCACAAAGCTACATGTTTTTTTTTTAACTGTACGAACTTGATTTTCCATCACAGTTAAATGGAGCAGTTTTAGTATTTAGCGGCCAAACATTATGCAAGTGTAACATCACAAGACATAGCAGCCAGCTAATATTACTTACTAGTCCAGGGGTCGGCAACCTATGGCTCGCGAGCCAGATGTGGCTCTTTTGATGACTGCATCTGGCTCGCAGACAGGGGTGAAAGTAAGCCGGTACGGTCCGGTACTGCCAGGTAGCCTACTGTGTACCACTAAAACATTCAGCGGCGGTACGCAGTACCAGGAAGATGGGAGAGCGGCTGCCTGCTATAAAGCCCTCATCAGGACCAGTCAC
The DNA here is from genome assembly GCA_946959425.1 of Argyrosomus regius. Taxonomy (NCBI): domain Eukaryota; kingdom Metazoa; phylum Chordata; class Actinopteri; family Sciaenidae; genus Argyrosomus; species Argyrosomus regius. Next base: position 21,738,864 of record OX336886.1, read on the forward strand.
GGCCGCACTCTGGGTCAGAAAATAGATCCGCTAGCAATATGCAGTCTTGAAAAGTAAACTACTTTGTCTGTTTAAAAAATCCTTTTAACTCATTCCGAATTGTTTCTGAACTGTCCGTGCTGTGTTTTAGTCCACGCTGGACGGAGCCTTGGCCGGGCATCTCCCTCTCTCCCCCTCCCCTCGGAGAGAGCCCGGTGGTCTCCTCTGCGCCCAGCCTTCGAAACGTGTACCACACGTTTAATGTCTTTACGTTCGTTGCAAAATGTCCCAGTTAAAATCAGTAGCAGAGTAAGCAGTTGTGTTTTGTGTTATTTTGTTCAATTTTAACGACACAGAACAGCTCGGAAAAGAAACTGCTTATGAGCTTTCACTCAGCAGTACGTGAGTGCGCATGCGCGTCTACATCCAAACACAGCGGTTGCTATGGGGATCGGTGCACGATCGGGACCATGCAGCACCAGAAGTCGCATTAATGTTAAGAAGTATTTTATTTATTATTGGTTAGCTTCAGTATAACAACGTTATTAAAAAGAATAAATTCAGAGACGTATTATACTCTAAAACTGTTGGTCTTACTTATAAATGCACGCATTTATTTGTATTCAGTGTTAAAAATATTATATGGCTCTCACGGAAATACATTTTTAAAATATGTGGCTTTCATGGCTCTCTCAGCCAAAAAGGTTCCCGACCCCTGTACTAGTCCAACAGCAACAAGCCCAGCTCGGCGTCTGTCTTTCAGCCTTTTATTTTACAAAGCTCTCACCAACGACTAAAAGTCAGTCCCAGATTTACTCTTGCCTGGTGGCTTCTTGCTTGCTTACTCTTTCCTTTTCTCTGTTTCTTCTTCCTCTGTCAATGTCCTCTTAGGTCTCTATGCCTCTGCCATTATGTCCATGTCCATATTACACTGGCTCTGCATCAGAATCCCCCCCCCATCTTGGTCCTGAAAACGTACTCGTATCTGTGGTCCAAATTTCCGCTACCAGGGTAAACACTAACCTTCAAATGCCACCGGGCACATCTCTGTCACGTAACTTCAAACCCAACTGGGAGCGTTTCAGAAGGGGAGAGGTTTGGCCACCAGACTTTGTTTACTTGTTCAGATTTGGTCGTTTTCCTTGGTTCATGTGCTTCTACATGTGTAAATATGCTACGTAGTTAATTTGTTTCCCTTGGTCTGTTTTTACGACTGGCAGTTTGCGCGGGTTGTTTTATTTTGAAAATCTACCGAATTCTCTATGCTGTCTGTGTTTGGCCTCCAGCCAGCTTGACCTGCTCTGTGCAGATTGACGCAGGCTGCTCGCGGCGTCCGTCAGAAATAGAACAGCCGCGTATTCCCCACGGAGCTGAGCAGAGGTCCGCTTCTGAACTGCGGTGCACCGTGGACGCAGCTCATCTGTGCCCGTTGGAATTTGGGGTTTAATACTTCCCCAGTCTCTGAGAACCGACTAACTGAGCTAACATTAGCTAACAGCAGCTGCAGTTCACAGGAGTTTACTTTACTGTCTATAAGGAAACTGTAAATCACAGGGAGTTGAGGCAGAGCCATAAAATATGATCCAGTTTCACCAGCATCAGTGAAATACAGTGTTTGGTGGTGTGTGAATTAGTGCAGTAAAGTGTTAGTTATTTCTCATGGGTGACCATACCCGGAGCACAAAGAACAAGAATACTGATAACAGGCACTTTTCACCCTATTACAAATCAGTGTAGCATCAAGCTGTTATTTTAAGGTAGAATGATGTTGCTAAGATCAATTTTTTGTGCTAAAAATTAGATTTTGGTTTAACAAAATGACATATAAAACATAGTCACTCAGTCGCTATGGTAACACTGTTAGGTACAGGGATGTGTGTGTGCCTCTTTCATTACTTGACAGTTTAGTTACAGTGTGTAGGTATGATTATTTTTGTTATTTATTGTTTTACTCTGCAGGAGTTCTCCATCTGTGATGCAGCCTAATGGGAGGATAATGTGATTAAACTGTCACTTTTATTAATGAAGAATTAAGACATGTACAGTGTGGACTGCCTTGATTGGTTGATTAGGCTGATGTGTAACAGCAGGGGTTTCAGCTCATACCGGTCCAAAGCTGTTGCTGTCCAGACTGTGTCCGTGATGATCCCCCTCAATCCAGAAGTGACCATCAGGAACTCGAACGTATCGGTTTTTGTAGCCGAGAGTCCTGAAAAGAAAAGAACAGAAGATTTAGTTTTTAATCAAGCAATCAGACAATCAGGCATTCATAATACATTCCTCCAGGCGGATGAAATCTAATGATGTTAAAACAGCTGAGAGATTTTGTTTAAAGATGCCTGATTTTCTTTCAGTGCCATTAGCACCCAAATACCAAAATTTCCTTTCAGCTCACTGAGTGTTGAGTTTCACAATATCAATAATGAGCTGAAAGATAATTTAAAACTGCAACGCCTCGAGTAGTGTTTGCTCTAAAAAACACACACAGAAACTTCTATTTGTGTCTTCACAGCCACAGCAGCTCTGTGAGGCAGCTGTGAGCTAAATGCTTCATCAGACTTTGTGTGGACATGTTGTTTCAGGTACCAGCAGACGAGGAAACTAATTAAGCACATTTACTCAACTACTGTCCTTAATACAATTTTGGGTTACTTTACTTGAGTAACTGCATTACCAGCTACTCAGTCAATTGGATAATTGATGAACTGACTGATCGTTTCAGCTCTACTTGTAGGGTTAGGTAGTTTAAATGATTATTTATTCATTATTTATTTTATAAACTAGTCATATATTTTGTGGACTAAAAATGTAATTTACAAAGTAACTAAAGCTGTCAAATAATTGTAGTGAAGTAAAAGTACAATGTTTTCCAATTATTTGTAGTAGAGAAGAAAGTGGCATTAAAAGAATACTCAAAGTACAAGTGGAAGAACCAGTGTGCAGGATTTACTTGTGGTGTAGTTGCTGAAAACCCATTGCCTCACCCCCTCCTTCCTAACACCTTCCTGGAGGAGAAACTATGGGTGCCACGAAACATGTTAGCCAGTGAGACAGTGTTTAGTTTGTCCATTCTGGGCTACTGTAGAAACAAGGCATTTCAACATGGTGGAGTCTGAATCTGTAGATAAAAGGCTCAATCTGGGAAAACCTGGCCCATCTGACGTAATGTTTTGATGTTCCATTGAAGTCAGGTAAAGTAGTATAAAAAGCGAGACATTGGGAAGGTTGAGGTGGAAGTATGGATTAAACAAAAATAGGACTTTCCCCTGGAGGTTGCTGTTCGTGTCCTGTGTGAAACCAAAAGTAAATTTTGAACTCTTTTTAACTTACGTGGCGTTATCTCTGTATGTAACATGAAGTATGTAACACTAGACTACGTACATTACATTACGTACTCATTTTGAAGCAACATGTAGAAATTAGTATTTTCCACATCAGTATAGCATCAAAATCATGTTTATTGTAGAAAAGTGACATAATGTCGCTTTAACTCAAACCAAGTAGTTTTTGTTCATAAACTCGAGTCATCTGCAAGGTTAAACTCTATCTAAAATGTTAGTTGTTTCTCAGTAAATTTTATTTTGTTATTAAGTCTAACCATGGTTGCATATTAATTGTTGTTGGCAGTAGGGGTAACTACAGCATGTAGTTTGAATTATTGAGTGCCACTGACGTAGCTGCTTTTTTAGGGAGTTGGGAGTGAGAACATGTTGGATTACACTAATGAAAGCACACTTATGAATATTATATTGTGACATATTCTACAAAATGAGCCTTTAATTTAACACACTGTTGTTTAAATATTTGAATAAACATACTTAGATACATTCCACCATTACATATATGTAATTATACTGTCGAATGCATGTTTTTTATTATTCAACATCAAACTGAAGTGAAATGTGACACAGAAAACTTTCCAGATGGGTTGAATAATTGCTTCATTACCTCAGAGAAAGAAAAGATTGAGTTTCAGGAGTAAATTGCGGTTAAGGTTCATTCTTGATGGCAGATCAAATCTCTGGGACAATTATCACTTTCATTTCATTATCATTAATCATCAGCCTCTAAATCATCCCTGCAGCGTCACTTCCTGTCACCGCCTTATCATTGAAACAAAGATCAGATCTGAGAACACATTCAGACTAATAAGGGTGGTGGTGGTGGTGGTGGTGATCGCCTTCTCTTGTAGCTGCTTCAATCAGGTCGTCATGTTTATAAGGAGAAGGTCCAACGCCCTTCATCATCCCTCTGGACTGTTATGGGCCTGTTCAAGTCCTGATTTATCATTTAGTTGGGGAACATTGTGAGTTATAGCCTCAGTGACTTTTTAAATGGGAATTTGTCTGAGATTCTCAATGAGTATGTGTGTGTGTGTGCCAGTCCAGGAGGCCGGCTGACCGAAGAGGCCTTGGATACATAAATATTGATTTAGCCACAGCAGCTGAATTTACTGACTCACAAAAAAAACAAGCTGGGACCTTTTTGCAGAAATAAAAAAAGGGTTACAGCCTATATGACACCAATTCTCTGCTACATTTGTGTAAGAACAACTGTGACATCTTTACAGAACCAAGGACAATAGACTTTGCTGTATTTAGCCTATTATTTAACCAGGTTTCATCTGTTGAGATGAAGAATCTAAGCAGCACAGCTACAGAGAAAAAAATCCTTCCTTTGTCTGTCTGTCTTTTTTTAATTCATTCCATCATTATGTGAAGTCATTTTTAATGAACCTTTTCTCCATTAACACATTCTTCTATCTTAATTAGCGATTTTCTACATGTGCCACATTCCCTCAGTAAAGAGGTGTGACCTTGATGTTATCGTCACAATGAAATGGTGGAAAAGAACTACGGATCATCCTCAATCACATCTCTCATTTGTCTTTACTGAATTATGCTGGATACCTCTGAGCAGAATAATTTGAAATTGTACATCTCAGTGTTGCATTACAGCATGTGAAACTGTACAAAATGCTGTAAAGACCACCACCACCAACAACAACAACAACAACAGCAACAACAACAACCCCACATTCATTTGAATGAAGAAAGGCAGATAATCCACTACCTGGTTTGCTTCAAATTCAATGTAGTTGAACTAACGTGTTGTGATCATTTACTTAAAATATGTGTAAAGTAAGAATAAATATGTGCTCTGAGTTTGTCAGACCAAAGAAGAAAGCGTTATTAACCACACAGCAAAATTTGTATGATTAGTGTCCCCTGAATGTGCTGAAGCCACGCCCACTTGTGGGAGCAGTCAAGTAGCAATTTCGAGTTCAGAAAATGGTGGGTTGCTGTGGGCGTGTCTATACCTGCTGAATTTAACCGCTGTGAAACAATCAGGAAATAACGTTTTATTTCCTCTTTGATTAATAACAGCTTTATTGAGGCCGGCACTTGCTCTCTGTGTTGTTACTCTATGTCTCTCTACCAAAGCGCTCTCCCTCTCTCTCTCTCTCTCTCTCTCTAATCAAATTAAACTTCTTTGTGTCACTATTTTGCAGCGTAAATTGCGAGTCGGACTCAGATTTAGAAGCTGGTACATGAAATAAACAAAGTGAGAACACACACACAGGTAGATTATCAGAGTTTAGTCCGTGAATCCACCTGGATAGTCTCTGCTTCAGAGACATTTCAGGCTGTATGTGGAGGTTTGGCCGATCTGAGTGTCTGATTGGCGGCCGGAGCGTGACGTGGGGCCCCGTTTTCCCAAAAGTTGAATCTGGCTCAACTTCTCTCCCGGACGCCGGCGACGTTTTTTGCGGCAACCCCTGCGTTGCGGCGGGCTGCCGGTGCGGAAACACACGACCCCCACTGAAATGAATTGAAAAACGCCGCCGGTGTCCGGTTTGCCTGTCCCTGTCTGAACGTGGCCTAACTCCACATTTCAGCAATATATCGTTCAAAGTCTTATCACATGTTTTCAGCAACCATTTTCCAACATATTTAATGTATTTTGTAAAAAAATCTCGGAACTGCCTTTACATGGACTTCAAGTACAAATATATTTATTTGGTTTCATATATGCATTGTCGCCCCCTCTGTTTAGGCTTCCTGGTAGGTGCCCAAAAGATACTGAACCAAAGATGCTCTATAACAGAAAATAACACCGCACCAGTGATATAAAATGGTATACACTTCTTGTCTCCTCGCCCTTGATCTCCCAAACCTCATTTGGAAATGTTGGGACGGTTCAGACAGTTATTCAACCAATAGAGAGAAGACATATCTGTGTTGATGTTGACAGAGACAGGTCTCAAGCAAAGTAAATTTTCTTGTGATTTGTCTGAAAAATGTCATTTTAGTGTCAGAAAGTTCAGAAGATATCTGGCTTGTGAAAAATAAGTCCAATATTAACTCCAGTGACTATGCAGCGTAAGAATTGCTCATAATCTGTGCTCCCATTAGAGTCAATAAACTTATGACCTGTAAACTGCTATGATTAAAATTATTCATTTTTGTTAATGTTTGTGTTTTCAAGAGGAACCTTTTCACATGGAAAGTTGAATACAGTATTTGTGGGGAAGTGGTTACATTTGTCGGACACATCCAGGGATAAAGAGTGCCACAAAGACTGTTGGTGGTGACAGATTTTGTGCTTTTCTGCATTTTTTGAAAAATAGTGTAAGAGAGTAGTACACACTATCATGGACTCATTGACTTACAAAACTGTGAAGAACAACTTTAACCACTTCCACACAAATACTTCCATACTTTCCATGTCAATACAAAGTTCCTGTTGAAGACACAAACATTAACAAAAATGAATCATTCATCATGCCCACTCCAAAAAATGTATGAATGTATAATTACTGAGATTTAGAAGGAATTAAAGTTTCACATTTCAACCTCTCTGCCAAATTCAGTTATATCATGCTAAGAAACGTCTGTAGAGCAATCAAGTCCATAACTTGGTGGGTCAAACATGATGGTTTTCTCTTTTCTAAAATATCCTGCAAATGTCACAGGACACAAAAATACTGATCTACCATGTACCAACCAATCACATTGCGATCTCTAAATTCCACTCAGGCACGACTCTGTGATGTTGTGGCCGCCATGTGGTGCTCCTTTCACCATGTTCATACCTCACCAGGAGTGTTTGAGATGCTGAGCATTTTGACTTTGTTAACTTGCTCAGTTTGGGTGTTTTTCTTCGGTTTATGTGTTTCTACCATGAATAATAGGCTACATAATTAAAATGTTTCTCTTTTGTCTGTTTTCACGATCACGATTCCTTACAGGGTGTTTTATTTGGATTATTGACCAGATTCTCTATGCTGTTTCTGTGTCAAAAATAGACCTACAGCGAATTCTCAACTGAGCAGAGAGGAAAGATGCTTAGATTTACAATCACTGTCTAAAATAGATAGGAGATATATCATATATCATACATATCCCCCCAAAACCCAGTGAATCCAGTCACTATACGATGTCCCCAGACTAACATGAGTTGGACAGACAGCATCCTGTTAATGAGGGTTTAACCCCGATACAGCAGACACACTCATCCATTCCTTGACACAGCAGACATATTCATACATTTCAAAATAACAAGTAGTATATAATAAGTAGATGCTTTAAAGCGTTTCCAGATTCTACAAACTGCCTGGTTATCGCTGTCTGAATGCGCTTTACTGAATCTGGGCCGTTTCTGAACAAAGGGTTGTAGTGCTGCACCGAGACGATGAGCGGGATGTTTCACTATGATGAGTTAAACATTTTTCCTCAACACACACACATGGTTTCATCAGAGTTCACAGCCGCTGATGAATGTTGCAGAGCAGTTTGAAAGGAATTTAATGAGGCAGAGGTCGACTGACAGCTCCACACACTGGATTACAGTTAAACCTGCTCTGACCTGTGTGTATGTGACTGATAGGTGCTCCTGAAGGCTCCTGATGCTGATCATTATGTCTTTGGATTTAAGCTGCCAATGGCTTTTCCGCCACTGTTTCTTTGAATTTGACTGTTTTCATGCTGAGAAAGTCCAAACCTTTTCCGCCAAATTTCTTTCCTGACAGGGTAATGATGTGTCTCAACTATCATTTCTGACATGCACTCCACCATGGCTCAGTTTAATTGGATGAAAATATGTGGATTGAGAGATTTACATGATTTCATCATTCATGAATTCCTAAACAGCCCAGTGTAGCTCAAAGAGTTGGTATAAAGTAGAAACACTATCGGGGTCAGAGGTTCAGCTCTGTCCAAAGATAATGCTGCTACTGTATGGAGGACTGAACACTAGTACTGAAATGATTAGCCCTGCAGCAATGGAAGACAAATGTGGAGCTTTTGCTTGAAAATCCACTATTTTCGCTTTGAGAACGAGCCAAATTGGATTTTGGTTGCCAGATTTTGCCAGTTTTGATAAAAGCCTCAACAAAATGGCAGAAAGTATCTATGCTGTGCTTCCTGGTCAGAGAACAGATTTAAATTAATTTACAAAATACAGATGAAGTCCTTTCATCATCATTTTGTGTGTAAGGTTTAGGGCTTTAGTTCCCATTTTCCTTAGTGGGTACATTAGTTTATGTGTTGTTGTGTCACTTTGCTCGAGTAGGAGTGACTTTTCGTGTCAGTGATGGCTGCCTCCTGCTGGAAGGGGACCTGTATAATGGTTTACCAGACAATAAACCTTATTTATGTGTTACCATTAGTTCATTGCAAATTCTCCTGCACCACGCCATAGTCAACACTCCACTTAGTTTCCTCTGGCCTGACAGCGAGGAGAGGAGATTTACGTCTGGTATGAGGCTCTCTGTTTGGAGATGAATCTGTAAAACAATCCTCTCTCTGCAGCTGACGGTTATGTGGCAGGCAGACGGTCTGGCCTGCGTGGCCGAATTAAAACCGAAGCTGTGATTTATGTCAGCCTGGCCCGTGTAAGACAACACAGGCTGACAGCCAGCGTCGTCAGCGCCACCTCCGCCAGGGAACCCATCACGGCCCTGTTAATTATTCATCCCCTCCCCAGCCGGTGACCTGTAATTTGCACGGTGGCACCCGACACCAACAGCTGCTGGGATGAATCACATGAAGATGGCATGTTATGATACTGTGAACACGCCTCTGTCGGCCTGATGCTCTGCCACTGCTTCACAGCCTCGCCAGCACTGCTGCAGGGTCAGACTGTGGATATGAGATCTAATGTGTTTACTGGTGCACTGGGTGTTTGGGGCTGTCTGTCACTGGGGCTGTGTTCTCTCTGTGTGTCACTTGTGAGAGAATTTTCTACTCATTCTATACATATGGGGGTTACACAGGGTCAATTATTTGTGGGACTGTTAAATCTTAGGCTAAGAGAGAAAGACACTGACTTCTTCTTGAGATACAGAGCATATGCATGCTTGTGTTTGAAAAGCAGACACCATTCTGATCATTACTATGGTAACCAAGGTCAGAGGATAGAGCTGTCTCACTACCTCGACACAACAGATAGGTACATAACGTAGTAGCCTCTACAGAATCAGATGGCAATGTGGGGCCACTAAGTCTAAACATATTTCCTTGTTTGTAGACTAACAACCATTTATCAACAGAGAGAGAGAGACAGAGAGGACAGCTTCTTCAGTATTGACGCAGCATCATGCTGACGAGAGTATTGATAAATCCTCTATTCTCTTTGATCAAGCTTCAATAAACCTTTCAGAATAAGACATCTTTGATTCATGTGCACTTTTTTCTCCACTGACTGAACTGACCATTGATGGATAAAATTCTGCACATCAGCTTATTGGATGATGTGTTTTGATGCAACATGTTTACTAATGATTATTACCTCTGCATCATGAGCTGTAGAGGAAACGTTCTCAATATTTTAACCTGAGAAAGTTGAAGTGCAGTTTATAGTTTACATTTTAAAGACAGTCTGAAGACACAAAAAAGTTCAATTACCTTGCTCATATTCATACAATATGTCTTCTTCTTCTCCCCCACTGAAAAACGTAGAATCTATTACAATGTGAGCTATTTTTCATTTCTAAAGTCAAACAGCTGGACACAAGATGTCTCCTACGTCATAAGCGGAAGCTTTAAGTTTCCACATCACTCTTGTGTAAGTTTCATACCAGACCATGATTGGCTACAAACTAGTGAGATTTAAACTCACCTGGTAGACCATGTGCCCCCATGTACAAAGGCTGAGTTCTTACCGCAGTGGCGCAGATTCAATTCCCACCCACGGCCCTTTGCTGCATGTCATTCCTTCTCTCTCTCTGTACCTTCCTCTCTATGTTTGGCTTTCACTCACTAAATAAAGGCATTAAAAGACCAAAATAATAATAATTAAAAAAAAACCCCAGAAAACTTTGCTCCTTCAGCAGATTAATGTGAAAACAAACTTTGCCCAGACATAATTTAGCCCACAGCTCACAGTGAAACATATTTCTGAGCTTTGCACATTACATTTGACCATAAAAATCATTAATATATAAATGAATACAACAAATATATCTTCAATCTTCCTCACCCGAAAATACATTTCTGAAGAAATAGACTTTAGACAATAATTTAGTGGAGCTGTTCAGAAAAATATTTTCAAATATAGAAAAACACTAAAGTAGTTCAGTTTAGACTTTTTTAGGTTTCTTCAAAATCATCTGGGGGCTGAGGGCTGAGTATTTCAAATGTCTACATCTTTGAAAGGGCATTTAAGTCACATTAAATGAATGAATAAATACATTCATGCCTTAATAAACAAATATGCCTATGAATCATATGGCATAGAAATCCGCCTGCACAGTTTCAGTCCCACTTGGATCTTGATCAGGTCAGAGTGTTTGAAGGACTGAGAACCACACTAACATTAGTATATGATGGTTGAGCTCTATTGTGGCAGGTGTGGTTCATCATCCCAACTAGGGTGATAATCATCCAAAAGCTGGTTTTGGTCCAATCAGCAACCTCCATGGCTGGTAAGTAAGACCAATGAGGAAGTGCAAAAACTGCAGTTCCTCAAACATCCACTTGAGGCTGGCTACAGAACTAGTCGATCTCCATAAGCACCCATATTAAAATGTCAAACTTCACAGCAGAAATAAACATGTTTAGGCTGATTTTTTAATATTGTATTATTTGTATTATTAAGTTATGCATAATTAATAGCATGGCTGCTTTGACGGCATGGTGGGTGCTGTTACAGGTAGTTTGTTAAAGCACCCAGACTTCATTCAGTCCACCTCAGGTTCATCAACAATCCACGCCTCTGCTGATTTCAGATTAGCCGGGAGGCGGCAGAGGCAGGACAGCCAACATGGTGACGGCCAGAGATTCTGAGCTTCACATACAGATCTTTAGAAACCTATGGGTGATGTCACAGACATGCCATCCATATTTTATATTGTCTATGGTTTGGTCTTCTCTGTGAGATAACCACTTCCCTCTCTTTTGAATGTAACATATGGAAATAATAATAACTAAAAAAAATAAATGAGGCATCATGAAATAAAAGTCCCTAAAATAAATAAATGTAGTCCTTTTGAGAATCCTCCTTTCTTAAATAAATAAAGGATTGCCACATTTACTTATTGCAGGATTTTTTTAACAGTGACTAAAATGGCATATTATATGCATTAGAAACGTAAGTTACATCTGGACCCGCTCACCATGTCACAGGCTGCCACTGGTGTCATAGTAACATATTAGTGTTTGTATCTTCTCCAATAAGGCATTATTACAGGGAGACATGTTCTGATGAGAACTGCCAGCTTTGTCCAGGTTTTACTCCACCTCTCTTGCCCAATGCCAGCTGGGATTGGCTCCAGCCCCCCACGACTCTGATAGGGATAAGTGGTTATGGAAAATGGATGGATGGATGTTCTGATGAATAAAGAAATACTCTGGTCAGTCTCTGTTGACTTAAATTAATCTATTACAGTACTAGTGCCAAGAAGCAGGATCTGAGGCTGCATAGGGTCTGCTTAATAAACCCCCTTCCCACAAGCCTTGTTATACCCAGGTGTCATGGGGACAAGGTAATAAAGAGAGGCGTACGTGGCTCTTCTCTTCTCTTTTATTCTAAACATCAAAATCCAGTCAGAACCAGTATCCACTGAGCATATCTCAAAAAAAAAAAAAGACACCCCGGGGTCTTCTAATCTTTATGACTGGACAGTCTGAACCTCCTCTCATGTCAAAGGTTGTGATGTTCCTTTTGAGTTATGCAACAGTGATTCAGTGATTTACATATACAGCACATTAATTTTCCACCACATGTTCTGATGTAAAAATCCAACTGTTTCTTCAGCCTGAATGTGCAGCTGCACCAAAAATAAGAGTGTCTGCAGATTCCCCACATTTGCTGAAATGAAAGTCAGTTCATCCAAAAAAGAGAAAGACACACGCACACACACAGATTTTGTTTTTCGATTCTTCCAACAGTTAGTATTTCTTTGGTTAATGAAAAGCAATCTCAGGGGATTATATGTGTGGATTATCCAGAGTAACACATACACTATTCATCAAAGACATGCTGCTGTTGAATTTTTTAAATATAGTTTCTCAGTGCTCTGAGCACCACTAACTACATTCACTTCACCTCCACTGTGTTTGGGTGGAGACAGAAATCCCAGACAGTGTACATCATACGTACATCATCTCATAGAAATGATGTTTATATACAACTAATTTGCAACAGGGAATATGTTGTGATGTAAACACAATACGAAGGGTCAATGTGAAGCATTTAGTAGCATCTAGTGGTGAAGTTGCAGTTTACATCCCCCTCGCCTCACCATCTCCTTCCAAATGTGAAGGAGAACTGAAACAAACAAAGCACCCTATCATGAGCCAGTGTTTAGTTTGAAGTTTGCAAAAAGGACCTCTGTGTAGGATTTAGTGGCAGTGTAGTTGCTGACTGACATTTAATATAAAAATGTCATTTCTATGATGCAATTTTGGTGAACAGAGCCATTAAATGTCTCAAACATCATAAGCCCTTATGAGTGACCCTATTTATATATGTGAATCTGCATTTTCAGTAAAGTTTGACAGGGGCACACCAGTAAATACAATGACCAGTGACACAGGGTTCATTTTTAATTGCTGATTGTTTGTGTCTGTTGTCTCATTCTTCCTCCTCAAATGTAAAAACTTAATGCACTTCCTTGGCCCGTGGCTTCAGTGGAGATGACAGCTCATCAAGATGATTGACAGGTGAGGGGGCGGGAACCTGACCAAGTTAATTTGAAGGAAGAATAGGCCAATTGTCTCAAGTTAAATAAAGAGTAATTTAGCAGTGAGTCATACAGAGCAGAAAACGCTGCTTCAGTGGTGAAACTCTGCAATTCTGCCTCATTCACTCATGTCACAGCAGGTGTTTCACTGCAATACAAAACAGCTGCTCTGATGCCACAATGTAACTTCTTTGTGATGGACATGTAAATTTCCATGAAGTCACAATCAAAGTGTTTTTATCACACAGTAATGCAACAAATACTCCAATATCTGGCCCAACAATGACAAAGTCATTTTGTCTGTATTTTTGGGTATTCATGGTATTTTAGTCATTTCCTGGAAAATGTTGATGACTCATCCTTCACTCGGGGGTGTATGCTTATTTAGTGTCCAGTGAAGCACTTTCTTTCTTATGTTGCCGCTAGAGAGGACAATTTTTGAGGTGTTGTACCGGAGACACTTCTGGTCTCACTGATTATGGCGCAAAAACACAAATGTATAACTTAATTCACTGATTTTGGAGAAACTGGATCATATTTTATGGAGAAAAAATGTTCGGGTTTAGCCCCGATGTCCCCCGGCTGCTCCGCCTAATGAAACGTTTTAGCATTAATTGCTAAAGTAGCTAACTGTTGTCTCTGCAGCGCGCAACAACTGACTAAGCAGCCTCCCAGTGAACACTCATAGACGGAGACTGACAAAGAATACAGTACTGAGGTCATGTACAGAGTTTCCTGATAGAAAGAGCTTATCTGCTACACATCTGGTACCTACACCGTTAGCTGTGCAGCTAGGTTAGGTTAGCTGACTCAGCTCTGGGATGCCAGGAGTCAGACCTGGCAAGAACACCACCTCAGCACTGCATTCCCTGTTGTCAAACTGGCCTCCATCCATCTCTGATGTTGTATTTGGTCTTGGTCTGGGTTTACTGGAAGCTCGCAGCCTGAGAGAATAGAGACCACTGCTGCTGCATGGTGGTAGGGGCTTAATGCACAATCAGCACCATTGGCTGCTGTAAACAATCAATATCCATGACAAGTCTACCCCAGTTGTTTCATGGGAACTTTAAGTTGTATCCTGAACAGCAGAAACATTTAATCAACACAGGATATCTGGATAATGATTAGTAATGAAAGTATATCAATATTTTAGATGGGTAAGTGTTAAGTCAGTTCTGTGTCTTATATCAAAACTTGATCACCAACCCAAACCCCTCAGTGTCCCGGTTCAAGCTGTGCAATTAATAATGACACAATAAGTAATGTCTTTTATCACCAATATTTGAGGTGATGATGATACTGATGATCAACACTGGTTTTTACTAAGGTAAAAGTATCGATACTGTTATTAATAATACAATACTGTCATTTGATAGTATTGAAAGTACCACAAAAAAAATGAATAAATCAGATTTTCAGCCCAAGGCTACACAGATGATGCAACATCAAAGAGAACTGATTAAATAGTAATATAATTTTTTAATACTTGTACTCCATGATTGCATTACGACAACCTGAGTTTTTACCATGATCGTGATCCCAGTACCTTAATCTTAGTGGAGGCAGATTAGCAGTCATATCAATAATTTTCATATGTGGCTCAGCAACACCCTTACCAAGATGGCAGCCAACAGTAGCAGCACGGGTAGCAAATCCAGCACCAACACCTCCGGCGGGAAACAGTCCGGCCCGTCAGCCGAACGGGTCGTGGCAACATTTCAAAGGATGCGTCAGGAGCAGCGCAGTGTGGCTTCTAAAGCCATAGAGTTGGAGATGGAGATCAACGAGCACAGCTTAGTAATTGACACCCTGAAGGACGTGGACCCGTCGAGGAAATGCTATCGTCTAGTAGGAGGAGTGTTGGTGGAGAGGACGGTAAAAGAAGTTCTACCAGCCTTGGAAACCAACAAAGAACAGATCTCCAAAATAATCGAGTCCATCAACACACAAATGCAGTCGAAAGGACGGGAGCTCACAGAGTACAGGGAACGCTACAACATCCGGTTGGTGGGAGAGGGTGAAGGAGATGCACAAGGCCAGTCGGCAGCGTCCTCCAGGGACAGCGAAGGAGGCGGGTCTAAAACCGGAGCTGGCGTTTTAGTGTCATAGTTTGTAATAATAGAGCACGACAGTAGGGCCTTATACACGGTTGGAGTCCCAAAATCTAGGTTTAAAGGTTGAACTGTTCACAGGTTTAGTTTTGACGTTAGATGAAATTTCTGCTAACCATAATGCTCTTGGTATTGAAGTTCGTCGACACATAGTACACAGTAGTTCTCTGCTTCTGTACGTGTAAAGATTGAAGGTGTTTGTCTTGCATTTGCCTTTCACTGAAGCTGATCTTTTTTTGTATTTCTGGAATACTGTGGCATAAATTAAACATCTAAAAAAAAAATAAAATAAAATAAAATAAAATAATAATAATAATAATAATTTTCAAATGTCCATAGTTAAAGGTGCTGATGATATCATAAAATCAGGAAACGCTCAAATGTGTTTTGGAAAGCAAACAACATATTTTGATACTTAGTTTGAAGGTACAACCTGTAAATTAGGAGGAAGCTGCAAATTATTGTCATACAGGGAACTTATATAATTATAAGTAATATTAAAAGCTAACACAACAAACCAATGTAAAGGGATTATCATGTTTTCCTCCACCTTCTAATTTGCTTGTTGTTATGTTGGCATTGTCAAGAAGACTTTAAAAGGAGAAAATCAATTAATACAAGTTGCTTTATTTCTGCATCCTAAAGGATTAAAGGGATTAATAACTTCATTTAAGGTTGATTTACAAGCTCCGTCCCATAATCCTGCAAATTAAGAAAATTTGCATTAAAGTTGGTGATTTCTTTTGTTACTAACACATTAAAGTTCTTTTTCCAGCATAAAGTAAACTTAGTTGATGCTGTGCAGTCATGCCTGTTAAATGTAATACATTCTGTGACAGGTTTTGTTCCAGTCCTTGTTCTGTAAAAATACAAAATATGTGTAAAATTAGAAAGAGAATTTAAAGTTAATCTGGCCGCACCAGATTTTCACAAGAAAATAAAAAATAATAACTGGTTCTTTACATGGTGTAAGCAATTAAATAACCTTCAAACAAATCATAATCAAGTTGAGAATAAGGTGTCATTGAAAGCTGTGACTTTTGACCTTGTAGTCTTTACAAAGACAATAAAGAGCAAAGTTTGTAATAGAAGTAAAATACACAGAAATGTATTTGAAAACCTGTGACTAATGATCACATAACCTAAACTATATATATATATATATATGTTCTGATAATGTAATACAGTAATACAGTGATGACAGTGTAATACTATGCCTTCAGTCATCAGTCAGAAGTTGAGTGGTTTCAGAGTTCGCAGAGTCTGTGCCAAAGTTTCATTTTCTGATTAAGAGGCAAAAAATCAAAGAGACTGAAATGCTAATTGGCAGAAAGACAGACTGAGGACACGATGGTCTTTGTAACGAATAGAAAAAAATCTAACAATCCGACGGTGAGTTTTAAAGAAATAGCTGTATCAGAGCCAACAGCCCGGTGTGCTCTGTTCTCCTGCTGTGTCTCATTATCTGAACTGTGGTGCTCATTTCCTCACAAGAACGCAGTGTAACAGGGATAAGATCAGCTCCCACCTCTTCCTGAAGGAAATCCAGGGAGAAGAGCATGACTCACACACACACATGCACGCACACACACACACACACACACACACACACACAGTCTCTGCTATCCAATGCACTCATACTAAGAATAAAAATAGCTATCTGCAACCTAATGTGTCCTTAATGCCAGTTCAAATGCAATTCAAGACTAATTTCAAGCCAACATTAAGCTTCAAAAGTTAAAGTACTCCAGTGAAGTCTGCTCCAGAGCAATCACACAGATCTCACACAGGGGAAATAATAATAATCTTAGTTTTCACACTGCTGAAAAACACATTTAGAAGTGAAATGCTACTTTTCATGTTGCTGGACCATTTATAACATTTCAGACTAACCAATGAAGATAAAACCATAAAGGCTCTGCACACCTGTACAGATGGTTCCTCTTAATTACCCAGGACAGAGATATATGTTGGCATCTTGTGACTTCAAATGTAACAATGATAAAGGTGTCATTTGCTCCACCCTGGCAGCATAGAAAAGAAAGTTCTTCATGGTCAGGTACCGTCGTATCTTAAAGAGCTAGTACCCTGTTACTCCACTAGAACAAAGCACTCTCAGTATGCAGGGTTCCTTGTGGTTCCTTTTGTCTCCAAAAGTAAAATGGGAGCCAGAGCCTTTGGCTATCAAGCTCCTCTCCTGCAGGACCAGCTCCCAGTTCTGGTTCTGGAGGCAGACACCCTGTACACGTTTAAGAATAGGCTTAAGATGTTCCTTTTTCGATAGAGCTTATGTTTCGGGCTGACTCAGGTGAGTCCTGAACCACACCTTAGTTATGCTGTTATAGACCTAGACTGCCAGGGGACTTCCCATGATGCACTGAGCTCTTCTCTCCTCCCCTCCGTTTCTACACATTCAGATCCAAATAATGCATGTTACTAACTAACTTGGATCGTGGTTTGCGTCTGCTGCTGAGGTCCTGCTTGACGCCCACTGCTACTATTATTATTATTAGTTATGTTTCTATCATTATTATAGTTGTCATTGTTACTGTTACTTTTACTGTTGCTGTTCCCAACCTGTCACGGCAGATGGCCGTCCACCATGAGCCAGGTTCTGCTCGAAGTTTCTGCCTCTTAAATAAAGTTTTTCCTTGTCACTGTCGCCAAGTACTTGCTCAGGGTGGGAATTGCTGAGTCTCTGTTTATGAAAAGTGTCCTGAGATAATTTCTGTTATGATCTGGTGCTATATAGATATATGTATATAAGGGTCAATTGAATTGTGGCCCAAGCGTAAGACCTAAAGTTTGACTTTGACTTTGTTCTTTTGTTGTAACTCTGTTTATAGTCTGGATGTACCCAAAAATAGAGAATAAAAAAAGCCTTCAGCTTGACTTTGAGTTGAACAACTGCCACAGCACTCCCAGCAGTTTGACATGTTGGCTTCATGGTGTGCTGCACCTTTTTGTAATTTGTTCACCCAACTGGCAAACACGACACACGGTGCCAGCAGTGATTGGCCACTTTAAATCTGCTTTTGTCATTGGTGGGAGCCTGTTCGTTCAGCTGTGCAGAGGAACGACGGTTATTAATGGGACAAAGTCACACATCTTGTACACAACAAGTGGTGAAAGTCACCTCAAAAACAAAACAAAGAACAGCTGAAGACAGTGAACTGTGTACAAAGTGTGGTTTAGTCTTGGAGCTGAAAAGAATCCTACTGAAGCATCCTGGAGCAAAACACTGAGGGTGGACCAGGTTAAAGGATTGTGTTTTTTCTACCTAAAAAGCACCCTTGAGGTTTTTGTCCCCCTTGGTTTTCTGTTCTCTCTCGCGTTTATCTTTTTTTAAAAAAAATCAACATCGATGCAGCAGAACAGGAGATATGTTTTTTTAATTTCACAAATTCTTTCTGTCAGAATCCGGTGTCTACATTACCCACTATGCAATTCAACCACTGACACTCAGCTGTGAGATTGGGGTATATGCTAGTAGCCTGGAGGCGCTATCCTGCAGCAGAGATGAGGAGCAGCTACAAAGGTCTGGTCAGCACTTCTTTCTAACTCCACACCAACAGATTTGCTTTATTTTCAAACTTGTAGTCTTCAGCTGTTGCTGACTCAAGTTACATCAGTTGGGGACATTTATCAGACTTCACACTGCTCCCTCTGGAGAAACTAAAGCATTAGAAAACTTTTTTTAAATGTTGTACAACTCCCTGACACCTAGAAACACAATCTGATGTGAA
The DNA here is from genome assembly GCA_946959425.1 of Argyrosomus regius. Taxonomy (NCBI): domain Eukaryota; kingdom Metazoa; phylum Chordata; class Actinopteri; family Sciaenidae; genus Argyrosomus; species Argyrosomus regius. Next base: position 21,757,886 of record OX336886.1, read on the forward strand.
GAAATGATGGATTTCCTGTTTAAGTCTCAATCTGATACAACATAAATGTGGTTTAAGGATGTAACATCATCCCAAGAGACGCCCTCTCTTCTGTCCATCAGACACCTGCCACAGTGACTGGCTGGACAGGATCTGCTGTCACTCAGTTTGAAAGTCTCCTTTAGTGTCTCATCACAGTGACTTTCACATTCCCTGAACCTGACAGAGAACCAACAACCGGTCATAATCGAGATACATGGGTGATGGTTTTGACAGTGAAAGCTACAAGAGGTGGAGGAGGTTGTCATGTGAGTTTATATGAATGATGTTGATCAGTTGAAGCACTTTGATTTGTTCATCATTAAACACTTGCTAATAGTTGCTTGTTAAGGACAGTTTATAGTATGAAAATGTTATGTTAAATATGTGTTCTGAGTTTGTCAGACCAAAGAAGAAAGTGTTATTAACCACCCAGCCAAATTTGAATGATAAAAATATTGACAAATGTATGAAATTAGGTGTCAAAATAGGGTAAAAATGAGCAATATTCTCAGCTCCAGGCCTGTGGGGGCGTGTCCGCTGAAGGCGCTGAAGCACATTGTGAGAGCAGTCAAGCAGCAATTTTGAAGCGACTGAAACGTGTGTTGGATGGGTTCAGAAAATGACATGACTAACTTTGAAACACTGAGCGAGATGAATTAATCTCTATCTCTCTGCTAGGGGCACAGGTGTATGCTCAGGGTGGCCTCAGCGTGTCATCGAGCCACCCTTTAGGCTGCCCAAAAAATCCTGGACTGAAAACTGGTGAAAAACTGTTTTAACCTCTAACTCCACATTTCAGTAATATATCATTCAAAGTCTTTTAACATGTTTTCAGCAACTATTTTCCAACATATTTAATATATTTTGAAAGAAATATCAGAATTGCCTTTACACAGACTTTAAATATCTTCATTACATCAAGAGTAATCATGGTTGAGTTGCCTGTGTAAGATGCTTCCTTGTTTTCACAGTAAAGAGTAAATGCACAGTTGTAAAATCCTTGCTGTTTCTTAGAGAGCGTTTTGTGTTTGTACAGGAACCAAGTAGGGATTTATTTTTGCCACAAGGTGATGCCAGTTAATCTGATTAGAAATCAGCGTGATGGAGGGAACCACTTCACTGGAGAATGATACGATTAGATGTGAGACAGGTGGCTGTTTCACATCAACCTCAGGATACCTTTAGTTTATTACACTAGAGCTGCAATATAAAAAATATTAGTTCCTTTATCAGCGTTAGTTAGAGAGGCTCAGTCAGATTCAGGGCGCTTCCTACCTGATGAAGTCTCCCTCCAGGCCAATGACCCGCTTGATGATCTTCTGCTGAGGATTCTTGGGGGACCTGAGGGGAACAATAAACATATATAAGGCAATGAACATAAAACCCAAACAGAAAAACACAGTCAAATAAAAATCATAGAAGCGTGATGTAGTAAGATGTGGAAACAGCTCTGTTTGGGGAGATGGTGTCTGTGCATCCAGCTCTGAAGGATTAGATAATCCACATTTTCAAACTCTTGTGTTGATTAAAGCCTCTTGTTGGACAAAACCCAAGCTGCATGTTGGACAAGCAGACATCAAGGTTGTTTTTCTCAGCTCTTGATAAAGTAGGCATTCTGAGGATCAACAATTTTCAGTATGGTTGAAATTATACAAATGATTTCCATGCTATGACTATATTTTGTATTAGAAATTACAATTTGGGAAAAGCACAGCCGTGGGCAGTGGGGATCCTGAAAGTGTGGCAACAGCTCAGCCTTCAGGTGGCTGAGGTACATTTAAACTAGTAGGTGTTAAAGTGCCCCTCACTTGAACCCATGTATACGAGGGATGCCCAGATTGATCAGATGCCAATCTTTATCAGCCTGTGTTCAGTCGAAATATGTGTTCAGGAGATTGGAATTAATGCTTTAGCCACACAGATCGAGAAAACCTACTGATGCACACTGTATTTGTTTACCAGCAGATCTTGACCTCTCCAATATGACGACCACGCAGAAGCAAAGTGGTGACAGGATCCCTTCCAGTCAACACGGTAAAGCTAACAAAAACAGGGATCTATTGATTTCATATGGTGTCTAAGTCTTAGTGGATCAGAACATATCAGGTAAGGAATTAATCTACAGATGATCCTTGTTTTTAGCCTAGCAGGTGTGTATATTTGTTAGTTTCTAAATGCACTGGTACAGTCAATCTAAATATTTGAATCACTGAAGGGACCCTATTAATCTTTATAATTATCCTATTGTTCTTTATTTTATTTACTTTTTGTCTTTTCCTCTATTTTCTGTTCTTTGGTTTTTGTTTGTTGTCTTGCTGCTGTTGTTTTTTGTGGGGTTACGCTGTCATGCTATTGAGCGTGATCGAGGTACCTCTTATATACACTGTATATACTCTATCCAGTATGTCAGCAGTCTGCATCACTGGTGATGTTGATATCCTGCTCTATTGTACACAACTTGCATACAAGATCCTGAGATACTTGAACTTAGCAGCAATACGAATACCATAGCCACAGACTGTTGACTGGCATCCCGACTGCTTCAGGGAAAACAGTTGCCATATCTAATGGGGTCCAATGAAAAACCAAGAGAACTACAACCTGAACAAAAAGCAAAGATGCATCCTGAGGTCAGTTAACTGAACAATGTCTCAGATGTGCCGAAAGATTCGGTGCAAGTCAATCACAGATAGAGTCGATAACAAGTCAAAGACTCAACATCCATCAAGAATGTGTTTCCAGTAACTGCAAGTAAAGAGCTGATCCACTGTTCCACATCTAGGAAAGAAGCTGCATTGACTGTCCTGTTGACTATTGAATCTCCTTCTGAGGTTCAAAGGAGATAATCCAGCTGTTTCATTTTCACATAATTAACTCATAGTGTTCAAGTAAGCCGTTTTCTGCTTGGAAGGAAACTTTTTTTTTTTCCATAACCGATCAGTAGTATCTGTCAACATTGTTTCCAGCCAACACAGATGCACTTAATGTTTGCAATGTCACAACTGAAGAAATGTGCCAATTTTAAGATTTGCGATTTCTGTAAATCAAAACTTTACAGATTTGTTGATCTCATCCACACTTACTGCCATTTTTGTTTGGTATGGACCAAGTTTGGTCGTTTTTTCAACTAAGAAACAACTTTCAATAAACACATCACAAGACATTTTTGAATTGCTAAAAAAAATTTGAACTGTGGGGTCAATTCATTGATCATGAACTGGGCTACCACTCACTGCGCTTTTACACTGCACTTCACATTCACCCATTCATACTTGCCATGAAAGGTACCAACTGCTCATCATTAAACACATTCACACACCAATGGCACCGCCTTCAGGAACAATTTTAGGTTCAGTATCTTGCCCAAGGACATGCAGACTGGAGGAGCTGGGGTCGAGCCATGAACAATCTTCTGATTAATGGAGGACCCAGTCTACCCCTTAAGTCACAGCTGCCCTGAAGTCTCTCCATGACCCAGGCCAATGCTCTTCTGGATACCCCAGAAATTGGAGCACACCCTCCAGTCGCCCCAGTTCCTTTTAAACAGGAGCCACCACCAGCTTCTGCCAATCCAAAGGTACTTGCTGGTACTTAATGGTATTTCATGATTTGAACATGTATTTATGCACATCATGTATTTATGCAGATTTTCCACCAGTCTGGACCCATGAAGCCCTTGATCTGCTGTCCTGAAGCTTTTTGACTTCCTCAGTGACCCCTGTCAGGGAGATGAACACAGCTTCACCTTCCTCCTCCTCTTCTGCCAGTTCTTCCTCCTCCTCCTACTCTGTTTCCCCTTGATTCCTACTTTTCTTCATCCTCCTCCTCCTCCTCACTTTTCTCTCTCCTGTGTCTCCTTCTTTTCCTCTTCTTTCTTCTGCCCCACCACCCCCATCCTCCCCGTTGCCGTGGGGATAGAGGGGCTCATGACTGACTGACAGCTCGCTAAGCCAACTGAATTCACCCACAGTCGCAGAGCTGAACACTCATTGGCTGGTCTCTGGGGAACTGGAATGTATCAATGTGTGTATTAGTGTTTATGTGTGTATTCATATTGTGTGTGTGTGTGTGTGTGTGTGTGTGTGTGTGTGTGTGTGTTTGTGTAATAGAGTGATGGATGATCTCCTCTCCAACAGCAGAGGAGAGGAAGGATGGAGGGACGACAAACACAACCTATCATTCACTCCCAGTGTCTCTCTCCCCTCTCTCCTTTTAATTCTCTCTCTCTCTCCCTCTCTCCCTCACTCACTCTCTCTCTCTCTTAGTCTCTATCAGTGTCTCTCGCTCCCCCCACTCTCTCTACATCTCTCTGTCGCTGTGGAGAGAAGACGGTGGTTCTTGGAGATACTCGAGGAAAACAGGAAAATAGCTGCTGCTGCTGCTGGATGTTAACATGCAGCGCTGCATGCCTTAAATAAAACAGACACACACATACACACTGCTGCAGCCATGCCGGGAATACCTGCTGAATATCTGCTGCTGCATGGGACGTGATGGATACCGCTTCTACTGGTGAGTGTTTCATCGCTGTATGACTTGTGTGTGTGTCTGTGTGTGTGTGTGTGTGGGAGTGTGTGTGTTGGGAGGACTGCGGTAGTCCTTGAGCGCTGTGGCGGCTCAGCCTGCAGTTCTGACAGCTGAGGGGAATAAGAAAACAGGGCTGGGTTTTTTTGTTGTTGTTTTTTTTTTTTGTCGCAGGTTTTAAATGCGAGCGAGGACACTGCAGCCCCTCAAGTCTTTCTCTTGTTTTGTCAGTTCAGCTGCTCGTTTTCTTGCTTCTGAGAGAGAGGAAATTGTGTTGAAGTCTCAACGGTGTCAGTGTCACTCCACAGGTTCATCCCCTGAAGTCAAGAGAAAGGGTTTTTTTTCTGGAAGGGAGGGTGGGGAGGCATTTTTTTTGCCTTTATGTGGCAGGTCAAAGTGACGAGAGGCAGGAAGGATTCAAGGAAGACATGCGACAAAGGTCCTGAGCCAGGTTTAAACCCCGGGCATCACATTAACGAGCTACATGTCCCTCAGGAAACTGAGCCACCAGGATGCTTCCGGAGCGCTAACGAGGTGAAAGTGTCCGAGCTTCGTCAGCTCTAGTTAGAGCCGGTGTGGACAGACAGCGCATGCTGGTGTGTGATGTGGCAACATGAGTCAGGAGCTGCTTATATTTGGACGGGTGCAGTCAGAGTTTAGATGTGCAGGTCACAGGATTGGCTACAGGGTGATCTGCTCTAATGGGAGGAAAGACGTTCCCACCACTGCCTGCCTAATTTACCAGAACCTCCATCTCACTCTCTCTCTGTCTCTCTCTCCACCCTCCCCTCCCTCCCTCCTGCTGTATTTAAGCCTCACTCATAATTAACAGCAGTGCACTAAGGCGTCTTTAAGTGCCCATATTAAAATTCAGCACGTTTCCACCCCAGCTAAACGGGGGGTCAAGTAAAAAGAGGTCAGAGCTTCCTGACGACGAACAAACGCTCAGTTTTCTCACGTCAACATGCAGCAGCGTCAGACTCGAAGAGGCTGAGCGTCGGCTGTGGAGACTTTAAAGACGCAGCCCTCTCCAGAGCTCCACAAGTAATACGTCAATGTTCATCCTTAATTTTCATCACATGATTTCTCAGAGGGCTCGCAGCACATTTGCTCTGATTATTCTGCACAAGCAAAACAGCCCATTATTTTCATTTAATTGACAATAGACGGAGGATTACTCCAATGTGACTTCATGCTAATTTAATAATGACAGTATTTTCTCTGGATATTCACTCCCTGAACAGAGAACAGAGGATGTTTTAAATGAGCACCAATATTAACACACAAGTTATGTGAAGATGACACCTCTCCTTCAAAAATGAGCTGATGTTAAAAGCACACATTCGACACACTGTTTGCTCCTGTTCAGTTCAGATTGAACAGTTTGGTAAAAGTAAGGTTAAGGTTGTTAAAACTCTGCTCCCTTTGGCCTCCCCAGCTTCTACAACAAACTACTTGTTTCTATCATGTTTTTTTGTTTTGTTTGTTTTTTTCCTGCTGGAATAAAGTCTCTCTTTTTTCAGGCACACAGAATAAATTTGATTTGTAAAACCTCCACATCTCATTACACCGAATGTTCAGCAGAGAAACATCGAGAGGTAGAAGCAGAGCTGCAGATGTCTTTACAAATACTGAAATTAGAAGATAAAATATGTGGTTGTTGTAATTTGCTACTTTATACGTCATTACATGTTAGAGATTTAACTACTCAACAGCATAGGAAAGAGTTAAAGTATCTACAGTACCAAAGCACTGCTCACATGTAAATGCATCAATAATAAGAATCCAATAATATGATTCTTCATGATACTTCATGATTCCTAGTAGGATCAATAGTATTTTCTCTGCTAATCTCCTAAATTACTCCTCTGTTTATTTACTTAAAGGTCCAGTGTTGACTCCATTTACAGAATATGGCAGTGATATCTATATATCTACAGACGACACAGGTCCTTCACAGTCTCTCATGTTGAACTGCCATTTTTCTACAGTAGTCCAGAAAGGAAAAATTAAACAAAAGTTCATTTTTCATGTGTTTCGCAGCCACCATAGTTTTTATTTTTGCGAGGAAGAAGAGGGTGAATCGACGGGGTTAAAATCAGCAACTACACCACTAAACTAAAACCACTAAATCCTCAACACTGGTCCTTCATGTAAAACCTTTTGAAATGCAGAATCCCCTCACCAGATAATTTATAAAAACCTAAAAATGTCACTTGCATTTTGCATTTGTACATCTTCCATGTCGCATTCAATAATCTGTTGTACCATGTTTGTACAGTATATTTACAGCTTCCAGCTTCTTTATTCTGTCTAGGATATATTCTGGTGGGAAAATAGTTAAATTGTTGCTCTTTTTCATATCTGCCTATATGATCTTATTTATTTTTCTTGGCCTAAAAATCTCACATTTAAAAACACCACATCTAAAAACTACTGGTATCCACCCTTTAAAAAGCACCAATCTATAACTTTAAATTATATTATGTAAACTGCAGTTCAGGTCTCCATATTAATGTCCAGAGGACACACAGCTCTGGTTTGAAGAGAACCCCAAACTAATCCTCCTGATCATATCACAGGTCTAACTTTGTCTAAGAGCCTTTTTCCTCCACTATAAAGAGAATATTTGCTGGAGGCCTATCCAAGCTTCTGTATGAGATTCATGATTTTTTTTTTTCTCCAAACAGCAATATTTCCTCCATTTCTTAGACGGACGCTTGAGGGAGAATTTCTTGGAAAACAAATACAGTCTGTAATAAATAGTGATAGAAACTCATTTGTCACATAAATTATGATGTATGCTCGGCTCCATCTCATTGTGGGAGTGCTCATAAATGGATTCAGACCTCCTAAACTATCTATCCTAAACTATTTCTGCAGTCTGCACTACCACCTCCAGAAAAACCAAGAAGTCTCCATCATGGCAGTGTGACTCCTGGATCAGATTATTGCCAAGTGCTTTTGGTCTTCAGACATCATGAAATATACATTAATAAAAAAAAATGTCTTAGACCTTAGCTCACTGACGGTAAACACAATTTCTCCCTGACCCTAAAAAAGTACTATTTCACTCCTACTCTCACGTCAAAGTGTGTAACAGACTTGCAGAATACCATGTCAATGTGACAAAGTATGAAGGTCCATGTGGGGGGCAAACCCTTTTACCCAGGAGACTATTGTTAAAGTTCAATGTCACACCAAACGTTAAGTTGACGCAAGTTACCTTACATAACTTAAGTAAGTAACAAAAAGACAAACTGCGACCCAAACGAAATTTATCTTCAAAGTGGAACAGGAGAGTTGAAAACATTGTTGAAAATGTGACACTGCCACGCCTAAGCCACGCAAACCATGACATGCATGGGTCTATTACATGCTTTGGAGATTGGACACACAAAGGACAGATGTTTGAAAAAGAAAGATTTTCAAAAGAATGGCATTAAATGTACAAAAGAAAAGAACGAAGAAGAAAGAAAAGATATGCACCATGTGATCAAAACATCTCCAGTTTGAATCAAGGTGGGTCCACACCGATCGTCATTAAACATCATATCTGTTGAATATCAGCGTTCTTTTCCAGGTTGAAAATAGTCCCCAAAATAGGCAGCATTTCCTCCTGTTTGATAAAAACTACAGTACAGTGAGCAGCTGTTTTAGGAAATTACTGAACCTTTATTTCAAAATAAAACTCTTTATTTGTGGTGTTTTTAAAGATTTACTATTGGCTTGCAGCTGACAGCGACAGACAGGAAGTTTATTATTTATGAAGTTTAGATCACAGAAAATCCATTCAGACAAAGAATATGGGGAAATTGTGAAAAAGAAGAAGACAGAGAAAAGTTAGACACTGAATAACAGCAGCTGTATCCTTAAACGTCAATTATTTCATCGTGATCTTCATTCTTTAATGCAGAAGTTACGATTTTGCTGCGAGTCTAACAAGTCTATTTTAAGTATTTGTTGAGACATTGGTAGCCTTTGGTCTGCCCCACCAGCAGCTAGAATAGAGCAACACCGTCTGAAAATGTAAAGCAGCACCAGCAATCCAGCAACCTGTCAGACTCGATATAAAAACCCATCTGCTGCTGCCTCCTCCACACTGAACACACAGGTGACTGCAGCTCTACACATGTACCGCCATGAACCGACAAACAGAGGTCACACTGTTAGACCGTGTGTATTTACAGTGTGTGTACAGTGAGAGTGTGTGTGATGGTAATTAACAGTAGACGGGCTACTGATTAAAGAGAGAAGTGTGACTCATGGGAGTGGAGGCCAAGTGTGAATTCCATCGCTGGCGATGCTAACAAGGAGTGTGTGCAGTGGGGAGGGCGAAGGGAACAAACCGGTGGACGGGACTCACATGGGACTGGTTTAATTGTAAATCAATGGCGGATGGAGAGAAGAGAGATGGAGGGAAGGAAGGAGAGATCTAATGTAGAAATGTTGATCTTATCCTGGCGTTTTGGCGTCACGTTTCATGGCAGTAACACCCAGTGAAATCAATTAAAGCAAAGACAGAGGGAGGAAACAGGAAATAGAGAGGGTACACTCTGTTCTGCTCATGTCTCGGCTTCCTGTTGTAAATGTGATCAGCTAATGATAATGTTTCGCATCGATCGATGTATTGATTCTAAATCATGTCATGTTGTTCTACTGATCTAAAGTGAAAAATTGAATCCACATGCTCACATTTATTTAACCCTTTAAAACATGTTTTCACTAGTTTTTCACTCCCTTTATTTACAGGCTTTTGTCACTACATGTCATAACTGGGTATATCATGTATTCAAACCTCGTCAAATACTGTACTTACTAGTACTTGAGTATTTCCATTTTCTCACACTTTATACTTCTACTCCATTACATCCATTTGAAGCCTTTAATTACTTTGCAAATTCAGATTATTAATATAAAAACATAATGGAAAATAAATTAGGATGTATTATTATGGATAAAGATAAAAATTTATTGATCCCTGAGGGGGAATTCACAAGCTGTATATAATGCAATTAAAATGAGCTCCACATTTACCAGCTGCAACATTAAAGTGCTGAACACATTAACACATCAATAATTATAATCCAATAATATAATATTATTCTGAAGTGGGCCATTCTGCATAATGAGGGCTTTATTTTCAGTACTTGAAGTATATTTTGATGTTCATACTTTTGCACTTTTGAACTTGTATTTACAAAGTATTTCTGCAATGTGGGATTACTGAATACTGCTGCTGCATACATTCTGATATTCAGTAAGTTAATGCTAATAATAGCACGAGAGTGGTTCTCTGCATGTTCTAGGACAGTGTATATGAAACTATGCGTTCAGATTTTAATGATTTATGACTAACTGAAGAAGGTGTGAGAGTTTAGATGCAGACAGGGCCTGTGGGGTTTAAGTGTTTGGTTTTAAATCGCATTTTGAGTTATACCATACCAAGCAAAACACATATTAGGCTTATTGATTGTTTTGTCATCATTTCTACCAGTAATAATAACATTTTACTGAGCTGAGATCTGGGAACACAGCCACATAGAGAGAAGAAGTCTCATATTGGAAATATAATATATGGAAAATTATGACCAGAAAAAAAACCATCCAGGTCTGACAAACTTATTTGAAGGAAAAAAAATGAAGACGAACAGTAAAATTATGACCAAAAAAATAAACATACCTCATCTGGTTGTTTACCAAAGCAGAAAGTTGTGTTTTTACTGCAGTACAAGGTAAAGATGTGAGCTGATGATGGATGGTTGTACAAAGGCCAGAGAATTAGTTTTATGTCCTGTCTCCTGGCAACAGTAAACATTAATTTATTTTACACATACAGATCATAACGCTTAATTAAGTAAATAAAGTATTTTTAGTTTTCTAAGCTTAAACACCTCAAACATAGAGTTTATTTCCTGTCAGTAACATTTAATGTCTTGTTAAACATTCACAGACAGAAGATCAAGATCAAGACGTCCCAAAACAAACAGCACAGAGAAAAGACATAACAGATCCAGTCCCGTGGTGACATGAAGACTGAAGCATTCAGTTTGATCATCAGTTATTAATTGATGATCACGTTAATAATTACCTCTGAGATTATTAGAATCACAGCTGTCTTTATGTCTTTACTGGAGAATACAGTAATGTTAGAAATGACAACTTTTATTATATGACTGCTTTTATTTTTTAAAACTAAGATAAAAGATTTGAGTGGATAATCACCAGATATATTTCATATTCTCCACATTTTCTTCTCTTAACTTTCTGTTACTGGAAACACGTTATATAATATAACATATCCTCATCATAGGAGGTCCTAGTTTACTCGAAGATGCAATAAAAAGTATCTTCCCACAGTAGGAAACAAAACACCTTTCAGGTGTGTGCAGACCAAACCTGTCTCCCAAAAATTTACATTTACATAAATATATGCAACCGTATTTGTTTTTGTATCTATGTCACCGATGATTTACCACTATCCATTTTATAAATTGGCCCAGTATTGAGTGAGAGCGCTGCAGCCGGCAGTCGCAAAAATTGGCTGCAACGTGAGTGGTGATTTTACATGTTAGTTCGAACAACAAAAGAAATTACTGTTTTTGTCAATCGAGTCTGGTGGTTTTGAACAGAGCAATATAACTGCTGTTTCTGCTTAAACAAAAAAGGATCAAAACTGGCTTCAATGTAATTCGTCAGTTTACGCCTACTAAAAGTGCTTGGTTTTTCCTTTGACAGACTCGGATTGTTATTCTAAGTGTCTGATAACATTATCAAAAATCCCTCTAAAGATAGACCTTTTTGTAAGATCCTTTTTTGTTTAAGCAGAAACAGCAGTTATATTGCTCTGTTCAAAACCACCAGACTCGATTGACAAAAACAGTAATTTCTTTTGTTGCAGAACACTAGAGTTGTCTAGTCTACTGCTTCATTGATCTGTTAGTTTGGTTGTGGTACTACACTTTGGTTATTTTACTTTGGTGAGTTCGAACTAACATGTAAAATCACCACTCACGTTGCAGCCAATTTTTGCGACTGCCGGCTGCAACGCTCTCGCTCAATACAGGGCCAATTTCAAAAATTGTTGTTCCCATTACTGACAGACAAAAATGAAGGTGCAGGTTCAAAAATATCTACGTTTCCCTTTCAGTTTAAGGGTAAGAAAAATTGTGGTTTCAGTTAAATGTTAGTAAACATGTTATATCTGGTGCTTTAAGTCACTTCATGTATTAAACTATGATTTTCCCCTAGCTGAAACATCATAAAAAAGATGAATCTTGTTTTAGTTACTACGGGCTATAGATGGATATTTTGGAGAGAAACAAATGAAACATGTCCTTTTCCTCTTTATGTTGGTTAAAAACACCTATTCAGCATCACATTTCTTTTACAACGTCTGCTCTTAGTTGTATATAATTATAGGTTCCAGGAGACAGAGTTAGTGCAGACATAAAATCCTGATGAAAATCACTCTCCTTAAAAGTATTTATTTTCTTGCATGAAATATGATGGTGATAAAAGCTCAATGGCACTCTCAAATGCCCCAAATTTCAGGTCAAATGCAAATGTAGTAATTTAAAGATCACTTTTTGGACATTTTATAGACCAAATATTTGAGCGATTAATTGAAAAAAAAAAAAGTTATTAGATACTTATCAGCATAAATTTATGAAAACTAGTAGATGAAGCACCCGAGATTTGTTCTTCCATCGCATAACACCTCAATTTATTTATTTGGATGTAAATACTGGAAGAGGTTGTTGTCTTAGCATTGGCATAAAATTAGCCTAATTACTGAATGCCCAGTAGAACAGGTAAATCCACCTGTCTGACGACCTAAAACAGTGAACTCAAAAATAAATCTCCATAGTTGCATGTTCACTGTGCTTCTGCCTCCGCTTCAGTATGTAGTTATATTTATGCAGAGATGAAAAAACCCATCTGCCTCCCGATGACTGAGCTTTGACGTCAGCGTGATCCAGCGTTAAATTCAGTCACATGCTGAGGCTCTTATGAACTGCAGATTTACTGTAGCTCTCAGCAGGAGCAGGTGGGGGAAATAATCCTCCTTTGCTGATGAGTTTGTTCCATCTTTCTTCTTTTTTAAAAATCAGCACGTCCTCTTTCTGTAAATCAGTGCTGAGATCAACATGTTCCGTCCAACTGGCAACACCAAAGCAACTCTGAGAGTCTCGAGAGAGAAGTGCTTGAATTTTTTTGGAGTTCTTTTCTAAGAATATATTTAATGTATGGAGAAGACAAGCTGACTGATGCTGAATTAAATAAATATGAACGAACAAATACAGAGAATACAGTTGAGTTTTAAAACATCAGCACGGAGCTATGTCCTCTCTCCCAGCTTAATGTTTTAGGATATTTCATTTCAAAAAGAAAAATGTTGGAACTGATGTATTTATTAACTTAATTAACCTCACAAAGAAACCTAGAAAATAATATCTTTATCTAGAAATGTTGAAATTACTTCTGTTATTTGTATCTTTTAATATCAGCTATGGCTCTACCTCCCATCAACATTAATTTTCCTTTAATATGGAAAATATATATATTCATTTTATTTTAGGTTTTATTTTTTCATTCAATATATGAAAGATTAAGGCTGTGCATGTTTATGTTTTATGGTAAATCTTTAATCAATCTGATCTGAGAAAAAAATATATATATATTATTATATTTTATATATTACAGTTTTAGGTGAAAGTAAAAGATGGAACAAAAAATTTGGATTTAATGGATTTTTTATGGATTTTGGATTTAATGAACTGATGCCAAGTGTATTTTCGTTGATTTTTTATTTAAATGTATTTATTCTCTTCATTCAATTTAATAAATGTATTCATTATGTTCACATAAGGTTTAGTCAACTTGTATCTTAACGACAAATAACGAAAAATAAATGTTCTGTTTGGGGTTTATAATGACCTGAAGTCATGACATCACTTCCTGTCTAGCCTCTCAATGCAATCTATCATTTAGCACTTCTTTCATCTGTCTGAACAAATGTGTGACTCTGGGTTTTACTCTCTATATTTTAAAATAAGTTGAACATTTATCAATATAGCAGCGCGGCTACTTACGTACGTCATCGGAGCTTATTTTGTCCAAATCTAGAAATTTAAGTAAATTAAGTCGAATGAATCCATGAAGTCATCAACAAAAGACATGATTTGCCTTCCAAATCAATCCGTGTGTGTTTTCTGATATTATGGCAGACAGCATCAGATTCCAGTGTGAACTGGTCACAATGTGAACTGACACACATGCACACAAAAAAACACAGCACAGTCTTACATGGAGTCCACTAAAGTCAGCGTTTATGCTTTAATTTAAAAGTTGATGTGCAGAGGAAACTAGTGAATTTGTGAGCTAAAGATAATGAGGACGAGAAAAAAGAGCCACATATTCAATTATGGCTTTTAGTGGAGCAGTGACTGCTACTTCTGTATGGTGGTGTGTGTAGATACGCAGTCTGAGTCAGGGGTGGTGGGACTGAGGAGTGAACAGCTTCTCAGAAAATGATTTCTTCTGAATTTTCAAGATGTCGAGGGCTACTTTTAATTACATCTGTCAGTTCCTTTCCACAACTCTTGACAAGACAAAGTCATATGAATTCCAATATGACTGATGAATTAAAAAAATCTTACCTGTGTCCGATTTGAACCACATATTAAAGGGTCTTAAATCTGGATTGAAAAAATGAGATTTCATGTTATTTGTGCTGTTCACACTATATGAAAATACAGGTCACATATGAACAAGAAAAATCAGATTTGGGCTACTTGTGCCTGCAGTGTGAACATAACCACTACAAAATGATTCATCGGGGTGTTTGACCACTGCTGTGGTTAAGGTTTGGTTAGATGTAGGTCTAGGTTTAGGTTTGAGTAAGATTGTGGTCATGGTCGAATTTCATTTCATCTTTTCGCAGAAACGAAAAGTCTGAATTGGTGCAGACACTCTTCAGTGTGATTCAGGCAGATAAAACGGATGGATTTTTACATCAAAATCTTGTCGAGAGCAGCTTTGATAGCGCTTTAGAAATAAATTGGTTTGAAGTTGAGATTTGCTGCATGTCCTTGAGAGGTGAAAGAGTTTTTTTCTTCCCCTGCTGATAGCGCAAAGGAAAAAAGTCCCGTTCTCTCTTGCCAACAGGGAAGTCAGAGGTCCGAGATGAAGGGTCAGAACAGCAAACAGAGAGCTGGTGGGAGCTGAGTATGTTGCTCAAAGGCACTTTTTTTCCCCAGTAGGTCGACGAGTTGAAGGACAACAGCATGCTGTCTGTGGGTCTGGGTCAAACTGAGATTTCCAGCTGACTCTAATGGAAAAAAACTCAGCAGCTAATAAACATTAGAGAGTATCTGTTGGTCATTACACCGTCTGTCTGCAGGGAGGAGAGTTATTAACAAGAAATCTATACAGAAGAAAGGTCGAATACATCAGAGCCATGAACGCGTGTTAATTACAGACAGACTGCAGCACAGACAGACCAGAGGATTGAAGTATGTTCTATCTGAAAACACAGATGTATTTTTTATTGTTTTGGATGCTAATTCAAATTTTAATGGATGAATGTCCGATTATTTAGCCCATTTATCCTCAGGGTGCACTGCTAGCATACAGTAGATTCATGATAAATGTATAAAAGACATTCTGACTGCAAAAGCAAAGATTTAGTTTTAGGTCGGTAAACACGCACCTAGCTTTGGTTTTATTTGTCCAGATTTTGCGATATTTGTCTCTCGTCATCTCAGTACAGTGGAGGTCAATTGAATTTAGTTTGTAGTGCTCAGAGCATTTAAGATTGGCATCAGTATCCCTGCTGATAGCCCACAGACCTCACTGTGAACAGTAGTAAGAATGATAATCCACAGTATCTGTGGATAGAGATGTTGCTGTTCTTAAAATGAAGTTTTTCTCTATTGTGTTTGGTGTGAAGGCAGAAATTTCAAAACCTGGATAAATTAATCTATCTACATGGATGATACCAATAAAGGTAAGTAAGGAAATATGTTTGCTAATTAGTTTAAAATGCCCTTTCAAAGAATAATTGGACATTTTGAGTTACATAAGTTTATAGCACTCTCATGTATATCCATTAAATATGAAGCAAAAAACCCCACCTGCCAGCATCTCCACAGCTCACTAATTAACATGTTATATCTTGTTTATTTAACGTGCAGAAAAACCTAAGTGGAAAAAATGACAATTTGTTGTTTTAATGAGACTTTTCTTGGCTCAGTGCCGTTACCAGGCAACCAGTCAAGACTCCAGAAAGTCGCTGCTCAGAGCCAAGTCATCGAACCCTAAAAAAAAACTGTGAATTAGTGTTTTTACACTTAGAATTTCGTTGGGGTTAAACGGACCAGATATATGTGGTAATTAGCGCCCACTTCAGAAAGCACCAATTAAAGCACAATAAAGTGTTGTGGTGCATGACAGGTGTTCTCAAAGGTTTCCAGCTCAGTCAAGACAAAGATGTAACACAATATCGTCTCTACTTTTATGAAATCAGGAACAACTTGTTGTTTTTATCCTGTAGAGTCGAGTATATCCAATAAACTGTGACACTTAATTTGGACAGTCCGCCTACAGACAGTTTATATTATTTATACTATTGTATTAGTAACGTTTCAACTGTTTAGTTTAATTTTGTTTTTGTGTTGAAACCTTAATCACTTCTTTGTAATGTCAGAAATGTGCTTATGAAACAGCTGAACTGTTGAATCTCAACTAATAAGCTTTTGTAATGTTATAACTACCCTATAAACTAAGATCTGCAGGCAAGTGTCAAACTACTAAAACACACTGGTATCTCATTTAGGATTATGATTCATAATTTTCAGACTGCAATCAGCAACAAGAGCAACCCCCATTCAAAAATTACAGTTATTTGTGTCAACAGAGAGATGCAGCAATAAGAGCATTGTGGCAACGTAGTCATTAAGACATGTAGCACATAATCACAATGTCCCTGAACTGATTTTCAACGACCTTCCACGCCGAAGACAAAACGATGACAAGCTAAAAATAGATCTTTGATAATAAAAACTATGATGAAATGTTTGTTTTGTTTTCTATTGATGAGACTAAAAAGGTTGGCTTTCAGACATTTAACAAATGCTGCATGATACTTCCCCCCTTTTTTAAGACCCAAAATGAGAGCCAATTCACATCAGCCTGACAAGCAAAAATATCTACAAAAATAACCAATGACCCAAACCCAGTCCAACCCACAAAGCACCAGCTTTATGCATTATAGTAGCACAACTGAGTGGTGCAGTGCTCTTGAAGGGGCTGATCCTGCTACTAGTAGCAGCTAAAAGCTGTCCAGAGCCTCTCTTTTCTTTTCCCCACCCACAGTACTACAGCTGTGGGAAGATCTTGCTTAAATTAACAGACCAATTGTTCCAAACATGTTCTTTATTGTTGAATAGCAACAAAACAAGAAACCCTTCATTAAGACAGGTCTCTTTCTCTCACACACAAACAGTGAAGAGAAAAAGAGAAAACATTTTGACAAAAATGTGATGACTTCATTGACTAAAACTATGGATAAAAATAAAAAAGTAAAAGTAAAATGTGTTACTAATACTAAAGCTAAAATAGCTGCTCAAACTAACACTGCTTTTGCTGCACATCATCTTCATCTCTCACACGGTCATTTTCTGTCAATATTATCTCCAGTCAATAAAGTTTGAAAAGCAAAAACCATGAAATGGACTCTTTGAGTCTCTTTTCTTTCACAGATCTTTGAACTATTCTGCTTTTCTGCCTGCCCTCTTAAATCCCAAAGTCTTTCTAACTGACAGCCCATTGGATAGCCCTTAAAAAACCTGTTTCCACAGGAATTACATCTCATTAAGGAGGTAATGACACCACTTCATGGGACCTTTAACAATCTGTCTCATTACTGCTTTCAGGTGAAAACTTTGAATCTCCAAATGTCAACTTCTCAGAACTGCTTGATAAAAAATGCTCTCATGAGGAAAGAGTTTTAGCGTCTCAGGAGGTTGGACAGTGTTCTTCATTTGTGATCCATCAGTCACAATAAAAGCATGGAAATTAGCCCAAAATTGGAGTCCACGGTTTTCATCTGACAGCAGTTGTGCAGAGTGACAGCAGCAGCCTCTCTGTATCTGTGAGTGCTGAATAAAACATGGTGGAATGGGACCACTTTATGAGACGTCTGCCACATTAGGACGGCAGCGCCCTCAGAGCTCCGGCCCCTCTGCCTCTCTCTCTCTGCCGTATAAGAAAAGCATAAATATTTTACATTTGGGCTGCTTTAATCCATTCACAGAATGTCAATGCTCAGCACTTAAAAAAGTGCTCAGACCTGCAGTCTTGACGGGTTAAAACAGAGCTGCTCTCTGGTCCGCATGTGGGTTGTATAATGCATTACTAAATACTTTTATCAACAACAGGAGATTCTTTTTCTTTCTGTATGTGCTGGATTTGCAAAGTGTGATCGAGCTGACTGTTCCCTCAGCAGAAATCACTTCTTATTCAGGCCATGAAATGAATGCCGAGATTACAACCTCTGACCTCTGAGGTCATGATACTTGAGGAGGATACAGCTTTGTGTAGTTCTGAGTAGCTCAGGATGTCAAGTGCTTGGTGAGTAAGAGCTCGAGTAATGATCCTGCTAAGTTGGTGTGTTTGGACAATTTGTAGTTTGCAGAGGAAAATGAGGAATAATAGTGGGAAAGTATATGTGACTTGTCTCAAAGTGGATGTTGGGGTTAAATGCTGTGAGTGCCAGAAACTTTGTCCCTAATTGGACAATATAGTAAGTTAACCACCGACTTCTGTCTTATGATGAAAGTAACTTAATTTGATATGGGGAAGATTCTACTTTACTGAATGTGACAAAGGTTGTGTGATAAAGGTTCCCTTTATTGACTTGAGTGCTGACACGTGTGCAGGAATGCCTCAAGTATTTTTGCTTTGGCTTTATAAAGTGATAAATTTTATCCAGCCCAAAAAATGAATTTTAACACCCGTTCAAGGACAACATCCTCTTCATTAATTTGAGAAACTCCAAGACTTCAGACAGTAAAATTAAAGATGTGAAATTTGGATGTGACCAAGGTAAATACATCTTTGTTCTTAAAGCTGTGGCAAGCAGCTTTTTTTTTTTTTTTTTGCCTTTATTGGGCAAAAAAAAGTCCACGATAACCTTTCAGCATATTGTAATTCAAGTGGTCTGAGAGGTCCTTGTGGCTCAGAGAGAGGGTGATCGCATTGGCTGTTCGCTCACTCAAAACTCCTTCTGCTGCGTTTCAATTTAACTTGTGGGTTTGGTGGGAGGGGCTTAGTGTAGCAATACAAGGCAGCAGAGAGAGAGTGGGAAGGTTTTGCACAGGTTTTGACAACTGATGAATTCCTTTATAAGCTTTATATTTTGGCTGTCCGTGTTCTGTAGCTAACCCTATTATATCAAAGCTGAAAAAAACTTTAGCATCACATATGTAGCACGTAGTCGTTACTTGGTCTGTTCAAGTAACGACTTCTGGAGGAAACGCACAATGCTTCAGTGACTATCCGGTACCTCCTCTGCAGTCTGATCAGAAATATGATGCACAAGAATGGCGAAAATCTCTATAAACAGATATCTGCATGAATGAAAGGCTTAGTCTTGAAGACAATAGCCAAGGGGTTCCAAATTTGTATTTAGGCCAATGTTTCATCTCTTTTGCTCTCCACATGGACTGTTGTAACCAAAACCTACTCAAATTGTGACTGATCAACATGACTTTGACTAAAACCAGAACGCTTCTGACATGAAAATCTTGGTCCCTCGCAGATCTGTAACATTTGAATACAGTCTAGCTATTTAATATCCACTACGTGTTAGCCTCAATTCTATAATTTAAATCACTCCTGGTTGCTAACAAATCTCCCCTGACAGTGGTAGCTACAGCCCTGGTGGTGCAGGATGATGGAAGTTGAACGAACACCAGTGTTACTACTGATGTCTTTCAGGACATATTGTTCCTCCTGCTGTTCTGCATCTGAATCACTGTGACCAATTACATTACATTACTGCAGTCTACACGGAGAGGCTGTCATCCTAAAATTCAGATCTGGATCTCATTTACATGAAATTGGATTTTGAGTAAAAACATTTCAAACCGGGAGTAGTGAACCCAGAATCACCACATTTTGCCGTTTTGCTCATCCAACCTAACAGTAACTTGATATTCTTAGCATCATGAAAGTCATCACTCTATGTGTGTGTGCGTGTGTGTGTGTGCATAAAAAGGGAAATGAGGAAAGTCGCTGCCAGCCCTTATTGTTAAGTAATAAGAGGGAAATGAGTGTGTGAGCATCTCGGAAGTAAACAGGAGAAATTAAATTAGTGCACGGCAGCGTCTCCTGAGAGCACGCTCACCAACCAAAAGAGAAAACATCCACTATTAAACGCTCCATTTAGCATTCAAACCATGCTCGCTTCATTAGCATATAGGTTGTTTTTGTTGTTACCTAAATACTGTACATAAATGTGTTGTTTCCATCTCTGTGGAGAAGCATTTACATAATACTGTAACGTTAGATACAGTACAGGAGCTCCCTCCTCTCTCGAGGTGATGGAGATGCATGCCTGCAGGGGTTTTAATGAGTTGCATAAGAGTAAAACAAAGACTGCCCAGGAATGACTACAAATGGAAGCGAGCCATGAAAGGATGATAACAAGCAAATGCAAAGGAAAAACAAACTATGCAATATCGGCTAATTATATATTGACGGAATGAAGGGTTCTGTGCTGTAAAGGCAGATTGATTTGTTCTAACGTTGTTGTCACGGAGCAGCTTGGGTGTAACTGCGTGTGGTGTTTCACACAGATGGTGAGAGAGAGAGAGAGAGAGAGAGAGAGAGAGAGAGAGAGAGAGAGAGAGAGAGAGAGAGAGAGAGAGACTTGTTATTCCCAATTGAAAAATGCTCCATTACAAGTCTTGCATTCAAAATTATATAGAATTAAAAGCAAACAAGTACGAATGGTGGATTTAAGTGAAAACTGGGTAATTATGTGAGTTCAGTCAAAGTTAAGTCCAAGGTTATAGCGATGTCAAACTACTTTATGTCTGCTTCTGACTGACACCAGCTGTAATTTACATGATCACAAGATCTTTTGACATGTTATTCATATTGAAAATGCCACAGGAATACCATATAAAATGTCTTCAAGGTCTGCACAATACTGGACCAAGAAGCAGACAAACACAGCATCCATTCTTTTTTTGAGACTATATTGCAACAGTCCAAACTGTATGTGTATCAAAATATATATATATATAAAAAAAATCCTAAGCTAGAGGTGTTTTCCCGGCTGCCCTTTGTGAACAACATCTAAAAAAAACAAAATACAAAGACTAAACTAAAAAAGCTCAAAATTTAATCGGGTTTGTGTTTAGCTCAGCTAGTACTTTAGGTACTGTAAATGATTCCTCTGTGGACCACTAATGGGTTAAACAAACAAACAAACAATTATGACTTTTTGTGTAAAGGAGTCTCTCTAATTCTCCAGTTTACTTTTAAGTCTGCTAAAGAATAATTAAAAACGACCAAAATATAATTTCATTTCATTTAATGTGTGATTACTTTTATTAAATGACTATTAAATTTGTTTATTTCCATTGTGGTTTTACTACTTAAATAAATAAAGCTCCAACAATTCTTCCACCATTGAGGGAATCACAGTACTTCAAAATTGTACTTAAGTACAATGTAATGAAATTATAGTTCCGTCGAGATAGAGTGAGAGAGCAATGGTGGAACTAATTAAATCCTTAACTGAAGTTAAACAATGTTGATATTACTAGAAATGAATGTTATTGCAAATCTTGCATTCAAAATT
The DNA here is from genome assembly GCA_946959425.1 of Argyrosomus regius. NCBI lineage: Eukaryota > Metazoa > Chordata > Actinopteri > Sciaenidae > Argyrosomus > Argyrosomus regius. Next base: position 21,779,307 of record OX336886.1, read on the forward strand.
ATTCTGAAAGGATAATCTGGTGTTTTTTCATTGTCAACAAATCCCACAAAAAGACCCAAACCAACAGTGAATATATCCACTACTGTAACAAGTATCTTATGTGTGTGTATCCAAACCCAGATAGATCTTCTTCCTCTGTGTCTAAAAACACATCAGTGAGCCACACTGTTGCACTGGAAAACATGAACATGGCTGCTATAGTTTATTTTGAGTCAATCGCAGATACACCGTCCTGCTGTCGAAAATAAAAAAGTGCCAGTGTGTATCTATCAACAGCTGAAAATAGTCCCCAACAAATGTACTATTTCCTCCTAACATTTGATAAAAACCACTGTGTTCCACTGTTAAAGGAAATTAATGAGACTTTAAGAAAGAAAAAATGTTTGTTTGTTTTGGCTATTTTGTGGAGTTTGTCAGAAAACAAACAAACATGTATTAACACTGGTCTTACCCCTTAAATATATATTTATGTATATGTGTGTAAAAAGTACTGGTAGGAAAATGCTGCGTAGTAACGGCCCACCTTTAAGAAGGAGTGCAAGAGGGAGAATAAAGTGGAAGGAACTCTTTCAGTTTTGCAAACCTGTACACAGAGACTGCCATAAACAAGCTAATATATGCATGAAGTGTCATAGCTCGTCCTCATCAGCAGCCGGCATGCTCCAGACTTTACCGACAACTTCATCTACTGTCGTACACTCAGCTGTGGCTTCTGCACTCAAGGTCACAAATTAATCAAAACATCAATATGTGCAGTCGACATAGGCAAAGCCCGCCGTAGACCTGTCACCTGTACCAACAACATTGATTCAGTGCCTTATGAATTATGGAAAAAGCAACCGAGGAGACGCAGCATAAGACCTGTGGCAGGCTCATTCGACAGATATTTTTGGTGGATCTACAACTCTTTGAGGTTGTGTGTATCAGCTGTGGCTTGTTGTTTTGTGTGGGTGATTTGATAAGTGTCTGCAGGTGCACTGTTCACAACAGAAGAGAGTTTCAGGGGTTGGCGACGCTCTGTTAATTGCAATGTGGGTAAAATGGGGACTTGCAATGTTTTGCCTCTTGAATCAAGATAATTCAAGCATCATCTCAGAGCTCAAACTTTTCTAGGGCACTTCTATTTTACTACTTTGACTGAAAAAGCAATAAAATATATCAGTCCTCTCGCCCTTCAGCCATATACAGACACTCATAAGTACCATTTTTGGTTTCAAAACTGTCAAATAATATACATAAGGTCAAGTTAATCATAACTTACAATTTCAATGGTGCGTGGAAAGCAATAAAATCAAATGAGGCTGAAAAGACTTAATAAGTCTCAATATTCCTAAATGTCAATACGTCTTCATATCTCAACAGCACCGTGTAATATTGCCCTTTTTTCCTCCCTTTCTCCCCAGATGGAAACTGACACCGGTGACAGTGACGGAGGATAATAATGATGGAAGGCAGAGTGATTCGTCCCCAGCCGGAGCCACAGCATTCCTCAACCGCCCCTCTGCTGCGTAGCGCCTCTCCCTGAAGGATACATCGACCTTGACATATCGCAGCGTGCATGACAACCTGGCACCAACCAAACTGAAAGGTTGCCTCTTTGCCAAAAGCTAGAAGACAACAGGGCCAAAGCGGGGACCAGGCGTCAGCAGAAATCCACTCTGTCTCGCTGCAGTAACAAATGAGCTTTTATTTGTGAAGTTAACAGTGCTAACAGCTGACTCCATAAGGGCCAATTACTGGCTGAAGGGAATACGGGGCCAAGATGAAGGAGACAGCAGTTGTGGCTTGTTTTCTGGCTGAGCTGTCTCTGGCTGCTTTTGTTCTGGCCTCTGAGGGTGCCGCTCATTGCCCTGCATTGTGTCGATGTGAGATACGACCCTGGTTCTCACCCAGCTCTATTTACACCGAGGCTGTCACTGTGGACTGTAATGACTTGGGCCTCTCAGCTCTACCGGAGAGACTCCCCTCAGAAACACAGGTACTGCTTCTACAGACAAACAACATCGTTAATGTGGAGAAAACTTTGGATTACTTGGCCAACATCACTGAAATCGACTTGTCTCAGAATAACATTTCCTCAGTGAGCGATGTTCGTCTGGGGTCTCTACCCCACCTGCTGTCACTCCACATGGAGGAGAACTGGATTCAGGAGCTTTCTGACAGCTGCCTTGCTTCATTGCCCAATCTCCAGGAGTTCTACATCAACCACAACCTGATTTTCTCCATCAGCCCCGGAGCCTTTCATGGCCTGAGCAGACTGATGAGGCTCCATCTCAATTCCAATCGATTGACAAGCGTCAACAGCGAGTGGTTCCTGCATCTACCCAACCTGGAGATATTGATGCTGGGAGAAAACCCCATTGTCGAGCTGTCAGACATGAACTTTAAACCCCTGGCTAACCTCAGAAGCCTTGTGCTTGCCAAGATGAATTTGACTGAAATTCCAGATAATGCTCTCATTGGCCTTGAAAATTTGGAAAGCATCTCATTTTTTGACAATTTGCTCAATCGAGTGCCCAGAGCTGCGTTGACCAGAGCCCAGAATCTGAAATTTCTGGATTTGAATAAGAACCCCATTGAGAGAATCCAGAGAGGTGACTTCATGGACATGATGCATCTCAAGGAGCTCGGCATTAACAGCATGCCTGAGCTTGTATCCATTGACAGTTTTGCCCTGAACAACCTACCAGAGCTCACAAAAATTGAGGCTACTAACAATCCCAGGCTGTCCTACATCCACCCCAGGGCCTTTCACAGGCTTCCCAGGCTGGAGACTCTGATGCTGAACAGCAATGCTCTGAGTGCGCTCCATAGCAGCACCGTGGAGTCCTTGCCCAACCTGCGAGAGGTCAGTCTGCACAGCAACCCCATTCGCTGTGACTGTGTCATCCGCTGGGTCAACATGAACAGGACCGGCATTCGCTTCATGGAGCCTGACTCGCTGTTCTGTGTGGAGCCTCCAGAGTACCAAGGCCAACACGTCCGTCAGGTGCATTTCAGGGAGATGACAGAGATCTGCCTTCCGCTGATCTCACCTGGGAGCCTCCCAGATCGGGTTGAAGTTGTTAAAGGGAGCTCTGTGTCAATGCACTGCCGTGCGTTCGGAGAACCAGAGCCTGAGATCTACTGGGTGACGCCATCAGGTGACAGGGTCCTACCTGAGAGTGTGTCTGATAAGTACTACATGCACCCCGAGGGAACCTTTGACATCTATGATGCCATGGAGCAGGAAGCTGGCTTGTACACCTGCATCGCCCACAATCTTGTTGGGGCAGACCTCAGATCTGTGATGGTTGTGGTGGACGGATACATTTCCCAGCCTTCAAAGCAACCTTTACATGTATATATCACATCTGTCCAGACTCATTCAGTCATGGTTTCCTGGGAGAGCATAGGTGGTTCTGTATCACAACTTAATTGGTCCATTTTAGCCGACAGCAGCCACCTCTTGATGCCATTCAAAGCCAGGCTTCCTGCTGATGTCAAAGAGTACCGCATCAAACAGCTTAAGGCTTCCACTCGCTACCAGGTTTGTGTTGAGCTCAGTGCAGCACAGCCTGGATACAGCAGGGACTGTGTCAACGTGACCACAAAGGAGGCAGCGGTCCTGAGGGAGAAAACTAAGAACTGGGACAGTTTGGTGATGGCTACTTGTGCTGTGTTTTTTATTGTGGTTGCCGTGGCTTGCTCTGTCATCTATACGTCTCTGTATAGCCAAGTGTTTTACAGGAAACTGATAGCAGAGCCGGATGAGACACTGCTGATTCCCCGCTCTCATTCCTCCTCTTCTTCTTCTTTCCTGGAATTTGGTGTGTCTGGGGTCAAGGTGAGGGCAACTGTAATAGACTTACAGGATGACTCCATGTAAGAAACGTCCTTGACTGTAAAAGCACTTTGGGATTAAGCAAAGATGAAGAGTGATGGACACTGGACAAGGTAATTTTCGTGCCCTCTTTTTACGACTTTTGATGGGACATTTTGCACTGGAACTCAGCTGGGTGTCATCAGAGGAAATTCATACACATTTCCGTAAAGGCAGAGACTAAAAGGAGAGACTATTTTGTATTTCAAACTTGTGTCATTATAACAAGCTTAATCAGGCAGATATCTTGACTATAATCTACATGGCTACTGGTCATTCATGCAGTGCAACCAGTGTAAAGCACAGCACAGGAACTCTTCTGTCTTAAATACCTTGTTGAGACGGCTTTGATGTCTGCAAAAAAGCATTTTCCTTGCTGTGTAACATTAAATGGTGCCAAGCGAAGATAGTTTATAATGGCAGAAAAAAAAAACTTGTTAGTCTAGTGTACAATAAAACCGACTATAATGTAAACAATTTTATGAACGAATACATTTTTCATTAAACCTGTGTGGTGTCTTATAACTACAATCTTTTCTCGTCAAATTTGGACACTTACTGCAATGAAACATGTCTTTTAAAATATGTCTGTTGCCACAAAAACACTACAAAATGCGAAATATTAATTTGTATGGATGAGGCTCATAAATCATGTTGTGTCCCTGTCCAAATCATACAGCAGCACAAGTGTAGAGATCTGCCATAGACAAACACAATTACAGCAGCTGCCCTTCAAGGCAGACGCTCTAACACTGTTAGGGAAATGCAATGCAATCTCAAACAGCGCGGCGAGTGTATGCACTGTGTGTGTGTGTGTGTGTGTGTGTGTACGCATGTGTGTATGTACTTTAATGGGTGTGTGTGTGTGTAAAGTGAGAGGACATTGGCAAACCCATTGACTTTGAATTGCATTATATTCTCTTTCATTAAAAATCCAATATGGATTCCCAACACAAACCTCAGCAAGGTGATGAATCGGCGTCACACACAAACTGATGGGAGGCATTTATCAGCGAGACTCAGTCATAGATCAACCGAGTTTCAGCACCTTGGACAGGGCTTTTAGAGCGTGGCCATTTGTCACCGCCACAGGAGCTAAAATATGACCCATTAGAGGCAGGTAGTGAATAGGTCAGCAAGAACGTGGCACCCAAGCCATCCCCTTCCCCATGTGACCCTGGAGAGACACCGCCGCCATCACAGGAACAGCTCAGCAACTATTGGGCTCGTTTGTTAAACGCCTCGCAGGGAAGGAGACAAATGGACCACAAAACCAGGACAAAGTAGTTTCAGTCCTAAACAGGACAGAGGACGACAGCGCCTGACGCCTCACAGTGCTGATGTTACTGATGTGCTGTGGACTCCCTTACAAGATAACCAGGCCTGGGGTTCATTAGAGAGTCTGCTGCTTCAGTACTGTATAGTGAAGAGGATTCTGGGTATTTAGGAGAGCAGCTGCATGAGAAAAGGAAGGATTATATAAAGGAGATGACAGGTCGTTTTAGAGGCTTTTCGTTTTCTTGTGCCTCTTCACCTGCGCTGCCGGGTTCAACTCTGGTTCATCCCTGCTGAGGGGAGCAAATGATATGTCAATGTGTAATCCTCACAGCAAAACAAAAAAAAATAAGAGTATCTAATTCATTTTTAAACTCCGTCAAAAAATAAAAATAAATGCCAATACACAACCAAAAGAAGAAAAAAAAAACTCTTCCAAGTGAGTAATTGCTCTCTGCTGAGGGCACACACACAATATGTTGTGGCAGATCCAGGGGGAATGTCTCCAACAGGAGTAGTTTTCCACGCAGCATCTACACCAACTGGCAGGTTAAATTAAATCCACCCAGTGAAATTGAAACCAGGACTCAAATCTGCCCTGTCAGGACTCCACACAAACTACCAGCACAAAACCTCGCAAGAACCTGCTCAAAATTGCACAGTTCATTATACCCCACAGCAACAAACACAGAAAGACCATTTAGGTTACTCTTATGGGACTGATCATGTAAAGTTTGTCATGAGGATAGTGCTAGAGGTCACAGGGTCATTTTCATCTGAAGGTGACGATTTTAGAGGAGGTCAGGGAGTCATAAGAAAGTTTAGTAAGTTACTATCTGGGGAATATCAATGTCAGCTATCAGATTGGGGAAAATTAGCTGTCATTTTTTGAAATATCTTGGCCACGCATGTGAGCTTGAGTGAGGTGCTAGTCCAAAGCACATGTTGTGTTAAAAATGGAGAGTTTCAACATCTGAGGAGCATAATGCACTCAGTAAACCTAATTGCTCAATAAAATCACTTCAAAAAAGGTCAGGAAGTCACCAAAAACATAGGAATCATTGAAAACCTCGTGTTCATTAGAGAAAACCAAACAGTAAATTGTGCCTCATGGTGAATGAGATTTAAATATGGTAGTGGTTGGTACAATAACATGCTCATTATGACAATGCTAACCCACTGATTTTATACCACATAACTTATTTCAATCTGATGTCACACGTATAAGTTGTATTTACATTTTTTTTTCCAGGTGTATTCTTATGGTCCAGCTGAAACCACAGGTGTATTTCCACAGAACTACGAGGTGGTCCATGATCGTCTTTCCCTGTAAACCTCCCATCTCTTCCATCTGTGTTAAACACCAAAATTTAAAAGTCATTAACTTTGCAGATATTCTTACGTTTGTGTAGGAAGCTGGTAATATCTCCACCACACACCTCAATTCATCACAGAGTGTCACGTAGTAAACGAGATGCTCCTCAACAGAATAGATGATGTTAATAAAGACTGTGGGTGTCATATTGTGGGTGTTTGTAATGAATCCCCGCGTCCTTCAGCGACAGCCAATCAGAGGTGGGTGTTTCTTCGCTGCAGACATGATTAACTCACTGATGATTTTCCTCGCAGAAACACGCCTGCTCGTTAATACTGAGCACGACAAGCGAACAGTTAAGATCTGCTGAGAAACTGAAGGATGATATATGTGGCCAGATTGGGAGAATTAACCAGCCATTTCTGACCATCAATTACAGTATAATCACTCATTGCTCTTACAAGAAGTGGAAAATAACCAGAGGACAGTGACTTAAGTGCAGTGCTGAGTGTCTGATACTGCATTCAGGAGGTAAGTAGGTACCACTCAGGAAACTGAGGTCAAGTCATTGGTATTTTTCTTTGGGATTTTTGGCTTTTAGTTGAAAAGTTTAAATTCTACAGTTAGTAAAAGTAAAAGTAAAAGTAAACATGGTACATATTTTTAGAATATATAGCATATTTAAATTTGATCAGCTGCTGCCCTTGATTCAATATGAGAGAAATAAAAACTATTATCTTTATTTTCCTTCTTTCCTTCCTATCGCATATTTTTTTCTCCTTTCTCCCTCTTTGCTGTGCTTCCTTGCAGTTTTTCCTTTCTTGTTTCTTTTATCCTCCTAAACTTACTCCTCTTATCTTATCTTCCTCCTTTGTCATCTACTTCTTTCTTTTCCTTGTGACTTACAGCAAGGGTTTGTTGAACCTTTACTTATTACGCACTAATACTTGTTTGATTTTATTTTCTTCAGTTCATTTTTGACTGCAGGACTTATAATGAAGCATTTTTACATTGTGGTTAGAGTCACAGTTTTGAGCTCTTCTTAAACCACTGAGATTAATAAAAAGAAAGAATAAACCTGCTTATAATTTGTTTTGACATACTTTGGTACTGAATGATATTTGTGGCCAGATTCAGGTTTATCCAGACTCCACACACAACTTCAGATATAATTAGTAATTTATTTTACTGAAATGTCTTGCCATCCTAATTCAGAGTGACAAGGATCCAACCATGCTGGAATATTTTCTACTATCACTCGTTGGCTTTAAGGTTATGCATTAATTGAGCTCTCAATAGGCTCTTTGTAGCACCAGGCTTCAGGCCCTGAGGTACTGGATCAGCTTCACGCCTCCTCTACCGGCAATGTGAGAGGAGTTAAAGCAGCTCCAGCTTCTCGATGATGGAAATTCAAAACTCCTCGGCAGCTGCAGAATCATTCCTCTCGGAGATGCTGCAGTATGTTTGAGGAATCAAACAAAGGTGGTGTTGGCGAGGCAGCGACATACTGCTTTGTGATTTGTGTCGATGTTGTAGGAGAGGAAGATCAGAAACTCATCAAAGACTGAGGAACAAGCATGAGTACTGCAAGAGACTGTACATCTACTCTCAGAATGTTGGAAATACAATAAAAATAGAGGAACCAAGCCCAGCCGCCAAGCTTAATGAGCGCTGACTGCACAGTTAGTCCCAGCAGAACCATATCTGTAGTCCTTATATCTGATTACATTACCCGTGTTTACCCGCCACTCTTCCTCTATTTCTTTTTCTGCTAATAATCCATGAAAACAGCATAACGAGTCTGGCTGAAGTGTACTAATACCTCTCATTACAACGCTTTCACTTTTAAAATGTCCCATTTTTCTGCGATGTGTTAGCGGGTAAAATAAAATCGGCAAGAGAGCAAAACTATTTTTCTCATGAATTATGGCCCCATTACAAACATTTGGTATTTAGGCCAGGCCTGCGGCTTGTTGCTCGGGGTAAGTAAAACTAGAAAAGCCTCACATTTATCTAGCTTTCCTCATGCAGAACCTCCTGGGCTTTAAGTAATTATTTTCACGCTCACCGGCCCATTAGGCTAAAACAACAACGCTGACTTTGGGTGATCTTCGATCGCGGAGCTTTTTGAGCTTTTATTATTGTTTCATGATGGAGAGTCGCAGATGGCGAGCGTACACTTAACCTCTGCTGATAAACTAAAGCAGATAGCAGTCACTTACAAGACAAGGTTGTTTCCAGTAGAGCAGCATGAACCATTCAACCTGATTAATGACTTCTTCCGACTTATTCTTTTGTTCTCCTTGGCTCTGTGCTGGCTGTTACTTTTTAAATCTTTTCTAGGAAACACTGACTCAGGACATTCTGTTTCACATACACACAGTCACAGTGGAAGCTGCCAAATACAGCCAGTCCTCCACTGTACAGCTGTAACACACTCCTACAGGATCAGTGCATTGCTCAAGGGCACTCCAACTGCTCAGAGAGTTTTCCCATTTCTTTTATTGACCTTGATTTAGCATATAATTCAACTAGTGGTGTTTTTTGTGGCTACGAATCCTTTGAATAATCTCCTCTTCTGCAGGATTATGACATTATGTTACACTAATGAAGTGAGATCTAGTTGAAAGCTCCAGAGGGAGCTAGTAAGTCGACCTTGAGTTACTATAATGTCTGGCGTTATAGTAATGCATTATAGCAATAAAGATGGAAATTTAAAATTCAACAGATGCCGTTCATCTTTAGTAAATAGAGCACTACCCTTTATTTCTACAAGTCAGACAATGAGGCGGGGCATATCACAGGGTGAAAACATCCACAAAACACTCGCTGCTGCTCATAATTCTCATTACTGTGAGTGCATGTAATAAATTAACTGATACTGTGTTATAGTCCTGTTCAGGTCTCAGTCACTGTGTGGGAGGCGTGAAAGTGATTCCATGATATATTTACCAAACTTATAGGTTAGTCTTTTTAGTCTTTGGTGATTTTTTTTTGCATCAAAGGCAGTTACAGTTTATGTAGTTTTCAGTTTCCATGGTGACTTAAATCTATTTAACTGTTTAACTGGTAACATAGCTTTATGCAACACAACAACAACAGAATAATTCATAATCCCCGACACCAGACTTCTACCTGCATTTTTCCTAATGCTCAGCAGGGGGCAACTCCACTGGCTGCAAAAAGAGGTGCATTTGCATTGTGTGAATGTAATGGGGAAATGAGTCTACTTCTCACTTGATTTATTAACCTCAGTTAAAGGTTTCCTCGTGAGTTTATGGTCAATCGCTAGTTTTGATTCTTCTTCCATACAGCATGACGTAAATTTAATGATTTTGTAAATTATGGTCCCATTTAGAGTAAAATAGACAATAAAGCAGGGTAGGCTTTAAGTGGCTACCTTGTGATTGACAAGTCATTGTCAGCAGGTCTGTCCAGCAGAACACACCGGGCTAACGACAGTTAGATCAAACTGTGCTGTGCTGATCAAATATGAATCAAGATTCTGTTACTGCATTGACTATTTCTCTCCTCAAATGTTTTCAGAAACACATGAAGTGTACTGTTTAGTTGTAATACAAAAACGTTTGTGACTAGGCAGGCTGGTATTTTTTCCTGCTTAAGAATAGATTCAAAACCAACTCGCAGTATGTCACCCAACAGCTCCACGCTCTCATCCAAATATGGTCTCCTCTGATCCAAACAATCAAGATGGCAATGCCAAACTTGAGGCTTCAAAATGGTTATCCACAAATCAATGGGTTATGTCACGGTGGGTTTACGCTTAGATGCTTGATGTACTTAACAATATAATTCATTTTCATAAGAGAAAGCCATATCTGTACTGTGACAAATAACGCTCAACCAATCAGATTATCCAAATACTAGTAATCCTGGACCAAATATGAGCCGAAAGCAGCTTTCACTTTCTTTTCAGGTTTTTCAGGTAAACAGCCTGAGAAACGTTCCACATAAAGAAATCACCCTCTGATATCTCCAGTGACCTTGTCTGCACAGGAAGTCAATCCCTGTGGAGTTCTGGCCACATCACAAAGAAACTAAACTAAAAGTTCCCCACAGTGAGCTGCTGGGATCAATGGAGTCTCAGGGGATGTTTTCAAGACAAAAAGATACCACGGTAAAAACTGAACTTGAGTCTGGCTTTGCATCATTAGCAGAGAAAATCCTGATATGAGGAGAAGTAGTTCACAACCACAGCTAACAAGCTGCTTTCAGGCCTGTAGTTTATTACCTGAGGATTTGCCACGGCTCTCTAACCTCTCCATGGCTCCTTTCATCTCTCAGGTTCCTCGTGGCTGCCATCAATGGTGGAAGGAGGGGTGTGGTCTCGCTCCTGGAGAGCAGGCCTTGAATTCCCTCATCTGCCACCAAAGGCTGCTCTATGATTACACATTCTGTAATGAATAATTTACCTTTTCCTAATCACCCAGTAAGCTGCTTCATTTAAACGCTGGCTTCCTCCTAGTGCAGTGATTAGAGCTGGGAGCCAAGGTGAGGGAGGAAGATTAGAGGAAAATTAAGACCGGGCTGTTGTGAGCGCTGCCGTCCTGCCGAACGGTGCTGCTCCGTTAGCTCTGCTCATTACAGATCGGCCAAATGTCATCGCCATGCACAGCAGGCGTCTACCGAAACAATTGGATCCATTATCGGGACAAATAACTCCACTTTAAAGCTTCAACCTCAGCTTGTCTTTTAGATCTTTGAAAGAATAAAGTAAGATAAAAAATCTCATGGCTCTAAGTGAGTGAAAGTTGTTCAGAGAGCTCCTCCTTTGAGAGTAATAGCTTCTTTTATGGATGTATTTTGGTCTTGGTTAGAGCTTTTAAGCGTGCATTCAGCTGTGGATGTTTCAGTGATGCAGGACTGTGTAAACATGCATCTAGACATGAAAGCTTTTTAAAAGCATAGATCTGAAGCAGACAGTTTTCAGCAGACCAACTGACAGCACTTTTCTCCACCACAGTCTTCTCACTTATGACACTCAATCTGATGACATTCAGGCTCGGAGGAAAGTGCTTCAGGCTAAATTATTCCTCAGTGAAACTGCATGGTGGAAGGTTTATACTGGGAAGCGCCAACTGACCAATGACAGAAGACTGTGGTTATAAATGGATAACTGGCAGGTGGAAATGATTGCAGCAGATGATGTGAAGCAGAACAGGGCTGGAAAAGACTAAAAATACGCAGGGGTCTGAGTTGGTGTGGGAGGGTTGCTTCTAGAACCAGTGAGAAGATGAAATACAGCCCAGGAAGTCCAGGTTGACTAAAATATCCATGAGCTTTAAAACACTGCATTGCATCTTTCCCCATTGATAATCATCTTATTCTTATTCTTATTCTTAACAACTGAAAGTAGAAGGGCGCAGTTCAAAGTCCACTACCTGCAGCCTGAGACCCAAAGTGGCCCCCAAAACTCCAGGTTGGTGGCATATCACTTTGCTTTTGACAAAAAATATATTCAAAAGGTTATCTGAAGTTAATATGAGTTAATTAAAAGATCTTCCAATGTAACAAGCTTTTTAAACATGAAATTCCAACTTTGTGCTACTGTCCTTTCACGAAGCTTAACAAGTAAAGTCTGGAGAAACGAGGGAATTTCATCCTGTAACTTTTAAAGCGCTCCACTTGATTTGTCAAATTCAACAGACTGAAGCTTCCTATTAGCTTTAGATAACGTTTTGAAGGGATTTTTGCACAGAGGGAGGACTGTGGGTTTTGTTCCCCAACACTTCCATTAGACACACAGAGTGAGATCTCTTAATGGCCAGTGTAGACAGGAGGGATGACTGTAGTATGACAAACCTCAACGTCAATCTTTCAGTGTTCATATGGGCACCTGACTGACTATTATAGTGTATTGTATTAAGAACATTCATTTAATTATGTGGCCCTGTCTTGTAGGTCAACACTTTTATTACAGTATGTTACCCTTTATATGGTGGATATTACAACAGATCATTTGTGGGGAGGCTGATGGCAGTTTCTTTTCGTGGGGTACCCTTACAGTTTAATTGAGTGAAGGCCAACACGTGCGTTGCTAGATGATGACACATTTTGTTAAAGAAGTTGAGCTATGTGTTTTTTTTGTTCTGTGTCAGGATCCCCCACTGAGCCAACTGTGTGGTGTCACCCCAGTCTGAACATGACCTTACTCAGTCATCAGTCTGAAAGTTCAGGATTTAATATTTTAGAGATTATAGAAGAAAAATACAGAGATCTTAAATTATAGATGGTTCATTGGTGCATTGGCTCTCTCTTATAAAGTTCAGTTTCCTGCTACAAGCAGATGCTGCTCAGCACAGTTTACAGTTAAGGTCCGTTTGTGAGGAGCTCAAATGATCATCACCAATAATCTGATAATGGATGAATCATTTAAATGGGATGCCAACACAATCAAGACGTCTTTAAAAAGCCATGGGTGAAACTGTAACAACTACTGATCAACACATACTTTATCCATCCATCTGCTGCTGAAGACTATGCAATATGGCGGAAAGCTCCAGTGAAAGCAAGTAAGTGGACATCACAGTCAGAGATTTGACTGCATCGATATAGAAACCGAGATCCAATGTAAAGTCTGCATAAAATTTGTAAAAACATTTAGGTGTGGCAAATAATATGTATCTCTGGGGTATTTTCAAGTTAGTTTTTGAAATATAAATTGATCTTTAGTGACACTTTTATTGATTAAAAAAAAAGTAAAACAGAAAATCCCAGTTGTGGCTGAAATGAACTGTATTGAATCTTCTTTAAATCATGTATTGTGTCATTACAAATTTATCTGCACTGGTCCTGTATCTGATCCTGGAGTGTGTACAGACTGTACATACACACAGCTAATAACAAAAAATACAAAATATTTGCTTGTCAAATATGACAATTTTCTGCTCTCTGATCTGCTGCACCTTGACAATTCAGCTATAAAGATTTCAAATTCAGGTAATAAATAAACCACATTATCATTACAAATATGATAAATGCCTCCAACAATATTAGTCATTTTCCAAAAGCCCTTTTATTTCTCCAACAGCAAGAAGCCCAGCACAGTGTCCGTCTTTGAACCTTTTATTTCACAAAGCTTTCGCCGACAACTAAAAGATCCCAGATTTACTCTTGTCCACTGGCTTCTTGCTCGGTCACGCTCTCCTTTTCTCTTCTCAGCTTCTTCCGTCAACGTCCTCTTGGGTCTCTTCACCTCTGCCATTATGTCCATAGAAGTTGCTGAGCCAGGTTACATTGCCCACGTGCTCAGCATCGCTTCAGACAAATCAGCATTCCCCTGTGGCCCGGGCCTGAAAACCCAAATGGTCCAAAATGCCTATGCTCTCCTGGTGCTCTGAGCTCACTGTCGCAGCCTGGCTAACAAACTGAACTAACATTAGCTAGCAGCAGCCTTAGTTTGCAGCAGTTTCTTTACTGTCCATCAGGAAAGTCAGAGAGTTGAGGTGGAGCAGCAGGACATCAGTGGGAAAACCAGAAAACATTTTCTCCATAAAATATGATCCAGTTTCACCAGAATCAGTGAAATAGTCGGTTGTGTGTAACTTAGTGCTGAAAAGCGTTACGTGCTTCTAACAGGAGATCGTACTTGGGGCACCGTTTACCTGATTATAATTCAGTGTAGCATCAAAATGATTTAAAATCTGTTGTTTTATAGTAGAAAAGTTACACTAGGTTGCATTAGGTCCCAAAATTACAATCCTAAAGATGGCTTCGCTGTTACAAACTGAGAGATCAAACATCCCAATCATCCATTTAGGTCCTCTGAAGTCCCTAATCTATTAGGTAAGAGTATGGCTAAATATAGACACAAAGTCAAAGCAACAGTCTCGTTGTGTGCATGCAGTAGCAGCATGTCTGTCATTCAAACTGAAGCAGCGTGTCTGAACATATTTTGTCCCGCGCCTTCAGCAGGGGGAAGCTGATATGAGAGACACCTCTACAGAGACGAAACAGACAGGGAAACCAGCATCTCTGATATTTATATCAAACTGCAGGCAAAATCCATCCTTTATTGATACAAACCTGTCCAGGAAACAATGCTGAAAGCCAGGAAAATGCAACTGTTTGACTGCCTCTCCATATACATAGATATATATATACCCAGAAACCTCTGCTGCTTCACTGCGAACAGGAACCTGGATGATACACCTGGGGAAGCAGGGCTGGATTCACCGCCATGCCCGAGGCTGTTCTGAGCACCACAACACAGTCGACCTGAACATTAAACCAGCTGAGAGTTTAAAAAGCAGCGGTCAGAGGTTTCCAGCCAAGCCAGAAAATGGTCAGACCAAAATGAGCTCCAGGTGAGATTGTAATTTTCATTACACACCAGAGAACCAATCACTGAAAGGATGAAAAATGGGGAGAAACCTTTGCCTTCTCAGAGTTTGTCCTGAGGGTACCACCACAGGCAAGTCCTACTTAACCCTTTAACACCAAACTTCATCTGGAGAAGACAAAAGATGAGGGTCTAGTCTATCAATACATATATTCCACTTACATTCAGGCAAACAATCTTTTAAAGATCCACATATTAACAAAGGGTAATGACAACTTGTAAGTGAATGGGGCTGCTAGTAGTGACAAACACACAAAGATGCACAACCCAACGCAGTTCTCAGCCTGCAATTTTACAGTTTTGCTTCAGTTCGATCTCTCTCAGTTTTTGGTTGCAGCAGCAGCTGTTTTCAGTGAAAAACCCACCTACTTTCTGCCTAGAGTTGGTGGAGCATTTAGCCACTAAAGAGACAGATATTCCCCTCAGTAGAGACCAAACAGAGCTAAATGAGAGTGAATGTCAGGATTACATTCATCAGGTGACACATACACTTAACATTTAGTAAAGTTATAATACCTGAGAGCAGGCATACAGTATGTCACTTCCCCGTCATCAGAACAACTGTGCCCGATTTTGATTGACAACAAGCAGCTGAAAAAACTACCTTGCTACTGGCATGACAAGGAGATCCCACTGGAGATGTTTTCTACGCGGCACAGTGGAGGAGGCTCTATGATGATCTGGGGTGCTTTTTCCTTCAATGTGAAAATGGAGCTTCAGTTTGTGCAGGGGCATGAAAATGCGGCTGGCTCTGTGGAGATGTTGCAGTAGGGATCCCTCTTGACCCTTGTCTGTGCAGTGATGACTGGGTCTTTCAACAGGACAATGCTACAGCTCATGACAAGCTGCCTGACAAAGGACTTCTTCTAGGGTTAGCGTTAGGCTCTTTTGGACCATCCTGCATGTCCCCCTGATCTAAATCCCACTGAGGACGTTTGGGGATGGATGGCAAGGGAAGTTTTCAAAAACAGACGTCAGTTCCAGACCATGGATGCCCTTCTTGAAGCCATCTTCACCACATGGGGCAATGTTCTCACCAACCTTCTGTAAAAACTCACATCAAGCATGTCTAAATTAATTTTTTAAATGATAAACAAGAATGGTGGGGCTACTGAGTACTACTGAGTACTACTGAGTACTACTAAGTCCATTTTTTACTTTTAGATCTATTTTTGGGTTATTTTGGGCTGTGGTCTTAAACTTTTGATCTTCTTTTTGATCTTTGAGTTTAAGTTTAAATGCAGTTTTCAATAAACTGCTGATTCTATTTTGCTGTCTTTTGCTCCTGTTTCTTCTTTTTGCATTCTGAAGCTCTACTTACAATCTGGTTAAGTTACACTAGCGCAAAATGTGAATATTAATAATTTTTCACCCGGTATTAAGATTTTGATCAGGAGTGTATATGTATGTATATGTGCCATGAGTGAGGAGGGGATTATTACTGTAACCTCTTAATGTTAGCAAAGTCATTAGTTTACAGTAATTTGGGGGCGGCAGTAGCTTCGGAACCAGAGGGTGGCTGGTTCAAGTCCACAATGGACCAAAGTATGGAGGATGGGCTGGTAGCTGAAGAGGTGCCAGCTCACCTCCTGGGCACTGCCGAGGTGCTCTTGAGCAAGGTGCAGAACCCCTAACTAACAACTAACTGCTCCCAGTGTGCTACATGGCTGCCGGTCACTCCACCATCTCTCCACATTTGCATGTACCTTTAGTCATTTATCCAAAGCAACTTACAGAAAAGGGAAACAATCAAGGTTTTTTTTAAAGGTAGAGAGGGACGCCCCTGCTCTGGTAGGAACTAGTAGCGCGTTCCACCAACAGGGAATAACAAGAGAAAAGTTTGGATTGCCTTGAGTACGGGTGGAAGAGCCAGGCGTCGTTCATTGGAGGAACGTAACGGGCGTGAGGTAACATATGCCTGTATAGGGGCATTCAAGTAGGTAGGTGCTTTCTGCTAACTTAAAATTACAGATGAGGGTAATTTAGAAGTGTTCAATTTACTGTTCACTATGAAGCAAATGATTAAGTACCCATTATATAGCTAGACAGTAGGGAATGAGGGATAGGGAACAAGGGAGTTTTTTCAGACACAGTTCAGTCCCAACTCCCAAAATATGTTTAAAACACATTCAGTTTTTTAGCTGATGTTGTCAGTGTTAGAATGTGGAGAAAAAAGGGTTGTTGTTTTTTTACCCCGATTACTGTTGGTTATTTGGTTCAGACACTGAGACCAGAGAGTATCTACATGTAAAACCATCTTATTTCAAACATCCAAACTGTAGTCCCTGACATCACTGCATGTGAAGAGGAGCAGTCAGCTGAGAAGAGAGATAACCTGGATGTCCGTCCACCCTTCCAGACCAGAGGACGCCTCGGTCGCAGTGTGCCCATGGCTCGATTTGTCACCTTATGTAACTGCAAACCCGTGTAATCAATGCAAGAGTCTGGACTGTAGTGAGTTTTGCCTGCTGGTTAAATGCTCCAGGGATCAATGACATAATGACTTGCCTGAGTTCATCTGCTCCAAGGTGTATTTTTGGAGGCCACACAGTCATTTCCTCCCTGTGTACTGTAGCAGGAGACAGCTCTCACTACTGACAGATAGTCTTTACACTTCCCAGACAGGCAATGCAAAGAGAAAATAGATCCATCAATCTCCCCCTAATGCTGAAAACCTGATGAGAAAACACTGGATGGACATTGAGCTGGAGTGTAACACTTGCCATCCTGGAGTGAAAATGACCTGAATTCATCACCGGACGTATCTACTCAGAGAAAGACCTTGCAGCACGCCAAGTCAGGCCAGGTTGCTATTGTCAATAAGTGTTTAAAGCTATGCTGTGAGGTTTTAGGAAAAAAAGCTAATTTAAACCTATACAAAGTCCAGAAGAAGGGTGATTTATCTTAGCACTGAGTTAGTGGAGCGTTCAGAGAGGGAAACAGCATCCAGAGAGTACATGAAGCTATAAACCGAGCTGTTACCTTCTCATCTACACAGGAATAAAATATAAAAACCTCCCACCTTACCTGCCTTCGATGGTCGTTTTGTTTATAATAAGATGAAAGATGATTTTATGGATTTAAAACTCACTCTTCTCTGCACCTCTGAGATACATTCTGAGATGATTTCAGAGGACTGGAAACTTTTTCTTTATCATTTGCAAACATACAGTGTTTTTTTTATGGTTCATTTTATGATCATAGCAGCCACTGCAGAGCCCTGATTGATAATAAACAGTCTTAATATGAATGTTCTGTCAGCTTTAATGTGATGTTAATGACACATTGGTTTGAATCATTGACTTTTAGTTGTTCTTTCATTGTTTTATTTCCTCTTTAAAAGGTGCCATATATAAAACTCTAAAGCATCAAGCCTGTGGACTGATTGCTATCTTCTTTAGAAGAGGAAGTTTAGAAATAGAGTCCAATACCAAGTCCAAGGTCAAAACTGACATAACTTCCAAGCATGTGAATACATTGTGATATTGTGGTGTTAGCTGGCTAACGTTAACTTGCTTACTAACATTTACAAATTGCTAGTTAACGTAGCACAATACTGGCTTCGGTGGATAACATTAGTTAATTCATCCAGAGTCCCAGGGCTGATCTGGCTGGTAGACTGGCTGCCTTGTCAGGGTGGCCAGATACATGCACATGCATTCTACTAGTCAAGAGCAATGCGAAGCGAAGGCCAACTAGCTAACTATAATCAAAGTTAATGGGGTGATTTACTAATGGCAATCTAGTTAGTATCATGAAGCCAATTTTTTGATGGTAATGTTATTAATGTTATTCAAAATATGTAATTTATTTTCCAGCATTCAGTGCTCATTTCAGTGTTTGCTGATAGCAAATATCAAACCTTTATTGCTTTATGAATCCTGATGATGTCAATAAAGCCATAGAGCTTCACTCTATTAAAACACATCAGTGAGCCACACTGATGCACTGTGTGACATATTTATTCATTAATATAAACACACTGTAATTTATTTTGTCAATCCCACCTACCGGCCTGCTGTCACAAATACTCTCTAGAGCGCTGATTCTCAAACTATAGTGCGACTACCACTGGTGGTACGTACTGTAGCCTCCCTGTTGTGGTACTTTGCATTTACTGAAATATTTGGTTTCAGTATCCTCCTACGTAATCACATTCTTGCCCTGTAACATGCATACGTGAGCTCAAATATGAAGTGAAATGAATGGTTCAAAAACTGTGCAATCGTGGGAAAGATCAGGAAGATAAGTGTGGATCAGCTTTTTAACAAATGAGCTCTTAAACTGGTTCTATTATCACAACAGTCAACAATAAAGATTCTTCCTATTAGTAATAAACCTGCCTCCTGTGCAAACGATCTGCAGCTGTATAGGGTTGTCCTACACTGCTCCATTTTAACATCAGTGATAATGGTGGTACTTTGAGAGCCTAATATTTTCTGAGGTGGTACACAGCGTAAAAAGTTTGAGAAATACTACTCTAGAGCACCAAATGTGGATTAATTTGCAGCTTAAGAGACATTTCCTCCTGTAAAAGTCTTTTATAGGAACCAGTGGGCTTGGAGCCGAGAGCCACAGACAGTCATAAAGTATTAAAAGACGGCTCAGCAAGGTGCCTCCCACCAAACTGTGTGATTCCTACTCTGCATTGATGAAAGCAAGAGAAACCTCACAAGATGTCTCTGTGTTAAAACTTTCAAAATGGCTGCATGTCACAATTGTAGTCCATTTGTTTTGTTGTACTTACCTCATTTAATATGCAACATTTTGATACAAATTGGCATTATGTTTGAATAAAATGTTAAGATACATTTATATGATTTGATCCAGGCTATTTCATAAAATGGTGCAGCTACACATGTAAAAAGAAAATATCAAACTGATCAAAAAATGTGTGATACTGTCAGACACAGCGGTCTAACACATGTATTTAAAACAAAAGTTAAAAACAAAATGTTTAAGACGTTTGTGAAACTCTACTACTTATATAAATGATCTACCTGAAAGAGATCTGTAAGTGATTTCTTTTGTTGCTGTCTTGAGTCAAACCCCTACTGGCTGCTGTCAGGATCGCTGTCAAATTTCAGTCATGCTGAGTGGCAGATAGCTTCACACTGGACGAGCTCGACCGAACTCAGCATGATGAAATCATGAAATCAAACATGTTTAAAACATACTGGCAGTGGAGACGGTCTGCAGCCTTCAACAAGTAGAAGTTTGAAAACCTGCCTGTGAGTTTAAACCACCTGTGGTTTTATGGATATGCATGTTTTCAGTCTGCTCTTACATTCATAAGGTTAAGATTTAACCTGTCAGTTTAGGTGGATCTGTTTACAAAAATATGGCATAAACAGAATATAATATACATAACTAAAAATAATATTGTATAATCACCTGAAAATAAAAATTGTTATGTTTTTGTTAAAATAGAGTGAGCATTTTATATCTACAGACGCCGTAGGTCCTCTTCTACAGAACCCCCAGGTTGAACCACCATGTTTCTAGCCAGGAACAGACAAACTAAACACTAGCTCTATATGACCTTCCACACATTTCACAGTCACTGTAGTACACACCTGTTCAAATTATATTAAGGATATAAGTTATGCAGAATTAACAGCATGACCGCTTTGATTGACAGGTGCCATTACAGGTGGCTTATTTGAGCACCAGGTGTCATTCAGTCCATCTAGGTCCGCAGACAAACCATGTTATTGCTGATTTTTAGATTAATCAGGAAGCAACTGCCAAAATGGCGGCGGCCACAGCTACCACACTCTGAGCTTTATAACTGCTCTTCAGAAACCTGTGACGTCACTGACACGACGTCCATTCTTTATACTGTCTATGGTGTTGACCTGACCATGGCGCTTTAGAGACATTTCACTAAAAACACAAAGGTGAATCTGATGGTGTTGCTGGTGGCAATTTAGTTGTTCTTTTATTTCAGTCAGTGGTGAACAGGCAGATCAACACTACTGTCTGTAGAGCCATGCAGCTAATGTGGCTAAAAACTGACATGATGGAGGAAAAAAAACTCAATGGAGACAATTTGCCACATTTACTTTATCTGAATCAACATGATTTAAACATTTGATTTGAGTCAATCTGTTGATTTTATTTCATTTTTGTTGCCATTACATCACAATTCTACTTTCTGTATTTATGATTTGTCTGTTTTCAGTTTTTTTTTTATTACATTATATTAAATTTAACCTATTAATTGAAATCTTGAAATTGAAGGCAAACTCTGTTCTACGATGACCACATGTGCTTTGAATTCTCGTGATTTTGATGTTGTTGTATTTGAAGGTTCAGCAATCACCCCCCTGTGGGATGTTGAGACAAGGACTGCAATATTAAAAGACATTGAAAGATGGAGCTGTCCTCTGAAGAGCAGGAGGGAGGAGACGCACCAATAAAGTCAGTGGAGGTAATAGAGAGACGAGGGGTCAAAGGGCACTCAAGCCCTCACAGGAGAATAAAAACCAGGTTGAGATAAATCAGGTATGACGCCAGACGTCCCCTCCAGATGGCCACAGCACCTTCAACAAACTCCTCATCTTCAGAGTAAAACAACAGCGTTCACGAAACAACCTTGAAGATCCAAAACAGCTCGAAAAACTTCTGCCTCTCTGGAACAGCACAACTTCCAGAGAGAAGCCCCCGGGCAAACCAGTAAGTAGGCTGATGGGAACGCGGCCAGCTCTGCCAACAGCATGCATACATTTAAACGTGCTAATAAAAGATTTATTCACATGACTTTACCATGTGTGTGTTGAATTATGCAGTAAATACTGCAACTTATTAATAATGAACATGTGCTGTGTTTCAATTTTTCAGTTGCAAAGAAAAGAAAGTCAAATTGTTTAAAGGTTATATGAAAGGAAATCAAATGTTCTTTTAGTGCTCAAAGGCTTAATCAGTCATTATTGAAAAAGTACATAGAAATAAACTAATACAGACAGATATGGATGTACAGATATAAAATAATACTCTCACTTACATTGTTCATGCACTGTTTCGCGGTCAACAATGCCAATTTTAAATGTAAAACTCCAAAATGTTTCAAATGATCTTAATGGGAATGACCTTTAACATAACAGACATAATTAGTGATGTTCTGATTATGTTTTTTTTTATCCTGATTCTGATTCCTGTAACACTGGGTATGCAGCAGTACAGAGTCTGACACACTGAAATCACAACTAGAGTTGCTGAATCTGACAAATTTTAGTTTTCAAAAGCTTCTTCACCCAAATATTGAAGGTCCTGTTTCAAAAAGATTACGCCGATTATCTTCAATTATTCATGTATGAACACAAGTTTTACTGTGAGAACATCTGTCCTGAAATTGATGTGACACATCTGCTAGAGAAAAGATGTCTCGCTCTGTTGGAGTTGTTGTAAGTACAGAGACTCTTGTGTCCGTACAGTGGAGTTACGGAGCTTCCTCCATCTCAAACACTCTTTGGCAGACAGACACCAGCTTTCAAAGAGCACTTTAACCAGACGGGTTTAATTTTGGGCTGTCATCAGGTTACTCACTGAATTCACAGATCCACAGTTCTGCATCCCTTAGTTACATTTGCTAGGTCGGACAAGCTTGACAAAAAGACACATGGCGATGTCGGCTCTGTTTATTCCAGTGCTGCAGTGAGTATTAAATTTTTAAATTAGAGTTTCTGGGCATCAGGTAATATAGATGTAAGAAGACTACAGAAAGGACTAGTGTATGCATTGGGAGAATATATGAGAAATATTTTATGAACAAGGTAAAACAAACTGAAATGAGACCCATTGAAGTCTCAATGAAAAAGACAGAAGCCAAACAGTCTTTGTGTAGGGACGACAGAGAATGACAAGACTATCAGTCAACTTTGCTCCGGCACTAACAGTCCTCCTTTCCCCCTTTTGGGAATCAGTGAAGTACTCTTGTGTATATTCAGTAAAGTGCATTGTGTATATCCAAATAAATAACACCAAAAGTTCTTCTTCAGGATAGGACATAGCATAGATCTTTTCTGGCTACCAGTATTTTTTGTTATCTCAAGAATGTGTCAGCAACCAACCAATCTGTCCACAGAGGGAATGAGGAAGCAAACCTGTTGGCTGATGTTGGTGATCTGACATCAGGTGAGCTCCCTGTGATGCAAGTTATATGTTAGCTAGCTAGTTAGCTAGCAATTTTCTAACATTAGCTAACTTGAGATGTAAATATATATGTCACTTTGATCAACTGTTTTTGGACCACAAAGCTGATGTGACCTGTGGCTGCTGATGCGACGTGCGCAAGACTGCTATCTGGATGTTTTGCTTTATGTCACAAATCTGTGTAACCTTATTTTGTCAACCTGAGTGTCAGAACACACACCTCACACACAGATATATTCAAACACCCTATTTTTTGCCGTCATGTGAGTGAAATGCTGCCCCTCGGTCATCAATACAGAGACCTTGAAGTCTTCCCTGATACAGATCGTTAGGATTGTCTCGGGACATCTCTACACTGAATGGATTTAGTGCATCTGAATGGACTGATCATTATTTTTAGATGTATTCTGTTGTTAAGCAAGTGGGAATTTTGACCTATTGGTGGTGCTGGATGAAAAATAAGAGCATTAAAGCAAAGCTCACTAGCGAAGCTAAAACTATAAAGCCTCAGATCAAGAAATATGAACTGGAGTCCATGTGCTTTGCTAGTTTCCACCTCTGCTGAGAAGCAGCATGATTAATATTCTGATCATCGCCATCACCTCTATCTGCGTACAGTCGACTGCATGAGGAAATGAAGAAAAGGGCGATCAATTATTGCCTGAGAGAGTGATTGACAGGTAGCAGAGACGTGAAATCAATGTTATTAATATTATCACACAGAAAATAATGAACCCCAGCAGCACCAGGTGCACCTCTAGCTGCACCTCCACCCTCGACCCTTGATATGTATGTCAGTGATGTCTGTTAAAGAGAGCTATGGGTGATTTGACTGACATTTCCTGCTGCTTTCAACCTTTTGATGGAGTACATATACAGTATGTGTGTGTGTGTGTGTGTGTGTGTGTGTGTGTGTGTGTGTGTGTGTGGGTGGGAGGGGTGGAGAAAAGGGAGCGTTGATTTTGATCATCTCCATTATCTGTGAGGGCATTTAAGTGCCCTTCAGGAGCATCAGATAAGCGGAACAATTAACTCTTTTGATCGATAGTTCCCTGGCATCTGCAGACCAGACGGCTGTCTGACCGAGGGAGTATCTTAAAGTTGGCATGTTTACAGTACACAGAAAACGCCTTTACATGTTCACATTTCAGCCTGAACATAATGAAATCAAATCACAGGCTGCTGCTGACTGAATCGGTTTTTTCTGTATTTTTAAAAATCTGACTGAAGCAAATATGTCTCAGGCTTCACAGATTCTCATTACAGCTCCACGAATCTTGTACACTGATAAAGACGCTATTTTTCTCAAGAAACTAGGTAACAAAAAAACCTGCTTGTTGAGGATTCACTGTCAGGTTTCTGCATCATTTTGTATTTTTTTAATAATATGTTAATCAGTAACATTTAAATGTTAATAATGTCATAATTAGAACACATTTTCGGGGCATCTGATGGCTCAGTGTAAATGAGTGACAATATAATTGGAAATATTTGATCTCATTATCCAAGCTCATAAGACACAGACCTATGGATTATTTACAGGCAATAGGTCAGAGTGCTGAGTGCAGCTATTAACAGCTATTAGCATGGATGGGACTGTATGTATGACAGGAAACAGGCATCCCTTCATGTTACAAATATGACAGGGAAAGAAAATAAGAGAGTTTAAAACTCCACAAGACTCTCGGTAATGGTTAAGGCTTGATTGTTTTTAAGCACAAAAACTACTTGGTTAATTTAAAGGAAAAATCACCATCATGGTAAATAAAAAGTTGAATATTTGTGGAAAACTGGGTGTTACTACCTGTTTCTGACAGACTGTGGTCATAATTTACACAGCCACAGGACATCCTTGTCAGGTAAACGTATACAACCTTATTTTTACAAACAACTTCTGCTGAGGACAATCACAACTAGACAAGAAATTAGACTAGAAATTCGAGAAGACGTTTGATTGAATGAAAACTTGTATAAACCAGGAGTGCACGATGAGTCATTAACATTGTTTTGGTTTCATGGTCAGTAACTTTAGTGTCTTGTGAGATATTTTACACAGGATTTGGTGGAGACAAAAGCAGAGCTAAAAGAGGGCAAATTACTAGACTTAAATACACAATGAAAGATAATGTTGCTCTTTGTCTGCTGGATGTGTAAATGTTTGCTAACACATACGTTAGTAGTGCTGGTGGTCACATTTCTTTCCATGGGGCTACTGATAAAACTAAAAAGATAAAATAACGTGTGATGATTTGACATGGTTTGATTTTGTTCTGTTTCTACTGGAAAAGTAAGATCATATCAGTTTTCAAACTGTTTCAGGAGAAATTTCTCTGCTAATGTTGCAGCACAAACACAGCTTGGAGATGTCTGCCAACAGCTTCCCAGAAGTCCAATCAACTTCCTCTTTGACTTACAGACTTGAGAGGAAACTCTCAAAACTTTTTCACTGTGGTTAAAATAAGGTGATGGTTATTCCTCACGAGAGGAACTTAATGTCTTTTTAAAGGTCTAATTGTAAAATCCCTACTCTTCAGACCATCTGTCTCTGTCAAATATCTCCCTCCAACTACTGCTCTGATGTTTCCATCAAACAGAGTTGACTCACTTTAAGGGGAAATTATCCCCAAACCAGTTGAACTGTTGGAGCCAACTACTAAGAACGTACTTTCTCTTTCCAGCTCCATTTATAGCTTTACTCCTCCTGTGGATAACTGGTAAATTTAGACAATATATTGTTACATCCAAGTTTTTTTCTGTTTGAAAATTGATCTGAAACATTAACAGTAAATGTCAGGCTTTCTGTCAGATCTTCAGAATCAAAGAGCAGGCACTTCTGTTTAGAGCCACCATTTTGTACCCACGTTCAGCACAACAGGGAGTAATCCATCAGAGAAGAAGAACACACAGTGCATTTTTTTTTTACACCCACAGGAGCAGGAAATGGACCAGAATGCAATGCAACTACGAGACAGGTTGTGGTTTGAATAAAGCAGGTCTCTCACTTTTTTTCTCAACTGGGAAATCTCTGTGCTGTGGTTATAGTTCTCTCCAGTTGCACATAAAATCAGAGCTAAAAGGAACAGGTTCACGCCCCTGCGCTTGAGGCCATAGAAGGGCATTCTGGGAAATGCGGGAAATCACACAGGAAAGCCAAAAGAGACAAATCAATTTGACAAATGTGGATTTAACAAAATGGAGATGAAACACTCCTGGAAAGTGTGAAACATCCAAGACTGACGATATCCAACATGATCACGATCAGAGGCTGGATTTTTTTTCCCCGTGTTCTGTAGAAGGAGATTGTTTTTCTCAAAAGAGTACACAGACATAAAGCACATTTCGTTTCATGTGCTGTCACAAGTTAGAAAACAGTTTTCATCAGACACAGTACAGCTGCGCTTGTTCCTCTCCCTCCCAGGGGTGACAACTTATTTATTCAGAGATGCTCTTTACAGGCCAGCCTCTGCGCGCTACATGGCAGAGCTGTGAATTCATAAATGGCAAATAGGCACTAACTGTCAACCCCGTTGCCCAAAGGGGAGTCGGGCAGTTAGCCTGCTGCTCAGTTGGTCCACACTTTTCAGAAAAACAAGAACAGAGCGCGTAGACGGTAAAGATGGAGTCAGTTTGCTCTGAATCAGAGGAAGCCTCCCGGGAGCTTCATTAGGAGATCTGCAGCCTAGTTTAAGACCTTGTTTAAAGCAATCATAGAAGTACAGAGCAGAGGCAGATTCTGATCCCAGTGGGAAACGAGCTGCGTTTTTAGCTGCAACCAACCGCCACATGTCTCAAAGAACATTCATCTTCAGTCCGATGAAAATGTCCCACGCTGAAAAAAGACGTGATGACATAGGTACAACAGAGGTACAACCCTGTTTTAAAAAAAAGTTGGCACACTGTAAAATGTAAAAATGTGATGATGTGCAAAACATTCAAATGTTTCGTAATGTGCCGAACATTTGCAACAGGTGACAAGTTACAGTAGGATGCAGGCATGCCAGTTTATCACCCGGACTCTTTCTACTACGCAGAATGCTGTTGTGTTACGTGCATAATGTGGTTTGGCATCGTCTTGCTGAAATAGGCAAGGCCGTACCTGAAAAAGATGTTGTGTACTTAGCAGCACATGTTGCTCCAAAATCTGTATATATTGTTCAGCGATATATACAGATACAGTTGGACTTAACAGGGTTTTCTGCCACTGAAGTTGAAGTTGAGCGTATTCACCTGTATTTGCACCACATTGAGCAAATTTATGTCCTCTCACGTCTTTCAATTGACTTTCAATTGATTTCAACATTACTCATTTAGTAGAATGCAGAAAAACAAAGTGAGATATGGTGTCCTCTGCCGTGAGGATTTGTTTGGGTCAACCGGCAACGATTAAGCAATCAGACTTCAAATCCGCTTTGTCTGAAACCAACATCTGTTATTGAACCTTCTGACAGAAAACCGAATCTTCCAGAGATCTCTGACGGATTCTTTTTTTCATTCTCTCCTGGATTTCACAGACAGTCTTCAGTGAGAATCCTTCAGCAGAGAGCTGATGGTGTCTGATGTCCTGATCAAAGAGTTTGGTGCGGATTCTGACCTCATGAGGGATGAAAGCGTGTCAGGATTTGTCACTGCAGAACCCACGCCTCCTGTTTGAACATCACAGTCTAATCTCCTCTGGAGGCTCCTGACTCTGATGAACACTCAGAGAACTTGTTTTCCATTTTAATGAAATTATCCAGGATTTAAAATGCAGGTTTTTTTTGGCTCTGGGTGAGCTGCAGGTGGTGACAATTTGGTGTGAAAATCACCAGCTGGGTTGATTAGAATATCAGCGATTGAAACGGTGGAAATAATAAGAAATAAAAACAACTGCCGTGGTTTGTGGAAACATGGAGTCGGGGCCACTGACAGATGAACCAGTAGAAAATATTGGCAGTCTGTTACAAGGAGGTCAAGTTTAGAGTAAAAGTTGTTCAGAGGTTGCGAGAGACTGGCAGGGGAAACCTCCGACCCCCCGACCCCTTGATACAGAGGTCATATGACCAGCAGGAGCCTACATCAATATCATTGTAAGGTCGGTGAGAGCGCATTGATTTCAGCTGAGCGACTGGCTGAGGCATTACAAATGGACATTAATGCAGACACAGAGGGTATGATCTGCCAACATCTTCTCACTCCCACCAAATTAGCAGCTTGGTCAGTGACCGACACTTCAAGCCATGACACTGTAGATTGTAGATACCCCTCTGTGTCAGTATTGCACATGCAGAAGTCTGTGTCCAAACATTTGACATTGTATGAGTTTAAACGGTTGCAGTTTGGTTAGATTTACACAAAAATGACTTGGTTTGGATTTTAAAAAGTACTTAATGTCGGTATTTTGTTCCTCGCAGGTCATGAACAGTGGTTTCCTCCATGACTTTCTCACTCTTTATACTACATCACCTGACTTCAACAGCACATCAAAACCTTACACTAGAAGTGCGTGTCCGGACATGATGCGAGAGGAGTACCTACAGTGACAGTGATACAGTGATAGTTTGAAGCGTAGGGCCACTGACCAAGCTGCCATACTGAGTTGGAGTGAGAGTGTGCTTCTATGGGGACGAAATAGAAGCCTGTAGTAGTAGTCCTACTGTTACTGTAAGGAGAGGCTGAGGTGAGAGGGTTGCAATCAGCAACTAGCATCAGCACTAGATGTCACTTAATCCTACACACTGTTCCTTTAAGTGGAAGTGATGAAGTTTAATTGGGAAAGTAAAGGTACCCACAACTAATGAATGAAAGAACGTGCCCAATGAGTGTAATACTTTTATATATATTATAGGCTCTTATTGGAATATTATTTTGATTAATTAATGTCTAAGCAGTATTTCACTGTTGACATGCTGGCTCTGGAGGGATAGAGGCAGCAGCTAGCAAAAGATGTGCTCTGTGGATTTTTTGTTTATTGACATTTTTATACTTGCGTCTTTATTTTATATTAGCACTCTTTCGTCTTTGTACTGCAACTGCTGCACAGCAATTTCCCTCAAGATACCTCATCTTATCTTAGTCAAGCTAAGATGGTGGAGCTAATTTGAACTATTTTATATACTGCTGGGCAGTTTAATCTGCATCAGATCAGATTTTATAAGATCATCATACGTTTTGTGTGTAAATTCTGTAACCAAAACTGTCAAACATAAAAAAATACAACATTTCCCTCTGAACTGTAGTGAAGTAGAAGTATAAAGTACTCATACTCTACCCAAAGTAACTCACATTTGTACAGTTTTTGAACAAATGTATTTTGATGTTCCAACGCTTTAATGGAACCAAAAAATTGTAAAAGATAAATCTATTCCTTCTTGGTAATGACATTTTTCTTAGAAGATACTTCAAATGAACAGCAGAAATTTTAATTTGAGGTGGATTTTAAGGGGAAGCCTTAAGCGAAGAACTCTTAACACCATTTAGTACAACTCTTAAGATAAAAAAAACCCCTTGATGAACAAGAGTTCAAGAAGAAGAGAGGTAAAGGAAAAGGAGGAGGAGGATGAAAAAGGAAAGGCTCAGTCGGAGGAGGAGGAAAAGCTGCCAGGATGAGAACAACTCTGCTTCTTCTTCACTGATGATTTCTCTCTGGGTTTAATTACTGCCCAGCACACACACACACACACACACACACACACACACACACACACACACACACACACTAACACAAGTGTGCACACACACTATAATCTAATTCTCTGATTTTATACAAGGATGAAACACTTTGCAGAATCTCTCTGTGCAAATCAAACCTTCACTTGACTTTGACGAAAACAAGTTTGACAAGAGGAACAAGTGCAAAGAAAATATCTTTTTTCACATTTGTTAACACACATCCATCAGCATGGCAATGAACAAAACATCTAGTAAGTTTATGTAAAATGTCAATATAAAATCATTATGATACAATTTTCCCATTAATGTTAGTTTTAACTATATGTGCCAATTATACACATACATGTGACACTTTTAGTAAAGTTTTGTTCAGATAACATAACGAAACTACAAATTCTGATTAGATTCATTCCTGTGTTCATATTCGGTTTCCAGTTTCCAGAAGGTGTGATTCCTCTTCAATTAGATCAATAGTTCCACTTGAGGCTATCAAAAGTGTGTACAAGAAAAAATGTGTCACAGTACATACATTGTACTGCATTCAACTAACTCCTGATGGAAATATTTGTTTCTCTTAAGCTGCTAAATGCTCTATGTTAACCAGCCAATCGCTAACATTCTCTGTCTGCAGATAACAGGTCACAGTTGCTTTTTACTAAAAAACAGTTACTGTACCTGGAAGATGTTTTTGGCTGGAAACAATGCCAATGAGAGTGAACGAAAACAAAAATTCAAAAGAATGAGCTGAAAGATGCTAAAACGGCCGATGAGTGTGGTGAGTGAGTTATCTGTGGGTTTATCAATACAAGCAACCTCTTAAGTATTCATTTCATACATTGTTAATGTAAAAATGATTGAAACTGATAATGGCAGCTTCATGTCATGGCTGCCCCAAACACACACACACAAACACACTACAGTCTTCATAGAGTCTTCCAAACCACAGAGCTGTCTATAAAACTCTTTTTGCCAGGAAAAGTTGTTTTTTAGGGGAGAGCATATGATGGACAGGATGTTAGAATATTTTTACACGAGTGCTCTAGGTACACGTAAAAACCGTTCTCACTGGTGAGTTCAGGTCAGAACCAAACAGTGAAGAGCTTCTTCCTACAGCCATCACTTTGCACCAAATTCTTAACAATATTTCATTTAACTATAATTCAACTTAATTAAAATAAAGTAGGATACCAGAAGGAGTGATGGAGATAGAGAGACATTTAACATGAAAAATAACAACAAAACAAAACTGTAGACCACACAATTGAACCAGAAATCCATCAGCTTTCAGAGAACAGACGAAACTTTATTGATCCCTGTGGGGAAATTGAACCTGCGCTGCAGCAAACAGCAACAAGGAAAAGTCATAAGAGCAACAGACGATAAAGGAGAACAGCAGAGTCAAACGTTGAAGTAATTGACAATTACACCATGGAGCAAAAAAAGGAAAAAAGGTAAACCTCGAACGTAGAACAGACTGACAGAGAACAAAACATCCCTGTCCGACTCTAAATCAGGTGATTTTCATGTTATCAAATCAGTATGACACATTGTCGTAACAAAGTTACTGATACTTTGACACTTTAATTTCTTATTTCGAGTTGTATTTTTTATTTTTTTTTCCTTCTCCTCACTCTTCATATTCAGAAATATAATGATACTGCAGCTCTTCACAGGCGGATTGAACTGTTTTTGGAAATGTTTGTGGAAACAGCGTTTGAGCTTCAGGCCTCTGAGTAGGTGTTTAACGTGACATTGGCTGACTAACAACTGTGAGCCACATTGCTACAAGATACACTGACAATGATGCTCGACTAACTCGACTGAAGAACTTCACTGTTTGTTCTACTAATGTTACTCGAAGCATTTGTCCACATGATGTTTAGATTTAAATCTCTACAACAGTCAATATTTGAGAGGTCTATTCTGCCGTTAAACTGTTATTCCACTCAGCAAGCTAACATGAGCACTTATTCACACTACAGCCTTAGTTTTCAACGGGGGTTTGCAACCCCTAAGGGGTCATCAGAGTTACTCCACGGGGGCTCTACTCATTTTCAAGTCTTTTTGTTTGTTTGTTTTTTCAAGAATGATTTTACACATTAACATGAGTCTAACATATTATTACTGTATATAAATTACCCTATTGAATGCACTTGGTATGCACTTAATAGGTTAATTGGTGACTCTAAATTGGCCATATAGGTGTGAATGTGAGTGGTTGTTTGTCTCTATGTGCCCTGTGATAAGCTGGCGACTTGTCCAGGGTGTACCCCGCCTCTCGTCCAAAGTCAGCTGGGATAGGTTCCAGCCTACCAATAGGACAATTTATCTAATAATTACCACAACACTGATGACAGGCTACCCATGAATCCTCATGCAATCATGTGAGCAAGCACTATAGGCTGCCCTACAGGTTACTGTAGGCCCAGTTTAATATGCAGCACAATTATAAACGATATACTGTATGTAGTGGGGGGTCCCTGCTTCGTCTCTGCACCAGACATTATTTGTCATTGTGGTGACCATATTTTCAAACCCCCAAATAAACCAGGACCATTACATGCGCTGCATGTCCATGCACATGCAAATGTGTGTGCTGCACCATACATGTTTTTATCAGGATGGTGGACAATTATTTCAGCGCTGGCACACCTACTGAGCGTTCCTTTCATCCCCATGGACGCCATGAATGCAGCATTTTTGTTACTGGGCAAAAGAATAAGACTCCTGGAGCCCCTAATTGACAGGTTTTGTCAGAAAGCATCATATGTTCCTTGCCTATGACTCATATAAGGACACAAAGATTATAGATTTATTTAATTTATTGTTACAATTATAGGGGGAAAATCCTGGTTTCACCATTATAATAATAATGCATGCACCTCCTCTACATTACCATTTCAATATCCTCCATGCATGTTATTTGAATACACATTGAACAAACAAAAGTTATGTTTACTCTTAGTTATACACCGTGTTTTGAATCCAGCAAAAATGTCCATGTTTATGAGCCACATTAACATCCACCTCCCTGCCTTTCTTGAAACATTGCTGCGACCAGCTGTCAATCAACATCAATCAGTGAGACACAAATGAACCTGTTCCCACGCATACACAAGTCCATGCATACCTTTCAGATAAAATTAGTGTTAGTTGTTTCTCCTAGCTATGATGATGGCAAATGACCAGAACATCAAAACTCAGTAACAAGAAGTCATGTAACTTCAGCATGCTGTACACAAAGTACACAGACACAAGTAATGAATGAAGAGCTATAAATAACATAAGATTTTTAAGGACATTATGCATGTATGTGTGCATGTATTTGAAGCTTTTTGTGTGTCATTATAGGCTATTACACATGGCGCATTTTATTTTTTGGACATGCATTGGACATTTTAATCTGCAACATTCAGTCTGCATAAGTCACTAGACAGTGGTACAGAAGTGCTGTAATAACACATAATAACAATAATGTTATTCATATGCCATGAGGTGCTATCAGACTAACTAAACAAACTAAAATTCTTGGCATAATTTAATTGAACACTTTGACTTTTTCTTTCTGTTTCTACAGTTTTGTTTTGTCCCTTTTTTGCATCTCCAAACTGTTCATTCTTCATAGAAAGTTGACTTTTCAATAAAATGTGTCATGAAACAAAAAATGATAGAGGCGGAAACAAGAAGGAGTGAATGCACATCTCTTATTCAACATTAGCTAGATGAGAACACTGTAAACACACACACACACACACAGAGTACAGAGATGTGGGCAGCACAATAGAAGCAGCCTTGGACCACTGTTGCCGTGGCAACTGCTCGCAACGAGAGTCCACACACCAAAACACACGCACACTTCAAAACAGCTTCACCTACACACACCAACAAAACACACAAGAGATAAACATCACAGGCTGACCCATGATGCCTTGCAAAATCAGCAGCCAAGAGAATCGAATCGTCAGCAACATGCTGTCTGTCTGCACAGCATTGTCAGACTGCGTATGTACTGTTTCTGCTAATGTTGATCAATAAAGATGATGTCATGCCCCCCCCCACACACACACACACACAAACTGTCCAGCCTGACAGTGAACTTTTTTTATTTTTATAGATACTTTATTGATCCCTAGCAGGGAAATGAGAGGAAAGTTGATGTATCGACCGTCTGAACAGGTTCTACTGAACAGACCTGTTATATTCTGATGTATTCTGACTACATTCATCTTCAACTTCCAGTAGCTACAGTAAGAAGAAAGTGTTCTGGTCATGTCTAGGTGGTGATCATCGAATTGTTAACTCTTGTGAAACGTCCCATTGTTTCGCTTTGAAATGTTTTCGCAATGTCGAGTTTAAAGTGCATCAAGACTAAATTTGTTGTTTTAAAGATCAACAAATTGTTTGTAACAACTACTAAGTTCGACAAAGTCTGTAGGAAGTCAGATGAGATGCTATAAAGTCAATACAGTGAGGCGTTCATGGTGGATGGATGGATCGCACACAGGACTTTCACCCTTTTACTTCAGTCAAAGTATCTCAGTATTGTGGGCAAAATGAGTAAAGAAGTACTCATGGTGCAGTAACATGTTCCCTGTCAGTGTTTTACTATTATATCTGACTATATCTACTATTATTACTATTACTGCTCTATTAATGTGCATCCTGCATTTTATTAATGCAGATGTTCATGTACTTTATATACTGTTGACTAGTTTAATCTACAGCAATGCATCATGTCTATAAGATCATCATATATTTGTAACATCGCTGCCCTGCTGTGAGAACCACGTCTCTCAAAAAGTCTCCCTGTTTGAAGCTTTGCAACAATGACTTTTCCAGCTAATCTAAGAACGTTTTTAAATATTCAGTTTAAGAAAATACAGGAGAATTTTCACAACAAATTCACTTCACTTCAGGTTCACTTCAGTTTTTCCTCGCCACCATCGCAAAGTCGTTGCTCCTGGTGGAATTATTGGGTCTCTGTAGATGATATCATAAAGAGTACAGTCTAGACCTGTTCTATATGGAAATTGTCATAAGATAACTTTTGTTATGATTTGGTGCTATATAAATAAAATTGAATCGAATCCTTCAGACTGTCATGTCAAACATTCAAAATCAACACATCTGGAGATAGATGGTTTTCTTCTGACATGTAGGGAGTAAAGTATGTGTAGTGTAGTGCAGTGTAGGGTAAGTATTTTAAATTTGTACTTGATGACAGTATTTCAGTTAATGTAGTTATTTGTATTCCAACACTGTTTTTTCTTGCCCACTATAGACAGCCAGTCAAATTACACAAATCCTCTACTTTCTAAGTTTAAAACTTGATTGTGATCTACATACACAATACTGTACAATGATCGCTCAGACCTTTAATGGGTGGCAAATAGGTGGAGTTATTTTAAAAAGTTGGAAGATTCCAATTTCTGTTAAATAGTTAGTTGTTGTTGTTTTTTTATATGTGTCTATTTCTTCTAATTTTGTGGTATGGTAATGGTGTTTTTTTAAAAAAGGTGCACTATTTATCAACCAGCCCAATTCCTCTAAACACACTATTTATGTGCACATGGAACTGTTTTGATGCTTGTTCATAGACATAATGAAAGTTGTGTAGACCAAAATGTTAAACATGAATACAAAAGGCAGTAAACAAAAGTATTTTACTTAATTCATGAGAAATAAAATCAATACATAAAACTTTGTATATGCTCTTCTTGTAGTGTACATGAAAACTATACCTATGAGATATCTACAACAAAGTCAATGACAATCCCTCTAATAGTTGAAGAAACTCAAAAGGCTTTATTAAGTCTATAAATTTTCTAATAAGTGTCCTGTAATCTTACAACAAACATGTTTATGATGCTATTACTAACACTTATACAGTCTTATTAACAGATATTAATGTTAATAAGCATCTTATTACCTATTACTGAGGCTTACTACAAGCCCCTTGAGTGTTAATAGTTACCATATTTGAATGATACAGTGCACACATTTCACTTTGCATTTATTATCTTGACTACTCTATTTCTATTGTACATGCAAGAAAGCACAGTGATCAGGAAGATGTGGAGGCCGGGATAAATGGCTACATTCATGCAGGACCAAAGTGCTTTACAATTTGCTTCTCATTCAATCATTCAAACACACTTTATGGTTCAGTATTTTGCCCAAGGACTTGTGGACATTAGCAGCTGGGGGTTGAACAACAAATATGTCGCTCTACCTACTGAGACACAGCCTCCCTGTAAAAAGGTTACTGTGCTTCAGTTGTTGAGATATTTCAGTGTAGACCAGTAGTCTCCCACCTGAGAGGTCCTAAGAAACCATGATTAACAGGATAAGAAAGAATGAAACATTATGTCTATTCCTTTTTTCTTCGTTCTTATAGTTAATATTTTCACCCTGTCGTTGCTTCCAAAAATCCTTAAAATGAAACAATCTGTGAGAAAGAAATCAGCACTCTTGAACTCTTCACCTCTTGCCGTGAGGGGTCAGGAGGAGACATTGCCTCATTTTAATGGAGCCACAAGCCATTAAGATCGGGTACCACTGCTCTGGACTACAGTGTTGGATCTGCAGACTGACAGATGCAGTACTTTTGTCTAGAGATCTGAAGCACGGCTAAAAATAACATTTCCATGTCACAGAAATTTACAATGTCTGCCAAGAATCTACGTCATCTTGAATTGTGAGTTCAGGTGGGTCGGTGCTGTAGCAGCTCCCTGCTCAGTAATGGATGAGGACAGTCCAGTTCAGAGCTGCATGAACTGCAGGATTCACTTCTGCATTCAAATGAGTTGCAGGTTAATGGAGAGGGAGCTCTGCCCCGGAGAGACGACGCAGCTACAGTAACGCTGCGGTGGATTTCTGTCCAATTAGAGCTGACTAATTGCCTCCTTAGACACGATGCATCACTAACTGTTTCCAGTACTTGCAAACACTAATAAGAGCGAATGTGACAGGGTCATTACTGCTTAGATTTATATCCAACAATTACAATATGTGTGATGTGGGTTGAAAGGAAATAAAAACAGTCCTGCATAACTGGGCGGGATGCTGAGCCGTTGCTGTGACAGCAGAAGATAAATGATGGGAATTAATTAATGCACTATAAAGCCTAAAAACACAATAAATATGATGATAAATAACAGCCCTTAAACAAGGGAGGAGCCTTAATGAGCATTATTACAGCGGAGGAAACAGCCCTCCCGTACTGTCCTGACAAAGCTGAGCCGCTCTGTTAATCCTGGAATTGTAACGAAGATATAAATGTCAAGTCTGATGTCTGTTGACTTTCAGTCATTTGATGGGGTATTCAAAAGTCAGGTCTGTGGTCAATAAACATCAAGAAGATTCAGTCAGGTCATCATCGTCCTCATCCTCTTTTATTGAGTTTCTATTGATCACAACTTCTGTTTTTTAGGAGGTTTAACTTCCTGTTAAAAACTTGTCAACCTTCCTGTCATTTGGATCAGTTTGAGTTCAAATCAAATGTTCAAAAGAAAAACCCCAAACTGTTTGGTAACACTTTATATTAAGAAGCTTATAAGAGTTAGTTAATAAATAATAAGGCTCTTAAAAATGCTTATTAAAACTAATATAATAATATTAGTTAGGATATTGTCAGCATGTAGTTCTCAGTTATGATGAATAAAGTTAATTGTTTAAACATACATAATAAAATAAATATATTTTTCTTAATCTTATAAGGCATTGTTTTGCTATCCAGTAGCTGCAAAAAGCATAGTTTGCCCCGGTAGTTAACCTGGTTGAATCCTTATCGTAAAAGAAAGATGACATGCAGCAAACTGCCTAGGTTTGATTCCAGCCCGGGTATGTCGTCCCCATAATGGGTCTGTGAAGTCATGGCTGTACACTGTTTTGGTTCGTTCTCCACACAGCCTCATACTCCATCGGGAGCGCTTCAAAAGCGAACGTCTTGACTTAGTTAACTTTCTCAGATTTGGTAATCTTTCTTGACTTATGTGCTTCTATCATAAGTAAGTAGGCTGGGTAGTTACATTGTTTCCCTTTTGTCTCTTTTTACAGTCGTAACAACAATCCTAACACAATCATTGTCTAGAGCATCTGTATCAGCCCTGGCGGCCACAACACAGCCAGAACGTGTTGCAGCTGTGTCCGGAGGGATCAAGTCGTTACGGTCTAATGAAGGCATAAAGTTAAAAAACAAAAAAACTAAAACTAAAACCATGGTTAACTGTGCATGTAAAGGTTATGGTAAGCTTAATTAGCATTGCTCTCACTTTAGATCCAAAAGCAGAGTTAACATCTGAAAAGTTCATAGTAAAGTATGTCGCAATCTTAATAAAACAACAACAAAAGCTTAGTAAAGGTTTGACATAATTAAATTGGTTAAACTGAAAAAATGTGTTTGTAATGTAATTACCAATAACCAATTAAAAGAAACTCAAAAGGCTTTATTAAGTCTATAAACTTTCTAATAAGTGTCCTGTAATCTTACAACAAACATGTTTATGCTGCTATTACTAACACTTATACAGTCTTATTAACGGATATTAATGTTAATAAGCATCTTATTACCTATTACTGAGGCTTACTACAAGCCCCTTGAGTGTTAATAGTTACCATATTTGAATGATACAGCGAACACATTTCACTTTGCATTTATTATCTTGACTGCTCTATTTCTATTGTACATGCAAGAAAGCACAGTGATCAGGAAGATGTGGAGGCCGGGATAAATGGCTGCATTCATGCAGGATTTTTATCCAAAGTGCTTTACAATTTGCTTCTCATTCAATCATTCAAACACACTTCACGGTTCAGTATTTTGCCCAAGGACTCGTGGACATTAGCAGCTGGGGTTTGAACAACAAATATGTCGCTCTACCTACTGAGACACAGCCTCCCTGTAAAAAGGTTGCTGTGCTTCAGTTGTCATGATCAGATACTGTAGGAAAACAAATGAAAATTCAAACATTTAGCAGATAGTCAGTTTGTGGATACACTTACTAGAAACGATTCCTCATCATGGTGATAAAAACAAATCTAGGCAGTATTAGATTTTCTTCAAAACATATTTTCTGTTGCAAATTAGCATATAAACATACCTTTTAGGATTTGGTAAACAGAAATTGCTTCGTTGGATTGGATGTGAGATGGAAGCAATAACACAACATCGTTGACCAATTGCAGGTGATTTTGTATTGGTATATGGGTGAGAAGAACGTGAAACAAGTTCACTGTGTAACCTGCAAACACTGCAGCAGCTAAAGCCAGTATGGCACTACCTTTGTCTACATGTCTGCCACTATTACTGTAGAGAAAAGTATTCTTCGAGCTGTCCAACCTGTTCCAAATTTTCACACCCCTGGTCATCACGAACAGCTACCAAGTGCTGATAGAAGGTTAAAATTTGTAAGGCACACATGACATCTCCATGTAAGCAGCAACCGCAATGGCTGTGAAATGAAGCCAATGCTGAAGTACCAAAAACTATAGTTCCTTGAACGGCCACGGTACAAAAACAGAATTAAATTCTATAGCTAATTTCTCAGTTCATGACAACTGTCTTCTGAATTATTATATAATTCATCGTTCAAATTAATTTAAGGCTTAAAATTATGCATGGCCACTTTGATTGACAGGTGAGTGCCCAGAGGCGGCAGAGGCAGGACTGCCAAGACAGAAGCAACCGGAGCCACCACACTCTGAGCTTCACAACGGCTCTTTAGAAACCTGTGGGTGACGTCACAGATACAACGTTCATGTTTTAAACTGTTTATGATCTTGATACATATCAAGTGATTAGTCACATTATTCACCTGACAATGAGGAGCTTCACCAGGAGCTAGATAACCTGCAAATATTCATACTATAGCCCTCTCAATTCCTCCACTAGTCAAAAAGGACTTGTTCCCTCGCTGGCTTCCCACCCAGGAACATTGCCAGTTGTGTTTGACATAAAACAACTAAACAAGGAGCACCGCAGGCAGGGACTCGACCCTGAAGGATGAAGGATTTTAGAGACCGTGTTCATGTTGTCACCATGGACAGTCACCATATCTTTTTGTGTGTTGGGGTTTGACGGGGAAAGATTCCACAAGGACCTTTTTAAAGAATCATCATTACTTCAGTGAGCTAACCAAAAAGCAAAACAAAAAACTTTACGACATAATGTCACCCACTGAAGACATAAAACAAATATTGAAAGCATAAAATGATCATAATCAAATAATAAAACTTTATGCAAAGAGACGGGCAAAATGAAAAAAAAAAAAAGTGTTCCCATCAGGATGATATCAGCACCATAAAAACAACCGTGGTGTGTTACATTATGATGTCTTGTGGACAAAACAATAACACCTCTGTTATTTAGGAGTTAAACGGGAGCATCGCTATTTTTCCACCTCAGCGTGTTTACAGGTGTTTACAGCATACGTGAAAAGACGAATAAAGCATTCAGTGTCTCCAGAAGAAGCTGTGTAAAATCTGATGTCCTCAAGTGATGTCACTTAAGTCAGTGTTGGTTGTGGCTGATACTACAAGTTTGAAACTGAAACAAATCTGTTGGTGTGCAGGGCTGGGTATCATTTTTAGAAAATTACCAGTACCCTTAAAGTACTGTATGCATTACTTTTAATCATTTTGGTGGCATCACAGCAAACTGAATTGCCAACTCTGTTAATAAAATACATCGTACTTGACTTCACGTCGATGTTAAAGCTGCAGTAGTGGGTCAATCACACGTCACATTAAATCAAAGAATGCTTGTGGAGATTGGTTGTGATCAAAACCGTACAGTCGTTTTTCTCTAGACCATGGATGGGTCCAAAAAGGATCAAACACAGGTATTGTTGACTGGAGAAGTTTCAATACTACTTGGTACTGGGTTATTTTGGTCAATACCTTCAAGTACCGATACCCAGCCCTGCAGTCTAGAGGCTCCAGGCTGTATTAGCCCTTACTAGGATAACACACTCCAATCCCCCAAACAACTGACAGTGGTCCAGCTGGGTTGTAGGTAATGTTTTGAGGAGGAAGAATACGTAGAATAAAAAAATCAAACATCTGACTTTCACAGTTCGTGTGAAGATAAATCTAAAGTTTGATGTGGTTAATGATGGAGATCTGAATACAGTGTGTTTACCTAAAACTGTAGATGACAAAAATCACAATAAGAGGGGGAAACGAAGGAAACGTGTAAGAAACTCATCGTTTTGCACGTTCCTACATTCCTACAAAGACACTTTAATGGTGTCAAGGAAATGGAAAAGATTAAAGTCTTTAAACTTCACACCATCAGCGAGATACTGCATGATTTAGAAAATTAGTAAAGACGTCATGGCAAGATCTAGTTTGAAATTAACAAGACGTGTCTACAGCTTAATGGCACCAGAATGT
This sequence comes from Argyrosomus regius, assembly GCA_946959425.1. Taxonomy (NCBI): domain Eukaryota; kingdom Metazoa; phylum Chordata; class Actinopteri; family Sciaenidae; genus Argyrosomus; species Argyrosomus regius. The sequence continues at coordinate 21,820,317 of OX336886.1, forward strand.
CTTCAGTTAGAAAACTTCAAGCTTCATGTGTGTTAAAGCTGTTTCTACCCACTACTGTTAGCAAACTCTCACAAAGCCACTTTTACTTCGACATCAGAGACAGATGCATTGACAAAAACAGCACCAATCTGACAACCAGCAGATTATCGGAGTATTTTTAGAAGACCCCTGACTTGCATCCAGCTTCGGCACCAAACAGAAGTTGATTAATTAACTGATGACACGACATATCCAGCAGCTATATGACAGACAAGACGATCAGTGAATCCTTGGATATTTTTCTCATTGAAATTATTCCAAGTCACATGTGAGACCATCCATGCTCAGGTCTGCTCATCGTGTTTCTTTCATCCCAACTTCTGAGCCCAACACAGCGCTCATTAACACATATGTGATGGCGTGTTAATTTATGGAAAAAGGCATCCATGAAAGTCCTCTCCTGATCACTGATCATCCGCAGGGGAAAAGCTGCTCAGCAGTGAGAAGAGTTTCACACCAACACCAAAGTCACATGTGATGTTTAATGCAAAAGGCCACAATTTCAATGGCTCTATCCAACGCTTTCATTCCCTTCCCATCAGTCTGCAGTGTCAGCCACCAGCAGGTTGGCCAGCTTCTAAGCAGCCTAATAAGAGTTTTGGAGAGTTTTAAAGGGGAATAGAGTTTGACTATAACAAATGAGCAATACCAGGCCTCATTAGCATAGAAACAACTTCCAAGATGAAGGTAAAAACAAACCAAACATGGTTAATAAAAGAAAAACCTGCCTCATCTTTTGTAGGATCACATTTACAACGACTACACCTGCCCTCACGGAGACGGTAAACAGGAAAAAAAGACAATGAATAAAGGAGGTTTTCAGATTAAAGCCCACTGTTCTCCAAAGTCAACAATGACTGCTATAACATCAAACTGTAGCTGCACTGCTCTGTTAAGACGGGAGCTCAGCAGGCCTGAGAGTCACAGTGGAAGTAAAGAGAGAAGACTGAATTCTAAGCTGAGCAGTGGACAGACGGCAGACAGACTTAGCCATGTTTCCATCAGTGTATTTCAATTCGCATTTGAAGTATCACATTTGTCATTTGCCATTTTTACACTCCTTTGAGGTGGTTTTTGCCTTTATTAAGTTAATGCTCATAGTGGGAGATGGAAAAAAACACTTTTTCCAATTAAGTTCTGCTCATCTGTTTCGACTCTGACAGTCTTCATGGATCTGAGTATCCTTCCGCACATTAATACATGAAACAAACACAAATTTCACATTTCCATCATGTTTTCTGCATTGCTTTTCGTTTAGTTACATCATCCGGTTGCGCCTCTTCTGGTTTTCTGACTTGAGAATTTGCACCACCTACTGTTTTTCTCATGAACTCCTAATATTGGAATAAATTTGGCTAGTGTTTGGATAGAAATGGTGATGAATAGGCCAGAGCAATATTTCATTTCCTCAATTAAGACTAAGACAGGAAAAAAAAGTAAACAGTGTGAAAGATGCACGAATGCAGCAAACTAATGAGCCTCTTAGCCTTTAAAGCAAAGACTTATTTAAGCACCTGCATTAATCTGTAGAATCACACACAATATTTTCTGCTGAAATATGTTTACCTTCAACCTTCTGACTGGAATACCCGCAGACCCCGGGTTTACTTTTTATCATAACTGGTTCTACAAGTCCAGTTTTTCCTGACAGTGTGTTCATTGATGACTTCATCACATTGTTTACGGTTTTAATTTGTTCTTTTTAAATGTACTAATGTATTGGGGTCTTGGGGGACCTCCAAATTATATAAGAGGTGGTGGATTATTTGCACAATATTATCATGTGCAATATTAACATGATATCAGTATTGCATTTTTACATATCACAGTCATCGTGCAAACATTACTTCTATACTCCTCTCACTACAATAAAACTAATTTTTAAGAACATTTTTGCATCAATTCAGTTGGCAGCTAGGTGGAAACTGGTGAGCTAAGAAAACCAAATGTATGAATGTTTGTGTGTTTATGTCGGGAGTCACTATCATTTACTAGCAGCGCAGTTGAGGTGGATGGGCGGTCCGGTTAACTGCCCCATGGGGGGAGATTAGATTGAATTGTTGCCCTGTGGATATGAAGAAGAGAGAAGGCAAATACTTCATCTGCCCCTGCAGGAAGCAACTCAGCCCAGATGCCTGAACAGCAGGACTGACTTCACCACCACCGCTCTTTAATATAGAGTGGGTTTGTGTGTGTGTGTGTGTGGGCGGGAGTTATCCATCTTGTCATATATTGTATTGGAGGAGCTGCAGAGCGCTGCTGACTCATAACACACACAAAAGCAAAGACAGAGAAATGCATACACACATGCAAAGACACATCATGTTTCCATCTAAATGTTGCATGAATTCAACGCTTATTTCTTTGAAAAATTGGCAAAACTAAGTAAAATTCATTGTGTTTTTTTTTCCTTCAGATGGAGCTGTGTGAATACTCTCCAGAGGACAAAACAAGATTACATAATGAAAAAAGCGACAGTAAGTCTGCTCCGTCCGTCAGGACATTTCATTACTGCTTCACACCTCAGATGGCATTTATGGCATTTAAATGAATGGATTTGTTCTCCTGAGTGCGCACACAAACAAACACTGTGCGTGGATGTTTTTGTCTGCTGACCCTTTTTATTTATTTGTTTTTATCTGGTGAAGTGTAAGGAAGGGAACAACAAGATGGCAGCAAAATGCCAAGCTGCATCAAAAGATGAAGAAGGAGCTGGTCTTTATTATAAAAATCTGTTTCCATCAGACTTTATCTACTTTTTCTAAAACAACCGAGAGGATTTTGATTCTTTCACTTCAGGTGTTTCCATCCAGATTTCTACAACTTTAATCACCATTTTGGTCAGAGCTTAAATCACCCCTATTAGACTTTGCAAAATAGAGGATAATTATCCCGACCGACTGCATCATTATGGCAGCAAGAGTTCTTTATTACGTCTAATCTGGGACTTCTCAGAGGTGAGAAGTTTTTGGTCAATGTTAATTTTGTTCCTTCAGGTCCTAAATTAACTGTCTTTGTACGAGAGGATGACTTTTAGCCAAAAGGAAAAAGTTTGAAGGACAAAAAAACACGTTCCTTTGCAGTAAGTTGATGGAAGAAGATCCTCATTATCATGATTGTTCTCTTTCAGTGTTATATTTTTATATAATTTATATCTCTGCGTTATTATCACTGACATATTAAAGGTTATGTATACAAGATTTAATATAGCAGTAGCTATTTGCTATGTAAAGATATGTGGAGTCATGACGTCCTGAGCAGAAAAATGACGTCTCTCTGTGTGTATTGTTCTACAAGCTGCTCTGTGATTTGTTTATATAGCCATCCTGGCCATGAATGCATGTCAGTGAATGTGAGTCGTGAATTGAGGATTTATTTCAAACAAACAAAAGTTGCTAATCAGTGGAAAGACAAACAAAGGCAGTGAGTTGGTGAGTTTTATTTTCTTTCTGTCAAGTTTGAATGAAGTCACAGTGTTACAAAGGTAAAATTTTGTCAATGGAGTCTGGTCACGAATAATAGTGACATAACTGCTGTTTCTTTCTGCTGTTTCTTCTTCTGCTGCTGCTGCTGCTTCAAAATACTAATTTTATCTCAAGAAAAAAAGAGTGTTTAGTTTGAATCATATGATAAATACAGAACTGCCCTGGTGCTCATCAAAATGTTGCTGGGTAAATATCAAGATCCCATCAATCATCCAGAGAAGATAAATGAAGATCCCTGCACACTAAACTTATATCTGCTGTATTTTATTTCCTGTTGACATTTCAGTGCTAGATCTTTATCAGGACATTTCATACAGCAAATACACAGCAGAGCTTGAAAATCTGGATTTGATACTTCACCCAATTTTCAGGTCCCCACGTCCTCTTTGAGAGAAAGAAAAGAAATTCAGCTTTTTTAAAGATCACTGAGGGAGATTCAAATGAATTTTAATTGCCATTTTAATTGTCTCTATGGGGGAATCTTCTGTATAATCTATTTGAAAATTTTGGTCACAATTTAATAATTGAATTTCCATTTAATTCTTCTTTTGTGAATATGCCTTATGTTGTTTGCTCTAATTCAGGGAACATGTGATATTTTCCGCCATGTTTGTCCTCCCAGTTTGTGTTCATTCTGCCAACATGGCGGCATATTTCTTAAAAAACCTCAGGCGACCTCGCTCCAGGCCACTCTGCAATCACACCAGAGAAAAAGAAAACTATGCATTGTTCCTGCCACCCTCCCGTGTTAATATCCCAACATGGCTAATGGGATGTTTTATCAGCACACAAGCTCTGATTCATGGCTTTTAATGAGGAAGAGATCCTGGCAATAAATCCAGGGCTAATTATGTAATGGGACATGATTAGCAAGTAATGCACTGTCACTGTCATCCTGCCGCCCTCCTCTCACAGCTGGGGCATCGTCAGGCAGATTAAGAAGATCTCTAAAGGAAAAATTAACAAACAGCCTCTATGCAAGCTTACAGTAAGCAGATTTAAGGAGGCCGGGGCCCCCGAAAGATGAGGGGCTGAGGGACAAGAACAGTCTCTGAGGAGTGGGAGTCATTTTCAATATCAGCACAAATGTAAAGACAAATTACAAGATTTCAGACGTCATTTCAAGGGGGATGACATGACCATTGACTGATGGAATGAATATAGCAGTGTATTGCTCCCATGCCAGAAAAAGAAAAACAGATCAGTACCATGCCATAACGTAAAATAATAATTATTATAACATGTTTTTCAAGGTATTTTCACTTTATAACAACATACAAACTCATCACATTTGTAAAAAATAAAATCTCTGATTGCTTGAAAGTCTATCCAATTGCATCCAGAAGCTTTTTTGGCCTTCATCTCTTGATAACGCCCCTTGGAAACCGAAAATGAACTGAGAGGTTCCAGACTAATTTACATTTGTAATTTACATTGGTAAATTAGTCTGGGGATGCCAGGCTAAAAACAATGATGAATCATCGAGAATTTTTCCAGTTCATGTATAAATGCAAGCATTAAATATATTCTGGGTTTGAATAATTAATTCACTAATGGCTTCAGAGAACAGGCAGACACTGAATTTCTAACTTTAAAAGCATTTGTTCACTCTAATTACAAAAAAACATATTTTACTACCTAGCTTGATCTATACCATTGGTTTGTGTAGTGTTCAAACGGAGTGGTTTTCCCATGTGGAGTCCCCCATCCAACACCTTTGGGATGAACTGGAGCACAGAGTGTGAGTCAGTGTTGAATCTTAGTTAGTCTTCTAACTTGTCTCTAACTACTAGAGCCAGCACAACTTTTGGAATGCCCCAAACCTGCTCCTGTCCTAATTTATGTTTGGATGAACCACCTCATCAGCAAAACATGCTGGTTTGCCCTTTAAGCACATGAAAAATGTACGGTGGAGGTTTGAACTGAGGTCTTGTGAAGGAAGGATGATTTCTTTGAACATTAATTAAGTTCCCTGACATTTACTGACAGGCAGGTATCAGGGAAAAAGACATGGTTTCAGTCTTGTGAACTTTATTTGTTTCCATGCTTTCCATCTGCCGTTCTCCTCACCTGCCCTCCTGTCAGCCCTCCAGGGGAGAAACCTTTCCTCAATCCTCCCAGTCCTCACACATCAAAACAGTATTTATCCGCCTCATCTGGCCGGAGCGCAGCAAATAATGACTTCAAATTACAAGTGCCAAGCATCAAATGTGGGACATGCCTAACATGGCTGCGCAGGAAAACTCCTCTATCTACTCATTAGGCTGCCAATTACAGCAGGAGGGCTAATTTCACGCAGAAATTTAATGATGTTCACCCACTACAAGAGACACAGCTGAGAGCCTCCCCAATCTTTTAACACAGAGGAGTGGAATTTCAGGAAGAAGGGTACATCAAATACAGATGCTTTTAAATCTGTGAAGTTACACCAGTTGCATCAGTTTGAAAGGAGGAAATCAAAAGGACCTGGCTATTTACTCCTGTCCAGGCCACTGAGACGAAACCCAGGCTGATCAAACACATTCAGGCTTTTAACACGCCCAGCCACTAAACTTGTGTACATGAACACAGCAGCTTTGAAACTAATAACAATCAGTGCTGCTTCACTCAATTTACAGAGAAGAATAAGAGGCAGAATGACAGCAACAGCTCAATACAGTGTGTACATCCACATCTGTCATTTTACATTTGAATCAGCATCGCCAGAGTCTTAAAGAGTGGCACGAGTCATTATTACTGCAGCCGCTAGAGGGTGCTGTCACTTGAACTAAAACATGTTGTTTTGCTTTTTTTGACAGTATATAATTAGTGGACAGAGCTCCCAGGTCTGTGAACTAAAGCCAACATGTTTTAAACCTGCATTCTTTGTAATGGCCTGCAGGGGGCTGCTGCATTGGCTGCAACAAAAAAGTCTGATTGTATGTAAGCTTATGAAAATTTGTCACTTGATTTATTACCACCTCAGTTTCCTCATGAGTTCATGTTTTCAATCTCTAATTTTCTTCCAAACAGTATGATGTTCATATTGTAAATTATGGTTCCATTTAGAGTAAAATAGACCATAAAACAGCTTTAAGGCGTGGGTACCTTGTGATTGACAAGTCATTCTCAGTGAGTTCATCCAGCTCAACACACCGGACTCATGAAATGGTCAAACTAGGCAGTGCTGATCAAACATGAATCAAAAAGACTGCGTTGACTTTTTTTCTCCTCAAATGTTTTCAGAAGCATATTTTAGTTACTAATATTTTACTGTTTAGTTAAATAAAAAAGGCGTTTACGACCATTCAGACTGCCATTTTTCCAAGCCCAAAACCAAACGGAGCCTAAATTTGCAGTACGTCACCTACCAGCTTCACATTTTTGTCTGAATATCGTAAAACAAGATGGTCAACACCACAAATTAATGGGTGACATCACAGTCATTGACATTTTGACATTTTTCTGTGGAGGACCATCACCATGAACTCACTAAGATCATGGGTGTACTGGCCATTGGGGAAGTTTGGGAAAACTCCTGAACTGCAGATCCATTCCAGGCCAAACGGGCCGGTGGTCATCAAGTTTTTATTTTTCAGTGTCTGATGTCAGTAGTTACTTATGGTCCTCGGCCAGCCTGGCCCTCACAGCTGCAGACAGCATAGAACAAAACTCTGTCTCCTAAGCTGGGACAATCTAATACTTTTGATATTGAAAGGGATACAAGCAGCATCTTTTGGACTTCTTGTCTCATTTGTGATCTGATAATTAAATTCAGCTCTTCATATCCCTATTGTCCAAGCTAAATTACTGAAACTGACATGCTATCAAGTACAACAGCAAGAGGGTGAAGCAGCTGCCCCTTGACACAAGATAAATAAGGTTGATTCGATCTGTGAGTAATGCAAAGTTACTTTAATGGAGTCCCAGAATAAAAATATAGAGCTGAGAATGAGTATAATAGGTCCACTTTAAATAAATTGTCCAGAGAGTCCCTTGAGAGACAAAAAAAGTTTTGAATTGAAAATTGAACTGAACTACTTCCTTGGTTTTAGAGACATTCATCTCCAAGTTGTACACATCCACCCACCAGGGATGAAACCCACTACTGCAGTCCGCTAGAAATCACATATACTGTTCTATTAAATCCCAGTATTCAGCAAATGTGTTTTAAAGTACACAATATGTTAGATTGTTAGTTTTTGAGAGAGGGACACCCTTGTTCATAATGTTTTCAGAGTGTTTTTCTATTACAGGAACACAGAAAATAGGATCTAATGAGCTTCTCCAGAGACACACACACACACACACTCATATACACACCTCCCACACAGAGCAAACACAAGGCCACAACATAAAACCACAGATATATAGTCCTATTCACCGGAGAGATGAGAGATGGAAAGAGCGGGAAAGACAGAGAGATAGTGTGTGTGTGTGTGTGTGTGTGTGTGTGTGTGTGTGTGTGTGTGTATGGGGGATGAATTAAAGCCTTTGGCTTCTCTGTTTGTCCTCTATGTGGCCCCATCCTTCATCAGAGGGGCAAAGCCTGGACACTGAGGATCGTAGATATTTTAAAAGATAAATCATTCAGATACAGAAAACTGACCCGCCTCTTGGTCTGTAAAAGTAGGCATTTACAGTGTCTGGTTACCGTGACAACCAGTCTTTTACCAACCCAAACTTACAAGCACTTTTGGCCTGCTGTGATGCTGCTAAAATACTCAGTCTAATGTTCCATATTTTTATTATTGTCAACAAATCTCATGATTAGACTCAAACCAACAGTGAATGTATGTACTGTACTAACAAGCATTGTGGGTGACTGGCTGACATGTTCCTTTATTACCATAAACACACACTGTGTAGTTTATTTGGACTTAGTCTCACACACACCATCCTGCAAGAGCACTAAATGTGGATTAATCAACCGCTGAAAGTAGTCCCCATTAAATGCAATGATTCCTCCTATTTCTTTGATAAAAACTACAGTAAGCAGATGTTGATTTGTGGGGTGTTTCTAAATAGTTATGTCTTTTAGGTCTGTGTTATGTGTACGTAGTAAAGCTGCTCCTTAGTCGATTAAACCATTAGTCAACCAACTTTTCATTAGTCGGATAGTCAGAAAAAAATTCAACCTCCCATTAAGGAGCTGTGCCTTGTAACTGCTTGAAAGTATCACTGGATTGTTGTAACATGCTAACTGTACTAGCGTTGTGTCTAGATTGTAAGCTGCCATTGCATAATTAGTGGTCCTATTAACTGACTCTTCCCGGAATGGGAGCTCCAGTATTGGACTGGTACTCCCACCAGCAGGAGGAGGTTTGCAGTCTGTCTGGGTTGGGGAAGGCTGGTGGAAAGAGCACCAGAACCGAAACAACAGAACTGGACTCAGCAGCCTCCCAGTGAACCTGGTCAGGACTAAACAGTTTGATGACAGGGAATATGAGGTGATTTATGGCAGCTCCAGGGATGAGTCCAGGGACAACAAAGACATGGTGGGTTCAGGCAGGGACAGAGGAGACGTGAAGCGGGAGAGAAGCAGGTTTGTATCAAGTTAATTTATATGTAGCATTACACATCCTCCATCATGTTTATAAGTCCATGAGTATTTGTTTTAGTTGAGTTATTTATTCCTTTTATTCATTTTGAACAATGAGACGTTAGACTGTCTATATACTATAATGTTCAGTTTATTTGCTGGTTGACACATTCATCATTACTGCTGTAAAATGTATATTATTATTACAGTTTTGTCTTTCTCTGCAATGTAGCTCAGCGTTAGCTATACAAAAAGTATATATTATCAAATTAATATCATAAATGTGCAGTGACTAGATACATAGAGGTACAGCAAATGTTACTTATGCATTGCATTTTTCATGTTTAAATTTGATAACAAACATATTCTCCCAGTTGCTTTTTATGCTGTTATTTATGTGTTATTTGTTGGTGCTGGTATTTGTATTGTAAAGATGTAAGAGATATATTGGCACATCTCGTTTCTGGTTTTGATGAGACTGTGTGTAGGTATTTAATTATAGACTTTATATTATTGGTGATTTTATAATGCATTCTTTGTAATAGTGCTTTTTAATCTCTTTTATGTATTGCCTCTGTGTTCCCACCGAATGAGATGGGAAAATCAAATAAAAAAAATAAAATGTGGTATCAAAAACAACAAACAAACAGAAGAGTGAGAGATTTAAGTCTTCAGGAGGAACCAATGGAGCGCAGACAGGGGAGGAAAGTCAGAAAGTAACACATTGTTGGTTTTGGTCTTTTCATGCAATTTCTTGACAATGAGAAAAATACAAAATAACCAACTTCGTTTAAGAACCAAAACCTGCATCAGAGCACCAGAGTCGGTCCAGCAGGCAGCAGCACACCAAACAGCCTGATGCCTGCTGGCTCAGCATGCGGCTCAGGGACTAATAACATCTGGTTCTTGCTCCACTAAGCCCTGCCAGGGCCCTCTTATCCACACCACCACCATCTCCTCTTCTCTGCTAGTTATTATCAGAAACCTACAAACCATCTTTCTCCTTCATCGCCGACCGCTCCCATCTCCTGGTCTTTGTCTTGTTTAATTAAAACTGTGACAGGACACAGTGACAAAAAAGTGGAGCTGCAATTTATAACCATGACATATCTTCCTGACTGAGCCCTTGTTTCTAGCAGACTGAGCACTCAACATAATCAAAACTCTCTATGGGAGGGCGGCAGCAGTCTCAAAGATGGATGAGCCCATGTGACTGCAGCCTTCAGCCGGCTGTCAGAGGAAAACTATCTTCACCTGCCCTCTCCCCTCTGCTTCCTCTACAACAAAGGAAACAGTGCAGGTGAGTAGCCACGTTTTATACTATCACCAGGTTTTACAGCTGAATCTTCTTTCACGTTGCCAAAAAAACCTGAGACCAGTTCACTTGTCACGGCAAGAAAATGTTCACACCGTCGCGAGTCCTTCCTGGAACACAGTCGACTAAGTGCGATACCAGTGCTCGCTTCCAGACAGCAGGGTTTGGACATACTTTTGGACAAAACAGCATTCAGCTGAGACATTTATGGAAAAATATTTCTTCCAGAAGCATGTGTTGTCAGTAAAATGTGTGGAAATCCAAACAAACATGATTTTGGCAACCTGTGAACCCTGCTCTATCAGGGCAGCTGATGAGTCGAAGCAGCTTGCACAGCAATATCATGCATCAGAAGTGTGTGTTTGATAGTGTGTTCAATCTCAGTCATAAAAAACAGTATGGTATAATTTATTCATCTCTCCCTCCGTCTCCTCCTTCTGATCAAACCAAGCCAGTGATGGAGATGTGGAGATTTAAATCCTTCTTGTAGCTTGACCCTACCCACGTATTCACTTTAACTTTGAAATACATCACAATGCTGCAACCCTGTCTCCTAGAAATTATGTTTGTATGTTACTAAATTATTTTCATAATCACATTGTGGTGACAGACATAATCCCTGCCTGGATTGTGTTCTTAACACTACATTTATGTCGCAAGGTGGTGGTTGTGGTGGATGGCAGGCATACAATGTGCAGTACTGTGACACCAGAGTCAAAGTTATTTATGATCATTAATATATTAACATTTACCTGGTAAACCTTCAGACTTTGGCCTCCAGTCTCTGATTTAGGCACCAAAAGTACGTTGGTTAACAGTAGGGAAAGATTGTGATTTCAGTTAAATTTTTTACTACTTTTATGTCTAAAGTCACTTCTCACTTAAACATATTAAAACAGACCATGATCTATCTCTAACCTGCTGCCAGGGCCTAAATATAATCATAAATAAGTTGAATAATGCTGTAGCTGTAGAGTGGATAGTTTATTACAAGAGTGCCTGCTTTGGTGAAAATAAAGTACATTGTAGGTGAATATTTTACAGATTTTTTATCTTTATTATCAGCATTTTTCCAACTTGCTGGGTACGCTAATTTACTGCATTTCCTCGTGTTGGGCCAATGGACTTTGACTTTATATAGCAGCTTTTTGAACTATCGTCCACTCAAAGCACTTTTACAACACTTTTCACATTCAGCCATTTACAAACATTCATACACTGATATTAAAAGCTGCCATGGAAGGAGTGGTACATCTCTTTGTATCCAAAGCGCTCGCAATAATGCTAACCCATACATAGCCATCGGGAGCAATTTAGGGTTCAGTATCTTGCTCAAGGACACTTTGACTAGGGGGAGCCGCAAATCGAATTGTCCATTGCAATGTACCAGAGCTCTACTTTATTTGTATAAATGACCTGTTTTGTGCAAAACTCAAATATTCACATATTTTTTATTCAGATATTCAGTTTGCTGTCAAACACGACTGAACAATTCTGAAAATATTCACATTCAAGGAGCTGGAACCAAAAAGTTTTTGGCGTATTTGCATAAAAACTAAATGAAATGATTAACCAATTAAAACAGTCTGTCAGTCGACTAATGAATGACTCAAATTCTTTCACCTGCATTACATTATTATTATTATTATTATTACATTCAGCTGTGTTTTTAAAGGACGTGATTTAAACACACTATAAATGGTGCTATTTGGTTCTTTTTAACTGTCCACCTTCAAAATAATATACTGATATAGAATAATAATGTAATAAATACAACCTTAAATAAATAAATTCAACCTTTAGTTCTCATCATAAGTTTCTGGTTTATAGTTTCTTTGAAAGACATTATTTCTCTTCACAAATAAATAAATTTAGGAATATTATTATTGGTAAATATACAACACACACCTGGTTTAGTCACGGACGGTGTTATCTTTGTGCAAGCATTCATTAATATTATGAGTGAGGCTATAGCACATTGTGTTTCTCAGCTCAAATTAAAGTCGCTCTTACTGGTATGATTTCGTTTTTAAGAGGCTTTGGGGAAACAGCTGTCATTCCCAGAGTTTACTACCTCAATAAAATTGCAAGAAAAATGGACATTTACAACAAATAAATACAAGTACACGCATGTTTTCCTGGAGAACAGGTAGTATACAGTGATCTTTTAAAGCGTTTTGTCTTAAAATGACGCTATTAGAGTTATAACCAGACAGTGTGAAGAAACGTGCTTTAAAGCTCTGTAAAGCCGAGGGGAGCTGCTGATTCAGCAGATAATTTTCTGTAGGTTCATCACTGCGTTCATAGTTAAGTGTCAGTCCATCCATATGTGTCACACAGTTTAACTGAATTTTTGAGTAATTTGGCAAAAGAAAATGCTTGTTTCCATCCACTACAGTTATGTGAATATTAGGAGTTAGTTCATGAAATAAGCAGTAGGTGGAAAAACAAGAAGAAGATGACGCAACTAGAACAGTGACGGGTTTCCTTGTTGTTGTCCTACTTGTCATTTTTCTGCTCAGTGTACAGTACAAGCTGCTCTTTGCTTATCACGGTCTCTGTGCACGGTTTCCACACCTCGTCAGGCCTAATGTTGTGTTGTCATGCTATTCAAAAATTCTTGTCAGTGTTGTTGAAGTGTTTCCATTTCCCATTAACTCTTAACTCTTCTCTCACCAGTTTCCATCAAGCTTTTCAAATGTGATACTTCAAAACGCATCAAAAGACGTAGACAGAAACATGACAGTCACATTGTAGCAGCTTCAACAAAGAGAAAACAACACACTATTTAGATCATTTAAATACCTTACACAGCTTCAACCAATAGTATGCAGTACAGGACAATAATCAGATCCTGTTTATGTTTCTGTTAAGAGTATGTTAATGATTTTACAACCGCTCAATCCAACACACATATTGACAAATATCTCACCCGCTGGTGTTCACACACATTCCAGTCTTTCTGTGAGAAAGGTTTATTTACTCTGTTGTGCACCCACATTGTCTCTCCCTGCAATGTGCCTCGACTTCAGGTAGTGATTTCTTGCATTTTAAAAAGCCCCAGAGGAGCAATGTGAACTCATTGTAATCTGTTAAGGGTGGAGGAATTTAGACCTCCAAACTGTCTTGTTGCTCCTGTGAATGTAGAAACTGGGCTCTCTAATTCGCTCTAACTTCCTTTTGTTTAGTTAGTTTTAGTTTTGTTGAACATCTTTGATTCTGATTTCTGATATTAATGTTTACGTTTTATATGACTGAAACTTCTCATTTTTATCTGAATGTGATGTTGAGTCATCTGTGTCTTTCCATCAGAGAAAGAAACAAGAAAATAAGATACACTTTTTTAAAGTGAATAAACAAAGGATGTAGCTGCTTTTACAATATTTCATATTTAAGTGAGAAATCCTGTTTGATGGAAGCGTAACAGTCGTGGACGGAGGCAGACATCTGATGGAGACAGATGGTCTTCAGAGGAGAGTTTCTACATCCAGACATTTAAAAAGACATTAGGCTACCTACACAAGCCTCCCTCCCTGGAGAAGCCTCCTCTCCCTGCTTATTGTATTGTGACCGTTACACCGGCTGTGACAGATGATCTTATGTGAGGTTGTTGGCGTTTCATCTCAACCAGTAAAACAGAGACTACACCAGTTCTAACTCCTTACGGACTTCGAGTAAAACAAAACAACAAAGCTTCCTGCTTGGGTTCATAACTACTGAACTAAAGGTCTGTGGGTGCCAAACGGTTTTCTAGCTATAGTCAAAAACTAAAATAAAAAAAAAAAGTGATTAAGTTAAAAATGGTGGCTGGCCATGTGTAATGGTACTGCAGATTTCAAGCTGGAGGCAGCAGATTTATCACCATATGTGTCCTGCTGCCTTCAGATATCTACAGGGATTTAATGAACTGCAAGAGAAACTTTTCATACAGTACAAAGCAGCTGCGGGGAACAGATACTGTAAGAAATGCACATATTCATTTATAGCTCAAACTTTGAACTTTGAGTCCAAAAAATTCAAAAAGTGTAAAAAAAACAGAACTTGTAAGCACAAAGTAACTTCAATCAGAGTCTAAGGGTCTTATCTTACATTTGGTGAAATTGTCACTGCTAGTTTCTGACTGACGCAGTTTTCATTTTCACACCCAGCCCAGACGTTGTGTTAGTAGTAAAGGCAGCAGAAAGCAATAGCACCATTGACCAAGAACAAACTGGTCAATGGTGTCCAATTTCCCACAACCCAAACTGTCGGTATACAATATTTAAAGGGCACACTATTCAGATAGTACAATGTGTCTACAGAGGCACAACACCCGTACACTCAGCAGTACACTGTAACAGACATTTCTAACCTCCTGTTGGATGATTTGGAGACTAATGTCTCTACGCACTCCCTGTTTCTGTCAAAGTCACAGTTTCATTTCCTCAGCAGAAATCCGTTCACTTCTCCAACTTGCCGAATCCGCCATTTAAACAGCAAAGCGCCAGGTGCAGGTGCACCTGGTTTAAAGGGTATGGGAGATTACACTGTGATTGGTTAAATTCATGTTACGCCCAAAACACACCTATGATTAATTAAGAGACTAAACACAAAGCCTTTGCAACTTATTTGGTGCCCAGATTATGCACCGTTTACTAGCAAAAGTCTAATGCACCTGCACCATGCACTTAAACCATGTGCTGTAGACCTTCCTCTCTCTCTCTCTCTCTCTCTCTCTCTCCATCTGGACACACTCATGTCCCATCAATGCATGTTACTAACTTAGCTTCCTCCCCAGAGTTTTTCTGTTTTCTAGTCTCGCAGGTTCTCATAGATCATGGCTACGCCTAGATTGGCAATTGGTCGAGCCTGCTGCTGTGGTCCTGCCTGACATCCACTACAAATACTATTATTATCATTATTACTTCAATTAGTCATATCTCCATTAAAGTTTATAATTATAGTTATCATTATTTTAATGCTGCTGTGCATCTGTGTCTCTATATATCTCTCTATCTATCTATTTATCTATCTTCTCCCTTCGCCTCTGATGTTCACTCAACTTTTAACACATTCATACACTTATTCTCATTTCTAAGAATTAGACCAAAATTACCACCAAGACTCAATTTCCACCAAAATACTAACTCACTTTGATTGCCTTATTTGAATAAAACTCACTTGTTTGCACTTAAAATACCACACAGAGGGGCAAGGTCAATTTTAAGGGCCAAAAAAATACCAAATTGTTCGAGCGCTGATTGTTCTGCAAAAAAAAAATTGAGCCGACGGTCTTTGTGAAATGGTGAAAGCTGATCATTCGACATGACAATGAGTTTCCAAATAACCATTTACCACTGCAGGATCCCTTACACCAGTGGCTTTAAACATGCGGGTTGGGACCCCCCTCCCATGTGGACACCTAATGATTTTGTGTACTTTTGTTCTGCGGTTAGAAAAACATTGACTATTTCCAAAAATCTCTGCAGAGGGTCTGAGGAGTCCTGTGAGAGGAATCGAATCAATCCTGACCTGAAACCGAAAAGAAACCAGAACATAAACAAAGCTTCTTGCTCTGATTTTAAACTGCTAAACTAAAGCCCTGTGGGTGCCGATTGGTTGTCTAGGCCTGGTCTAAAACTGATGGGAACAGAAAGCAAAGAATCAAAGGGCTGTTCACAAAAAAAAGAGTGTTGTTTAGTCAGTCAAGGAGGGGGGGCAAGCAGCTAAATTATAGAGTAGAACATCATCGAAAGAAGCCCAAAAAATAAAAAAATACAGTCAGGCATTGAAGCTTCCTGTAGAGAAGCCTTGACAGCAATCTGCAGATGCAGTTTCCACTATCAAGATTCAGAGACGCCCTGCTGTCCAGCTCAGATGAGTTCCCCGTCGGAGCAGAAATAAGAACAGCATAAATCAGTCGCCTGGGAACTCCAGCATGCTTAAACATGAGCCCCGGATGAACGTAAAACTGAGGAGGAGCAGTGAACGGCCACTCAGCCGCAGCTCTATGAATAGAAATCCAAGGACCATCTATCATAGCACGCCCCCCCAAAAAAACAGACGTGGTGCATTTTTTAATGGCTTCCTATCTCGGTTTTGCCTCTCTAGTGGTTTCTGATTATGAGGGAGATGAGGTGATTACTAATGAGTTAGACAGATCTGTGAGTGTGAGCGAGGGCTGGTAAACAGGCAGGACGCTCTCAGCCCACCTCCACACACCCTGACAGCTGTGACATTGATATAAAACCCACGCAACACTCCAGTTAATGAGGCCAACATGGACACCATGACTTAGGTGAGTCTAAAGCCAGGGCCTGTCACTGTGAGCGCTCAGATCAGAAGCAGGAATCCACATCGCGGTGTCCTGACAGCAGGTACTGTAGCCACCAGGCAGTCACATAATGGCGTGTCACTGTGCACAGGAAGCAGAGATAAACAATAAAACAACAGTAAAATTCAAATGACGCGTTCACGGAGCGAGAGTTTGGACCTTTTTTCCTCTAGCAGAAAAATGCTTCATTGCTGCGGTCTGTATTTGCATAGCACCTGTTAGAGATGATGACCCATAATCATTTTGTTTTATTTTTGGGACAATTTTTCTCCTCCGGGTTAATGATGTGACAGTGGGAAATTCTCCCAGCAGGGCTGAGGTGTAACCTATCTTTTGGCAGCAACTTTACCCAGAGTCATAGGTTGTGGGTTGTGACAGCAGATAGCAGCTAAGAGCCTCCTTTAGCGACTAATTGCCGTCATTACCTCTTCCAAGGCTGGATGGACAGCCGGCAGCAGAAGGGGGAGGTGGTGTTGCTTTGCTGATAAAACAACAGACTTAATTGGCTGCGTAATGACAGCGACTGAAATGCTTCTCCAAAGGCCAAGGTCGCGCCACTGAGCCTCTCTGATGTCAGACAGCCTGGAGCGACGCCACCAATCACCACCTGCCCGCCACCATCGATCTCCGCCTGCGCTCTGCCTTGGGCCGTCCAGCTCAAAGCCTGTGTTTTATGCTGGTACTTTCCATTGATTTGGGGAAAGTATCCAAAGATTTAATTACACGAGTAACACATAAACTGTCCTGTGCCAATAGTAGTTACAGGCTGGGAAAAATACAGCCATGCCCTGTTAAAGTAATGGCCAGGGCTGGATTTGTGAGACAGTTTTGGAGTTTATGGGTGAAAAGATTTTCAAGGCTTTTTTGTCCGGGTGCATTAGCTCCATTAGCACTGTCCACATAGCTCGCTGTGGAGGAAAACAAGAACACAAGGCTGCTAACTTACAGCTGTCATTTGTCCATTTAGGGAGTCGTCTTAATGCTGTGGTGTCTGTCTGCTTTTGAAACATTTAAAAGCGCATCCTTGACTTCCTGTTACAAGATCATTGTAAAGGCTATTAGCATTAAATATAAGAAAACAGGTGTTCTTTACTGTTTAGATTTAACCGTCCACCTCCAGGCTACACTTTTTTCCAATATGCATTGAGCTACCCTGGTTCCAATACCCAGATCTCATATTGTTTCAGCTGTCCAAACAGGCCTTGTGTTGAGCTCATTGGTGGCTGTTATAAACTACTGAGCCAATCATAGTTCATACACAGTAAAGCAAGAAATCCTTCAACATAAATATTTAAAGATCCAAGCTTGGAACATAACCGTTCTCCACAGTGTGTCATGTTGTTGGCTCCATATGTTTAGATAACGATGGTAATAAAAAATATAAAAACAATCTAATATTGTTGTTTATTCAATATTTATAGGAGTGGAGTGTTTATTGTGTAACAAGCAGCAGTTTAGAGGAAAGCTTTCATGGATCCACAACAGATGTTTGAACTGTTCTGCCAAAATAAACGTTCCATATTTTCTTCATTTAAGTTGCAATAATCAGCGTTCATCACCTTCACTGAAAACAGACACTTAATGGTGTATTAAAGCCGTGTTTTTGCAAACATCTACATCTGCACTACGCCTTTCAATTACAGTTTAAGAGCTCATTATTTTTGTGTTGCAGAAAAAAAATAGTTATAGAGAATTTATTGGTGAAATCTGTTTTATGAAAATGCCATTTGTAGTGCAAACACTTAAAAATATGTATTTTTTTTTACTTGCTTTGAGGATTATGGCACATTGTCAGTTCATTTTAGTTTACTTTATTTTCCTCTTTATGTTTGTCTGAATGTTTCTCAGTGCAAGAGGACCTCATCAAAACAATGACACATACACACACACCTCCAGGCTATGTAAGGGCTATTTGACCAAGAAGGAGAGTGATGGAGTGGTGCATCACATGACCTGACCTCCACAATCACCTGATCTAAACCAAATTGAGACGGTTTGGGATGAGTTGAAGTGCAGCAACAGAAAAGCAGCCAGAAAGTGCTCAGCATATATGGGAATTCCTTCAAGACTGTTATTATTCCAGATGACAACCACATGTATCTAATTGAGAGTGTGTAAAGCTGTCATCAAAGAAAAGGAGGCTACTTAACTTTGAGATCTTCAATGTTAATTTGAAGAATAAAACTAAAGAAAAAACAACATTTGCCATCACATCTAAGAACACATATGTTCTTACTCCCAACTTGTCCAAAACACCAGCAGCTATGCTTCAAAATATGACCCTGTAGGTTCCCCTTAACGTCTTTTCTAGACATGCAGGGCTCTGTGTTAACAAGTATAAATATGCAACATCCAGTTAGATTTTCAAAATAAAGCTTGCGTGGTTAAAGAAATCCTTCAGGAAGAGCGCTGGGCTTTGAAGCAAATTGTGACCAAACAATGTAATGACAGCAGTGGCGTCCATCATGTGATGCAGACTGGGCCAGTTTAACTGCATTGACTCTGCTTCATTGTGGACAGCCTAACCTTAACCAGGACCTCAGGAAGATGGGCTTACTTTGTGAAAAAGGCAGCTGTAAAACGGGCGTTACACATTTCATAACTTTTATATGTTAACTTAGTAGTAGTCTATGCAACTTAAAACAAGTCAACATTTACTTTTGGTTTCACACGGGACATGATCAGTGGTCTCCTGTGTAGTTCTGTGTTTGTTTGAGTCATCCATTACCCCACACTTCCTCCATAGAGGTAGAGGGGTACCTATGCTGATGTACTTGATGACGTGGGAGTAAGAAGTAAGATCTAAATGCACTGATTGTTACACTACCTTTAGACAACATTCATTATTCAAATAATCACTCAAACTCCATGTAATCATAAACTTCAATACATTTGAACCAACAACCAATGACGTCGAAGACTCTGTGACTCATTACATAAGTTGAGCAAGAAAAAATGTGTGATTTTCCTCCTCCACCTTGATTTAAATGACAGCTTTCAAGCTGCATCACTTATCCACGTTTTACACAACTGTGTAGCATCTGTTTGTTGATTCGATTCGCACACAGACTCAAACTGACTCGACAAATAGCTGAAACAGATTTTGACCTCCACCCTCCACGACTGGAAATTCACATCCACACCTACAGGTGAGTGGGGAAGCTGACTTGCCAGTCATTTTCACCCAGGAGAAATCACACCAATTGCCATTTGGAGAATTAATTCAGTGACCTATGGTAATTTTAAGATTCATTTGCTCTGTGTTGGCTGTGCTTGAACTAGGAATGAGAGCTGCTCTCTTGTCCCTTCACTCATGCAAAATTCATTTTGGATAATTATCTCTACTGCCCCCCTCCAAAAAAAGACAAAAAAAGGAGCATCTAATGACTAAATCTTTCCATTCGGATCATGATAATTAAGATCAAACATCTGATCAGGAGCCAAATTGAGTTTCTTTGGCTGAACGGTGTAGAGATAAATCTATCTACTGTAGCTGCACCGCAGAGGCGAGCAAATTCTGGCCTCTTTCAGAAACGCCTGGAGCGCTTTTCTAATCTGGCTGCACTGACTTCTCTGTTCAAGGTCAACACTGCAATGGACTGACACATGAAAAAAAAAAATAAAAGTGTCAGTGGAAAGAAGCACTTCCTTTCTATTCTGAGCTCCTATTGATGATGAAATATGGCATTGAGGGACTGAGGGAGGTGGGTGACCGCAGGGATCAGCCTGTGTCCGTCCATCTGTTTGTCAAATGTTATTTTAGAGATGTCTGATAACGACGCTTCAGTTTCTCATATTAAAATTACACTAATTGGCCCAGTGGGGGTGCTACAGTCAAAGGTCAACATTTTCTAACATTGAAAGGCCATAACTGCTACGTCACTGCATCAACGAAACATTCCCGGATGATGCCTTCAGGCTCTTCGGTCTGCCATTTAGACTGATTGAAGGCATGACAATTAAATATGACATTTTTAAAGGATAAGTCTGGTGACTTATCACCACTTATATTAAAATGACTTTTATCATTGTAGAAATATATTTAAAGCTTGAGGCTTCCTGTCACAGTCAGACTCTGAAAAGCTGTTTTCTACTCTTTGTCATCCTCTTAATTCATAAATTCATAATCCATTGGCTACCTGGGGGATGCATACCTCTGATTGTCAAATATGATGTTTTACTTTCCTGATGTCATTTCACTTTGCTAATATTCATGCTGTTATTTTGTCATGTCATGCTGTCATCTAAAGTTATGGTAATTCATAACCGTAGTTTCTTTTTTGGTACTGCTGAGTCACTTTCACATTTCTCAGGTAGAAATATTTTCTTTTTTTTAAAATGAAATCATGTAATCGTGACCATCATTTAAAGGATTTCTGTCTTCGGAAAGAGCCGATGAGCCGTTTCTTTCTTAAAGAGTTTATTTGTTGGTGATCTTTGACGCTGATTGTTGACCTTTGAGTTAGTGGAGAGTCCAAAAAAGAAGATGCTATCGTAGCTATTAGCTGTTTTTCACCATGTCATTTTGTTTAATCTCTTCCTGTCAGAGTATACACTGCAGAGTCATGGTTTACACACCGCTGTGAAACAGGATTCCATGCTACAGATACTGCACAGCTTTTGAATAAACCGTGTAAATTTGTTGTACAATTAGCGACCAGGGTTAATGCTTGCTTGCTCCTTTCACCTCTTTATTAACTCTTTATCTGATGAAATGATGTACAATCCTGAGAATAAATTGTCAGGGGAAGCAGAGAAAATAGAAAGATGATGAGAGACATATGAGAGATGTGAATGTGCGAACCTAACGACCAGTCATTGTCTGTCTGAGAAACTCCCCCTAACCCTTGAAACAACTGACTATCTATTTAAGAATTTAAGAAATATACATAATGGTGATTGTTCCAACTTTATTTATTTATTCTCTTCAGTTCAGTCTACATAAAAATTATTTATTTTAAAGGTAGATTTAGATCCATATTAGTGATTGCAGCTTGAAATATAATAAGCTTATGATGAAGCCAGTTAGTATCTAATAAACGTAGCTTAGCTTGACATCATTGTTTTATCAAATCTTGTAAATATGTAAGTTGCTACGTTATTACATAGGAAACCTTTCCAGCAAGCTTCATATTTTCCTGAAAATACAAAATCAACACTGCGTCTACACACAATGACAGGCGGATGACCTTGCTGGCATGATCAGGCTTTTATATTCTCACTTAAATGTAATATTTCAATCACTGCTGCTGACATAAGTCTGACAAAACCTGTACACGCGGTGTGAGTTTCATTCTGACGAGCTGTTCACAGTGACCTCTGGTTGGCTTCTGGTGTCTTTCTGCCTCCCTTTGTTTCACCTTCTCAGCAGTGAACTCATGATCCACGTTGAGTCTGACAGCCTGTTCAATACTTTACATTTTGTATTCTACTTTTTAAGACTTCCACAGACCAAACAAAAGAGGCTACAGCACTGATGTATCCAACTCAATTTCTGTTTTCATACAGCCAAGAGGCAAATATTATAGCTGGATTGACACATGAGGGGAACTGAAGGAAACTGAACAGACTACTACTTTTTTCTTCTTAAACTTTTAAATTACTAAATTACTTATGGCTGCTCTGAGTCCTGACCTCCATCTAATAGTAATTTATGACGTAAAACACTTTTGACTGTGTGTGGGGGGATGCTGGGGGTGTGTGTGTATTTGTGCTGAACCTAACTGCGATGACACAATCAGAAAATAGCTTTTTATTTCTCTGATGGCCATGTCGATACCAGTGCTCCCTCACTCCTACTAACTGTCTATGTTGCTCAACCACTGCATTCTCTCTCTCTCTCTCTCTGACAGACCAAAGGAAAAACACAAAGAGTACAACTGGGAGAGATTTATAGTTTAGTCCATGAACTGTACTGGATAGTGTTCAGTTTCGGGGACATTTCAGGTTGACTGACCAGCCTGACTGTTCGGATTGGACACTGCAGCATGTTGTGTCATACTGTACTGAAGCCACCAGTTAAAAAAAGCAAAGCATTTGGTCTCTCTAAGATGAAATGATGTATGTTTTTTGCATATAGAACGGGGAACGGAGACGCTTTCTAATGTGAACTGACGTATTTAAATCTGGATCAACAAAAACGCATGTTAATACAAGGTGTAAACATGCCTGGATGACAGCGACAGCCAATTGTTTAAAAGACAAACTTAAAAAAACAGGCATAATCAACTCTGACATGGAAAAGGGCAGCGATCATCATTCCTCACATAGCCTTTCTCACTGCTAGGTATGTTAAATCCACCCAGCCAATATGTTAGTTACACAACAGTAATCGAGTCACAAAGAGATGAGAGGCAGGTAAACAGCCGGCATATTGACAGCAGTGCTGTGACGAGAACACACACAGGGGGTTTTATCAAGAAAAAATAAAGCTCAACAATCTCTGCAAGAGCGAGACTTTCTGTCAAAACAACAGCTTCCTGATGACAGCACAAACTTTTTATTACTGTCAGCTTTCTTCTGGATTTAAAAAAAGAGAAAAACACTCAGTTTTTTTTTTTTTTAGTAAACAGGAAAACATCCCACAGCTAATGATGGCGGCTGTGCCGTTTGATGTCATCTGGGATGCTGGGGTGAAAACTGACTGGTTTCCATGAAGGTGGACGGTTGTTCATTACCTCTGAGACTCTTTCGCACACAGACACACACACACATACACACTCAGAAACACTGCTAAGATACAAACAAATTTCACAAACAATTTTTTATGAAGAGCAGTCTCACATGAACAGACACACATGCCAAAAATAGGGGGGAGAGCAGAGGGAGGGGGGCCTTGTTTATGTTTGATGAAACGTCTGAGCTGTGTGGAGAGAGGAGTTTCTCTCAGGAGAGAGAAAGTCATGCTGCAGGACAATGAAGAATTTCACTTTACTGCAGTCTGTGGGCTAAAATGATTCAAAAATAAATCTCAAACCTGCAGTAACTGATTTCATAAGCATTTGGCAGAAACAAGCTGTAAACACAACATAAACTTATCACATTTTAAAGAGATAGTTTTGTTTGAAGTGGGATTGTATGAGGTACTAATAGTCAGTGTGTTCCCTACCTACAGTACATGATTGTTAGCACACTACCAGTTTGGGAAAGTCCTAACCCTAACACTGCTGTGGACAGGGTCAGCAGAAAAATGTATTTTAGCCACATTGAAATGTCCACCTGAAAAAAACAATATACATTTGGGAGTACACTATATTTAGAATATTTTCACTGCTTTACTCTGCCATCAAACAGCCCTTACGCTTGGTGTTACAGCTATCAGATGTATGTATCCCTACGCCTAAGTCCAACTCTGCATAGCTTGTTATGCCAATAGACAGTATAAAACATGGACGTCGTATCCGTGACGTCACACATACAGTAGATTTTTGAAGAGCCGTTGTGAAGTTCAGAGTGCGGTGGCTCTGGCCATCGCCATCTTGGCAGTCTTGCCTCTGCTGCCTCCCGTCTAATCTAAAAATCGGAAAAGACGTTGATTGTTGGTAGAGCTGAGGCAGGCTGCATGAAGCCTGGGTGCTCAAACAAGCTACATGAAACAACACCCATTCAGACTCAGTAGAGTTGTCATGAACGAGGAAATTAGCTATAGAGAGCAAAACTGTTTTTTGTACCAGGCTGTAAACATGTTTATTTCTGCTGTGAAGTTGGATATTTTAATATGGGGGCTTATGGAGGTTGACTCGTTCTGTAGCCAGCCTCAAGTGGCCGTTCGAGGAACTTTAGTTTTCAGCACTTCTGCTTTGGCCTCACTTCACAGCCACAAAGCTTGCCGCTAGTTTACGCTGCAGATCTGATAGCAAGGAAAAGCGAACTTTGCCAACAACAATTTAGCAAAAAGTTACTTTTATACACATTAAGCAGATACAGAAAAAGTGTTCATTTGGAGACTTGTTTGTGTCCACCTGCCCAATAATCACTGTCTTTTGGCTCTCTTTTTTGGTCTCCACCAATTCCTGAGGGAAAAAATCTTCTCTTTAGCTGCTAAACTCTCTACTAAGTTCACTAGCTCATGTCTGACTGTGTCTGTCTGCTGTTTGAGGCTGAGGTAGGTTTATCAGAGCTTGTCTGCTTTAAACAGCTACTGCTGAAATGACACTCTGATGTTTTCTAATAAATTCACTGCGTGATGAGTTTTTTGAATTTTCATTTTGTGCTCTGAGATTTTGAGGCCAATACGTAACATTTTGTGTTAAGAGTTGGAATACTGCCCAAATAAGACATCATTAGTTTAAACAACCTCTCAGCTTGATTACAGAGCTACATGATAGAAATGTCATCTTATAACAATGAGAAATGATTAGACCTTAGAAATCTAAAATATCAGTCCTAATAACTTTGAATCAATGTGATAAAGTTGTTTTCTCTCCTCTGTGTTTACTTTATCTTTTGCACTGTAAAACGAGTTTTAAAAAAAGTTATATTAAATAATCTTTTATTTATGACCAAGTTTTTCAGTTTCTTGTTTAAAAAAAATGTATTATTGACAAGGACAAAGCCCAGATGAATGTGAAGTTGCCACTATCTACTAATGAAAAAAAAAACCTATGAACTACTCCTTCAATGTGACTATTATTGCTGAGATGTTTTTTGTATCCCAGCCTGATTCTCACCCTCCACACCTATGACTGTTTCAGTCATTCAAACAGATCGGGTGTTGTGCTCAATGTTGTCTGCTGGAAAAACAGGCGAGCTGGATGCTGAACTTCAGCATCCTGTGCCAGAGTCAGAAAAACGACACTGATAAAATTGGATTTGATGGACGAGACCCTGACCAGCGCTGACTGATGAACACCACAAACTACAGCTTCAAAATGACCAGCGAGTTAAATAAAGCTCCTCGAAAATTGAAGACTCAGAGCTTCCCCTGGCTTGTAAAGTGTTGGTTACTTTGTTCACTCACATGAAGCTGTGACAGTTAAAGTCATCTGAATAATTCACACCTTTCTACCTCAGTGTACCTTCACATTTTCACTCATTACCTGTGACACCCACCCCACCTCTATCAGTATGTATAGAAACCACCATAGCTTTTGTAAATGTTTAATCCCAACCACATTCTGTTTCTCCAGCGTTCCTTCTTTTTTTGGCCGTTCTGGAGTTTGTTCTAACAGTTTGGAGCGTTTGTTTTTCTGCCAAGAACATTGTGTTTGTGCTCCTGTTTGTTTGCTTTTGGTTACTCAGCAGAAGATCTCAAAAACTTGTTGACAGACTTAAATGAAATGAGGTGAAAAGTGTGAACATGGGCCAAAGATTAAGTGAATACGTTTGATGCAGATCCCAGATTTCTTTTTGAAAGTGTATTACAATTTTCTCATGAACTACTGCAGAAAAATCAACATCAAATGAACAGGTCCTCATAATAAAATAATTTAGGGACATATGCTCTTTATGAATGCTTCCTAGTATTGAAGCAATAACCACAATTTATGGTTTACATGGAAAAATGTCTTTATTCAAGTTGCTCAGATATATTTGTTCTAAATCTAAAATTTAGATCTAAATCTAAAAAAAAAAATCTAAAATATCATTCTAATTAAAGTGAGAAATAAATCTGATACGTTTCCTTCTGTTTGGCATTTCTTTGTTTCCATTGTTGGCTTCATTTTGCTTTCTTGACTCTGAAAATGACTTTGTAACTTTATTTTGAAAGATGTCACATAAATAAAGTTATCTGAATTATACTTTACGAGACTCTGTATCCATCTGTATTTGTCTTAACCTCACAAATGAAGAAACTCCTCATAAACCCTGCTGCTGCTCCTGCAGACACTCGCTGTCAATAAAGATAAATGTTTGTGAGACCTCGCAGCTTCTGCCAGTGACATTACAAATCCTCCCTCCCCGCCTCACTGCTGGGCTTTGTTGGCTGGGGTGTGGTCCTCACCGAGGTCCTCAGAGAGGCTGATTCACTGATGTGATGAACAGGCCTCAGAGCTGTCGGCGTGAAGCCTCCCACTATTATCTCTCATCTGAGCCGGACAGCGGGGAGTTCAGAGGCGGTGCACTGCTTAAACGATGAAATATGACCAATAGCTTGAGGCTGGTCACCCCCTACAGCCCCCAACAACAAAGCCCTCCCCTCCCTCGACAGCCCCACTTTAAACCTGACGAATGACAAAGGCACACCAAGGGCTGCTCTGTGGTAACATGAGGACCCCGAGTATCAGCCAAGGAATTATCCTGCTAATCTCCGAACGAAAGCAACGCGCAGGCCTCAGCCGGCTGCACATTTATATTCCACCTACGCTGTGAAACTTTAATGCAGCATCTGACTGGGATAACCTGCAGTTCTAGCATCAGATATTCTCCACAGTCTGCATACAGAGAGGGCGTGTAAACAGGAATAATCCATATGAAGCAGATCAGGGCTCGTCATGTTGAATCTCTCAGCCGTCGTCTGTGAGCGTCTTTCTTCTCACTCGACTCTTGGCGCATACTGCCACTTCCACTCCTTCTCTGTGTTCTGTACCAGTTCTGTCAATCATGTCATCCTCACTGCATCCACACAACCTGGCTTCCTATCATCCACATCCTCCTTCCCTTGTCAGTAGTTTCACTGAGTTGCCGAGGCAACAGGCGGATGCTGCGCTATCAGTCATCTCTGCCTATTCTGTGCTGGTGGCATTCAGCCGTTTTCTGCAGCTGAAGTACAGACCACCCAGTCCTCACTGAATGTAACTTGTAATTTAGATCATTCAGAAGCTGAGATTTCCACAGCAGATGGATAAGAGGAGGAAGAGCCTTTGCTTTAAATGGGAGAGACACATTGTTGAACAGTGCAGACGTCGCAGTCTGTGAGTCTCTTCCTCTGAGGATGACGAGGCGTTTAGCTGTCCCAGCAGGCTGATGATGATGACAATAGAACATTCATTCACGTCTCAGCTCATGTTATCCATCAAATCAAGATAATTTAATCTTTAAAAGTGTCTAATCAATCTCAGGTCGTTCCCTCTGACACTGTTAAAGAGACAGCCTGTGATCTTTTCGTGTTGTGGTTGTGGATCTTCTACAGCTGGTCTTACAGTTTGTTTGTTTTTATGTCGAATCCCTCGAGGTGTCAGCATCCTGGAGGCCTCTTGTTTCTCATCCATCAGCCTCCTGGAGGTGTGACTGGCATTACTACCTTCTCTCATTTGAACGCCAATGATTTCCTGTTCCTGAGACATTGATTTTAATCTGCATTGTTGATGAATGCAAAGTCGCTTGCTGCACACTGAGAAACATTTTTTACCCCACAGAATCAGTTTCATATTGAATCATCTCAGTTGCCACTGAACAGTTTGAACAGTCCTTTTTGCTTTGGAAGTTTCCAAACTGAGTGAAATGACCTGGAAATATGGAAGTGTCAGCCATAATAAGAGCCGGTCGCATTCTCTAAATGTTAAGGAAAGGAGCTTCAGTGCTTCCTTTCTTATCTCCTTTAGCATAGGATACATCGGACCATCTCTTATGAAAGAAAAGGAGGTAATGCCATCCCACAATTCCTTGCAGCAGACCGGCACTAATAACATCTGCTGTCGCATAATTACATTGCCTAGTGTAAGTGGCGTCAGATTCCTTTCTCTGCAGTTGTCTTTATGAATTCTCCTTCACATCTTTCCAAACTCATAAGGTTTTCCATCAAGGTCAAGGAAAGTGTATATGTGAGTGTGTTATGTGTTATTTGGTTCCTATTGCAGCTGTAAATATTTCATTTTTTCAATAAGGCTCATTAATTTCCTAAAACAGCCAGTGGTTGTTGAGTGATATTAATGACACAGGACACAGAAGGTGGAATAAAGACCATTTTCTTTCCTAAATTGGGTCAAATCACCAAATTAAAAATGTTGAGCTTTTTGTACAGAGACAACAGACAGAGACAGTTAGTAACCTTCATTATGGACTTCTAAAAAAGCTCCTGACATTCTAAAGAATTCATCTTTGTCTGTGTTTCTGTTTTTTTTTTCTTCCTAAAATCCTTGTCTGGATACACAACCTCTAAAAATACAGAAGCATGACCATATGACCGCACACTGCAGGTCCATTTATCACAGGTTTCACTGCAGAAAAGCGGGTTAACATGAGGGCTAAACTGAGTGTTAGGCCTGGAAAACTCACAGCAAGCAGGTTTGGGAACAGAAGCAGGAGATGTAGTTCTCTGAAGACTGACTTCATACTGCTCTGATGTTCTCCACCTGCCCAGAGAACGACCTGCAGTTTGTCCAAATGAGACCAGTGGTCCAAGAAGCTGTTCATCAGGCTGATTTAGTGCCATAAAGTTATTTAAAGAAAGTCTGCGATGAGTACAATTATGAAAATAATGTCTGTGCCTCTGGGGGATTTTCATCAAGTCTCAGGAAATAACCCTGGTGATGTCATAGTGATGTCATGAGCTTGGAGACAAATTTTTAATGGAAAGTTCACGTTACAGTTTGGTGAAGTTTAGTGTTTTAGTGCTTATGAGGCAGTGAGCGTCGCGTCTGACAAAAAGATGCTATTAAGATGCATTATGGGAAATGTAGGATCCATCCTTGTTAAAGTGTGAACAGTCAGAATATCTTTGATTTTCTCTTTTAATTTGTCTCTTCTGAGGTGAAATACTACATTGCTGGAGTTTCCTTTTATAGCTTCCTGCATGTGAAGAGAGTCACATAAAACCTTCTTGCTCTTTTTGGGTTTTCATTTCTTAACACAGACCATATAAGTCCAAAACTCACACTGGCATACTGTATGTACATATACATGTGTACAACTAGCTCGGTAGATTCATATGCTCAGCTGTCAGTTCAGTGAGTACACTTAGGGCTCTATTTTCGTGTTGGCAAAGGTTGCTTCCCAGTGGGAGGAGAGAGCATCTCACACAGTCCGCCACCCACCTGCTCAGAGCTGATCTACAGCTCAGCACGTGCTACATATGATATTTTGTGAGGGTGTCATCATATGGATTTTATATTGAAAAATAATCAAATTGAGCTTCAAAATTTGAGTATTGAAATCTAAAACAGGATTGACAATTCTCACAGTGCCCTAGTTTCTGCAGGTAAGCTGTTGTTGTCCGCTCTGTCACCTGATGAGTCTTTTTTTGTGTTGAGTTCATTTCCAAGCCCTTAGTGTGGCATATTATAAGAGATGTGGTGCTTATAAAGTTATATAAAGTTCACAGTAATGTACATATGTATAGATGATGATGGATAGAGATATAACAATAACAGTGGGGATATATGATACGGATACATTACACGCTAACATAACAGTATGAACAGAAATTAATTCACTAACATATATACTGTACATATGTAACATATATACAGTACATATATGTGCAGCAGTTACAGTTGGCAGTTGCAGGTATAAGTATAATTATAGAGTGCAGGTGTGAGTACAAGTAATGCTATTAAGTTTATAATTACACAGATAAATAACTGGATATGAATACACTATAGGGCAGATATGTACAGTATTGAAAAAGGTATAATATATATTAGTATGTTTTTTTAATTTAGTAAAGGCACAGGTGTGTCGAATTTATAAGGCTACAGCTGTTATTTTAATGTTATTTTCATGTCAGATGCACATTAATGAACATTTAGGTAAAGCATCAGAGGAGCGAGCAAACAGAACATATACAGTTTGTAAAGTGCAGGAAAATGTTTTATCTGACTTTCAACCGACTTAAAGAGGAAATTTGAGGGGAGTATTGCAAACATCAGGGGTTATAAGCTGATTACTAAAAGTAATCAGAGCCTTGATGTGGATTGAAACTCTATCAGTAGTCTGGGTGTAAGAGCCAAGAGCTGACATGGAAATATTAACTTAAATTTACACAAGGTTTATGTCATCTTAATTTGTCATCATTACCTTGAAAATGAACCGCTGAGAGTTGTGATTTAATGGACCAGTGTTATGCAGTGTATTGTATTCCAGTAAATTTGCTGCCTCTATAAAACCACGTATTGATTTGGCTGTAAAACTACACTCAAAATCTCAGTTCTTGGTTATATAACTCAGAGATATAAAAAAAGAAATTCCCGGGGCTAATTCGTCAGGACAGATCGCCGTTGGTCCGAGTGCATTATGACAAAAAGAAAATAAATATCAATCTGAAGGAAACACTGACTTATTAAAAGTTGTTAATAAAGTTAAGTATTAAAAGAGCAGGGATTTTCACTAAGTCTTCACTGTGTCTGCACTTTCTGTCTAATTCCTGACTCTGGTTTTAATGCTGCACCACCACACGACCCATTAATATAACTATGTTAAAACACGGGTGACACAAAGCCTGCTGGGAGCTTGGGGTCCAGAGGAAAGCCTCCCAGCAGCAACAGAATTAGCCTGGATCAAAGCTCATTTCCAGTGTCGGGTTAAACGATCTGGAGCAACTGTGACTTCCAGCTCAGCTCCACATGTCGCACTTAAACCTGTTTACACATTCAGATTTACAGATGCTGTAGGTAACCCTCTACTACAAGCCGCCTGGTGTTAAATTCTTATGTGCTGGTAAAGTCAGGTGACGTAGTATAAAGACCAAGAAAGTCCTCATATGAAGGAGGTCTGGGTGTATGGATGGGTCAAACAAACAGAACTTTCAGGCAGCAGACCGCTGTTCGTGTCCCATATGAAAAATCAACTTTGACTTCTTTGTCTGGCGTCCTAGATTGAAGCATAGGGCCACTGACCAAGCTGCCGTTCTTGTTAAGTTGGGAGTGCAAACATACTGGACCAAAGTTCATATAAATAATATGCAATATGCACATGAAAACATTTGTATTGAATGTATTTACAAGCTGTCAATGCAAAATATTCATACTTGACACAGCGGGAAAAAGTTTCTTTCACTAACATAAATGTAATCACTTCATTTTTCCATAACAGATTATTGCCCTTGTGCTGCCTTCACATGGATTCAGGACCACAGTAGACGGCAAATCCATTTTAGTGAATGAGAGCGAGACAGTAAAATTGGGTAAGGCCAGCAGAGAATACCGTGAACAGTAATGATAGATGGTCCAAAGTTAAAATACTTTAACCTTCTTCTATCCTTTCACGACAGGACCAGATGTTACGTAGCTCCCTCGCAAGAAGCTAAACTTAACTAATTACATAAAATAATACACATGAAATAATTTCATTTAATACATTTGATTCCATTCTTTGTAAACAATACAAGATCACCATAGCAACATATGATCATGCATGTTACATTTTCATGTCCTGCAATTCCAACTGTTTATTTTTCCCATGCCGTCCAGAAGCCTCTTTCTTTTGATTTAGTTAGTTAAAGGTGTCAGCCATCGCCTCTAAATTACTCCATATTATTGCCTTAAACATTTAAGCTTCGCTCCATTAAGTCTGGAACTCAGCTTCCCAAGGAAAAAAATGGAAATTTAGTCTGAATATTAGTGTTCTTTTATGAAATGTAGGTCATTCAGCAAGACAGCTTAGTTGAGGCAACTAAAATGTCTACGTAAGAATTAGGAAAAAATCATAGTGATGGTTACAAGAAATCAACACTGACTGTTGGAGAGAAGGGAATAACGGCAATCTAGTGTCAAAGCCAAATGCCAAAGCATCCACTCTGACCACGATCAGACGAGGTTTCAAGGCGTCAACAATTGTCGATATTTGCAGATCCATGAGAGGTTCTATTTTTTCTGGTGAAGACAATCCTCTTTAGTCTAGACACAGCACATATTAAAAACCATCTTAAAGTGACAGACTTTGTGCCACAAATATTTTTCCACTGTCCTAGTAGATACCTACATTCAATTTTATAGGAACTGTTTTTTGGTCATTCTGTTTTACAATCAAAATACTATGACTCCAGCACTGACTACACTTTCTAAATTGGTGAAAAAGTTGAATCACCACCGTTTTGAAAGTGTCAGCAAAACCAGAACTTTATAAACTCTTAAAACAGCGGTATGTGTTGCAGGGCTGATGGTAAGACTGTTCTCGTAATCGTATCCACCCTTTGAATGTAAACTACAATCAACAACCAACCATTCAGTCCTTTGTCAGATTCAAAGTTAGAAAGCATGAAGATTAAAGATGTGTGTGTTTATGTCTGAACGTGTAAAACTGCATCCTGAATAAAAAGAGTTTCTTTTCTTTTTTTCCCCACCTGCTGCCTTTAAAGTGTGTCACTGCCTCCGGTGTTAACGTACAGCCTTCACTGCGCCCTCAATATGTCAACTAACTAACGGCGAAGGGAGGGAGGGATCTACCGCCTCTAAACGGATGGACGAGGAAATATTACGCATGGAGGTAATTCCCAGCTCGCTTGGGGAGGAGATCTGTGTGAGCGGCAGACTGTCGGCTTTGATGTTGGTACGAAGGAAAGGAAGGAGACGAATCCCCAAAAGAGGATAGCGGTTAGATAACGCTGATACATCCTGTTACCCAGCATGCATCACAGCAAGAAACAGAAAGGCACACAAGATAGAAAGAAAGACAAATGAGTTTACATACTTACTTATTAATTACTTAACAATATTCAGTTAGTTGATCCACCAGTTTGGTCCAGGCTAAAATATCTCAACGAATATTAGATGGATTGACATGATCGTACAGACAATAATGGTTCAGAGGATGAATCCTAGAGACTTTCCCTCTAACAAAACCCGTAGGTCAAGTATTTCACTTGTAAACAAGATCTACAAGATGGATTGGCACAAAGTTTTGTACATTCATGGTTCCCAGGGGACGTTTTCTAATGACTTTGATACTCTTACTTTCCCTTTTGTGCTACCATGAAGTTGGTATTTTCAGTTATTATTAAAATATCTTGACAACTATTTGCATGGATTTTTGTAAAAATTTGGTAGTCACATTAGCAATGCTATACCTTCATACCAGCCGATTCTCATGCTGTGATCCATTGCAAGTTGGAAATCTATTTTCAAGTGAGTATACCCAACTTCCAATCTGAATACATCCCAGTGCATCTGCTTGGGAAAACATGGTCGCCTGCAGCAAATGTTTGTATGGCAAGTCCCTGAACTGCAAGTTTCGACTTAGCACCCTTAAAATAGATTAAACAAGAGAAGTGGGCTTGTATTGCAAGCTCGCAAAGACATCTATCAAGCACCAATTTACTGAATGGCAATGGCAAGGCAACTACAAAGTTTCTAGCATGTTTCACAACACAAACTTGGCTGGATGGATCTTGCCCAAGTCTCCAACTTGGAATTCCTGAATCACTGTTCCACTGCACTTTTCTGTGTTGGAGGTAATTTCTTTCCAAGTTGGACTGACAATGGAACACAGCACTACCCATAAGTATGGCAGCTTGGTTAGTTACCCTGTGCTTCAAACTACAATGCCGTAGGTACCGCTCTATTGTCATTCAGAAATGTTTTGATGGGTCAATAGTAGTATAAAGAGCATGTGTGAAGGAGATTAGAGTGGATGAATGGGTTAGGGTTACAAACAGAGAACATACCTTCAGTACTTATTATAACCAAAAACCAAGTAGCTTTTGTACCATAACGTAACCAAGTCAGCTGTCTCTCAGCAAGCTTTAGTATCAAAGTTGACAGACATCTCATATATATTACTTATTATTGCTAACTTTGACAAGCTGGGAGTGAGAACGTGTTGACGATCTGTTAGCATAGCAAGCTGCCAACAGCTTTCACAGGTCTAAGCAAATGAAATAATTTACCACTTTTAGGAATTGAGGAAGATATGCAATATGTGTATGTAAAATAAACAGTATGTATAAAAGTAATATATAATGTACTAATATCATATACTCTGGTGTCACTCTACCTAGTCTAGTAGTCTAACCAGTAAACACAGTCTCCCTCACAGGGATGACTGGGCTGGACAAACTGCTAGCAGACTGAGGAGTGTTCTTCCTTCCTTAAGACAGAAACCTCTGTGGGCCTATTTAATTAGTGAGGCCTTAATACCAATTTAATGGAAATTAGTTTGAGACCCCCACATGAATTCCATGTGTAGTCATATAGATTAGGGACTCCCAGCTATTCTCTAGCATCTGTGCATTAATTATAGATTGTACAGACACAAATAATGGACTTTAACTTATTAATGTAAATATGACTTAAAGCTTTTTGCTGCTCATTTCAAACTGGACCAGTGGTAGAGCAGTTCTGTCCAAGTTTGAAATGTGACATATTCAATTTGTTTATAGAGCCATCTGCATTACTTTAAGAGGTGAAGTGTTAATGTTCAAATAAATAACGGCCAGTTCAAGAGTTAGTTAAGTTATAAGCACTGGCAGAAATTAGTTTCAGTTGAAGAGTCAACTGAATTTTAAATACTGCTAGTTGAAGTTGAAAGGATTAGTCTTTTTTTTGTTTGTTTGTTTTTTGTTTAGTTTTTTTTAGGTGTGGGGTTGTGTGACAGAAATATTTATCCAAAGTCAGTGTATTACAGTAGACAGCCGCCAACATGTGCCCCAGTCAGGAGGACCAACATGGAGACTGAGCAATGTACTGCTGTGGATGGGGAAACGTATTTTAGCCACCTAAAAAAATATCAATATCAGTCTAAGGGTATACTATATTCAAAATATTTTGCATGCCATCAGACAGAAAACTAAAGTGTTTGTATCGGTCTATGCTCTCTTTGAAGCCACCAGACAAAAACAGTCATTTTACCTTGCAGGGAGTTGCTGGTCTGGCACTATCCCCATTGGCTATTTTATTAGTGTGACCGGTGGCTTTTTTGTCTTACCCAACTTACCCAAAATCCAAATTAATCCCCTCAGTGCTGAAAGCAATACACGTTAGCTTCAGTGTCAGTGATAAAAAGAGTTTGTCTTTAGAGTTTGTATTTAGAAAATACACTTATTTGCTTTCTTGCCAAAAGTGAAATGAGAAGATTGAAGCCACTTTGTACAGCTAGCCAAGCTAGCTGCTTTCCATTACTTCCATTCTTTATGCTAAGCTATGCTAATCAATTCTTGGCTCCAGTTTCGGGTACAGACAAAATGAGTGGTGTCAATATTCCCGTCAAGCGTCATTTGAAGCAGCGAGGAGCGTGAATACTTCATTTCCAGCTCTGCTGAACAGGAATCTGACCAGATATAAATATATAAAAACTAGCTGTTGAGCGGTGAGATGCCACAGCTTGTTTCACTCATTTCCTCGTTTCTTTATGAAACATGTTGAGGGAGGCAGCCGTCATCTGACGCATGACAGCAGATTAAACCATGTGAGAAAATATGACAAAATGCGTGAAGCTGTGTGATCACACTGTATGAAGGTGTGGGTGTTGAGCCCACTGAGTATGACTGCTGGTGCAAAATAAAGTCCAGTTAATCTGGTTCTTTTTACTTTTTAAGGCCCAAACACGTGAAAATAAGACATTGTTTTCAATTCCATGCTGCTCTTTTAGGTAAAATTAATGTCTCTGGTGGGTTTGAATGGAGAAATACTGTGGTTTCTGGCTGAACAAAAAAGATCTTACTCTTTAACAAAAACTTCTATCTCTAGGATCCTTTTCATAATACAGTCAAACACTTTGTGACACTGTGACAGTGTGCAATTGCCCCAAAAGATTACATTTATCGCTCTCACTCACACACAAAAACATGACAAAATAAGGTCCAGGCTGAAAAATACCTTTAACAGTGGACCAAAAGACGAGAGTGTTTAGAATATTTTGTGAGGGAATTTTCTATTCTAGCATGAAAACACTTTATACTGAAGATGTATTAAGAATTTATGAAGACAGAGTAATTGTGTCACTATTTTGAGGGCATATAGACGAGCAAGGGAAACAAACCTTTCAGCATAAGACATCCTGGACTCCTGTGCACTTTCTCTCCACAACAGTTTTGGTTTTACACCCTCAACTTTACTTTTTGGTTCACTTTCAACACTCTCATCAGCATTGTTTCAACCAGCAGCAGGCAGCTTTCAGCAAACAAGCTTGGCTCAACCCTCAAAACCCTGTACACAAAAGTAAAAATAAAACCAGAGCTAAAAGGAGAATGTTAGAGAAGCATTTATCAGGTGGACACAACCACCACTTTGGGTGTACGATAAACTGGTCTGTGTCTGCTTGATCTGTAAATGAGGCACCATTTGCTTGCCTGTGTAAGGTGATAACTTACATTACGGCAACACAAAGTGGCCGAAAAATTGGATAAATGGTACACAAATGCCTAGAGTTCCATGACACTCCTCGCCAGATGACTCTGCAGACCACCGTCCCTCTCAGGAATCTTATTTGGAGAACATCAGTACCTTAAGACACACAGCAGAGTCAAGAAATACTGTATAGAACCAGATGTAGTCACATGACCCGCAAACAGTAATCTTGTTAAGACTGTTGCCAGGATAAGATTATTTTTGTCTCATGATGTTCACTATGTGACCACAGAGTTCGACTCGGCCAACAAAAGTGGCTACAAGCTGGATCCTGCTGAATTAAAGCTTTCCGACTTGTGTGATGTACACAGGGATCAACTTTTCTCCTGACAGCACCAAAATCATTCCTCATCTTTTGCCTCCCAATGTTTACAGAAGTATGCTGAAAAGCGCTCTGTGCTCATATTGGTCAATGTCAAAGAAGACATTGTGCAAGGTGACAAGCTCGACAAGAGAAGGCAAAGAAATTCTTTTTGTCAGGACATCACACTGTGATTTGTCCGACTCTTATTTGTGCTGTAAATGTTTTTTATGCTATCAAACATTCATTTCTGTATCAACACCTCATTTTTCAGAGAACATGGGTTACGTGATGAGAAACCTGAAGGTTTTTTTATTCAAAACTTTTGGACTTTAACGCAAGGCAGATGTAATTTGTTATTTCAGCTACATCATACACCAATTATTACTCCATTACCTGATATACACTCTCTATATCCTGACATCTCAAACACACAAACATGGGGCTCATTTATTTTATTCCATTTACTTCGTCTCCTTATTATTTCTGCGTTGTTATTTTTCCTGTCTTTCTTCACTCTTGTCATTTGCATCTCTCCCTGTCGTCTCGTTCAGGTTGAGATGTTTTTAGAAACCCCCCCAGGCTTTTTATGTTTCCTCACCTGAACAGTTTGTACTTCATTTCCTCTTTTTTGTTCTTGTTTTTTTGTTTCCCCTCCCAGTGTGCTTTAGCATTCGTGAAAAATCAAATTTAAAAAAGGTTTTGGCACCTTTCTTGATCTCTAGGGACTTTGGAGATGGAGGCATGTAGTTAAACTGAGGAAAAATAACAAGAAAGGCAATCTTTGTAATGTGCTGAAATGACATTACTTATTAAAATTAACTGGCGCAGGAAAGAAAAGAAAACATGCTTACAGGGGTGCAGAAGTCTGAACGCTATCAGGGCAAGATACTTAGCTCCAGATTAAGTTCTGAAACTTAAAACTGTGAGTGCTGTGGGTGTTGAAGATTACAGAGGTGAGAATGAAACCTGCAACAGTCGAGCTTATATTCTCCAATAACTCTGGGATCTTGTTACATTCATGTTTTAATGTTCCTCATGTTGCTGGTGAACCGACGAATGCTTCAAGAAGCCAAAGACAGAAGTTCAGTTCCGCTGCATGAACCATAATTTTTCATACTATCTAAACTTTTGAAAACACTGAGTGGAAAACAAAACTGGGTTATTAACTGAAGTCACAAATTCCTGCTGATGGTTTCTTACTGCTCATCTAACAGCTGGTGACGAGAACATGCCAAGAAATGTGCCAACAAAGGCAAGGAAGAAGGAGACTGCTGACTGATGTAAACAAATGGGTTAGGGATATGTTTGAAACGTTTCAAAATATTTCAGATTCTGAGCTTCTGTATTTCTCAATTTCTTCATGTTTTTGTTAGCAAGTGACTTATGGGGACAACAATTTTTAAAACTGCTCTAGAAAGTTCGTCAGCTGCTCTTTTTTTCTGAGGAGATTGAGGAAGTTTGGCATGAACACCAGCATCCTCACAAACTTCTACAGGAGCACCATCAAGAGCTCGCTGACGGGCTACTTTACTAAAGGGTAAAATTATAGTTTTTGTCAAAGGAGTCTGGCTTTTGGCACACAGACATAACTGCTGTTTCATGTTCTCACTCTTCAACAAAAAGTTCTATCTGTGTAACGTTGTCAGAGACGTATAATGACAATCTGAGCCTGTCAGTGGTAAAAACACTTTTAGTGGACGTACATTGACAGTACACAATTGCCCAGAAAGATTACACATCGCAGCCCATTTCACAGCTGCCGGCTGCAGCTCTCTCGTTCAATACTTGACCAATTTCAAAAACTGTCGTCCCCATTAGTCACTTAGACTCAAAAACATGGAAAATAGGGTGCAGGTTGAAAAATACAGAAGATTCCCTTCAATATAATGATGGAGTGTTGGAAAAGCACCTTGTTTACCTGCTACTGAGAAAGTTAATTAGATTGTTAGTTCTTATCTGCACTGGTCAACAATTAGTCTGTTTACAAAAAAGCCAAGACACAATGTTTGTGTAACCAGGGTTCCAGGCTGTTACTGTAGATCTGTATCGTGGTGTGGCAAATGAAGGGTCCTGACACGATGTTGGGTCTATGGTCCTTTTACTGGCACTCTGGTTAACATATTCACAAAAGCACAAAAAAAATTTAAAAAAATTCAGTGACTTCTCACCACTGGTTGTTGTTTGACTATGTATGAAAAGATGTCTTATCTTTGTGGTTTTTATCACACAACAATTTTCTGACAGAAAAATTATGACTGCTGGACCGATTACAGTTATATACAGATTATAGTGGGTTTGTCATTTACAAAGTCTATGTCACCAGGTAGTATTTTTGTTTTTTTAAATTATTTTTCACTGTATGTTTTGCTTTAATTTGACAAGGCAGACAGGAAGAAAGACAGGAAAGCAGGGAGAGAGGGGACAACGTGCAGTAAATAAAGAAAGCATTTTGACTAAAGGTAAATCTAAAATAGTTGCTATAATTAACGCTGCAACTGTGAGCACAGTGTCGGCGTCTTACCAAGAAACAGCAAACAGCAGTTTGGAGCTCCAGATGCTCATCTGCTGTCACTAAGATCCTCGACTCAAAGCAAACAGCGATGGGACGCCGCCGCAGAGGAATGAAACTCAGTGCTTTTGAAGGTTTCCGTAGTTGCTGAGTTTTCAATGAATATTCATAGACTGTTGAACCTCACCACAACACCCCTCCCCAACAATCCCCCGCTGATCCAAGATGGCTGTCATCAAACTCTTCAATGTAACAAAAAACAAACAAGCGAGCCAGGAGCGGGGACTCTATTCATCTCTCATGACGCCGATTTATAACCGGCGGGAAACATTTGCTCCCCATCCTCGAGAAAATGATGTTTTGCAGAAATCAGCTCTGAGGCCGCTCAGAGGCAAATGGTTCTGTTCACAAGCGAACATAAAATCAATCAGGTTTGTAATGGTCTGCACTGAGAGCATGACAAACACCCATGGCAGTGCTCAGCACTCTGTACGCCACCTCAGAAATACAGAGACACAATCATTTTCCTTAGCCAGCACGCAGTAAAAATGAGAGGCATTCTGTAAATAAGATATGACTACGCACTGGCATATTCCCTTGAACAATTTTCTTCTAAAATGAGTGCCAATTATAAGCAGGAGTCAGTCTCCCCTGCAGTGTAGCTCTATCACATTTGAAATTTAAATCAGTGGCGATATTCTTGGCAGATGATAGACATGGCTTTATGAGGGACTTTAACTAAATCCCCGGTGATGAGGCGAGTCAATACAGATCTGTTTCACATGGGGAGGATTGAACTATCTGTTGCTTTGAGGAAAGATCCCCTTCTTCAAAGGGCTGCCAGGTAAACAGGTGGCGTTAAGATCAGAAGACAAACAGACAAAAAGACACCGAGGGGGGGAGGAGGGGCGAGGTGCACAGAGCTGATAATGCCACGAGGACGACGGGATGAATTTAAATGTCAGGGTGATTGTGCGCTCACATGAACTTTACAAAACCAGTGTCTCCATTTTCCTTGTTTAGCTCTATATGCTAAGTGCCCGTCCAGCTGTGTGAGGCTGCACTGCTGGATCATTACCCTCCGCCAGAGCAATGAGGGCTCTTCTTCAATTTAGCCGCTATATGTTCACAGCTCTCAGCCTCGGATTAGATTAAATGACCGTTCAGAGCCACACTCCTGCTCTTTAAGCAGCCAGGAATAGAATTTCAGAAACATCTCTTTTCTCCACAAAAACAAAACACAATGTCCCTAAGAGAAAGAGAGGCTGCCATCGAGGGGTAATTATGGAAGTGGGTTTGTCCTCCTGTCACCAGCCTGAGTGCTCCACAGGCTGCACAGCAAAACACCTCAAATGAAAAAGCTGACAGCATCGTCCTCGCGCTATCAAACAGCTCAGAGCGGCAGTCAAATCTGTCAATTTCCTTGTGTGAAATCTCACTTTTGCTGGTCTCGGAGCAGCTGGCGGGGCTGCTGCGTCTCTGGTATGAACAGGTTGAATCAGTGTGTGTGACTTTCACAGAAACGATGCATTAATGGAGCAGCAGACATGAGACCGAGGACATACATCTGAGAGGCTTCAGGGCCGCGTTCAGATGGAAAAACTCGGTTAGCCTAATGAGCGTTGGCAGCTCATCATGCACGGAGTCCGTGACGTTGTTCTGCAAGGTTTGACTGGACCGCAATGTACTTGTTTGTTGTGTCTTCAGTTCACAGCTGGTGTCAGTTCAGGTGCACCGGAAGCATGTTGGTGACATATAGTTTGTGATATGAGCTCTAAAGGCCCCTGCTGCACCGCTGAACAGGAATGTAATGAAATCATATCTGTAGTGCACCGCAGCAGCAGCAGTGCAGGTGCTTTTGTAATGACAAAGCCAAAAAAAAATAATAATAATATTCGCTCCCACAGCACACCTGTGTGTTAGCCGGAAGGCTCAGACATGCTTGTAGAGGCTGTAAAACAGCAGTTTGAGATCAAATGTGCAAAAGTAAATAGTTTGCATGAGTGCATAATGAAGATCAGCACATAATCCTACAAAGCAGCTAACCAGGATGCTACAGACTACAACAGACTGTGAACAAACAACATTTTCCTCTCCACTCAATTCAATTCACTCAAGTCCTGCTCAGGTCAGAGAGGAGAATATCATAACTGCAGTCATTCAGAGATGAACAAAACTTTTCCTCCAGTCTTTTCTACAGTAAGGTTGTTGCCATTTTACTTCCTGTGACAGAATCCCATTAGATGTGTGTTGCGGAAGTCAAAGTTCAGTTTAGTTTGCCACGAAACCCAGTGGAAAATAAGCCTAATGTGCGCTGCCATGGCTCTCACAGCCACTATGCCCCATTGGAAATAATGGTCTTACTCTGTGTGATTTTGGACTTGTTATTTAAAGGTCCAGTGTGTCAGATTTAGAGGGCAATATTTACAGAATGTGGGAGAAATGGAATATAACATGCTTAGCTATCTTTTCATTAGTGTATAATCACCTGAAAATAAGAATCGTTTTGGTTTTGTTACCTTTAAATGAACCTTTTATTTCTACAGATGCCACACGTCCTTTTCCATGGAGTCTGGAGCTTTTTACAGCTGTCACAGCCACAGTAGTGTGCTGATCTGAGGGTGTTGCAAACAGCTACTACACCACTAGATGCAACAAAATCCTGCACACTGGTCTTTTAATTTAAATTTGGGAAATACACTAACCTCGGGCCCACAATCTACAAGCTCATGTTTCGTTTGTCCTGGCGGGTACGTCTGTTCACCCTCTTATTTAAACTAAATTCCACCAGCCTTGGATCCGACCATGCCAATCACAACTGTTTATTCAAGATGGGGTGGGTTTATACGATGATTAACAGAGAAGTCTTACCAGTCAAGGTTTGAAAAAATGATACGTCACACATTGTGCTGCTCTGATTGGTTGTAAAACTAGTCAATGCTGATCAATGCTGCGTTGACTATTTCTCTCCTGAAATGTTTTCCTGCTTTAAAATGAACTACGCACCGCCCTGACTTGCATGTGTCCATCAGCGTTGCATCACTGGCTGTTGAACACCTCTTGGAAAAGGTTCCAGACTAATTTGCATTTGCAAAGATGCCAGGCTAGAAATACACTGTAACTTAGTAAAAATGCCTCAGCACATTACAAGTTAGTGACAAGATAACGTTAAAATATAATACTGAAGAGACTAATGATAGAAAATTCAAACAGAAAGTTTGCTTTGTGAACACGCTGCCTGTGACAGACTACATCCCTGATACACACCAGCTATTGTGCTCCAAGACTGACATATGTATGTAGCTCATGTTTATTTTATTGTTGTCACATCTTATTATTTACATATCACATATAGACACATATTACATATATTTTTCTTGTAAGTCCAGTTATTGTTATTTAAACCAGTACAGATAGTTTTTTTTACCCTGTAATGTGCTCTGTTAGCTAGTTCTTTTGAAGTCTGCTTTCCCTATGTTCCATTAATCTTGGAAATTGGTGATGGGAATGACGTCACCTTGCTCCAATACAACAAGTTGGAAAACCAAACTCTCACCTGGTTAGCCATCCATAGCAATACCAGTTGATAACAACACATAACGCAGTGTTTCATGCATACAAACACCATTGCAACACGTCCACAGATAGAAGTTGGACCATGCTGTGTGTATGACTGATTTAATGAGATAACAAACTTGTGTTCAGTTGATGCAAAAGGCTGCTGTGGGTCAACCCCATATAAATTAATTATATATTGATTTCTCACCTTCCCTGCACACATTTGTTTCTGTTGTTGTCAAACTTTCACGTTTTTCTAAATATTCCACAAGGTTCTGATTTTCTGAGTTTGCATTTGCTACAGCACCTTGCGCTTGTCCTTATGCATGCAAAAGTCTAATTATCAAGAGAAAGACGCCACCAAGTAACACAATGCAAGAGCAATATAACATGTAAGAAC
The DNA here is from genome assembly GCA_946959425.1 of Argyrosomus regius. Taxonomy (NCBI): domain Eukaryota; kingdom Metazoa; phylum Chordata; class Actinopteri; family Sciaenidae; genus Argyrosomus; species Argyrosomus regius. The sequence goes on from OX336886.1 coordinate 21,863,920, forward strand.
TTACCTTTCTCCAAAAATTGTTTTTGGCTAAGAGCTCAGACTCAGCCACAGCATGTCATCAAAGTGAAAGTGGTGAAATATCACTTCTACACCAACCACTTGGCTTTGACAGTTTGACAAATAAATTATATCATTTATATGAATTACTCATCTCCCTGTAGTCATGAAAGACCGGTCCTATTGTTCCCAGAGAACTACACTTTTCAAAAGTAGCTGTCATTTAAAAAGAGTTAAATAAAGATAGAGTATATATAAAGTGTCCTGCACCACTGCTGCAAACATTAAAAAATAATTTAATCAGACTGCTTTCACTTGTTGTTTTTTTCCAGCTATGTATTTTATCTCATCATATAATATTCTGTGCAGTTATGACATTGGCAAAGAGTTGTTTGTTTGTTAGGATGTTATGATGTCTATATTAGGCTGAAATTAGGTTCAAGTGTATGAATACTAACACAAAACCGAGACTTGAACTTGAATGATTAGCTTTAAATCCACAAACAGACGATAACTGTCTGGAAAACTTCAAAAGGATTCATGAGATAGAAAGAATGACTGATTTATACATGGACAGAGGGGATAAAATAATTGTTGGTTTGGCTTTCTTACCCTCACTCCTTAAAATTTAATTCACCTTTTTGTTGTATGCTTTACAAATCGTGTATAAATATGAGCTACATAAAAGACTTCCTGTCCATCATGTTTGTGATATAAATAGTCATGATGCCAGGCAATATGACTGCTGTTAAAATAAAAAAGATTCTCTATGTGGCATATTATATGTATTCTATTATACAAGTTTATTTTTTTCTGTGCATCCTAAACAGAGAATCTGTTGTTGTGTAATTGAGTTACGATGTTTTAGATCAGTGTGATATTTTCATTTACATCTCAAGATTTCTAAATCTTCATCCACAGCGAGAAGAAACACATCATGAGGATATTTTTTTACTTTAAGTATTTTTTTAAGTCTTTAAATAACTCAGTGATTTCATGCTGTGTTCACTGTGTTCTGTAAAGAAAGTGTTACTCACAGGACGGAGACGATGTCGCCTCGTTGGACCTGGTAGTTCCTCACACTCCAACGGTTCAGCAGGACAACGTCACATCTTGACCCCCCGTCTGGG